>CM040428.1:103824834-106224834 GCA_022702705.1 Papilionanthe hookeriana x Papilionanthe teres | reverse complement strand
AAATTGTTTGGTAGGTTTCTATTCTTTAATTATTTAAATTTCAATCATCCAAATCAGATTAGGATCAAATATTTTACTCTTTAATTTTATTAAGCCTAAAGTTTTAATTAAAGATTAAAATTTTAATTACCATTTTCCCCTTCAAGCTTAATAATTTCATAACACACTAAATTGAGCTTAAATTAACTTGAAATTTTTATGTGACTTCACTCATATGTCAATAAAGACATGAGAGGAGAAAATGAGATTTTTCTGTATTTAATTTAATTATGTAATTATTTTTGGTGGAAAATAGAGATTTCCAAGGAAAATTTAACAATATGACCAAGAGAAAGTTTCTGTCCTTAAGAAAATTATGGTACATTTCTAATGACTAGAGGACCACTTGGACCAATTTTGGTAATTTTTTGAATTATATTATTTTTATTATAATTATTTTAAGTTTTGGAGTATTAATTAATTTAAAAATAAAATAAAGGTTGAAAAATGAATTTTATATGTTTCAAAAATCTCTCTGATATCAAGGAAATCAGAGAATCAATTTTTACAATTTTCTGATTTTTCTTTGATTTATTAGAATTATTTTAGTGGAAATGCTAAAAAAATACATTTTTTCTAATTTTAAAATTATCTTAGGGCTTTAAAATTTAATATCTCATCAAATAGACCTAAGAAAAATATGGGGTTTGTTCCTAAATGATTAGAATTCAAAATGTGACATTTTAGTGAATTTTATTATTTTTGTGATTTTTATTATTTTTTATTTATTAAAATATTAAAATAACGCAAAAAAATAACTTTTTTAGAAAATTACAATTTTATTTTTCTTAAATTCCCCTGATATCAGAGAGGCTCTAAAACCAAATTGTTGATTTTTTGAAAAGTATTTTGAAAGTTATGAATTTTTAAAGTTTAAATTGGCTAAATGGCTTAATCAACCCATTTAGTAGGGCTAACCAAGTCCAATTGACTTCAAATTTTTTGGTAGGTTCCTCTGATCCTAAAGGTCAGTGGAGAATTGATTTCAAGTCAATTTGATGCATGATTAGCTCTAATTAATTAAGGACCTATTTTGGGTGTTTAGAGCTAATTAGGGTTATTCCAAGTGAGTTAATTCAAAACCTATTTTTCCTAGTGGTCCTCTCGGTCATAAGAAACATCACCAAATTTTTCTAGAATTTATTTCACAACATGCTAATTATTGGATTTAAAATACTCAAAACAGCAACATGAATTTGAATAATTAATAACTTCTCATAGGGATGGCCTCTGACTTTGGAAAATTCAGGGTATGTTCCCAAATTCAGAGGCTTCAAAAGCCCTATGTTCACATGCCATGGTGAATTTCCTATATGCATGGAGAATTAAAACAATGCAGAGGGTAAATAAATCATTAAAAATAAACTACTTGATGAAATTAAATGATTTCTTTTCTACATTATTCTCCTCTGTTCACTGAGCAAGAGAGTATTTTTATTTTATTTTTCTGATTTTTCTACACAAAGTTATGCATTTTTGAAGTTTAGGCAATTAAATAAATAAAAAATACCCTAATTTCCTACTTATCCACGCGGCGCCACGCCATCCTCGGCAGCTCTGGAACGCCGCGTGTCACGCTGCCATTCGACGCTGCCGTCCAACTCAGCGCTCCGGGGGCCCGCTGTATCGTTCCATCTCCTCATCCGGCGCGATCCTGGCCGTCCGTCCGCGCGTGTATAGAATGAACGGCATCCGTTCATCGTCCCCAAGCGTCCTCACCCGAGAGCCATCCACACTAAAACCCTAAGAACTCACTCATTTCTCAACGGATTTTCATGTTCTTGTGCTCTATGGATTCGTCTTGAAGAGACGAATACATCTATACGGTGATCATGCATTGAAATTAAGGCATTTGAAATAGAGAATCTCCAGAAGCTCGGGATAAAGTGTTAGCTCATACCTTTGCTCGCAGAAGTGTGGCTTCAATCCGAGGGCCGTGTCACCTTCGATCGGGTCCCGCAAGCTCCGCATGAAATCTCCCGTTCCGTGAATTGCCTGAGTATGATTTCGACCAAGCCCGATCACAAAGCTTGGAGTCCGGAACGGATGGGTGGCCTCGGAGAGGGGCTTTGCTGGTGGACTCCTTCCCTCGGTCTCGGTGAAGGTGTAGGACCAATCAATTTGAGGATTGATCCACCGTGGAGAAGTGTCCCGGTTTTGGGTGGAATTTTGGTCGAGAAATTGGGCTCTGTTGGTGGGGATTAGGGCAAATTGTCACTGGGGATCAACTGCTCTAAGTATGGAGAGTGTTCTGGAACAATTTTGGCAGGGTTTCAGTAAGGTCTGGTTCAGTACCTCTCTTGGCCGAGAGGGGTTGGTTTTTAAATAAGAGAGGGTGGAGGGCCTTCTAGGGGGAGTTAGGGCTTGGGATCAGCTGCTCTTGGCAAGAGAAGAACAGCTGCAATGGCCACTGGGATGGAGCAGCTCAGCAGGTGAGAATTCTAAGTTTAGGCTCACATGTGAGCTCTCGGCCTGGTGGTTTCCAGCGGTTGTGGTGGCTGGCCGGCCAGGGTCAGGTCACTGTTGTCATCAGGAGGGTCAGGGGTTGGCAATGGTGTAAGCAATGGAGAGTGTCCATGTGTAGAAAGCTTGATTCAAAATGGAATGGGGAAGGGGATCTTTTAGGCTCAATTTGGTCATCCTATGGGTTTTGGTTGGGTGCACCTTTCCAAGCTCCAATTTGGGCTGAGGGAGGTCGAGTGAGTCGACTAGATTAGAATGGAGAAGTCACTATCCAAGCATGTTTAAGTTTTAACATAGTTTAGGGGAAGCATGAAAAGGTTTAATCACCTTTAATAGAATCCTTAAAGAGGCTCCTCCTCTTGCCATTTATGGGATGGTCACATGTCAAACTTCTCATGGCTTTACATGGGGCTTAAGGATGGCTTCATGGCTTGTCTTTGGCTTGGGTATGGCTTAGTCAATTTCATTGGAATGGATTTTAGGAATTTTGGCATTTTGATGGGAATTTGGATAAAGCCTAATTTGGAATGATTTAATCATAGGTTTCAAACTTTAGGGAATGATTTTATCAAGTGTGTGATGAGAAGGAATTGTCTTGTGGGCTTTGGAGGAATTTTTTGGGCTTTTGGGTTTGGTGGAAGTGGGCTTTTTAAAAGGCTTCAATAGGTGGGCCTTTATATTTCAAAATGGACTTTTGGATGAAGAATTTTGTGAAAAACCACGCCAAATAAATCTTGGGTTTAGTTTAGGGATGTTTCATGAATGGTATGGAATCAATTTGGTGTGATTTGGAGTAGAATTGGTTTGAATTTGGGCTTTTTTGGTAAAAGGGCCAATGTAGGTCAAATTGGGCTAACTTGGGCCAATGTTTGGCTAGGGTTTAAATTGATGTAAAATAAATTTTTGTAAATGTTTATGGGAGTGTTTCAAAGAGGTTTTGGCTTTGGTTGGATTTTGATTTTGGGGTTTGGGCTTATTTGGGTTAGGTTTGTGTTTAGGTCAAAATTGGGCCTTTTAGCTTTGCGTTGAATTTGAGTGGGGTTTGGGTCTAAATTTTGGGCAAATCATGTTAGTTTTTTGTTTGTGGGGATGTTAGGGAAGGTTTAGAAAAGATTTGGCGTTAATTGGAGTTGAATTGGGTTAGTTTGGATTAGGTTTGGGTCATGGGTCCAAATTGGGCTTTAAGGCCAAAAGTGAAATTGGGTTCAAATGTCAATCAAATTGGACTTGGATTTGGTCTAGATTGGTGTTGGGAATGTTGAATTGAAGTTTATAATTGAATTGGACCAGAATTTGGGTCAATTGGGTAGGTTTGGCTTGACATTGGGTTCACTTTGGGTTAAAATGGGTCAAATTGGGGGTTTTGATAAAAGTGAGGTAAATTGACAAAACTAGCCCATGGTGTAGTTTAACAAAATGAAATTGGGAATATTTTGGATTTTTTGGAATTTTTCGGGAATTTTCTGAATTTTTGGATTTTTGGGTCAAGGGGGGTATTCTGGGTATTTGGAGGGTATTAGGAGGTATTTTTGGAATTTTTGATATTTTTGGCTATGGATGGTCAATTTGAGTGATGTGTGAATGTTTGGGATTAGTCTTGAGGAATTTTGGGTGATTTGGAGATTTTTGGAAAGTTTTGGGTAATTTCAAGGGTTTTGGGTAAGTTAAAGGGTGTAGGTCCGGGGGTCAAAAATTGAAAATTTGTAAAATTGAAGATTGGGTAAATGTAAGTGGAATAAAATCATTTTGGTTGAGCCATGAAGCCATATCAAGCCCACATGAGCCATGAAGGGACTCATTTGAGGCATCCACTATGTTGTTCCTAACCCTCTTAGCCAAGGGCTTAGTGGTTAAGGACCATCCATGTGAATCACCTTTATGAGTCAGGAGGTCAAGTTAGGCATGGGTGTGTTTTTAGGATGTGTGTGAAAGTGTAGTGTATAAGTGTAGTGTGTGTGTAAGTCAGCCCTCACCAGACCAGGCCACCCAGGGCAGTCCTAAGGCCAAAGAGTCCTATAGGAACTCATCCTTTAAACTTCCACATTTGGTTTCAACCCTCTAGGTGATTAGGGGTCTATAGTCAAGTTTGTGGAGTTTGCAGGGAGTTAAGAAGTGGTTTTAATTTCTAATTGGTGGGTCCCAATTCTAATCCTCTAGGATAGTCAAAGGAAAAGCCTAAGGCTAGATCCTAAGTACTAAAAGAAGAAGAGAAGACCTCATCAAAAATGAGGTCAACAAATGGACCCCTAATAGGTGTGGTGAGCTGACGGAGCACACCGCGCGTATTGGTGTTGACCGAAGCGATCAACGAAACCAACACAAACTTCCAAGTGACAAACTTAGGACAAAGTAGAAGAGTTTTCGCTGGGGACTGTCAAGTATATCTCTGAGACTGGAGATCCCTGAACTCTCGCTAAGGAAAGGGAAAGGAGGTGAATCCCAAATCACATGATCTGGGGGAATTTCAATTTAGATTTCATTTTGTTTCAATTTAAGTTTTGATGTGTGAGCTTAGATTTTAGTTTGAGTTTCCATTTATATTGAAGTTTTGTCAAAATTAATTTGAAGGGATTTGAACTTGAAATGAAAAAAAGGAATTTTGTGGTTTTAGATGTGACATCTTCAACCTCAAAAGAAAATTGAATTGATTGGATTGAATCATTATAATGCGGAGAGATCTTAGAGCAATGTGGTATTGGATGTAAGATCCTTAACCTCAAGAGTTTGATTTTGATGTATTTCATTGCGATAGGGAAAGAACCCTAAAGCAATGCAATCTCGGATGTAAAATCCTCAACCCCAAAAGTCTGATTTTGATGTATTTCATTGCGATAAGGAAAGAATCCTAAAGCAATGCAGTCTCGGATGTAAAATCCTCAACCCCAAGAATTTGAGTTTGATATATTTCATTGCGATAGGGAAAGAAACCTAAAGCAATGCCCCAAGAGTTTGAATTTAATGTATTTCATTGTGATAGGGAAAGAATCCTAAAGCAATGCAGTCTCGGATGTAAAATCGTCAACCTCAAAAGTTTGAATTTGATGTATTTCATTGCGATAGGGAAAGAATCCTAAAGCAATGCTGTCTCGGATGTAAAATCCTCAACCTCAAAAGTTCGAATTTGATGTATTTCATTGCGATAGGGAAAGAATCCTAAAGCAATGCAGTCTCGGATGTTAAATCCTCAACCTCAAAAGTTTGAATTTGATGTATTTCATTGCGATAGGGAAAGAATCCTAAAGCAATGCAGTCTCGGATGTAAAATCCTCAACCCCAAGAGTTTGAATGTGATGTATTTCATTGCGATAGGGAAAGAATCCAAAAGCAATGCAGTCTCGGATGTAAAATCCTCAACCCCAAGAGTTTGAATTTGATGTATTTCATTGCGATAGGGAAAAAATCCTAAAGCAATGCAGTCTCGGATGTAAAATCCTCAACCCCAAGAGTTTGAATTTGATGTATTTCATTGCGATAGGGAAAGAATCCTAAGGCAATGCAGTCTCAGATGTAAAATCCTCAACCCCAAAAATTTGAATTTGATGTAATTGATTTTGCAAAGATTTGTAGTGCGGAATTTTGGTGTTTCGAGAATCTCATGAAAGTTGTAAAAGACTTTCATGGAAGGAAATAGATTAGGAGGGAATATGTAGATGTTACGTATCCCATTCAAAAGAGTTTATCGGAAGTTGCTAGTTTGGATTGGATACAATTCCTCGCCATCAGATTCGATCCGTGTCAATGGAATCAACCGCTTTCATCCCAGACAGGGGAGAGAGTAGAACGGTTTGGATTTTGGATTTGGAAGATTGAATTTGAATTTGATTGAGATTTGATTTGAAATTTGGAAAGATTGAATGTGAAATTTGATTTAAAATTTGTGCTCGTTTTGTTTGTCCTTTAACAATTCAAATTTATTTTATCGTTCATTTAATGTTCATGTGAATTTGCTGTTCATCATTTTTTATATTTTTAAGGAAAGTTTTCTTTTATTATTTTTTTTGTTTCTTTTCTGTTCTTTGTTCGAAGTTCCATTTAACTTTAATGGCATTTCTCAGTCAACTTGCACAAAAGAGGTGAAGGCCAAAAAACCTGACATGGTCAATTTCATTCCAATCATGTTGAAGATACATCATACAACTTGATCTGGAATACATCTCATACAATCCATATAGACTCAAAACGGATTATGTGTGATCTTTGTCGATCCATCCAAAAAGGTATCTGTCAGAAATCCACATATGAATAGTGAGGTACATGGTCAATAACATCACCTTCCAAGCCATCCTTGGCAAGGATGCCGTACGGATGTACGTTGGAGGTGTGATATTTTCCATGTAACTCACAGCTCGTAAGGCTGGAGGCTCTCTAGCTCCGGTCTCGGCCGAAAGTGGAAGGGTGCTTTCCGTCATCCATCCTTCTAAAAGTAACCGAGATCCGCTTCATCGGTACTCCCGTATGCAATGTTTAGCGACATCCGCTCCATTGCCCTTCGCATCATGACGGAACCTACCGGTAATGGTATCTTTACCGGCCCTCGGAACTCACTCCGGGCCTCGCTATCCGGAGGTTAGATCCGAACATGATATTACACTCGTTCGTAAAAGAAACCGTGCGTAAAGGTCTAACAAAGTCGTGGTGATCTATGTGCGGGGTATGCAGCACTTCCGCTTGTAAATATTAATGATGCAACTGTTGGGTAAGCAATCCGCCGGCAGTACCCTCCATGTTATCATTCTCTTTACCATCCTTTTGATGACTAATGGCATCGGATCCACTCGGCCATGACTGAGTATCCCCGTGGGTTTCCCTTCCGTCTTCTCGCGAAGTTGTAGCAAGCATCCACATTGTATGGTAATTCTCCCTTTCCCCGGCATCCATCTCCGGGGTTCCGAGTAAGTGTTTTCTTCAGGCGGCCCGCTCGGCCCATTCTTTTCAAATCCCGGATGCAATCCACGATTTGTTGTTGTTCGTATTCTGAGAACACGTCTGTATTTAGCTCGAGGCCTTCAAGTATATTGATCCTCCTGCCTCTGATTCTCTCGAAGTATTCAAAAGTTTTCTTTTCGACATTCTGCATTCTTTCTAGCTCGTATTCCGGAATAATCCGCAAATGGCGAGGCCTCGGTGACGCATCGTGGGATATACGGCTCAATCCCTTCACGTTCTCTCGCATACCTCGGCTCCTCGGGGATGGTGTCCGTCGGGACATCCTCCGGGGTTGCTTTGCAACAAGGTTATGCATTATTGGTGACTTTATCTGGTAGCGTTGTAGCCTTCCTTCTTCTGATCTTTTGGAGATTTCCCTGATCTCTTCTGTCATCCTGGGAGCTGGCGTCCTTGAAGTATACATACTGGCAGTAGCAACTGCCTCGTCGCGCTGGTCTGCTGCTAGTTTAGTTAACATCTTGCGGATACGGTGATTTTTATTTATTCGTTGAGTTGCTATGAGAGTAGCTCTTCGTACTTCCTGAGTTTCTGTGGGCGCGGCGCTGACAAGCCTGCCCTCTACTGTAGCGACTACAGACTTGATTCTCTTGCCTTCTTCGGCTGCTTGTTTTCCTTTTCTGTCGGCTCGGAGTGGTGGCTCGGGCCACTCACTTTCATTATCGTCCGATCGGGCAGTTCCTCTCGGTCAACTGGGACCCAGTCACTTTCCTCGTATTGCAGGTCTGCTGGTGCGAAGTCTGAGTCAATCTCGATTATCGCTCCATCTTTCACCCTCTTTTCGTCGAGTGCAAGGCTTACGCCATTTCTAAAGTTCAGGACCAACCGCCCGTTCGACATTTCCCTGCGAAAAGACAAGAAAAAGGATCAGGGGCTGTACTAAGAACAAGAACATTAAGAAAATGTTTATTAAAGACAGTTTTTTCTAATTACTTCTTGTATTTTTAAATTTAACAGGAATGAAGTGGGATAAGATCGGGGAAGAGATTTTGATTTGGAAGAGAAAACAAGGAAAACTTTATTATCATGATTTTATTTATTTTAGCACATTTTTTTATTATTTTTGGGTTCGGACCCAGTAATAAGTAATTACTTCGCCCGTGCTTCTAGGGATGAAGAATTCATTCCCTCGAAACATCAGGTAGCGTAATACTTTTTCAAGTATCGTCCGTTGATCGGAAGCATATGTCGTTCTCCTTGGCAATTCACTAGCTCGTAGGAGCCTCCTGAGTAGACTGCCTCAACCACAAACGGTCCCTCCCAAGTGGGTTCAAATTTTCCTCCTATCTTGCGGTGTGCAAGGATAGGTTTCTTGAGAACGAGAACTAAGTCACCAACTTTGAAGGTTCTTGGGCGGACCTGATCCGTCATGGGCTCGAACCATCTTAGCTTGGTATAGTTCTAAATTCCGTCGCGCCGCAAGTCTTTTCCTTCCGTGCTTTCTAGTTCCTCAAGTCGTAATTTGGCATTCTCTTCTCGTCGTGATTTTGTTTGCAAGTCGCAATTCGAGTGAAGGAAGCCTGGACCTCTAAGGGTAACACCGCCTCGAACCCATACACCAGCAGCGTAAGGTGTAGCTTCGAGTAGGAGTTCCGAAGGTTGTCCGGTAGGCCCATAAGGCTTCTAATAACTTCTCGTGCCAATTTCTCTTATTATCGTCCAAGGTTTTCTTTAAGATTTGAACGAGAGTTTTATTAAAAGCCTCACTGTGCCGTTTGCTCTTGGGTAGTAAATTGTTGAATATCGCCAGCCGATTCCGTGTCTCCCGACAAAATTGTTGATTTGTGTGCTTCGAATGCCGACCCATTATCCGAGATGATCCCGCGCGGCACTCCGAAACGGTAGACAACTTGGTTCTTGAAAACCGTAGCACGTGGTGTGCTTTCACTTCTCCGAGTGGAACTCGCTCCGCCCACTTGGAAAAGTAATCTGTAGCCGCAAGAATGAAGTGATGTCCTTTTGAAGATGGTGGTTCTATCGGACCCACTATATCTGTGCCCCAACATTCAAATGGCCACGACGCAATTGTCGGATGTAGCAAATTTGGAGGTTAGTGTAGAACCACTCCGTGCACTTGGCATTGGTGACAGCTCTTGGCAATTTTCATGCAGTCGGTCATCATCGAGGGGGAGTAGTACCCTAGTCTTTTAATTTTCATTTTCATCTTCGGACCCGACTGGTGAGCGCCACAGAGTCCTGAATGTACCTCTTTAACAATTTCACGGGCCTCGGACCCGCTTAGTCACCTTAGCCACATCTGATCAAAAGACCTTCTGTATAATGTATTGTTTATTAATGCGTAGGACGCAGTTCTTTTCTTGATCTGATTGGCTAACGACCTATCGTCCGGTAGTTTTCCTGTTTGCGTGTAGTCTATTAATGGCCGTCGCCAATCTTCCGTGTTTTCTCGTCACTCGCTGCAACCGATTCTTCTTCTCTTTCGATTTGTGTATTGTGTCTATGTCGAGCTGTGATAGGACCTGACGTCCGTGAACTGACACTTCTACTGACTCATCTGGCAAACAAGCAAATTCTTTTGCGAGACGGGCTAACGTATCTGCCAAAGTGTTTTCTTTCCCGGGAATTTTGTAGTTTGTCACATTCGGAATCTATTCCAACAACTGTAT
The DNA here is from genome assembly GCA_022702705.1 of Papilionanthe hookeriana x Papilionanthe teres. Lineage (NCBI taxonomy): Eukaryota > Viridiplantae > Streptophyta > Magnoliopsida > Asparagales > Orchidaceae > Papilionanthe > Papilionanthe hookeriana x Papilionanthe teres. The sequence continues at coordinate 106,214,761 of CM040428.1, read as the reverse complement.
GGCATACTGGAAGTATTGCTCGAGTCTTGGCTTTAAAATCCTGTACTGTCCGGCGATCTGTTGAATGATTAGCTGCGAATCCCCGTAGATGTTGATGTCTGTTATCCCCATTTGAATAGCAAATTCCAACTCTATTATGAGGGCTTCATATTCCGCTTCGTTGTTCGTACACGGCTCCGTCAAGTGGTAGGAGTATCTTAACATCCCCCGCTCCGTGTTATAAAGGTTAATCCGATTCCCGCCTTACCGGCACTATCACTTGTGATTCTTCGTCTTTGTGTGTCGAAGATGCTCCGTCAAAATATAAATCCCAACGTCGATCATCGGGGTCTTCTAAGCTCATTATTTGTTCTTCCGGCAAGTCGTCATCGAGAGGAGATTCGCCGGCAGAGGGTGTGCGGCGAGGAAGTCCGCTAAGACTTGTCCCTTTACGGCACGAAGAGGCACGAAAGTTATATCGAATTGCAATAATATCATCGACCATCCGGCAAGTATGCCGAAAGCGTTGGACGAGTCATCAAGTATCGCAATGGATTAAATTTCGAGATCAGAGTCGACCTTATGAGAAAGCATGTAGTGCCCGAGCTTTTCGAGCGACAAAGATCGTGGCCAAACAAGGTGCTTTTCAATTGCGGGATACCTTATTTCCGTTGGAAGTAAACGACGGCATAGGTAGTAAAGAGCATTTTCTTTACCCTCATCATTGACCTGGGCTAACAGGGCTCCGAGAGAGTCGTCTAAAGCCGCGGTATAAAGTATCAACGGTCTACCTGAGACTGGGGTCGCTAAGACAGGAGGTGTCATTATATATTGTTTAATGTCCTCAAAGGCCTTCTAGCATTTCTCTTCCCAAATAAATTTGGCGTCCTTTTTAACTAGTGCCGAGAAAGGTTGACACCTACCTGATAAGTTCGAGATAAAGCGTCGAAGATATGCCAACTACCCTTGAAAAGATCGTAGTTGCTTTAAGGTTTTGGGAGGCGGCATTTCTATGATAGCTTTAATCTTTTCCGGGTCGATTTCAATTCCACGATGTCGGACAACGAATCCTAAAAATTTCCCGGAGGTGACGCCGAAGGCGCATTTTAAGGGATTCATTTTAAGGTTAAATTGTCTTAATCATTCGAAAACAATTCTCAAATCATATAGGTGGTTGCCCTCAACTTTGCTTTTGATGACCACATCGTCCACGTAGCATTCGACTTGATTGTGGATGAGATCATCAAAAATTCTTGTCATCGCTCTCTGGTATGTTGCTCCTGCATTCTTCGAGTCCGAATGACATCACCGTGTAGCAATATACTCCGATCGGTGTTCCGAATGCCGTAAGTTTTTCATCTTCCGGAGCCATTTTTATCCGGTTGTATCCTCGAAGATCCATCCATGAATGAGAATATTTCATGTGTCGAAGCAATGTCGATCATTAATTCTGGGATCGGTAGAGGGAATTCATCCTTTGGACATGCCTTGTTTAAATCTCTGAAATCCACACAAATTCTGATCTGACCATTCTTCTTTCTGACTGGCACCACATTGGCTAACCAAGTCGGGTATTGCTCTTCAAGGAAAAATTTAGCGTTGATTAGTTTTTTAACTTCAACTATGACATGTTGTTCGATTTCTAGACGCATTCTTCGGGGACCTTGTCTGACTGGGACAGAAGTAGGATCCACTCCTAGCTTATGGACTGCGACCTCTGGAGCTAATCCTGGCATCTCATCGTAGCTCCAAGCAAAACAGTATTTAAAGTCCATTAATAACTTGATTATTTCTTCGGAATCTTCTTTATTGAGTAAGGAGCTAACAAAGGTAGGTCTAGCTCTTTGCTAGTACCTAAGTTAACTTCTGTTATCTCATCTATTGTAGATTTAATCTCTTCTTCAAATTCTGGTGGAGCGTCTCCAATTTGTAAATCTTCAAATTCTTCTGTAGTTTCCATGCAGCTTATCATTAGACTCGCAAGTGACAACCAAGCAAAATTCGCATCGTCAATCGATCCTACCGTGCCGAATCCGAGACCATGGTTTGAATCGGGTGGACGACCGGAGTTATTCCATAATTTTTCAAAATGTTGTGATTGACCTTTTGTCCATTGCCGAGGTAAGAAACCACGCTGAATTAAATTTTGAACACAGGGAGAGTACCACTCAAAAGGTAATTCCATTAATTCTGATGAAGTGACATCTTCAAATTGTACATTATTTTTAGTTTTGGAGGAAGGAGCACCACGGTAGAATTTGATTGGCTTTGCACCGCCGCTATGTACCTCATTGACCACCATTCCCTCGATCTTATTAGAATGGATAGGGGTCAGGGTCATAGTATGTACATAGTGGTTAATCTTCTCGTACATCAATTTATAATCTTCATTCTTTTCATCTTCGAGCAGGATCCTGAATTGCGGCTCCTTCTGACTTAATGTCGCTGCTTCTTGCTTGATCTCTTTTTCTTCTTCAGAATTGCCTTCCCAATCAACATTGATGGCTGGTTTCCTCTGTCCAACTGTCCTAACGTCTCTTCCACGACCTCGTCCCCGGCCTCGACCTCGGATGCGAGTTGTGGAGAAACCTTCACCATCTCGCCGTAAGGGAGTGGTGAGTGACTGTTGGACTAGAACTTCAGGTTCTTCGTCATCCCGAATTTTCTTTGCTTCATTTGTTATTGTATCTCTGGAGAAAATTGTTTTCTTCGAAGGTGCATAATAAGCTACATCTTCATGGATTCCAATTTCATGTACGGAGAATGGTTGTAAGTCACCTTTGATGCATTGTTCCCCTCCATCGTAGTATTTGATGCACTGATGTAGAGATGATGGTACCATCCGGTTTTCATGTATCCATGGTCGGCCCAGTAGAGTGTTGAACGACGTTTCTGAATTAATTATGTGAAATTTTGCGGTTGTCTTTGCCAAGTCACCGGTCTTCATTAGCAGTGTTATTGATCCGAGGGCTCTTTCTCCTTTCTGGTTGAATACTCTTAATAACATTTTGTCTGCTTCAAGCGCGCGAGCATCAATTTCCAAGTATGTTAGCATTCGAAGATTCATTATATTGATTGATGCTCTTGGATCCACCAATACTCTGGAGAGTGTAATTTTCCCTATTGTAACTAAAATGTACAAAGGTCGGTTGTGGTCTGCTGTCCCAAGTAGTAGGTCATTGTCCGTGAAGGTAACACCTCGATGTTCCTTTAACGAACAAACCTCATCTAAGGAATCTCCGACCATTTGAGCTAAGCAAATTTCCGGATCAAGTAAGGTCTTGATCAGAGCTTCTTTCATCTCCTTTGATAAGATGAGAGCGTCGTAGATGCTTAGTTTGGTCGGTAGTTTCCTAAGATGGGATAGCACGTTGTTGTCCACTTTATTTTCATGTGTCTCGGCTTCTCCCCGAATGGCTATTTCTTCTGCCGGGGTTGATTCTTCTTGAACAACCAACTGCTTTCCTTGGTCCTTTGGACCCATTCTCGGAGGTAAAACTCTTCCACTTCTTAAGTTAACCTCTGTTATTTCTTCTGAATCTAGTATTGAGTTTGTTGATGTCTCCTTCTGAATCGGAAAGACAGGTTCTTCTGGATTAGCTTCGGAGTCTGAAGGCTCTAACTCTATTGTGACTGGAGCTCCTCGAAACTCGCAAATAGATTCGTTGCTTGTTGAACTCTCGTAGCCTCCTTGATGGATGTCTTCTTCGTCATTGTGATCGCAGAGATTGTGTATGATTTGAGAATTGTCATTTGTATCGGAATCGACATCCGGATTGTCGCTAGTTACGTAATCGTTAGAAACAATCAAAACGTAGCCAACGCCATAACCCTTATCATTATAAGATCCCACCGGAGTGAGCAGATAATCATACAGAGTCAGAGATTTGAGGGATTTCTCCCCTAAATCGGAAACAACTATCCTAGGATAAGCAGCCCCTAGTCTAGCCTTAGGAGCCTCGGTCATCACTTCTTCGTCGATTTTCTTCTTCTCTTCAATTGTCTCTTGTTGAGGTGGTTCTTCTATCGCAAGTGATAGTGTCGACTTAACAGGTTTCGAACTTTGAATTGAGGCTCGCACCGAAGTGGTTTGGATGTGATCCAAAATCTTTTTCGAAGACCTTGTCCAAGCGGTAGCCCATCCATCATCAGTCGCATAGGGATCTATCGGAACAATGAGATCGGTCGAGACAACATCGACGGAACCTCCTTTCGGGGTTCCTTCATGTATTCCTTCGGGATCGTTATATTCCCTTTCCGAAGATTGTCGTTGAGCCAACTTTCGAAGGTAATACAATCTTCTATCTTGTGTCCAAGCATCTAGTGGTAAGGGCAAAAGTCGGGATCACCTTTCTTGTCGACTTCTTCGGTCTCTTAGGTTCGCGCAGCTTGAAATCTGGAGTCTTCATCGACTGCGGAACATTTTCGGCACGAGAGGATCGCCGACGATACTGAATTTTGCTTGGTTGTCACTTGCAAGTCCAATGAAGACTGCATGGAAGCTACAGAAGAACTCGAAGATTTACAAATTGGAGACGCTCCACCAGAGTTCGAAGAAGAGATCAAATCTACAATAGATGAGTTAACGAAAGTTAACTTAGGTACTAGCGAAGAGCCTAGACCTACCTTTGTTAGCTCCTTACTCAATAAAGAAGACTCCGAAGAAATAATAAAGTTATTAATGGAATTTAAAGACTGTTTTGCTTGGAACTACGATGAGATGCCGTGTTTAGCTCCGAGGTCGCAATCCATAAGCTAGAGTGGATCCCGCTTCTGTTCCAGCCGTACAAGGTCCCGTAAGAATGCATCTAGAAATCGAACAAGCAAGTTATAGCTGAAGTTAAAAAGCTAATAGACGCCAAATTTGTCCGTGAAGAACAATACCCGACTTGGTTAGCCAATGTGGTACCAGTTAGGAAGAAGAATGGTCAGATCAGAATTTGCGTGGATTTCAGAGATTTAAACAAGGCATGTCCAAAAGATGAATTAACTCTACCGATCCCAGAATTAATGATCGACATTGCTTCGACACATGAAATACTCTCATTCATGGATGGATCTTCAGGATACAACCAGATAAAAATGGCTCCAGAAGATGAGAAACTTACGAGCATTCGAACGCCGATCGAGTATATTGCTACACAGGTGATGCCATTCGGATCGAAGTACGCAGGAGCGACATACCGAGAGCGATGACAAGAATTTTTGATGATCTCATCCACAATCAAGTCGAATGCTACGTGGACGATGTGGTCATCAAAAGCAAAGTAAAGGAAAACCACCTGTATGATTTGAGAATTGTTTTCGAACGATTAAGACAATTTAACCTTAAGATGAATCCCTTAAAATGCGCCTTCGGTGTCACCTCCGGGAAATTTTTAGGATTCGTTGTCCGACATCGTGTAATTGAAATCGATCCGGAAAAGATTAAAGCTATCTTAGAAATGTCGCCTCCCAAAACCTTAAAACAACTACGATCTTTTCAAGGGAAGCTGGCATATCTTCGACGCTTTATCTCAAACTTGTCAGGTAGGTGTCAGCCTTTCTCGGCACTAGTTAAAAAGGACGCCAAATTTATTTGGGAAGAGAAATACTAGAAGGCCTTCGAGGACATTAAGCAATATTTAATGACACCTCCTGTCTTAGCAGCCCTGGCCTCAGTGGACCGCGATACTTTATACCGCGACTTTAGATGACTCTCTCGGAGCCCTGTTAGCCCAGGTCAATGATGAGGGTAAAGAAAATGCTCTTTACTACCTAAGCCGTCGTTTACTTCCGACGGAAATAAGGTATCCGCAATTGAAAAGCATTGTTTGGCCCTGATCTTCGTACTTCATGCTTTCTCAAAAGGTCAACCTGATCTCGAAATTTAATCCATTGCAATACTTGATGACTCGTCCAACGCTTTCCGGCAGACTTGCCAGATGGTCAATGATATTATTGCAATTCGATATAACTTCTGTGCCTCTTCGTGTCGTAAAGGGATAAGTCTTAGCAGACTTCTCGCAAAGACACCCTTTCGCCGACAGATCTCCTCTCAATGACGACTTGCTAGACGAACAAATAATGAGTTTGGAAGACCCCGATGATTGACGTTGGGAATTATATTTCGACGGAGCATCTTCAAGACACAAAGATGAAGAATCTCAAGTGATAGTGCTCGTAGGCGTAAATTGGATTAATCTTTATAACACCGAGCGGGGGATGTTAAGATACTCCTACCACTTGACGGAGCCGTGTACAAACAACGGCGTGAATACGAAGCCCTCATAACGAGATCTGGAATTAACTATTCAAATGGGGATAATGAGACATCAACATCTACAGGGATTCGCAGTTAATCATTCAACAGATCGCCGGACAATACAGAATTTTAAAACCAAAACTCGTGCAATACTTCCAGTATGCCATACAGTTGTTAGAACAGATTCTGAATGTGATGATCTACAAAATTCCCAGAAAAGAAAATGCTTTAGCAGACGCGTTAGCCCGCCTCGCAAAAGAATTTGCATGCTTGCAAGATGAATCAGTGGATTGAGCCCGACGGACACCATCTCCGAGGAGACGAGGTATGCAGGAGAACGTGAAGGGATTGAGCCATATATCCCACAGTACGTCACCAGGCCTCGCCATTTGCAAATTATTCCAGAATACGAGCTAGAAAGAATGCAGAATGTCGAGAAGAAACTTTTGAATACTTCGAGAGAATCGGAGGCGAAGGATCAATATACTAGAAGGCCTCGAGCTACATACGTACGTGTTCTCGTGATACGAACAACAACAAATCGTGGACTGCATCCGGGATTTGAAAACAATGGGCCGAGCGGGCCGCCTAAGAGAAAACACTTACTCGGAACCCCGGAGATGGATGCCAGGGAAAGGTAGAATTACAATACAATGTGGATGTTGTTACAACTTCGCAGAAGACGGGAAGGGAAACCCACCGGGGATACTCCTTCACGGCCAGGTGGATCCAATGCCATTAGTCATCAAAAGGATGGTAAAAAGAATGATAGCATGGAGGGTACTGCCAGCAGATTGCATACCCAACAGTTGCATCATTAACATTTACAAGAAGGGTGACTGCATACCCCCGCACATATGTCGGCATTATTTTAGGGTTGTGTGTTTTGAAAAAAGGGGGGTCGCCTAACCAAAATTTTCGGCGAATTTTTAATTTAATTTAAATAAATAATTTGAAAAGTAGTATCTGATTTTGAAAATAATGTTAAATTTGAAAATTTTAAGATATGAAATTAAACCGATCTCACATCCCAAATAGTTTATATAAACGAGCACCACATCACAAATTGTGTATCTATCTCGAAGAATAGACACATTGTTTGGTGATGGGGCTCCATTAAATAAACTAGAATATTTGTGACATCCGTTTGGTCTGTGAACCAATTTTATAAGCCGACAAATTCACATGCTTAATATGAAAGCATTATGCAGGGTTTATATTACCTGGGTTCTTAAAATTCCCTATAAGGGCAAGCCCCTATAGTTAGTTACATCTTAAATGACGGGAATCACCTAAGAAAACTCTCGATAATAATCAGTAGTTCTGCTCTCAAGAATTTCAATGTTTAAGTTTTCAAAGGGATTGAATTTTGGAATTTCAATAGGGAATGGATCAAATTTGGAACATTTTGTTTTGGGAATTCAAAGGAAGAAAGGTAGGAGAAATCACAGATTCGAATCGAACTTTGTAATTTCTCAACTACCCTATTGTTTGGCTTAGATTTAGGAAAGTCCTAATATTATCTGATATTTTAATCTTGTCAATTTTAGTTAATTAGGACTTATACTGTATGATAAAATCATACAAATAGCCTTGAAGATGTGAGGGTTTATGTCATATCGGATGACTACCTCGGAATCCTAAGACCGCTTAGGGCTTAATTTACATAACATGATCATGCAAATGCTTAACGAAGAGTTGAGGATTTATGTTGCACTAGGCAAACTACCTCGAAGTCCTATGGCTTGGTTATTTAATTCTAAGAAGGTTTTGCTGAAGTAGATCCGTGTTTTGCTGATGACAATGGTCGTGCTGCCCACCATGCTCCGAGCTCCTTGTTGTTGCAGAGGTTAGTTATAGAAGTCATAAATCAGGAGATGAGAAAAGTGTTTTGGTTTAGAGAAAATCTTAATTTCCAAGTGTTTTTTTATGTTTTATTTAAAACAAATCTTAAAGTTGATAATAACAACACCGGTTAAGATCCCACGGTTCCATCCTTCTGGCATCGTTATTTTTATCGGATTCACTTAGTCCAGATGAATTTGCTAAACTCAATCGAATGAGTTCCACACTTTCATTTAGACCGTGGGAAATCCCGTTAGCAACACGTAGGTTACATCATCCGAGGTATTCCCGATCATCCAACAAGACGTTTTAATTTAGTTGTGATTGCAGTTTTGTGTTCTGTTTGTGATTAAATTTTGAGTTGTTTGATATTTTGAAATGTTGTGGAGGTGAATTTTATCTTGCAATGACTTTTAATTTAGTTTTGGGTTTCAGGTTTAGGGACTATCCTAAAGGTGTGGGTTTTCATGCAACAGTTGTTTATCATGCAAGAAAAGTAAGTGCGATGCGATTAAATAAATTGCAATAAGATAAATTGCAATAAAATAAAGGTGTACCTGGAGGGTCTTCCCGTCATCCCAAGCTGCACTTAAAACATAATTTGAATATTTAAGCAAGTTCCTAGGTAAAGCTAAGGGAAGGGTTATGGTTTTCTACCAAATTCCTAATCCTATAGCTAGTCATTTCCTATGACGTCTAGGTTCTTGTGTTTTGGTTTGAGGACGATTTTCTTCATCAATGAACAATTAAGTTCAATTGTTCTTATAAATATCCTATCATATTGAGGAAGTGTTTAAGAAGAATCTTAAACATCTTTTCAATATTACTAGAATTCTTTTAAGTCCAAATGAATTTAATTATACAAATGAATTAATCGTCCGAAAATTCAAGCCTTGTTACCTTGCTCAGTGAACTAGGACATTTGAATATCCTATAAGTGAAGTAACATTTCATTTAACGTTCTGTTTAGGAGTTATGATAACCAAAGCTTTCGAGGGCAAATTGGTGTTCAAATGGTTTGTGATTTAATTTAATTTCAGTTATCGGGTTTAAATTTGGAATAGTGTTCAAGTTGCTTCATATTTTGAATTTCTTTATGTCTTAAGTGATGTTATTTTTTTTTTCAATTTAATTTAACTTTAATTTAATTTAATTTAGTTTAGTTTCAATTTTGATTCAATTTAACTTGATTTAATTTAATTTAATTTAATTTCCTTTAATTTAATTTAATTTGTTTAATTTAATTTAATTTAATTTAATTTAATTTAATTTAATTTAATTTAATTTAATTTGATTTGATTTGATTTAATTTGATTTAATTTGATATGTTTTAATTTAATTTTATTTAATTTAATTTAATTTTAATTTTTTTTAATTTAATTTTATTTAATTCAATTTAATTTTATTTTTAATTTTAATTTAATTGAAATTTTAAAAGGGTTTAATTTAAATAATTTAACTTTAATTTAATTTAATGATTAAGTCTTTTAGTATTTTAAATCTTAAACTTGGATTATCATTTTAATTAGGAATTAAATGTTATGGAGATGATTAATTTAGGGATTCTTAAATTAAAGAACAAATCTCTTCCTAATAATATCCCTATTTTAATAATTCCAATTTTATTATTCTTCCAAATTTAATCAATTATTTAATTAAGGTTTCTTTTAATTATTTTCAAATTGTTTGGTATGTTTCTAATCTTTAATTATTTAAATTTCAATCATCCAAATCAGATTAGGATCAAATATTTTACTCTTTAATTTTATTAAGCCTAAAGTTTTAATTAAAGATTAAAATTTTAATTACCATTTTGCCACTTCAAGCTAAATAATTTCATAACTCACTAAATTGAGCTTAAATTAACTTGAAATTTTTATGCGACTTCACTCATATGTCAATAAAGACATGAGAGGAGAAAATGAGATTTTTCTGTATTTAATTTAATTATGTAATTATTTTTGGTGGAAAATAGAGATTTCCAAAGAAAATTTAACAATATGACCAAGAGAAAGTTTCTATTCTTAAGAAAATTATGGAACATTTCTAATGACCAGAGGACCACTTGGACCAATTTTGGTGATTTTTTGAATTATATTATTTTTATTATAATTATTTTAAGTTTTGGAGTATTAATTAATTTAAAAATAAAATAAAGGTTGAAAAATGAATTTTATATTTTTTAAAAATCCCTCTGATATCAAGGAAATCAGAGAATTAATTTTTACAATTTTTTGATTTTTCTTTGATTTATTAGAATTATTTTAGTGGAAATGCTAAAAAACCATTTTTTTTAATTTTAAAATTACCTTAGGGCTTTAAAATTTAATATCTCATCAAATAGACCTAAGAAAAATATGGGGTTTGTTCCTAAATGATTAGAATTTAAAATGTGACATTTTAGTGAATTTTATTATTTTTGGGATTTTTATTATTTTTTATTTATTAAAATATTAAAATAATGCAAAAAATTAAATTTTTTAGAAAATTACAATTTTATTTTTCTTAAATTCCCCTGATATCAGAGAGGCTCCAAAACCAATTTGGTAAATTTTTGAAAAGTATTTTGAAAGTTATGAATTTTTAAAGTTTAAATTGGCTAAATGGCTTAATCAACCCATTTAGTAGGGCTAACCAAGTCCAATTGACTTCAAATTTTTATGGTGGGTTCCTCTGATCCTAAAGGTCAGTGGAGAATTGATTTCAAGTCAATTTGATGCATGATTAGCTCTAATTAATTAAGGACCTATTTTGGGTGTTTAGGCCAATTAGGGTTATTCCAAGTGAGTTAATTAAAAGCCTAGTTTTCCTAGGGTCCTCTGGTCATAAGAAACATCACCAAATTTTTCTAGAATTTAATTCACAACATGCTAATTATTGGATTTAAAATACTCAAAACAACAACATGAATTTGAAAAATCAATAACTTCTCATAGGGATGGCCTCTGACTTTGGAAAATTCAGGGAATGTTCCCAAATTCAGAGGCTTCAAAAGCCCTATGGTCACATGCCATGGTGAATTTCCTATATGCATGGAGAATTAAAACAATGCAGAGGGTAAATAAATCATTAAAAATAAACTACTTGATGAAATTAAATGATTTCTTTTCGACATTATTCTCCTCTGTTCACTGAGCAAGAGAGTATTTTTATTTTATTTTTCTGATTTTTCTACACAAAGTTATGCATTTTTGAAGTTTAGGGAATTAAATAAATCAAAAAATACCCTAATTTCCTACTTATCCACGCGGCGCCACGCCATCCTCGGCAGCTCCGGAACGCCGCGTGTCGCGCTACCATTCGACGTCGCCATCCACCTCAGCGCTGCGGGGCCCGCTGTATCGTTCCATCTCCTCATCTGGCGCGATCCTGGCCGTCCGTCCGCGCATGTATAGAATGAACGGCATCCGTTCTTCGTCCCCAAGCGTCCTTACCCGAGAGCCGTCCACACTAAAACCCTAAGAACTCACTCATTTCTCAACGGATTTTCGTGTTATTGTGCTCTATGGATTCGTCTTGAAGAGACGAATACATCTATACGGTGATCATGCATTGAAATTAAGGCATTTGAAATGAGAGAATCTCCGAAGCTCGGGATAAAGAGTTAGCTCATACCTTTGCTCGGAGAAGTGTGGCTTCAATCCGAGGGCCGTGTCACCTTCGATTGGGTCCCAGCAAGCTCCATATGAAGTCTCCTGGTCTGGTGAATTGCCTAGGTATGATTTCGACCAAGCCCGATCACAAAGCTTGGAGTCTGGAATAGATGGGTGGCCTGGAGAGGGGGCTTTTGCTGGTGGACTCCTTCCATTGGTCTGGTGAAGGTGTAGGACCAATCAATTTAAGGATTGATCCACTGTGGAGAAGTGTCCTGGTTTTGGGTGGAATTTTGGCTGAGAAATTGGGCTCTATTTGTGGGGATTAGGGCAAATTGTCACTGGGGATCAACTGCTCTAAGTATGGAGAGTGTTCTGGAACAATTTTGGCAGGGTTTCAGTAAGGTCTGGTTCAGCACCTCTCTTGGCCGAGAGGGGGTGGTTTTTAAATAGGAGAGGGTGGAGGGCCTTCCAGGGGGAGTTAGGGCTTGGGATCAGCTGCTCTTGGCAAGAGAAGAACAGCTGCAATGGCCACCGGGGATGGAGCAGCTCGAGAAGGTGAGAATTCCAAGTTTGGGCTCACATGTGAGCTCTCGCCCGGTGGTTTCCGGCGGCCGTGGTGGTCGGCCGGCCGTGGTCGAGTCACCGTTGTCATCGGGAGGGTCAGGGGTTGGCAATGGTGCAAGCAATGGAGAGTGGCCATGTGTAGAAAGCTTGATTCAAAATGGAATGGGGAAGGGGTTCTTTTAGGCTCAATTTGGTCATCCTATGGATTTGGGTTGGGTGCACCTTTCCATGCTCCAATTTGGGTTGAGGGAGGTCAGGTGAGTCAGCTAGATTAGCAGGGAGAAGTCACTATCCAAGCATGTTTAAGTTTAAACATAGTTTAGGGGAAGCATGAAAAGGTTTAATCACCTTTAAGAGAATCCTTAAAGAGGCTCATCCTCTTGCCATTGATGGGATGGTCACATGTCAAACTTCTCATGGCTTTACATGGGGCTTAAGGATGGCTTCATGGCTTGTCTTTGGCTTGGGTATGGCTTAGTCAATTTCATTGGAATGGATTTTAGGAATTTTGGCATTTTGATGGGAATTTGGATAAAGCCTAATTTGAAATGATTTAATCATAGGTTTCAAACTTTAGGGAATGATTTTATCAAGTGTATGATGAGAAGGAATTGTCTTGTAGGCTTTGGAGGAATTTTTTGGGCTTTTGGGTTTGGTGGAAGTGGGCTTTTTAAAAGGCTTCAATAGGTGGGCCTTTATATTTCAAAATGGACTTTTGGATGAAGAATTTTGTGAAAAACCATGCCAAATAAATCTTGGGTTTAGTTTAGGGATGTTTCATGAATGGTTTGGAATCAATTTGGTGTGATTTGGAGTAGAATTGGTTTGAATTTGGGCTTTTTTGGTAAAAGGGCCAATGTAGGTCAAATTGGGCTAACTTGGGCCAATGTTGGGCTAGGGTTGAAATTGATGCAAAATAAATGTTGGGAAATGTTTATGGGAGTGTTTCAAAGAGGTTTTGGATTTGGTTGGATTTTGATTTTGGGGTTTAGGCTTATTTGGGTTAGGTTTGGGTTTAGGTCAAAATTGGGCCTTTTAGCTTTGGGTTGAATTTGAGTGGGGTTTGGGTCTAAATTTTGGGCAAATCATGTTAGTGTTTTGTTTGTGGGGATGTTAGGGAAGGTTTAGAAAAGATTTGGGGTTAATTGGAGTTGAATTGGGTTAGTTTGGAATAGGTTTGGGTCATGGGTCCAAATTGGGCTTTAAGGCCAAAAGTGAAATTGGGTTCAAATGTCAATCAAATTGGACTTGGATTTGGTCTAGATTGGTGTTGGGAATGTTTAATTGAAGTTTATAATTGAATTGGACCAGAATTTGGGTCAATTGGGTAGGTTTGGCTTGACATTGGGTTCACTTTGGGTTAAAATGGGTCAAATTGGGGGTTTTGATAAAAGTGAGGTAAATTGACAAAATTGTCCCATGGTGTAGTTTAAGAAAATCAAATTGGGAATATTTGGGATTTTTTAGAATTTTCTGGGAATTTTCTGAATTTTTGGATTTTTGGGTCAAGGGGGGTATTGTGGGTATTTAGAGGGTATTGGGAGGTATTTTTGGAATTTTTGGTATTTTTGGCTATGGATGGTCAATTTGAGTGATGTGTGAATGTTTGGGATTAGTCTTGAGGAAATTTGGGTGATTCGGAGATTTTTGGAAAATTTTGGGAAATTTCAAGGGTTTTGGGTAGGCTAGGCGGGTGTTGGGTCCCGGGGGTCAAAAATTGAAAATTTGGAAAATTGAAGATTGGGTAAATGTAAGTGGAATAAAATCATTTTGGTTGAGCCATGAAGCCATATCAAGCCCACATGAGCCATGAAGGGATTCATTTGAGGCATCCACTATGTTGTTCCTAACCCTCTTAGCCGAGGGCTTAGTGGTTAAGGACCATCCATGTGAATCACCTTTATGAGTCAGGAGGTCAAGTTAGGCATGGGTGTGTTTTTTTGGATGTGTGTGAAAGTGTAGTGTATAAGTGTAGTGTGTGTGTAAGTCAGCCCTCACTCGTACTTGGCCACCCAGTAGGCGGCCCCAAGGCCAAAGAGTCCTATAGGAACTCATCCTTTAAACTTCCACATTTGGTTTCAACCCTCTAGGTGATTAGGGGTCTACAGTCAAGTTTGTGGAGTTTGCAGGGAGTTAATAAGTGGTTTGAATTTCTAAGTGGTGGGTCCCAATTCTAATCCTTTAGGATAGTCAAAGGAAAAGCCTAAGGCTAGATCCTAAGTACTAAAAAGAAGAAGAGAAGACCTCATCAAAAATGAGGTTAACAAATGGACCTCAATAGGTGTGGTGAGCCGACGGAGCACACCGCGCGTATTGGTGTTGACCGAAGCGATCAACGAAACCAACACAAACGTCCAAGTGACAAACTTAGGACAAAGTAGAAGAGTTTCCGCCGGGACCGTCAAGTATATCTCTGAGACTGGAGATCCTTGAAATCTCGCTGGGAAAGGGAAAGGAGGTGAATCCCAAATCACATGATCTGGGGGAATTTCAATTTAGATTTCATTTTGTTTCAATTTAAGTTTTGATGTGTGAGCTTAGATTTTAGTTTGAGTTTCAATTTAGATTGAAGTTTTGTCAAAATTAATTTGAAGGGATTTGAACTTGAAATGAAAAAAAGGAATTTTGTAATTTTAGATGTGACATCTTCAACCTCAAAAGAAAATTGAATTGATTGGATTGAATCATTACAATGAGGAGAGATCTCAGAGCAATGTGGTATTGGATGTAAGATCCTTAACCTCAAGAGTTTGATTTTGATGTATTTCATTGCGATAGGGAAAGAACCCTAAAGCAATGCAGTCTCGGATGTAAAATCCTCAACCCCAAAAGTCTGATTTTGATGTATTTCATTGCGATAAGGAAAGAATCCTAAAGCAATGCAGTCTCGGATGTAAAATCCTCAACCCCAAGAATTTGAATTTTATGTATTTCATTGCGATAGGGAAAGAATCCTGAAGCAATGCAGTCTCGGATGTAAAATCCTTAACCCCAAGAGTTTGAATTTTATGTATTTCATTGTAATAGGGAAAGAATCCTAAAGAAATACAGTCTCGGATGTAAAATCCTCAACCTCAAAAGTTTGAATTTGATGTATTTCATTGTGATAGGAAAAGAATCCTAAAGCAATGCAGTCTCGGATGTAAAATCCTCAACCTCAAAAGTTTGAATTTGATGTATTTCATTGCGATAGGGAAAGAATCCTAAAGCAATGCAGTCTCGGATGTAAAATCCTCAATCCCAAGAGTTTGAATTTGATGTATTTCATTGCGATAGGGAAAGAATCCTAAAGCAATGCAGCCTCGAATGTAAAATCCTCAACCCCAAGAGTTTGAATTTGATGTATTTCATTGCGATAGGGAAAGAATCCTAAAGCAAAGCAGTCTCAGATGTAAAATCCTCAACCCCAACTGTTTGAATTTGATGTATTTCATTGCGATAGGGAAAGAATCCTAAGGCAATGCAGTCTCGGATGTAAAATCCTCAACCGCAAAAATTTGAATTTGATGTAATTGATTTTGCAAAGATTTGCAGTGCGGAATTTTGGTGTTTCGAGAATCTCATGGAAGTTGTAAAAGTCTTTCATGGAAGGAAATAGATTAGGAGGGAATATGTAGATGTTACGTATCACATTCAAAAGAGTTGATCGGAAGTTGCTGGTTTGGATATGATACAATTCCTCGCCATCAGATTCGATCCGTGTCAATGGAATCGACCGCTTTCATCCCAAACAAGGGAGAGAGTAGAACGGTTTGGATTTTGGATTTGGAAGATTGAATTTGAATTTGATTGAGATTTGATTTGAAATTTGGAAAGATTGAATTTGAAATTTGATTTTAAATTTGTGCTCGTTTTGTTTGTCCTTTAACAATTCAAATTTATTTTATCGTTCATTTAATGTTCATGTGAATTTGGCGTTCATCATTTTTTATATTTTTAAGGAAAGTTTTCTTTTATTCTTTTTTTTTTGTTTCTTTTCTGTTCTTTGTTCGAAGTTCATTTAACTTTAATGGCGTTTCTCAGTCAACGTGCACAAAAGAGGTGAAGGCCAAAAAACGTGACATGGTCACTTTCATTCCAATCATGTTGAAGATACATCATACAACTTGATCTGGAATACATCTCATACAATCCATATAGACTCAAAACGGACTATGTATGATCTTTGTCGATCCATCCAAAAAGGTATCCGTCGAAATCCACGTTCGAATAGTGAGTTACATGGTCAATAACATCACCTTCCAAGCCATCCTCGGCAAGGATGCCGTATGGATGTACGTTGGAGGTGTGATATTTTCCATGTAACTCACAACTCGTAAGGCCGGAGGCTCTCTAGCTCCGGTCCGGGTCGAAAGTGGTAGGGTGCTTTCCGTCATCCATCCTTCTAAAAGTAATCGAGATCCGCTTCATTGGTACTCCCGTATGCAATGTTTAGCGACATCCGCTCCATTGCCCTTCGGCATCATAACGGAACCTACCGGTAATGGTATCTTTACCGGCCCTCGAACTCACTCGGGCTCGCTATCCGGAGGTCGGATCCAAACATGATATTACACTCGTTCGTAAAAGAAATCGTGCGTAAAGGTCTAACAAAGTCGTGGTGATCTATGTGCGGGGTATGCGATCACCTCGCTTGTAAATATTAATGATGCAACCGTTAGGTAAGCATCTGCCGGCAGTACTCTCCATGTTATCATTCTCTTTACCATCCTTTTGATGACTAATGGCATTGGAACCACCCGGCCATGACGGAGTATCCCCGTGGGTTTCCCTTCCGTCTTCTCGCGAAGTTGTAGCAGCATCCACATTGTATGGTAATTCTCCCTTTCCCTGGCATCCATCTCCGGGGTTCCGAGCAAGTGTTTTCTCTTAGGCGGCCTGCTCGACCCATTCTTTTCAAATCCCGGATGCAGTCCACGATTTGTTGTTGTTCGTATTCTGAGAACACGTCTGTATGTAGCTCGAGGCCTTCTAGTATATTGATCCTCCTACCTCTGATTCTCTCGATGTATTCAAAAGTTTTCTTTTAAACATTCTGCATTTTTTCTAGCTCGTATTCCGGAATAATCTACAAATGGACGGGCCTGGTGACGTACTGTGGGATATACTGCTCAATCCCTTCACGTTCTCCTGCATACCTCGGCTCCTCGGGGATGCTGTCCGTCGGGACATCCTCCGGGGTTGCTTATGCAACAAGTTATGCATTATTGGTGACTTTATCTGGTGGCGTTGTAGCCTTCCTTCTTCTGATCTTTTTGAGATTTCCCTGATCTCTTCTGTCATCCTGGGAGCTGGCGTCCTTGAAGTATACGTACTGGCAGTAGCAACTGCCTCGTCGCGCTGGTCTGCTGCAAGTTTAGTTAACATCTTGCGGATACGACGATTTTTATTTCTTCGTTGAGTTGCTATGAGAGTACCTCTTTGTACTTCCTGAGTTTCGCGGGCGCGCGCCGACAAGCTCGCCCTCTCGCCGTAGCGACTACGTACTTGATTCTCTTATCTTCTTCGAGTGCTTGTTTTCCTTTTCCGTCGTCGGAGTGGTGGCTTGGGCCACTCACTTTCATTATCGTCCGATCGGGCGGTTCCTCTCGATGAACCGGGACCCGGTCACTTTCCTCGTATTGCGGGCCCGCCGGTGCGAAGTCCGAGTCAATCTCGATTATCGCTCCATCTTTCACCCTCTTTCGTCGAGTGCAAGGCTTACGCCATTTCTAAAGTTCAGGACCAACCGCCCGTTCGACATTTCCCGCGAAAAGATAAGGAAAAGGATCGAGGGTCGTACTAAGAACAAGAACATTAAGAAAATGTTTATTAAAGACAGTTTTTTTTATTACTTCTTGTATTTTTAAATTTAACAGGAATGAAGTGGGATAAGATCGGGGAAGATATTTTGATTTGGAAGAGAAAACATGGAAAACTTTATTATAATGATTTTATTTATTTTAGCACATTTTTTTATTATTTTTGGGTTCGGACCCAGTCATAAGTAATTACTTCGCCCGTGCTTCTAGGGATGAAGAATTCATTCCCTCGAAACATCAGGTAGCGTAATACTTTTTCAAGTATAGTCCGTTGATCGGAAGCATATGTCGTTCTCCTTGGCAATTCACTAGCTGGTAGGAGCCTCATGAGTAGACTGCCTCAACCACAAACGGTCCCTCCCAAGTGGGTTCAAATTTTCCTCCTATCTTGCGGTGTGCAAGGATAGGTCTCTGAGAACGAGAACTAAGTCACCAACTTTGAAGGTTCTCGGGCGGACCCGACTGTCATGGGCTCGAACCATCTTAGCTCGGTATAGTTCTAAATTCCGTCGCACCGCAAGTCTTTTCCTTCCAGTGCTTTCTAGTTCCTCAAGTCGTAATTTGTCATTCTCTTCTATCGTGATTTTGTTTGCAACTCGCAATTCCGAGAGAAGGAAGCCGGACCTCTAAGGGTAACACTCGCCTCGGACCCATACACCAGAGCGTAAGGTGTAGCTTGAGTAGGAGTTCTGAAGGTTGTCCGGTAGGCCCATAAGGCTTCTAATAACTTCTCGTGCAATTTCTCTTATTATCGTCCAAGGGTTTCTTTAATATTTGAAAGAGATTTTTATTAAAAGCCTAAGCCAGGACGTTTACTCTTGGGTAGTAAATTGTTGAATATCGCCAGTCGATTCCGTTTCTCCTGACAAAATTGTTGATTTGTGTGCTTCGAATGCCGACCCATTATCCGAGATGATCTCGCGCGGCACTCCGAAACGGTAGACAACTTGGTTCTCGAAAACCGTAGCACGTGGTGTGCTTTCACTTCTCTGAGTGGAACTGCCTCTGCACACTTGGAAAAGTAATTTGTAGCCGCAAGAATGAAGCGATGTCCTTTTGAAGATGGTGGTTCTATCGGACCCACTATATCTGTGCCCCAACATTCAAATGGCCACGACGCAATTGTCGGATGTAGCACATTTGGAGGCTGGAGTAGAACCACTCCGTGCACTTGGCATTGGTAACAGCTCTTGGCGATTTTCATGCAGCTCGATCATCATCGAGGGCCGTAGTACCCTAATCTTTTAATTTTCATTTTCATCTTCGTGACCCGACCGGTGAGCGCCATGTAGTCCCGAATGCACCTCTTTAACAATTTCACGGCCTCGTACCCGCTTAGGCACCTTAGCCACATCCGATCAAAAGACCTTCCGTATAATGTATTGTTTATTAATGCGTAGGACAGAGTTCTTTTCGATTCGATGGGCTAACGACCTATCGTCCGGTAGTTTTCCCGTTTGCGTGTAGTCTATTAATGGCCGTCGCCAATCTTTTGTGTTTTCTGTCACTGTTGCAACTGATTCTTCTTCTTTTTCTGATTTGTGTATTGTGTCTATGTCGAGCTGTGATAGGACCTGACGTCCGTGAACTGACACTTATACTGACTCATCTGGCAAACAAGCAAATTCTTTTGCGAGACGGGCTAACGCATTTTCTAAAGCGTTTTCTTTCCTGGGAATTTTGTAGATTGTCACATTCGGAATCTGTTCCAACAACTGTATGGCATACTGGAAGTATTGCTCGAGTCTTGGCTTTAAAATCCTGTACTGTCCGACGATCTGTTGAATGATTAGCTGCGAATCCACGTAGATGTTGATGTTTGTTATCCCCATTTGAATAGCTAATTCAAGTCCTATTATGAGGGCTTCGTATTCTGCTTCGTTGTTTGTACACGGCTCTGTCAAGTGGTAGGAGTATCTTAACATCCCCTGCTCCGGTGTTATAAAGATTAATCCGATTCCCGCCTTACCGGTACTATCACTTGCGATTCTTCGTCTTCTGTGTCCCGAAGATGCTCCGTCGAAATATAATTCCCAACGTCGATCATCGTGGTCTTCTAAGCTCATTATTTGTTCATCCGGCAAGTCGTCATCGAGAGGAGATTCGCCGCAGCAGGGTGTGCAGTGAGGAAGTCCGCTAAGACTTGTCCCTTTACGGCACGAAGAGGCACGAAAGTTATATCGAATTGCAATAATATCATTAACCATCCGGCAAGTCTGCCGGAAAGCGTTGGACAAGTCATCAAGTATCGCAATGGATTAAATTTCGAGATCGAGTCGACCTTATGAGAAAGCATGTAGTGCCCGAGCTTTGAGCGGCAAAGATCGGGGCCAAACAAAGGCTTTTCAATTGCTCGGATACCTTATTTCCATTGGAAGTAAACGACGGCTTAGGTAGTAAAGAGCATTTTCTTTACCCGCATCATCGACCCGGCCAACGAGGCTCCGAGAGAGTCGTCTAAAGCCGCGGTATAAAGTATCAGCGGTCTACCTGAGACTGGGGCTGCTAAGACAGGAGGTGTCATTAAATATTGTTTAATGTCCTCAAAGGCCTTCTAGCATTTCTCTTCCCAAATAAATTTGGTGTCCTTTTTAACTAGTGCCGACAAAGGTTGACACCTACCTGACAAGTTCGAGATAAAGCGTCGAAGATATGCCAACTTCCCTTGAAAAGATCGTAGTTGCGTTATGGTTTTGGGAGGCGGCATTTCTAAGATAGCTTTAATCTTTTCCGTGTCGATTTCAATTCCACGATGTCGGACAACGAATCCTAAGAATTTCCTGGAGGTGACGCCGAAGGCACATTTTAAGGGATTCATCTTAAGGTTAAATTGTCTTAATCGTTCGAAAACAATTATCAAATCATATAGGTGGTTGCCCTCTACTTTGCTTTTGATGACCACATCGTCCACATAGCATTCGACTTGATTGTGGATGAGATCATCAAAAATTCTTGTCATCGCTCTCTGGTATGTTGCTCCTGCATTCTTCGGTCCGAATGGCATCACCGTGTGAAGAATATACTCCGATCGGTGTTCCGAATGCCGTAAGTTTTTCATCTTCTCGAAACCATTTTTATCTGGTTGTATCCCGAAGATCCATCCATGAATGAGAATATTTCATGTGTCGAAGCATTGTCGATCATTAATTCCGGGATCGGTAGAGGAATTCATCCTTCGGACATGCCTTGTTTAAATCTCCGAAATCCACACAAATTCCGATCCGACCATTCTTCTTCTCGACCGGCACCACATTAGCAACCAAGTCGGTATTGCTCTTCGCGTGAAAAATTTAGCGTCTATTAGCTTTTTAACTTCAGCTATGACTTGTTCAATTTCTAGACGCATTCTTCCGGACCTCGTCCGACCGGGACGTAGTAGGATCCACTCCTAGCTTATGGACCGCGACCTCCGGAGCTAATCCCGGCATCTCATCGTAGCTCCAAGCAAAACAAGTATTTAAATTCCATTAATAACTTGATTATTTCTTCGGAATCTTCTTTATTGAGTAAGGAGCTAACAAAGGTAGGTCTAGGCTCTTCGCTAGTACCTAAGTTAACTTCCGTTATCTCATCTATCGTAGATTTAATCTCTTCTTCAAATTCTCGTGGAGCGTCTCCAATTTGTAAATCTTCAAATTCTTCTCGTAGTTTCCATGCAGCTTTCATTAGACTCGCAAGTGACAACCAAGCAAAATTCAAGCATCGTCAACCGATCCTACCGTGCCGAATCCGAGACCATGCTTTGAATCGGGTGGACAACCGGAGTTATTCCATAATTTTTCAAAATGTTGTGATCGACCTTTTGTCCATTGCCGAGGTAAGAAACCACGCCGAATTAAATTTCGAACACAGGAGAGTACCACTCAAAAGGTAATTCCATTAATTCCGATGAAGTGACATCTTCAAATCGTACATTATTTTCGCCTTTGGAGGAAGGAGCACCACGGTAGAATTTGATTTGTTTTGCACCGCCGCTACGTACCTCTTTGACCACCATTCCCTCGATCTTATTAGAATGGATCGGGGTCAGGGTCATAGTATGTACATAGTGGTTAATATTCTCGTACATCGATTTAAATTCTTCATTCTTTTCATCTTCGAGCAGATCCCGAATTGCGGCTTCTTCCGACTTATTGTCGCCGCTTCTTGCTTCGATCTCCTTTTCTTCTTCGAATCGCCTTCCCAATCAACATTGATGGCCGGTTTCCTCTCGTCCAACCGTCCTAACGTCTCCGCCACGACCTCGTCCGCGGCCTCGACCTCGGATGCGAGTTGTGGAGAAACCTTCACCATCTCGCTGTAAGGGAGTGGTGAGTGACTGTTGGACTAGAAACAGTCAAAACGTAGCCAACGCTATAACCCTTATCATTATAAGATCCCACCGGAGTGAGCAGATAATCATACAGAGTCAGAGATTCGAGGGATTTCTCCCCCGAATCGAAACAACTATCCTAGGATAAGCAGCCCCTAGTCTAGCCTTAGGAGCCCCTGCCTTCTCTTCTTCGTCGATTTTCTTCTTCTCTTCAATTGTCTCTTGTCGAGGTGGTTCTTCTATCGCAAGTGATAAAGTGTCGACTTAACTGTGTCTCGAACTCGAATCGAGGCTCGCACCGAAGTGGTTCGGATGTGATCCAAAATCTTTTCGAAGACCTTGTCCAAGCGGTAGCCCATCCATCATCGGGCCGCATAGGGATCTATCGAACAATGAGATCGGCCGAGACAACATCGACGCGAACCTTCTTTCCGGGGTTCCTTCATGTATTCCTTCGGGATCATTATATTCCCTTTCCCAAGATTGTCGTTGGGCCAACTTTTGAAGGTAATACAAACTTCTATCTTGTGTCCAAGCATCCGGTTGTAAGGGCAAAAGTTGGGATCACCTTTCTTGTCGACTTCTTCTGGTCTCTTAGGTTCTGGCAGTTGGAAATCTGGAGTCTTCATCAGACTGCGGAACATTTTCGGCACAGTAGGATCAGTTGACGATACTGAATTTTGCTTGGTTGTCACTTGCAAGTCCAATGAAGACTGCATGAAAGCTACAGAAGAGCTCGAAGATTTACAAATTGGAGACGCTCCACCAGAGTTCGAAGAATAGATCAAATCTACAATAGATGAGTTAACAGAAGTTAACTTAGGTACTAGCGAAGAGCCTAGACCTAACTTTGTTAGCTCCTTACTCAATAAAGAAGACTCCGAAGAAATAATCAAGTTATTAATGGAATTTAAAGATTGTTTTGCTTGGAACTACGATGAGTTGCCAGGTTTAGCTCCAGAGGTCGCAGTCCATAAGCTAGGAGTGGATCATGCTTCTCTTCCAGTCAGACAAGGTCCCAGAAGAATGGGTCTAGAAATCGAACAACAAGTTATAGTCGAAGTTAAAAAGCTAATAGACGTCAAATTTGTCCATGAAGAACAATACCCAACTTGGTTAGCCAATGTGGTACCAGTTAGGAAGAATAATGGTCAGATCAGAATTTGCGTGGATTTCAAAGATTTAAACAAGGCATGTCCAAAAGATGAATTCCCTCTACCGATCCCAGAATTAATGATCGAAATTGCTTCGACACATGAAATATTCTCATTCATGGATGGATCTTAAGGATACAACCAGATAAAAATGGCTCCAGTAAGATGAGAAACTTACAGCGCATTCGTAACGCCGATCGCAGTATATTGCTACACAAAGGATGCCATTGGACTAAAGTACGCAGGAGCGACATACCAGAGAGCGATGACAAGAATTTTTGATGATCTCATCCACAATCAAGTTGAATGCTACGTGGACGATGTGGTCATCAAAAGCAAAGTAAAGGAAAACCACCTGTATGATTTGAGAATTGTTTTCTAACGATTAAGACAATTTAACCTTAAGATGAATCCCTTAAAATGCGCCTTCGGCGTCACCTCCGGGAAATTCTTAGGATTCGTTGTCCGACATCGTGGAATTTAAATCGATCCGGAAAAGATTAAAGCTATCTTAGAAATGCCGCCTCCCAAAACCTTAAAATAACTACGATCTTTTCAAGGGAAGCTGGCATATCTTCGACGCTTTATCTCAAACTTGTCGTAGGTGTCAGCCTTTCTCGGCACTAGTTAAAAAGGATGCCAAATTTATTCGGGAAGAGAAATGCCGCAGGGCCTTCGAGGACATTAAGCAATATTTAATGACACCTCCCGTCTTAGCAGCCCCAGCCTCGTGTAGACCGCCGATACTTTATACCGCGGCTTTAGAAGACTCTCTCGAGCCCCGTTAGCCCGTATCAATGATGAGGGTAAAGAAAATGCTCTTTACTACCTAAGCCTTCGTTTACTTCCGACGTAAATAAGGTATCCCACAATCGAAAAGCATTGTTTGTCCCGATCTTCGCCGCTCAACGAGCTCGTGCACTTCATGCTTTCTCATAAGGTCAACCCGATCTCGAAATTTAATCCATTGCAATACTTCGATGACTCGTCCAATGCTTTCCGGCGTACTTGCCGCATGGTCAATGATATTATTGCAATTCGATATAACTTTCGAGCCTCTTCGTGCTGTAAAGGGACAAGTCTTAGCAGACTTCCTCGCAAAGACACCCTTTGCCGGCAGAATCTTCTCTCAATGACGACTTGCCAGACGAACAAATAATGAGTTTGGAAGACCCTGATGATCGACATTGGGAATTATATTTCGATGGAGCATCTTCAGCACACAAAGACGAAGAATCTCAAGTGATAGTGCCCGGTAAGGCAGCGATCAGATTAATCTTTATAACACCGGAGCGGGGGATGTTAAGATACTCCTACCACTTGACAGAGACGTGTACAAACAACGAAGCAGAATACGAAGCCCTCATAACATGACTGGAATTAACTATTCAAATGGGGATAACAGACATCAACATTTACGGGGATTCGTAGTTAATCATTCAACAGATCGCCGGACAATACAGAATTTTAAAACCAAAACTCGAGCAATACTTCTAGTATGCCATACAGTTGTTAGAATAGATTCCGAAAGTGACGATCTACAAAATTCCCAGAAAAGAAAATGCTTTAGCAGACGCGTTAGCCCGCCTCGCAAAAGAATTTGCATGCTTGCAAGATGAATCGATGGAAGTGTCGCTCACTGACGTCGTGTCCTATCACAACCGACATAGACACAATACACAAATCGAAAAAGAAGAAGAATCAGCCTGCACAAAGGATGTAAAACACGAAGATCGGCGACTACCATTACTGGATTACCCGCAAACAAAGAAAACTACTAGACGATAGGTCATTAGCCCATCGTATCAAGAAAAGAACTCCGTCCTACGCATTAATAAACAACCCGTTATACGTAAGGTCTTTCGATCAAATGTGGCTAAGGTGCCTAAGCGGGTCCAAGGCCCGTGAAATTGTTATAGAGGTGCATTCAGGACTCTGTGGCGCCCACCATTCGGGTCCGAAGATGAAAATGAAAATTAAAAGACTAGGGTACTACTGGCCCTCGATGATGACCGACTGCATGAAAATCGCCAAGAGTTGTCACCAATGCCAAGTGCACGGAGTGGTTCTACACCAACCTCCAAATGTGCTACATCCGACAATTGTGTCGTGGCCGTTTGAATGTTGGGGCACAGATATAGTGGGTCCAATAAAACCACCATCTTCAAAAGGACATCGCTTCATTCTTGCGGCTACAGATTACTTTCCCAAGTGGGCAGAGATAGTTGCACTTAGAGAAGTGAAAGCACACCACGTGCTACAGTTTTTCAAGAACCAAGTTGTCTACCGTTTCGGAGTGCCGCGCAGATCATCTCGTATAATGGCGTCAGCATTCGAAGCACACAAATCAACAATTTTGTCGTGAGACACGGAATCGACCGGCGATATTCAACAATTTACTACCCAAGAGCAAACGGCCTAACTCGAGGCTTTTAATAAAACTCTCGTTCAAATCTTAAAGAAAACCTTGGACGATAAAAAGAGAAATTGGCACGAGAAGTTATTAGAAGCCTTATGGCCTACCGGACAACCTTCGAACTCCTACTCAAGCTACACCTTACGCTCCGGTGTATGGGTCCGAGGCGTTGTTACCCTTAGAGGTCCAGACCTTCCTTCACTCGTAATCGCAGCCGCAAACAAAATCACGAGAGAAGAGAATGCCAAATTACGACTAGAGGAATTAGAAAGCCCGGAAGGGAAAAGACTCATGAAGACGCACAGAATTTAGAACTATACCAACTAAGATGGTTCAAGCCCATGACAGATCGGTCCGCCCAAGAACCTTCAAAGATGGTGACTTAGTTCTCGTTCTCAAAAGACCTATTCTCGCACACCGCAAGATAGGAGGGAAATTCGAACCCACTCGGGAAGGACCGTTCGTGGTCGAGGCAATCTACTCGTGAGGCTCTTACCACCTAGTGAATTGCCAAGGAGAACGACATATGCTTCCGATCAATGGACGATACTCGAAAAAGTATTACGCTACCCGATGTTTCGAAGGAATGAATTCTTCATCCCTAGAAGCACGGGCGAAGTAATTACTTATGACTGGGTCCGAACCCAAAAATAATAAAAAATATGCTAAAAAAATAATAAAATCATAATAATAAAGTTTTCCTTGTTTTCTCTTCCATATCAAAATCTCTTTTCTGATCTTATCCCACTTCATTCCTGTTAAATTTAAAAATACAAAAAGTAATAAAAAAACTATCTTTAATAAACATTTTCTTAATGTTCTTGTTCTTAGACATGCCCTCGATCCTTTTCCTCGTCTTTTCGCAGGAAATGTCGAACGGCAATTGGTCCCGAACTTTAGAAATGGCGAAGCCTCGCTCTCGAATAAAAGAGGGTGAAAGATGGAGCGATAACAGTAGATCGACTCGTACTCGCACCGCAGGCTCGCAATACGAGGAAAGTGACCGGGTCCTAGCTGATCGAGAGGAACCGCCAGCCAGACAAGAATGAAAGTGGGTGGCCCAAGCCACCAATCCAAAGAAGAAGAAAAGGAAAACAAACATCGAAGAAGACAAGAGAATCAAGTCCGTAGTCGCTACTGCAAGGCAGGTGCTTGTCACTCCGCGCCTACGTAAACTCGTGAAGTACGAAGAGCTACTCTCAAAGAAACTCGCCGAAGAAATAAAAATCGCCGTATCCGCAAGATGTTAACTAAACTAGCAACTGGACCAGTCGCGACGAGGCAAGCTTGCTACTACCAAGGCATATACTTCAAGGATACCGGTTCACCAGAACTCGAAGGATGGAGGCCACTTCCAAGGGTAACGAAGAGACCAGGGAAATCTAAAAAGATCGAAGAAGGAAGGCTACCACGCCACCGGATAAAGTCACCAGCAATGCATAACCTTATCAGTAGAGCAACCCCGGAGGATGTCCCAACTGACACCATCCCCGAGGAGCCGAGGTATGCAGGAGAACGTGAAGGGATCGAGCCATATATCCCACAAGACGTCACTGTGCCTCGCCATTTGCAAATTATTCCGTAATACGAGCTAGAAAGAATGCAGCAATGTCGAGAAGAAAACTTTCGAATACTTCGAGAGAATCAGAGGCAGAAGGATCAATATACTAGAAGGCCTCGAGCTACATACAGATGTGTTCTCAGGATACGAACAACAAAAAATCGTGGACTGCATCCGGGATTTGAAAAGAATGGGCCGAGCGGGCCGCCTAAGAGAAAACACTTACTCAGAACCCCGGAGATGGATGCCGTGGAAAGGTAGAATTACAATACAATGTGGATGTCGTTACAACTTCGCAAAAGACGGAAGGGAAACCCACCGGGATACTCCGTCACGGCCAGTGGATCCAATGCCATTAGTCATCAAAAGGATGGTAAAAAGAATGATAAGCATGGAGGGTACTCGCTAGCAGATTGCATACCCAACAGTTGCATCATTAACATTTACAAGAAGGGTGACTGCATACCCCCGCACATATGTGGGCATTATTTTAGGGTTGTGTGTTTTGAAAAAAGGGGGGTCGCCTAACAGAAATTGTCGGCGAATTTTTAATTTAATTTAAATAAATAATTTGAAAAGTAGAATCTGATTTTGAAAATAATGTTAAATTTGAAAATTTTAAGATATGAAATTAAACCGATCTCACATCCCAAATAGCTTATATAAACGAGCACCACATCACAAATTGTGTATCTATCTCGAAGAATAGACACATTGTTTGGTGATGGGGCTCGATTAAATAAACTAGAAGATTTGTGACATACGTTTGGTCTGCGAACCAATTTTATAAGCCGACAAATTCCCCTGCTTAATATGAAAGCATTAAGCAGGGTTTATATTACCTGCGTTCTTAAAATTCCCTATAAGGGCAAGCCCCTAAAGTTAATAACATCTTAAATGACGGGAATCACCTAAGAAAACTCTCGATAATAATCAGTAGTTCTGCTCTCAAGAATTTCAAAGTTTAAGTTTTTAAAGGGATTGAATTTTGGAATTTCAATAGGGAATGGATCAAATTTGGAACATTTTGTTTTGGGAATTCAAAGGAAGAAAGGTAGGAGAAATCACAGATTCGAAGCGAACTTGGTAATTTCTCAACTTCCCTATTGTTTAGCTTAGATTTAGGAAAGTCCTAATATTATCTGATATTTCAATCTTGTCAATTTTAGTTAATTAGGACTTATACTGTATGATAAAATCATACAAATAGCCTTGAAGATGTGAGGGTTTATGTCATATCGGATGACTACTTCGGAATCCTAAGACCGCTTAGGGCTTAATTTACATGACATGATCATGCAAATGCTTAACGAAGAGTTGAGGATTTATGTTGCACTAGGCAAACTACCTCGTAGTCCTATGGCTTGGTTATTTAATTCTAAGAAGATTTTGCTGAAGTAGATCCGAGTTTTGCTGATGACGATGGCCGTGCTGCCCACCATGCACCGATCTCCTTGTTGTTGCAGAGGTTTAGTTATAGAAGTCATAAATCAGGAGATGAGAAAAGTGTTTTGGTTTAGAGAAAATCTTAATCTCCAAGTGTTTTTTTATGTTTTATTTAAAACAAATCTTAAAGTTGATAATAACAAAACCGGTTAAGATCCCACGGTTCCATCCTTGTGGCATCGTTATTTTAATCGGATTCACTTAGTCTAGATGAATTTGCTAAACTCAACGGAATGAGTTCCACACTTTCATTTAGACCGTGGGAAATCCCGTTAGCAACACGTAGGTTACATCATCCGAGGTATTCCCGATCATCCAACAAGACGTTTTAATTTAGTTGTGATTGCAGTTTTGTGTTCTGTTTGTGATTAAATTTTGAGTTGTTTGATATTTTGAAATGTTGTGGCGGTGAATTTTATCTTGCAATGACTTTTAATTTAGTTTTGGGTTTCAGGTTTAGGGACTATCTTAAAGGTGTGGGTTTTCATGCAACAGTTGTTTATCATGCAAGAAAAGTAAGTGTGATGCGATTAAATAAATTACAATAATGTAAATTGCAATAAAGTAAAGGCGTACCTGGAGGGTCTTCCCGTCATTCCAAGCTGCACTTAAAACATAATTTGAATATTTAAGCAAGTTCCTAGGTAAAGCTAAGGGAAGGGTTATGGTTTTCTACCAAATTCCTAATCCTATAGCTAGTCATTTCCTATGACGTCTAGTGTTCTCGTGTTTTGTTCGAGGACGATTTTCTTCATCAAAGAACAATTAAGTTCAATTGTTCTTATAAATATCCTATCATATTGAGGAAGTGTTTAAGAAGAATCTTAAATATCTTTTCAATATTGCTAGAATTATTTTAAGTCCAAATGAATTTAATTATACAAATGAATTAATCGTCCGAAAATTCAAGCCTTGTTATCTTGCTCAGTGAACTAGGACATTTGAATATCCTATAAGTGAAGTAACATTTCATTTAACGTTCTGTTTAGGATTTATGATAACCAAAGCTTTCGAGGGCAAATTGGTGTTCAAATGGTTTGTGATTTAATTTAATTTCAGTTATCGGGTTTAAATTGGAATAGTGTTCAAGTTGCTTCATATTTTGAATTTCTTTATTTCTTAGGCGATGTTATTTTTTTTTCAATTTAATTTAACTTTAATTTAATTTAATTTAGTTTAGTTTCAATTTTGATTCAATTTAACTTGATTTAATTTAATTTAATTTAATTTCCTTTAATTTAATTTAATTTGATTTAATTTAATTTAATTTAATTTAATTTAATTTAATTTGATTTGATTTGATTTGATTTGATTTGATTTAGTTTGATTTAATTTGATATGTTTTAATTTAATTTAATTTAATTTAATTTAATTTAATTTAATTTAATTTTAATTTGTTTTAATTTAATTTTATTTAATTCAATTTAATTTTAATTTTAATTTAATTTTATTTTTAATTTTAATTTAATTGAAATTTTAAAAGGGTTTAATTTAAATAATTTAACTTTAATTTAATTTAATGATTAAGTCTTTTAGTATTTTAAATCTTAAACTTGGATTATCATTTTAATTAGGAATTAAATTTTATCGAGATGATTAATTTAGGGATTCTTAAATTAAAGAACAAATCTCTTCCTAATAATATCCCTATTTTAATAATTCCAATTTTATTATTTTTCCAAATATAATCAATTATTTAATTAAGGTTTATTTTAATTATTTTCAAATTGTTTGGTAGGTTTCTATTCTTTAATTATTTAAATTTCAATCATCCAAATCAGATTAGGATCAAATATTTTACTCTTTAATTTTATTAAGCCTAAAGTTTTAATTAAAGATTAAAATTTTAATTTCCATTTTGCCCCTTCAAGCTTAATAATTTCATAACTCACTAAATTGAGCTTAAATTAACTTGAAATTTTTATGTGACTTCACTCATATGTCAATAAAGACATGAGAGGAGAAAATGAGATTTTTCTGTATTTAATTTAATTATGTAATTATTTTTGGTGGAAAATAGAGATTTCCAAGGAAAATTTGACAATATGACCAAGAGAAAGTTTCTGTCCTTAAGAAAATTATGGGACATTCCTAATGACCAGAGGACCACTTGGACCAAATTTGGTGATTTGTTGAATTATATTATTTTTATTATAATTATTTTAAGTTTTGGAGTATTAATTAAATTAAAAATAAAATAAAGGTTGAAAAATGAATTTTATATTTTTTAAAAATCTCTCTGATATCAAGGAAATCAGAGAATCAAATTTTACAATTTTCTGATTTTTCTTTGATTTATTAGAATTATTTTAGTGGAAATGCTAAAAAAATACATTTTTTTAATTTTAAAATTACCTTAGTGGCTTTAAAATTTAATATCTCATCAAATAGACCTAAGAAAAATATGAGGTTTGTTCCTAAATGATTAGAATTCAAAATGTGACATTTTAGTGAATTTTATTATTTTTGTGATTTTTATTATTTTTTATTTATTAAAATATTAAAATAATGCAAAAAATTAACTTTTTTAGAAAATTACAATTTTATTTTTCTTGAATTCCCCTGATATCAGAGAGGCTCCAAAACTAATTTGGTGAATTTTTGAAAAGTATTTTGAAAGTTATGAATTTTTAAAGTTTAAATTGGTTAAATGGCTTAATCAACCCATTTAAGTAGGCTAACCAAGTCCAATCGACTTCAAATTTTTATGGTGGGTTCCTCCGATCCTAAAGGTCAGTTGAAGAATTGATTTCAAGTCAATTTGATACATGATTAGCTCTAATTAATTAAGGACCTATTTTGGGTGTTTAGGCCAATTAGGGTTATTCCAAGTGAGTTAATTCAAAACCTATTTTTCCTAGGGTCCTCTGGTCATAAGAAACACCACCAAATTTTTCTAGAATTTATTTCATAACATGCTAATTATTGGATTTAAAATACTCAAAACAGCAACATGAATTTGAGAAATCAATAACTTCTCATAGGGATGGCCTTCGACTTTGGAAAATTCGTGGAATGTTCCCAAATTCGTAGGCTTCAAAAGCCCTATGGTCACATGCCATGGTGAATTTCCTATATGCATGGAGAATTAAAACAATGCAGAGGGTAAATAAATCATTAAAAATAAACTACTTGGTGAAATTAAATGATTTCTTTTCCACATTATTCTCCTTTGTTCACTAAGCAAGGGAGTATTTTTATTTTATTTTTTTTTTGATTTTTTTACACAAAGTTATGCATTTTTGAAGTTTAGGGAATTAAATAAATCAAAAAATACCCTAATTTCCTACTTATCCACGCTGCGCCACGCCATCCTCGGCAGCTCCGCAACGCCGCGTGTCGCGCTACCATTCGAAGCCGCCATCCAACTCAGCGCTCTGGGGGCCCGCTGTATCGTTCCATCTCCTCATCCGGCGTGATCCTGGCCATCCGTCCGCGCGTGTATTGAATGAACGGCATCCGTTCATCATCCCCAAGCGTCCTCACCCGAGAGCCGTCCACACTAAAACCCTAAGAACTTACTCATTTCTCAACGGATTTTCGTGTTCTTATGCTCTATGGATTCGTCTTGAAGAGACGAATACATCTATATGGTGATCATGCATTGAAATTAAGGCATTTGAAATAGAGAATCTCCAGAAGCTTGAGATAAAGAGTTAGCTCAAACCTTTACTCGTAGAAGTGTGGCTTCAATCCGAGGGTTGTGTCACCTTCGATCGGGTCCCGAAAGCTCCAGCATGAAGTCTCCCGGTCTCGGTGAATTGCCTAGGTATGATTTCAACCAAGCCCGATCACAAATCTTGGAGTCCGGAACGTATGGGTGGCCTCGGAGAGGGGGCTTTTGCCGGTCGACTCCTTCCCTCGGTCCGGTGAAGGTGTAGGACCAATCAATTCGAGGATTAATCCACCGTGGAGAAGTGTCCCGGTTTTGGGTGGAATTTTGGTCGAGAAATTGGGCTCCGTTGGTGGGGATTAGGGCAAATTGTCATTGGGGATCAACTCGCTCTAAGTATGGAGAGTGTTCTCGGAACAATTTTGCG
This sequence comes from Papilionanthe hookeriana x Papilionanthe teres, assembly GCA_022702705.1. Taxonomy (NCBI): domain Eukaryota; kingdom Viridiplantae; phylum Streptophyta; class Magnoliopsida; order Asparagales; family Orchidaceae; genus Papilionanthe; species Papilionanthe hookeriana x Papilionanthe teres. The sequence goes on along the minus strand of CM040428.1, from coordinate 106,181,803 downwards.
GTGGTTTCGGCAAGGTCTGGTTCAGCACTCCTCTTGGCCGAGAGGGGGTGGTTTTTAAATCAGAGAGGGTGGAGGGCCTTCCAGGGGAGTTAGGGCTTGGGATCAGCTGCTCTTGGCAAGAGAAGAACAGCTCGCAATGGCCACCTGGGGATGGAGCAGACTCAGCAGGCGAGAATTCCAAGCTCTGGGCTCACATGCGAGCTCTCGGCCCGGTGGTTTCCGGCGGCCGTGGTGGCCGGCCCGCCGTGGTCGGTCACCGTTGTCATCGGAGGGTCAGTGGGTTGGCAATGGTACAAGCAATGGAGAGTGGCCATGTGTAGAGAGCCGTCGACCTCATTTTGATGAGGTCTTCCCTTCTTCTTTTAGTGCTTAGGATCTAGCTTTCAGGCTTTTCCTTCGGCTATCTTAGAGGACTAGAATCGGGGACCCGCCTTTTAGAAATTTAAACCACTTCTAAACTCCCCGCAAACTCCACAAACTCGACTATAGACCCCTAATCACCTAGAGGGTTGAAATCAAATATGGAAGTTTAAAGGATGAGTTCCTATAGACTCTTTCGTCTTAGGACTACCCCTGGGCGGCCCGGTCCGGTGAAGGGGCCGACTTACACACACATTACACTTATACACTACACTTACACACTACATTTCCACACACCTCCTAAAACCACACCCATACCCAACTTGACCTCCCGACTCATGTAGGTGATTCACATGGATGGTCCTTAACCCCTAAGCCCTCGCTAAGAGGGTTAGGAACAACATAATGAATGCCTCAAATGAGTCCTTTCATGGCTCATATGGGCTTGAATGGCTTCATGGCTCAACCAAAATGATTTCACCCCACTCAAATTCACCCAATCTTCAATTTCCCAAATTTTCAATTTTTGACCCCCTGAACCCTACACCTATTAAACCTACCCAAAACCCTCAAATTACCCAAATTTTCGCAAAATTTCCAAATTGCCTAAAATTCTTCAAAATTATTCCCAAACATCTCCACATCACTCAAATTGATCATCCATACCCAAAAATACCAAAGATTCCAAAAATACCCCTCAATACCCTCCAAATACCCAAAATACCCTTCTTGGCCTAAAAATCCAAAAATTCAGAAAATTCCCAGAAAATTCCAGAAAATCCTAAATATTCCCAATTTCATTTTGTCCAACTACACCATGGGCCAATTTTGTCAATTTACCCTACTTTTGTCAAAACCCCCAACTTGACCCATTTTAATCCAAAGTGAACCCAATGTCAAACCAAACCTACCCAATTGACCCCAATTTTGGTCCAATTCAATTCTAAACTTCAATTCAACATCCCCAATACCAATCTAGACCAAATCTAAGTCCAATTTGATTGACATTTGGATCCAAATCCACTTTTGACCTTAAGGCCCATTTTTTGACCTAAGTCCAAACCTAACCCAAATGAACCCAAACCCCAAAAATCAAAGCCCAACCAAAGTCAAAACCTCTTTGAAACACTCCCATAAACACTTCTCAACAATAATTCTACATCAATTTCAACCCTAGCCCAACATTGGTCCAACTTGGCCCATTTGGACCTATATTGGCCCATTCACCAAAAGAATCCAAATCCAACCCAATTCAAGCCCAAACTACCCCAAATTTGCTTCAAGTTACTCATGACACATCCATGAGCTAAACCCAACAATTATTGGGCCCAACCTTTTACAAAAATTTTCATCCATGAACACATTCATAAACTTAAAAGCCCACTTCCCTTAAACCCTTCTAAAAGCCCATTTCCTTCAAAATTCAAAAGCCCAAATCTACCCTAAAGCCCACATGACATCTCCATTTGTCATCCATTTAATTAAATCCATTACCTAAGTCCTAAAATCATCATTGAATTATTCCAAATGAAGCTTCATCCAAATTCCCATCAAATTACCAAAAATTTCTTAAAACCCATTTTTATGAAATTGACTCAACTTTCTCCAAGCCAAAGACAAGCCATGCAAGCCATCGACAAGCCACATGAAGCCATGGGAGGCTTCGACATGTGACCATGCCATTAATGGTAAAAGGAGGGGCTCCTTTCCTAATCTTTCATTAAGCCTTTTTTACCTTAAGCATGTCACACACTAAACCATGTTTAGCCACCTCATCATGGATAGAGACCACACCACTCTCTCTCGGCTGACCCAACCGATCCTCTCAGCCCAAAATCAGAGCCATGGGGAGGTGAACCAAGCCCAAAAGGTGAGTTGACCCATTTGGACCCAAAATAGGCTCATCCCGCATTCCACTTCAATCCAACTCCTTTACACATGGCAATTGCCAATCGATTGCACAAGCCTCCAGCCCCGACCCACCCGACCAAGATGGTGACCATTGCTCGGCCGGCCGGCCACCGGCCGCCGGAAAACACCATGGCCGAGAGCTCACATGTGAGCCAACATCGAAATTCTCACTCGCCGAGCCGCCCCATCCCTAGTGGTCACCATGGCCGATCTTCTCCTCACTGCAGCAGCTCGATCCCAAGCCCTAACTCCCCATCGGAGGCCTCCCGACCAACTCTATTTAAACTTCACCCCTCTCGGCCATGAGAGAGGAGAAGCACAAACCTCGCCAAAACTCGCCAAAATTGTTCCGCACCCTTCTCCACCTTTAGAGCACTTGATCCCCAAGGAAATCCCCCGCCATTTCTCCTCCGTAAGCTCAATTTCGTAGTCGAAATTCCACCCAAAACCAAGACACTTCTCCACAAGTGAGCCAATTCTCAAATTGATTGGCTCTACACCTTCACCGCACCAAAGGAAGGTGTCCACCATCAAAAGCCCCATCTCCAAAGCCACCCAGCTGCTCCAGCCTCCAAGCTTTGTGGATCGGGCTTGGTCGAAATCATATCCAGTACAATTCACTGCACTCGTGAGACTTCATCCGGAGCTTGCCAGGACCCAATCGAAGGTGCAACAACTCTCGATTGAAGCCACACTTCTCCGAGCCAAGGTATGAGCTAACTCTTCATCCCGAGCTTCTGAAGATTCTCTATTTCAAACGCCTTAGTTTCAATGCATGTTAGCCGTATAGATGTGTTCGTCTCTTCGAGACGAATCCATAGAGTATAAGAACGCAAAAATCCATTGAGAATCGAGTGAGATCTTAGTGGATTTAGTGTGGACGGCTCTCGGCGAGAACACTTGGGACGATGAACGGATGCCGTCCATTCAATACACGCGCGGACGAACGACTCGGATGACGTCGGACCAGAAACGGTGCGAGAACCGCGGGGCCCGGGCTACCGACTCGGATGGCGGCGCCCAATCACGACGCGACACGTACCCCTTCGGAGTCGCCGATGCTTTCGCCGGGCGCCGCGTGGATAAGTAGATAAATAGTGGTATTTTCTGATTTATTTAATTCCCTAAATTTCAAAAATCCATATCTTTGTGTAGAAAAATCACAAAAATAAAATAAAAATACCCTCTCGCTCAGATGAACGGAGGAGAATAATGTGAAAAAGAAATCATTTAATTTCATCAAGTATTTTATTTTTTATAATTTATTTACTCTCTGCATTGTTTTAATTCTCCATGCACGCATACAATTCACCATGGCATGAGACCATAGTGGCTTTTGAAGCCTCCGAATTTGGGAACATTCCCCGAATTTTCCAAAGTCGAGGCCATCCCTATGAGGAGTTCTTGATTTTTCAAGTTCATGTCACTCGTTTTGAGTATTTTAATTCCAGTAAATAGCATGTTGTGAAATAAATTCTAGGAAAATTTGGTGATGTTCCTTATGACCAGAGAACCCTAGGAAAAATAGGTTTTGACTTAGTTCATTTAAAATGTACCCTAATCGGCTTAAACACCCAAAATAGGTCTTTAATTAATTAGAGTTAACCAGGTATCAAATTGACTTGAAATCAATTCTCCACTGACCTTTAGGATCAGAGGAACCCACCATAAAAATTTGAAGTCAATTGGACTCGGTTAGCCCCACTAATCGGGTCGATTAAGTCACTTAGCCATTTTAAACTTTAAAAATTCATAACTTTTAAAATACTTTTCAAAAATTCACCAAATTGGTTTTGGAGCCTCTCTGATATCAGGGGAACCTAAGAAAATTAAAATTTCAATTTTCTAAAAAAGTTGATTTTTAATAATATTTTAATATTTTTAATAATTAAAAAATAATAAAAATCACAAAAATAATAAAATTCACCAAAATGTCACATTTTGAATTTTAATCACTTAGGAGCAAATCTCACATTTTTCCTAGGTCTATTTAGTGAGATATTGAATTTTAAAGCTTTAAGGTAATTTTAAAATTAAAAAAATGTATTTTCTAGCATTTTCACTAAAATAATTATTATAAATCATAAAAAAATCAGAAAATTGCAAAATTTGATTCTCTGGTTTCCTTGATATCAGAGAGATTTTTGAAAAATATAAAACCCATTTTTCAACATTTATTTTATTTTTAAATTAATTAACACTCCAAAACTCAAAATAATTATAATAAAAATAATATAATTCAAAAAATCACCAAAATTGGTCCAAGTGCTTCTCTGGTCATTAGGAATGTCCCCTAATTTTCTTAAGGACAGAAACTTTCCTTTGGTCATGTTATCAAATTTTCCTTGAAAATCTCTATTTTCCACCAAAAATAATTATATAAATAAATTAAATACAGTAAAAATCACATTTTCTCCTCTCATGTCTTTATTGACATATGAGTGAAGTTACATAAAAATTTCAAATTCATTTAAGTTTAATTTAGTGAGTTATGAAATTATTAAGCTTAAAGGGTAAAATGGTAATTAAACTTTCAACCCTTAATTAAAACTTTAGGTTTAATAAGAAATCAACAAGTAAAATATTTGATCTTAATCTGATTTGGATGATTGAAATTTAAATAATTAAAGGGTAGAAACCCATTAAATAATTTCAAAATGATTAAACTTTAATTAAATAATGGATTAAATTTGGAAGAATAATAAAATTGGAATCATTAAAATAAGGGATATTTATTAGGATGAGATTTATTCTTTAATTTAAAAATCCCTAAATTAATCATCTCATTAATATTCAACTCTTAATTAAAATGATAATTCAAATTCAAAATATTAAAAGATTTAATCATTAAATTAAAATTAAACTCTTTCAAAAATTTCAATTAAAGTTAAAAATAAAGTAAATTAAAGATAAATTAAATTAAAATTAAATTAAATTTAATAGTTAAATTAAATTAAGACAAATTAAATTAAATTAAATTAAATTAAAATTAAATTAAATTAAATTAAACAATTAAATTAAATTAAATTAAATAATTAAAATTAAATTAAATTAAATTAAACAATTAAATTAAATTAAATTAAATTAAATAATTAAATCAAATTAAATCAAATCAAATTAATTAAACACCAAATCAAATTAAATTGAACTATGTTAAACTAAATTAAAACTCAATTAAATTAAGTTAAATTAAATATAACATCACCTAAGACATAAAGGAAATTAAATATAAAACAACTTCAACACTATTCCAAATTTAAACCCTTTAACTTAAATCAAACCATCTCGAACACCAATTTGCCCTCAAATGCTTTAGTCATCAAAACTCCTAAATAGAACATTAAATGAAATGTTACTTCACTCATAGGATATTCAAATGTCCTAGTTCACCGAGCAAGTTAACAAGACTTGAAAACCCTGGACGATCGATTCATTTATATAATTAAATTCATTTGGACTTAAAACAATCCTAGAAATATTGAAAAGATGTTTAAGATTCTTCTTAAGCACTTCCTCAATATGATAGGATATTTATAAGAACAATCGACTTAATTGTTCTTCGATGAAGAAAATCGTCCTTAAACCAAAAACACAAAGAACCTAGACGTCATAAGAGTCGATTAGCTATAGGATTAGGAATTTGGTAGAAAACCATAACCCTTCCCTTAGCTTTACCTGTGGACTCGCTTAAATATTCTAATTGTGTTTTAAGTGCAATTGGGATGACTGGAAGACCCTCCAGTACGCTTTTATTTTATTGCAATTTACTTTCTTGCAATTTACTTTCGCAATTTATTTTCTTGCAATTTACTTTATTGCAAATGCACTTTACTCTTCTCGCATGATAAAACAACACGCAGCATGAAAACCCACACCTTTAGGATAGTCCCTAAAACCGAAACCAAAACTAAGTTAAAAGTCATCGCAAGATAAAATTCACCGCCACAACATTTCAAAATATAAAACAACTCAAAATTTAATCACAAACGTAACACAAAACTACAATTGCAACTAAATTAAAACGTCCCGTTGGATGATCTGGAATACTTCGGATGATGTAACCTACGTGTTGCTAACGGGATTTCCCACCGTCTAAATGAAAGTGTGGAACTCATTCAATCGAGTTTAGCAAATTCATCCGGACTAAGTGAATCCGATAAAAATAATGATGCCCGAAGGATGGAACCGTGGGATCTTAACCGGTGTCGTTATAATCAACTTTAAGATTTGTTTTAATCAAAATACAAGAACACTTAGAAAATTAAGACTCGTCTAAACCAAAACACTTTTCTCATCCCCTGATTTATGATTTCTAAAACTAAACCCCTGCAACAACAAGGAGCTTGGAGCATGGTGGGCAGCACGGCCATCGTCGTCAAGCAAAACTCGAACCTACTTCAGCAAAACTTTCCTAGAATTAAATAACCAAGCCATAGGACTTCGAGGTAGCTTGCCTAGTGCAACATAAATCCTCAACCTCTTCGTTAGGCATTTGCATTGCAAATTAAGCCCTAACCGGTCTTAGGATTCCGAGGTAGTCGTCCGATACGACAATAAACCCTCACATCTTCTGTGCTATTTGTTTGATTTTATCATACAAATATAAGTCCTAATTAAATTAAAATTGGCAAGATTGAAATACTAAATAAATATTAGGACTTTCCTAAACTCAAGCCAAACGATAGGATAGTCGGGAAATTACCGAAGTTCACTTCAAATCAGTGATTTCTCCTACCTTTCTTCCTTTGGATTCACAAAACAAAATGCTCCAAAATTTGATCCATTCCCTATCGAAATTCCAAAATTCAATCTTTGAAAACCTTAAACTTTCAAATTCTTGAAAGCGTAGTTATCGATTATTATCGAGAGTTTTCTTAGGTGATTCCCGTCACTTAAGATGTAATTAACTATGTGGGCTTGCTCTTATAGGGAATTTTAAAGAACCTGTGTAATATAAACCCCGTTTGATACTTTCATATTAAGCTGTGGAATTTGTCGGCTTATAAAATTGGTTCGCGACCAAACGGATGTCACAAAACTTCTAGTTTATTTGATCGAGCCCCACCATCAAGCGAAGTGTGTTTATCCTTAGTGATAGATATACTGGCTTGTGGTGCGGTGCTCGTTTATATAAACTATTTCGGGATGTGAGATCGGCTTAATCTCATATCTTAAAACTTTCAAATTTAAAATTATTTTCAAAGTCAAATACTACTTTCTAAATTATATATATATTTAAATCAAATTTAAAATTTAAATTCGCCGACAACTTCTGTTAGGCGACCCCCTTTTAAAATACCATACACAAACCTAAAATAAGCCGCACAAGAGCTTGATTCAAAATAGAATGGGGAAGGGGCTCTTATAGGCTCAATTTGGTCATCCTATGGGTTTGGGTTGGGTGCACCTTTCCAAGCTCCATTTTGGACTGAGGGAGGTCAGGTGAGTCAGCTAGATTAGCAGGGAGAAGTCACTATCCAAGCATGTTTAAGTTTAAACATAGTTTAGGAGAAGCATGAAAAGATTTAATCACCTTTAAGAGAATCCTTAAATAGGCTCCTCCTCTTGCCATTTATGGGATGGTCACATGTCAAACTTCTCATGGCTTTACATGGGGCTTAAGGATGGCTTCATGGCTTGTCTTTCGTCTCGGGTATGGCTTAGTTAATTTCATTGGAATGGATTTTAGAATTTTGGCATTTTGATGGGAATTTGGATAAATCCTAATTTGAAATGATTTAATCATAGGTTTCAAACTTTAGGGAATGATTTTATTAAGTGTATGATGAGAAGGAATTGTCTTGTGGGCTTTGGAGGAATTTTTTGGGCTTTTGGTTCGGTGGAAGTGGCTTTTTAAAAGGCTTCAATAAGTGGGCCTTTATATTTCAAAATGGACTTTTGGATGAAGAATTTTGTGAGAAACCATGCCAAATAAATCTTGGGTTTAGTTTAGGGATGTTTCATGAATGGTTTGGAATCAATTTGGTGTGATTTGGAGTAGAATTGGTTTGAATTTGGGCTTATTTGGTAAAAGGGCCAATGTAGGTCAAATTGGGCTAATTTGGGCCAATGTTGGGCTAGGGTTGAAATTGATGTAAAATAAATATTGGAAAATTTTTATGGGAGTGTTTCAAAGAGGTTTTGGCTTTGGTTGGATTTTGATTTCTGGGGTTCGGGCTTATTTGGGCTAGGTTTGGGTTTAGGTCAAAATTGGGCCTTTTAGCTTTGGGTTGAATTTGAGTGGGGTTTGGGTCTAAATTTTGGGCAAATCATGTTATTTTTTTGTTTTTGGGGATGTTAGGGAAAGTTTAGAAAAGATTTGGGGTTAATTGGAGTTGAATTGGGTTAGTTTGGATTAGGTTTGGGTCATGGGTCCAAATTGGGCTTTAAGGCCAAAAGTGAAATTGGGTTAAAATGTCAATCAAATTGGACTTGGATTTGGTCTAGATTGGTGTTGGGAATGTTTAATTGAAGTTTATAATTGAATTGGATCAGAATTTTGGTCAATTGGGTAGGTTTGGCTTGACATTGGGTTCACTTTGGGTTAAAATGGGTCAAATTGGGGGTTTTAATAAAAGTGAGGTAAATTGACAAAATTGGCCCATGGTGTAGTTGAACAAAATGAAATTGAGAATATTTGGGATTTTTTGGAATTTTCTGGGAATTCTCTGAATTTTTGGATTTTTGGGTCAAGAGGGGTATTTTGGGTATTTTGAGGGTATTGGGAGGTATTTTTGAAATTTTTGGTATTTTTGGCTATGGATGGTCAATTTGAGTGATGGGTGAATGTTTGGGATTAGTCTTGAGGAATTTTGGGTGATTTGGAGATTTTTGGAAAAATTTGGGTAATTTCAAGGGTTTTAGGTAGGCTAGGCGGGAGTAGGGTCCCGGGGGTCAAAAAATTGAAAATTTGGAAAATTGAAAATTTGGAATATTGAAAATTTGGAAAATTGAAGATTGGGTAAATGTAAGTGGAATAAAATCATTTTGGTTGAGCCATGAAGCCATATCAAGCCCACATGTGCCAAGAAGGGACTCATTTGTGGCATCCACTATGTTGTTCCTAACCCTCTTAGCCAAGGGCTTAGGGGTTAAGGACCATCCATGTGAATCACCTTTATGAGTCAGGAGGTCAAGTTAGGCATGGGTGTGTTTTTTAGGATGTGTGTGAAAGTGTAGTGTATGTGTAGTGTGTGTGTAAGTCAGCCCTCACTGCACTGTGCCACCTGTAAGGGCCTCCTAAGGCTAAAGAGTCCTATGAGAACTCATCCTTTAAACTTCCACATTTGGTTTCAACCCTCTAGGTGATTAGGGGTCTACAGTCAAGTTTGTGGAGTTTGCAGGGAGTTAAGAAGTGGTTTGAATTTCTAAGTGGTGGGTCCCAATTCTAATCCTCTAGGATAGTCAAAGGAAGAGCCTAAAGCTAGATCCTAAGTACTAAAAAGAAGAAGAGATGACCTCATCAAAAATGAGGTCAACAACATAGATCACCACGACTTTGTTAGACCTTTCTGCATAGTTTCTTTTCTGAACGAATGTAATATCATGTTCGGATCTGACCTCCGGATAGCAGGCCCAGGTGAGTTCCGAGGGCCAGTAAAGATACCATTAGCGGTAGGTTCCGTCATGATACCGAAGGGCAACGGAGCAGATGTCGCTAAACATTGAATACCGGGAGTACCGATGAAGCGGATCTCAGCTACTTTCGAAGGATGGATGACAGAAAGCACCTTACCACTTCCACCGCACCGGAGCTAGAGAGCCTCCGCCTTACGAGCCGTGAGTTACATGGAAAATATCACACCTCCAACGTACATCCATACGATATCCTCGCCGAGGATGGCTTGGAAGGTGATGTTATCGACCATGTACCTCACTATTCGGACATGGATTTTTGACTGATACCTTTTTGGATGGATCGGCAAAGATCATGCATAGTCCGTTTCGAGTCTACATGGATTGTATGAGATGTATTCCGGATCGAGTTGTATGATGTATCTTCGACATGATTGGAATGAAAGTGACCATGTCACATTTTGGCCTTCACCTCTTTTGTGCAAATAGATTGGGAAATGCCATTAAAGTTAAATGAACTTCAAACAAAGAACAAAAAAAAAAGAATAAAAGAAAACTTTCCTTAAAATCTAAAAAATGATGAACGCCAAATTCACGATAAAATAAAATTTGAATCGTTAAAAGACAAACAAAATGACCACAAATTTTAAATCAAATTTCAAATTCAATCTTTCCAAATTTCAAATCAAATCTCAATCAAAATTCAAATTCAACTTTCCAAATTTTAAATCAAATCTCAATCAAATTTCAAATTCGATCTTCCAGATCTCAAATCAAATCTCAATTAAATTCAAACTCAACCTTCCAGGTCTGAAATCCAATCCGTTCTACTCTCTCCCTCGTCTGGGATGGAAGCGGTTGATTCCATTGACACAGAGTCATGAGGTTTTCGATTCGAATATGATGGCAAGGAATTATATCCAATCCAAACCAGCAACTTTCAACCAACTCTTTTGAATGGGATATGTAGCATCTACATATTACCTCCTAATTTGTTTCTTTCCACAAAATCTTTTACAACTTACATGAAATTCTCGGAATACCAAAATTTCACACTTTTCAAATCAACACTGCAAATCTTTGCAATATGAAATACATCAAAATTCAAACTTTTGGGGTTGAGGATTTTACATCCGAGACTGCATTGCTTTAGGATTCCTTCCCTATCGCAATGAAATACATCAAATTCAAACTTTTGGGTCGAGGATTTTACATCCGAGACCGCATCGTTTTAGGATTCATTCCCTATCGCAATGAAATACATCAAAATTCAAACTTTTGGGGTTGAGGATTTTACATCCGAGACCGCATTGCTTTAGGATTCTTTCCCTATCGCAATGAAATACATCAAATTCAAACTTTTGGGGTTGAGGATTTTACATTCGATACTTCATCGCTTTAGGATTCTTTCCCTATCGCAATGAAATACATCAAATTCAAACTTTTGGGGTTGAGGATTTTACATCCGAGACCGCATTGCTTTAGGATTCTTTCCCTATTGCAATGAAATACAACAAAATCAAGCTTTTTGGGTCGAGGATTTTACATCCGAGACCGCATCGCTTTAGGATTCTTTCTCTATCGCAATGAAATACATCAAATTCAAACTTTTGGGGTCGAGGATTTTACATCCGAGACCGCATTGCTTTAGGATTCTTTCCCTATCACAATGAAATACATCAAAATCAAACTCTTGGGGTTGAGGATTTTACATCCGAGACTGCATTGCTTTAGGATTCTTTCCCTATCGCAATGAAATACATCAAAATCAAATTCTTGAGGTTAAGGATTTTACATCCAATACCACATTACTATGAGATCTCTCCTCATTGTAATGATTCATTCTAATCAATTTATTTCTCTTTTGAAGTTGAAGATGTTACATCTAAAACCACAAAATTCCAATTTTCATTTCAAGTTCAAATCCCTTCAAATTAATCTTAACAAAACTTCAATATAAATTAAAACTCCAAATTGAAATCTGAGCTCACACATCAAAACTTAAACTAAAACAAAATAAAATCTAAATTGAAATTCCCCCAGATCATGTGATTTGGGATTCACCTCCTTTTCCTTTCCCCAGTGAGAGTTCAGGAATCTCCAGTCTCAGAGATGTACTTGACACTCCCCAGCGGAAATGCTTCTACTTTGTCCTAAGTTTGTCACTTGGACTTTTGTGTTGGTTTCGTTGATCACTTTGGTCAACACCAATACGCGTGGTGTGCTCTGTCAGCTCACCACACCTATTGGGAGTCCATTTGTTGACCTTATTTTTGATGAGGTCTCCTCTTCTTCTCTTTAGTACTTAGGATCTAGCCTTAGGCTTTTCCTTTTGACTATCTTAGAGGATTAGAATTGGGACCTACCTTTTAGAAATTTAAACCACTTCTTAACTCCCTGCAAACTCCACAAAATCGACTCGTAGACCCCTAATCACCTAGAGGGTTGAAATCAAATGTGGAAGTTTAAAGGATGGGTTCCTACAGGACTCTTTGACCTTAGGACTGCCCTGGGTGGCCTGGTCTGGTGAAGGACTGACTTACACATACACTACACCTATACACTACACTTTCACACACCTCCTAAAAACACACCCATACCCAACTTAACCTCCTGACTCATGAAGGTGATTCACATGGATGGTCTTTTAACCCCTAAGCCCCTGGCTAAGAGGGTTAGGAACAACATAGTGGATGACTCAAATGAGTCCCTTCATGGCTCATGTGGGCTTGATATGACTTCATGGCTCAACCAAAATGATTTCATTCCACTTACAATTACTCAATCTTCAATTTTGCAAATTTTCAATTTTTGACCCCCGGGACCCTACCCGAAGCCCCTGAAATCACCCAAAATTTTCAAAATTTCCAAATCACCCAAAAATTCCCCAAAATTAACCTTGAACATTTCCTCACCAATCAAGTTGATCATCCATAGCCAAAAATACTAAAAATTCCAAAAATACCTCCCAATACCCTCCAAATACCCAAAATACCCCTCTCGACTCCAAAAATCCAAAAATTAAGAAAATTCCCAGAAAATTCCAAAAAATCTCAAATATTCCCAATTTCATTTTGTTCAACTACACCATGGGATAATTTTGTCAATTTACCCCACTTTTGTCAAAACCCCCAATTTGACCCATTTTAACCAAAAATGAACCCAATGTCAAGCCAAACCTACCCAATTGACCCAAATTCTGGTCCAATTCAATTTTAAACTTCAATTCAACATTCCCAACACCAATCTGGACCAAATCCAAGTCCAATTTGATTGACATTTGAATCCAATTTCACTTTTGGCCTTAAAGCCTAATTTGGACCCATGACCCAAACCTAGCCCAAACTAACCCAATTCAACTCCAATTAACACCAAATCTTTTCTAAACCTTCTCTAACACCCATACAAGCAAAACACTAACATGATTTTCCCAAAATTTGAATCCAAACCCCACTCAAATTCAACCCAAAGCCAAAAAGCCCAATTTTGACCTAAACCCAAACCTAACCCAAATAAGCCCAAACCCAAAATCAAAACCCAACCAAAGCCAAAACCTCTTTGAAACACTCCCATAAACATTTCACAACATTAATTTTACATCAATTTCAACCCTAGCCCAACATTGGCCCAAATTAGCCCAATTTGACTCACATTGGCCCATGTACCAAGTGAACCCAAATCCAACCCAATTCAAGCCCAAACCATCTCAAATTTATTCCAAATCACTCATGAAACATCCCTAAACCAAACCCAACAATTATTTGGCCCAAGCCTTTACCAAACTTTCATCCTAAAGTCCATTTAAAAAAAAAAACCCACTTTCCTAAATCACTTTAAAAGCCCATCCAAAACCATTTCAAAGAGCCAAAATCTACCCTAAAGCCCATATGACATTTTCATTTGCAATCCATTTAATCAAAGTCATTCCCTAAGTTCCAATCCCATCATCAAATGATTCCAAATCAAGCCTCATGCCAAATCACCCCTAAATGCCAAAATTCACAAAATCCTTCTCCATGAAAGTCGACTCAACTTTTCCCAAGCCAAATGGAGCCATGAAGCCATGCATGAGCCCCATGGGAGCCATCAGAGCCATGGAATCTACTTTCCACCTCACCAAACCATTAATGGCAAGAGAGGGGATCTCTTTCTTAAACCCTCTTAAACCCTTTTTTACCTTAAGCATGTCACACACTAAACCATGCTTAGCCACCTCACCATGGATGGAGACCACACCATTTTTCTTGGTCGACCCAAGTGACTCTTTTCAGCCCAAAACCGGGCCTCGGGTGGTGAACCTAGCCCAAAACCATGGGTTGACTCATTTGAACCCAAAATAGCCTTCCCCTATTCCATTTCAATTCAACTCCTTTACACATGTCCATGGCCAATTGACCGCACTAAGCCCCGGCCCCGATCTCCCCGACCTCGAGGGTGACTCGACCCCGGCCGGCCAGCCCACCACGGCCCGCCGGAAACCACCGGGCCGAGAGAACCCATGTGAGCCAAAGTTTGGAATTCCCACTTGCCGAGCCGCCCCATGCCCAATGGCCATCATGGCCGTTCTTCCCTCGACCTAAGCAGTCGATCCCAAGCCTTAAACCCCCCTGGAGGCCCTCCACCCTCTCCTATTTAAACCTCACCTCCTCTCGGCCATGAGAGGTGCTGAACCAGACCTTACTGAAACCCTGCCAAAATTGCTCCAGATCACTCTCCATACTTAGAGCAGTTGATCCCCAGTGACAATTTGCCCTAATCCCCACAAACAGAGCCCAATTTCTCAGCCAAAATTCCACCCAAAACCAGGACATCTCCCAATTCTCCACCAAATTGAAATTAAACTCTCCTACACCTTCACTAGACCAAAGGAAGAAGTCCACCAGTAAAAGCCCCCTCTCTAGGCCACCCATCTGTTCCAGACTCCAAGCTTTGTGATCGGGCTTGGTCGAAATCATACCTAGACAATTCACCAGGCCAAGGGACTTCATCTGGAGCTTGCTTGGACCCAATCGAAGGTGACACAACCCTCAGATCGAAGCCACACTTCTCTGAGCAAAGGTATGAGCTAACTCTTTATCCCGAGCTTCCAGAGATTCTCCATTTCAAATGCCTTAATTTCAATGTATGATCACCGTATATATGTATTCGTCTCTTCAAGACGAATCCATAGAGCACAAGAACACGAAAATCTGTTAAGTATTGAGTGAGATATTAAGAATTTAGGGTGGACGGTTCTCGGGTTAGGAGGCTTGGGGACAATGAACGGATGCCGTTCATTTAATACACGAGCGGACGGATGGCCAGGATCGCGCAGGATGAGGAGACGGAACGATACAGCGGGCCCCCAGAGCGCTGAGTTGGATGGCGGCGCCGAATCAGAAGACGACACGCGGCGCTTCGGAGATGCCTAGGTTGAGTTGGCGCCGTGTGGATAAGTAGAAAAATAGGATATTTTTCTATTTATTTAATTCCCTAAACTTTAAAAATGCATAACTTTGTGTACAAAAATCAAAAAAATAAAATAAAAGTACCCTCTTGCTCAGTGAACAGAGGAGAATAATGTGGAAAAGAAATCATTTAATTTCATCAAGTATTTTATTTTTAATAATTTATTTACTCTCTGCATTATTTTAATTCTCTATGCATATAGGAAATTCACCATGACATGAGACCATAGGGCTTTTGAAGCCTCTGAATTTGGGAACATTCCCTGAATTTTCCAAAGTCAGAGGCTATCCCTATGAAGAGTTATTGATTTTTCAAATTCATGTTGCTGTTTTGAGTACTTTAATTCCAATAATTAGCATGTTGTGAAATAAATTCTAGGAAAATTTGGTGATGTTTCTTATGACCAGAGGAACCTAGGAAAAAGTAGGTTTTGAATTAATCCACTTGGAATAACCCTAATTGGCTTAAACACCCAAAATAGGTCCTTAATTAATTAGAGCTAATCATACATCAAATTGACTTGAAATCAATTCTCCACTGACCTTTAGGATCAGAGGAACCCACCATAAAAATTTGAAGTCAATTGGACTTGGTTAGCCCTACTAAATGGGTTGATTAAACCATTTAGCCAATTTAAAATTTAAAAATTCATAACTTGCAAAATACTTTTTAAAAATTCACCAAATTGGTTTTGGAGTCTCTCTGATATCAGGGGAATTTAAGAAAAATAAAATTGTAATTTTCTAAAAAAGTTGATTTTTTGCATTATTTTAATATGTTAAAAATTAAAAAATAATAAAAATCACAAAAATAATAAAATTCACCCAAATGTCACATTTTGAATTTTAATCACTTAGGAACAAACCCCATATTTTTCTTAAGTCTCTATGATGAGGTATTAAATTTTAAAGCCCTAAGGTAATTTTAAAATAAAAAAAATGTATTTTTTAGCATTTCCACTAAATTAATTCTAATAAATCAAAGAAAAATCCGAAAATTGTATAAATTAGTTATCTGATTTCCTTGATATTAGAGACATTTTTGAAAAATATAAAATTCATTTTTCAACCTTTATTTTATTTTTAATTTAATTAATACTCCAAAACTCAAGATAATTATAATAAAAAGAATATAATTTAAAAAATTACCAAAATTGGTCCAAGTGATCCTCTGGTCATTAGGAATGTCTCATAATTTTCTTAAGGATAGAAACTTTCCCTTGGTCATATTATTAAATTTTCTTTGGAAATCCCTATTTTCCACCAAAAATAATTACATAAATAAATTAAATACAGAAAAATCACATTTTCTCCTCTCGTGTCTTTATTGACATATGAGTGAAGTCACATAAAAATTTCAAGTTCATTTAAGCTCAATTTAGTGAGTTATGAAATTATTAAGATTGAAGGGCAAAATGGTAATTAAAATTTTAACCTCTAATTAAAACTTTAGGCTTAATAAAATTAAAGAGTAAAATATTTGATCCTAATCTGATTTGGATGATTGAAATTTAAATAATTAAAGGGTAGACCTTAATTAAATAATTGATTAAATTTTGAAGAATAATAAAATTTGGATTATTAAAATAGGGATATTATTAGGAAGAGATTTGTTCTTTAATTTAAGAATCCCTAAATTAATCATCTCAATAATATTTAATTCCTAATTAAAATGATAATCCAAATTTGAGATTTAAAATGCTAAAAGACTTAATCATTAAATTAAAT
Organism: Papilionanthe hookeriana x Papilionanthe teres; assembly: GCA_022702705.1. Lineage (NCBI taxonomy): Eukaryota > Viridiplantae > Streptophyta > Magnoliopsida > Asparagales > Orchidaceae > Papilionanthe > Papilionanthe hookeriana x Papilionanthe teres. The sequence goes on along the minus strand of CM040428.1, from coordinate 106,164,782 downwards.
TTAAATTAGATTATTTAAATTAAACCCTTTTAAAATTTCAATTAAATTAATACTTTAACAATTACAATTAAAACATAAAAGATAAAATATTAAATTAAAATTAAAAATTAAATTAAATTAAAGTTTAAATTAAATCAAATTAAATTAAAACATATTAAATAAAATTAAATTAAATTAAATCAAATTAAAATTAAATTAAATTAAATTAAATTAAATTAAATTAAATTAAATTAAATTAAATTAAATTAAATTAAATAATAGAATCAAGTTAAAATTAAGATCAAATTAAATTAAATTAAAATTAAAACTAAACCTAATTAAATTAAATTAAAGTTAAATTAAATTGAATTAAAAATAACATCACCTAAGACATAAAGAAATTCAAAAACAAACTTGAACACTATTCCAAATTTAAACCCACTAACTGAAATTAAATCACAAACCATTTGAACATCAATTTGCCCTCGAAAGCTTTTGTTGTCATAACCCCTAAACAGAACGTTAAATGAAGTGTTACTTCACTTATAGGATATTCAAATGTCCTAGTTCAATGAGCAAGATAACAACAAAACTTGAATTCTCAGACGATTAATTCATTTTTATAATTAAATTCATTTGGACTTAAAACAATTCTAGCAATATTGAAAAGATGTTTAAGATTCTTCTTAAGCACTTCCTCAATATGATAGGATGTTTATAAGAACAACCGAACTTAATTGTTCTTTGATGAAGAAAATCGTCCTCAAACCAAAACACAAGAATCTAGACGTCATAGGAAATGACTAGCTATAGGATTAGGAATTTGGTAGAAAACCATAACCCTTCCCTTAGCTTTACCTAGGAACTTGCTTAAATATTTTAAATTGTGTTTAAGTGCAGCTTGGGATGATGGGAAGACCCTCCAGGTACGCTTTTATTTTGTTACAATTTACCTTATTGCAATTTATTTAATCACATCGCACTTACTTTTCTTGGATGATAAACAACTGTTGCATGAAAACCCACACCTTTAGGATAGTCCCTAAAACTGAAACCAAAACTAAATTAAAAGTCATTATAAGATAAAATTCACCGCCACAACCTTTCAAAATATAAAACAACTCAAAATTTAATCACAAACAGAACACAAAACTGCAATTACAATTAAATTAAAACGTCTTGTTGGATGATCGGGAATACCTCGGATGATGTAACCGACGTGTTGCTAACGGGATTTCCCATGGTCTAAATGAAAGTGTGGAACTCATTTAGTTGAGTTTAGCAAATTCATCTGGACTAAGTGAATCCGATAAAAATAACGATGCCGGAAGGATGGAACCGTGGGATCTTAACCGGTGTTGTTATAATCAACTTTAAGATTTGTTTTAATTAAAACATAAAAACACTTGGGAATTAAGAATTTCTCTAAACCAAAACACTTCTCTCATCCTTTGATTTATGACTTCTAAAACTAAACCTCTGCAACAACAAGGAGCTCGGAGCATGGTGGGCAGCACGACCATCGTCATCAGCAAAACCTAAGTCTACTTCAGCAAAATTTTCTTAGAATTAAACAACTAAGCCATAGGACTTCGAGGTATTTTTCCTAGTGCAAATCCTCAACCTTTTGTTAGGCATTTGCATTGCAAATTAAGCCCTAATCGGTCTTAGGATTTCTGAGGTAGTCGTCTGATATGACATAAACCCTCACATCTTCAAGGCTATTCATATGATCATTTCATATGAACATAAGTCCTAATTAATTAAAATTGCCAAGATCAAAACTTTAAATAAACATTAAGACTTTCCTAAATCCAAGCCAAACAATAGGATAGTCGGGAAATTACCGAAGTTTGCTTCGAATCTGTAATTTCTCCTACTTTTCTTCCTTTGAATTCCCAAAACAAAATGTTCCAAATTTGAGCTAATCCCTATTGAAATTCCAAAATTCAATCCTTTGAAAACTTAAACTTCAAAATTCTTGAGAACGGAACTACTGATTATTATCGAGAGTTTTCTTAGGTGATTCCCGTCACTTAAGATGTAATTAACTATAGGGGCTTGCCCTTATAGGGAATTTTAAGAACCTGTGTAATATAAACCCTGCTTAATTTTCTTTGTATTAGCGAGGGAACTTGTCGGCTTATAAAATTGGTTCGTAGACCAAACGGATGTCATAAATCTTCTAGTTTATTTAACCTAGCCCCATCATCAAGCAGTGTGTCTATTCTTCGGGAAGATACACGGCTTGTGGTGCGGTGCTCGTTTATATAAACTATTTGAGGTGCGAGATCGGTTTGATTTCATATCCTAAAATTTTCAAATTTAAAATTATTTTCAAAATCAAATACTACTTTCTAAATTATATATATATATTTAAATTAAATTTAAAATTAAAAATTCGCCGACAATTTCTTTTAGGCGACCCCCTTTTCAAAATAAAACACACAACCTAAAAATAAGCCGTACAGATGGTCGTGCTGCCCACCATGCTCCGAGCTCCTTGTTGTTGCAGAGGTTTAGTTTTAGAAGTCATTAATTAGGAGATGAGAGAAGTGTTTTGGTTTAGAGAGAATCTTAAAATCAAAGTTTTTTTAATATTTTAATTAAAACAAATCTTAAAGTTGTTTAAACAGAACCGATTAAGATCCCACAGTTCCGTCATCCCGGTACCGTTATTTTCATCGAATTCACTTAGTCCAGATGAATTTGCTAAACTCAACTGAATGAGTTCCACACTTTCATTTAGACCGTGGGAAATCCCGTTAGCAACACGTGGGTTACATCTTCATAAGTATTCCTGATCATTCAAAGAGACGTTTTAATTTAGTTGCAATTGTAGTTTTGTTGTTCTGTTTGTGATTAATTTTTGAGTTGTTTTATATTTTGAAATGTTGTGACGGTAATTTTTATCTTGCAATGACTTTTAATTTAGTTTTGGTTTCAGTTCAAAGACTATCCTAAAGGTTTTGAAAGCTAAGGGAAAGTGCATTACAATAAAGTAAATTGCAATAAAATAAAAGCGTACCTGGAGGGTCTTCCCGTCATCCCAAGCTACACTTAAAACACATGTTAAGACATTTAAATATTTCAACAAGTACCTAGGTAAAGCTAAGGGAAAGGTTTTGGTTGTCTACCAAAGTCCTAATCCTATAGCTAATCATCTCCTATGACGTCTAGGTTCTTGTGTTTTGGTTTAAGGATGACTTTCTTCACCCAAGAACAATTAAATTCAGTTGTTCTTATAAACATCCTATCATATTGAGGAAGTGCTTAAGACAAGTCTTAAACATCTTTTCAATACCTCTAGGATTGTTTTAAGTCCAAGAGAATTTAATTATACAAGTGAATTAATCATCCAGGAGTTTAAGTTTTGTTCTCTTGCTCAGTGAACTATGATATTTGAATATCCTATAAGTGAAGTAACACTTCACTTGATACCTCATTTAAGTGTTATAATAATAAGAGCTTTGAAAGGGCAAATCAACTTATTAAGTATTTTAATGATTTAAACTTAATGATTTAATTTTAATTTTGACTTAATTATAAAAAGTTAGTTTAAGTTTGGAATAGTGTTCGAGTTATTTTAGATTTAATTCTTAATGATTTCATTTAGGTTTGTTGTTAAATGATTTTAATTTAATCTAATTCAATTTAATTTTAATTCAATTTAATTTAATTTTAATTTAATTTGATTTGATTTAATTTTAATTTAATTTAATTTAATTTTAATATAATTTCAATTTAATTTTAATTTAATTTAGTTTTAATTTAATTTTAATTTTAATTTAATTTAATTTTAATTTAATTTTAATCTTAATTTGATTTAATTTTAGTTTAATTTTAATCTGGATTATTATTTTAATTTTTTTTAATTAAGAATTAAGTATTATTGAAGTGGTTTATTTAGGGATTTTTAAATTAAAGAATAAATATCCTCTTAATAATATCCCTACTTTAATAATTCCAATTTCTATTATTCTCCCAAAATTTCAATTAATTAATTAAATAAAGTTTTATTTTAATTATTTTTAAAATGGTTAGTAGGTTTCTACCCTCAATCATTTAAGTTTCAATTATCCAAAATCAGTTTAAAATCAAATATTTTACCCTCTCCTTTTGATTAATCCTAAAATTTTAATTAAAGGTTGAAAATTTTAATTACCACTTTGCCCTTCAAGCTTAATAATCTATAACTCATTAAATTAAACTCAAATGAACTTGAAATTTTTAGTTAACCTCACTTACATGTCAATTAAGACTTTAGAGGAGAAAATGTGATTTTTCTGTTTTTTATGTAATTATTTTTAATGGGAAATAGGGGTTTTCAAGGAAAATTCAATAACATGAGCAAAAAAATGTTTCTGTCTTTAAGAAAATTATGGGACATTCCTAATGACCAGAGGACCATTTGGACCAATTTTGGTGATTTTTTGGATTATATTTTATTTATTAGAATTATTTTGAGTTTTGGAGTATTAATTAATTTTAAAATAAAATTAAAGTTGAAAAATGGATTTTATATTTTTCTTAAATCTCTTTAACCTCAAGGAGTTCAGAGAAATAAATTTTACATTTATCTGATTTTTCTTTGATTTATTAGAATTACTTTAGTGAAAAGATTGAAAAATACATTTTTTAATATTAAAAATTACATTAAGCCTTTAAAATTTAATCTCTTATCCTAGGGACTTAAGAAAAATATTTGGTTTGTTCCTAAGTAATTAGAATTCAAAATGTGACATTTTTGTAATTTTTAATATTTTTATAATTTTTATTATTTTTTAATTATTAAAAATATTAAAATATTGATAAAAATCAACTTTTTTAGAAAATTACAATTTTAATTTTCCTAAGTTTCTCTGATATCAAAGAATCTCCAAAACCATTTTTGTGAATTTTTGAAAGGTATTTTGTGAGTTATGAATTTTTAAAGTTTAATTTTATTCATTTTTGCTTAAGTGGCTTAATCAACCCATTTTGTGGGGTTAATCAAGTTCAATTGGTTTCAAATTTTTATGTGAGACTCTCGTAACCCTAAAAGACAGTGGAGAATTATTTTCAAGTTAATTTGATGTGAAATTAACCTTAATTAATTAAAGTTCAATTTTGGGTGTTTAGACCAATTAGAGTTATTCCAAGTGAACTAACTCAAAACCTATTTTTCCTAGGTTCCTCTGGTCATAAGAAATATCACCAAATTTTCTTAGAATTTATTTCTCAACATGCTAATTATTGGAATTAAAATACTCAAAACAGTAACATGCAATTGAAAAATCAATAACTTCTCATAGGGATATCCTCTGACCTTAGAAAATTCAGGGAATGTTCCCAAGTTCAGAGGCTTCAAAATCACTATGGTCTCATGTCATGGTGAATTTCCTATATGCATGGAGAGTTGAAAAAGTGCAGAGAGTAAATAAATTATTAAAAATAAAATACTTGTGTTGACCTCATTTTTGATGAGGTCTTCTCTTCTTCTCTTTAGTACTTAGGATCTAGCCTTAAGCTTTTCCTTTGACTATCCTAGAGGATTAGAATTGGGACCCACCACTTAGAAATTCAAACCACTTCTTAACTCCCTGCAAACTCCACAAACTTGACTGTAGACCCCTAATCACCTAGAGGGTTGAAACCAAATGTGGAAGTTTAAAGGATGAGTTCCTATAGGACTCTTTGGCCTTAGGACTGCCCTGGGTGGCCTGGTCTGGTGAAGGGCTGACTTACACACACACTACACCTATACACTACACTTTCACACACATCCTAAAAACACACCCATACACAGCTTGACCTCCTGACTCATAAGGGTGATTCACATGGATGGTCCTTAACCCCTAAGCCCTTGGCTAAGAGGGTTAGGAACAACACAGTGAATGCCTCAAATGAGTCCCTTCATGGCTCATGTGGCTTCATGGCTCAACAAAAATAATTTCATTCCACTTACAATTAATCAATCTTCATTTTTCCAAATTTTCAATTTTTGACCCCCGGGACCCTACACCCGCCTAACCTACCCAAAACCCTTGAAATTACCGAAATTTTTCAAAAAATCTCCAAATCACCCAAAATTCCTCAAGACTAATCCCAAAAATTCACACATCACTCAAATTGACCATCCATAGCCAAAAATACCAAAAATTCCAAAAATACCTCCCAATACCCTCCAAATACCCAAAATACCCCTCTTGACCCAAAAATCCAAAAATTCAGAAAATTCCGAGAAAATTCCAGAAAATCCTAAATATTCCTAATTTCATTTTTTTCAACTACACCTTGGGCAAATTTTGTCAATTTACCCCACTTTTATCAAAACCCCCAATTTGACCCATTTTAACACTAAGTGAACCCAATGTCAAGCCAAACCTACCCAATTGACACAAATTCTGGTCCAATTCAATTCTAACCTTCAATTAAATATTCCCAACACAAATCTAGACCAAATCCAAGTCCAATTTGATTGACATTTGAATCCAATTTCACTTTTGGCCTTAAAGCCCAATTTGGACCCATGACCCAAACCTAATCCAAACTAACCCAATTCAACTCCAATTAACCCTAAATCTTTTCTAAACCTTCCTTAGCATCCCCACAAACAAAACACTAACATGATTTGCCCAAAATTTGGACCCAAACCCCACTCAAATTCAACCCTAAGCTAAAAGGCCCAATTTTGACCTAAACCCAAACCTAACCCAAATAAGCCCAAACCCCAAAATCAAAACCCAACCAAAGCCAAAACCTCTTTGAAACACTCCCATAAACATTTCCCAACATTTATTTTACATCAATTTCAACCCTAGCCCAACATTGGCCCAAGTTAGCCCAATTTGACCTATATTGGCCCATTCACCAAAGAAGCCCAAATTCAACCCAATTCAAACCCAAATCACTCCCAACTTGCTTCAAATCACTCATGACACATCCATGAGCTAAACCCAACATTTGTTTGGCCCAATCCTTCACAAAATTCCCATCCATAAATTTATTTTCAAACCAAAAGCCCACTTTCTTAAACCTTCCTAAAAGCTCAAACTTCATGCTAAAGCCCATATGACACATTCTTTTCATCACTCCATTAATTGAAATTATCCCTAAAGCCTAAATCAATAATCAAATCATTCCAAATTAGGCTTTATCCAAATTCCATCAAAAATACCCAATATCCTTAAAAACCATTTTCATGAAACCAAGTCATCTTTTTCCAAAGCCAAATTGAGCCATGAAGCCACTCTTAAGCCACATGTAAGCCATGTGAGTTGCTCACATGTGACCTTACCACATTTGGCAAAAGGAGGGCCCCCTTTCCTAATCCTTCTTAAACCCTTTTTTACCTTAAGCATGTCACACACAAAACCATGCTTAGCCACCTCATCATGGATGGAGACCACACCATTTTCTCTTGGCTGACCCAAGTGATCCTTTTCAGCCCAAAACCAGGTCTTGGGTGGTGAACCTAGCCCAAAATCATGGGTTGACTCATTTGAACCCAAAATATCCTTCCCCCAATTCCATTTCAATCCAAGCTCTTTACACATGGCATTGGCAATTGATCGCACTAAGTCTCGGCCCGACCTCCCGATGACAACGATGACTGACCCCGGCCGGCCAGCCCACCATGCCGCCGGAAACCACCGGGCCGAGAGATCACATGTGAGCCTAAACTTGGAATTCTCACCGCTGAGCTGCCCCATCCCCGGTGGCCATTGTAGATGTTCTTCTCTTGCCAAGAGCAGCTGATCCCAAGCCCTAACTCCCCCTGGGAGGCCCTCCACCCTCTCCTATTTAAACCTCACCTCCTCTCGGCCATGGGAGGTACTGAACCAGACCTTATCGAAACCACCGCCAAAATTGCTCCGAACACTCCCCATACTTAGAGCAGTTGATCCCCGAGTGACAATTTGCCCTAATCCCCACCAACAGAGCCCAATTTCTCGACCAAAATTCCACCCAAAACCGGGACACTTCTCCACAATGGATCAATCCTCAAATTGATTGGTCCTACACCTTCACCAAACCAAGGAAGGAGTCCACCAAGCAAAAGCCCCTCTCCGTGCCACCCATCCGTTCCGGACTCCAAGCTTTGTGATCGGGCTTGGTCAAAATCATACCTAGGCAATTTACCGCACCGGGAGACTTCATCCGGAGCTTGCGGGACCCAATCGAAGGTGACACAACCATCAGATTGAAGCCACACTTCTCTGAGCAAAGGTATGAGCTAACTCTTTATCCCGAGCTTTTGGAGATTCTCCATTTCAAATGCTTTAATTTCAATGCATGATCACCGTATAGATGTACTCGTCTCTTCAAGACGAATCCATAGAGCACAATAACACGAAAATCCATTGAGAAATGAGTGAGTTCTTAGGGTTTTAGTGTGGACGGCTCTCGGGTGAGGACGCTTGGGGACGATGAACGGATGTCGTTCATTCCATACACGCGCGGACGGAAGCGTCGGGATCGCGCCGGATGAGGAGATGGAACGATACGGCGGGCCCCAGCAGCGCCGAGTTGGATGGCGGCGTCGAATGGCAGCGCGACACGCGGCGTTTCGGAGCTGCCGAGGATGGCGTGGCGCCGCGTGGATAAGTAGGAAATTAGGGTATTTTTTTGATTTATTTAATTTCCTAAACTTCAAAAATGCATAACTTTGTGTAGGAAAATCAGAAGAATAAAATAAAAATACCCTCTTGCTCAGTGAACAGAGGAGAATAATGTGGAAAAGAAATCATTTAATTTCATCAAGTATTTTAATTTTAATGATTTATTTACCCTCTGCATTGTTTTAATTCTCCATGCATATAGGAAATTCACCATGGCATGAGACCATAGGGCTTTTGAAGCCTCCGAATTTGGGAACATTCCCCGAATTTTCCAAAGTCAGAGGCCATCCCTATGAGAAGTTATTGATTTTTCAAATTCATGTTGCTGTTTTGAGTATTTTAAATCCAATAATTAGCATATTGTGAAATAAATTCTAGAAAAATTTGATGATGTTTCTTATGACCAGAGGACCCTAGGAAAAATAGGTTTTGAATTAACCCACTTGGAATAACCCTAATTCGCTTAAACACCCAAAATAGGTTCTTAATTAATTAGAGCTAATCATACATCAAATTGACTTGAAATCAATTCTCCACTAACCTTTAGGATCAGAGGAACCCACCATAAAAATTTGAAGTCAATTGGACTTGGTTAGCCCTACTGAATGGGTTGATTAAGCCATTTAGCCAATTTAAATTTTAAAAATTCATAACTTTCAAAATACTTTTCAAAAATTCACCAAATTGGTTTTGGAGCCTCTCTGATATCAGGGAAATTTAAGAAAAATAAAATTGCAATATTCTAAAAAGTTAATTTTTTGCATTATTTTAATATTTTAATAAATAAAAAATAATAAAAATCACAAAAATAATAAAATTCACTAAAATGTCACAATTTGAATTCTAATCACTTAGGAACAAACCCCATATTTTTCTCAGGTCTATTTGATGAGATATTAAATTTTAAAGCCCTAATGTAATTTTAAAATTAAAAAAAATGTATTTTCTAGCATTTCCACTAAAATAATTCTAATAAATCAAATAAAAATCAAAAAATTATAAAAATTGATTCTCTGATTCCCTTGATATCAGAGGGATTTTTGAAAAATATAAAATTCATTTTTCAACCTTTCTTTTATTTTTAAATTAATTGATACTCCAAAAGTTAAAATAATTATAATAAAAATAATATAATTCAAAAAATCACCAAAATTGGTCCAAGTGGTCCTCTACTCATTAGGAATGTCCCATAATTTTCTTAAGGACAGAAACTTTCCCTTGGTCATATTGTTAAATTTTCCTTGGAAATCTCTATTTTCCACAAAAAATAAGTACATAATTAAATTAAATACAGAAAAATCACATTTTCTCCTCTCATGTCTTTATTGACATATGAGTGAAGTCACATAAAAATTTCAAGTTCATTTAAGCTTAATTTAGTGAGTTATGAAATTATTAAGCTTGAAGGGCAAAATGGTAATTAAAATTTTAACCCTTAATTAAAACTTTAGGTTTAATAAAATTAAAGAATAAAATATTTGATCTTAATCTGATTTGGATGATTGAAATTTAAATAATTAAAGAGTAGAAACCTACCAAACAATTTGAAAATAATTAAAATAAACCTTAATTAAATAATTGATTAAATTTGGAAGAATAATAAAATTGGAATTATTAAAATAGGGATATTATTAGGAAGAGATTTGTTCTTTAATTTAAGAATCCCTAAATTAATCATCTCCATAATATTTAATTCCTAATTAAAATGATAATTCAAGTTTAAGATTTAAAATGCTAAAAGACTTAATCATTAAATTAAATTAAAGTTAAATTATTTAAATTAAACCCTTTAAAATTTCAATTAAATTAAAATTAAAAGTAAAATTAAATTAAATAAAATAAAATTAAATTAAAACATATTAAATTAAATCAAATTAAACTAAATTAATTAAATAAAATAAAATTTAATAAATTAAATTAAATCAAATTAAATTAAATTAAATTAAATTTAATTAAATTAAATTAAACAAATTAAATTAAATTAAATCAAATTAAATTAAATTAAAGGAAATTAAATTAAACTAAATTAAATCAAGTTAAATAAAATTAAATTAATTCGTATCAAATCAAACTAAATTGAATTAAATTAAATTAAATAATAGAATCAAGTTAAAATTAAAATCAAATTAAATTAAATTAAAATTAAAACTAAACCAAATTAAATTAAATTAAAGTTAAATTAAATTGAGCTAAAAATAACATCACCTAAGACATGAAGAAATTCAAAATAAAACAACTTGAACACTATTCTAAATTTAAACCCGATAACTGAAATTAAATTAAATCACAAACCATTTGAACATGAATTTGCCCTCGAAAGCTTTGGTTATCATAACTCCTAAACAGAACGTTAAATGAAATGTTACTTCACTTATAGGATATTCAAATGTCCTAGTTCATTAAGCAAGATAACAAAAATTGAATTCTCGGACGATTAATTCATTTGTATAATTGAATTCATTTGGACTTAAAACAATTCTGGCAATATTGAAAAGATGTTTAAGATTCTTCTTAAACACTTCCTCAATATGATAGGATATTTATAAGAATAATTGAACTTAATTGTTCTTTGATGAAGAAAATCATCTTCAAACCAAAACACAAGAACCTAGACGTCATAGGAAATGACTAGCTATAGGATTAGGAATTTGGTAGAAAACCATAACCCTTCCCTTAGCTTTACCTAGGAACTTGTTTAAATATTCTAAATTGTGTTGGAGTGCAGCTTGGGATGATGGGAAGACCTTCCAGGTGCGCTTTTATTTTATTGTAATTTACTTTATTGCAATTTATTTAATCGCATCACACTCACTTTTCTTGCATGATAAACAACTGTTGCATGAAAACCCACACTTTTAGGATAGTCCCTACAACTGAAACCAAAACTAAATTAAAAGTCATTGCAAGATAAAATGCACCGCCACAACATTTTAAAATATAAAACAACTCAAAATTTAATCACAAACGTGAACACAAAACTGCAATTACAACTAAATTAAAACGTCTTGTTGGATGATCTGGAATACCTCGGATGATGTAACCTACGTGTTGCTAACGGGATTTCCCACTGTCTAAATGAAAGTGTGGAACTCATTTAGTTAAGTTTAGCAAATTCATCTGGACTAAGTGAATCCGATAAAAATAATGATGCCGGAAGGATGGAACCGTGGGATCTTAACCGGTGTTGTTATAATCAACTTTAAGATTTGTTTTAAATAAAATATAAAAAACACTTGGAAATTAAGATTTTCTCTAAACCAAAACACTTTTCTCATCTCCTGATTTATGACTTCTATAACTAAACCTCTGCAACAACAAGGAGCTCGGAGCATGGTGGGCAGCACGACCATCGTCATCAGCAAAACCTGAGTCTACTTCAGCAAAACCTTCTTAGAATTAAATAACAAAGCCATAGGATTTCGAGGTAGTTTGACTAGTGCAACATAAATCCTCAACTCTTCGTTAGGCATTTGCATGATCATGTCATGTAAATTAAGCCCTAACCGGTTTTAGGATTCCGAGGTAGTCGTCCGATACGACATAAACCCTCACATCTTCGAGGCTATTTGTGTGATCACATCATACGAATATAAGTCCAAATTAATTAAAATTGGCAAGATTGAAACATTAAATAAACATTAGGACTTTCCTAAATCCAAGCCAAACAATAGGTTAGTTGGGAAATTACCGAAGTTCGCTTCGAATCTGTGATTTCTCCTACCTTTCTTCCTTTGAATTCCCAAAACAAATTGTCCCAAACTTGATCCATTCCCTATTGAAATTCCAAAATCCAATCCTTTGAAAACTTTAAACTTTGAAATTCTTGAGAGCAGAATTGATGATTATTATCGAGTGTTTTCTTAGGTGATTCCCTTCACTTAAGATATAGTTAACTATAGGGGCTTGCCCTTATAGGGAATTTTAAGAACCCAGGTAATATAAACCCTGTTTAATGCTTTCATATTAAGCAGGTGAATTTTTCGGCTTATAAAATTGGTTCGTAGACCAAACGGATGTCACAAATCTTCTAGTTTATTTAATCAAGCCCCATCGTCAATCAGTGTGTCTATTCTTAAGGATAGATACACGGTTTGTGGTGCGGTGCTTGTTTATGTAAACTATTCGGGATGTGAGATCAGTTTGATTTCATATCTTAAAATTTTTAATTTTAAAATTATTTTCAAAATTAAATACTACTTTCTAAATTATATATATATTTAAATTAAATTTAAAATTTAAAATTCGCCGACAATTTCTATTAGGCGACCCCCTTTTCAAAATAAAACAAAAAACCTGAAAAATATGCCGACAACTTGATGAAATGACCTGATTTCTTTTCCACATTATTCTCCTCTGTTCACTGAGCAAGAGGGTATTTTTATTTCATTTTTAGGATTTTTCTACACAAAGTTATGGATTTTCTAAGTCCTGGTAATTAAATAAATAAGAAAATTCCCTATTTTTCTATTTATCTGAATCGGCGCCACGTCAACCTTAGCATCTCCGAACAGCCACGCGGCGCTTTCTGGTTCTACGCCACCATCTAACTCAGCGCTCTAGGAGCCCACGGTTCATTTACCATTGAGTTGTCCGGCTCGATCCCGACCGTCGGCTCGATACACGCTCGATCCTACGGCTCCCAGTCATCATCTACGACTGGTGTGAGCCCGTGACCGTCCACACTAAAACCCTAAGATCTCTCTCAATACTTAACGGATTTTTGTGTTCTTGTGTTCTATGGATTCGTCTTGAAGAGACAAATACATCTATACGGTGATCATACATAGAAATTGAGGCATTTGAAATGGAGAATGTTCAGAAGCTCAAAAAGAAGAGAGAGCTCATGCCTTTGCTCAGAGAAGTGAAGCTTCGATCTGAGAGTTGTGTCACGTTCGATTAGGTCCAAGCAAGCTCCAGATGAAGTCCTTTGGCTGGTGAATTGCCTAGGTACAAAAGTGACCACAGCCGATCTCAAAGCTTGGAGGCTGGAGCTACTAGGTGGCCTGGAGAGGGGGCTTTCAATGGGGAATTTCTCCTCTTGGTCTGGTGAAGGTGTAGGACCAATCAATTTGGAGATTGGCTCACTGTGGTGAAGTGTCCTGGTTTTGGGCTTGAATTTCAACTCGAAATTGAGCTCACAGAGAGGAAATGGCAGGGGGATTTCAGTGGGGATCAAGTTCTCCAGGTGTCGGGAAGAGTCTGGAATGATTTTGGCAGAGTTTCTGTGTGTTTTGTTTCAGCACCTCTTCCATGGTGGGGAGAAGTGGTGTTTAAATAGGCATGGCTGGAGGGCCTCCCAGGGGAAGTTAGGGGTTGGGATCAGCTGCTCTGGTGAGGAGAAGAACAGCTGCAATGGCCATTTGGAGTGGAGCAGCTTAGTAAGGTGGAATTCCAAAACTTAGCTCCTCACAAGGTCTCGGCCATGGTGTTTTCCGGCAGCTCAGGTGGCTGGCTGGCAGGCAAGGGTCACCCACAAGTTCAGGTGTGTCAGGGCTGGGGTTTTGTGTAGGCAATTGAGCTTTGCCATGTGTCAAAAGCATGATTTAAAATGGAATTGGGGAAGGTCAATTTTGGCTTGATTTGGTCAAGTCTACCTTTTGGGCTTAGTTCACCCTTCAAGGTGGCTTTGGGTGTTGTGGGGAGTCAAAGGAATCAGCTGGTTTGGCATGGAGAAGTCCTTATCCAAATATATTTGTATTAAATTTGGGTTAAGGTGAAACATGTTTAAGGTTAATGACCTTTAGGAGGTGCTTAAAGGACCTCCTCCTTTTGCCATTTAAGGAGGGTTGACAAATTAGAGATTCTCATGGCTTGCCAATGGCTTACATTTGGCTTCATGGCTCCATATGGCTTGGGAAAAGATTTGGTCAATTTCATGAAAAAGGGATTTTGTGAATTTTGGAATTTTGATGGGAATTGTTATGAGGCTTGATTTGGAATTGTTTAATTGATAAATTAGAATTTTAGGAATGATTTTAAATTGAATGTGTGATGAGGGAAAGTGTCATGTGGGCTTTAGATTGATTTGGGCTTTTGAATATGGTGTAAGTGGGCTTTTAGGAAGGTTTAAGGGGGTGGGCCTTTATGTTTAACAATGGGCTTTTAGATGAAAAATTTTTCAAAGGACCATGCCAAATAAATGTTGAGTTTAGTTTAAGGATGTGTCTTGAATGATTTGAAGAAAATTTGAGGTAGTTTGGAATTGAATTGGGTTGAATTTGGGTTCATTTGGTAAATGGGCCAATGTAGGTCAAATTGGGCTAATTTGGGCCAATGTTGGGCTAGGGTTGAAATTGATGTAAAATTAATGTTGGGAAATGTTTATGGGAGTGTTTCAAAGAGGTTTCAACTTTGGTTGGGTTTTGGTTTTGGGACTTGGGCTTATTGGGTTATGTTTGGGTGTAGGCCCATTTAGGGAGTTTTAGGTTTGGGTTGAATTTGAGTAAGGTTTAGGTCCAAATTTTGGGCAAATCATGTTAGTGTTTTGTTTGTGAGGATACTAAGAAGGTTTTAGAAAAGATTTGGGTCAAATTGGGATTGAATTGAGTTGGTTAGAGGTAGGTTTAGGTCATGGGTCAAAATTGGGCCTTAAGCTTAAAAATGAAATTGGATTCAAATGTCAATCAAATTGGGCATGAATTTGGTCTAGATTGATATTGAGGATATTTAATTGAAGATTAGAATTGAATTGGACCAAAATTGAGACCAATTGGAGTGATTTGGTTTGACATTGGGTTCATTTGGGTTTAAAATGGGCTAAATTGGGGGTTTTGGTAAAAGTATAGTAAATTGACAAAATTGGCCCATAGTTTAGTTGGACAAAATGAAATTGGGAATTTTTGGGATTTTTTGGAATTTCCTGGGAATTTTCTGAATTTTTGGATTTTTGGGTCAAGAGGGGCATTTTGGTAATTTGGAGGGTATTGGGGGTATTTTTAGATATTTTTGGTATTTTTGGCTGGAGATGGTCAATTTGAGTGGGGGAAAAATGTTTAGGATTGATTCTGAGGACTTTTGGGTGATTTGGAGATTTTTGGAGGATTTGGGCAATTTCAAGGGCTTTTGGTAGGTTTGATGGGTGTAGGGTCCCCGGAGTCAAAAACTTAAATTTTGGAAGAATGAAGATTGATCAACTGTGAGTGAAATGGAATCACTTTGATTGAGCCATGAAGCCATATTAAGCCCATATGAGCTGACCCACAATTTTATATTATGATATTTTTAATTTATTGTAACGACGCCAAAAACTTGACTCCGCTATATTATATGTATAGAATTGTAATTGTTTATGTTGTGGATGCTACGCAAGTATACGTATCGTATCAAGTAATACGGGGCTCTAGTGGAGTCCTCGGTTATCGATCCCACGGGAAAGGGAAAATTAAATAACAGCTAATTTTAAAATAATAATAATAATAATAGTATACGAAAATTTGGAATTCTGAATTTAAGCGCAATAAAGTAAACTAAGTATTTCAATTAGGTAACTTAACTAAGAAGAAAATTAATATGTAGTGAAAGTGTAGGAAATTAAACTAATTGCTAAATAAGTCTTAACTATTCATAAAACGTATCTTTCCCCTTGTTTAGAAATTTAAGTGATTGATGAATTTAAATAGATAATTTTAAGGTATTGTGACAAATAGGAGCATTCTTATTCTTTACCCTTTGGTCCAGGTGTAAAAAATATTGACTAATCCTATGTTTGATTACTGAATCAGCGGCTAGGCTGGGAGGATACCGACTGCCGCTTCAGAGCTCCCACGTTGCCCTCGCCTGAGGGCTAACATCTACACTTCAGCTCTCAAACAATAGGACCGAATTGAATATTTTAGTCTGTCACACTAAAATGCTCAATTCTACGCCTAGTGATATTATTTCCCTATTTATTTGCACCCTCCTTCCAAGGCTTTTGAATTCCCCGAATATCAGATGTAATTTTTACTATAGTTGATAATCAACATATTTTAACAAATCAAATGGCCAGTTTGAAAGTAAATTAAGTTTTAAGTAAAAAATTATCACAATTTATTAATATATATATAAATACTTCTATTTTTAGTTCATCAAGTCACTTAATTTCATAACAGGGAGAAAGACTAATAAACTACTCAGAATGCATGTTGACTAAACTAAGCATGGATTTCATTTAAAGTTAAAAACAATAAATACAAATACTTATCTCAATTTATCCCAAAGCAGACTCCTAGCAGTTCCTTTGACTCTTCCTTCCAGTACAGCAAGACTCACTAAAAACTCACTAACTCACTAAAGACTCACTAAAGACTCAAAATAACACAAAAACTGCACACAATAACACACAACACACACAACTAATACACTAATACACTTAATTTCGGCTTCCATATATAGAGGTGACCAAAGGACCAAGAGGTGTGTAAGAATCTCTTCAAAAAGTGTCCAGGTTCAATGTATCTGTGCCATTTAAACTAGCTCGCCGTCGGCGACGAACTACCTCGCTGTCGGTGAGGCTTCTAGAAGATCTTCAAACCGCGCTATCTCGCTGTCGGCGGGCTCGGGCTCGCTGTCAGCGAGACAGTTATAAATCCTTCAGAAATGTCTCCTCGTAACCTCGCCGTCGGCGGGCTCGATCTCGCCGTCGGCGACTCAGCACAAATTGTATTATTTTCTTCCTTTTTGCTCTAAACCCGCTCCTTTTTATGATTTTTGCTTTTATCACCTAAATTCTCCATTCCTGCAACAAAATAAAGAAACTACCCTTCTTTAAAGTGCAATTTCATCAAAAATAGGTATGAATTTCTTAATAAAATTTTCAGTGATCAAAATCCCCCAAACTTACTTATTACTTGTCCTCAAGTAATTTTAGTACTACATAAAAATAATGAGTTTTATAATAAGATTTTTCAATTTAAATAACTATGAATTATATTAATTAATATCATAATAAAGTTAAATAAAAAATAATTCATGTAATTTAATTAATCTTATAGAAATAAATTATTTAGTTATCGAGTCTAAGATTTCTAGTTTACTATTCATTTCGAGAATGACTATATTTAAAAGAATAACTACTTAAGATATTCATATGATAAGAAATTCAAGAAAATACTATTAGGTAAAATTCTAATCCATAAACATAAGTTTGGAAATATCTAAGTTTTTCCCTTTAGGTTAATTGAAATGAAGCCAATTTTTGATAAGGCATCTCCTCAAGCTTCTCCTCATTTTTCTTTTTCTTTTTCTTTTTCTTTTTCTTTTTTTTTTAATGAGGATTACTATATCTGGAGAGCCTGTTAATAATTTTGAACTTCATTTTCATCTTCCTAAATTTGAAACTTAGGAATATTTCTTAGCTTATATATACTTCATAGTTTTTACTTCATTGATTTTCAATCTTTTCTTTTTCACTTGAATACTTAAGAATTTTAATTTTAGAATATAGTTTTTCTTACTAAAAATAGTTTACTATATTCTTATTCCTTTTAACCAAATATTTTATTCTATTTATTTAATTAAAGCACTAGAAATATTTCATTTAACCTTTTATAATAATTAAATTAAATAATTCATATTAAATTAAATTAAAAAATTTGCTATAAAAATCATTTTATAATTATTTGAAAATAGAAATTGAGAACAAGTTAATAATTAAATTTGTATTTTACTCTCCCCCAAACTTAAATTTTTATATCTATTCTAAATAATGAAAAAGAAGGAAAGTAAATAAATCATACCTTTGAAGTTTAGGTATTTCTTTTTTTCTTTTCTTTGAAATTTTTGCGAGCTTTTTCATTTTTCATTGAACTCGTACTCGTTAGTATTCTCCATATATATAACAATTTAAAGAAAATGCGAGGATAAAATCTAAGATAAGTATTAAACATAACAATTAAAATAACTCTACACTACACATATGAATTACTAACATATTAAAACAATTTAACTAACATATTAACAATTTTAAAAACTTAAAACAATACAAAATAAAATAAAATAAAAACATACTAAAGAAAACTAACATCCTAATTAACATAAAAAACAAATACAATTAACTAACACAAAAACAAAAACTAAACTATTATCACAATTCAAGCAAATTAATCTAACTAACATCCAATGTCTCAAAAAATAAAGTACTGTATATTACAAATATATAAAGTCCTCAAAAATAATTTAACATCAAACAAAACAAATAAAGTCCTAATCTTCAGTATCAAAGTCCCAAACTATATTATCATCCCCTCCTTGATCTGTAGGCTGCTGAGAAGACTGAGCAGGATGATACTGAGTATACCTAGGGCAATCTGGAAAGACAACATCTAAATCTCCACTCCTATAACGACGTTCAGCTTCATAGTATGAAATTTCGTATTCCAAATGTCGCTGGAGGTACTCACTATCATAATCATGTCTCCTCTCCAGATTATCAGTCCTTTGATCAAAATGATCAAATCTTCTCCCCATTGTCTCTCCAAACTGCTCAAAACTCCTCTTATGCAGGGTCAATTCATACATCAGATCTTGTAGGGTAGGGGTGGTAGGCTCAGGAGGTCCATAGCTAGTAGATGGTATATCTCTACTTGACTGAGTGAAATAACTTCTCACTCCTGATCTCCACCCTTCATGAGATTCATACTTCTTAATATTGGCAATGGTGAGTGGTTTCATAGGTTCCACCCATTCTTCATCATCTCTAGCCTCAACTCCAGAGAGTTGGCAGAGTGCAAAAATTAATCTAGGGTGTCCCAATCCAGCTCCACTCTCATTTCGAGGAGTGGCCAGGATGTTTTGATAAATAATTCTCCCAATGTTGATGCTTCTGTTTTTCTGAATACGTAAATTCGAATTGCTCTATCTCGTGTTACCTCACTGTGGTGATATGTGGGTAACGAGTAGAACAAATAAAGTAATGCCGAGCTTTGGAGATCGCATTTAATTTAGAAAGAGGAAAATTCACTCTTTCCTGTCGCTTAATTTTCCAAACTCCGGTTCCATCGGTGAGAAAGCTAATGACTTCCTCCAGGTGGTCCTTCCATCGTTCCAAAAGTTTCATACTCGCTAAAGTGCGAGTCATGAACTTCATAGAACGCGTTAATTCTTGCGGCATTGAAATCTACAAAAAAATCCTCGTACCATTATCGGTGCATCTTCGCCGGCGATCAAATTGGCATAAAATTCTTTAACCACTTCTACGAACTGCTCTATATTGAACGTAACGAAATTCTCCCAACCTCGTTCCTTAATAATCCGCTCTACTTCTCCTCCCGGATTTTGAAAACCCGATCCGCAATGCACTTTCTTCCTTGTATGTTTTCAAAATATTTAGCTTCGTGCTCGTGCATTGATGAATCGGTTTTCGTCGAATTCTACTCGACATTTTTGTCGTGGAGCCATTCGATCGATCTGTGAAAATCGTGAAAATTTTCACTAAACTTAAAAATAATACTAAGAAGTCTTCCTACAACATTTATAAGCAATTTAAATCAAATTCCATGGATTTCCACCGAATATTTTTTCCACATTTTGATTTTTCCCAAAATTCGCAATGTGGTGAAAATATATGGTGAAAATCAAAAATTTTTGCATAGGACTGAAGCTCTTACCAAGGGAAGATGAAATCCGGTGTCAAAAAGTGTTGAAATCGCTTCAAATCGAAGATCTCTCAAGCCCTAGGTCGGTTTTTGCGAAAATGATAGGTTGGGGATGATGAATAGTGTTTTTGACCGGTCAAAATATATGTTTTTTTCACCTCGCTGTCAGCGAGATTTTTCTCGTCGTCGGCGAGCTAATATTTTTCAGAACCAAAAACTCTCGGGAAAAATCCACTGTCGGCGAGAAATTCTTCTTTGTCAGCTAGATCGATCTCGCTGTCGGCGGGATTTTTCTCGCCGTCGGTGACATTCCAAAAATTTAAATTTCTGAAATTCGTCACTCATTTTCGTCCTTGATTTGCCTTATATTATATTTCTAATCACATCATTTATTAATTCAATATGAAGATTAGCTACTTATACACAAACAAATTCACACAACACAACAAATTAACTTTAATATTGAAATCCATGAGATGTACAAACTAACATAATTTTAAACTCTATAATCAAACTTCAAACTTCAATCCTTACTAGTAATCAGCATCGCAAACCAATCCACGACACACTAAATGCTGATACAAAACTATGATTTGAATATCTCAATTATGTTTGAGATATTCAAATCAACACTCCACACATAATAAAATCTAAATCAAATCAAATAACATAAATACTAACATACTATGGAAATCTTTACTACTACTCTTCAAGGTCAGAATCTTCATCTTCTCTGATATTTCCGATATGACGATTATGCACAAATAAGTTATAGAAAGGCCTGAAGGGAAACTCCGAAGCAGATTCTTCAGTGATCCAACCCTTCTGTCTCAGTAAATGAAGAAAGCTAGCTTCCAGATGTCCAGAATGATCAAAGTGTTCCTTCATCATCAAGTCAATGTGATCAAATAAATCAGATATATTGTCGATTAAATCTCTCACATTCTGTAGTTCTTTCTCCATTCCTTTAATTTTCTTCATAAGTAACTCCGTTTTATCTGAAATAGGCCTTGCTATAGGATTATTCTGTGAAGCTCTATCAGAGATAAATGTAATATCATCATTATTGTCCAAAGTAGGGAACATATCTGTAGGATCAAGCGGCTTCCAAGGTAACGGAACCTTTTCCCAAGCTTCATAAGAAACACGGTACCGATCGCATAATGCAAAAATAGTAGATGGGTGTCCTAGTCCGTGAACTGACCCATGCACAATTAAACCCAATGCAGACTTAACAATTATTGATCCAACATCAATAGGCAATCCATTTTGAATGCAATAATTCAATATAACGCATTCCTTCGAAACCTTGTTTACTCTCATAGTAGGTAACAATTTAGATGAGATGAAAAAGTGCTAGTGCTTTGAGACAGGATTCAAAAGTGATGCAGAGAAACTAACATACCCGTCTTCACGCATTTCCCAATCTTCCGGTTCATCAGTCGGATATCAAAATATCTCATTCATATTATATCGAGAAGGCACAAAATTTGAATAGTGACATACCGGGGTGTTTTCTATAGAGAATAATTCATTTACTCTTGATGGAGTAAACGTTACTGATCTTCCTCGGACGTAGACATTCCCATTGTTGATCGCATGTAAGTTAGAGTAGAACTCTTTCACAACTGGAATAACAACAACAGACGTAGTGTAACAAAATACCTCCCAGTGCCACTGTGGGATCGTTTCTTCTATCTTCGTAGTGGAATTCTCTAATCCTAGATTAACAAATCCCCGTTCCTTGATAACTCTTTTCTTTACCAAAACCTTGTTGAATATCCGCTGCGCTTCCTCACTCACAAATTTCCTCCGGTTAAACACTCCACAATTAGAGGAATCTAAGAATTCGGAGGCCATTATGGTGAATGGAATGAATTCTAGTGAAGAAGGCAGATTTAGAATGATTTAAGAATGGGTTTTCACTAAGGAATTGGTGTTGAAACCGTCCAATTTGGCATTCAAAGTATAAATAACTCATCTTTATAACTTCCTCGTTGTCGGCGAGAAGTTTCTCGCCGTCGGCGACTCAGTTATAAAAACTGCCTCTCATTTTCTCGTTGTCGGCGGGACGTTTCTCGCTGTTAGTGAGATCGATAAATAAACTGATATTAATTTAGGCGCGAACCTCACTGTCGGCGAGTATCGACCTCGCCGTCGGCTATATTCCAAAATAATGTCCAATTTCACTCTAAATCAAATAATTTCTTTTCTCATCATAATGGTTCGAATATGTGATGATTCTTAATAATAATTGAGTAGTAAAGTTTCAATAATATAGACTAACTATTAAGATACAATAAAAATAGATAACTAATATGGGTTGCCTCCCATAAAGCGCTTGGTTTAACGTCGTCGACCCGACCTAATTTCAATTATTAATCGAGTCGACTAAGCATTAAAACCTCTTTATAGTTAGGTCTTATACCTTCGAAATATGGTTTTAATCTATGTCCATTAACTTTAAATTTATGTCCAGTTTTTGGATCTTCGATTTCTATAGTTCCGTATGAAAATATTTGAGTTATGGTGAAAGGTCCTAACCATCGAGACTTCAATTTTCCAGAAAATAATTTCAATCTAGTATTATATAACAAAACTTCATGTCCTGGTTCAAAATTTCTCTGATTAATCTTCCGATCATGCCATAATTTCATCTTTTCTTTATAAATCCGATCATTATCATATGATTCATTTCTTAATTCTTCCAATTCATTTAATTGCAGCAATCTTTTCTCACTAGCTTCCTTCATATTATAATTAAATTCTTTAATCGCCCAATATGCTTTATGTTCTAATTCAACTGGTAAGTGACATGTTTTTCCATATATAAGCCTGTAAGGAGTCATTCCAATCGGAGTTTTATAAGCAGTCCTATAAGCCCATAATGCAGTGTCTAATCTAATAGACCAATCTAACCTATTTAGGTTTACAGATTTTTCTAAAATACGTTTAATCTCACGATTAGATACTTCGACTAATCCGCTAGTCCGTGGATGATAAGCGAGTGGATATCTTATGAGTAATATTGTATTTTTCTACTAGTTTGTGAATGTATTTATTTCTAAAATGAGTTCCTCGGTCGGTGATAATCACTCTCGGCATTCCAAATCTAGTAAAAATATTTTTCATCGGAAATTTTGAAACACTCTTAGCATCGCACCTAGGTAAAGCTTGTGCCTCAATCCATTTGGAAACATAATCAACAGCTACTAATATATGAGTTTCAAAACGAAGGAATAAAAGGTCCCATAAAATCTAATCCCCAAACATCAAAAATTTCAACTTCTAATATAAAATTTAGAGGCATTTCGTTTCTTCTAGATATATTTCCTACTCTTTGGCATTTATTGCAAGTTTTAATGTATATGTATACATCTCTAAATAGAGTAGGCCAGTAAAATCCAGATTGTAGAATCTTATAAGCAGTTTTATCAGTCCCAAAATGTCCTCCAAAATCAGAATCATGACATTTTTGAATAATTGGTTCGGTTTCTTCATAAGGTACACATCTTCTAATAATTAAATCCTTACATTGCTTATATAAATATGGTTCATCCCAAAAATAGGTTTTCATATCATGGATGAATTTTTTTCGTTTTTGCAAAGTTAGCATAGGTGGTAAAATATTACTAACTATATAGTTTACTATATCGGCATACCATGGTATTTTCCACTCATTGATATTATATAGTTGTTCATCAGAAAAACTGTCTATAATTTCATTTTCAATATCAGATAATTCATGATTTTCTAATCTTGATAAATGATCCACAATTTGATTATCAGTTCCTTTCTTATTAACGATCTCAAAATCGAATTCTTGCATTAATAGCATCCATCTAATTAATCTTGGTTTGGAATCTTTCTTTTGCATTAAATATTTGATAGCGAGAATGATCGGTATGCATGATACATTTTGTTCCGATTAGATAAGGTCTAAATTTATTAAAACCATATACTACCGCTAATAATTCTCTTTATGTAACTGTATAATTTATTTCAGCATCATTTAGAGTTTTACTAGCATAGTATATAACTTTAAAAATCTTTTCATATCTTTGCCCAAGAACTGCTCCTACAGCATAATCACTAGCATCACACATAAGTTCAAATGGTTTCTCCCAGTTAGGTAAACTATTATAGGTGCTGTAATTAATTTTTCTTTTAAGAGTTCAAAAGCATTCAGGCATTCGATTGTAAATTCAAATTTCTTGTCCTTTTCGAGAAGTTGGCATAGAGGTTTAGTAATTGATGGAACTATATTCTTGTCAGTGTTTTCAGTATTATCCAAAAATTCAAATCTTTCCTGAATATAATCTAGTTCTTCATTATTATCTTCAATTAATTCAGTATTTTCTTTTATATTCCTCAAAATGTTATTGTTGTAAATGTTCAAGTATTTCCATCTGAAAACCTTCATCATCTTTTTCTAGCGCAGGATATTTCATTGATTTTGCAATATTAAAGGTAACTTTTTGAGCATTTACTCTTATAGTTAATTCTCCTTTCTGAACATCAATCATAGTTTTTCCAGTAGGTAAAAATGGTCTTCCTATAATGATAGAAATTTCTTTATCTTCCTCCATATCTAAAACAATAAAATCTACTGGGAAGATAAATTTATCTACTTTTACTAACACATCTTCAATAACTCCCTTAGGATAGGTAATCGAACGATCAGCTAATTGAAGGGTTACTGAAGTAGGTGTAATTTTTCCTAATCCTAATCTCTTAAAAATCGATAGAGGCATTAGATTGATGCTTGCTCCTAAGTCACACAAAGCTTTTCCATAAAATTTTTCTCCTATAGCGCAGGGTATAGTGAAACTACCAGGATCTTTCAATTTTTCGGGAAGCTTCTTCGAATAATAGCACTACACTCTTCACTAAGTGCGACTTGTTTCATTATCAATGAATTTTCTTTTCTTATTTAGAATATCTTTCATAAATTTTACATAATTTGGCATCTGATCTAAAGCTTCGACAAAAGGTATATTGATTGTTAATTTCTTTAGTATTTCAAGGAATTGAGCAATTTGTTTATCTTTTTTATGTTGAGCTAGTCGTTGAGGAAATGGTGGTGGAGGTTTTTCAACAGAAATTTTCATAGGTATTAAAGGATGTTCTAAGTTTGAATCTTGTTGAATTGTTTCCTTTTCAATTTCCACTTCCTCTTTTTGGCTTTGAAGTTCTTTTTGAATTTGAGGTTCTAATTCTTTTCCACTCCTTAGTTGTATTGCTTTAATTTGTTCTATTCCTTGATCTTTAGGATTTATTTCCACATTACTAGGAAAAGTTCCAAGTATTCTATTATTTAGCGCAGTATCAATATGTCCAAGTTGAGTTTCGATATTTTTAATAGATGTTCCTTGAATTTGTAATTGATTTCCTTGAATTTGTAATTGATTTCCTTGATTTTGTAGTTTATGACCCATATTCAAAATTAATTCATCCATAGATAATTTCTTATCTTTGAATTGAGGGTTATTGTTATTAAATCCAGGTGGGTAATTAGGTTTATAGTTTGGATTTGCTTGATTAGGTTGATTCATCCATTGTTGATTAGATGTGTTATTCCAATTAAAATTTGGATGAGTTTTCCAACCGGGATTATAATAGTTTGAATAAGGGTTATTAGTTCTATTATTAATAGCATTTAAAGTTTCATAATTAGATTGAGATTCTATGATTTGTCCAGATGAGTTTTCTTCTAAAGTAGGAGAGTAGTTCATTCCAAAATGATCTAATTTCTTAGATATAGCACCAATTTGAGAAGCTAACATAGATATTGCATCGTTTTCATAAATGCTGGCTATCTTTTTCGGATTTACTCTATCAACAGGCCATTGGAAATTATTTGTTGCCATTTCTTCGATTAGTGCATAAGCTTAATCAAATGGTTTAGATATTATTGAACCTCCAACAGCAGCATCGATAATTGATCTTAAAGATCCTACTAATCCATTATAAAAGGTTTGAATAATCAGCCAATCTGGTAGTGCATGATGTGGGCATTTCCTAAGAAGTTCCTTAAATCTCTCCCAAGATTCATATATTGATTCTCCATCTATCCGACAAAAAGAAGTTATATCATTTCTAAACTTAGCGAGTTTTAGATGGTGGAAAATATTTGGATAGAAATTTTTGTGATAATTCTCCCCAAGTTTTAATAGATCCAAGTGCTAACGAATTCAACCACATTTTAGCCTTATCCCTTAATGAAAAAGGAAAAAGTCTAAGTCTTATAGCATCGTCAGATACTCCTTGATATTTAAAAGTAGCACAAAGTTCTAGAAAACTAGCAAGATGTAAGTTAGGATCTTCAATAGGTGAACCACTAAATTGATTGTTTTCACCATTTGGATAATTGCAGGTTTAAGTTCAAATGAATTTGCAGCTACATCAGGGTTTTGAATAGTTAAATGAATCTCATCTGATGTAGAGTTGGCATAATCTCTTAATGGTCTTTGTTGGTTCATATTTTGAATTTAAAGAATATTCGCCATTTGTGATAAATTTATAATTGGTTTCTTTTGTTTTCTAATTCTTTTAATTGTACGCTCTAATTCAGAATCGTAAGGTATTAAATTTTCGTTTCTAAATTTGTGCATACAATTTTAAAATAGATATTAATTTATTTATTATGATTATTTTAAAATAGTCCGTTACTCTAGTAAATTTTTCTTACTTTCCCCACGAACCGAGCCAAAACTTGACCCACAATTTTATATTATGATATTTTTAATTTAATTGTAACGACGCCATAAACTTGACCCCGCTATATTATATGTATAGAATTGTAATTGTTTATGTTGTGGATGCTACGCAAGTATACCTGAGGGCTAACATCTACACTTCAGCTCTCAAACAATAGGACCGAATTGAATATTTTAGTCTGTCACACTAAAATGCTCAATTCTACGCCCAGTGATATTATTTCCCTATTTATTTGCACCCTCCTTCCAAGGCTTTTGAATTCCTCGAATATCAGATGTAATTTTTACTATAGTTGATAATCAACATATTTTAATAAATCAAATGGCCAGTTTGAAAGAAAATTAAGTTTTAAGTAAAAAATTATCACAATTTATTAATATATATAAAAATACTTCTATTTTTAGTTCATCAAGTCACTTAATTTCATAATAGGGAGAAAGACTAATAAACTACTCAGAATGCATGTTGACTAAACTAAGCATGGATTTCATTTAAAGTTAAAAACAATAAATACAAATACTTATCTCAATTTATCCCAAAGCAGACTCCTAGCAGTTCCTTTGACTCTTCCTTCTAGTACAGCAAGACTCACTAAAAACTCACTAACTCACTAAAGACTCACTAAAGACTCAAAATAACACACAAAAACTGCACACAATAACACACAACACACACAACTAATACACTAATACACTTAATTTCAGCTTCTATATATAGAGGTGAGCAAAGGACCAAGAGGTGTGTAAGCATCTCTTCAAAAAGTGTCCAGATTCAATGTATCTGCATCATTTGAACTAGCTCGCCGTCGGCGACGAACTACCTCATTGTCGGCGAGGCTTCTAGAAGATCTTCAAACCGCGCTATCTGGCTATCGGCGGGCTCGGGGTCGCTGTCAGTGAGACAGTTATAAATCCTTCAGAAATGTCTCCTCGTAACCTCGCCGTCGGCGGGCTTGATCTCCACAAATTGTATTATTTTCTTCCTTTTTGCTCCAAATCTGCTCCTTTTTATGATTTTTGCTTTTATCACCTAAATTCTCCATTCCTGCAACAAAATAAAGAAAATACCCTTCTTTAAAGTGCAATTTCATCAAAAATAGGTATGAATTTCTTAATAAAATAGCCATGAGAGGACTCATTGGAGGCATTCACTATGTTGTTCCTAACCCTCTTAGCCAGGGGCTTAGGGGTTGAGGTCCATCCATATGAATTACCTACATGAGTCAGGGAGTCAAGTTGGGTATAGGTATGATTTTAGGATTTGGATTGTGTGTGTGAGAGTGTAGAGTGTGAGCGTAGTGAGTGTGTAAGTCAAACCTCACCAGACCAGGCCACCCAGGGCAGTCCTAAGGCCAAAGAGTCCTATAGAGAACTCATCCTTTAAACCTCCACATTTGATCTCAACCCTCTAGGTGATTAGGGGTCTACAATCAAGCTTATGGGGTTTGCAGGGAGACAAGAAGTGGTTTAAATTTCTAAGGGATGGGTCCCAATTATAGTTCTCTAAGATAGTCAAAGGACAAGCCTAAAGCTAGATCCTAAACACTAAACAGGGAAGAGAAGACCTCATCAAAAATGAGGTCAACAAATGAACCCCCAATAGGTGTGGTGTGCTAACCAAGCACACCGCACGTATTGGCGTTGACCGAAGGGATAAACAAAACCAACATAGATTCCCGAATGACAAACATAGGACGAAGCAGAAGAATTTCCTCTGGGGAGTATCAGGTATACTTCCAAGACTGGAGATTCCTGAACTCTCGTTGGGGAATCGAAAAGGAGATGGAATTCCAAATCATATGATCTGGGGAATTCTATTTAGATTTAATTTTACTTTTAAATTTCAAGTTTCAATGTGTGAGGTTAGATTTTAGCTTGAGTTTTAATTTAGATTGATGTTTATTTTAAAATCAATTTGAGGAAATTTTGAATTTAAAATTTGGATTTGAAATAAGAATCGAAACCTAGGTTTCAACCTCGTGATTGCGAAGAGAACTGGAATTTAGGTACCAGCCTCAAAGTGAGAATCAGAATTTAAGTATTGATGGAAAAAAGGATGAGAATCAGAATTTAGGTACTGATCTCGAGAGGGATGAGAATTGAAATTTAAGTATCAACCTCTAAAGAGAATCGAAATTTAGGTATCGATTTCAGATGAGAGTCAGAATTTAGGTACCGATCTAGGAATGAGAACTAGAAGTTAGGTACTAGTCTCGAATGAGAACTGGAATTTAGGTACCAGTCTCGGAAGAGAGTCGAAATTTAGGTATCGACCTCGAAAAGGATGAGAATCGAAATTAGGTAGCGATCTCGGAATGAGAACTAGAATTTAGGTACTAGTCTCGAATGAGAACTGGAATTTAGGTACCAGTCTCGGAAGAGAGTCAAAATTTAGGTATCGACCTCGTAAAGGATGAGAATCAGAATTTAGGTATTGATCTCGGAATGAGAACTAGAATTTAGGTACTAGTCTCGAATGAGAACTGGAATTTAGGTACCAGTCTCGAAAGAGAGTAGAAATTAGGTATCGACCTCAAAAAGGATGAGAATCAGAATTTAGGTACTGATCTCGGAATGAGAACTAGAATTTAGGTACTAGTCTCGAATGAGAACTGGAATTTAGGTACCAGTCTCGGAAGAGAGTCAAAATTTAGGTATCGACCTCGCAAAGGATGAGAATCAGAATTTTGGTACTGATCTCGAAATGAGAACTAGAATTTAGGTACTAGTCTCGAATGAGAACTGAAATTTAGGTACCAGTTTCGGAAATTTAGAATTGAAATTTAGGTATCAATTTGAAAGAGAATCGAAATTTAGGTATCTATCTCGAAAAGAGAGCTGGAATTTAGGTACCGACCTCGAAGTGAGAACTAGAATTTAGGTACCAGTCTCGGAAGTTTAGAATTGAAATTTAGGTATCAATTCGGAAGAGAATCGAAATTTAGGTATCGATCTCGAAAGGAGAGTCGGAATTTAGGTACCGACCTCGAAGTGAGAACTGAAATTTAGGTACCAGTCTCGAAAGTTTAGAATTAAAATTTAGGTATCAATTCGGAAGAGAATCGAAATTTAGGTATCGATCTCGAAAGGAGAGTCGGAATTTAGGTACCGACCTCGAAGTGAGAACTGGAATTTAGGTACCAGTCTCAGAAGTTTAGAATTGAAATTTCGGTATTATGATGGAAGAGAATCGAAATTTAGGTATCGATCTCGAAAGGAGAGTCGGAATTTAAGTACCGACCTCGAAGTGAGAACTTGAATTTAGGTACCAGTCTCGGAAGTTTAGAATTGAAATTTAGGTATCAATTCGGAAGATAATCAAAATTTAGGTATCGATCACGAAAGGAGAGTCGGAATTTAGGTACCGACCTCGAAGTGAGAACTGGAATTTAGGTACCAGTCTCGGAAGTTTTAATGTATGAAGGAGGACCCAGTCTCGTGCCATCAGAACCAAACCGAACCAAGTTCGTGGTTCACGTGTCAATGAACCTAGTCGATCTCCGTACAAGAGGGGAAGGAGATCACAGAAAATCAAAAGGGTTTCGATGGGACGAAAAAAAAGGTGTAGGATTTTTGAAATTTGAAGTGTGAGTTTTTTGTGAGGAAGAATCATCCCGAAAGAGGGTTTCAAAGTAGTTTGAAGTAGATTTTGATCTGAGGAAGAGTTGAAGGATTTGAAAGAGACAGATTGAGATTGAAATTCCATTTGAGATTCATTTTTCATTTTGTTTGTCCGTTGATGATCCAATTTTATTTTTTTTTGTTTATTTGATGTTCATGTGAATTTTATTTGGTGTTCATGTGGATTTGAAGTTCATTTGAATATTTGGATTTCAAAGAACGGTTCTTATTTATTTCTCTTTTCTTTTCTGTTCTTTGTTCAAAGTTTATTTAACTCTAATGGCGTTTCCCAGTCAATTTGCACAAAAGAGGTTAAGGCAAAATGTGACATGGTCACTTTCATTCCAATCTTGTTGAAGATACATCATACAACTCGATCTGAAATATTTCTCATACAATCCATGACTCAAAACGGACTCTGTATGATCCTTGTTGATCCATCCAAAAAGTATTTATTAAAAAATCCATGTCTGAATAATGAGATACACGGTCAATAACATCACCTTCCAAGCCATCCTTGGCAGGCATGCCGCATGGATGTACAATGGAGGTGTGCTATTTCTCGTGTAACTCACAGCTCGTAGAGCCGGAGACTCTCCAATTCGGATCCGGTCGGAAGTGGTAAGGTGCCTTTATGTCGTCCATCCTTCTAAAAGTGACGGAGATCCGCTCCACTGGTACTCCCGGTATACAATGTTTTGCGATGTCTGCTCCATTTCCTTGTAATATCATGACGGAACCTACCGGAAGTGGTATCTCCACCGGCCCTTGGAACTTACCCGGGCCTACTATCCGGAGGTCAGATCCGAACATGATATTGCATTGGTCGACGAACGAAACTGTGCAGAAAGGTCTGACAAAGTCGTGGTGGTCTATGTGTGGAGGTATGCAGTCGCCCTTCTGATAAATGTTGATGATGCAACTGTTGGGTATGGAGTCTGCTGGCAGTACCCTCCATGCTATCATTCTTTTCAGCATTCTTTTAATTATCCTCGGCATTGGATCCACCTCACCGTGACGGAGTATCCCTGGTGGATTTTCTTTTATGTCCTCTGCGAAGTTATAGCAACATCTGCATTGTATTGTGACTCTTCCATTCCCTGGCATCCATTTCCGGGGTTCCGAATAAGTCTTTCCTCTCAGACGGCCTGATCGACCCATCTTCTGAAGTTCTAAGATGCAATCCACAATTTGTTGTTGCTCGTACTCTGAGAATACACCTGTGTGTAACTCGAGGCCTTCCAAAATGTTGATTCTTTTGCCACTAATCTTTTCAAAGTATTCGAAAGTCTTCTTCTCAACATTTTGCATTCTTTCTAGTTCATATTCTGGGATGATCTGCAAGTGACGAGGCCTAGTAATGTATTGCGGGATGTATGGCTCAATCCCATCGCGTTCTCCTGCATACCTTGGCTCCTTGG
The DNA here is from genome assembly GCA_022702705.1 of Papilionanthe hookeriana x Papilionanthe teres. Taxonomy (NCBI): domain Eukaryota; kingdom Viridiplantae; phylum Streptophyta; class Magnoliopsida; order Asparagales; family Orchidaceae; genus Papilionanthe; species Papilionanthe hookeriana x Papilionanthe teres. The sequence goes on along the minus strand of CM040428.1, from coordinate 106,132,866 downwards.
GGATTGTCTCTGTCTGGACATCCTCCGGGGTTGCTTCCGCAACAAGGTTCTTCAGATATGGTATCTCCGTCCGGTGTTGAGGCACTAATTCTATTTTTGTTCTTCTTGGCACTTTTTGGATCTGTTCTGATTTTCTCGGCGTTGACTTTCTTCCTTCTGGTTCCTGACGAACCGGTATCTTTGAAATGTGTGTTGGCGACGGTTGTTGTTTCCTCGTGTTGATCTGCTACTAGTATAGTCAACATCTTGTGGATACGGCGATTCTTATTCCTTGTTTGGGTAGCAAAGAGAGTAGCTCTCCTTACCCCTTGAACCTCGGCGGGCGCGAGGCTGACGAGCCTGCCCTCTACCATGGCAACTACTGACTTGATTTTCTTGCTTTCCTCGGTGTTTGTCTTTCTTTTCTTCTCGGTCCACTGGGACCCAATCATTTTCTTCATGCTTTAGGCTGGCTGGTGTGAAATCAGAATCAATTTCTATCACTGCTTCATCCTTTAACCTCTTTTCATCGAGTGCTAGACTCACGCCATTTTTAAAGTTTAGGACCAACCGCCCATTCGACATTTCCCTGCAAAGAAGATAAGGAAAGGATCAGGGGCTGTACTAAGAACAAGAACATTAAGAAAATATTTACCACTAAAGATTCATAGTCTCTTATTTTAATTTTAATTTTTAAGGAAAGTAGGAAAAGATGAAGAAAGATCAGAAAAGAGATTTGATTTGAAAGGAAGGGTAAAACTTTATTATTATGATTTTCACATATTTTTTTAGCACATATTTTATTTTATCCATTTTTATGTTTTTTGGGTTCGGACCCAGTCACAAAGTAATTGCTTCACCCGTATTTCTAGGGATAAGACTCCATTTTAGGGGCCACCCTTCGAAACATCAGGTTGCGTAATACTTCTTCAAATATCGTCCATTGATTGGAAGCATTTGTCGTTCTCCTTAGCAATTCACAAGTTGGTAGGAGCCTCCTGAGTAGACTGCCTCGACCACAAACGGCCCTTCCTAAGTCGGTTCAAATTTACCCCCTATCTTGCGATGAGGAATAATAGGTCTGCTGAGAACAAGAACTGAGTCACCAACTTTGAAAGTTCTTGGGCGGACCAGTTTATCGTGGGCCTGGATCATCTTAGCTTGGTACAGTTCCAAATTTTGCTGCGCTGTAAGTCTCTTCCCTTCCAAGCTTTCCAGTTCTTCCAGATCACGATACGACATTTTCTTCTGCGGTAATTTTATTTGCAGCTGCGATCCGAGTGATGGAAGCTGGACCTCCGAAGGTAAAACGTCCTCGGACCCGTACACTAAAGCGTAAGGCGTGGACTGAGTAGGAGTCCTGAAAGTCGTCCTGTTGGCCCATAAGGCTTCTAACAACTTCTCGTGCCAATTTCTCTTGTTTTCATCCAAGGTTTTCTTTAAAATCTAAATGAGAGTTTTATTAAAAGCCTCGGCCAAGCCATTCGCTCTTGGGTAATAAATTGTTGAGTATCGCCAATCGATTCAGTGTCTTCTGACAAAATTGTTGATCTTTGTACTTTTGAATGCAGACCCATTATCCGAATTGATTACGCACGGTACTCCGAAACGGTGAGACAACTTGATTTTTGAAAAGCGTAGCACGTGGTGTGCCTTTACTTCTTTGAGTGGAGCTGCTTCGCCCATTTAGAAAAGTAGTCCGTAGCTGCAAGGATGAAGCGATGTCCTCTTGAAGAAGGCGGTTCATCGGACCCACTATATCTGTGCCCCAACACTCAAATGGCTATGATGCAATTGTCGGATGTAGCACATTTGGAGGTTGGTGTAGAACCGCTCCGTGCACTTGGCACTGGTGACAGCTCTTGGCGACTTTCATACAGTCGGTCACCATTGAGGGCCAGTAGTACCCTAGTCTTTTGATTTTTATTTTCATTTTCGGACCCGACTGATGAGCGCCACAAAGTCCTGAGTGTACCTCTTTGACAATTTCACGAGCCTCGGACCCATTCAGGCATCTTAACCACATCTGATCAAAAGACCTTCCGTATAATGTATTGTTTATTAATGCATAAGACGAGTTCTTTTCTTGATTTGATGGGCTAATGACTTATTGTCCGGTGAATTTACTCGTTTGCGGGTAGTACATTAGCGATTGATGCCGATCTTCTGTGTTTTCTCATTCTGCTGCAGTCGATTCCTCTGCTTTTTCGATTTACGTATTATATCCATGTCGAGCCGTGATAGGACCTGTCGTCCTTGAACTGACACTTCAACTGACTCTTCTTGTAAGAAGGAAAATTCTTTTGCAAGGCGAGCTAGTGCATCTGCGAGAGCATTTTCTCTTCTAGGGATCTTGTAGATTGTTACATTCAGAATTTCTTCCAACCGGTTTCATGGCATGCGAAAGTATTGCTCGAGTCTTGGCTTTAAAATTATGTATTGTCCGGCGACCTGTTGAATGATCAACTGAGAATCTCCATAGATGTTGATATCCGTTATTCCCATTTGAATGGTCAGTTCTAGTCCTGCTTTGAGGGCCTCGTATTCTACCTCGTTGTTTGTGCGCGGCTCTGTTAAGTGGTAGGAGTATCTTAACATCCCCCGCTCTGGTGTTATAAAGATTAGTCTGATTCCTGCTTTACCGGGCATTATCGTTTGCGATTCCTTATCTTTCTGTGCTAAGGACGCTCCGTCGAAGTATAGTTCCCAACGTTGATCATCAGTGTCTTCTAGGCTTATTATCTGCTCGTCAGGCAAATCGTCATCGAGAGGCGAGTCTGCCGGTAAAGGATGTGCTGCAAGGAAGTCAGATAATACTTGTCCCTTTACGGCGCGAAGAGGAACGAAAGTTATATCAAATTGCAATAGTATCATCGACCACCTGGCAAGTCTGCCAGAAAGTGTCGGTCGGGTCATCAAATATTGCAACGGATTAACTTTCGAAATGAGGTTGATCTTAAGATCAGGGCCAGACAATGCTTTTCAATCGGAGGATACTTTACTTCCATTGGCAATAGATGACGGCTTAAGTAATAAAGAGCATTTTCTTTTCCGTCGTCATTGACCTGGGCTAGTAGGGCTCCGAGAGAGTCGTCTAAAGCCACGGTATAAAGTATTAACGGTTTACCCGAGACTGGGGCTGCTAAGACAGGAGGTGTCATTAAGTATTGCTTAATGTCCTCGAAGGACAGTTGGCATTTCTATTCCCAAACGAATTTGGCGTCCTTTTTAACTAATACCGAGAAGGGCTGACACCTACCTGACAAGTTCGAAATAAAGCTTCGAAGATATGCCAGCTTCACTTGAAAGGATCGTAGCTATTTTAAGGTTTTGGGAGGCGGCATCTCTAATATAGCTTTAATCTTTTCCGGATCAATTTCGATTCCGTGATGTCGAACAACAAATCCTAAGAATTTCCCGGAGGTGACGCAGAAGGCGCATTTTAAGGGATTCATCTTAAGGTTGTATTGCCTCAGTCGCTCGAAAACAATTCTCAAATCATATAGATGATCTTGCTTCAGTTTGCTTTTGATGACCACATCGTCCACGTAGCACTCGACTTGGTTGTGAATGAGATCATCAAAAATCTTTGTCATTGCTCTTTGATATGTTGGTCCTGCGTTCTTTAGTCTGAATGGCATTACTGTGTAGCAATACACTCCGATCGGAGTTCTGAAAGTTGTGAGCTTTTCGTCTTTTGGTGCCATCCTTATCTGGTTGTATCCTGATGATCCATCCATGAATGAAAATATTTCATGTGTTGAAGCAATGTCGATCATCGATTCCGGGATTGGCGATGGAAATTCATCCTTTGGACACGCTTTATTTAAATCCCTGAAGTCTACGCAGATTCTAATCTGACCATTTTTCTTTCTAACTGGTGCCACGTTGGCTAACTAAGTAGGGTATTGTTCTTCACGGACAAATTTAGCATCGATTAGCTTCTTAACTTCGGTTATTACTTGTTGTTTAATTTCTAGACGCATTCTTCTGGGAGCTTGTCTGACTGGAACAGAAGTAGGATCTACTCCTAACTTGTGAACTGTGACTTCAGGAGTTAATCCTGGCATTTTGTCGTAACTCTAAGCAAAACAGTCCTTGAATTCCATTAATAGCTTGATCATTTCCTCGGAATCTTCTTTATTGAGTAAGGAGCTAACAAAGGTTAGTCTAGGCTTTTCGCTAGTACCTAAGTTAACTTCCATTAACTCGTCTATTGTAGATTTGATTTCTTCTTCAAATTACGGTGGAGCATCTCGATTGGTAGATCTTCGAGGTCCTCCGAAGCTTCCAAGCAGTTTTTATTAGGCTTGCAAGTGACAACCAAGCAAAATTCCGTATCATCAACTGAACCTACTGTGCTGAATCTGAGACCATGTTTTGAATTGGGAGGCCGATCGGCATTGTTCCATAGTCTTTCATAATGTTGTGATTGACCCTTTGTCCATTTTCGAGGTAAGACACCACGTTGAATTAAATTTTGAACACAGGGAGAGTACCACTCAAACGGTAATTCCATTAATTCGGAAGAAGCGACATCTTCAAATTGTACATCTTTTCATTATTGGAAGAAGAAGTTCCATGGTAAAATTTGATTGGTTTAGCGCCACCGCCATGCAGTTCCTTGACCACCATACCCTCGATCTTATTAGACTGGATCGGGGTCAGGGCCATAGTGTGTACATGGTAGTTAATCTTCTCGTACATTGATTTATATTCTTCATTCTTTTGATCTTCGAGGGAGATCTTGTATTGTGGTTTCTTCTGGTTTATTGTAGCTGCTTCTTTCTTGATTTCTTCTTCTTCTCCAGAGCTGTTCTCCCAATTTACGTTGATTACCAGCTTTTTCTGTCCAAATGTCCCAACGTTTATGCTACGACCTCGTCCCCGGCCTCGACCTCAGGTGCAAGTTGTGAAGAAACCTTCACCATCTCGCCGTAAGGGAGTGGTGAGTGACTGTTGGACTAGAACTTCAGGTTCTTCGTCGTCTTGAACTTCTTTTGCTTCATTTGGCATGGTATTTACTGGAGAAGATTGTTTTCTTCGAAGGCGCGTAGTAGGCTGCATCTTCAGGAATTCCAATTTCATGTATGGAGAAAGGTTGCAAGTCACCTTTAATGCACTGTTCTCCTCCATCATAGTATTTTATGCACTGATGCAGAGACGACGGTACCATCCGGTTCTCATGTATCCACGGTCGGCCCAGTAGAGCGTTGAACGATGTCTCAGAATCAATAATGTGGAATTTTGCGGTTGTCTTTGCTAAATCACCGGTCTTCATTAGTAGTGTTATCGATCCAAGAACTCTTTCTCCTTTTTGATTGAAGCCTCTTAATAGCATCTTATCTGCTTCAAGCTCACGAGCATCAATTTCCAAGTATGCTAACATCATAAGATTCATTATGTTGATTGACGCTCCTGGATCCACCAATACTCTGGAGAGTGTAAACTTTCTGATTGTAACTGAAATGTACAATGGTCAGTTGTGATCAGCTGTTCAAGTAGTAGATCACTGTCCGTGAAGGTAACACCTCGCTGTTCCTTTAACGAGCAAACCTCGTCTAAGGAATCTCCGGCCATCTGAGCTAAACAAATCTCTGGATCAAGTAAGGCCTTGATTAGAGCTTCTCTCATCTCTTTTGATAAGATGAGAGCGTCGTAGATGCTCAGTTTGGCTGGTAGTTTCTTAAGATGGGCTAGCACGTTATAGTCCACTTTGTTACCATATGTTTCAGTGTCTTCCCGAATGGGTAATTCTTCTGCTGGGGTTGATTCTTCCTGAACAACCACCTGCTTTCCTTTATCTTTTGGACCCATTCTCGGAGGTACAACCCTTCCGCTCCTTAAATTGACTTGTATGACTTCTTCTGAATCTGGTACTGAGTTTACTGGTGTCTCCTTTTGAATCGGCATGACAGGTTCTTCTGGAGTCGCTTCAGAATCAGAAATCTCTAACTCTATTATGATTGGAGTTCCTTGAAATTCACAAATAGATTCATTGCTCGTTGAACTTTCGTAGCCTTCTTGGTGAATGTCTTCTTTGTCATCGTGATTGTCGAGGTTGTGTATGATTTGATAATTGTTATTTGTATCGGAATCAAGATCCGGATTAGGTTGTTTGTCGTTTGTTGCGTAATCGTTAGAAACAGTCAAAACGTAGCCAACGCCATAACTCTTATCATTATAAGATTCCACCGGAGCGAGAAAATAATCATACAGAGTCAAAGGTTCGAGGAATTTTTCCCCCGAATCGGAAACAACCATCCTAGGATAAGCAGTTCCTAGTCTAGCCTTAAGAGCTTCGGTCTTTTCTTCTTCTACGATCTCCTTCTTTTCTACGATCTTTTCTTCCTGGGGTAGTTTCTCAATCGCAAGCAATAGCGCCGGCTCGACAGGTTTAGAACTTTGAATCGAAGCACGCATCGAAGCGGTTTGGATGCCATCCAAAATTTTCTTCGATGACTTCGTCCAAGCGGTACTCCATCCATCATTCGTCGTGTAAGGACTTATAGAAACAATAGGATCCGTTGAAATAACATTGACGGAACCGCCTTTCTGGGGTTCCTTCATGTATTCCTTCAGAATCGTTATGTTCCCTTTATGAGATTGTCGTAGAGCCAAGTCTTGAAGGTAATGCAATCCTCTATCTTGTGCCCGAGCATCCGGTGGTAAGGGCAATAGATGGGATGGTCTTTCTTGTTGACTTCTTCTGGCTTCCTGTGTTCTGGCAGTTGAAAATCCGGAGTCTTCATCAAACTGCAGAACATCTTTGGCACTGCCTCATTCTTGAATGGATATTCTCTATTTATAAGCTCCTTTAACGTGCGCTGTGGGCGAGGCGGTTGCTCATACTATTGAGTTGGCAGATAACCGGGTTGAGGTTGTTGGTAGTTCTGCTGAGGTTGTTGATAGCCAGGCTGCGCACTTGCTCCTGGTCGTATTTGCATTGGTTGCTTGCCCTTATCGACTGCCGCAACGATCGCGGATTTCTTTTCTAGTGTCTTCACAGGCTTCTGTTTGTCTGTTTTGTCGACGAAACTTAGTTGCTTTGCTTCCTCTTGCAAGCTTCCGGCCTTGCTTAACAACTTCTCGAAAGTCTTAATCGTAAATCCCTTAAGGAGAAGTGCTATCGGACCGTGAATGCTTTTAAGCAAGATACTGACTGCATACTGCTCTTGTAGGTGTGGCTCACACTTCATGCTTAGATTCCTCCATCGAAGTATGTAGTCCACTGAAGTCTCGTTCAGTTTCTGTTTCTCCACCACTAGATCACCAATGGTGATATGGTGTTGAGCTCCGGCAAACCGTTTCACGAAGAGGTTCTCTAATTCTGAAAATGTCTTTACCGAACCGTTCGGTAACTTTGCGTACCAATCGAAGGCGATCCCTGACAGGCTGCTGACGAACTGTCAGAAGAGTAAGGCGTCACATCCACCGGCATTGCAACAACTAAGCGCGAAAATGTGCAACATGCTGTCGAGGATTTCCAGTACCATCAAAAGTCTTGAACAGAGGTGGTACGAAGCCTTTTGGATATTGTACTGCATCAAATTCTTCAGGGTAAGGTCTACCCATCTGAATAGATGCTCCGCTATGCTAAGGCTTCTCGCACCTGCTGTTCTACCATATTCTTGATGTCTTTCTCTGGAATCATATTTTGGGTAGAATCCTTCTTCGGCTGATCGTCTCCGTTAACGGATGTAATCTCTTTTCCTCCGTCTGTAATAAGAATGACTTCTGGAGGCGTTTCTCTTGGGGGTTGAACCTGACTCTGAAGAGTGGCTAGGGCTGCAGTCATCTCTTCCATCCTTTTTGCCATTTGAGAGATTGTATCATCTTTTTCTCAAAGTTGTGCTCTTAATGCTTCCGGTTCTTCTCTCTTCGTAGATGCCGGAGCATCTTACGAAGCTGACGATGCTCGTGTCTAAACCATGTTGATCTCCACATATTCGTCATCCATGAATTCCGACGAATCGACTTCATCTCCAAACTCTTCTTCTCTTTCTCTTGCTAATCGTTGAATGTCGGTCATTAGCTTTTCCATAGCATCCTCCAGTGGTCTTTTTCGTACGGTTTCGCAGTTATCATGCGATGGCTGTTGGATTTTATTCTTGGGAGTCCCCTTCATCGCAGTGGCGCTCTCTTCGGACTTGAGTCTCCTGACGAGACTTTCCTTTTCAGGTCGTTGTTTCGGTCTTAATTGGCCAGTAGTAGGACGCCATACCATCCTTCTAGCAGCAGAAGGCCTAGGACCGGATGGTCTGTCGGCTGAATGCCGGAAGGTGGTATCCTCCCTGATCTGTAAACCTGAAACAACTACAGGTGGACAAGCTTTCATCTTCTTATTCAGCTTTTCTGTAGCAATAACGGGTTCTATTCGCGGCCCAAGGCGGGATTTTGCTGGAACCCGCCCTATCCTTCTTAAAATCTCTGATACAGGACATTTCTCTTTCTCTACTAACTTCCCTATCACAGTCTTCGGTCGAGCAAATGGTGTGATCCTAGCCCTTTTCTTTCGGCTGTTGCTATATTATGCGGGTTGAGGTAATGTAAAAGCAATCTTGCCGACATTTTCCTCGTTAGCTGCGGAGGAGAGGGGGTGGAATCTACTCCCTTCCAAAAGCGGTGTATACTCAGGCAATGGTGTGTACTCAGGGATCTCTTCTAAGAAAGCGACTTCAGCAGCTCAGGCCTTTCTGGCAATCCTTCTACTTCTGTTCCTCCTCTGAGTCCGTGTTAGGGGTTGAACCCTTAAGCTGGACCCAATTTCGAAAACAGAAGGTCTCGCAGGGAGAACTGTACCCACCACGGTAACAGGCTCATTAAACACTTGGACTTCCTTCTCCTTTAGTCTAGCGGGAGTCGGGGAAGGTGCAGAGACGACTAGACCGGTGGGGGTAGAGACAACAGTCCTCTTATGAACAGTAGTATTCCTCTCAGCTGAAACCCTTTGCAGGGGAGGGAACTCTTGAGTCGACTTGAGGTTTTACTCGATCAAAGGTCTTTCAGTTTCAGGCACTTTGTCTGTAAGTGTGAAAAGGGTGACGTCAGTGATCTTGACATTTGTATTCTCGAATCCTTGCCCGAAACGGATGATTCCATTGTCGGAAGCTCCTCCTTGAAGACAGACTAGGTCAAGTCCGTTGGTAAAGGAGAAAATCGGCTTTGGAGCGGACATTTTTCTGCAAGGTAGATTCTGATTGTCAGTCCCAAGTTATGCTTCTTCTCACTGGGACGAAAAGAAAGGAATCAAAAAGAGTCCGAACACATTTTTGTTCAAGTATTTATAAAAAGGAATTATTTGTTAAAAGAGTCATTCATTAGAGGATTTGTTTATTAGGAACGAAATGTTCAAAGGTGTAGAGAATGTAAGGAATCCGATTCAGAATTGGTAAGGAAGAGAAAGTCTTATGCAAGACTTCTCGACTCGAAGGACCGCTCCTAAACTAACACCTATTGGGGGTACACCACACCTCAGAAAAAAGGTAAAAGGATCTCGGAACCTCTCTATTTAGGGGTGTCTAAACAGTGGCTCCTAAATCCGAGAGGAGTTGGCTATACTCATTCAAGACAGAAATGAACGGGGTATTCTAACAGAAGAATGGTAGTTTGGTCCACTAGGGGCATGGGCTCACTACCGATTTATGAAAGCAAAGCCATCTGACCAAAATGGAGAGAGCAACTATCCCCAGCGGAGTCGCCAGAAATTGTCGGCATATTTTTAAGTTATGTGTTGTACTTTAGAAAAAGGCGTCGCCTAACAGAAATTGTTAGCGAATTTTAGATTTTAAATTTAATTTAAATATGTATATAATTTGGAAAGTAGCATTTGATTTTGAAAATAATTTTAAGTTTTGAAATTTTAAGATATGAAATCAAATCGATCTCACATCCCGAATAGTTTATATAAACGAGCACCTCACCACAAACCGTGTATCTATCCCGAAGAATAGACACACTGCTTGATGATGGGGCTCGATTAAATAAACTTGGAGATTTGTGACATCCGTTTGGTCTGTGAACCAATTTTATAAGCCGACAAGTTCCCCTACTTAATATAAATAAATTAAGCAGGGTTTATATTACCTGGGTTCTTAAAGTTTCCTATAAGGGCAAGCCCCTATAGTTAATTACATCTTAAATGATGGGAATCATTTAAGAAAACTCTCGACAATGATCAGTGGTTTTGCTCTCAAGAATTTCAAAGTTTAAGGTTTTTAAAGGATTTGAATTTTGGAATTTCGAAAGGGATTAGCTCAATTTTGGAACAGTTGTTTTGAGAATCCAATGGAAAGAAAAGTAGGAGAAGCTGAGGATTCAAGAGGAATCTTGGCAACTTCCCAGAATATCCTATTGTTTGGCTCGGATTTAAGAAAATCCTAATATTATTTGATATTTCAATTTTGCTAATTTTAATTAATTAGGACTTATATTCGTATGACATGATCATACAAACAACCTCGAAGATGTGAGGGTTTACATCGTACCAAACAACTACCTCGGAATCCTAAAACCGGTTTGGGCTTAATTTACATAATATGCTTATGAAAATGCCTAACAAAAGGGTTGAGGATTTATGTTGCACTAAGCAAACTACCTCGAAATCCTATGGCTTGGTTATTTAAAACTAGGAAAGGTTTTACTGAAGTAGACTCGAGTTTCTGCGATGACGATGGCCGTGCTTGCCCACCATGCTCCGAGCTCCTTGTTGTTGCGAGAGGTTTAGTTTTAGAAGTCATAAATCGGGAGATAAGAGAAGTGTTTCGGTTTAGAGAGAATCTTAAAATCCAAGTGTTTTTTAATATTTTAATTAAAACAAATCTTAAAGTTGTTTAAACAGAACCGATTAAGATCCCGCGGTTCCGTCATCCCGGCACCGTTATTTTCATCGAATTCACTTAGTCCAGATGAATTTGCTAAACTCAACTGAATGAGTTCCACACTTTCATTTAGACCGTGGGAAATCCCGTTAGCAACACGTGGGTTACATCATCCGAGGTATTCCCGATCATTCAACGAGACGTTTTAATTTAGTTGCAATTGTAGTTTTGTTGTTCTGTTTGTGATTAAATTTTGAGTTATTTTATATTTTGAAATGTTGTGACGGTGATTTTTATCTTGTAATGACTTTTAATTTAGTTTTGGTTTCAGTTTAGGGACTATCCTAAAGGTTTTGGTTTTCATGCAACAGTTTTATTTAACATGCAAGAAAGGTAAAGTGCATTGCAATAAAGTAAATTGCAATAAAATAAAAGCGTACCTGGAGGGTCTTCCCGTCATCCCAAGCTACACTTAAAACACATGTTAAGACATTTAAATATTTCAACAAGTGCCTAGGTAAAGCTAAGGGAAAGGTTTTGGTTGTCTACCAAAGTCCTAATCCTATAGCTAATCATCTCCTATGATGTCTAGGTTCTTGTGTTTTGGTTTAAGGATGACTTTCTTCACCTAAGAACAATTAAATTCAGTTGTTCTTATAAACATCCTATCATATTGAGGAAGTGCTTAAGACGAGTCTTACACATCTTTTCAATACCTCTAGGATTGTTTTAAGTCCAAGAGAATTTAATTATACAAGTGAATTAATCATCCAGGAGTTTAAGTTTTGTTCTCTTGCTCAGTGAACTAGGATATTTGAGTATCCTATAAGTGAACTAACACTTCACTTGATACCTCATTTAAGAGTTATAAAAATAAGAGCTTTAAAAGGGCAAATCAACTTATTAAGTATTTTAATGATTTAAGCTTAATGATTTAATTTTAATTTTGACTTAATTATAAAAAGTTAGTTTAAGTTTGGAATAGTGTTCGAGTTATTTTAGATTTAATTCTTAATAATTTCATTTAGGTTTGTTGATAAATGATTTTAATTTAATCTAATTCAATTTAATTTTAATTCAATTTAATTTAATTTTAATTTTATTTGATTTGATTTAATTTTAATTTAATTTAATTTAATTTTAATTTAATTTCAATTTAATTTTAATTTAATTTAGTTTTAATTTAATTTTAATTTTAATTTAATTTAATTTTAGTTTAATTTTAATCTTAATTTGATTTAATTTTAGTTTAAATTTAATCTGGATTATTATTTTAATTTTTTTTATTAAGAATTAAGTATTATTGAAGTGGTTTATTTAGGGATTTTTAAATTAAAGAATAAATATCCTCTTAATAATATCCCTACTTTAATAATTCCAATTTTTATTATTCTCCCAAAATTTCAATTAATTAATTAATTAAAGTTTTATTTTAATTATTTTTGAAATGGTTAGTAGGTTTCTACCCTCAATCATTTAAGTTTCAATCATCCAAAATCAGTTTAAAATCAAACATTTTACCCTCCCCTTTTGATTAATTCTAAAATTTTAATTAAATGTTGAAATTTTTAATTACCACTTTGCCCTTCAAGCTTAATAATCCTGTAACTCACTAAATTAAGCTCAAAAGAACTTGAAATTTTTATGTAACCTCACTTATATGTCAATTAAGACTTCAGAGGAGAAAATGTGATTTTTTTGTTTTTAATTTATTTATGTAATTATTTTTAATGGAAAATAGGGGTTTTCAAGGAAAATTCAATAACATAACCAAGGAAATATTTCTGTCTTTAAGAAAATTATGGGACATTCCTAATGACCAGAGGACCATTTGAACCAATTTTGGTGATTTTTTTTATTATATTTTATTTATTAGAATTATTTTGAGTTTTGGAGTATTAATTAATTTTAAATAAAATTAAACTTGAAAAATGGATTTTATATTTTTCATAAATCTTTCTGACCTCAAGGAGTTTAGTGAAAGAAATTTTACATTTATCTGATTTTTCTTTGATTTATTAGAATTACTTTAGTGAAAAGATTGAAAAATACATTTTTTAATATTAAAAAATACATTAAGCCTTTAAAATTTAATATCTTATCCTAGGGACTTAAGAAAAATATTTGGTTTATTCCAAAGTAATTAGAATTCAAAATGTGACATTTTGGTAATTTTTAATATTTTTCTGATTTTTATTATTTTTTAATTATTAAAAATATTAAAATATTGATAAAAATCAACTTTTTTAGAAAATTACAATTTTAATTTTCCTAAATTCCTCTGATTTCAGAGAAGCTCCAAAACTTTTTTTGTGAATTTTTGAAAGGTATTTTGTGAGTTATGAATTTTTAAAGTTTAATTTTATCCATTTTTGCTTAAGAGGCTTAATCAACCCATTTGGTGGGGTAAATCACGTTCAATTGGTTTCAAATTTTTATGTGAGGCTCTGCTGACCCTAAAGGACAGTGGAAAATTGTTTTCAATTTAATTTGATGTGTAATTAACCCTAATTAATTAAAGTTTAATTTTGTGTGTTTAGAGCAATTAGAATTATTCCAAGTGAACTAACTCAAAACCTATTTTTCCTAGGTTCCTCTGGTCATAAAAAACATCACCAAATTTTCCTAGAATTTATTTTTTCAACATGCTAATTATTGGAATTAAAATACTCAAAACAGTAACATGCAATTAAAAAATCAATAACTTCTCATAGGGATGGCCTTTGACCTTGGAAAATTCAGGGAATGTTCCCAAGTTCAGACGCTTCAAAAGCACTATGGTCTCATACCATGGTGAATTTCCTATATGCATGGAGAATTGAAATAGTGCAGAGAGTAAATAAATTATTAAAAATAAAATACTTGATAAAATGACCTGATCTCTTTTCCGCATTATTCTCCTCTATTCACTGAGCAAGTGGGTATTTTTATTTTATTTTTAGGATTTTTCTACACAAAGTTATGGATTTCCTAAGTCCTGGTAATTAAATAAATAAGAAAAATCCCTATTTTTCTATTTATATGAATCGGCGTCGCGTCAACCTTAGCATCTCCTAACAGGCATGCGGCGCTTTTTGGTTCGACGCCGCCATCCGACTCAGCGCTCCAGGGGCCCACGGTTCATGTACCATTGCGCTGTCCAGCTCGATCCCGATCGTTCGCTCGATACACACTCGATCCGACGGCTCCCAGTCATCGTCTACGACTGGTGTGAGCCCGTGACCGTCCACACTAAAACCCTAAGATCTCTCTCAATAATTAACGGATTTTTGTGTTCTTGTGCTCTATGGATTCTTCTTGAAGAGACGAATACATCTATACGGTGATCATGCATTGAAATTGAGGCATTTTAAATAGAGAATGTTCAAAAGCTCAGAAAGAAGAGAGAGCTCATACCTTTGCTCAGAGAAGTGAAGCTTCGATCTGAGAATTGTGTCACGTTCGATTGGGTCCAAGCAAGCTCCAGATTAAGTCCCTATGGCCGGCAGGCAAGGGTCACCCTCAAGTTCAGGTGGGTCAGGGCTGGGGTTTTGTGTAGGCAATTGAGCTTTGCCATGTGTCAAAAGCCTGATTTAAAATGGAATGGGGGAAGGCCAATTTTGGCTTGATTTGGTCAAGTCTACCTTTTGGACTTGGTTCACCCTTCAAGGTGGCTTTGGGTGTTGTGGGGAGTCAAAGGAATCTGCTGGTTTGGCATGGAGAAATCCTTATCGAAATATATTTGGATTAAATTTGAGGTGAAACATGTTTAAGGTTAATGACTTTTAGGAGGTGCTTAAAGGACCTCCTCCTTTTGCCATTTAAGGAGGGATGACAAATTAGAGATTCTCATGGCTTTCCAATGGCTTACATGTGGCTTCATGGCTCCATATGGCTTGGGAAAAGATTTGGTCAATTTCATGAAAAAAGGATTTTGTGAATTTTGGCATTTTGATGGGAATTGTTATAAGGCTTGATTTGAAATTTTTAAATTGATAAATTAGGAGTTTAGGAATGATTTTAAATTGAATGTGTGATGAGGGAAAGTGTCATGTGGGCATTAGATTAATTTGGGCTTTTGAATATGGTGGAAGTGGGCTTTTAGGAAGGTTTAAGGGAGTGGGCCTTTATGTTTAACAATGGGCTTTTAGATGAAAAATTTTGCAAAGTGCCATGCCAAATAAATGTTGAATTTAGTTTAAGGATGTGTCTTGAATGATTTGAAGCAAATTTGAGGTAGTTTGGAATTGAATTGGGTTGAATTTGGGTTCATTTGGTAAATGGGCCAATGTAGGTCAAATTGGGCTAATTTGGGCCAATGTTGGGCTAGGGTTGAAATTGATGTAAAATTAATGTTGGGAAATGTTTATGGGAGTGTTTCAAAGAGGTTTCAACTTTGGTTGGCTTTTGGTTTTGGGACTTGAGCTTATTTGGGTTAGGTTTGGGTGTAGGCCCATTTGGGGAATTTTGGGTTTGGGTTGAATTTGAGTAAGGTTTGGGTCCAAATTTTGGGCAAATCATGTTAGTGTTTTGTTTTTGGGGATGCTAAGAAGGTTTTATAAAAGATTTGGGTCAAATTGGGATTGAATTGAGTTGGTTTGAGGTAGGTTTAGGTCATGGGTCAAAATTGGGCCTTAAGCTTAAAAATGAAATTGGATTCAAATATCAATCAAATTGGGCATTAATTTGGTCTAGATTGATATTAGGGATATTTAATTGAAGATTAGAATTGAATTGGACCAAAATTGAGACCAATTGGGGTGATTTGGTTTGACATTGGGTTCATTTGGGTTTAAAATGGGCTAAATTGAGGGTTTTGGTAAAAGTAGGGTAAATTGACAAACTTAGCCCATGGTGTAGTTGGACAAAATGAAATTTGGATTTTTTGGGATTTTTTGGAATTTTTTGTGAATTTTCTGAATTTTTGGATTTTTGGGTCAAGAGGGGCATTTTGGTAATTTGGAGGGTATTGGGGGTATTTTTAGAAATTTTTGGTACTTTTGGCTGGAGATGGTCCATTTGAGTAGGGGGAAAAGGTTTAGGATTGATTCTGAGGACTTTTGGGTGATTTGGAGATTTTTGGAGGATTTGGGCAATTTCAAGGGCTTTTGGTAGGTTTGATGGGTGTAGGGTCCCCGGGGTCAAAAATTGAAATTTTGGAAGAATGAAGATTGATCAACTTGTGAGTGAAATGGAATCACTTTGATTGAGACATGAAGCCATATTAAGCCCATATGAGCCATGAGAGGACTCATTGGAGGCATTCAGCTATGTTGTTCCTAACCCTCTTAGCCGGGGCTTAGGGGTTGAGGTCCATCCATATGAATTACCTACATGAGTCAGGGAGTCAAGTTGGTTATAGGTATGGTTTTAGGATTTGGTTTGTGTGTGTGAGAGTGTAGAGTGTGAGTGTAGTGAGTGTGTAAGTCGGCCCTCACCGGACCGGGCCACCGGGGCGGTCCTAAGGCCGAAAGAGTCCTATAGGGAACTCATCCTTTAAACCTCCACATTTGATCTCAACCCTCTAGGTGATTAGGGGTCTACAATAAAGCTTGTGGGGTTTGCAGGGAGACAAGAAGTGGTTTAAATTTCTAAGGGATGGGTCCCAATTCTAGTCCGCTAAGATAGTCAAAGGAAAAGCCTAAAGCTAGATCCTAAACACTAAAGAAGGAAGAGAAGACCTCATCAAAAATGAGGTCAACAGGTGAAAAGAAAATAAACTGTGAATCTAAATCATACCTTCGTGCTTTAGGTATTTTTCTTTTTTGAAGTTCCGCAGGTTCTTTTGTTCACTTAATTAACCTGTACTGTTAATAACTTTCTAAACATATATAATATCACAGAAATTACTTGGTAAAGAGTTTTGAAATAAGTACAACTACTAACACAATTTATACCACAACATAACACAACATCCACATATGTTTCACAAATCCAGTTTCAGAGTTACAATCACAAATTTAAATATTAAAATTTAAAAGCCACACAAATTTAATTTATACAACATTATTAAAATGTCTTGCACAACATAATAATCAAAGTTCATAAACTAAACATCAATACTGAATCTAAGAAAACAAACAAACAATCACATAACATAAATACCTAAGCATAGAATCTAATCATCAACATTAAAATCCCAAACTATATCTTCATCACCTTGTTTAGCGAGTGGAGTAAGTGCAGTAGTGAGTATAACAAGGGCATTCAGGAAATATAATATCAGGCTCTCCTCTCCGATAACGATTCTCAGCATCATAGTAGGCAATCTCAAATTCAGAATGTCTCTAGAGATAATCACTGTCATAATTATGCCTCGCTCTAATACTCCAATCCTCTGATCAATATGCTCTAATTTTTCTTCAATCATTTCAAAACTTTTTCGCTGCAGGGTCATTTCATTCATCAAATCATAAAGGGTAGGAAAACTATAGGTAGGAGGGTCATAACTGGTAGAGGGAATATCCCTACTAATTGAAGGTGCATAGCTCCTAGTCCCAGATCTCCATCCTTCGTGGGATTCATAAGTCTTTATATTAGCTTGGTTAATGGGTTTCATAGGTTCAACCCATTCCTCATCATCTTTAGCCTCTACTCCAGACAGTTGGCAGAGTAAATAAATTAAACTAGGATGTCCTGGTCCTCCTCCACTTTCACTTCTTACAGTGGCTAATATATTTTTGTAAATAATACTTCCCACATTAATACTTCTGTGGTTCTGAATACAAAAATTCAGAACTGCTCTATCTCTTGTTACTTCACTATGGTGATAGGTAGGTAACAAAGTGGAACAAATAAAATAATGTCAAGCTTTAGAGGTTGCATTTAACATAGACAGATGGAAGTTTACCAGTTCACGCTACGTAATTTTCCAAGTCCCTCTCCCATCAGTGAGAAAGTTAATCACCTCCTCCAGCGGTCCTTCCATTATTCCAAAAGTATCATATTCACTGGTACGCAGATCTTGTACTTCGTAGAAAGCATTTATTCTTACAGCATTAAAATCAACTAAAAATCCTCTAACCTTTATTGGTACATCTTCCATCTTAGTCAGGTTGGCATAAAATTCTTTTACAACTTCAACTGCAGCCCTGTTTGTTGTATAGCTTAAAATTTCCCATCTTCTCTCTTTTATTGTTCATTCCCCTTCACCTCCAGAATTCTTAAAGACTTTATCCTGAACCGTATTTCATCATAATCTAGTCGCCTCTTCTGTCGTGGAGCCATTTCTCGATCTATCAAATTTACAAAAATATTGACTAAACTTAAAAATAATACTAGAATGGCTTCCAAAGGTTACTTAAAATAATCTAAAATGGATTCCACAAATTTCTTCCAACTATTTTTCTATACTTTAATTTTTTTCAAAATTCGCAAATGTGGAAGAAATACTCGATGAAAATCATAAATTTTTGCATGGGAGTGAAGCTCTTACCAAGAGAAGATAAATCTGGTGTCAAAATGTGTTGATATTGCTCCAAATCCAAGATCTCTCAAGCCCTAGGTCGGTTTTTCAAAGTTATGAGGAAGAGGACGATGAATAGTGACGGTTGACCGGTCAAAATAAAGTTTTTTTCGGGATCTCGCCGTCAGTGGAAAAAATCTCATTGTCGGCGGGCTAATTAATTCAAATAGGCTTAAAGTTTCGGGAAAATCTCACCGCTGGCGGCATCATTCTCGCTGTCGACGAGATTTTTCGGGAATTAATATTTTTAATATTTATATTGTTTTAAATTTATTTTAAGCCTTGATAATGTTCGATCAATCAACTAAATACATTTTATTGTGATTAGATGCTATTTTAACTCACATAAATTCACAAAACAGAAACCATAACAATTTTATATAAGAAATCCATGGTTTTACAATATGCATACACTACATTTACTTAACACATAAAATTTAGCGTCGCAATCCAAACCACAGTACTCAAGTCGCTGAGACTAAACAAAAAACACATAATCTCATCTATACTGAGATCAAATCTTAAAATCTAAAATATCAAAAGAGCAAATTTCATAAAATTTAAATTCAAACTAACTCAACACATAAACAAATACAAATGTCCTCTACTTGTCAGTGATAGTGCTAAATACATCTCTGATATCTCCGATAGAACGTAGATGAATGAATAAATTGTAGAAAGGCCTGTAAGGGAATTCTTCAGTAGAATCTTCTTCAATCCATCATTTCTTTCTCAAAAGCCGTATGAAACTAGCTTCAAGATGTCCAGAATAATCGAAGTGTTCCTTCATCCTCCACACAATATGATCAAATAAATCAGAGATATTATTAATGGAAGTCATCACGTTTTGTACCTCTTTTTTCAATCCTTTGAGTTTTTGTAAGATCAGATTTGTTTTATTAGTAAAGGACCTGATTGAAAGAGTTTTTTGAGATGCTTGATTCGCAGTAATGGTTGTCTCATTATCGTTATCTGGAGTAGGAAACATATCAGTTGGATCTAATGGTTTCCAAGGCAAAAGTACTTTTTCCCAGGCTTCATAAGAAACTTGGTACTGACTGCATAATGCAAAAATTGTTGAAGGATGTCCAAGCCCATAAATCGATCCATGCACGATCGAGGCCTAAGGCAGACTTCACAATAATTGAACCAACATCGATAGGTAATCCCGCTTGAATACAATAATTCAGAATTGCACACTCCTTAGAAACTTTGTTTACCCTCATAGTGGGTAATAATTTTGAAGAAATAAAGAAGTGACAGTGTTTAGAGACAGGGTTTAGAAGTGATGCAGAAAAACTAACATACCCGTCTTCTCTTGTTTCCCAATCTTCTGATTCATCAGTCAAATATCGATATATCTCATTCATATTATTTCTTGTAGGAATGAAATTGGAATAGTGGTAAACAGGTGTATTTTCAATTGAATATAACTCATTGATTCTAGAAGGAGTGAAAGTTACCCATCTGCCTCGCACATAAACGCTTCCGTTGTTGATTCCATGAAGATTGGAGTAGAACTCTTTTACTATGGGGATGACTACTGCAGAAGTTGTAGAGCATAATACCTCCCAACATCGTCGCATAATCGTCTCCTCGATAGACATTATCTAACCCTCCACTCCACTATTCATGAATCCTCTTTCTTTGATTAATCTCTTCTTCATCATAACTTTGTTGAAGATTCACTGGGCCTCATAACTGACAAACTTTCTTCGATTGAACACTCGGGATCTAGTGATTTCAAGTAGATTGGATGCCATAATGATGAGTTTTTGTGGAGTTTCAAATCATTTTCAGGAAGTAAATGGGTTAGATTTCGAGTTTTAGGGGTTTTAAAGAGTTAAAATACTTAGAATCACCAGAAACCGTCAAAATAACTCCCTAAACTGCTCATTCATTGATCTCACAGTCGGCAGAAATGATCGCGCCGTCGGCGGGATTCTTAAAAATATGAACTTCATTTAGCAAGCAAAACTCGCCGTCGACGGCGTCAATCTCGTCGTCGGCTGCGTCGATCTCGCCATTAGCGACGTCAATCTCGCCATCGGCGGCGTCGATCTCGCCGTCGGCGGGCTAAGGCAAAATTGCCCAGTTTCGCTCTGGTCCGAATACTTTCCAATATTTTTTTATATATCTAATATCGTGATGATAATAAATATAAATTTGAGTAGTAGAATTCATTTTATACCAAAAATAGAAATAATTCAATTAAATATACAATTATTATACCTAAATAAAGATCACTATGGGTTACCTCTCATAAAGCGCTTGGTTTAACGTCGTCGACCGACCTATTATCAGGTTATTAATCGGGTTGACTGAGCATTAAAACCTCTTTAAAATTTTGTCTTTTTCCTTCAAAGTATAGTTTTAATTTGTGTCCATTTACTTTAAATCTGTGTCCAGTCTTTTGATCTTCAATTTCTACAACTCCGTATGTAAATATTTGAGTTATAGTGAAAGGTCCTAACCATCGAGATTTTAGTTTCCCAGAAAATAATTTCAATCTTGTATTATAAAGTAAAACTTCTTATCCTGGTTCAAAATTTATTTTAGTTACTCATCCGATCATGCCATAATTTCATCTTCTCCTTATATATTCTATTGTTATTATAGGATTCATTTCTTAATTCTTCTCATTCATTCATCTGCAACAATCTCTTCTCACCAGCATCTTTTAAATTATAATTGAATTCGTTAATCGCCCAATACGCTTTGTGCTCTAATTCAGCTGGTAAGTGACAAGTTTTTTCATAAATAAGCCTGTAAGGAGTCATTCTAATCAGGGTTTTATAAGCAGTCCTGTATGCCCATAATGCAGTGTCTAGTCTTGTAGACCATTCTAATCTACTAGGGTTTATAGTTTTTTCTAGAATTCGTTTAATTTCTTGATTAGAAACTTCAGCTAATCCACTGGTCTGTAGATGATAAGCAGTCGATATTTTTTGAATAATGTTAAATTTTTCTTCCAATTTTTGAATATATTTATTCTTAAATGGTATCCTCCGTCAATGATAATCACTCTCGGCATTCCATATCTTGTGAAAATATTTTTCATTAAAAATTTTGAAACGCTGTTAGCATCACAACGAGGTAAGGCTTGTGCTTCAATCCAATTAGAAGCATAATCAACAACAACTAATATATATGAGTTCCCAAATGAAGGAATAAATGGTCCCATGAAATCTAATCCTCAAACATCAAAAATTTCAACTTCTAATATAAAATTCAGAGGCATTTTATTTCTTCTAGATATATTACCTACTCGTTGGCATTTATCGCAAGTTTTTATATATCTATAAACATCTTTAAAAGAGTAGGCCAATAAAATCTAGAATGTAAAATTTTATAAGCAGTTTTGTCAGTCCCAAAATGTCCTCCAAATTCAGATCGTGACATTTTGGAATAATTTGTTCAGTTTCTTCATAAGGCACGCAGCTTCTAATAATGAGATCCTTACAATTTTTATATAAATATGGTTCATCCCAAAAATATGTTTTAGCATCGTAAATGAATTTTTTTTGTTGTTGCAGAGTTAGCATGAGTGGTAAAATATCACTTACAATATAATTAACTATATCAGCATACCATGGTATTTTCCACTCATTTATATTATAAAGTTGTTCGTCAGGAAAACTGTCTGTAATTTCACTATCAGTGTCAGATAATTCACAATATTCTAATCTTGACAAATGATCTGCAATTTGATTATCAGTCCCTTTCTATTAATTATTTCAAAATCAAATTCTTGCACCAGTAATATCCATATGATTAATCTTGGTTTGGAATCTTGCTTTTGCATTAAATATTTAATAGCAGAGTGGTCAGTATGAACAATACATTTAGTTCCAATTAAATAAGGTCTAAATTTAACAAAATAATATACAATTACTAATAATTCTTTTTCTGTAACTCTATAATTGATTTCAGTACTATTGAGAGTTTTACTAGCATAGTATATAACTTTAAAAATTTTATCATACCTTTGTCCAAGAACAGCTCCTATAGCATAATCACTAGCATCATACATAAGTTCAAATGATTTCTCCCAATCAGGTGAAACTATTATAGGTGTTGTGATTAATTTATTTTTTAATAATTTAAAAGCATTTAAGCATTCTGTAGTGAATTCAAATTTCTTGTCTTTTTCTAAAAGTTGGCATAAAGGTATAGTAATTTTTGAAAAATCTTTTATATAATGTCTGTAAAATCCGGCATGTCCAAGAAAACTTCTTACCCCTCTCTCACTGTAGTAGGAGGTGGTAATTTAGCTATAACTTGAATTTTCACAGGGTCTAATTCCACGCCATTTTTTGAAATTTTCTGCCTTAATACAATTCCTCCTACAACCATAAATTGACATTTCTCCCAATTTAGAACTAAGTTAGTTTGTTCGCATACCTCTAACAATTTTTTAAGATGATCCAAGCATGTGTCAAATGATGTTCTAAATACAGAGAAATCATCCATAAATACTTCTATTCCATCATCAATTAATTTACTAAATATAGACATCATACATCTTTGGAATGTTGCAGGTGCATTACATAATCCAAAAGGCATTCTTCAAAATGTAAATATTCCATAAGGACTAGTAAATGTAGCTTTCTCTTGATCCTCAGGAGCAATAGGTATTTGATGATAGCCAGTATATCTATCTAAAAAACAAAAATATTTATGTCCGGCTAGTCTATTTGGTATAGGAATGGTAAAGGGAAGTGATCTTTTCTTGTGGCTGCATTTAATTTTCTATAATCAATACATAAGCGTCATCCAGTAACTTGTCTTATAGGTATTAAATCATTATTTTCATTAGCTTTAACGGTCACTCCTCCTTTCTTAGGAACACAGTGAATTGGGCTTAGCCAAGCACTGTCCAAAATAGGATATACAATACCATTGTCTAACCATTTCAATATTTCTTTCTTGACTACATCTTTCGTTATTGGGTTTAATCTCCTCTGGGGATCAACTCTTGGTTTATGTTCATTATCCAAAATAATTTTGTGCATACAGATCGAAGGACTAATTCCCTTAATATCTGCTAAGATCCAACCAAAAGCTTTCTTATACTTTTTTAATGTATCCAGAAGTTTCTGCTCTTGTGATTCATTTAATTTGGCCGATATAATAACAGGTAAAGTTAAAGAATTTACCAAAAATACGTACTTCAAATGAGTAGGTAAAACTTTTAACTCAAGTTCAGGAGGTTTATGTTGACCTCATTTTTGATGAGGTCTTCTCTTCTTCTTTTTAGTACTTAGGATCTAGCCTTAGGCTTTTCCTTTGACTATCTTAGAGGACTAGAATTGGGATCCACCATCTAGAATTTCAAACCACTTCTTAACTCCCTGCAAACTCCACAAACTCGACTGTAGACCCCTAATCACCTAGAGGGTTGAAATCAAATGTGGAAGTTTAAAGGATGGGTTCTGAGAGGACTCTTTGGCACTTAGGACGCCCACAGGTGACACTGGTCCGGTGAAGGGGCTGACTTACACACACACTACACTCATACACTACACTTTCACACACCTCCTAAAACCACACCCATACCTAACTCGACCTCCCGACTCATGTAGGTGATTCACATGGATGGTCCTTAACCCCTAGCCCTTGCGCAAGAGGGTTAGGAACAACATAGTGAATGCCTCAAATGAGTCCCTTCATGGCTCATGTGGGCTTGATGTGGCTTCATGGCTCAACCAAAATGATTTCATTCCACTCAAGTTTACCCGATCTTCAATTTCCCAAATTTTTAATTTTTGACCCCGGACCCTACACCCGCTTAGCCTACCCAAAACCCTTGAAACTACCCAAATTTCTCAAAAAATTTCCAAATCACCCAAGATTCCTCAAAATCAATCCCAAACATTTCCACATCACTTAAATTGATCATCCATACCCAAAAATACCTCCCAATACCCTCCAAATACCCAAAATACCCCTCTTGACCCAAAAATCCAAAAATTCAGAAAATTCCCAGAAAATTTCAGAAAATCCCAAATATTCCCAATTTCATTTTGTCCAACTACACCATGGGCCAATTTTGTCAATTTACCCTACTTTTGTCAAAACCCCCAATTTGACCCATTTTAACCCAAAGTGAACCCAATGTCAAACCAAACCTACCCAATTGACCCAAATTCTGGTCCAATCCAATTCTAAACTTCAATTCAACATTCCCAACACCAATCTAGACCAAATACAAGTTCAATTTGATTGATATTTGGATCCAATTTCACTTTTGGCCTTAAAGCCCAATTTGGACCCATGACCCAAACTCACCCAATTCAACTCCAATTAACCCCAAATCTTTTCTAAATCTTCCTTAGCATCCCCACAATCAAAAAACTAACATGATTTGCCTAAATTTAGACCCAAACCCCACTCAAATTCAACCCAAAGCTAAAAGGCCCATTTTTGACCTAAACCCAAACCTAACCCAAAAGAGCCCAAACCCCAAAACCAAAGCCCAACCAAAGTCAAAACCTCCTTGAAACACTCCCATAAACATTTCTCAACATTAATTTTACATCAATTTCAACCCTGGCCCAACATTGGCCCAACTTGGCCCACTTGGACCTATATTGGCCCATTCACCAAAAGAACCCAAATTCAACCCAAATCAAACCCAAAGCACTCCCAATTTGCTTCAAGTCACTCATGATACATCCATGAGCTAAACCCAACAATTATTTGGCCCAACCTCTTTACAAAATTTCATCCCAAAATCCATTTTAAAATTCAAAAGCCCACTTTCCTAAACCATTTTAAAAGCCCATCCTTCACCACATCCAAAGGCCCAAAATTGGTCCCAAAGCTCACATGATATTTCTCTACATCATCCATTCAATTAAAATCATCCCTAAGTCATAAACCAATGATCAAATAATTCTAAATGAAGCTTCATCCTAATTTTCACCAAAATATCCAAAATTCTTAAAACCCTTTTTTATGAAATTGACTTGACTTTTCCCAAGCCAAAGGTGAGCCATGAAGCCATGCATGAGCCACATGGAAGCCATGAGAGCCTCTTTACATGTCACCATGCCATTAATGGCAAGAAGAGGGGACCCTTTCTTAACCCTTCATTAAGCCTTTTTAACCATACTCATGTCGCACTCTAAACCATGCTTTGCCACCTAATCCTTGATGGAGACTCCACCACACATGGGAGGTTGACCCACCTGACCTCCTCGGCCCAAAACCGAGGTCTTGGGGAGGTGCACCAAACCCATTTGCATGGGTTGACCAAAATAAGCCAAAATGACCCCTTCCCTTTCTACTTTGATTCAATCACTTTACACATGTCAAACCTCGATTGAATGCACCAAACCCCGACCACGACCCACCCGAACAAGATGGTGACCAATGCACGGCGGGCCAGCCGCCGGAAAACACCATGGCGGAGAGCTCACATCCGAGCCAACCTAGGAATTCTCCCTGTCGAGCGGCCCCATCCCCGGTGGCCATTGGAGGCCGTTCTTCTCTTGCCAGAGCGGTGATCCCAAGCCCTAACTCTCGCATGGGAGGCCCTCCACCCTCTCCTATTTAAACACCACCCCTCTCGGCCATGAGAGGTGCTGAAACAAACCTTAAGGAAACTGCGCAAAATTGTTCCGGACTCCTCCCCATACACGAGCACTTGATCCCCAGCTGAGATCCCCCGGCATTTCTTCTCTCGCGAGCTCGATTTCGGAGTTGAAATCTAGGCCCAAAACCAGGACACTTCTCCACAGTGAGCCAATCCCCAAATTGATTGGTTCTACACCTTCACCAGACCAAGGGAAGGTGTCCACGAGCAAAAGCCCCATCTCCAGGTCACCCAATTGCTTCAGTCTCCAAGCTTTGTGATCGGCTGTGGTCGAAATCCCACCTAGGCAATTCACCAGACCAGGAGACTTCATCTGGAGCTTGCTGGGATCCAATCGAAGATACAACAACTCTCGGATCGAAGCCACACATCTACGAGCAAAGGTATGGCCTCACTCTTCTTCTCGAGCTTCTGAACATTCTCCATTTTTATTGCGTAAATTTCATCCCACATAAACCGTATGGATGTGTTCGTCTTCTCAAGACGAATCCATAGAGCATTAGAACATGAAAATCCATTGAGTATCGAGTGAGATCTTAGGGATTTAGTGTGGACGGCTCTCGGGTGAGGACGCTCGGGGATGATGAACGGATGCCGTCCATTCAATACACGCGCGGACGGACGACTCAGATGGCGTCGGATCAGGAGACGGTACGAGAACCGCGGGGCCCGGGCTGCTGACTCAGATGGCGGCGTTGAATGGGAGCGCGACGCGTGTGCGTTAGGAGATGCCGAGGATGACGTGGCGCCGCGTGGATAAATAGAAAATTAGGGATTTTTCTGATTTATTTAATTCCCTAAACTTCAAAAATTCATAACTTTGTGTAGAAAAATTAGAAAAATAAAATAAAAATACACTCTTGCTCGATGAACGAGAGGAGAATAATGTGGAAAAGAAATTATTTAATTTCATCGAAGCATTTTATTTTTAATAATTTATTTACTCTCTGCACATTTTCAATTCTCCATGCATGTATACAATTCATCATGGCATGAGACCATAGGGCTTTTGAAGCCTCTGAATTTGGGAACATTCCCTGAATTTTCCAAAGTCTGAGGCCATCCCTATGAGAAGTTATTGATTTTTCAAATTCATGTTACTTGTTTTGAGTATTTTAATTCCAATAAATAGCATGTTGTGAAATAAATTCTAGGAAAATTTGGTGATGTTCCTTATGACCGGAGGACCCTAGGAAAAATAGGTTTTGAGTTAGTTCATTTAAAACAACCCTAATTGACTTAAACACCCAAAATGGATCTCTAATTAATTAGAGCTAACCATACATCAAATTGACTTGAAATCGATTCTCCACTGACCTCTAGGATCGAGAGGAACCCACCATAAAAATTTGAGGTCAATTGGACTTGGTTAGCCCAACTAATTGGGTTGATTAAGCCATTTAGTCATTTTAAACTTTAAAAATTCATAACTTTCAAAATACTTTTCAAAAATTCACCAAATTGGTTTTGGAGCCTCTCTGATATTAGGGGAATTTAAGAAAATTAAAATTTCAATTTTCTAAAAAAGTTGATTTTTAATATTTTAATAATTAAAAATAATAAAATTCACCAAAATGTCACATTTTGAATTTTAATCACTTAGGAACAAACCCCATATTTTTCTTAGGTCTATTTAATGAGATATTAAATTTTAAAGCTCTAGGGTAATTTTAAAATTAAAAAAATGTATTTTCTAGCATTTTCACTAAAATAATTATAATAAATCACAGAAAAATCAGAAAATTGTAAAATTTGATTCTCTAATTTTCTTGATATCAGAGAGATTTTTGAAAAATATAAAATTCATTTTTCAACATTTATTTTTTTTTAAATTAGTTAACACTCCAAAACTTAAAATAATTATAATAAAAATAATATAATTCAAAAAATCACCAAAATTGGTCCAAGTGGTCCTCTAGTAATCAGGAATGTCCCATAATTTTCATAAGGACAGAAACTTTCCCTTGGTCATATTATTAAATTTTCCTTGGAAATCCCTATTTTCCACCAAAAATAATTATATAAATAAATTAAATACGAGAAAAATCACATTTTCTCCTCTCATGTCTTTATTGACATATGAGTGAAGTCACATAAAAATTTCAAGTTCATTTGAGTTTAATTTAGTGAGTTATGAAATTATTAAGCTTAAAGGGTAAAGTGGTAATTAAATTTTTTTTAATCCTTAATTAAAACTTTAGGTTTAATAAAAAAATTAATTAACAAGTAAAATATTTGATCTTAATCTGATTTGGATGATTGAAATTTAAATAATTAAAGGGTAGAAACCCATTAAATAATTTAAAATAATTAAACCTTAATTAAATAATTGATTAAATTTGGAAGAATAAAAAAATTGGAATTATTAAAATAGGGATATTATTAGGAAGAGATTTATTCTTTAATTTAAAAATCCCTAAATTAATTATCTCATTAATACTCAAATCTTAATAAAAATGACAACTCAA
The DNA here is from genome assembly GCA_022702705.1 of Papilionanthe hookeriana x Papilionanthe teres. Taxonomy (NCBI): domain Eukaryota; kingdom Viridiplantae; phylum Streptophyta; class Magnoliopsida; order Asparagales; family Orchidaceae; genus Papilionanthe; species Papilionanthe hookeriana x Papilionanthe teres. The sequence goes on along the minus strand of CM040428.1, from coordinate 106,104,555 downwards.
ATTCAAAATATTAAAAGATTTAATCATTAAACTAAAATTAAATTATTAAACTCTTTCAAAAGTTTCAATTAAAATTAAAAATAAAATTCAATTAAAAATTAAATTAAATTAAGTAAATTAAATTAAATTAAATTAAATTAAATTAAATTAAAATTAAAAGTTGAATTAAATTAAAGATTAAAATTAAATTAAATTAAAAGACTTAAATTAAATCAAATTAAATAAAATAAATAAAATCAAATTAAATTAAGTTAAATCAAATTAAAGATTAAATTAAATTAAATTAAATTAAATTAAATAAATAAAATTAAATTAAATTAAATTAAATAAATAAAATTAAATTAAATTAAATTAAATAAATAAAATTAAATTAAATTAAATTAAATCAAATCAAATAAAATTAATTTAATTTAACATCAAATCAAACTAAATTGAATTAAATTGAATTAAATAAATTAAAACTTAATTAAATTAAATTAAATTAAATTAAGTTGAATTAAATATAACATCACCAAAGACATAAAGAATTTAAAATAAATCTAAAATAACTTGAACACTAATCCAAATTAATTGAAATTAAACTAAATCATAAACTATTTGAACACCAATTTGCCCTCGAAAGCTTTGGTTATTATAACTCCTAAACGAATATTAAATGAAATGTTACTTCACTTATAGGACATTCAAACATCCTAGTTCACTGAGTAAGATAATAACAAAACTTAACTAAACCTCGGACGATTAATTCATTTGTGTAATTGAATTCATTTGGACTTAAAACAACTAGAAATATTGAAAAGATTTTTAAGATTTGCCTTAAGCACTTCCTCGATATGATAGGATGTTCATAAGAACAATTGAATTTAATTGTTCTTTGATGAAGAAAATCGTCTTCAAACAAAAACACAAGGAATCTAGACGTCATAGGAAATGACTAGCTATAGGAATAGGAATTTGGTAGAAAACCATAACCCTTACCTTAGCTTTACCTAGGAACTTGCTTAAATATTCTAATTGTGTTTTAAGTACAGCTTGGGATGACGAGAAGACCCTCCAGGTACGCTTTAATTTTATTGCAATTTACTTTCTTGCAATTTACATTATTGCAATTTCATTAATCGCATCACACTTACTTTTCTTGCATGATAAACAACTCGTTGCATGAAAACCCACACCTTTAGGATAGTCCCTAAAAGCTGAAACCAAAACTAAGTTAAAAGTCATTGCAAGATAAAATTCACCGCCACAACATTTTAAAATATAAAACAACTCAAAATTTAATCACAAACGAACACAAAACTACAATTACAATTAAATTAAAACGTCCTTGTTGGATGATCGGGAATACCTCAGATGATGTAACCTACGTGTGGCTAACGGGATTTCCCACGGTCTAAATGAAAGTGTGGAACTCATTCAGTTGAGTTTAGCAAATTCATTTGGACTAAGTGAATCCGATAAAAATAACGATGCCGGAAGGATGGAACCGTGGGATCTTAACCGGTGTTGTTATAATCAAATTTAAGATTTGTTTTAAATAAAACATAAAAAACACTTGGAAATTAAGATTTTCTCTAAACCAAAACACTTTTCTCATCTCCTGATTTATGACTTCTAAAACTAAACCTCTGCGATAACAAGGAGCTCGGAGCATGGTGGGCGGCACGGCCATCGTCATCGAGCAAAATCCGAGTCTACTTCAGCAAAACTTTCCTAGAATTAAATAACAAAGCCATAGGACTTCGAGGTAGTTTGCCTAGTGCAACATAAATCCTCAACTCTTCGTTAGGCATTTGCACTGCAAATTAAGCCCTAACCGGTCTTAGGATCCCGAGGGGGTCGTCCGGTACGACATAAACCCTCACATCTTCAAGGCTATTTGTTTGATTTTATCATACAAATATAAGCCCTAATTAATTAAAATTGGCAAGATCAAAACATTTAAATAAATATTAGGACTTTCCTAAACTCAAGCCAAACAATAGGATAGTCGGGAAATTACCGAAGTTCGCTTCGAATCTGTGATTTCTCCTACTTTTCTTCCTTTGGATTCCCAAAACAAAATGTTCCAAATTTGATCCATTCCCTATTGAAATTCATAAATTCAATCCCTTGAAAACTTAAACTTTGAAATCCTTGAGAGCAGAATTATTGATTATTATCGAGAGTTTTCTTAGGTGATTCCCGTCACTTAAGATGTAATTAACTATAGGGGCTTTCCCTCATAGGGAATTTTAAAGAACCCAGGTAATATAAACCCTGTTTAATACTTTCATATTATGCAGGGGAATTTGTCGGCTTATAAAATTGGTTCGCAGACCAAACGGATGTCACAAATCTTCTAGTTTATTTAATCGAGTCCCACCGTCAAGCAGTGTGTCTATCCTTAGGGATAGATACACGGTTTGTGGTGCGGTGCTCGTTTATATAAACTATTTGGGATGTGAGGTCGGTTTAATCTCAAATCTTAAAACCTTCAAATTTAAAATTATTTTCAAAATCAAATATTACTTTTCAAAATTATTTATTTAAATTAAATTAAAATTCGCCGACAACTTCTGTTAGGCGACCCCTTTTTTTTTTTAAAATAAAACACACAACCTAAAAATATGCCGACAACTTCTGGCGACTCCGCTGGGGACAATTCCTCTCTCCATTATAATCAAATAATTCTGCTTTCAAAAATCGGTAGTGTATCCATGTCCTTAATGGGTCAAACTACCCTTCTTTCCGTTGGAATACTATGTTCATTTCTACCTTGGACAAGTATAGCCAACATTCTCACGGATTTAGGAGCCACTTGTTTAGACACCCCTAAACAGAGAGGTTCCGAGATCCTTTTACCTCATTTTCGAGGTGGGGTGGACCCCCAATAGGTGTTAGTTAGGAGTGATCCTTCGAGTCGGGAAGTCTTGCATAAGACTTTCTTTTCCTTTCCAACTCTAAATCGGATTCATTACCTTCTCTACACCTTTGAACATTCTGTTCTAAATAAACAAACCCTTTTATAAATAATTCTTTTAACAATTCTTATAAATACATGAACAAGAATGTGTTCGGACTCTTTTCGATTCCTCTCTTTTCGTCCTGATGAGAAGAAGCATAACTTGGGACTGACAATCAGAATTTACCCTGCAGAAACGGAGGCCCCAAAGCCGATTTTCTCCTTCACCAACGGACTCGGACTTCGCCGTCTATAAGGATGAGTCGCCCGATAATGGGATCATCCGATTTGGACAAGGATTTAAAAACACGAATGTCAAGATCACCGACGTTTCCCTTTTCGCACTGACGAACAAGGTATCTGAAGCTGAGAAGCCGCTGCTTGAGTTCAACCTTAGGTCGACTCGAGAGTTTCCTCCCCTGCAAAGGATCCCGACTGAGAGGAGTACTGCTGTCCGCAGGAGGACTGTTCTTACTACCCCCACTGGTCTAGTTGTTTCTGCACCTACCCCGACTTCTGCCAAATTAAAGGGGAAAGAAATCCAGAATTATGGTAAACCTGTTACCGTGGAGGGTACAGATCTTCCTGTGAGACCTTCTGTTTTCGAAATCGGGTCCAGCTCAAGGATTCCATCACTGACAAGGACCCAAAGAAGAAATAGAAGTAGAAGGATCGCTAGAGAAGCCAGAGCTGTTGAAATTCCTTTCCTGGAGGAAATCCCAGAACTCGCTCGAATATACACCGCAGCCGTAATATACACCGCTGCTTGAATACATACCACTTTTGGGAGGAAGCAGGTTCCATCCCCTCTCCGCCGCAGAGGACGAGGAAAATGTTCGCAAGATTGCTGTCGCATTACCTCAGCCCGCATATTACAACGATAGCCGCAAGAAAAGGACTAGAACTACGCCATTTGCTCGACTACAAACTTTGGTAGAAAAGTTAGCAAGGAAGGAAAAGTGCCCCGTATCGGAGATTCTACGAAGGATAGGGCGGGTGCCAATCAAATCCCATCTTGGGCCCCGAGTAGAACCCGCCGCCATGACGGAAAAGCCAAGTAAAAGAATGAAGGCTAGTCCGCTCCGTCGTCGTCTCGGGATTACGGATTAGGGAGGATACCACCTTCCGAGCATTTGGCGGACGGACCATCCGGTCCTAGACCTTCCGCCGCTAGAAGGATGGTATGGCGTCCCACTACCGGGCGACTGAGATTGAAACAACGACCTAAGAAAGAAAGTCTCGCCGGAGACTTGAATCTGAAGAAAGTGCTACTGCGATAAAGGGGACTCGTGAAAAGGGGACCCGGCAGCTATCGCATGACAACCGCGAGGACACACAGAAAGCCCCTCTAGAAGATGCCATGGAAAAGTTGAGAACCGATATCCGACGATTAGCAAGGGAAAGAGAAGAAAAGTTCGGAGACGAGATTGATTCATCGGAATTCATGGACGACGAATATGCAGAAATCAACATGGTCGAAACACGAGCTTCATCAGCTTCGCAAGGTGCTCCTGCAGCTGCAGAAAGAGAGGAGCCGGAACCGATGAGAAGGCAGCTTCAGGAGAAAGACGACACGATCGCTCAAATGATGAAAAGGATGGAAGAGATGGCTGTAGCTCTGGCCACTCTCCGAGTCAAGTGCAACCACAAAGAGAGACACCCCCAGAGGTCATTCACATTGTAGACGGAGGAAAGGAGATTACATCCGTCAACGGGGACGATCAGCTGAAAAAGGATACAACACAAAGTATGATCCCTGAAAAGGATATCAAAAGCTTGGTGGAACAGCAGGTGCGAGAAGCCTTAGCACAATCGAAGAGCGGGACATCCATTCGGACGGGTAGACCTTACCCGGAAGAATTCGACGCTGTCCAATACCTAAAAGGCTTCGTACCACCTCTGTTCAAGACCTTCGATGGAACCGGGAACCCCCGACGGCATGTTGCACACTTTCGTGCCGGTTGTTGCAATGCCGGCGGGAGCGATGCATTACTCTTCCGACGAGTTAGTCGGCAGCCGTCGGGAATCGCCTTCGACCGGGTATGCGAATTACCGAATGGTTCGGTGAAGACGTTCTCGGAACTAGAGAACCTCTTCATCAAGCGATTCGCCGGAGCTCGGCACCACATCACTATAGGTGATTTAGTGGTAGAGAAACAAAGGCCGAACGAAACTTTGGTGGATTACATACTTCGATGGAGGAACTTAAGCATGAAGTGTGAACCACAACTACAAGAACAACATGCGATCGGCATCTTACTTAAAAGCATTCACGGCCCGATAAGCACTTCTCCTCAAATGATTCACTATTAAGACTTTCGAGAAGTTGTTAAGCAAGGCCGGAAGCTTGCAAGAAGAGGCGAAGCAATTAAGTTTCGCCGACAAGACGGACAAGCAAAAGCCTCGTGAAGACTTTTGAAAAGAAATCCGGGATCGTTGCGAGCGGTTGACAAAGGCAAGCAACCGATGCAAATACCACTGTAACGGCCGCAAGCAACCACAACGAGATTACCAGCAACCCCGACCCAGCTATCGGGCATCTCCACAGTATGAACAACCGCCTCGTCCGCAACGTACATTAAGGGAGCTTCGAGCGAGAGAATATCCATTCAAGAATGAAGCAGATACCGAAAATGTTCCGTCAGTCCGATGAAGACTCCGGATTTCCGAGTGCCGGAGCCTAAAAGACCGGAGGAAGTCAACAAGAAAGGTGATCCCAACTTTCGCCCCAACCACCGGATGCTTGGGCACAAGATAGAAGATTGCATTACCTTCAAAAGTTGGCTCAACGACAACCTTCGGAAAGGGAATATAACAATCCCGAAGGAGTACATGAAGGAACCCCGTAAAGGAGGTTCCGTCAATGTTGTCTCAATCGATCTCATTGTTCCGATAGATCCCTATGCAGCCGACGATGGATGGACTACCGCTTGGACGAGGTCTTCAAAAAGATTTTAGACGAGCATCCAAACCGCCTCGGTGCGAGCTTCAATTCGTAGTTCGAGACTCGTTAAGCCGGTACTATCACTTGCGATAGAAGAACCACCTCAACAGGAGGCGATTGAAGAGAAGAAGAAAATCGACGAAGAAGAGAGGACTGAGACTCCTAAGGCTAGACTAGGGGCTGCATATCCTAGGATAGTTGTTTCTGATTCGGGGGAGAAATCCCTCGAACCTCCGACTCGTATGATTATCTCGCTCACTTCGGTGGGATCATATAATGATAAGGGTGATGGTGTTGGCTACGTTTTGACTGTTTCTAACGATTACGTAACTAGCGACAATCCGGACATCGATTTCGATACCAACGACAATTCTCAAATCATACACGATCTCGACGAGCAAAATAACAAAGAAGACATCCATCAAGGAGGCTACGAGAGTTCAACAAGCAACGGATCTATCTGCGAGTTTCGAGGAGCTCCAGTCACAATAGAGTTAGAGCCTTCAGATTCTGAAGTTAATCCGGAAGAGCCCGTCATTCCGATTCGGAGGAGACACCGACAAGCTCGACACTAGATTCGAAGAAATTACGAAGTCAACTTAAGAAGTGGAAGAGTTCTACCTCCGAGAATGGGTCCAAAAGACAAAGGAAAGCGGTGGTTGTTCAAGAAGAACCAACCCCGTCGAAGAAATACCCATTCGAGAAGAAGCCGAGACACATGGAAACAAAGTGGACTACAACGTGCTAGCCCATCTTAGGAAACTACCGGCCAACCGAGCATTTATGATGCTCTCATCTTATCAAAGGAGATGAGAGAAGCTCTGATCAAGGCCTTACTTGACCCGGAAATTTGCTTAGCTCAAATGGCCGGAGATTCCTTAGATGAGGTTTGCTCGTTAAAGGAACAACGAGGTGTTACCTTCACGGACAATGACCTACTACTCGGGACGATCAGATCACAACCGACCGTTGTACATTTCAGTTACAATCGGAAAATTTACACTCTCCAGAGTATTGGTGGATCCAGGAGCATCAATCAATATAATGAGTCTTTGAACACTAGCATATTTGGAAATTGATGCTCGCGAGCTCGAAGCCGACAAAATGTTATTAAGAGGATTCAACCAGAAAGGAGAAAGAGCCCTCGGATCAATAACACTACTAATGAAGACCGATGACTTAGCAAAGACAACCGCAAAATTTCACATAATCGATTCAGAAACATCATTCAACGCTCTACTCGGGCCGACCATGGATACATGAAAACGGGATGGTACCATCATCTCTACACCAGTGCATCAAATACTACGATGGAGGGGAACAGTGCATCAAAGGTGACTTACAACCATTCTCCGTACATGAGATTGGGATCCATGAAGACGCAGCTTATTATGCACCACCGAAAAAAACAATCTTCTCCAGAGATACTGTAACAAATGAAGCAAAGAAAGTTCGGGACAACGAAGAGCCCGAAGTTCTAGTCCAATCGACTCACTCACCACTCCCTTCCGGCGAGATGGTGAAGGTTTCTCCACAACTCGCATCCGAGGTCGAGGCCGGGGACGAGGCCGTGGTAGAGACGTTAGGACGAGTTGGACAAAGGAAACCAGCCATCAATGTTGATTGGGAAGATAGTTCTGAAGAAGAAAAAGAAATCAAGCAAGAAGCAGCAACAATAAGTTGGAAAAAGCCGCAATTCAAGATCTCTCTCGAAGATGAGAAGAATGAAGAATACAAATCAATGTATGAAAAGATTAACCACTACGTACATACTATGACCCTAACCCCGATCCAATCCTAGCAAGATCGAGGGTATGGTGGTCAAAGAGGTACGTAGCGACGATACAAAGCCAATCAAATTCTACCGTGGTGCTTCTTCCTCCAAAGCCGAAAATAATGTACAATTCGAAGATGTCACTTCATCGAATTAATGGAATTACCTTTTGAGTGGTACTCTCCCTGTGTTCAAAATTTAATTCAACGTGGTTTCTTACCTCGACAATGGACAAAAGGTCAATCACAACATTTTGAAAAATTATGGAATAATTCCGGTCGTCCACCCAATTCAAAGCATGGTCTCGGATTCGGCATAGTAGGATCAGTTAACGATACTAAATTTTGTTTGGTTGTCACTTGCGAGTCCAATGAAAACTGCATGGAAACTACAGACGAACTCGAAGATTTACAAATTGGAGATGCTCCACCAGAATTCTAAGAAGAAATTAAATCTACAATAGATGAGTTAACGGAAGTTAACTTAGGTACTAGCGAAGAACCTAGACCTACCTTTGTTAGCTCCTTACTCAATAAAGAAGACTCCGAAGAAATAATCAAATTATTAATGGAATTTAAAGACTTTTTTGCTTGGAACTATGACGAGATGCCAGGATTAGCTCCAGAGGTCGCAGTCCATAAGCTAGGTGTGGATCCTACTTCTGTCCCAGTCAGACAAGGTCCCAGAAGAATGCGTCTAGAAATCGAACAACAAGTCATAACCGAAGTTAAAAAGCTAATAGACGCTAAATTTGTCCGTGAAGAACAATACCCGACTTGGCTAGCCAATGTGGTGCCAGTCAGAAAGAAGAATGGTTAGATCAGAATTTGTGTGGATTTCAGAGATTTAAACAAGGCATGTCCAAAAGATGAATTCCCTCTACCGATCCTAGAATTAATGATCGACATTGTTTCGACACATGAAATATTTTCATTCATGGATGGATCTTCGGGATACAACCGGATAAAAATGGCTCCGGAAGATGAAAAGCTTACGGCATTCGGAACGCCGATCGGAGTATATTGCTACACACGGTGATGCCATTCGGATCGAAGAACGCGAGAGCAACCTACCCGAGAGAAATGACAAGAATTTTTGATGATCTCATCCACAATCAAGTCGAATGCTACGTGGACGATGTGGTCATCAAAAGCAAAGTAAAGGAAAACCACTCGTATGATTTGAGAATTGTTTTCGAACGATTAAGACAATTTAACCTTAAGATGAATCCCTTAAAATGCGCCTTCGGCGTCACCTCCGGAAATTCTTAGGATTCGTTGTCCGACATCGTGGAATTGAAATCGACCCGGAAAAGATTAAAGCTATCTTAGAAATGCCGCCTCCCAAAACCTTAAAACAACTACGATCCTTTCAAGGGAAGTCGGCATATCTTCAACGCTTTATCTCAAACTTGTCGAGTAGGTGTCGACCTTTCTCGGCACTAGTTAAAAAGGACGCCAAATTTATTCGGGAAGAGAGATGTCGAAGGCCTTCGAGGACATTAAACAATATTTAATGACACCTCCTGTTTTAGCAGCCCCTAATCTCGGGTAGACCGTCGATACTTTACACCGCGGCTTTAGACGACTCTCTCGGAGCCCCGTTAGCCGGTGTCAATGATGAGGGTAAAGAAAATGCTCTTTACTACTTAAGCCGTCGTTTACTTCCGACGGAAATAAGGTATCCCGCAATTGAAAAGCATTGTTTGGCCCCGATCTTCGCCGCTCAAAAGCTCGGGCACTACATGCTTTCTCATAAGGTCAACTCGATCTCGAAATTTAATCCATTGCAATACTTCGATGACTCGTCCGACACTTTCCGACGGACTTGCCGGATGGTCAATGATATTATTGCAATTCGATATAACTTTCATGCCTCCGCGTGCCGTAAAGGGACAAGTCTTAGCGGACTTTCTCGCAAAGCACACCCTTTGCTGGCGGAATCTCCCCTCAATGACGATTTGCCGGATAAACAAATAATGAATCTAGAAGACCCCGATGATCGACGTTGGGAATTATATTTCGACGGAGCATCTTCGACGCACAAAGACGAAGAATCGCAAGTGATAGTGCCTGTAAGGCAGGAATCGGGCTAATCTTTATAACACCGGAGCGGGGGATGTTAAGATACTCCTACCACTTAACGAACCATGTACAAACAACAAAGCGGAATACGAAGCCCTCATAACGGGACCTGGAATTAACTATTCAAATGGGGATAACGTGACATCAACATCTACGGGGATTCACGAGTTAATCATTCAACGGATCGCCGGACGAGTACGGAATTTTAAAGCCAAGACTCGAGCAATACTTCCAGTATGCCATACAGTTGTTGGAACAAATTCCGAATGTGACAATCTACAAAATTCCCAAAAAAGAAAATGCTTTAACAGATACTTTAGCCCGCCTCGCAAAAGAATTTGCCTGTTTGTAAGATGAATCAGTGGAAGTGTCAGTTCACGGACGTCAGGTCCTATCACAGCTCGACATAGACACAATACACAAATCGGAAAAAGAAAAAGAATCAGCTTGCAAGCAGTGACGGAAAACACGAGAAGATTGACGACGACCATTGATAGACTACACCGCAAACAGGAAAGCTACCGGACGATAGGTCGCTAGCCCATCGATCAAGAAAAGAACTCATCTTACGCATTAATAAACAACACATCGTACATAAGGTCTTTTGATCAAATGTGGCTAAGGTGCCTAAGCGGGTCCGAGGCCCGTGAAATTGTTAAGGAGGTGCATTCGGGACTCGTGGCGCTCACTCGCCGGGTCCGAAGATGAAAATGAAAATTAAAAGACTAGGGTACTACCGGCCCTCGATGATGACCGACCGCATGAAGATCGCCAAGAGCCGTCACCAATGCCAAGTGCACGGAGTGGTTCTACACCAACCTCCAAATGTGCTACATCCGACAATCGCGTCGTGCCCATTCGAATGTTGGGGCACGGATATAGTGGGTCCAATAGAACCACCATCTTCAAAAGGACATCGCTTCATTCTTGCGGCTACAGATTACTTTTCCAAGTGCGAGAGGCGGCTCCACTTAGAGAAGTGAAAGCACACCACGTGCTACGGCTTTTCAAGAACCAAGTTGTCTACCGTTTCGGAGTGCCGCGCGAGATCATCTCGGATAATGGGTCGGCATTCGAAGCACGCAAATCAATAATTTTGTCGGAGACACGGAATCGACCGGCGATACTCAACAATTTACTACCCAAGAGCAAACGGCCTCGCTGAGGCTTTTAATAAAACTCTCGTTCAAATCTTAAAGAAAACTTTGGACGATAATAAGAGAAATTGGCACGAGAAGTGGTTAGAAGCCTTATGGGCCTACCGAACAACCTTCAGAACTCCTACTCAAGCTACACCTTACGCTCTGGTGTATGGGTCCGAGGTAGTGTTACCTTTAGAGGTTCGACCTTCCTTCACTCGAATTGCGAGCTGCAAACAAGATCACGACGAAGAGAACGCCAAATTACGACTAGAAGAATTAGAAAGCCCTGGAAGGGAAAAGACTTGCAGCGCAACGTAATTTAGAACTATACCAAGCTAAGATGGTTCAAGCCCATGACAACCGGTCCGCCCAAGAACCTTCAAAGTTGTTGACTTAGTTCTCGTTCTCAAGAGACCTATTCTTGCACACCGCAAGATAGGAGGAAAATTTGAACCCACTTGGGAAGGACCGTTTGTGGTTGAAGCAAGATACTCGGGAGGTTCCTACCAGCCTAGTGAATCGCCAAGGAGAACGACATATGCTTCCGATCAACGGACGATACTTGAAAAAGTATTACGCTACCTGATGTTTCGAAGGAATGAATTCTTCATCCCTAAGAAACACGGGCGAAGTAATTACTCATGATTGGGTCCGAACCCAAAAATAATAAAATGTGCTAAAAATAAATAAAATCATGATAATAAAGTTTTCCTTGTTTTCTTTTCCAAATCAAAATCTCTTCCCTGATCTTATCCTACTTCATTCCTGTTAAATTTAAAAAATATAAAAAAAAGAAGAAAAAATAATGTCTTAGATAAACATTTTCTTATTGTTCTTGTTCTTAGTACAGCCCCTGATCCTTTTCCTTGTCTTTTTGCAGGGAAATGTCGAATGGGAGGTTGGTCCTGAACTTTAAGAATGGCGTAAGCCTTGCACTCGATGAAAAGAGGGTGAAAGATGGAGCGATAATCGAGATCGACTCGGATTTCGCACCAGCAGGCCTACGATACGAGGAAAGTGACCGGGTCCCGCTGACCGAGAAGAACTCGCCCGGCGGACAATGGATGAAAGTCGGTGGCCCAAGCCACCAATCCAGCAGCAAGAAAAGAAAAGCAAACACTGAAGAAGATAAGAAAATGAAGTCTGTAGTCGCTACAGCAGAGGACAGGCTTGTCAGCGCCGCGCCCACAGAGATTCAAGAAGTTCGGAGAGCTATTCTCACAGCAACGCAACGAAGAAATAAGAATCGCCGTATCCGTAAGATGTTAACAAAACTAGCTGCGGACCGAAGCGACGAGACGAGTTGCTAATGCCGAAGACATACACTTCAAGGACACCGGTTCACTAGAAACCCGAAGAAAGGAGGCCGGCTCCTAGGATAACGAAAAGGACCGGGGAAATCTCCGGAAGATCGAAGAAAGAAGGCTACCACGCCACCGGATAGAACCACCGGTGATGCATGACCTTGTTGCGTGAAGCAATCCCGGGGATGTCCCGACAGTGCATCATCCCCGAGGAGCCGACGTATGCAGGGAGAACGTGAAGGGATTGAACCGTATATCCCACAATATGTCACCGCGACCTCGCCATCCGCGGATCATTCCGGAATACGAGCTGGAGAGAATGCAGAATGTTGAAAAGAAAACATTTGAATACTTCGAGAGAATTAAAGGCAGAAGAATCAATATACTAGAGGGCCTCAAGCTACATACAGACGTATTCTCAGAGTATGAACAATAGCAAATCGTGGATTGCATCCGGGATTTGAAAAGAATGGGCCGAGCAGGCCGCCTAAGGGAAAACACATACTCAGAACCCCGGAGATGGATGCCAGGGAAGGGAAGAATCACAATACAATGCGGATGCTGCTACAACTTTGCGGAAGACAGGAAGGGAAACCCACCGGGAATACTCCGTCATGGGCAAGTGGATCCGATGCCATTAGTCATCAAGAGAATGGTAAAGAGATTGATAACATGGAGGGTACCGCCAGCAGATTGCATACCCAAAAGCCGCATTATTAACATCTACAAGCGTGGTGACCGCATACCCCCACACATAGATCACCACGACTTTGTCGGACCTTCTGCACGCCTCTTTCCCGAACGAGTGTAACATCATGTTCGGATCCGACCTCCGGATAAGCGAGCCCGAGTGAGTTCCGAGGGCCGTTGAAGATACCTTTACCGGTAGGTTCCGTCATGATACCGAAGGGCAACGGAGCGAGATATCGCTAAGCATTGCATACCAGGAGTACCAGTGAAGCGGATCTCAGTTACTTTCAGGAGGATGGACGATAGGAAGACACCTTACTATTTCCAGCCAGATCCGGAGCTAGAGAGCCTCCGGCCTTACGAGCTGTGAGTTACATGGAAAATATCACACCTCCAATGTACATCTATACGGCATCCTTGCCAAGGATGGCTTGGAAGGTGATGTTATTGACCATGTACCCCACTATTTAGACATGGATTTTTGACAGATGCTTCTTTTGATGGATCGACAAAGATCATACATAGTCCGTTTTGAGTCTACATGGATTATATGAAATATATTCCAGATCAAGTTGTATGATGTATCTTCGACATGATTGGAATGAAAGTGACCATGTCACATTTTTGGCCTTCACCTCTTTTGTGCAAATTGACTGGGAAACGCCATTAAAGTTAAATGAACTTCGAACAAAGAACATAAAAGAAATAAAAAAAGAGAATAAAAGAAAACTTTCCTTAAAAATCTAAAAATGACGAACACCAAATTCACATGAACATTAAACAAACGATAAAATAAAATTTAAATCATTAAAAGACAAACGAAATGAACATAAATTTCAAATCAAATCAAATTCTCAATCAAATTTCAAATCCAATCTCGATCAAATTTCAAATTTGATCTTCCAAATTTCAAATCAAATCTTAAATCAAATTTCAATCGAGTTCAAACTCATCCTTCCAAATTTCGAATTCAATCTTTCCAAATCTCAAATCAAATCTCAAATTTCAAATTCAAACTTTTGGGTCGAGGATTTTACATCCAAGACTGCATTGCTTTAGGATCATTTCCCTATCGCAATGAAGTACATCAAATTCAAACTTTTGGGTCGAGGATTTTACATCCTAGACTGCATTGCTTTAGGATCCTTTCCCTATCGCAATGAAGTACATCAAAATCAAACTTTTGGGTCGAGGATTTTACATCCAAGACTGCATTGCCTTAGGATCATTTCCCTATCGCAATGAAGTATATCAAATTCAAACTTTTGGGTCGAGGATTTTACATCCAAGACTGCATTGCTTTAGGATCATTTCCCTATCGCAATGAAGTACATCAAATTTAAACTTTTGGGTCGAGGATTTTACATCCAAGACTACATTGCTTTAGGATCCTTTCCCTATCGCAATGAAGTACATCAAATTCAAACTTTTGGGTCGAGGATTTTACATCCAAGACTGCATTGCTTTAGGATCATTTCCCTATCGCAATGAAGTACATCAAATTCAAACTTTTGGGTCGAGGATTTTACATCCAAGATCGCATTGCTTTAGGATCCTTTCCCTATCGCAATGAAGTACATCAAATTCAAACTTTTGGGTCGAGGATTTTACATCCAAGATCGCATTGCTTTAGGATCCTTTCCCTATCGCAATGAAGTACATCAAATTCAAACTTTTGGGTCGAGGATTTTACATCCAAGACTGCATTGCTTTAGGATCCTTTCCCTATCGCAATGAAGTACAACAAATTCAAAATTCTTGGGGTTGAGGATTTTACATCCGAGACTGCATTGCTTTAGGATCTTTTCCCTATCGCAATGAAATACATCCAATTCAAATTTTTGGGGTTGAGGATTTTACATCCGAGACCGCATTGCTTTAGGATTCTTTCCCTATTGCGATGAAATACATCCAAATCAAACTTTTGGGGTCGAGGATTTTACATCCGAGACCGCATCGCTTTAGGATTCTTTCCCTATTGCAATGAAATACATCAAAATCAAACTCTTGAGGATAAGGATTTTACATCCAATACCGCATTACTCTGAGATCTCTCCTCAATGTAATGATTCAATCCGATGAATTCAATTTTCTTTTGGGGTTGAAGATGTTACATTTAAAACCACGAAATTCCAATTTTCATTTCAAATCAAATCCCTTCAAATTAATTTTGACAAACTTCAATCTAAATTGAAATTCCAAATTGAAATCTAAACTCACACATCGAAACTTAAAAAGAAACAAAATAAAATCTAAATTGAATTTTCCCTGCATCATGTGATTTGGAATTCACCTCCTTTTCCCTTTCCCGCCGAGAGTTCAGGAATCTTCAGTCTCAGAGGTAAGCTTGACACTCCCCAGCGGAAATTCTTTTATTTCGTCTTAAGTTTGTCACTTGGACATCTGTGTTGGTTTTGTTGATCGCTTCGATCAACACCAATACGCGCGGTGTGCTCCGTCAGCTCACCACACCTATCGGGGGTCCATTTGTCGACCTCATTTTCGATGAGGTCTTCTCTTCTTCTTTTTAGTACTTAGGATCTAGCCTTAGGCTTTTCCTTCGACTATCTTAGAGGACTAGAATTGGGATCCACCATCTAGAATTTCAAACCACTTCTTAACTCCCTGCAAACTCCACAAACTTGACTGTAGACCCCTAATCACCTAGAGGGTTGAAATCAAATGTGGAAGTTTAAAGGATGGGTTCCCATAGGACTCTTTGGCCTTAGGACTGCCCTGGGTGACCTTGTCTGGTGAAGGGGCTGACTTACACACACACTACACTCATACACTACACTTTCACACACCTCCTAAAACAACACCCATACCTAACTTGACCTCTTGACTCATGTAGGTGATTCACATGGATGGTCCTTAACCCCTAAGCCCTTGGCTAAGAGGGTTAGGAACAACATAGTGAATGCCTCAAATGAGTCCCTTCATGGCTCATGTGGGCTTGATGTGGCTTCATGGCTCATGTGGACTTGATGTGGCTTCATGGCTCAACCAAAATGATTTCATTCCACTCAAGTTTACCCAATCTTCAATTTCCCAAATTTTTAATTTTTGACCTCCGGGACCCTACACCCGCTTAGCCTACCCAAAACCCTTGAAACTACCCAAATTTCTCAAAAAATTTCCAAATCACCCAAGATTCCTCAAAATCAATCCCAAACATTTCCACATCACTTAAATTGATCATCCATACCCAAAAATACCAAAAATTCCAAAAATACCTCCCAATACCCTCCAAATACCCAAAATACCCCTCTTGACCCAAAAATCCAAAAATTCAGAAAATTCCCAGAAAATTCCAAAAAATCCAAAATATTCCCAATTTCATTTTGTCCAACTACACCATGGGCCAATTTTGTTAATTTACCCTACTTTTGTCAAAACCCCCAATTTGACCCATTTTAACCCAAAGTGACCCCAATGTCAAACCAAACCTACCCAATTGACCCAAATTCTGGTCCAATCCAATTCTAAACTTCAATTAAACATTCCCAACACCAATCTAGACCAAATACAAGTTCAATTTGATTGATATTTGGATCCAATTTCACTTTTGGCCTTAAAGCCCAATTTGGACCCATGACCCAAACCTAACCCAAACTCACCCAATTCAACTCCAATTAACCCCAAATCTTTTCTAAATCTTCCTTAGCATCCCCACAAGCAAAAAAATAACATGATTTGCCCAAAATTTAGACCCAAACCCCACTCAAATTCAACCCAAAGCTAAAAGGCCCATTTTCGACCTAAACCCAAACCTAACCCAAATGAGCCCAAACCCCAAAATCAAAGCCCAACCAAAGTCAAAACCTCCTTGAAACACTCCCATAAACATTTCTCAACATTAATTTTACATCAATTTCAACCCTAGCCCAACATTGGTCCAACTTGGCCCACTTGGACCTATATTGGCCCATTCACCAAAAGAACCCAAATTCAACCCAATTCAAACCCAAATCACTCCCAATTTGCTTCAAGTCACTCATGATACATCCATGAGCTAAACCCAACAATTATTTGGCCCAACCTCTTTACAAAATTTCATCCCAAAATCCATTTTAAAATTCAAAAGCCCACTTTCCTAAACCATTTTAAAAGCCCATCCTTCACCACATCCAAAGGCCCAAAATTGGTCCCAAAGCTCACATGATATTTCTCTACATCATCCATTCAATTAAAATCATCCCTAAGTCATAAAACAATGATCAAATAATTCTAAATGAAGCTTCATCCTAATTTTCACCAAAATATCCAAAATTCTTAAAACCCTTTTTTATGAAATTGACTTGACTTTTCCCAAGCCAAAGGTGAGCCATGAAGCCATGCATGAGCCACATGGAAGCCATGAGAGCCTCTTTACATGTCACCATGCCATTAATGGCAAGAAGAGGGGACCCTTTCCTAACCCTTCATTAAGCCTTTTTAACCATACTCATGTCACACTCTAAACCATGCTTTGCCACCTAATCCTCGATGGAGACTCCACCACACATTGGAGGTTGACCCACCCGACCTCCTCAGCCCAAAACCAAGTCTTGGGGAGGTGCACCCAACCCATTTGCATGGGTTGACCAAAATAAGCCAAAATGACCCCTTCCCCTTTCTACTTTGATTCAATCACTTTACACATGTCAAACCTCAATTGAATGCACCAAACCCCAGCCCTGACCCACCTGAACAAGATGGTGACCAATGCCTGGCGGGCCAGCCACCAGGCCGCCGGAAAACACCATGGCGGAGAGCTCACATCTGAGCCAACCTAGGAATTCTCCCTTGCTGAGCTGCCCCATGCCCAGTGGCCATTGGAGCTGTTCTTCTCTTGCCAAGAGCAGCTGATCCCAAGCCCTAACTCTCCCTGGGAGGCCCTCCACCCTCTCCTATTTAAACACCACCCCTCTCGGCCATGAGAGGTGCCGAAACAAACCTTAAGGAAACTCGTCAAAATTGTTCCGGACTCCTCCCCATACACGAGCACTTGATCCCCACCGAGATCCCCCGGCATTTCTTCTCTGCGAGCTCAATTTCGAGTTGAAATCTAGGCCCAAAACCAGGACACTTCTCCACAAGTGAGCCAATCCCCAAATTGATTGGTTCTACACCTTCACCGGACCAAGGGAAGGTGTCCACTAGCAAAGCCCCATCTCCGGGTCACCCGATTGCTCCAGCCTCCAAGCTTTGTGATCGGGCTGTGGTCGAAATCCCACCTAGGCAATTCACTGGACCGAGAGACTTCATCCGGAGCTTCGTCGGGATCCAATCGAAGATACAACAACTCTCAGATCGAAGCCACACTTCTCTGAGCAAAGGTATGGCCTCACTCTTCTTCCCGAGCTTCTGAACATTCTCCATTTTTATTGTGTAAATTTCATCCCACATAAACCGTATAGATGTGTTCGTCTTCTCAAGACGAATCCATAGAGCATAAGAACATGAAAATCCATTGAGTATCGAGCGAGATCTTAGGGATTTAGTGTGGACAGCTCTCGGGTGAGGACGCTCGGGGACGATGAACGGATGTCGTCCATTCAATACACGCGCGGACGGACGACTCAGATGGCGTCGGATCAGGAGACGGTACGAGAACCGCGGGGCCCGGGCTGCTGACTCAGATGGCGGCGTCGAATGGGAGCGCGACGCGTGTGCGTTCGGAGATGCCGAGGATGAAGCGGCGCCGCGTGGATAAATAGAAAATTAGGGATTTTTCTGATTTATTTAATTGCCTAAACTTCAAAAATTCATAACTTTGTGTAGAAAAATCAGAAAAATAAAATAAAAATACCCTCTTGCTCAGTGAACAGAGGAGAATAATGTGGAAAAGAAATTATTTAATTTGATCAAGCATTTTATTTTTAATAATTTATTTACTCTCTCGCATATTTTTAATTCTCCATGCATGTATACAATTCACCATGGCATGAGACCATAGGGCTTTTGAAGCCTCCGAATTTGGGAACATTCCCTGAATTTTCCAAAGTCGAGGTCATCCCTATGAAAAGTTATTGATTTTTCAAATTCATGTTACTCGTTTTGAGTATTTTAATTCCAATAAATAGCATGTTGTGAAATAAATTCTAGGAAAATTTGGTGATGTTCCTTATGACCAGAGGACCCTAGGAAAAATAGGTTTTGAGTTAGTTCATTTAAAACAACCCTAATTGGCTTAAACACCCAAAATGGATCTCTAATTAATTAGAGCTAACCATACATCAAATTGACTTGAAATCAATTCTCCACTGACCTCTAGGATCAGAGGAACCCACCATAAAAATTTGAGGTCAATTGGACTTGGTTAGCCCAACTAATTGGGTTGATTAAGCCATTTAGTCATTTTAAACTTTAAAAATTCATAACTTTCAAAATACTTTTTAAAAATTCACCAAATTGGTTTTGGAGCCTCTCTGATATTAGAGGAATTTAAGAAAATTAAAATTTCAATTTTCTAAAAAAGTTGATTTTTAATATTATTTTAATATTTTAATAATTAAAAATAATAAAAATCACAAAAATAATAAAATTCACCAAAATATCACATTTTTAATTTTAATCACTTAGGAAAAAACCCCATATTTTTCTTAGGTCTATTTAGTGAGATATTAAATTTTAAAGCTCTAGGGTAATTTTAAAATTAAAAAAATGTATTTTCTAGCATTTTCACTAAAATAATTATAATAAATCACAGAAAAATTAAAAAATTGTAAAATTTGATTTTCTTATTTCCTTGATATAAGAGAGATTTTTGAAAAATATAAAATTCATTTTTCAACATTTATTTTATTTTTAAATTAATTAACACTCCAAAATTTAAAATAATTATAATAAAAATAATATAATTCAAAAAATCACCAAAATTGGTCCAAGTGGTCCTCTAGTCATCAGGAATGTCCCATAATTTTCTTAAGGACAGAAACTTTCCCTTGGTCATATTATTAAATTTTCCTTGGAAATACCTATTTTCCACCAAAAATAATTATATAAATAAATTAAATACAGAAAAATCACATTTTCTCCTCTCATGTCTTTATTGACATATGGGTGAAGTCACATAAAAATTTCAAGTTCATTTGAGTTCAATTTAGTGAGTTATGAAATTATTAAGCTTAAAGGGTAAAGTGGTAATTAAATTTTTTTTAATCCTTAATTAAAACTTTAGGTTTAATAAAAAAATTAATTAACAAGTAAAATATTTGATCTTAATCTGATTTGGATGATTGAAATTTAAATAATTAAAGGGTAGAAACCCATTAAACAATTTAAAATAATTAAACCTTAATTAAATAATTGATTAAATTTGGAAGAATAAAAAAATTGGAATTATTAAAATAGGGATATTATTAGGAAGAGATTTATTCTTTAATTTAAAAATCCCTAAATTAATTATCTCATTAATACTCAATTCTTAATTAAAATGACAACTCAAATTCAAAATATTAAAAGACTTAATCATTAAACTAAAATTAAATTATTAAACTCTTTCAAAAGTGTCAATTAAAATTAAAAATAAAATTAAATTAAAAATTAAATTAAATTAAGTAAATTAAATTAAATTAAATTAAATTAAATTAAATTAAAATTAAAAGTTGAATTAAATTAAAGATTAAAATTAAATTAAATTAAAAGACTTAAATTAAATCAAATTAAATTAAATAATTAAAATCAAATTAAATTAAGTTAAATCAAATTAAAGATTAAATTAAATTAAATTAAATTAAATTAAATTAAATTAAATAAATAAAATTAAATTAAATTAAATTAAATCAAATCAAATCAAATTAATTTAATTTAACATCAAATCAAACTAAATTGAATTAAATTGAATTAAATAAATTAAAACTCAATTAAATTAAATTAAATTAAATTAAGTTGAATTAAATATAACATCACCAAAGACATAAAGAATTTAAAATAAATCTAAAATAACTTGAACACTATTCCAAATTAATTGAAATTAAACTAAATCATAAACTATTTGAACACCAATTTGCCCTCGAAAGCTTTGGTTATTATAACTCCTAAACAGAATATTAAATGAAATGTTACTTCACTTATAGGACATTCAAACATCCTAGTTCACTGAGTAAGATAATAACAAAACTTAACTAAACCTCGGACGATTAATTCATTTGTGTAATTGAATTCATTTGGACTTAAAACAATCCTAGAAATATTGAAAAGATGTTTAAGATTTGCCTTAAGCACTTCCTCGATATGATAGGATGTTCATAAGAACAATTGAATTTAATTGTTCTTTGATGAAGAAAATCGTCTTCAAACAAAAACACAAGGAATCTAGACGTCATAGGAAATGACTAGTCATAGGATTAGGAATTTGGTAGAAAACCATAACCCTTACCTTAGCTTTACCTAGGAACTTGCTTAAATATTCTAATTGTGTTTTAAGTGCAGCTTGGGATGATGGGAAGACCCTCCAGATACGCTTTTATTTTATTGCAATTTACTTTCTTGCAATTTACATTATTGCAATTTCATTAATCGCATCACACTTACTTTTCTTGCATGATAAACAACTGTTGCATGAAAACCCACACCTTTAGGATAGTCCCTAAAACCGAAACCAAAACTAAGTTAAAAGTCATTGCAAGATAAAATTCACCGCCACAACATTTCAAAATATAAAACAACTCAAAATTTAATCACAAACAGAACACAAAACTACAATTACAATTAAATTAAAACGTCATGTTGGATGATCGGGAATACCTCGGATGATGTAACCTACGTGTTGCCAACGGGATTTCCCACGGTCTAAATGAAAGTGTGGAACTCATTCAGTTGAGTTTAACAAATTCATTTGGACTAAGTGAATCCGATAAAATTAACGATGCCGGAAGGATGGAACCGTGGGATCTTAACCGGTGTTGTTATAATCAACTTTAAGATTTGTTTTAAATAAAACATAAAAAACACTTGGAAATTAAGATTTTCTCTAAACCAAAACACTTTTCTCATCTCCCGATTTATGACTTCTAAAACTAAATCTCCGCAATAACAAGGAGCTCGGAGCATGGTGGGCAGGCACGACCATCGTCATCGACAAAATGCGAGTCTACTTCAGCAAAACTTTCCTAGAATTAAATAACAAAGCCATAGGACTTCGAGGTAGTTTGCACTAGTGCAATATAAATCCTCAACTCTTCGTTAGGCATTTGCACCGCAAATTAAGCCCTAACCTGGTCTTAGGATCCCGAGGTGGTCGTCCAGTACGACATAAACCCTCACATCTTCAAGGCTATTTGTTTGATTTTATCATACAAATATAAGCCCTAATTAATTAAAATTGGCAAGATCAAAACATTTAAATAAATATTAGGACTTTCCTAAACTCAAGCCAAACAATAGGATAGTCGGGAAATTACCGAAGTTCGATTCGAATCTGTGATTTCTCCTACTTTTCTTCTTTTGGATTCCCAAAACAAAATGTTCCAAATTTGATCCATTCCCTATTGAAATTCCAAAATTCAATCCCTTGAAAACTTAAACTTTGAAATCCTTGAGAGCAGAATTATTGATTATTATCGAGAGTTTTCTTAGGTGATTCCCATTACTTAAGATGTAATTAACTATGGGGCTTGCCCTTATAGGGAATTTTAAAGAACCCAGTAATATAAACCTCGTTTAATACTTTCATATTAAGCGAGGGAATTTGTCGGCTTATAAAATTGGTTCGCGGACCAAACGGATGTCACAAATCTTCTAGTTTATTTAATCGAGCCCCACCGTCGAGCGGTGTGTCTATCCTTAGGGATAGATACACGGTTTGTGGTGCGGTGCTCGTTTTTATAAACTATTTGGGATGTGAGGTCGGTTTAATCTCATATCTTAAAACCTTCAAATTTAAAATTATTTTCAAAATCAAATATTATTTTTCTAAATTATTTATTTAAATTAAATTAAAATTCGCCGACAACTTCTGTTAGGAGACCCCCTTTTTTTTTAAAATAAAACACACAACCTAAAAATATGCCTACAGTTTAATAATCGACGTAACTATATTCTTTCCAGCATTTTCAGTAATATCCAACATCTCAAATCTTTCTTGTATATAATCTAATTTTTCATTGTCTGTTTCTTCAATTAATTCAGTATTTTTTATGTCTAGTTTATCTTCAAAGTATTCTTTAAAATGTTCATTTCGTAGATGTTCAAGAGTTTCCATTCGAAAACATTCATCTTTTCTTTCTATAGCAGAATATTTCATTGATTTTGCGATGTTAAAAGTTACTTCGTGATCGTTTACTCTCATAGTTAGTTCTCCTTTTTGAACATCAATCATAGCTCTTCCAATAGCTAAGAATGGTCTCCCTAAGATTATGGGTATTTCTTTATCTTCATCCATATCTAAGATAATAAAATCCACTGGGAAGATAAATTTATCTACTTTTTCTAACACATCTTCAATAACTCCTTTAGGATATGTCACTAAACGATCAACTAATTGAAGAGTTACTGAAGTAGGTGAGACTTCTCCCAATCCTAATATTTTAAAAATTGATAGAGGCATAAGATTTATGCTGGCTCCCAAGTCACATAAAGCTTTTCCATAAAATTTTTCTCCAATAGCACACGGTATAGTGAAACTATCAGGATCTTTTAATTTCTCAAAAAGCTTTTTGTAAATAATTGCACTACACTCTTCGCTAAGTGCAACACTTTCATTATCTGTGAACTTTCTTTTCTTGTTTAAAATATCTTTCATAAACTTCACATAATTAGGCATTTGTTATAATGCTTCTACAAAAGGAATGTTTACCGTTAATTTTTTCAGGATTTCAAGAAATTTAGAAAATTGCTTATCCTTTTTACGTTGCTTTAATCACTGAGGAAATGGTGGTGGTGGTCTTTCTACAGAAATTTTCATAGGAATTAGTGGATATTCTAAATTTTGATCTTGCTGATCCTTTTCTTTTTCAGTTTCCACTTTCTCTTTTTCACTTTCAGTTTCTTTTTGTATTCTTGTTTCTAATTCTTTTCCACTTCGTAACTGTATCGCTTTGATTTGTTCTTTTCCTTGATCTTTAGGATTTATTTCCACATTACTAGGAAAAGTGCCAGGAATTCTATTATTAAGTGCAGTAGCGATATGTCCAAGTTGAGTTTCAATATTTTTTAATTATAGTTCCCTGATTTTGTAATGGGTTCCCTTGAATTTGTAATTGATTTCCTTGATTTTGCAAATGTTGACCTTTATTTAATATTAATTCTTCCATAGATAACTTCTTTTCCTTAAATTGAGAATTATTATTAAATCCAGGTGGATAAGAAGGTTTATAATTTGAATTTCCTTAGTTAGCTGAATTTCCAAATGGGTTTACGAAGTTGTTCATCCATTGTTGATTAGCAGAATTGTTATTCCAATTAAAATTTGGATGGTTCTTCCAACCAGGGTTGTAATAATTTGCATAAGGATTGTTGGGTCTATTATTAATAGCATTTAAAGTTTCATATGAAGATTGAGCTTCTATAAGTTGTTCAGATGAATTTTCTTCTATTATATTAGGAGAATAATTCATTCCAAAATGATCTAATTTCTTGGATATAGCAGCAATCTGAGAAGCTAACATAGATATTGCATTAGAGTCATGTATACTAGCTATTTTCTTAGGATTCAATATTTCAAAAGGCCATTGAAAATTGTTGGTAGTCATTTCTTCAATTAATGAATAAGCCTCATCAAATGGTTTTGACATTAATGAACCTCCAGCAGTAGCATCTATAATAGATCTAAGAGATCCTACTAATCCATTATAAAAAGTTTGTATGATTAATCAATCTGGTAATGCATGATGTGGGCATTTTCTAAGAAGATCTTTAAATCTCTCACAAGCTTTGTATATCGATTCTCCATCAAACTGACTAAAAGATGTTATGTCATTTCTAAGCTTTGTAGTTTTTGAAGGAGGAAAATATTTGGATAGAAATTTTTGTGATAGTTCTCTCCAAGTTCTAATAGATCCAGGTGCTAACGAATTTAACCACATCTTAGCCTTATCCCTTAAAGAAAAAGAAAAAAGCCTAATTCTAATAGCATGATTAGATACTCCATATTTAAAAGTAGCACAAAGTTCTAAAAAACTAGCAAGATTTAAATTAGGTTCTTCGTTTGGTGAACCACTAAATTGATTATTCTGTACCATTTGGATAATTTCAGGTTAAGCTCAAATGAATTAGCCGCTACATCAGGATTTTGGATAGTTAAATGAAGTTCATCTAATGTAGGGTTAGCGTAATCTCTTAAAGGTCTGGGTTGATTTATGTTTTCAATTGCTGGATTATTTGCCATTTGAGCTAAATTTATAGTTTCTTTTCTCTGTTTTCTAATTCTTTTAATAGTGCGCTCTAATTCTGAATCGTAAGGTATTAAACTTTCGGTTCCAAATTTACGCATACACTATTTAAGTAGAGATTTTTTTTTTAAATAGTCTGTTACTCTAGTAATTAGCTTTAATAATTATTTTATTAATTACCCTAATAATTACTTTACTTCCCCGGCAACGACGCCAAAAACTTGACATGGGGTCGGGAGACAGTAGGGTTTATATGTTTGCGGAGCTTATATTATATATTTTTATGAATGATTATCAGAATAAAATTAACAATTGAGTCCTCCCCCCTTTTATCAAAGCAAGTATACGTATCGTTTAAGTAATAAAGGGCTCTAAAGGAGTCCTAGATATTGATCCCACAGGGAAGTTTAGAGATTAAGAACTAATTTCAGCAGATGCAATTACTATCTAGTGTACGGAAATAAAGAACGCTTATACTAAACTCTATTACTTAATTTTTAAATAGAAGATTGTAATTTAAAAAAAGTATCTTTCTCCTTGTTAAGAGAATTAAGTGAATGAATAATTAAATTAGTTTAGAATTATACTTTGCCAAATAGGAGCATTCCTATTCATTACCCTTTGGTCCAAGCATAAAGAACATTAACTAATCCTATGCTTGGTTACTGAATTTGCGGCTAGGCTGGGAGGATACCGGCTGCCACTTCGGAGCTCCCACATTCCCCTCGCTTAAGGGCTAACATCTACACTTCAGCTCCCAAACGATAGGATCGAATTGAAGATTTTAGTCTGTCACACTAACATATCCAATTCTACGCCCGATAATAATATTTCCCTATTTATTTGCACCCTTTTTTCAAGGCTTTTGACTTCCTTGAATCTTGGATGCAATCTTTATCATAGTTGATAATTCAACGTATTTTAACAATTCAATTGGCCAAATTGAAAGTAAATTAAGATTAAAATAAAAAGATTATCACAATTTTATTTAATATTTTTAGGCACAACTAATTCAATTCTTCATTTCACAAAATCTCAACAACAAGGAGAAAGACAGAGAAAAATACTCAAAATGCATATAAAAAATAACACAAAACTTGGATTTCATTTAAATTTTATAAAACAACAAATAAAACTTATCTCGAATCTTCTCCCCAAGCAGACTCCTTGAGGTTCCTCTAACTCTTCCTTGTTGTACAACACACTTAATTATACTTACTAAAGTACTCTAAAACACACTAATGCACACACTATAGACTCACTACTGACTTCCACAAGTCACACACACCAAAAGAACACACACTTTCAGCCTAAATTCATCTATATTTAAAGAAGAATGAATATATCCAAAGGTTTCTTAAGCACCTCTTCAAAAAGCGTTCAGATTCAATGTATTTGGCTTGAACCGACCTTCTCGCAGTCAGCGGGCTTGATCTCGCCGTCGGAGGGCTTGATCTCACCGTCAGCGGGCTTCTAGAATATTGGCTAACCGCTAAGGCTCACTATCGACGAGCTCAATCTAGCCGTCAGTGGGCTCCTTTATGATATATTCAATACTTTCGGGAAAATCACGTTGTCGGCGACCTATTCCTCGCCGTCAGTGGGCTAGTTCAATTTCCATCTCTTTTTAGTCCTTTCATTCCAGATTTGCTTCTTTTTGATCTTTTTGCTTCCAATACATATAAATCTTCATACCTGCAGCAAAACATAGAAAATATATTTCTTTAAAGTGCAATTTCATATAAAATTGGTATGAATTTCTTAATACATTTTCTTGTGGTCAACCACCTCCTTTTCCTCAAAGACTTCGACAACAAAAGCTTGATCAACAATTTTTAAGATTCTTTAAAATATTTAAGAAACTTACAATCAATATCCCGTTTATTGAAGTTTTAGAACAAATGCCTAATTATGCTAAATTCATGAAAGATATTTTAAACAAAAAATGAAAATTTTAAGCATATGAAACTGTTTCACTAAGTGAAGAATGTAGTGCAATAATTCAAAAGAAGCTGCCTCAGAAGCTTAAAGACCCTGGATGTTTCACTATACCTAATTCTATTAAAGAAAAATTTTACGAAAAGAACTTATGTGATTTAGGAGCTAGTATTAATCTCATATTGTTGACCTCATTTTTTGTGAGGTCTATTCTTTCCTTTTAGAGCTTAGGATCTAGCCATACGATTTCTCCTTGACTGTTCTAGAAGACTAGAGATGGAACCCACCATTTACAAATTCAAACCAAATCTTGGTTCTCTTTAGAATCCTACATAGATGGTCATCAACCTCCAAGTCGCTTGGAAGGTTAGGACCAATGTGTGGGAAGACAAGGATGAATTCCTATAGGATGTTCGAAGCCTTAGGATAACCACAGGTGGCTCTGGTTCCGGTGAGGTACGGCTAGCACACATTGCACTCTCACACCCATCCTAAACCTGAACCACCCCTACCTAATCTTGACTCCTGGTTCATTGGAGCACTCGTGTGGCTAAGTCCAAAACGCTAGCCCTTGGCTAGGAGGGTTAGGAACAACCTATGAGATGTTCAAAATGGACCTTTCATGCTCCATGACTCACTCTAAGCTTTCCCATTCCCCTCTACCTTAACCAAATTTCACTTTTGCCAAAATTTCTGGTTTTGACATTGGGTCCTTCAAGCCTACCCAAAATTACAAAAATTTCCCCTAAAACCATAAAATTCCACAAAAATTACCCAAAATTTCCAAAAATCCTAAAAATCATTTTAAAATAATTCTAACCACTTAAATCCACCAAAACACCCCAATATCCTCCAAATAACCTCCCAATACCCTAATTACCCCTTTTAGCCCCAAATTCCAAAAATTCCCAAAATTCCAGAAAATCCCAAATATTCCCAATTTCATTTTGTTCAACTACACCATAAGCCAATTTTGCTAAAATAACCTACTTTTATCAAATTCCCTAATTTGACCCATTTTTAACCTAAATGGACCCAATGTCAAACCTAATCAACCTATTTGACCCCAATTTTTCCCAATTCAATTCTAAACTTTCATTCAACATCACCACTACCAATCTAAACCAAATCTAAGTCAAAATTGATTCACATTTGAGTTCAATTCCATTTGAAACCCAAATCCTCAATTTTGCCCAATTAATCCAAAAATTTCCCAATTAACCTAATGCCAAACATTTCTCCCCAAATTTCAATCCAAAACCTTCCATGGTACTCTCATAAAACCCATGCAACCATCAATTACCCCAATTTGAGCCTAACCTTAACCTAAATCCATTTGAAATTCAAGATGTCTTATTTTACCCTAAATGGGACATATGCCCTAAATCTACCAAATTGATTGGCCTAATCTTAAAATTTCCTCCCAATTGACGTTGGGAACTCTTTAATACATTCCCCTAAACCATTTGGAGCTTTCAATTGGGTCTAAATCTTACCTTAACCAAACTTGCCAGGCTTGCCCAAATTAACCAAAATCCCAAAACCCATCAAATTGACCTTTCAATGGAACTCAAAACCATTTCATGTCTTCATGAAAATTCTTCATGGTAATCATTTCTATAATGTTACTCAAGTCACTTGGACCTAAATAAAACCCAAACTCAAGTTAGCCCAACCTAAACCCAAGTGAGCCAATTTGAACCTATGGCCTAGCCTAACCAAATTGAACAAAATGTGGCTGAACCAACCTATCCACAACCACCATTCGAACCCTAAGAAACACCCTAGATCCACCTAGCCCAAGCTAAGTGAGCCATGGACCAAGGGTCCCCTATTTTAAGGGATCTCTTCCCTTAAGTTGATAATCCTCTTTTCCTCACCCCAAATCCCCCCTTACCTGGTTAATCACCATTAAACCCTGCCACCTGACTCACCTGACCTGGGCCTGCTCCCCTTCCTTACCGGCCGGCCTAGTCGCCGGAGGGGGTTAAAACCGAGAGACCATAGTATTTTATTGAATATTTTATTTTTAATTAATATAATACTAATTTGAATATTTTGATTCTCCACTCACACACAATTTACCATGGCATGAGACCATAGGGCTTTTGTAACCTCTGATCTTGGGAACATTCCCAGAATTTTCAAGGCCAGAGGCTATGTCCTTATGGAGTTATCTATTTTCCAAATTTTTATGCCTTTTTGGGTATTTTTAATTCCAATAATTAGCATACTGTTTGGAAAATTCAAGAAAAATTAGGATAGGTTTCTAATGAAAAGAGGAACTCAGGGTAATTATGGTGTGGCTTAAAAAATTGTGAATAATCCTAATGGTTCACTTAACATAAAATCAACTTCGAATTAATTAAGGCAAATTAAAAATTAAAATAATTTGAAATTAATTCTCAACTGATCTTTAGGGTCAGAGGAAACCCCATAAAAATTTTTGAAGTCAATTAAAAATGATTTAACCCACTAAATAAATTATTTAAGTAATATGATCTTTTTTAAACTTTAAAAATTCATAAAACTTAAAATACTTCTAAAAAATTCACTAAAATGATTTTGGGGCCTCTATGGTATTAGAGGAGTCTAGGAGAAATTAAAATTAAAATTTTTCAAAAACTTCATTTTTAACCCTACTTCTAATATTTTAATTATTAAAAAATTCTAAAAAACATAAAAATATTAAAATTAATAAAAATATTATGTTTGGTCCCCTAATCACTTGGGAACCAACCAAATATTTTTCCTAAGTCCCAAAACAAAGATATTAAATTTTAAAGGCTTAATGTAATTTTTAATATTAAAAAATGAATTTCCCAACCTTTTCACTAAAATAATTCTAAAAATTTAACGAAAAATCATAAAAATATAAAATTTATTTCTCTGAGTCTCTTGGGATTAGAGAGATTTAAGAAAAATATAAATTCCATTTTTCAACTTTAATTTGATTTTATAATTAATTAATACTCCAAAACTTGAAATAAATATAATAAATAAAATGTAATTCAAAAAACTACCAAAATTGGTCCAAGTAATCCTCTAGTCAATAGAAACCACTCATAATTTTCCTAAGGATAGAAACTTTCTTTTGATCATGTTATGAATTTTTCATTGAAAATCCCTATTTTTATTAAAACAATTATATAAAGTAAATTAAAAAAAATAGAAAAATCACATTTTCCTCCTCTCATGTCTTAATAGATATGTGAGTAAGGTGAAATATTTCAAGTTCATTTGAGCTTAATTTGATGACTTATGAGATAAATAAGCTTAAAAGGGCATAATGGTAATTAAGAATTTTAACCCTAACCAAAATTTAGGTTAAACCAAAGGGAAGGGGTAAAATACTTGATCTTAAGTCATTATTGGATGATTGAAACATAAGAGATTAAAGGGTAGAAACTCATTAATCACTTTGAACATTAAAGAAGAAACCTTTATTAATTAAACCATATAAACCTTGGAAGTTAACTAAGGGTGAATTATTAAGGTTAAGGGATTTTGACTATAAAAGGATTTTAATTCTTTAAATTGAATCCCTAAACAACAATTTGATCAAATATTATATAAACATCAATTAATGGGACCCTAAAATGATGATTGGAACTAATTTCTAAAAAGAGAAGAGAATGATTCTTTGAAATTTAATAACTAAATTAAAGGATATTTAGACTAATTTTGAAATTATTTGAAAATCAAATTGAAACGAGTTTAAAATATTAAAATTAATCTAAAATCTTAAGATCATTTAAAACCTAAAGACTTAACTGAACTAAACAGCTTGAACACTTTTCCAACTCAAAATGATTTAAAACATTTAAAAAGACCAACTAAAACTTTATTACTAAAGTAAAAATCACTTTAAATCTCCAACTCAAAACTTCCATTTAAGAGTGGTTAAAATCTTTAATGAACTGATTTGCCTCTTAAAGGCTTTCATTATCATAACTCTTAAATGAAGCATTAAATGAAATGTGACCTTACTCACAAGGATAATCAAACATCCTAATTCACTGAGCAAGAGTAACCTGGGTGATTGATTCATCACCACAATGAAACTAACTGAACTTAAAAGTAATCTCTATAACATTTAAGAAGATGTTCAGAATTCAATTCCGAGCACTTCTCTAATTTAACGGGACATTTAAAAGAACAGTGAGATTTCATTGTTCTTTGGTGAAGAAAATCATCCTCAACAAAATACAAGAACCTAGATGTCATAGGAATTAACTAGCAATAGGATTAGGACTTTGGTAAACAACTAAGAACCTTCCCTTAGCTTTACCTAGGTACTTGTTGCAAATATATAAATGCCTTAACATATATTTTAAGTGCAGGTGAAAATGACGGGAGTACCCACCAGGTACGCTATTAAGTTTATTGAAAATTTACATTCTGCAATTTATTAAATGTCTTACTTTTTTGCGCTTACAAATGTATGAAAATGATCGAACCCAGCATGTTTAAACAACTCAAAATTTAATCACCAACTAAAATAAAACTGCAATACAACTAAAATTAAAACGTCTCGTTGGATGATCGGGAATCCCTCGGAGGATGTAGCCCATGTGTTGCTAACGAGATTTCCCACGATCTCAATGAAAGTGTGGAACTCATTCAGTTGAGTTTAGCAAATTCATTTGTACTAAGTGAATCCGATGAAAATAACGGTGCCGGGATGACGGAACCGTAGGATCTTAATCGGTTCTGTTTAATCAACTTTAAGATTTGTTTTAATTAAAACATTAAGCCATCTTAATTTTCAACTCCTCTAAACCAAAACACTTCTCTCATCTCTTGATTATCACTTTCTAAAACCAAACCTCTGCAACAACAAGGAGCTTGGAGCATAGTGGGCAGCACGACCATCTTCGTCAGCAAAACTTGTGTTTACTTCAATAAAACCTTTCTTAGAATTAAACAACAAGCCATAGGATTTCGTGGTAGTTTGCCTAGCCCAACATAAATCCTCAACTTTTTTTTAGGCATTTGCATAATCATATTATGCAAATTAAGCCCTAACCGGTCTTAGGACTACGAGGTAGTCGTTTGGTACGACATAAACCCTCACATCTTCGAGGCTATTTGTATGATTATATCATGCAAGTATAAGTCCTAATTAATTATAATTGGCAGGATTGAAACATTAAATAATTCTCCTAAATTGAAGCCAAACAATAGGATAGTCGTGAAGTCACTGATGTTCACTTCGGGTCTGTGACATCCCCTACTTCTCTTCCTTTGGACTCTTAAAATAACTGTTCTAAATTTGATCTATTCTCTATTGAAATTTCCAAAATCCAATCATTTGAAACTTTAAACTTTGAAATTCTTGAGAGCAAAACCACTGATCATTATCGAGAGTTTTCTTAAGTGATTCCCGTCATTTAAGATGTAATTAACTATAGGGGCTTGCCCTTATAGGGAACTTTAAGAACCCATGTAATATAAACCCTGCTTAATTTTTTTATATTAAGCAGGAGAAATTGTCGGCTTATAAAATTGGTTTGCAGACCAAACGGATGTCACAAATCTTCTAGATTATTTAATCGAGCCTCATCATCAAGCAGTGTATCTATCCCTCGGGATAGATATAGGGTTTGTTATGCGTTGCTCGTTCATATAAATTATTTGGGATGTGAGATCGGTTTGATTTAATATCCTAAAATTTTCAAACTTAAAATTATTTTCAAAATCAAATGCTACTTTTTAAATTATATATATTTAAATTAAATTCACAACCTAAAAAAAATATATGCCGACACATACCTTTATCTATCTTTTGAAGGTTAGATTTAGGAGAGATCAACTGTAACCCTGCAATTGGCTGATCGTTTTATTACTTATCCTAATGAAATTATAGAAGATGTACTTGTTAAAGTGGATAAATTTATACTCTTTGTAGATTTTATTGTACTTGATATGGAAGAAGATAAAGAGATTCCTATTATTTTAGGGAGACTTTTCTTACTACTAGATGAACTATGATTGATGTGCAAACAGGGGAGTTAATCATGAGAGTTAATAATCAGGAAGTAACATTTAATATTCTTAAATCAATGAGGTATCTTGTTAGAGAAAAATGTTATAGGATGGATATTTTTTATTATATAATAGCAAGACATTATCAAGAAAAATGTGAAGTTATTTCTGAGGAAAAAGTTGAAGAGTGATTAGATCAAGAAGAAATAAGTAATGAAATTGAAAGTGATTCTGAAGAAAAGTCATCTAAAATAAATACTGAAGATACTAATTATATTCATGAAAAATGGAAATTTTAAATACAACAAACAACAACAACAACAAAGCCTTAATCCCACTAAGTGGGGTCGGCTACATGAATCCTTTTTCTCCATTGCGTCCTATTTAGTGTCAAATTTTCGTTTAATTCTAATAAATTAAGATCATTTTTTATGCAATAAGCCCAAGTTTTCTTAGGTCTGCTCTACCTTTCTTAACATAAGTTGTATTTAAAACATCTACTCTCCTAATCGGATCATCAGGTGGTCGACGTCTAATGTGACCAAACCATCTAAGGCGACTCTCTCTAATTTTATCCGTCACCGGTGCAACTCCAACCCTTTTACGTGATATATTCATTTCGCATTTTGTCTCTAAGTGTAAAGCCACTCATCCACCTAATCATTCTCATCTCGACAACACTTAACTTAACATTATGCTTCTCTTTTAAAGGCCAACATTCAGCACCATAGAGCATTAAAGGTCTCACCACCATCTTATAAAATTTTCCTTTCAGTCTAAGCAGTACTTTTCCATCACACAATAGGCCATATGCATTCCTCCACTTCAGCCAACCAACTTGAATTCTACTATTAACATCCCCATCTATATCACCACCGCTTTGAACAATGGACCCAAGATATCTAAATCGTTCACACCTTTTAATAATTTGATCACCCAAAGTTACACTGCTGTCACTAGACCTACTATTACTAAAATTACATTCCATGTATTCAGTTTTATTTCTACTCAAACGAAGGCCTTTATACTCCAATGTAGACCTCCATAATTCAAGTTTTTCCTGGACTTTTTCTCTTGTCTTATCCACAAGGAGGATATCATCAGCAAAAAGCATACACCAAGGTACATCCTCTTGTAAATGCCCCGTAAGACCATCCATAAATAAAGCAAAAAGATATGGGCTTAAAGCCGATCCTTGATGTAAACCAACGAAATAGTAAAATACTTGGTCAATCCTCCTTCAGTTCGAACACATGTAACAGCTCTAGCATACATATCTTTCATGACTTGAATATAAGTCATATCAACACCTTTCTTCTCAAGGACTCTCCAAAGAACATCTCTAGGAACCTTATCGTAAGGCTCTTGAACTTGAAAATAATGAATCCATAATGCCTTCAATTGAAAAGGCTCTTGAACTTGAGTTAAAATACTACCTACTCTTTGAAAGTATGTTTTAATAGGAAATTCATCAACTTTTCCTGTAAAAATATCTTCTGAATTAACTAAAGATCAGGAAATCAATTTATTAGAGATTTTGAGAATTTATAAAAAAGCATTTGGTTGGACAATAGCTAATATAATAGGAATAAGCCCTTTGATCTGTATGCATCAAATTTTAATGGAAGATGATAATAAAATTAGAGTTGAACCTCAAAGAAGATTAATCCTATAATGAAAGATGTAGTAAAGAAAGAATTATTAAAATGGTTAGATATTAAAATTATTTATCCTATATCTGATAGTTCTTATTTCAGTCCTATTTAATGTGTTCCAAAGAAAGGAGGAGTGATTGTAGTTGTTAATGAAAAGAATGAATTAATTCAAACAAAACAAGTCACTAGATGGTAAATTTGTATTGATTATAGAAAATTGAATGTCGCCACAAGGAAAGATCTTTTCCTTTACCTTTCTTGGATAAAATGTTGGATAGATTAGCTAGGCATTCATATTTTTTCTTTTTAGATGGATATTTTGGTTACCACCAAATACCGATAACTCCAGAGGATCAAGAAAAGACTACATTTACAAGTCCTTATGGAACATTTGTTTTTAGAAGAATGTCTTTTGGGTTATGTAATGCACCTGCAACTTTTCAAAGGTGTATGATGTCTATTTTTTGTGATTTAATTAAGAAAGGAATTGAAATTTTTATGGATGATTTCTCTATGTTCGGAGCCTCTTTTGATTCTTTTTTAGATCATTTAGCTATGGTTTTGAAACGATGTGAAGAAATAAATTTGGTTCTAAACTAAGAAAATGTTAATTTATGGTTACATAAGGAATTATTTTGGGACATAAAATTTCTAAAAATGGTATGGAATTTGACCAATCAAAAAGACAAATTATTGTTGGATTACAACCTCCTACTTCAGAAACAACTGCAGAATTTTTTAGGAGATATATTAAAGATTTTTCTAAAATTTTTAAACCTCTATGTTATCTTCTGAAAAAATACATTAAATTTGATTTTAATGAAAATTGTCTAAAAGCCTTCAATTTATTAAAAGAAAAATTAATTACTGCACCTATTTTTGTTCCACCTAATTGGGAAAAACCATTTGAATTAATGTGTGATGCTAGTGACTATGCTATTGGAGTAGTTTTAGGATAAAAATATGATGAGATTTTTAAAGTTATATATTATGCCAGTAGAGCTCTTAATGAAGCTCAAATTAATTATACTACTACTGAAAAAGAGCTATTGAAAATAGTATATGCTTTTGATAAATTTAGACCATATTTACTTGGAACAAAATGTATAGTTCATACTGATCATTCTGTTATTAAGTATTTAATGTCAAAGAAGGAAGCTAAGCCAAGGTTAATTAGATGGGTTCTTCTCTTGAAAGAATTCGATTTTCAAATACTGGATAGAAAGGGTGTTGATAATCAAATTACTGACCATTTGTCTAGAATAGAAAATTATAATGAAAAAAATACTGAAGAAAACATAAATTATTATTTTCTTAATGAACAACTTTATGTTATTACTGGGTGGCAAGTTCCATGGTAAGCTGATTTAGTTAATTATTTAGCTAGTAATATTTTACCATATGGATTAACTGGCCATCAGAAAAAGAAATTTATTTATGATGCAAAATTTTACTTTTGGGGTGACCCCTATTTATTCAAACAATATAAAGATTTTGTCATTCGAAGATTTGAAGAAATAATAAAACTCTTGAAATTATACAAAAATTTCATAACTATGAATTTGGAGGACATTTTGATATACATAAAACTGTATTTAAAATTTTACAATTCAGATTTTATTGGCCTACATTATTCAAAGATGTTAACAAATATGTAAAATCTTGTGATAGATGTCAGACAGTATGCAATATTTCAAGAAAAGATGAAATGACTCTGAATTTCACCTTAGAAGTTGAAATTTTTTATGTATTGGGTTTGGATTTTATGGGACCATTTGTGCCTTTTTCTGGAAAAATTTATATATTATTAGCTGTTGATTATGTTTCTAAATGGATTGAGGTTGTAGCTTTACCTCATTTTGATGCCAAAAGTGTTTTAAAATTTTTAATTAAAAAGATTTAATTAGATTTTAAATACCAAGAATAATTATTACCAATGGGAGAAGTTACTTTAAGAATTTTAAGATTCAAAAATTACTTAGCAAATATAAAATTAAGCATAGAATTATAACAGCTTATCACCCCCAAACCAGTGGATTAGCAAAAGTTTTAAAATCAAGAAATCAAAAGATTTTTAGAAAAAACTGTAAATCCTAAAATAACTGATTGGATTGGCAGACTTGATTCTGCATTATGGGCTTATAGAACTGTTTATAAAACTCCTATAGGAATGTCACCATATAGGCTCATATATAGAAAACCTGTTCATTTACCTTTTGAGTTAGAGCATAAAGCCTATTAGGCAAAAAAAGAATTTAATTATAATTTAAAGAATGTCGGAGAAAAGTGATTATTATAATTAAATGAGCTTGAATAAATTAGAAATGTGTTTTATGAGAATGCCAAAATTTACAAAGAAAAGATGAAGAATTTGCATGATAAGAAGATTTTCAAAAAGAATTTTGAGCCTGGACAAGAAGTCTTATTATATAATACCCGATCAAAATTATTTCATGGAAAACTGAAGTCCAAATGGATAGGGTCATAAATTGTGGAAAACATTTATCCTGACGGGGCTGTGGATATAAAATATCCAAAGACTAATAATTCATTTAAAGTAAATGGGCAAAGTTTGAAACCCTATGTTGGAGAAAACATGCCTTATTATAAAGAATTAATAGAGCTAAGTCATTCTTAGTGAAACATTTGAATAAGTCAGGCTGACAACGTTAAAACAAATGCTTTGTGGGAGGCAAACCATATTTTTGTTGATTCGATTTTATTTAAGTTGGTTGTGTTAAGGATGTGATCATCCTTTATTTTGTATCAATTATTGAACACCAAATGAGGACTCAAATATGATTGGAACCTTTAAAAATGCGACGTGAGGTTAAATAGTATTTTCGAGGATACTGGTGCTTAAGCGCCAAACACCGGTGATGTAGGTGCCTAAGCACCAGAATTGGCGCCTAAGCGCCACAGTTACTGAACGTGGGAAAAACCGCCAAAGTTCAGTTTTAACCATTTCTTTCCCTATAAAACTCCTTATCTTCGTCCCTAATCTGCACCATATCCATTAATTGACCAGAAGAAACGAAATTGAGAAAGAAATTGAGATTTGCCTGAGTCCATGGAGAAAATAAATAATAATTTGGAGAGTAAAGATAAGTTTGTGCACAAGGAATCACAAACTTATTTAAATTGATATTTGGAAATGAGTTTGGAGAGGATGATCAACCGATTTTAGAAGATTGAAGAGGATTTGCAACTTGTGAGCAATAGGATGCATGAGAAGTTCCATCAATATAAGCATATAGAATGGCAAATGAACATCAATCTGATCATATGGCCACCTTTGAAGATTATCATATAACTATGTATGTCAAGAACAATTGGATTGACGATAAAACGATCTTGGAATTCCTTGTGCTCCTTTCTTTCACTCCTTTCTTCGTAGAAATCTACCAAGTGATGGGGGGAATGAAGGTTCACACCACAATCCATGAAGTCTAGAAATGATGTAGTCTGTTATTTAATTGTGTTATTGTGTGTGTTATCTATATGTAGTTTATTCAAAATGTTGAATGTGTGATTGTTAGATCTTATTTATGAGTTAATCTTGTGTTGAATTGTTATGTTTGTATTTTCTGTGTTTGTTGAACTGAATATTGAATATCAGGAATGAAATTAAAGTGAATTGTGTAAATCTTATGTTAGAATGTTGGAATCTAATATATATTTGGATTTTCTTTTTCATCGATAATATTGGATAGAATGAATGAGTTTGATGTGAAATTTTGAGCCTACAGGAGTTAGACTTGCTTAGTGTAATTTTAAAATGAGAATTTAGAAATTTTAGAAAATTTGACAAGTCCGGACCCTAGGCA
Source organism: Papilionanthe hookeriana x Papilionanthe teres (assembly GCA_022702705.1). Taxonomy (NCBI): domain Eukaryota; kingdom Viridiplantae; phylum Streptophyta; class Magnoliopsida; order Asparagales; family Orchidaceae; genus Papilionanthe; species Papilionanthe hookeriana x Papilionanthe teres. The sequence continues at coordinate 106,065,948 of CM040428.1, read as the reverse complement.
CCGGCACACCAGAACCGGCCAAACTCAGGATTTAAACCACTCGTGGCCATTTTTGAAGCTAAAGCTCCATCTTCTTCCCCTATTTTATGAAAATCAGACCTAGGGTTCCATCTAGAGCTTGATTCTTTGAGTTTCTTGGCTTGAAATGACTGGATTTCATCATCTTAAGGTTAGATTTATACTTTAACTTCATTATTTTTTAAATCTACTAAGGATTTTTCAAACATTGGAAGAGAACCAAAATTTTCATAAATATTCAATTTTTGAGTGAAAAATCCATAGATTTAAGTTGTATTTAGCTTGAAAAATCTTGTAAGAAGTCTTTAATTATAATTTTAGAGTTTATTTAGAAATTTTTTCTCATTTTTAGGATGGCTCCTAAATCTAAGAAGGGAAAGGAGTGAGAAGATTTTGATAGATCAAAATTTGTTAGTGTTAAAGCACAAATGTGTTACAATGAATTTGCTGCTACCAGGAAGTTTATTGCATAAAGAAGGTTTTTATCATCCTGGTGGAGCTATTGAAAATGTTATTCTGGCACAAAATTGGGAAAAGTTTTGTTATTTCACAGCAGTTGTTGTTATACATGTAGTCCGTAAATTTTATGCAAATTTTACTGCGGTAATTGACGATGAAGTGTTTGTTCGAACTAAAGGAGTTGGCTTTACTCCAGAGTGAATTAATATGCTTTATGGTCTGCCTCCTATTACTAACTATTTTTATTCTAAATTTACTCCTTCTGAAGCTGAGCTTGATAATATTATCTTTTATTTGACTGATGGATTCAGAGCTTGGAAGGTTAGAAATGCTAAAAGTTAATTTTTTCCTCTTCCACACTCAATGCTATTTCTAAGGCTTGGCACTATTTTATTTCTACTCACCTCCTTCCCTTGAACCATTTAAGAGAAGTTATTAAGGAACGAACTATCTTAAATTATTGCATTCAAAAGATGAAATCGGTTGACTTTGGGATGATAATTTATGATGTTATTAGTTATTCTGTGAGGACTAGTACTATTTCTGGTCTAGGCTTTCCATCTCTCATTTTCACCATATGTAAGAATTCTAGTGTGAAGTATAATCATTTAGAAGAACAGTTGAAGCCTCTGAAAGCTATTGGGAAGGCTAATGTTGATGTTTATGGATGACCTAGAGGTAAAGTTCCTAGTGCACCTTCTAGACCATCTACATCCACTGTTACTGAACATCGACCTGGATTTTGGGATGTTTTAAGTGAGATATATCTGGAGCATCAAAATGAAATGTTTCTGATGCAGTGTCGTATGGAGGATATGGATAAGAAATTTAATAATATGGCATACTATATTCGTAGGAAAAGTGATTATGATGATGAATGTGATGAGGCTTTCGTAAAGTTTCTACAGGGATAACAGACTATGAATTTCCCTAAATGCCCTAAGTTTTAACCATATTCAAACCCGAAAGCAATGGATGAAGATATTCAATTTGACGATGATGATGATGAGGAAATTGAAGAAGATGTTTAAACTTTTTTACTTCTATGTAGTTTCTATCCCTTATTTTTTTTGTTTCCTATGTCTTTTATTTTCTATGCTTAGACTTTTGGTGACAATTTAGGATTGTTTGAGGACTTCTATTATTTTTATCATTGTGACGGTTTGCTCTTGTGTCTATGTAGTATTGTATAAGTGCTAAAAAAGAGTGTTAGCTTTTAATTTCTATTCAAATTTGCTACTGTTATGTACTACTTTTTATACATGTATTTGTTCTCCTGCTTAAAATACCTTTAATGTTTTTTTCCTTCTTCATACTTATTATAAGCTTTAAATTACAAAGTAATTTAAAAATTCTATTTGGGAGGGATGAAAAAAAATTTTAAAACCAAAATTTTATTTGTTTTCAAATGTACTATAAATAAATATTATATTCATTGAAAATTAATTATGTGTATGAAGTTATATTAGGGAGGTAAAATTTTGAATTTAGAAATGAGTAAGAAAATTTAGTTGAAATCTATAGTAAGGATGAAAATTTTCAAGTTAATAATTTCTTAGTGAAGAAATGGTAAATATTTTGTAACTATCTTTAGTAAGAAAAGTTGTATTTTTGGAGAAATAGAAGTATTAGAATTTTATTTTTAATACTTAAATTTCTTTTATTGAAAATAATTTTCAAAAATTTTATTAAATTTTGAAGTAAAAGATATATATCTACCTTATACTTTAGGAAAGGAAGGGTGGAATTCAAAATTATTAAAGGTCTATCCAGATATAGTAATCTTTGCTTAATCTATGTTAAAAAAAGGAAAGAAAAAATGAAAAAGAAAAGAAAATAAAAGTAATAATAATAATAATAATATGTGAAAAAAAAGGAAGGAGTAGCTTGAGGATTTAAGGGCCTAATAAAAAATTTGTTCCACACCTGATCTTTCTAGAGTATAAGATTTTGAGAAAATCTTGAAGCTTGTGAATATAATATAGTTAGTATTATTATTTTTAGTAAATATTTTTAAGTAAATAAAATAAATATCTAAGACCTATATTTTGAAAAATCTACAAGTATTTCTAAATAAGATAGGAACTCATATTTTTCATTGACCTTTATTTAAGAGATTTTTGAACATTAAATTGGTCTCATTTACTAAAATTTTTCCAAAATCTGACTACTACATTTCAAAAACAAAATTTTGAAAACTTCAAAAGAAACTCATTCACATAATTTGCTTGTTTAATTTTATGTGATTATAGTGTCACTTGAGGACAAGTAACGTTTAATTTTGGGGGAATTGATCTACTTTAAAATTAACCATTTTATGGATAATTTATTTTTATTTTTTTAAGGATATTATGCTTTAATGAAATGTATTGTAATGTTTTTGGTTGCAGGTATAAGAAAATGAGATTTAGGATGCAAAGAGGCTAAATAAAAACAAAAAAAGCAAAAATGAGGCTTAATGAGGAAAATTCGATAAACTAAACATGGCGCTTAGGAGTCAGAAATGGTTGGGGAATTTTTTTCTTGGATTTTTCGCGGCCATAATATGTTCTAGAAGATCCCAGAGGGCAATACACACCTCAAATAAGTTATTAAATGAATATAGACACATTTTAATGAAGAGATGTGTCTGTTGGAGAAAAATGGGCTAGACTAAAGCAAATAGGCAATCAAACTAGCGCCTAGGCGCGACAATTATCTTCTAGAAGATTCAATAAATTTGGATGAATTTTGATGAGAAAGAACTGGTCATTTTTTAAGCTTTATAAATAGGGATTAATTCTACAGCATAGGGGGTTTCATTCTTAATAATTCTTTAGTTTTTTCTCTTAAAGTTCCAAGTGTGTAAGTGTTTAGTGAGTTTTAGTAATTTCTGAAGTTTAGAGTCTTATAAGAGTTCATGGGAGTCACAAAAGTCAGAAAACTTTAAAAAATTACTTTAGGGAACATTCCAGATAAGTATTTGTAACTTAACTATTAAGTTTTGTACTTTGAATTTGAGTTTTATAAATATGTTTTATTGTGTTAATATAATACTTTCTCAGTATTTTTTATTTCTTTCTTCTTACAAATATGATATAATTAAGTAAAAAGGTTTGGATTTTTATTTAAGAATCTTTTCTTTTTCCTACCTAAAAATTGTAATGATATTTTATCTAAACTTCTTTTACTTTACAACTTGACCACTTGTATTGTTAAAAACTATTGAGAAATCTTATAGACCTGACCGTGGGCTAAGATTTCATCACTTGTAAGTATCACATTTCACTTTGGAAGATCAGAAGTAATCATCTGATGGGGAGTGAACATAAATAGGGAGATAAGTTTTGTTGGGCGTGAAATTGATGTTTTTAAAGAGACAGGCTAAATTCTATCAATTTGGCTTAAAGAGAGGAAAAAGGTCACTGGTAGGTCCTATAGAGAGGGCACAGTGGGAAATCTAGAAGTGAGAGACCAGAATCTACTCAGCACTACTAATAACACTATGATGGTGGTGTCGTCGCCGTGTCAGAGATTTTTCTCAACAAGTCGATGTCGATTTAAAGTTATCACTCTGTTTATCTATAATATTGCCCTAATCTTCAATAAATCTTATTTCTTTAGATCCTGTAAGAGAATCTTTAGATAATAAGAAATTTGAAGAAAATAAGGGCTAATAATATAGAAAACAGTAGAAAAAGATGTGTCGGTAATAATCCTCAAAATGAAAATTCAAGGATTTTCTTATCCTAGAGATTATGTATAAGGATTTTGGTAACGAGAGATTTTTAGATATAATATTTATTCTGAATTCTTTAATTCTCCTATAGGAGCAAGCTCCTATAGTTAATTACATCTTAGGTAATTTATAAATGTCTAAGAAAACTTCTGATTAATGTTAATCACTTGTTTTATGGAAAGTTTTTAAGGAAAGATATACACACTATCAATCCTAAATATCATTTTGTTATGTCAATTTTATCTTATTGTCTTGTCGTCTTATTGTTTATCATTTTTGTTTTGTTGTTTGTCATTTTTGTTTTATTTGTCATTTTTGTTTTCTTGTTTGTCATTTTTGTTTAGTGGCTATCCTAAAAGTTTTGGTATTATTTTTGTCTTGGTTTTGTTATTTTAATGTTGTTTGTTTTGTTTTATTTTTTCATTGTTGTTATTTTGATGTCATTATGATTTTGTTTTGTTTTTTTGTCGTTCGTCTCATCTTAAGGATGTCTTCCTGCAAAACAGAGTTAGCACACCCTATAACATGCAAAGGAAATCTAAAACGAAACATATATTCATCCAAAGAAAGGAAAACAGTGTCAGATTTAAAAGAAATAATATCAGTTTTATTTCTTCAATCTTTTTATTTTATTTAATTATATTTTTAGATAACCCGGTCAAGATGTCACTAGCTCTGTCGTCTCAGGGTTATTAGAGGCCTTAATCTACTTAGTCCGAAAGGAGTTTAAAGCAGGATCGGAAGGTTTCTGTCAGCAACCAGGATTGCGTCGTCCCAGAAATCTTCATAGATTAAGAACTCTGGGGTTCTAGTTGTATTTGGTGATGTTTGTTCTTTAAGGTTTCATTTAAGTTTTAGTGTCTTTTTCTAATTTTAGGTTTGAAAATTTTTTAGTTGTTTACGATTTCTTAAGATATTTATGTCATTTTATGTCAAAATCTTTAGGTTTAATGTATTTCAAACTTAAAGTTATAATTTTGATGTGTTTTTATTATTATTTTTTTTAGATTTATTGTCAATTAAATCTAAAATTTTGATTGGATTTCAGAAATTATTTTTAAGATTTGATTAGATCTAGATTCAATTTTATTTGAATTTAAAGATTTAGATCTAATGATTTTTCATGAAAATTAGATTCAATGTCAAAAATTAGACTTTAAAATCTTAGATTCGGTGTCTTTCGAGTCTAAAATTAAGTATAATTACAAAATTTAACCTAAGTTAGATTTTAAAATTCTAGATTCAATGTGATTTGAATCTAGAAGAAGTGTTAATTCTAATATGAAGTAGACTTAAATAAATTCATTTGATAATCAAATTCAATGTTGTTTGAATCTGTATATTTTTTATTTGATCTTTAAAGTAGTTTGAATCAAAATTTATTTTTAGTTTGATGTGGTTTGAATTTAATCTAGGTTCAACCTGAGTTGATCTTAAGTTTATGTCTATTAACTTGAGTTCATGCCTGTTTGAACTTAAGTTAATAATGTTGATTTAGGCTCGATTTAAATCAAATTTTGATTTAAATTAGATTTGTCAAACTTATTTTTGTCAAAATAAGTTCAATTTAGATTGAGTCTTAAGTTTGATTTGGATTACGCTTAATGTTGAGTTGGGCTTGATGTTTTCATTAAAATAAGTTCAATTTTGATTGAAATTAATTAAGTTCGATTTGGGTCGAAATTAATGTCGAGTTGAGTTTGATAAGTTCAATTTAGATTGAACTTAATGTTGAATTGAGTTCAATTTGGATCGAACTTAATGTTGAGTTGAGTTTGATTTTGATCAAACTTAAAGTTTATGTTAAGATAAGTTCAATTTAGATTAAACTTAATGTTGAGTTAAGTTTGATTTAAGTTATATTTAAGTTAAGTTGAACTTGAACTTAAGTTCAATATGGTTTGAACTTAAGTTTGATTTAGGTTTGGTTAGATTCAAGTTAGGTTGAGCCTAAACTTAAGGTTAACTTAAGTTTAATATGGGTTGAACTTAAGTTTGAGTTAATTTGGTTAGGTTCAAGTTAGGTTGAACCTAAACTTAAGGTTGACTTAAGTTCAATAAGGGTTGAACTTAAGTTTGATTTAGGTTTGATTTAAGTTAGATTCAAGTTGGATTGAATCTAAACTTAAGGTTGACTTAAGTTCAATATGGGTTGAACTTAAGTTTGATTTAGGTTTGGTTAGGTTCAAGTTAGGTTGAACCTGAACATAATGCTGACTTTAAGTTCAATAGGGGTTGAACTTAAGTTTGATTTAGGTATGGTTAGGTTCAAGTTAGGTTGAACCTAAACTGAAGGTTGACTTAAGTTCAATATGGGTTGAACTCAAGTTTGATTTTTGTTTGATTTAAGTTAGATTCAAGTTAGATTGAATCTAAACTTAAGGTTGATTTAAGTTCAATATGGGTTGAACTCAAGTTTGAATTAAGTCTAGTTAAAGTAAACTTAATTAAGGTTTAAGTTTTACTTAAACAATACTCAAAGGTTAATTAAGTCTAATTAGATTAGACTTAATTAGAATTTAAAGACCATTCAAGTACTATTTAGGTAAAACTTAAGGTTTAATTAAGTCTAATTAAAATTAGACTTAACTGGAATTTAAAGTTATTTAAGCCTAATTTAAATAAGGCTTAAATTTGATTAAACCTTATTCAATTAAGGTTTAATGATTTTTTATTAAGCCTAATGAATTAGACTTAAGTAAGGTTTAGGTTTGATTAAACCTTAGTTGGTTAAGGTTTAATAGTTTAATTAACTATAATGTGATAGACTTAATTATGGTTTAAGAATTATTAAACCTTAGTTGGTTAAGGTTTAATAGTTTAATTAAGTCTAATATGATAAACTTAATTATGGTTTAAGATTGATTAAACCTTAATTGATTAAGTTTAATAGTTTAATTAAGTCTAATGTGATAGACTTAATTATGGTTTAGTTCGATTAAACCTTTGTTAGTTAAGGTTTAATAGTTTAATTAAGTCTAATGTGATAGACTTAATTATAGTTTAAGGTTGATTAAACCTTAATTGATTAAGGTTTAATAGTTTAATTAAGTCTAATATGATAGACTTAATTATGGTTTAAGATTGATTAAACCTTAATTTATTAAGGTTTAATAGTTTAATTAAGTCTAATGTGATAGACTTAATTATAATTTAAGATTGATTAAACCTTAGTTAGTTAAGGTTTAATAGTTTAATTAAGTTTAATGTGATAGACTTAATTATGGTTTATTTTAATAGGTTTATAACTAATTAAACCAGAATTGGGCAAGATTTAATTGATTAATTAGACTTAATTAGGGTTAAGTCTATTTGGTTTTTAAGGTTAATTGAACCTAACTTAGGCAAGGTTTAATTGATTAATTAGACTTAATATGGGTTAAGTCTAATTGGTTTAAGGGTTAATTAAACCTAATTTGGGTAAGGTTTAATTGATTAATTAGACTTAATATGGGTTAAGTCTAAATAGTTTAGGATTAATTAAACCTAACTTGTGTAATATTTAATTGATTAATTAGACTTAATATGGGTTAAGTTTAATTGGTTTTTAAGGTTAATTAAACCTAATTTAGGTAAGGTTTAATTGATTAATTAGACTTAATTAGGTGTTAAGTCTAATTGGTTTAGGATTAATTAAACCTAATTTGTGTAAGGTTTAATTGATTAATTAGACTTAATAGAATTTAAGTCTAATTAATTTAGGATTAATTAAACCTAATTTGGGTAAGGTTTAATTGATTAATTAGACTTAATATGGGTTAATTTTAATTGGTTTTTAAGGTTAATTAAACTTAATTTAGGTAAGGTTTAATTGATTAATTAGACTTAATATAAGTTAAGTCTAAATGGTTTAAGGGTTAATTAAACCTAATTTGGGTAAGGTTTAATTGATTAATTAGACTTAATATGGGTAAGTCTAATTAGTTTAGGGTTAATTAAACCTAATTTGGGTAAGGTTTAATTGATTAATTAGACTTAATATGGGTTAAGTCTAATTATTTTTTAAGGTTAATTAAACCTAATCTAGGTAAGGTTTAATTAATTAATTAGGCTTAATTAGAGGTTAAGTCTAATTGGTTTAGGAATAATTAAACCTAATTTGGGTAAGGTTTAATTGATTAATTAGACTTAATATAGGTTAAGTCTAATTATTTTAGGATTAATTAAACCTAATTTGGGTAAGGTTTAATTGATTAATTATACTTAATATGGGTTAAGTCTAATTGGTTTTTAAGATTAATTAAACCTAATTTAGGTATGTTTTAATTGATTAATTAGACTTAATTACGGGGTAAGTTTACTTGGTTTAAGATTAATTAAACCTAATTTGGATAAGGTTTATTTGATTAATTAGACTTAATATGTGTTAAGTCTAATTATTTTAGGATTAATTAAACCTAATTTGGGTAAGGTTTAATTGATTAATTAGACTTAATATGGTTTAAGTCTAATTGGTTTAGGATTAATTAATCCTAATTTGGATAAGGCTTAATTAATTAATGAGACTTAATATGGGTTAAGTCTAATTGGTTTAGGATTAATTAAGGTTTAGGTTAATTAATTAGGTTTAATATAGATTAAACCTAATTAGAGTTTAAAGGTTACGCAAACCCAGTGTAAGTAAGATTTAAGTTGATTAATTAGGTTTAATATGGGTTAAACCTGATTAGAGTTTAAAGGTTACTTAAACCTAATGTAAGTAAGGTTTAAGTTGATTAATTAGGTTTAATATAGGTTAAACCTAATTAGAGTTTAAAGGTTACTTAAACCTAATGTAAGTAAGGTTTAAGTTGACTAATTAGGTTTAATATAGGTTAAACCTAATTAGATTTTAAAGGTTACTTAAACCGAATGTAAGTAAGGTTTAAGTTGATTAATTAGGTTTAATATGGGTTAAACCTTATTAGGGTTTAAAAAAATTACTTAAACTTAATGTAAGTAAATTTTAAGTTAATTAATCAAGTTTAATATGGGTTAAACCCAATTAGGGTTTAAAAGTTACTTAAACCTAATGTAATTAAGTTTTAATGGGTTAATTAAGTTTAATATATCTTTAAACTTAATTAAATTGGTATTATTTAGGATTTGTTCATTTCTTTTTAGGTTTAGTTTAATTAAGCTTAATTTGTCTTTAAGCTTGATTAAGGGTTTGATTAGGATGATGATTAAGCCTAATTTGTCATCTTAGACTTAGCTAGATTTTGTCAAGAGTTTATTGTAAGTTCGACTCATTTTGAAATTAGTCTATTGTGAAAAATAGGCTAAGTAATAAAAAGGTGATCTTTAGGATTTAAATTTATTAATTTAATAATGAATTTTAAATCCTAAATTTTAAATATCATTTAAAATTGTTAATGACTTAAACATCATTGTCTTAGGGTTATTGTCTATTACCCTAAAATTTCTAGCCATTTCCCAATCATATTTTTTTTATTTTTAATTTTTTATATTTATTTTTAGAAATAATTATAAAGTAACTTAGAAATTATTAAATGTCAACCTAGCGAATTTTTCTATATTTAGAAAAATTAAGGAATATGTGTCATGATGAGAGGATGACCTTGTGAAAATCTCATAATTGTTTAAATTATAATTAATTTTTAATAATTAAATCACTCTAAAAAATAATTAATTAATTAAAAATAAAATATAAGTCAAAAATTAAAATTCTTTATTCCACATTATTCTCCTCTTTTTTCTCTTTCCAGAGGTATTTTTATTTTTTTGTGATTTTTCTATAAAAAGATATTGATTTTGATTTTTTATGGTTTCAGTGGATTTAATTAAATCCAAATGATCGTAAAAATTTTGGAGGAGACTCGTGTCCTCGTCAGGGCCGAAAACTCGCTTAATCCCCTGCGGGGATCCGAACAGCGGATCCGCAGAGATTTAATCTTTGTCGTCCATTCCCAAAACACAGAAACGAACGGTCCTGGTTCATCATCTTCCTCCAGCCTGATCCCGCAGATCGTATGTGATCTAGGAACAATATCTCGCTCGATTCTTGATGAAATCGAGCGAGTTTGTTCCTACACGATCGTCTTAAGCAGACGATCATATCCATACGGATATGTGGGGGTTTTGAAATGGCTAACCCTACTTTAGATAAAGCCCGAGATCAGGTTGGGTGTGAAAAATCATACCTTGGCCTCAATTGATGTAGATTCAAATTGAACGGTTCTGAAGCTTCGTTTAGACCTCAGAAGCTTTTCCTTAAGTCAATTTGAGGTGAAATCGGGTCAGTATATGACTTTGTCCTCTAGGTGTCTCGGCTTGAATGGGCTTGGCCAATCAGTGGCTTAAGGGCTATGGGGATGCCTGATTTTGATTGGGCTCATCTTTGTTCAGTTCCTAAATGGATTTGGAATGGCTAGTTTGAAGATTTATGGAGGTTGGTTTCAGACTTCAAATTTGTCCTGGTTTAGGCTTATTTCAAGCTCTCGGGTTGGCTAAATTAGCTTGATGCACTAGGTTTAAGGGCTTGATTTCATTGAGGATCAACTGCTTAAGACATAATGAAGGTTTTTTGTGTTGAAGGCCAAGGGATTTGAGCAGTAGTTGGGGTCTCCTATTTGGGTCCTCCACCTCTCATGTGCTCGGGTTTAGCCTTATTTATAGTCATGGGGAGGCCATGGCTGAGCCTAAGTTGGCTTGGATCTATTTGGGGGAGGATTAATATCTTTGAAGGCCTCGAGCGGCATACGGAAGTGTTCTCAGATTACGAGCAACAGCAAATTGTAGACTGTATTCTTGAACTTCAAAAAATGGGCCAAGTTGGCCGCCTGAGGAAGAAAACCTATTCAGAGCCCTGAAGATGGATGCCAGGAAAAGGAAGGGTTACTATCCAATGCGGGTGTTGCTACAACTTCGTAGAAGACAGACAAGGAAACCCACCAGGGATACTCTGTCGCAGTGAGGTGGATCTGATGCCAAGAATTATCAAGAGAATGGTAAGAAGGATGATAATATGGAGGGTGTTGCCTGCAGATTGCATACCCAACAGCTGCATCATTAACATCTACAAGGAGGGCGACTGTATACCTCCACACATAGATCATCACGACTTTGTCAGACCTTTCTGCACAGTGTCCTTCATCAACCAGTGTAACATCATGTTCGAATCTGACCTCTGGATAGCAGGCCCCGAAAAATTCTGAGGGCCGGTGGAGATACCACTACCGGTAGGTTCCATCTTGGTGTTAAAGGGAAATGGAGCCGACATAGCAAAACATTGCATTCCAAGAGTGCCTGTTGAGCGGATCCCCGTCACCTTTAGGAGGATGGACGACAGAAAAATGCCTTTCCGCTTCCAGCCAGATCCAGAGTTAGAGAGTCTCCGACCCTACGAGCTGTGAGCTACATAGGAAATATTACACCTCCAATGCACATCCATACGGCATTCCTGCCAAGGGTGGCTTGGAAGGTGATGTTATTATCCATGTGTCTCACTATTCAGACATGAATTTTGACAGATTTCTTTTGGAAGAAACTTGCAAGAATCTTACACAATCTGTTTTGGATTTATGTGGATTGTATGAGAAACTAAATCTTCAAAGAAAATATCATCATGTTTTGGATCAAGATGTATGATGTATTTTCGACAAGAGGGGAATGAAAATGACCATGTCATGTTTTGCCTTTACCTCTTTTTATACAAATTGACTGGGAAACGCCATTGAGTTACATGAACTTCGAACAAAGAACGAAGGAAAAAATAATAATAAAAAAAACAAATAAGAACTCTCTTAAAAAATCTGAATGTCAAAACGAACTCCAAATAAATGTGAATCATAAATTGAAAATCAAGCTAAAATCAAATCACAACAAGCAACTAAAACAAATTCCTAAATCTGGAATCCCCAGCCTTAGGCTGTTCTCAAACCTCTTTCTGACTCTCCATGATTTCTTCCCTCTTTTGAGAAGGTCGACTGAATCTACTGACACAGGACCACGAAAATTTTCGATTTGGTTATGATGGTATGGATTCATATCCTTCGCCAAATGGTCAAACTTTAATCAACTCTCTTGGGATGTGAAACACTTTCATGTCTCATTCCAATCTTCCGCTAAACTGAAATTTTCACAAAATCTTCCAAATCAAATTTAAATTCTAAACTTTCGAGACTGGTACCAAATTCCAGTTCTCTCTCTTTCGAGGTCGGTACCAAATTTCGACTCTCCTCCGAATTGATACCAAATTTCAATTCTAAACTTCTGAGACTGGTACCAAATTCCAGTTCTCTCTCTTTCGAGGTCGGTACTAAATTCTGACTCTCTTCCGAATTGATACCAAATTTCAATTCTAAACTTCTGAGACTGGTACCAAATTCCAGTTCTCTCTCTTTCGAGGTCGGTACCAAATTCCGACTCTCTTCCGAATGGATACCAAATTTAAATTCTAAACTTCTAAGACTGGTACCGAATTCCAGTTCTCTCTCTTTCGAGGTCGGTACCAAATTCCAACTCTCTTCCGAATTGATACCAAATTTCAATTCTAAATTTTCAAGACTGGTACCAAATTCCAGTTCTCTCCTTGCGAGGTCGGTACTAAATTCTGACTCTCTTCCGAATTGATACCAAATTTCAATTCTAAACATCCGAGACTGGTACCAAATTCCAGTTCTCTCTCCTTCGAGGTCGGTACCAAATTCCGACTCTCTTTTGAATTGATGCCAAATTTCAATTCTAAACTTTCGTGACTGGTACCAAATTCCAATTCTCTCCTTTCGAGGTCGGTACCAAATTCTGACTCTCTTTCCGAGATTGATACTAAATTTCAATTCTCTTTCGAGACTGGTACCAAATTCTAGTTCTCTCCTTTCGAGGTCGGTACCAAATTCCGACTCTCCTTCGCGATCGATACCTAAATTTCGATTCTCTTCTAGGATTGATACTTAAATTTCAATTCTCACTCCTTCGAGATCAGTACCCAAATTCTGATTCTCATCCTTTGCAAGGTCGGTACCTAAATTTTGATTCTCTCTCCGAGGCTGGTACTTAAATTCCAGTCCTCGTCCCTTTCAATCAGTACCTAAATTTTGATCTTTTGTCTGAGGTTGGAGCCTAAATTCCAACTCTCTTCTTCGAGACTAGAGCCTAAATTCTGGTTCTCTTTCAAATTCCGAGGTTGGAACCTAGGTTCCAATGCTCACTTCAAATCCAAACTTTCCACGAAATCCACCTTGAAATCAATCTTAAATTAAATTTCGACCAAAATTGAAACTCAAACTAAAGTCTAAACTCACACATTAAAACTTGAAACAGAAAAGTGAAACGAAGTTAAAATCGGATCTCTCTAGATCTCTTAATCTAGAATTCACTTCCTTTTCTTTTCCCAAGCGAGAGTTCAGGGATCTTCAGTCTTGGAGATTTACCTGACACTCCCCAGCAAAAATTTCCTATACTTCGTTCTAAGTGTGTCACTTAGATATCTATGTTGGTTTTGTTGATCTCTTCAGTCAACTCCAATATGCTCGGTGTGCTTGGTTAGCACACCACACCTATTGGGGGTCCATTTGTTGACCTCATTTTTTATGAGGTCTTTTCTTTTCTCTCTCCTTAGTACTTAGGATCTAGCCATAGGGCTTCTCCTTGACTATCTTAGAGGACTAGAAATGAGACCAATCACTTAGAAATTCAAACACTTCTTGGCTCCCTCCAAACCCCACAAGTTTGATTGTAAACCCCTAAGCCACTTGGAGGGTTAAAATCAAATGTGAGGTTTAAAGGATGAGTTTCCTATAGGACTCTTTGGCCTTAGGATTACCCTGGGTGGCCTGGTCTGGTGAGGGTAAGCTTACACACACCACACACGCACATTCCAAATACTAAAACTACCTTTAATCAATTTGACTCCCTGACTCATGTAGGTAACTCATATGGATGGACCTTAACCCCTAGGCCTTTGGCTAAGAGGGTTAGGAACAACATATTGAGTGCCTCAAATGAGTCCTCTCATGGCTCTTATGGGCTTAATATGACTTCATGGCTCAACCAAAATGATTCCATTCCACTCACATTTAATCAATCTTCATTTTTCCAAAATTTCAATTTTTGACCCCCGGGACCCTAAACCCACCAAACCTACTAAATGCCCTTGAAATTGGCCAAAATTTGCAAAATTGCCTAAATTATCCAAAATTCCTGAAAATCAGTCCTAAACATTTCTCTCCACTCAAATTGATCATCCATAGCCAAATATACCAAAATTTCCAAAAATACCTCCCAATACCCTCCAAATACCCAGAATACCCTTTTAACCCAAAAATTTTAAAACTTCAGAAAATTCCCAAAAAATTTCAGAAAATCCCAAATATTGGAAATTTCATTTTGTTCAACTACACCATAAGCCAATTTTTCCAATTTGGCCCACTTTTGCCAAAACCCCCAATTTGACTCATTTTTAACCCAAAGTGAACCCAATGTCAAACCAAACAAACCCAAGTGACCTCAATTTTGATCCAATTCAATTCTAAACTTCAATTTAATATCCCTAATATCAATTTAGACTAAATCCAAGCCCAATTTGATGAACATTTGGATCCAATTTCAATTTGAAGCCTAAGGCCCAATTTTGGCCCATGACCTAAACCTAGCCCAAACCAACCCAACTCAACCCCAATTGGCTCCAAATCTTTTCTAAAAACTTCCTAACATCCCTAAAAACAAAACACTAACTTTATTTGCCCCAAATTTGAACCTAAAATTCACCCAAACCTAACCCAAAACCAAAATCCCCTAAATTGCCCTAAACCCAAACCTAACCCAAATAAGCCCAAATCCCATAATCAAAGCCCAACCAAAATTGAAAACTCTTTTTAACACTCCTATAAAAATTTCCCAACATTGATTTTACATTAAAACCAACATTAGCCCAACCTTAGCCCAAGATAGCCCAAGTTAGTCCTTTTTGGCCCATTTTGAACCCATTATCAAAAAAGCCCAAATTAAACTCATTTCAACTCCAAATGACACCAAACCTTTTCCAAATCACTCATGATACATCCCTAAACTAAACCCAACATTTATTTGGCATGGTCCTTCTCAAAATTTTTCTCATCCAAAAGTCCATTTTGAAACATAAAGCCCACTTCTTTAAACCATTTTAAAAGCCCATCCAAAATGATTTCGAAAGGCCCAAAATCAATCCAAAGCCTACATGACACTTTCACCTCATCATCCATTTGATTTAAATCACTCCCTATGTTTCAAATCCATCATTAAACTTTTCTAAACTTAGCCATGTGCCAAATTACCCCTAAATGTCCAAAATCCTTAAAACCTATTTCCATGAAATTGACTAAGCTTGGCCCCAAGCCAAACGGAGCCATGGAGCCATGCATAAGCCATATGCAAGCCATGAGGAGTCTTTTCCACCTCACCAACCCATTAATGGCAAAAGAGGGGATTACTTTCTTAAACCTTCACTAAATTTTTTAACCACATTCATGATACACTTTAACCAAAATTAGCCACCTCACCTTAGATGGGGGCTTCACCACACATGGGAGGCTGATCCAAGTGATTCCTTTTCAGCCCAAAATTAGGTCTTGGGGGTGCACCTAGCCCAAAAGCATGGGTTAACCAAGTTGAACCCAAAATGAGCCTCCCCCCATTCCATTTCAATTCAGCCCCTTTACACTTGGCCAACTCCAATTGACTTCACCAATTTCAAACCCTGACCCTCCTTATCAGGATGGTGACCTGACCCTAGCTGGCCAGCCACCACAGCTGCCAAAAAACACCAGGCCGAAAGCACCCATGTGAGCTAAATTTTGAATTCTTCCTTGCTGAGCTGTCTCATGGCCAGTGGACACCATGGCTGTTCTTCTCCTCACCAGAGCAGTGGATCCAAGCCATCAAACCCCCCTGGGAGGCCCTTTGGTCACCCATATTTAAACTCCACTCCCTCTCAGCAAAACAAGGTGATGAACCAGAGCTTAACAAAACTCTTCCAAAAATGCTCCAGAACCTTCTCCTAACCCAGAGCAATTAATTCCCAGTGTCCCTTTGCCCTAATCCCCATTGACAGAGCTCAATTTCTTAGTCAAAAATCCACCCAAAAAACTAGGACATCTCTTGAACCTCCACCAAAATCAAATTAAACTCACCCACACCTGCACATGACCAAGAGAAGGAGTTCCCCAGTGAAAGCCCCCTCTCCAGGCCACCTAATTGCTCTAGTCTCCAAAGTCTGAAATCGGTCTTGGTCACTTTCATACCTATGAAATTCCCCAGAGCCAGAGACTTCATCTGGAGCATCCTTGGGTGCAATCGAAGGTGCCACAACTCTCTGATTGAAGCTTCACTTCTCAGAGCCAAGGTATAGCCCTCTCCTTTCTCCTGAGCTTCCAGTGGTTCTCTATTTTGATTGGCTTAATGTCATAGCATGTAAACCATATGGATGTGTTCGTCTCCTCAAGACGAATCCATAGAGCATAAGAACACGAAAATCTGTTGAGAAATGAGAGAGATCTTAGTGTTTTAGTGTGGACGGCTCATGGACACACCATTCGTAGACGATGACCAGGCGCCGTTGGATCGCACGTGTATCGGTTGAACGGCTCAAATTGCGTTGAATCAGAAGGAGCGGGACCGCGGGCCACGTGGCGGCTGACTCAGATGGCGGCGTCAAATAGAAGCGTGCCGCGTGATCTTTCGATCCGCCGTAGGTTGACGCGGCACTGACTGGGTTAAGTAGATAAATAGAATTTTTTCTATTTATTTAAGTACGTGAAACTTTAAAAAATCAGATCTTTGCATAGAAAAATCATAAAAATAAACTAAAAATACCCTCTTGCTCTATGAAAGGAGAATAATGTGGAAAAGAAATTAAGTTATTTTGATGAGTATTTTATTTTTAATTAATTATTCACTGATTTCAGTATTTTAATTCTCCATTTGCATAGACAATTCACCATGGCATGAGACCATAGGGCTTTTGTAGCCTCTGTTCTTGGGGACATTCTCTGAATTTTCCAAGGTCAGAGGCCATCTCTATGGCAAGTTATGTATTTTTCAAGTTTAAGTGTCTGTTTTGGCATTTTAATTCCAATAATTAGCATGTTGATCAATAAATCCTAGAAAAATTGGGGGAGGTATCTTAGAACTAGAGGACCCTAGGAAAAATGTATTTTGAGTTAATTCATTAAGAATAACCCTAATTGGCCTAAACACTCAAAATAACTTGAAAATCATTCGCCACTGGTCTTTAGGATCAAAGGAACCTCACATAAAAATTTGAGATTAATTAGAATTTATTAGCCTCACTAAATGGATTAATTAAGTCACATGATCAAAATTAAACTTTAAAAATTCATAACTCCAAAAATACATTTTAAAATTTTATAAAATTAGTTTTGAGACTTCTTTGATATCAGAGGAGTCTAAAAAAATTAAAATTGTAAATTTTCAAAAATCTTTATTTTCCACCTTATTTTAATATTTTAATAATAAAAAAGTTATAAAAATCATAAAAATATTAAAAATCACAAAAATGTCATATTTGGTCTCCTAATCACTTAGGAACCATTCCCATAATTTTCCTAAGTCTCTAAGTCAAGATATTAATTTTTAAAGGCTTAAGACATTTTTTTTAATATTAAAAAATGGATTTTCCAACCTTTTCACTAAATTAATTCTAATAAATCAAAGAAAAATCAAAAAAATATAAAATTTACTTATCTAGACTCCTTGAGGTTAGAGAGACTTAAAAAATATATAAAATTCATTTTTCAACTTTATTGTTATTTTATAATTAATTAATACTCCAAAATTTAAAATAATTATAATAAATAAAATATAATTTAAAAAATCACCAAAATTGGTCCAAGTGGTCCTCTGGTCAATACGAACATCCTATAATTTTCTTAAGGACAGAAATCTTACCTTGGTCATGTTGTTGAATTTTCATTGAAAACCCTTATATTTTTTACAAAAATAAATATATAAATTAAATTAAATTTAGAAAAATCACATTTTCTCCTCTATTGTCTTAATTGACATGTGAATGAGGTGACATAAAAATTTTAAGTTCATTTGAGCTTAATTTAGTGAGTTATGAAATAGATAAGCTTAAAGGGGCATAAAGGTAAGTAAACAACTTTAACCCTAATTAATACCTTATGACTAATCAAGGGGAGGGTAAAATATCTAATATTAATCTTATTTTGGATGACTGGAACTTAGAGAATAGAAGGGTAGAAACCCATTAAACACTTTAAAAATATCAAAATGGAACATTAATTAATTAAATCATTTGAATCTCGGAAGAATAACCAAAATTTGGATTATTAAAAACAGGGATATGATTTAAGAAAGATATTACTTATTTAATTTAAAAATCCCTAAATGAATCACTTTAATAATATTTAGTTTTTTTTAATTAAATTTAAAGTGATAATTGAAATTAATAAATTAAATAATTAAAAGAAAATGAGTAACCTTTATTAAACTAAAACTTAAAACATTGAATAATTTGATAATCAATTGAAATAAATTTAAAATATTAAAAAATTAATATCAAAGATCACTTGAAAGTATATCTAAGACAAACTTCAAACATGAAAATCAACCTAAAAAATAATTCATAATTAAAAATCAAACCAATTAAAAAATTAATCTAAGATATTTCAATTAAATTAAAATTAAATCATTAAAATCTAAATTAAATAATCTCAACACCTCTTTCAACCCAAATTAATCTAATATATTGAGATCGTTTAAAATGTAAAGATTTAATTAAATTAAAATAACTTGAACACTATTCCAAACTTAAAATTATTAAAATTTCATAACTAAATTAAACCACTTTAAATCATCAATTCCAATTTTAAATCATTAAAATCTTTAATAAATTAATTTGCCCTTAAAGGCTTTCACTATCATAACTCTTAAATGGAGCATTAAGTGAAATGTCACTTCACTCATAGGATGATCAAACATCCTAATTCACTGAGCAAGAGTTAAAACTTAACTAAAATTTCTGAATGATTGATTCACATGTACAATAAAATTCATTTGGACTCGAAATGATCTCAGAAGTATTGAAAAGATGTTTAGGACCCGTTCTAAGCACTTTCTCAATGCAATGAGATGTTTTAAGAAGAACAATTGAACTTAATTGTTCTTTGGTGAAGAAAATCATCCTTAACAAAACACAAGAACCTAGAAGTCATAGGAATTGACTAGCAATAGGATTAGGATTTTGGTAGACAACCAGAACCTTCCCTTAGCTTTACCTAGGTATTTCTTGCAATTATATAAATGCTCTAACATGTGTTTTAAGTGCAGTTTGGAATGACGGGAAGACCCTCCAGGTACGCTTTTATTTTATTGCAATTTATTTACTCCGTATCGCACTTTATTTTTCTTGCATGTTAAACAAGAATGTCACCCTGCATGAAAACTGAAACCTTTAGGATAGCCACAAAACTAAAACCCAAAACTAAATTAAAAGTCACAACAAGATAAAATTCACCGCCACAATATTCAAAATATAAAACAACTCAAAACTTAATCACAAACATAACAACAAAACTGCAATTATAGCTAAATTAAAATGACTCATTGGATGATGTAACCTACGTGTTGCTAACGGGATTTCCCATGGTCTAAATGAAAGTGTGGAACTCATTTAGTTGAGTTTAGCAAATTCATCTGGACTAAGTGAATCCGACAAAAATAACGGTGCTGGAATGATGGAACTGTGGGATCTTAACCGGTGTTGTTATAATCAACTTTAAGATTCCCCTAATAAAATACTAAAAACACCTGGACTTTAAGACTTCTAAACCAAAACACTTCTCTCATCCCCTGATTTTTCACTTTCTAAAACTAAACCTCTGCAACAACAAGGATCTCGGAGCATGGTGGGCAGCACGACCATCTTCTTCAGCAAAACTCGGGTCTACTTCAGCAAAACCATTCTTAGAATTAAATAACCAAGTCATAGGATTTCGAGGTAGTTTGCTTAGTGCAACATAAATCCTCAACTTTTCATTAGGCATTTGCATAATCATATTATGTAAATTAAGCCCTAACCGGTCTTAGGATTCCGAGGTAGTTATTTGGTACGACATAAAACCCTCACATCTTCGAGGCTGTTTGTGTGATCATATCATATAAGCATAAGTCCTAATTAATTAAAATTGGCAGGATTACAACATTAAATAAACTCTTAAATTAAAACTAAACAAATAGGATAGTTGGGAAGTCACCGAAATTCTCTTCGGGTCCGTGACATCCCCTACTTCTCTTCATCTGATTCCCTAAAATAACTGTTCCAAATTTGATCCATTCCCAATTGAAATTTCCAAAATCCAATTGTTTGAAAACCTTAAACTTTGAAATTCTTGAGAGCAAAACCACTGATCATTATCAAGAGTTTTCTTAAATGATTTCTGTCATTTAAGATATAATTAATTATAGGGGCTTGCCCTTACAGGGAACTTTAAGAACCCAGGTAATATAAACCATGCTTAATTCCTTCATATTAAGCAGGGGAACTTGTCGGCTTATAAAATTGGTTCGCGGACCAAACGGATGTCACAAATCTTCTAGTTTATTTAATCGAGCCCCATCATCAAGCAATGGTGTCCATTCTTCGGGATAAATACACTGGTTTGTGGTGTAGAGCTCGTTTATATAAACTATTCAGGATGTGAGATCGGTTTGATTTCATATCTTAAAAATTTCAAACTTAAAATTATTTTCAAAATCAAATGCTAATTTCTAAATTATATATATTTAAATTAAATTTAAAATATGAAGATTTGCTGAAAATTTCTGTAGGCGACCCCCTTTTCAAAACACAACCTAAAAATATGCCGACATACTTACCCACTAGCCGCTTAATTTAGGGTCAGGTTTGCCCATTTTTAAAAGTTTAATTACGTGTGTATTTAGGGGTCGGGTCATAAACTTTAAATCAAACTTCACCACACACTTGAAAGGGTACTTATATGTTGAGCTAGAAAAATACTGAAGCTTAGAGGAGGAGTTCAAGTCCAGTATTGCTTCTACACCATAAATCTGACAATTTCTTCCTGCTCCTACAGCCACCAGCTACCATCTACCACCATCTGTTGGGCACTGTCTACCACTATTTATTGTCCTCTATTGCAGACCAGAATCAACAACCACAAGATCCTTGCAACAAAGTCTCTTATAATGGCATCATGTGCACCATAGGATCCCAGCAAATCTTGTGGAATAGTGAAGCATCTGACGGAGTAGTATGTAATCTTGTACAACGTGTAAAAATAAAACCCAAAGATGGTGTAACAACACACTCCAAATAAGGTGCAGCGGCACACCAAGATAATGTACCAATACATGCTACATACAGTATAATGACGCCTCCTAATAATAATGTAACAATGCACCCTACGTAAGGTGTAACATTGTCTCCCTAATATGATGTAACAAATCACCTAGAAGACAGTGACTTTCTCTAGACTCTTAGAGTTCTCTCTTTCCAACTCATCGTTATGGCCTACATGACCAACTACGACATACGCAATCCTCAACTCATGCAACTTTTGAATCAAACCCTTGTGGCCAACAAGCCACATTGTAACTCACCACTATGACAAACGTGATTCACAACAACCTACATTGAACACAGCTCATGCAGCTTCTGACCTTGTTTTCGATGGCCTATGGGCATTATCACAGGTCATGTTGCTTCAAATCCAACCGCTGCAGCCTATGGATATCATCAAGCTCACCACTACGGCTTATATGACCAACTAAAGCATTCGTTGCTCACGACTCAAAATGTTTCCGGCTTCAGCCCTATGGACTATGGATGTCATCGTGGCTCACTACTACAACATATACGACCAATTTCAACTTATGTGTCTTACAACTCATGCAGCTGCTAACTCAAAACTTGGCAGCCTAGAGATGTTTTCATAGCTCATACAGCTTTTGACACTGGATTATATAGCCTATGAATTTCATCACAGCTCACCCCTATGACCAAGAAGATCAACTATAGCCTAAGTGGTTCACAACTTGTGCAGCTCGTGACTTTGGTCCCTATCCCTCATGGGCATCATCCCAACTCACCACTATGATCTATGTGACCAATACGTCATATGTTGTGCATAGCTCATCTAGCTTTTGCTTCTTGCGCCTACATCTTATGGTCATCATCACAACTCACTATTATGGCCTATGTAACCAACTATGGCCTACGTGGTTTATAATTAGTATAGTTCTCAACTCTAGACCCTACAGCCTACATGGTCGAAAGCTCGTACAACTCCCAACTTCGGCCACTATGAACTACAAAGGTCATCACATCTTACCAATACGACCTAAGTGAACCACAACTCCTATAGCCCCTACTATTGCCTCTATGGCAATGAATGTCATCACATCTTGCCACTAGATATATGTGGTCCATAGTTCGTGTAGCATGTCCTCCATAGTCTATAGACATCAACACATATCATTATTATGACATAGGTGACCAACTACGACCTTTGGAGTTTGCAACTCGTGCAGCTTCTAACCCTGTCTCTACCACATATTAACGTCATATAGCTCACCACTATGACCCACGTGATAAAAAATGGCCAACATGGCTCACAACACATGCAGCTCCTAACTCTGGCCATTGTGACCAATCGACACTTCTGAAGCAATCATCTGCGACCCAAATAACCAACTATTAGCTTGGCTTTCAACTATGGTCGACACGACAAGCTGAAGAGAAAAGTAGACACGTGTACTCAACATTCAAGATAGATTATTTCAACAGAGCCATGCCTCATGATTTTCTTTCGTCTTTTGAGGGTTTTCTTCGTAAAAAGTCAAGATGTCTCATCTTACCTCTATTTAATTATTTGAGAATGTGTTGGATTTTCCTATAATACTAAGACAATAATTTATTATTGTACCGTTGTGAATCTTCCGACACGCATCAAATATATATATATTCAAATAATCAAATTTTAAGAGGGGGTTAAAATAATAAAATCAAAACATGGCCTGTGTTATGTTTGAAACTTTTTTCCCTTAAATTTTTAACAAATATGATTATTAAATTAAAAAATAAATTATTATTAAATATTTAAATTAAAAAATAAAATATTATTAAATATTTAAATTAAAAAAAAATAGTATTAAATATTTTATAAGATGGTGGTGCGACCTGCAATGCTCTATGGTGCTGAATTTTGGCCTTTAAAAGAGAAGCATAATGCTAAGCTAAGTGTTGCCGAGATGAGAATGATTAGGTGGATGAGTGGCTTTACACTTAGAGACAAAATGTGAAATGAATATATCTGTAATAAGGTTGGTGTTGCACCGGTGACGAATAAAATTAGAGAGAGCCGCCTTAGATGATTCGGTCACATTAAACGTCAACCACCTGATAATCCGATTAGGACAGTGTATGTTTTAGATTCAACTTATGTTAAGAAAGACAGAGGTAGACCTAGGAAGACTTGAGCTTATTGCATAAAAAAATGATCTTAATTTATTAGATTTAAATGAAAATTTGACACTAAATAGGACGCAATAGAGAAAAAGGATTTAAGTAGCCGACATCGATTAGTGGAATTAAGGCTTTGATGTTGTTAATGTAGTAATATTTAAATTTAGGACAAAAAAAATTATTAATGTATTTTTTGTCATTAAAGTGCTTCATAAAATTATTCTGTTCAGTCACTGCAGTTTGCATCAATATATATAAAAAGTGTATTCGATTCAGATAAATCAACAAATTCAAAAAGAAAATAACAGGAGTATCGTACTTATTCAGCAAGCTATATCGAATAAATAACAGTTCGCTTTCGATTCTAATTACATACTTCATCCGCAAGCAAGTTCAAAAATTAGTCGCCGTCGTTGCCTCCGTAGTCTTTATAAATCGGCAGTATATTTATCTCAGATATGACGATCTGTGCTAAAAATAAATATGACCCGCAACCTTTCGCCTTATCCTCAGGTGGCCCACCACATGCCATTTGTACAACGCGACATCATACCAATATTATTATTGCCTCGATAAACAATCAACGTGGGCACCGACCTTTCACGACCGGACTACAGCAGCGGGACCGATTTTCCTTTGTTACCACGTGGCACTTAATTAATGGATGTCGGCAAGCCAATTCACGACCCTTCGTAAGCGCCGCGTTCTTTACGCATTTCTCTTTAAATTCTCTTTTTTTAATTGCAGCCTTTCTGCACCGGAATTCTTTAAGACCATACTTAACCATGCTTATTAAGCTTCCACGTGGAAATCCTTACTCTGAATATTAGCAGTGTAGAACTATGGTCAATTCTAGTGTTTGTAGAACTCTTACTGTAGCTATAGCGCGCGGGTCGATTGTGGTGGTGGGCCCCACTTTCTTTATTAACGATTTTAAATAGGTTCCCTCCTCCGCGTTGCCCCAGCGTAACGAGCGGACCAACGAGTCTCTTGAAAGTGAAAAGATTATTTTACCATCTAAAATTTTGATAGGATACCTTAATAGAATTTTGAAAAATTTACAAAACTATAATGGAAATAAAATTTATTCAAATTATTCTTAAAATTAGCATATTATCTAAAGAACGAATTAAAATTTATGCCGTCTTTCTTTTAAAATAGGTTTAGTAATTATAAAGCAAGCATGGTGAAGCGCTTTTGATCCAATTTTGTCGGTTATTTTATTGTAACATTTGGATAAACTAAATTGAATTAAAGCGTTATTTATTTAGAAGAACATTTTAAAAAATTAATTTTTTTTAAAGAATAATAAGCAATAAATGGCAATGTGACTGTTGAATCGAAAAGTATCTAAGAGATACATCCAGAAAATAGGAAGAAACTGTAAAAAAACCGTGAAATGTTTAACTTTTTAGAACAAAATGATCCCAAATTGTAAACATATAGGAATAAATGTTATGATTACAACTTTGCCCCATAATCATTAGCTTTTTAGGGACAACTCTAATAAATCACAAGAAAAATATAATAAATATTAGATAAGGTCGCCTGAGTGATATTGAGACTGTAGTTCGTCCAGCTCACTGAATTCAGATTATTCGTCCGTAACCGACCGACTGAGAAAGTCTAGAATTCATCATGTGCAAATGGTGTTCCTCTGGGACTTCAACACTGTTTGTTTCAACTACTACTATATTCAGGTCATTTAAGGCAACATTAAATTTCATTGCTATTTTTGACTTCAACATTAATTTCAATAGTACGTGCAGCAATTTGAGAAAGATTCAAACTTGACATGATAATGTCACTACATGTATTCCACAAATTTATGTCGGCAAAATCGGACGCAAATCAAACATCAATATAGCGTTCTTTGAGGATTACTATCGAATTTACATCAAATTTACATCCAATGCTTTTCGCAGGTACTTCGAGAATCTCTAATTTTAATTCCGTCAATTTTGCATCAAAATAGTCCGGCACAAATTATTAATGTTGATTTTTTTATCGTCATAATCTCTGACTTGTTTAGTGTGCACGTGTGTTGAATCGTATGTCTAAAAAGATCAGACCATAAATAATATCGTCTGATTACTGTCGGATGTGCGTTAGACTTAGCTTGATGGACAACATGAAAAATTATTGGAAGCAAATCCGATGCAAAACTCAGAAAAAAAAATTAAAAGAATAAATTAAGTTTTCACAACCTGCGCACAACATTTAATCAACATCATAACAACATTATATCTAGCCATAGCACGGATCAAAGCTCTTAAAAATATCAATACTGAAAAGGGAGATACTGTCACAAATCTAAATTATTAAAAGTTTACATCTACGCCCTAATCAATCTATGTTTAAACATTAATAAATTAAAAAACACATAAAAACTCCTACTCCTACTCAACCTTCTCCTCCTTATCCTCCTCCTCGACTACAACAGTCACAGTTCACTTGCCCCAACGATCTTCTATAATCTTCGTCAGGCGTGTTATACTCTAATCAATTCATAGGTGGCTGTCACGTAGATGGGGAACCTCCTTAATCACAACTGCGGCCTGTCTGGCAAGCTCCAAAGTACTCGGTTGTAACGAGCTCGTGCCACCCACAAAAGATTGAGAGATCTTGACCTTCTTCTCCCCATCACATGGGTCCATAGCTCGAACTTAAACTGCGCAGTAGTAAACTGACTACCACTAGTGTTGGCAGTGCTCGGGACCTAGAAGGGCAACTGTCTCTCCCAAAACTGCTCGAACTCCTTCTACATAATCAAAACAAATTATTATCTATCATTTTAAGCATTAATAGTCAAAATAAACATGGATAAATAAATTTTTTACTTACATTCATCTGTTGAGGTAACTGATCACCAACACCACCTGTGACCATTTAAAGCAGGACTAACAATAAAAATAATCAGTAGTACACGTAAAAAGAGGAATGTTTAAAATCTAAAATGAAACATATCATAATTATATCTAAAACAAAAATAAAAAATCCTACAAGTGCGACATAAATAGCAAAATCAAATAGAAAATTCATGGATATATCTGTTAAAAAAATTCGATTAGGTGATCATAAAAATGTGTGCACAATCCCCAATGCAAGTTTTTTGCTTAGAATGACTTGAACGAAGTCAAATTAAATTTGACTTTTGGATAAAGTTAATGAGATTTTTACATACATAACACGAAAATCTTATGCATGCAGATATTAAACACCTAAACTTCAATTTTTTACATACATGCATCTTTTTTATGCATTAAAAAAGTGCACTTTTTTATGCATAAAAAAAGTGCAATACACTTTTTTATGCATAAAGCCGTGACATTTATGCAAAAATTGAAGTTGATGTGCTAGATATGTATCTGCACAATAATTTTATGGTATATATGTAAATCTATCATTTTTAATTTATCAAACATCAACAACTAGTTAGAAAATTGATTTTAACCTTTAAAGGTTGCCTATGTCAAAAGTGTATGACAAAAATGAGGAGAAAATTTAACAAATGAAGATTGTGAGGATGATGTATTAGTTAAATTAGCATATTTAAGTTTAAAAGAAGCCAAGCTACGAGTGCATAGCTAGGCTATGAATCAAATTATATTAATCACATTACAATCAGCGAATTAATAATAGCCCGAGTCACAAAATTTTTAATCCAGGTCCATGAGCCATGGTTCAAGTCTGTTTGATCAATTAATTGGATTAAATCTAATTGAGGCCATATAGATTCTAAATGGGTCATGTTGGCTTAATTGATAATGCCTATGGTCAAATTAGGTTGAACAAAGTTTAATAAAATGCATCCTAGAATAGGACCGAGCTAATAAAATGAACCGATTTGATAATTAAAGTCAGTTCCATAATAAAATCTAATGATCTTCTCCTTCTACTCATAAATAGAAAAAGTTTATAATGAACTATTGGAACTTTGATTGCTCAACTTTTATCCCTGAAAGGTCTCATATCTCGAACCAACATTGTCACTTGTTGCTTAAACCCAAGCCATCATTGACTTCAAATCATAACATATTACTCTAAATTCTAGAAGAAATGCACATCATAAATAATGAGTTTTATGTATTAACTCTTTCCTCACATCACCACAAGTAAAGACTAAAATTTAAGTACCATAAGTCAACATGCCACGATAATCTACATGAAATTCAACTCATCTTCCTGATAAATTAATCTACATGTATTTGATAAATTAATCTTGCATATCATCTAAATTTTAAGCATTTTTAATCTGCTTCTGTAAAGAAATATAATAATTATATACAAATTGTCACACTAGTGAACTTCATAGTTAATAAAAACCACATTAATATTATCAAGCTAAACTATAATACATAGATTTTAATTTTTTATCAACAGCAACATTCAATTATTTTTCAAATTCAAATCTAATTAAATCCATAATTGAATGACTCTAGCAAAAGAATTACTCAACCATCCAATCCTAATTCAAGCCAACCCCAAAACCAACTCTAATCTCACCCAACCCAACTTTTACACAAATCTAACACTCAATTTTTATGTATATAAATGACAAGATTGTAATACATACCAATCATGTATACATATAGCTAGCACCTAATTTTATGTATATGCATTCTTACCATCTAATTCAAATGTTACATATATACCACTGAAATCTTATGCATATACATTTATAACACATAAACTTAAATGTTATATACAAAATAAAATTTAAAAAGGAAAAAAATGAGGCGAGGTTATTTTTTCCGATTCTCTCACAATCAGTGACAGGCAGGGTCGTGATGAGATTTTGGTGGTGAGAGGGAGGCATGGCGACGAGGAGGTGCGGTGATCAGCAATATGCGAGCGACGACCGTTAATTGGTGACCGAGAGAAGAGGAAATGCTAGGGTTTTGGGTGTCGCGGGAGGGAGGAGAAGAGACAGGGCGTGATGTGCTAAGAAGAAAACGAATTGGAAGGCGTGGGATGGGTTTTTTTTTGTCTATTGCGTCAGATTTATCGTCTACTTCGTGTCAAATCTTTTCAACGCTTTAAGTAAAGCTTTTGCGTGGATTTATTTAAC
Source organism: Papilionanthe hookeriana x Papilionanthe teres (assembly GCA_022702705.1). Classification (NCBI taxonomy): domain Eukaryota; kingdom Viridiplantae; phylum Streptophyta; class Magnoliopsida; order Asparagales; family Orchidaceae; genus Papilionanthe; species Papilionanthe hookeriana x Papilionanthe teres. Next base: position 106,037,235 of record CM040428.1, on the reverse strand, counting down.
ACAAATACAACACAGATGGCGCCACCAACAGTAACATTAATTTCATCATTGTTTTTGTCGAATATTCAAATATAAACCTGACACAATGCCCGACACAAATAGAATAAATTTATGTTCAACGCAAATAAGTCGTAAAATCCGATGCAAATATATGCGCCGAAAATTTTCAACACAAAATGTGGACACTGCTGTGAAGTTGGCTAGAAACAGAAAAATGTGGAGGCTATATGAGGAAAAAAACATAATTAATATTTCTTTTTATTTTAGGAAATTTTATAAAAAGAATTTTATTGGAAAATAAATAATTACTTAAGACAAATTGAGAAAGAAAAAAAAAATCAGAAATAAAATGTTGCAATCCGTGTGTGGTCAAAGTAGAAGATGTACTATTATATATGTATATAAAATTAGAATTTACGGATTAGAATAAAAAATGATAGAATTAAAAAAAAAAATTAAATAAAAGTGCTACAATAATCAATCTAAGCTAATAGAAAGTAGTGATTTATAAATCCCATCCCAAATAATTATGATTAGACTAATAATACTGGCTTAAGTAGTTCACCATATATATGCTATAATAAATCTTTAATAGAAGGTGCAATGCTACCTAGAATTATCAAGAGATATTGCAATTCTTTTTTTTTATGTTTTCGACAATAAAATGATTGCTAGTTGGCTCTCAATCAAGTTGCCACATCTAGAGTTGGTATTTCAAACTAAGTTGACTATAGCAAGCTGGAAATTGTATATATCTACAAGTTAAAGTACTACCATATGTTCAATACACATTGTACTCGATAGTTTAACCAAATCTAAGTTATCACAAGTAGAAATAAGCTAACCTTCAAAACATAAATGCTCAGTGAAGGAAGAAAACCAAAACTGAATCTATGTACTAAAAAATTACTTAATCCCAATAAGTACAAAATTAATCACTAAAAAAATAGCAGGGCATACCAACAACAACAACAATAAAACTTTTATCCCACTGAGTGGGGTCGACTACATTAATCATTTTTCTCCATTGTCATATTTAGTATTGTATAATCATTTAATTCTAATAAATTAAGATCACTTTTTATACAATATGCCCAAGTCTTCCTTGGTGCACCTTTGCTTTTCTTAGCATACGTCGAATATAAAACATCTATTCTCCTAATCAAATCATCAGATGGTCGAATGTGATAAAATCATCAGATGGTCAAACGTGATCAAACCATCTAAGATGACTCTCTAATTTTTTCCGTCACTGGAGCTATGCTAACCCTGTCACAGATATATTCATTTTGCCTTTTGACTCTAAGCGTAAAGCCACTCATCCACCTAATCTTTCTCATCTCTGCAACACTTAACTTAGTTTTATGCTTCTCTTTTAAAGGTCAACATTTAGCGCCATAGAGCAATGCAGGTCTCAACACTATCTTATACAAATTTCCTTTCAATCTAAGCGATACTTTTTTATAGCACAATTAGCCCGAAGCATTCCTCCACTTCAACCAAACAACTTGAATTCTACTAAGAACATCCCCATCTATATCGCCATCACTTTGAACAAGAGACCCAAGATATCTAAATTGTTTACACAGTTTAATAATTTGATCAGCCATAGTTACATCTCTGTCACTAGAGCTACTTATTGATCTCATTTTTGGTGGGGTCTAAATTCTTTTTCTAGGGTTTATGATCTAGCCATAGGAAGACTATTGAGTGAACCCACCCCCTTAGAAACTCAAAATACTTTTTAACTCCTTTTGAAGGCTCACATGTGTGGTCCCAAGTCCTCAGTTATTGGTTGGAATGACTATGACCAACATTTTGAAGCTAAAAAATGAGTCCCTATAAGATCACAAAGCCATAAAAAAACCCTTTATGACTTGGACATTCACCTCACACAACATACACATTCAATACACACCACAACAATTCACATATACTACATACACATTCACATATACCACATCACATACCCTATACAAAATTCACATCACCCCATACCTTCTCTCACACATTACTCACTTCACCCTTCATACACATTCATATCACAATACATACACATTCACTCCACCATACACTCTCACCACTTGAATCCATTCAATTTACTCATAATCCCAAAAATCTCCCTCAAATTCCCAAATTGACCACCACATAATACACATAGTTACATCACATCCACATCCACTTCACCTCCACACTTATACATGACATTATCCCACATCAAATTTCACCTCAAGTCCAAAATTCACCAAATTTAACCTACATGCCAAGTTCAACTTTACAAAGCCTAAGTCCTAAGTTTCACCATGATGGACTCAAGGCCTTATGAAATTCATTATGGCAAATTTCCAACTCCATTTAATACCAACTCAAAGCCCAAAACCAAGCCTTCCATAAATAATTCTAAAAGCCCACTAGTCCAATCCAAAAATCTCAAATCCAATTAAAATAAGGAGTCCACATGTCAAAATTATTTCCCTTCTTCATCATAGCAAAATTTGACTAAGCCTAAGATATGAAATGACATGTTTAATCAGCCTCATTTTGAATTTATGGAATTTACTTCCACACTTAAAGTTTCTATTCTCCTTCATTGATGTAAGACATGTAGGCTATGCATGAGTCATGGGCAAACCATTTGGCTTCATCCAAGCCACATGGAAGCCATGAAGCCATATACAAGCCACATGTGAGCCATCATGCCAAAAATAGCAAAAGGAGGAGCCTCTTTCAAGATCCATCAAAAAGTGCTTAACCACTCTAATGTTTCACTTAAACCTCAAATTAATGCAAATTCACATGATGGGGACTTAACTACACTAATTTAGCTGATCATCACCAGCCCTGGCCTCCTTGGTTGATGAACCAATCCCATATACAAGACTTGGGCCCAAGCTTACACAAAATCAATTCAAACCACTCCACTTTAATCCAACCCTTGGACACATGGCACCAAAAAATTTACATCACAACTCTCTAATACTGAGCTCCCTAAACAAGATGGTTACAACCCAAGCTCCATCCAAAAACCCAAAATTTCATCCTTCCAAAGTGGCGGTCTCCCATTGGATCTTGGTCACTGTCCTCTCTCCTTGTAAGCACCTCCTTGGATTCCTTGACTTGTCCAATTGACCACCAAGGCCAGGTCTATAAATTGACCAGCCCTTCATGGCCAAAATGGAAAGTCTACAAACCTTGGTGAAGCCCTGCCAATATTAATCCAGACCTCTCCTATGCTCACAAGAAGTTCAACCCTAGCCTTTAAGAGTTCGATATTGAATTAAGTTTGATTTAGTATCATTTAAAATGGATTAGAGAAGAAAACATAAGTACTGATAAAAATATTAAAACACTCAAGCTTAAGCCCAATTAAGAAAGAAGAGTATAAAATTTCCTAATGGCCAAACATATGCCTAGGGTTGCTTCCCTATGTAATTATTAATATGACATTAAATGGATAATCATTTGCCTTATTCATGGGCTAATTAAGACATGAAGACCACATTGAGCATAGTTAAAACATAAAGAACTCATAATTTTATTAGGTTGATCAAATCAATAAAATTAACAAGGTCAAATGAACTTAAAATGGTCTATGAGATTCTAAAGTTGTTTGGGGTCATTCCCTGAACTCCATTACAAGATTTTTGGACATTTTAGAGGAAAACTGGATTTGTTATAATTGGTTGGGGAAAATCATCCATAGAAAACCTAAGGACTCACCAAGATATGATTTAGATCCCTATTAAATAAAAAAATGAGAATTATCCTGCTACAACTCATCCTACAATAAAACCCAATGCTCAAGGGTATGAGTCTTGAATATCTTATTTAGACCCTTGTGAGCAAATGGGATATTTAAAATATGATTGTATATGGATCATCGAGTGAGGCTATAAGTAGGAAGGTTTGAGCTTAAAGACAATGATGTGAAATGCTTCTGGTGTTAAAAGTGGGATAATATAATAGTGTCCCCTTGTTTAAGGACCTTCGGGAGGGTGCAAGATCGATGTTACTATTCACCAACACTTGGTGAGAAGTTGCCATTGCTTTCTTAGGTTGTCGGTAGCTAGCCCAATCCGAGTGATTGATTTGTAGACTATCTTATTTGTAAAACACATACATATATACATCTGAACAAAAAATATATATATTTTTTCTTGTGACACTACTATTTTTGCATGCTAAGTAAAAGTTTACTTCATATGCCTGACAAAATTAAGAATTTTGGATGTTATCCTATACAAGTCCACTTGTTAATCACTTTGAGCATGCTAGGAGTTTCCCTCCTTCGATTGTTTTGTTGGTAGCTTCTACCCGAGGTTGGACGGGACCAAGCACAAAGATTGCTTTTGGTTGCCTACGGATGTCCCTCGGCAGTTATAAGTCTGAACCTACCTCTGACTTAAATTTTTATAGCCAATTATGATCTTTCATATACGTGACGATTGATCTCTTATACATCCATGTGTTTCATATCCCCCTTTGACTCGTTTAATTCTCTTACCCATTATTATGCTATGTTTATAGTACTAACCCTTTTGTAGCAGCATTAGAGGCAACAGGTACGCACTGTTACTTTTTTTACTGCACTTCCTTTTATCGTAGTATGTAACATGTTTTACTTTCGCAAAGACCCATAGGTTAGAGAAGAGTAGGCCAATTTTTAGAAGGAACTCTTCGGCTGACCATGAAACTCAACAATAATTACACACTCACATACAAACCCTGAACCTGGAACCATCACTACGGGAAGTTCAAGGCAAGCAAAATAAGATGTCAGCAAATGAATGATGACTTGAAATGATGATCAATAATCAACAACAAAATGGATCTACTTCAGTAAAACCTTTTCTTGAGTCTTAAATAACGACAAACCCATATGATTTTGAAGGAGTTCGTTTAGTACAACATAAATCCTCACTCTACCTTTAGGCCTTTGGACAACATGTTGTGCAGTATACGTTCAAACTCTTTTAGGACTATGAGGTGTTCATTCGGTACAACGTAAATCCTCCCATCTTTCTAGGCTATTTGCAAGATCAGATATTGTGCAAGTGTAAGTCCTAAATTTTAACTAAATGGTAGGAGAAAACATTTAAATAACTTTACTTTCAAGATGTAAAGCCAAACAATAAAATATTTTGGGAAGTCACCGAGGCTTGCCTTGAGAGCAGTGGCTTCCCCAACGTTTCATTTCTTTGGACTCCAAGATAACTATCTTATTTAATCCATTCTCACTTGACTTTCCTACGTTATCAAGAGTATTCTTAAGCGACTTCCGTCATTAAGATGTAATTAACTATAAGGGATTGCCTCTAAAAGGAATTAGGAACCCAGGTAATATAAACCCTATCTAATCTCTATAGTAGATAGGGGAACCTGTCATTCACAAAAAAAAGTTTGCAGAATAAACAAATGTCATGAATTATTTAGTATACATAATCGAGTTCACTGCTAAGTAGTATGCCTATCTCCTGGGATGGCGTATTACTTGAGGTGTTTCACTCAATTACTTAAACTATTGAATATATGAGGTCTATTCGAACTCATTTTCTAAAATTAAAATATTATTTTAAAATTAAAAATTATATCTATGTATTGACTAAAAGAAACCGACAGAATTTCAAATGGCGACCGACAATATTACCACTAAATTACAGTTCATGTATTCAATTTTAGTTCTACTCAAATGAAGGCCTTTAGAGTCCAATGTAGACATCCATAATTCAAGTTTTTAATTAGCTTTTTTTCTCTCATCTTATCCACGAGAAGGATATCATTAGCAAAAATAATACACCAAGGTACATCCTCTTATAAATGTCCAGTAAGACCATCCACAAGTAAAGCAAATAAGATATGGACTTAAAGCCGACCCCTGATGTAATCAACACCTTTCTTCTCAAGAACTCTCCAAAGGATATCTCTTAGAACCTTATCATAACTTTTTTTCTAAATCAATAGAAATCATATGAATATCCTCTTTATTATCTCTGAACTTCTCCATCAAACCTCCCAATAAATGTATAGCTTCCATAGCAGACCTAACTGACATAAATCTAAATTGATTATGAGAAATCTTTGTAATTCATCTTAACCTGTGTTCAATTGTCCTCTCCCATAATTTTAAAGTTAAACATCAACTTTATTCCTCTATAATTTGCACACTCCTCTGCATCCCCTTTATTCTTAAAATGGGAACCAAAATACTCTTCCTTCACTCCTCAAGCATCTTTTTATTTTTTAAAATAATATTAAGATCACTAAGGGTGAACGTATTTTCAGAAACTTCATTAAAAATTTTATCAAAATAACTCACCCACCTATGTTCAATATTTTATTTCTAAGAAAATCTCTTTCTTTTTTTTCATCTTTAATATATTTACTTGAGTTAAATCTTTAGTTTTATTTTGTCTTTGTTTGGCTATTTTATATATGTATATTTTTCACCCTCGTTAGTATCAAATCTATTATAAAGATCATTAAAAGTAGAATTTTTAGCGTCAAAGATTGTCCTCTTAGACTCCCTACGGGCCGTTTCATATTTTTCTCTGTTGTCTAAGCTTTTAAATTTAAACTAATTTTTATAATATAACTTATTATATTTTATCTTTTCTTTAACATTTTTATTCCACGACCAACTTTTCTTATTTATAGAAACTTTTTCTTTTGATTCTCCAAGTACAATTTTTGTCACTCGTTTAATAGAATTTACTTTCTCATGAACATCCCAATTTTTGAAATGTCTAATTCTACTTATAAAAGTATTCTTATTTGTGTCTTTTAGGTAACCCCATTAAATTATAAGATGATGATTCATAGTATTCTTTATTATACAACTCTTCATATCAAAATCGTGAACTAATAATCGATGTTGAGTACTTAAATCCTCACAATGAATGTCCTTACAATCTTTATATTCTCAACGATATTTTTTTGTCATAAGAAAATAATTAATGTGTTTTGTTAAATTCATTCTTATAAGTAATAATACGTTCATCTCTTTTCTTGAATAAAGTATTAGCAATAACATATAAAACAATGTAAGAGGCAAAATCAAAATTATTTAGAAAATGTTGTAAAAATGATTTAGAAAAGACATATAAAGCACCCTTAGAGAGAGAAAGGCAATTGTATCTTCGATGATGATATACTTGAATAGATAAATGTATGACTTATTTCCTCCGCGTCACGCGAAAAACTTGATCAATAGCAGGATGAAGTTCGAAAAGGAGAAAGAGACTGTGAGAATTTTGTTCATTGGAAGAAAATGGAATCTTAATAAAAAAACAATGAAGAATTTCTTTCAAACTGTAGAGATAACCGCACTCAGTGTCCCTCTCAACCAAAGCCTTCCGCTCTAGCTTCCAAGAATAGAGACAGAAACAAGAAACTGAGGAAGCAAACAAGAGTTGTGAGGCCAAATAACAACAGATGAATCAATTAGCTATTAAAAGTTACACATTTAGAGTTTTTGGACAAGACAATAGACAAATTAACATCCATAGGATGTTAAGGATAGTGTCGGGATTTAGATCTTATTATTTATATTTAATTATATTTTTATTCTATTTTAATTAATAATTTTAATTAATTATAAATCTTTGTAGTGCTATAGTCAATTAAATTATTTTAAAATAATATGTATGAATTATGTATATATAATTTAATTATTTTGAGCTAAATAAATTGAATACAAAAGAAAGAAGTAACTTTTATTTGTGTTTGATTAATATGTATCGAAGGTAAGAAATTTTATTTGTAGCCGTTTGTTTTAATTAATAAATGAATCAAACACGAAGCTCAAGAAGCAGAAGAGTTTGTTCGCAAATAATAAACCGTTTCTACATCCTATACATACCATAACTGATGAGTCTATATAAGGGTAGAAGAGCACCGCCTTCTTCGTCAGTCCGCTACACTCGAAGTCCTGTTAGGGATCAGAAGGGGATTTTGCAAACCGTTTCTTTTTGTTAGTCTTCACTCTTACCCTTTCTTTAGTTGAAGATCAAAATTTTTGGTTGATCTACTTTCATTGTTGGCCATGGCGGAAGAGTTCAAAGAGCAGACTAATTTGAACGCTGAGGAAGGGCAAGGGGAGGTTAGGGATCGGGGGTTGTTCGACTTCGTCCACAAGAAGAAAGAGGAAGATGAGAAGAAGCCTCAGGAGGAAGTTTTGGTGACCGGCGTCGAGAAGATTACCATAGAGGACAGCCGCAAGGCAGAGGAGAAGAAGCACGGGCTTCTTGAAAAGCTCCACCGATCTCACAGCTCCAGTTCTTCTAGCTCCTCGGTAAAATCTATTATTAGTTCTATTTATTCTGAATTTTTTTTTTAGTAATTTCTATTAATTTGTTTGACGATTTTCTTGGTATTCAATTGCCAAAGATTTATATTTTTTCCTCTGTTTAATTAATTTATGATAACTTCTTTTACTCGGAAGATTTCGTCTGACAATTAGATATGTTTAGATAATTTCATTTTATTGAATTCTGTAACGATCTGTCTTCTCAATCTGCTAATTAATTACTGTATGTTGGCAGGATGATGAAGAGGAAGTTGAAGGGGAGGGAGGAGTTAAAGAGAAGATCAAGAAGAAGAAGAAGGGTCTGAAAGAAAAGCTGCACGGAGGGGAGAAAAAGGAGGAAGAAGAGAAGAAAGAGCCGGCGGTAGTGGTGGAGAAGGTAGATGTGTTCGAGGAAGCTGTGCCACAGCCTGGAGAGGAGAAGAAGGGGTTCCTCGAAAAGATAAAGGAAAAGCTTCCCGGACACGGCAAGAAAGCCGCTGAGGAGGGCGGAGCTGTACCGCCGCCGCCTCCGCCAGTTGTTGAACATGAGGCCGTGGAGGGGACGGAAGGAAAGGAGAAGAAGGGCTTTCTGGGGAAGATAATTGAGAAGCTGCCAGGGTATCATAAGAACGCAGGAGAGGAGGCTGAGAAGAGTCCTGGAAGCCATTGATCCGACTGAATCTGAAATGGAATGATTTTACTGGTTGTGTTTTAAGAGTAATGTGTGCCGTATTAGTGGTGATTGTTTTGCGTATTTTGATTGTTGTGGTTTGAGTATTGATGTTGATGATGTTGATGATGTTGAAGGATGATGAATATATGTTTTGATTTTCTGTATGAATTCTATATTCTGTTAATGTTTATATATATATATATATTTTTCTTTTGGTAGTTTGTTGATTTTTATGCTTTCAAAGATTAAGATTAGTATGTACATAATTATGTACTATGCTATTGTTTATTTTATTTTTGTGAAATTTACGTACATATTAAACAATTTTTATATATTTACATATCTAACAACTATATCTTGATATCTAACATTTAAACAATCTTGGTGTCATATATTTATGCAAAAAACGAAATTTTATTATTACAAAAATAATGATGGTGAATGTTGAGATATAGGACATGTAAATATATGAAATGTTATAAACTTTTGAATCAAGGGTCATTTGCGTAACACATTAATTTTTAAATTACACTAAAATAATGTAAATATTAATTTATTTAAAATATTCATTAAAGCCACTTAAATAATAAGATATACAAATATATATAAAACTTTAAATAATATGTATTCAAGTATAAATTTTTTTAAACATTTTTCCATAAATATATGAGCCAAAATGAAAAACATTCCCACAAACTCAAGTACCTATTATAAAAATTTTAAATAGGGATTTAAAATTATAGTACTTCTCGAAACAGTCAAAATTATCTGAAATTAATAAAATTGCGCGTGACTCATTTTCCCACAAAATTATACCACATTTTATATAAATTTTTGAGTTATATCTGTTAATCTGTTTGAAGAATTTATTGGTAACCAATGTTATTAATAAAGAAATGAATTACATAAAATTTGATGATTTTAATTGTTCGAGAAGTATTATGTATCTAAATCCCCCATTTAAAATTTTGATAATAGTAGGGGAGGCACTTGAGTTAACACTGGATGCTTCATCTTTAGCTGCCTTCTTATTTGTTAAAAATACGTCTAAAAAAATTTGTACTTCTAAATTTATTATTTAAAATTTTATATTTATTTGTACATCAACTCATTATTCAATAACTTCAAGTGTTTATTTTAATTTAAATAAATTAATATTAATGATATTTTTAATGTAATTTAAATTTTAAAGTGTTGAATTTAAATTTGTCATGCATGGCATGCCAAATGATCAGAGCGGTAGAAATTGTGAGGGAGAGGTAGAGAGAGACAGAGAGGGAGAATGAAAGAAATAACACACACAAACCTACCCTGTAGGGTCGAACTGAGGTATTCCCGGGCTCTGTGACTCATTTTATATATGGAAGTAGAGATTACAAGAGAGAATGAGATATAGTTCTACCTGTAGGAAATCTGTACAGAGAAGAAGAGCTAGAAGTCTAAATGCCAAAAGCCCTTAGTACATAATGGTGCCCTACTATTTATAGAAGATAGAAGAACAAAGTGCAAAAATTACAATTTTTCCCTTGCTCTAAAAGGAGTGTTACATGTTATTCTCATTTTGGGAGTATCTTTGTATTCATAATTCATATTCATAACTAATTTTGGCACCTTTTCGTGTGGACACTAGTCGACCTTCACTGTAGAAATCGGTTGGCTTTTTGTCGAGATATCGGTCGATTTTCACTTTGGGAAATCAATCAGTTTTGAGTGAGTTATCCTATCGGCTTTAGGGTGGCCGGTTGGCTTACCTGATTTTTGTTCGTTCTTGATCTTTGAATATCTTTATGGAAGCTTTTAAGAGAGCTTCTCATTGATACTTGTGAGCCTCTTGGGAGGTTAGACCTTCACCTGGTTGTTGCTTTAGATGCTTGTCTCATGTTGGCTTGGGTGTCACTTTGGTCGTCAGACTGGCATTCAGTCAATCGACAGTCCTTTAGTTGGTCCCCAACCCTCGGTCAGCTAACTATCGACCCACTAGTGCATTTCAACCGGTCGACTTCAAGAGAACTTGTAAAATTTTGTTAGAGGGAGGATCTTAGTCATCTCTTTTATTCTAGACCAACGGACTGTCTCGAGATTTATGCAGATCATTTTTGGGAGTACATGATATGTTCTTTTTCTTTCTCCTTAATGGCAACATAATTGATTGACCTCAATTTTTTGCAATCTCGTTTCTTAATACACTTAAATAAATTTCATTTGAGTTGAATCTAATGGAAACTTTAATTTAATAAAATTAAGATTTAACTTTACAAAAATAAAAAATAATAAAAAACAAACTTCAAATATAACTCATTTTTATTCAAATCCTATAGATAACCCTAAAATTAGCCTTAATCAATAAAACTTTGATATTATTGTTTTTTATCTCGCGATTATTTTAGAACCCAAACCTTTATTTTGAAAGTTGCATGCTACTTATTATCAATTATAAAGACAGTGCAAATAAGTTTGATGATCATTTGAAATATTTTTTATGTCAAATTCTCAAATTCAATTTTCATTTATGAACAATGCCATCTCATTAAACCTAAAATTATCGCTCTCTTCGTAGACCAATCGTCTGGTCCAAATTACTTTCCATAAGTTTAATATTATCATAATGACACATGAGGAGCAAGCAAACTAGTTTGGTGATTATCAGAAACCGTTTTTACATAAACTTATTCACATAGGATTTTAAAACATAAAAAATGGCACCACATAAATTTTTTTGAATGAGTTATTATTATTTTAAAAGAACTTTATCATTGCATTCATATAATTAAAACCTTTTATATGAGTCTCTCTGCATCTAAATCCGACACTATTTGGAGGTCCGTTGAGTCGATGATAATCAGAAAAGAGAAAAACGACACCTTCAATAATAAAAGGAAAGTTTGGCCATATTTACCTCAAAATGTTTATAATTTCTTGATGGTTAATGGAATGATTTTACTTGTTTTGTGTTTTAGAGTAATTTTTATTGTATTAGTGGTGATTGTTTTGTGCATTTTAATTCTTGTGGTTTGAGTATTGATGTTGATGTTGTTGAAGGACGATGACTATATGTTTTGATTTTTTATGTGAATTATATATTTGTTAATGTTGTATTTGTTTGTAGGTTGCATTGATTTTTATGGTTTCAAAGGATGAAATTAGTATGTACATAGTATATTTAATTAGTATTTTTAATTTATTTTTGTGAAAGATACATACATATTACTTTCTGTGTATTTTCATATCTAACACCTATATCTTAATATCTTCATTTTTAACCAATCTATTTTCTTAATACTTTGGTTTCATAAATTTATAAATAAAAGAAAGGAATTTAATTTCTTAAAAGAAAATTGATTTATGTTAGAATGTCTGTGATGGTAGAGTAATGAATTATTGTCTTATCATTGTACGAAAACCTATCACACATTCAACTAATTAAAGGGAAGTAAACAGATGGAGACACCTTAGTTGTTATATAAAAAGCTCTAGAACAGAGAAAAAAAACATGTGGTATGGTAATTGAAATAATATGTCATGTAATTGTAAATATATAGGTTCACTCTTTCTTAGAATTAGAGAATATGTAGTAAATTTAATATACAATGATAGTTCAGCAATAATAGCTCAAACAGGCCCTAAGGCTATAGTTGATGAATATGAAGGCAGTAGCTTCCTATGAATGCTATAGACGGTGGCTACAACAATAGCTTTTTGTACATGCCTAGTTGAATTTTGTGGCAGTAGTTGGATATGTAGTCTATAAATGTTGCTTCGGGAGTGTTGTTTGGTCACAAAGGTCATCTTAAAGACCTGTAATGACTTTTTTAGACCGCAGAGATCAGAGTTAGAATCTACATGAGTAGGGATAATGTCCATAAATCGCATGGGCCAGAGTTGGGAGCCGCATGAGCTGTCATGATGTACATAGATCATAGGGGCTGAAAGTTGAGCTACACAAGATGTAAACCATGTATGTCATAGTTGGTCATGTAAGCCGCAATATTAAGCTATAATGATGTTTATAGGCCACAAGAGCAGGATTTGGGAGCTTCAAGGGTTGTGAGTCATGTAGGCCAAAATTGATCACATAGCCCATAGGGCGAGCTGTGAATAATGAAGTATGCAGATTGCAGAGGCTAGAGTTGGGAGCTGCAAAAGCTATTGACCATGTAGGTTATGGTTGGTCATGTAGGTCGTAGTGGTGATATGCGAGGAGGGAACTTGAGGAGTCCGGAGAAGGTCACTGTATTTTGAGTATTATAGTTGTTAGTTATTTTATAGGATGTGCCATTACACCATATTTGGAGTTCTTTGTTTCATCATCTTCAGGTGCATCATCAAACCATCTTTGGGAAGTGTTGTTGCACCATTTACTAGATGAAAATTTTCTCCACTGTGTGTTTCAATATTCAACGTATGTTGGGATTCTACATTGCATATTGTAAATCCATAAGGACTTCACTGGAAGGAACATGTGGAGACTGATGGTGGTCTACGACAATTGATGGCTACAAGAGTTAAAGGAATTCACTGAATCTTCGGGCAGAAATGATGATGAGCCTCAACTCCTTCACCAAACTCCCATCTTTTTTTGGCTTCAGGTTTATTTTAGAATCCTCAAAATAAGAAGCAAGAAGAAAAGGTAGAAGAAGAAAAAGATTGTTTATAAATGCATTATTAAAGGAGATCACAAACTTTGAAGCACAAATAAAGTTCAAGATTATGTATTTAGAAACTTATAAAGGAAAGTACAACATTTGTCTGCTCATATTAAATAGTGATAAAAAATTTTATTTATTCTTTATGATGCCAAATGAATCAACTTTACATTGGTTCAACAACTTGTCGAATGAAGTCATGACTTCCTTAAAGAGTCCAAGCACAAGTTTTTGTCTTAGTTCTTGTGTGTAGAAGTTACTAAAGAGTTATCAAGCTCTAATGAAGCTTTGTTAGACCCACTGAAAGCCTGAGAAGCCTCATCACTTGTTTGTAGCAAGAGATGTTAGATGTATAAGATCTAGAAAATATTGTTTCCCACTTCTAACTGGCTCAAGGCTTACATGAAGGACCATTTAGAAATGCACATGGCTTGCAAAAGCCAATAAATTTAACCTTACTCTTAGTGCTTGCAAATAGCAATATATCGATTATGGAGCATAGCTCTTTTTATGATTCCACCTCACTGAGATAATCAAGGTATGTTTTAGAACCAGGTCCATGTAGACCATAAAAACCTAAAGAACAACTTCAAAAAGAGGAGTTTCTGGATATTAGTACTTTTCATTGGATCATGATGATTAGAGGTTAGTCGAAAAAAGACTAGATAGTATTTGAAAACCATCTTGACTCCTTCCCATTGAATTCACGCCCTTGAGAGTCTTGATGTCCTAGACCTAATTCAATGAATAATTTTTCAATAATCCCATGAAGCTAAGGAGTCAAGCTCTCAACCCTAACATATTTTACACTTAGCACTAAGATCATGGTATCATGAATCTAAGGATAGTCACAATCTTTGTAACTTAATTGATGAATTAATTTGGGTGAGAACATTGAAAAAGTTTGTGGCCCCCAAAGCCAATACTCAAAGGTAAAGGAACGAACCTACAAAAGGTATAAACAAGAAAATCCCCTATAATAAGAATGATACATGTTGCAAGAATTGTGTTGAAGATTTTTTAGAGGGGATGGGCCTGAAAATTTATAAAGGTCTATCTTGAATTCTAATCCACTACTTTTGCTAAGTCACTATGCTTATTCTGCCACTTGTCACTTTCTCAAATGATGATCTACCCGTCAATGATATTCCTTTTACTGATGTCATCGTGATCATTAATATTTTAAAGGATTAATAGATTAGTAGCATTCTATTTAATACGAGTAGCTCTGTCGAACATGTATTCATAAGAGCCTTTGTGAAAATAGGCATGCTTACCAATCATATAGCCCCCATCTTTGGGCCACTGTATGGATTTTCTTGGATAAAGAAAAGAGATTTGTAGAGTGGTGGGTGAAAAAAGGGAAAGGTGCAGGTCTCGCTCTTGAGTTTGGGTTCCATCAGAGATTTCAAAGTATTTTCATGTAAATGATCGGATGCATCATTTAAAGAATAATATACTGCCCTGGAAGTAGAAATATTACGTTAAAATGGATCTGATTATTGAGATGAAAATATTCTTTAAGATTTATACGTTTGCATAACTAAAGATTATTCTCTTACTTTACGAGTGTAAGTGATACACTGAAATTATATACGGTTTTTGCTATCTAATTTTACCCATTTTTTGTGATATTGAACTTTAAAGAAAGGTATTTTTCATGATTTGTTGCAGGTATGATGATTTTAGGTGATTGGAGTGAAAAGAAGCAAAAAGGAACGAATTCGGAGCAAAAAGGAGCAGATTGGTGAAAAAGTGTTCTGGCGCCACCGGCGCCCAAATCCAGAGAGCACAAATAAAATGACATGATAGAGCACTGCCAGTGCCCTATCGGGCGCCGCCGGCACCCGAAGTCGGTGGAGTTCAAATTTGAAGAGTTTTGGCGACTTTTTGAAGGGTTGCTTATGGAAACTCTTGGGATTTTGTCCCTATCTTATAAGTAATTGTTTTTGGACAAAAATAGGGGGCTTTTTTTAGTGGTTCTAGAGTAGTTTTAGTGAGAGTGAAGTATTAGGGTTTAGGAGTAGAGAGTGTAGAGTGAAGATTTAAGAGGAATTCTTCTCTAAGGAGGGGAGGAGAAGAGGTAAAGTGAGAGATTGCTTCTTCCTTTCCATTCTAAAGAGAGAATCAAGTGTTGTAAAGAAGGAGAGAAGAGGATTCAAAGGAACTTCAAGGGAATTTCATAGGGGAAGAGAAAGTGATAAGTTGTATTTTCTTTTGTGGTTTGTATAACTTTTCTTTTATATATAAAATCCATGTTTTATTATATCTTCTCCATGAATTCTGAGTAGTTTTCTTGTCTTTCTTCTTGCATAAGAGATGTGATGATGGATTGATGTGGATTTGATGTGCTTTTAATGTGATGAAGAAATTGTGATGTTTTTCATTTAGAACTTAATTTACTTTTGATTTGGCCCATTGAAATGTTAAAATATGTTGTGGAACATTAAGTTTAAAAAGATTTAATGTGCTACAACAATAATGAAAGATCCATTCAATTTCCATGGATGAATTGCATAGTTCATGGGAATTGATTGCAAATAAATAGGGAAATGTGTTTTGATAGAATTTAATGTGGAGATTTCAGCTTGACAGGCTAAAATCCTCAAATTGGTTCTAAGATTAGTAACTAAATATCAAAGGTTAGCCTTCGGGTGAAGGGTGAGTGGGAGCTCCGAAGTGAGAGTCGGTATCCTCCCAGCCTAGCCTTAGAGTTAGTGACTAAACTTAGAATATGTCAATGCTCTTTTCTAATTAAAAGAGGGGGTACTCTTTTAAGGCTAAGGAATCATCTATGCTCCTATTTGGCACAATAATATAAATATTTGTTCCATATCAATCCACACATCATATTCTCCTTGCAAGAGGAAAGATACTTTTCTTATATATCAAAAACCTTTCAAAAACTTAATTTATTGTGTCTCCTAGTTAATTCTATCTTTAAAGTTGTAAGAAGTATTTGTAGTTTAGTTAACTATTACTGTTTTCTGCATAGTATTAGTAGGAGTTTGTGTTAAACTTTAAGTGCTATTTAAATATAGGATCTTAATGCCATCTTACTTATCTTGGGATATCTTTCTTAAAACTTCGAACTTCCCTGTAGGATCGATAACCAGGACTCCAATAGAGCCCTGTATTACTTGATATGATACGTATACTTGCGTTGAATTCTTGGACTTATCAAAATCATTAAAAATATATAAATTCGAGTTAATAAATTCTTGCAATATAAGTCCCGTACATCAAGTTTTTTTGGCGCCGTTGCTAGGGAAGGTAACGGAGTTTAGAAAGAAAAGTACCTAACTAAGAAGTAAGTAGGAAGGTATTTATTAATAATATAGTAGTAAAAAAAGAAGAAAACCTTGTCGGCGTTGTTTTGGGTGTGAAGTGCCCGTAAGAAGCTGTCGGTCGCCGGAATCGAAATCCCGTCGCCCTCTTTGGAAGGACGTTTTAATTTACATATATATATAATTTTTAGAAAAATATGAAATCAAACTGACCCCATATTTTTCATAGTTTAAATGAAAGAGCGCTACACCTCAAGTCATGCATTTATCTCGAAAGACAAACACAAGACTTGAGGGTGAGGCTTGATCAAATAAACAAAGAAATATATGACGTTTGTTTGGTCTGCGAAACCATTTTGTTTGCCGACAAGTTCCCCTATTTAATATAAAGAATTAAATAGGGTTTATTTTAAGCTGGGTTCAGAAATGCTTCCTATAAGGGCAAGCCCCTATAGTTAATTACATCTTAAGTGACCGAAACCACTTAAGAAAACTCTCGATAAAAATCGAGAAATATTATCTTCAAGGAGGTCAAAAGGATAGGACTTTTCAAAGTAATCAGACAAAGAGGTGTGAAAGGAGATTGGCTCAAAATTGGAACATTTTTTTGTAGAATCCAAAGGAGGAAGAACTAGGGGATGTCAAAGATCCAGAGGCGAACCTCGATGACTTCCCAAGCTATCCTATGATTTAGCTTTGATTTAGGAGATATTATTTAAAGGTTTCATCCTGCCAATTTTATTTAATTAGGGCTTACATTTGTGTGAAACGATCACATGAACAGCCTAGAAGATGTGAGGATTTAGGTCGTAACGAACGATAACCTCGGAATCCTAAAGCGAGTTGGGGCTTATATTGTACAACAGAGCTATACAAAGGCCCAAAAGGAGGTTGAGGATTTATGTCGCGCTAGGCGAACGACCTCGAAATCCTATGGATTGTTGTTTAATCACTAAGGAATGGTTTAGTTGGTGAAGACATGTTTTGCTGTTGAAGATGGTCGTGCTGCCCACCGCTAGCTCCAAGCTCCTTGCCGTGAAGAGGTTGAGTTTTCTAAGGTGGCAAGTCAAAATATCAAATCAGGTGACCCTATGGTTGAGTTCTTCTAAACATCCTATGCCAGTATGTTTAAATGTTATACAGTGTATAGCAGGGTATGTAGCACAGGAAAAAAGTAAAACATGCAGCAGAGTATGGTACAACATGTTATGTAAGGAAAGAAGCAAGTAGCAGGTGCAATAGAAAGGTAATATGCTATAAATGTAAAGAAAATCTGTATACTTGGGAGGTCCGTTATTTCCTTGAATGTAGCAGGCTGGAGTGTGTCACAAGAGTGAAAGCCAGGCAAAAAATAGAAGTGTCTTCTAGAAAGCTCGAGAAAAGACGGCGAATGACTCACAACAGAAAGCCCGGAGAAAATAAACAAAAATTAAAATTAAATCATCAAAACCTCAGGAAAGTCCCGGAAAAAAGACCACAAGTGCTTCATCAAAATCATACGAAAATCTGAAGAAAACCGCAAGCACTCGGGTCGGGGCTAGGCTCAGAACTGTGCAGTACTGCTCGAAGGGTCGTCGAAGGCTACTCGGTCACGCGAGTGTATAAAGCCCGCCACTCAGCAAGAAGGGTGTCCAACTAAACCTGACTCAGGAGAGTGTTCCTCAACTCAAAGCTGATAATCAACAAGTGGACAACCAGATTTTATAATATAGTTTTTGAAATTTATATTTTTAGCATGCACGTGGATTTCAGGCATACAAAAGAGAGTTTATCAATATTTTTTTGTAGTGAAATAGTATCCATTCATATCAGATTTTGAAAATTGGGATTGTCCACGAGTTGATCATTTCATCGGGTATAGGGTCACTAGCGATCCTAAGAAGGTACGGGTGCCCCGCTTGCCTTGCAGCGGTGAATGATACCGTCATCCTACGGTTCACCGGGGCCCTGGAGCGAGTCCTGGTGTCGTAGGATGGGATATCATTCTACTCTATCACTGGCGTGCCTTTAGCATCATCGCCGTCATTGCCCCAAAAACAAAACAAAACCAAACTCCGAGTGGAGCGGGGAAGACGTGTCAAGCAACAAGAAGGGGAAAAGAAGACTAAACCACCTTCGAATTTAAAGGGTTAAAGCGACAGATGGGTTAATCTAAAATTCCCCTAAGACATGTAATAATAAAACACTGAAAACAAAGCCCAAACTCCTTGAATCGACCCTGAGGGTGTCACTTTCTCGCTTAGGTACAATTGGATCGACCCAAAGAGGGTGTCCTTTCCGTTCAAATATAAAAGAAGAAAACGAAATTCGAAAATCGTTTAAATCCTCGTAAATCAAACGGAAAAGAAAATGACTCCGGGAAAACCCACGCAAAACTCCCAGGCTCCTGTTAAAACCCAGCTTTCCAATTCCAAATTAATTCTTTATCTTTTGAAACACAAATTCCCTCAACGAAACCACCCCTAGGCTCAGAACCAAGCTCACAACAACAGGAGAATCACCAAATTTCCAATACATAAGAAAGTGAATGTACAAGCTCCCAGAACATTCTAACCCAACTCCAAAATTTACCGAGCAAGACAATCGAAGAGCTCACCAAACATTCCAAAATCAAATTGGGACCTTGCCAAACACCGCCATTTCGACAATTAAATCAAGTTGTTAGACAAATTGAACTTAAGCCGAGTATAAAGATAATGCCTCAGCTCCCATATGTTTAAAACCGAGCCCAGCATCCAACTTCAAAGACAACCCAGTAATACCCAAAACAAAGCCTCACCCGAGCCACCATGACTAGAGGAATAACCCAGCTCCAAGGCCTAAATAAGTATCTACCATAGATGAAGCTAAGATAAACATTTCCATGCATCTAACGTATCAAACTGTAGAGCCACAATATATTTCCAATGTAGATAAGCATGAAAAGTTTCTTTAAATCAGCTTGAACCTTCCCTAACATGCATTTTTGGTTTGATAAAGAAGAGATAGGAGAAGTAAGGAATAAAACTCCACATGTATATAGCCTTCAAATAAAACTTTTCATACTTCCATAAAGGGACAAAATGCAAAAAGCCCAGGAACTAAGCCCCCAAACATTCACAGCTTTGCTATCATAAGATACTTTGCATGAGGGAAACATAAACATTTCCAAATTAAGCCTAACACCTCCCCTAGCATGCTTTCTAACAAGAGAGAGGTAGTAAAGAAACAAACTCCACGTATATAAAAACCTAAATGAAACCTTCCATCTTCTTCATCAAGCCAAAACGTGCAAGAAATTTCCAAGAGAATGAATATGTGATAAAGCGATCCTTCTAGCATGCCCGAGCCCAGTCGAAACATAAGAAAAACAAGGAAGCTAGGCCTACAGCTACAGCATGAATCACGACTTCCTTGGGCCAAACCAAAAAGAAGAAGGGAGAGGAGAAATACCAGAAGGTACACGAGGCTGTCCTAATGTCCAGAGGTCTTATAGGGACTCAATTTGAACTCCTGAAGTCAATTTCGACAGACTATAGACTAGCGGTACGGAATCTCGTACAGGATTTCAAAGAGTAACGAAGTGGTTTCCAGACACTCTAAAACGAGTTGGGTCCCATCACTAGGAATCTAGGATCGCCGGGGAAGCTCCTGAGGCTAGAATCCTTAATCTAGGAGGAACACTAAACCTCGACAAAAAGTGAGGTCAACAAATGGACCCCCAATAGGAGTGGTGTGCTGGGCGAGCACACCGCGCGTATTGGCGTTGACCGACAAGATCAACAAAACCAACACAAACGTTCCAAGCCAACACACTTAGAACAAAATAAAGAAAGAGTGACGAAGGTTTCCTCTGGGGAATGTCAGGTAACTCTTTGAAGCTGAAGATTCCAGAACTCTCGCTGGGGAAAGAACAAGTGGATATTCGATCAAAATCGAGGAGTAGAAACTCTCGCTGAGGATTGGAGAGTGGAATTGGAGTTATCAAATTTCAAATGTGTATCGAGAATGGGAAATAATATCAAGTATTGATCCCGAGGTGTGGATCGAAGTATAGGTAAAATTTATGGTGGAAGGAAGAGAAAGGATGCCATATTACACTTAAGGGGGTCTTATACCAAACTCGAAAGATTGAGGATAGGATGCCTCAAATTAATCGAAGGGCTTATTCCCTCAACCTCAGAAATATCGTTTGAAAGATTGCAATAGGAGGGGCTCCTAAAGCAACACAGAATCGGATATAAAATCCTCATCCTCTAGAATATCGTAGGATTTAATTTGAAAGATTGCGATAGGAGGAGATCCTAAAGCAACGCGGTATCGAATGCGAAATTCTCAACCTCTAGAATATCGTAGGAAAATATAGTGTGAATCATTGCTAAGCAATGCGGATCAGATATGAAATCCTCATCCTCTAGAATATCATGGAGAATCATTGCAAAGCAATGCGGTATCAGATGCTGAGATCATACACCTCTAAAATATCGTAAGAATCATTGCAAAGCAATACGATATCGGATACTGGGATCCTCTACCTCTAAAATATATCAGGAAATAATTGCAAAGCAATGCGGTATCGAATGATGAGATCCTCCACCTCTAAAAGATATCAGGAAATCATTGCAAAGCAATGCAGTATCGGATGCTGGGATCCTCTACCTCTAAAATATAAGAGTCATTGCAGAGCAATGCGGTATTGGATACTGAGATCCTCTACCTCTAAAATATATCGGGAGATCATTGCAAAGCAATGCGGTATCGGATGCTGGGATCCTCCACCTCTAAAAGATATCAGGAAATCATTGCAAAGCAATGCGGTATCGGATGCTGGGATCCTCTACCTCTAAAATATAAGAGTCATTGCAGAGCAATGCGGTATTGGATACTGAGATCCTCTACCTCTAAAATATATCGGGAGATCATTGCAAAGCAATGCGGTATCGGATGCTGGGATCCTCAACCTCTAAAGTATCGAAGGAGATCATTGCAAAGCAATGCGGTATCGGATGCTGGGATCCTCTACCTCTAAAACATCGAAGGAGATCATTGCAAAGCAATGCGGTATCGGATGTTGCGATCCTCTACCTCTAAAATATCGAAGGAGATCATTGCAAAGCAATGCGGTATCGGTTGTTACGATCCTCTACCTCTAAAATATATCAGGAGATCATTGCAAAGCAATGCTGTATCAGATACTGGGATCCTCTACCTCTAAAATATTGAAGGAGATCATTGCATAGTAATGCGGTATCGGATGTTGAGATCCTCCACCTCTAAAATATATCAGAAGATCATTGCAAAGCAATGCGGTATCGGATGCTGAGATCCTCTAGCTCTAAAATATCGAAGGAGATCATTGCAAAGCAAATGCGGTATCTGATGTTGCGATCCTCTACCTCTAAAATATATTAGGAGATCATTGCAAAGCAATGCGGTATCAGATACTGGGATCCTCTACCTCTAAAACATATCAGGAGAATCATTACAGAGCAATGCGATATCGGATACTGGGATCCTCTACCTCTAAAATCGACAGGTGATCATTGCAAAGCAATGCGGTATCGAATACTAGAATCCTCTACCTCTAAAGTATCGAAGGAGATCTATGCAAAGCAATGTGGTATCGAATGCTGGGATCCTCCACCTCTAAAGCAGACAGGAGATCATTGCAAAATAATGCGGTATCGGATACTGGGATCCTCAACCTCTAAAACTTTATAGAAGACCATTGCTGAGCAATGCGGTATCAGATACTGGGATCCTCAACCTCTAAAATCGACAGGTGATCATTGCAAAGCAATGCGGTCTCGGATGCTGGGATCCTCAACCTCTAAAATATATAAGGAGATCATTGCAGAGCAATGCGGTATCAGATACTGGGATCCTCTACCTCTAAAACATATCAGGAGAATCATTGCAGAGCAATGCGGTATCGGATGCTGAGATCCTCCACCTCTAAAATATATCAGGAGATCATTGCAAAGCAATGCGGTATCGGATGCTGAGATCCTCTACCTCTAAAATATAGAAGGAGATCATTGCAAAGCAATGCGGTATCGGATGTTGCGATCCTCTACCTCTAAAATATATCAGGAAATCATTACAGAGTAATGCAGTATCGGATGCTGAGATCCTCTACCTCTAAAATATATCAAAGGAGATCATTGCAAAGCAATGCTGTATCGGATGTTGGGATCCTCTACCTCTAAAATATATCAGGAGAGAATATGAGGGTGTTTCATATCTCACTCGAAGAGTTGATCGAAAAGGATCTTTTTTGGGAAAGGATGTGATTCCACGCCAATAGAACCAATCGAAACTCGCTGCTTCGTGTCAATAGAATCAGCTGATCCTTTCTCAAATGACAGAGAATTGAATGGATATCAATCACAATCTCAGAATGGAGAATTAGATTTGGAATTTGATATTTGAATTTGGGAGAAATTTGTGCAACTTGTGCAGTGCAGAAGTTTGCTGAAGAGTCTATGAAGAGATTTTTGAAAAAAATTTCAAGCAGAATTTTTTTTTGAATGTTGATTTTTATTTTGTTTCATTTGTTTTGGGATTTGAACCCAGTTGTAGACAAGTGCGACATCTGAGCTCCTAAGAACGAGTCTTTTTCTTTGAAACACAAGGCATAGTGTTTCCTGAAGTATCATTCACTGACTAAGGACCAGTGCTAGAAAATAACTCACTCTTTAAGGTGCTATCGGAATTATATATTCTTTCAAGTACCTATAAAGGTGTGTTATCTATAAGGACGCCACAGCTGAAGTGGTCGTAATTTCGCAGCTTTGTTTGTAGTAGTCATCATTTGATTTGTTGCAGATTCTATAGAGGTTGTTGAAGTTGTCTTCGAGAAATCTTTCTGACGTTCTTCGAGTTGAAGTTGGAGTTGTATTTGAGAAATCTTTCTGACATTCTTGGAATTAACATTGAAGTGTTAATTGTTGGATACTAAAGTATACAACTTCAGGGTCGAATTTCCATTAAGTACTAATATCATCATCATTCCTTTAATTCTTTCTTTCTGGGCCTAAGCAGATTTCAGAATTTCCGCTCATGTGATCAAAATATTTTTCATTGTCTGAAGATATTTCTGAGCCAATTAATGACCGACCAAAAGGCATGGAATCACTTGACTCTCTCCAAAGCATAATATCGGAGGAAACTTCTTAAGGTTGCCTTTCAAGTTTCATTAATCATGAGAGGATTAAGACACCAATTTTTGATTATATGCTTACCTCAAGCTTCTCCTCAGGGGGCATTCTTTTTCTTTTTCTTTTTCTTTTCTTTCCTTTTTTTATTGAGCTTTTCACTCTCTTTTTTTATTGAGGATTACTATATCTGGTGGAGCACATACGTTAAAGATTTTGAATGCCTGAATTGGGACACCAATTTTTGATTGTGTGCTCACCTCAAGCTTCTCCTTCGATTTTTTTTTGCTCCTTTTGTTTTCTGAGAATTACTGTATCTGGCAGTGCATATTTCATTTAAAGATTTTGAATGTCAAAACTCCCCCAATTAATAATTCTGAAATGTCCCTTAATATGAATCCTGGGATATTATAACTTATTTGAAAGTCCGGACCCAGCCACATGGCGGGAAATTAAAAGGCTCGTGATATCCCAAGTCAATTACTCGTATTTCAAGCACACTGCTTCATTTTGAGATCCACTTAGGACCCAGTCGGAGTTCCTTAAAGCAAATGACTCAGTTATTAGGGCATTAATTTCATTCTTCCCTGAAGTCATATTCTTAGCAAAATATCCAAATTTGAGCTTTCCAAATAATGAACAATTATGGACAAAAACAAACTTCTTTTTCTTTCATTCATTGCAGCAGGAGAGATGGTACAGATTAATACTAATCACGCTAAGCAACAAAAGTAGTACAATAGTAGCCAAGAGGCATTTCATTCATTGGCAGCTGCGTAGGAATAGGCTAGAACAAACAAATCGACCGAAATCATATTAATAGGACCTTTTTCAGGTTCCTTTCAAATATTCTTCCGGGATTGTTACGTTCCCATTCTTGAAATTTTCTTCGAGCAAGTCTTTGAAACTGCAACAGTCTTCTATGATGTGTCCAGTGAACCTGTGGTATGGGCAATATCTCGGATGTCCTTTCCTGTTGACCTCGTCAGGCTTCTTTGGTTTAGGCAACCTGAACTCAGGATTCTTGATCAGACTGCGGAACATCTTTTTTGCTGCATCATCTTTAAAAGAATACATTCTGTGGGGTATTGTTGAAATTTGTCCTTTGTATGTCTGGTAAGGTCTATGCTGAGATGATTGCTGAATATTCTGACGAGGACGTTGGAAGATCCGCCGAGGTTGTTCGGCTTGTATTCGCAATCGTCGCTTTCCCCTCGCTAACCACCGCAATCTGTTCCAGATCTCTTTTCATCTGTCTTGGTTGTCCTAGACTTCTCGACCTTCTCATAAGAATTCATATGTTTGATTTCTTCTTGCAAATTATTGGCTTTACTAAGTAACTTCTAGAAAGACTTGATAGTGAGTCCCTTGAGCATGAAAGCTATCGGTCCATGGATGCTTCTGAGAAAGATCTCAATCGCATGATGTTCCTGTAGCTGAGGTTCACATTTCATGCTAAGGTTTCTCCACCTCAAGATATAATCTACTAAAGTCTCGTTAGGCTTTTGTTTTTCAATCATGAGATCTCCAATAGAAACATGATGCTGTGCTCCAGCAAATCTTTGCACGAACGACTGCTCTAACTCATTGAATGTCTTCACTGATCTGTTATGTTATTCGGCGTACCAATCAAATGCTATTCCTGACAAACTGCTGACAAACTGACGGCAAAGCAATGCTTCATTACCTCCGGTGTTGCCACAACTGGCTCGGAAATGTGCTATGTGTTGTCTGGGATTTCCAGTCCCATCAAATATCTTAAAGTTTGGTGACACAAAACCTTTAGGGTAAGGTACGACATCGAATTTCTTTGGGTAGGGTCTACCCTTTAAAATTAATGCACCACTCTTAGACTGGGCTATGGCCTCCCGAACTTATTCGACCATTTGTTTAAATTTCCTTTATGGTATGACAATCTGAGTAGAATCTTTCGATTGTTCATCAGAGGCGAACTCTCTTCTTTCATCTACATCATTAATGGTTTCTGGTTGGTTTGTTTCTGGAAGTGTCTTCTGTGGTAATTGTAATTGTCTTTGCATCGCAATCATGGCGGTTGTCAATTCTTCAATTTTCTTTTCGAGACAACTGATCTGTTGGTCCCTCTGCTGGATGGCCCTCTGCCACTCATCTGCGGCGTTCTCCTCACGAAGAGGAGTATCACTCGCAGTTAACAAGGCTCGGGTCTCGACGGCATTGATTTCTGCGAATTCACTTTCCATGTAATCTGCTATGTTGTAATCTTCGTCTTCGATATCTCCTTTCTGATCTTCAGACAGTTGTGCAATGTCAACTCGAAGCTTTTCCAAGGTAGACTCAATCGAATTTCCTCTGAGGATTTTAAGATCAACTGAAACTTTTCGAGAAACATCAATTATTTCCCAGAGCACCGGCGTCGTGTAGGAGTCGATTGAATCCCCTGAAACCGTATTTACAGAATCTTCTTCAGGTTCTTTTAAATATTCTTTCAGGAGTATCACATTTCCACTTCTGAAATTCTCTTCAAGCCAATCCTTGAAAACAAAGCAATTTTCTATCGTGTGGCCAAGCAACTGGTGGTATGGGCAGTATTGAGGATGATCTTTCATGCTGGCCTCTTCTGGCTTTTTCGGCTTTAGAAGTCTGAATTCTGGTCTCAACAGCAAGTCGTGGAACATCTTCGACAAGGTTTCCTCTTTGAAGGAATACACCACTTTCTGTCGTTCTGCAATGGACATCTGTTTATTCCTTGTTTGGTGTGATCCTGGCTGATGTAGTTGTTGGCTAGATTGGCCATATCGTTGAGTCTCTTGTTGGTGGAATTGTCGAGGTTGTTTGGTTTTCAAAATTTCCTGGCTGCGCCTCCTTTCCTGTGCCTTCATCAGTTGTACAATCCTTGAATTGGACCCAATTTCGAATCCAGAAAATAGTGGGGTATAAGCATCCACTAACTTTTCCTCATGTAGAATCTCTTTTCCCTTACTCAGCAAAACAGTTGGTGCAGTGAGCATGGATCCGGTAGTAGGGGAGAAAACAGTTCTCGGAGAAATCCCAACGACAGTATTTTCAGCATTAGTAGAGCTCTTTTCAACCAACACTTTTGAAGGGGAGAACTCTTTGGCAGATTCCAAGTCAAACTCTACGATAGGCTGCACGGACTTATCTGTTTCGAACTTCATTACCGTGACGACAACTTTACCGAACTTAACACCAATATCATCGAACCCTTGTCCAAACTTAATAATTGCCAGGTCAAGTAGTTCATCCCTATTGACAGCGAACTCCATTCTAGAGGCAAAAGAAAAGATCAACTTTGGCGAAGACATTGTCCCTGTCATTTGAAGAATTTTTGAAAGTCAGCGATGTCCCGTGCCTTGCAGTTTAGACAGAAGTACTCAGGTTGACGCACTTATCTTACGAACTGGGCATCCTTTATTATTTTGATTTTCAAATTTTATTATTTATTCATGATTAAAGCATCGAAGAGTTGCAATTAGCAAATTAAACAAGTGTGAAAGGATGCAAGATGGCTTGATTCACAAGAAGAAAAATAAACCTGAAGGAACGAAGAAAGTGCGAAGTTCAGGACCCAGTGCGAGACCAACTCCACAACGCACAATGCTCAGGTGGAACTAGTCCACCGACACACCTATTGGGGGTCCGACCCCACACAAAGATAAAAAAGTCCTTAATGGCTTCCTGAACCTCCCTGTTCAAAAGGTGATTGAGCAGACGATCCTGAAGTCCAAAAGAGTTGACCGTGCTCACCCAAGAAAGAAATGAGTGAAGCATGCCAACGGAAGAAGGGTAATCTGGTCCATAAGGGATATGGACACATTACCGATGTATGAAGATAAGATTTCCTGATTTGAATGGAGAGAGAAGCAAATCCCCAGCGGAGTCGCCAGGAGCTGTCGGCGTTGTTTTGGGTGTGAAGTGCCCGTAAGAAGCTGTCGGTCGCCGGAATCGAAATCTCGTCGCCCGCTTCGGAAGGACGTTTTAATTTACATATATATATAATTTTTAGAAAAATATGAAATCAAACTGACCCCATATTTTCCATAGTTTAAATGAAAGAGCGCTACACCTCAAGTCATGCATTTATCTCGAAAGACAAACACAAGACTTGAGGGTGAGGCTCGATCAAATAAACTAAGAAATATATGACGTACGTTTGGTCTGCGAAACCATTTTATTTGCCGACAAGTTCCCCTATTTAATATAAGGAATTAAATAGGGTTTATTTTAAGCTGGGTTCGGAAATGCTTCCTATAAGGGCAAGCCCCTATAGTTAATTACATCTTAAGTGACCGAAATCACTTAAGAAAACTCTCGATAAAAATCAGGAAATATTATCTTCAAGGAGGTCAAAAGGATAAGACTTTTCAATGTAATCGGACAAAGAGGTGTGAAAGGGGATTGGCTCAAAATTGGAACATTTTATTGTAGAATCCAAAGGAGGAAGAACTAGGGGATGTCAAAGATCCGGAGGCGAACCTCGGTGACTTCCCAAGCTATCCTATGATTTGGCTTCGATTTAGGAGATATTATTTAAAGGTTTCATCCTGCCAATTTTATTTAATTAGGGATTACATTTGTGTGAAACGATCACACGAACAGCCTAGAAGATGTGAGGATTTAGGTCGTAACGAAGGACAACCTCGGAATCCTAAAGCGAATTGGGGCTTATATTGTACAACAGTGCTATACAAAGGCCCAAAAGGAGGTTGAGGATTTATGTCGTGCTAGGCGACCGACCTCGAAATCCTATAGATTGTTGTTTAATCACTAAGGAATGGTTTAGTTGGTGAAGACATGTTTTGTTGTTGAAGATGGCCGTGCTGCCCACCGCTAGCTCCAAGCTCCTTGCCGTGAAGAGGTTGAGTTTTCTAAGGTGGCAAGTCAAAATATCAAATCAGGTGGCCCTATGGTCGAGTTCTTCTAAACATCCTATGCAAGTATGTTTAAATGTTGTACAGTGTATAGCAGGGTATGTAGCACAGGAAAACAGTAAAACATGCAGCAGAGTATGGTACAACATGCTATGTAAGGAAAGAAGCAAGTAGCAGGTGCAATAGAAAGGTAATATGCTATGAATGTAAGCAAACCTGTATACCTGGGAGGTCCGTTATTTCCTTGAATGCAGCAGGCTGGAGTGTGTCACACGAGTGAAAGCCAGGCAGAAAACAGAAGTGTCGTCTAGAAAGCTCGAGAAAAGACGGCGAATGACTCACAACAGAAAGCCCGGAGAAAATAAACAAAAATCAAAATTAAATCATCAAAACCTCAGGAAAGTCCTGGAAAAAAGAACACGAGTGTTTCATCAAAATCATACGAAAATCCGAAGAAAACCGCAAGCACTCGGGTCGGGGCTAGGCTCAGAACTGTGCAGTACTGCTCGAAGGGTCGTCGAAGGCTACTCGGTCACGCGAGTGTATAAAGCCCGCCACTCAGCAAGAAGGGTGTCTAACTAAACCTGACTCAGGAGAGTGTTCCTCAACTCAAAGCTGATAATCAACAAGTGGACAACCGGATTTTATAATATAGTTTTTGAAATTTATATTTTTAGCATGCACGTGGATTTCAGGCATACAAAAGAGAGTTTATCAATATTTGTTTGTAGTGAAATAGTATCCATTCATATCATATTTTGAAAATTGGGATTGTCCACGAGTTGATCATTTCATCGGGTATAGGGTCCCTAGCGATCCTAAGAAGGTACAGGTGCCTCGCATGCCTTGCAGCGGTGAATGATACCGTCATCCTATGGTTCACTGGGGCCCTGGAGCGAGTCCTGATGTCGTAGGATGGGATATCATTCTACTCTATCACTGGCGTGCCTTTAGCATCATCGCCGTCATTGCCCTGAAAACTAAACAAAACCAAACTCCGAGTGGAGCGGGGAAGACGTGTCAAGCAACAAGAATGGGGAAAAGAAGACTAAACCACCTTTGAATTTAAAGGGTTAAAGCGACAGATGGGTTAATCTAAAATTCCCCTAAGACATGTAATAATAAAACACTGAAAACAAAGCCCAAACTCCTTGAATCGACCCTGAGGGTGTCACTTTCTCGCTTAGGTACAATTGGATTGACCCAAAGAGGGTGTCCTTTTCGTTCAAATATAAAAGAAGAAAACGAAATTCGAAAATCGTTTAAATCCCCGTAAATCAAACGGAAAAGAAAATGACTCGGGGAAAACCCACACAAAACTCCTAGGCTCCTGTTAAAACCCAGCTTTCCAATTCCAAATTAATTCTTTATCTTTTGAAACACAAATTCCCTCAACGAAACCACCCCTAGGCTCAGGACCAAGCTCACAACAACAGGAGAATCACCAAATTTCCAATACATAAGAAAGTGAATGTACAAGCTCCTAGAACATTCTAACCCAACTCCAAAATTTACCGAGCAAGACAATCAAAGAGCTCACCAAACATTCCAAAATCAAATTGGGACCTTGCCAAACACCGCCATTTCGACAATTAAATCAAGTTGTTGGACAAAGTAAAATTAAGCCGAGTATAAAGATAATGCCACAGCTCCCATATGTTTAAAACCGAGCCCAACATCCAACTTCAAAGACACCCCAAAGAATACCCAAAACAAAGCCTCACCCGAGCCACCATGACTAGAGGAATAACCCAGCTCCAAGGCCTAAATAAGTATCTACCATAGATGAAGCTAAAATAAAAAAAATGCCAACAAGCTCAAAATCGAGCCATCAAAAACAAGTCCAGAATCGACCGCAGCAATTCCTAGCTCACAATCAAAGCAGGGACTCACTCCAGGAATAAAACTGAGCCAACATAAGAATTAAAGCCGAGCCAAATATGAATCCAGGACAAACCCAACATTAATTCCAACACAAATCCGAAAATTCAAACTATAGCAAGGCTAAAACCGAACTAGATATGAAGCTGAGACAAATCCAAAGACAAGGCCTAAAACAGAGGCTCACCACAAAATGAAACTGAGCCAACATAGTACTCAAACCCAAACCCAATAAAGCCAAGACAAATTCTTTAAAACATTAGAACAAGAGCAGCAACTATATATCCAAAACTAGGCTCACGGGTATGAGCTAAAACAAGCCAACCAAGCCTCTAGATGAGGTTAAAATGAGCCATAACAAGGTTACAATCAAACTAAAAATGAAGCTAAGATAAACATTTCCATGCATCTAACGTATCAAAGTGTAAAGCCAAAAAATATTTCCAATGTAGATAAGCATGAAAAGTTTCTTTAAATCAGCTTGAACCTTCCCTAACATGCATTTTTGGTTTGATAAAGAAGAGATATGAGAAGTAAGGAATAAAACTCCACATGTATATAACCTTCAAATAAAACTTTTCATACTTCCATAAAGGGGCAAAATGCAAGAAGCCCAGGAACTAAGCCCCCAAACATTCACAGCTTTGCTATCATAAGATACTTTGCATGAGGGAAACATAAACATTTCTAAATTAAGCCTAACACTTCCCCTAGCATGCTTTCTAACAAGAGAGAGGTAGTAAAGAAACAAACTCCACGTATATACAAAGCTAAATGAAACCTTCCATCTTCTTCATCAAGCCAAAACTTGCAAGAAATTTCCAAGAGAATGAATATGTGATAAAGCAGTCCTCTCTAGCATGCCCAGGACAGCGAAACATAAGAAAAACAAGTAAACTAGGCCTACAGCTACACCATGAATCACGGCTTCCTTGGGCCAAACCGAAAAGAAGAAGGGAGAGGAGAAATACCAGAAGGTGCAGAGCACACAAGAAAAGCGGAGAATCGAAGACCACACCGGCAGCACCTCCCCTTCTCACAAGACAAATCGGGCCAACCCTAAACCATTCCAAAATGGGGCTTATATAGGCCAAGGGGAGGGAGGAGTGCCGTTCTCTACCTAAGGAGTCGAGTAAGCTCGGGTAAGGCACGAGAGAATGGGGGAAAATGTCGCAAGGAGCCTCGGGCCACTTGCGCACGTGCCGCAGGGATAATGTTCACACAGACAGGATGCCGCAGGGGCCGTCTACTCGCGCAGAGACAGACATGGGAGTGATCGCAAGAGGCTCGAGGGATAAACAGTCGAAAAAAGAGAACAATCGAGCGCGGGAGAGGAGTCGAAGAGAGCTCCTACAGGGCTCGAGCACCGGAGACGAGCGAACCGAGCTGGTTGAGTGAGGGAGAATAGAATTTTGGGGCTTAAATTTTAATTTAAAAGATTTAAAATTAATTTGTTTGAAAATACGCCCCAAATCATAACTCTCGCTCCCGACGGGCTATCGTAGCAAACTTAACATTGATTTTAAGTGAAATCGACGTTCTGGACGCATCGGCACAGTCCATTTCACCCTCCGAGTTCGTCTGGGCAACCTCGTCGACGGTCGCTGATCACTGAAAAATTTATTAAGAAATTCATACCTATTTTTTGATGAAATTGCACTTTAAAGAAAGGTATTTTCTTTATTTTGTTCCAGGAATGGAAAATTTAGGTGATAAAAGCAAAAATTATAAAAATGAGCGAATTTGGAGCAAAAAGGAAGAAAATAATGAAATTTGTGCTGAGTCGCCGACGGCGAGATTGAGCCCGCCGACGGCGAGATTATGAGGAGACATTTCTGAAGGATTTATAACTGTCTCGCTGACAGCGAGCCCGAGCCCGCTGACGCACCAGCTAGCGATGTTCGAAGACCTTTTAGAAGCCTCGCCGACAGCGAGGTAGGTCGTCGCCGACGACGAGCTAGTTCAAATGGCGCAAATACATTGAACCTGGACACTTTTTGAAGAGATGCTTACACACCTCTTGGTCCTTTGCTCACCTCTATATATAGAGGCCGAAATTCAGCTTATAAGTGTGTGTTAATTGGTGTTATTAGGTGTTAAGTTTTATAAGTGTGTTATTTTGTGTTGTGTGTGTCAATTTGAGTCTTTAGTGAGTCTTTAGTGAGTTAGTGAGTTTTTAGTGAGTCTTGCTGTACTGGAAGGAAGAGTCAAAGGAACTGCTAGAGTCCGTCTGGGGATAAATTGAGATAAGTATTTGTATTTATTGTTTTTAACTTTAAATGAAATCCATGCTTAGTTTAGTCAACATGCATTCCGAGTAGTTTATTAGTCTTTCTCCCTGTTTATGAAATTAAGTGACTGGATGAACTAAAAATAAAAGTGCTTTTATATATTAATAAATTGTGATAATTTTTACTTAAAACTTAATTTACTTTCAAACTGGCCATTTCATTTGTTAAAATGTGTTGATTATCAACTATAGTAAAAATTACATCCGATATTCGGGAATTCAAAAGCCTTGGAAGGAGGGTGCAAATAAATAGGGAAATAATATCATCGGGCGTAGAATCGAGCATTTTAGTGTGACAAGACTAAAATATTCAATTCAGATCCTATTGTTTCGAGAGCCGAAGTGTAGATGTTAGCCCTCGAGCGAGGGGAACGTGGGAGCTCGAAGTGGCAGTCGGTATCCTCCCAGCCTAGCCGCAAATTCAGTAATCAAACATAGGATTAGTCAATATTCTTTACACCTGGACCAAAGGGTAAAGAATAAGAATGCTCCTATTTGTCACAATACCTTAAAATTATCTATTTAAATTCATCAAATACTTAAATTTCTAAACAAGGGGAAAGATACTTTTTCTGAATAGTTAAGACTTATTTAGCAATTAGTTTAATTTCCTGCACTTTCAATACGTATTAATTTTCTACTTAGTTAAGTTACCTAATTGAAATACTTAGTTTACTTTATTGCGCTTAAATTTAGAATTCCAAATTTTTGTACACTATTATTATTATTATTATTTTAAAATTAGTTGTTATTTAATATTCTCTTTCCCTGTGGGATCGATAACCGGACTCCACTAGAGCCCTGTATTACTTGATACGATACGTATACTTGCGTAGCATCCACAACATAAACAATTACAATTCTATACATATAATATAGCGGGGTCAAGTTTTTGGCATCGTTGCAATTAAATTAAAAATATCATAATATAAAATTGTGGGTCAAGTTTTTGGCGCCGTTGCCGGGGAAAGTAAGAAAAATTTACTAGAGTAACGGACTATTTTAAAATAATCATAATAAATAAATTAATATCTATTCTAAAATTGTATGCGCAAATTTAGAAACGAAAATTTAATACCTTACGATTCTGAATTAGAGCGTACAATTAAAAGAATTAGAAAACAAAAGAAAAAAAATTATTAATTTAACACAAATGGCGAATATTCCTGAAATTCAAAATATGAACCAACAAAGACCATTAAGAGATTATGCCAACCCTACATCGATGAGATTCATTTAACTATTCAAAACCCCGATGTAGCCGCTAATTCGTTCGAACTTAAACTCGCAATTATCCAAATGGTACAAAACACTCAATTTAGTGGTTCAACTACCGAAGATCCTAACTTACATCTTGCTAGTTTTCTAGAACTTCGTGCTACTTTTAAATATCAAGGAGTATCCGACGATGCTATAAGACTTGAGACTTTTTCCTTTTTCATTAAGGGATAAGGCTAAAATGTGGTTGAATTCGTTAAGCACTCGGATCTATTAAAACTCGGGGAGAATTATCACAAAAATTTCTATCCAAATATTTTCCACCATCTAAAACTCGCTAAGTTTAGAAATGATATAACTTCTTTTTGTCAGATAGATGGAGAATCAATATATGAATCTTGGGAGAGATTTAAGGAACTTCTTAGGAAATGCCCACATCATGTGCTACCAGATTGGCTGATTATTCAAACCTTTTATAATGGATTAGTAGGATCTTTAAGATCAATCATCGATGCTGCTGCTGGAGGTTCATTAATGTCTAAACCATTTGATGAAGCTTATGCACTAATCGAAGAAATGGCAACAAATAATTTCCAATGGCTCGTCGATAGAGTAAATCCGAAAAAGATAGCCAGCATTTATGAAAACGATGCAATATCTATGTTAGCTTCTCAAATTGGTTCTATATCTAAGAAATTAGATCATTTTGGAATGAACTACTCTCCTACTTTAGAAGAAAACTCATCTGGACAAATCATAGAATCTCAATATAATTATGAAACTTTAAATGCTATTAATAATAGAACTAATAACCCTTATTCAAACTATTATAATCCTGGTTGGAAAACTCATCCAAATTTTAATTGGAATAACACATCTAATCAACAATGGATGAATCAACCTAATCAAGCAAATCCAAACTATAAACCTAATTACCCACTCCGGATTTAATAACAATAACCCTCAATTCAAAGATAAGAAATTATCTATGGATGAATTAATTTTGAATATGGGTCATCAACTACAGAATCAAGGAAATCAATTACAAATTCAAGGGAATCAATTACAAATTCAAGGAACATCTATTAAAAATATCGAAACTCAACTTGGACATATTGCTGCTGCGCTAAATAATAGAATACCTGGAACTTTTCCTAGTAATGTGGAAATAAATCCTAAAGATCAAGAAAAAGAACAAATTAAAGCAATACAACTAAGGAGTGGAAAAGAATTAGAACCTCAAATTCAAAAAGAACTTGAATGCCAAAAAGAGGAAGTGGAAATTGAAAAGGAAACAATTCAACAAGATTCAAACTTAGAACATCCTTTAATACCTACGAAAATTTCTGTTGAAAAACCTCCACCACCATTTCCTCAATGACTAGCTCAACATAAAAAAGATAAACAATTTGCTAAATTCCTTGAAATACTGAAGAAATTAACAATCAATATACCTTTTGTCGAAGCTTTAGATCAGATGCCAAATTATGTAAAATTTATGAAAGATATTCTAAATAAGAAAAGAAAATTCACCGATAATGAAACAAGTCGCACTTAGTGAAGAGTGTAGTACTATTATTCGAAGAAGCTTCCCGAAAAATTGAAAGATCCCGGTAGTTTCACTATACCCTGCGCTATAGGAGAAAAATTTTATGGAAAAGCTTTGTGTGACTTAGGAGCAAGCATCAATCTAATGCCTCTATCGATTTTTAAGAGATTAGGATTAGGAAAATTACACCTACTTCAGTAACCCTTTAATTAGCTGATCGTTCGGTTACCTATCCTAAGGGAGTTATTGAAGATGTGTTAGTAAAAGTGGATAAATTTATCTTCCCAGTAGATTTTATTGTTTTAGATATGGAGGAAGATGAAGAAATTCCTATCATTTTAGGAAGACCATTTTTAGCTTACCGGAAAAGCTATGATTGATGTTCGTAAAGAATTAACTATGAGAGTAAATGACCAAAAAGTTACCTTTAATATTGCAAAATCAATGAAATATTCTCGCGCTAGAAAAAGATGATGAATGTTTTCGGATGGAAATACTTGAACATTTACAACAAGAACATTTTAAGGAATATTACGAAGATAAATTAGAAAAAGAGAATACCGAATTAATCGAAGATAATAATGAAGAACTAGATTATATTCAGGAAAGATTTGAATTTTTGGATAATACCGAAAACACCGACAAGAATATAGTTCCATCAATTATTAAACCTCCCGAACTTCGAGCTAAAAATATTACCTCGATCATTTGAAATATGCTTATTTAGGTAATTCTTCAACTTTACTAGTTATTATTTCATCTGCATTAAGCAAATCTCAAGAACAAAAACTTTTAGAAACTTTAAAAAAATATAAGAAAACTTTTGGTTGGACTTTAGCAGATATTAAAGGAATTAGTCCTTCAATCTGTATGCATAGAATTATTTTAGATGATAAACATAAACCTAAAGCAGATCCCCAAAGGAGATTAAACCCGATAATGAAAGAAGTAGTTAAGAAAGAAATTTTAAAATGGTTAGATAATGGTATTATATATCCTATTTCGACAAGCTGCTGGTAAGCCCAATTCACCGTGTTCCTAAGAAAGGAGGAGTGACCGTCATCGCCAATGAAAATAATGATCTTATTCCTATAAGACAAGTTACCGGTTGGCATATATGTATTGATTATAGGAAATTAAATACCGCCACCAGGAAAGACCACTTCCCTTTACCATTTCTAGACCAGATGTTGGATAGATTAGCCGAACGTAAGTATTTTTGTTTTCTAGATGGATACACCGGTTATCATCAAATACAAATTGCTCCTGAGGATCAAGAGAAAACTACATTTACTAGT
Source organism: Papilionanthe hookeriana x Papilionanthe teres (assembly GCA_022702705.1). NCBI lineage: Eukaryota > Viridiplantae > Streptophyta > Magnoliopsida > Asparagales > Orchidaceae > Papilionanthe > Papilionanthe hookeriana x Papilionanthe teres. The sequence continues at coordinate 106,000,108 of CM040428.1, read as the reverse complement.
CCTTATGGAACTTTCGCTTTTCGAAGAATGCCTTTTGGATTACGTAATGCACCAAGAACATTCCGTAGATGTATGATGTCTATATTTAGTAAGTTAATCGACAATGGAATAGAAGTATTTATGGATGATTTCTCCGTATTTGGAACATCATTTGACACATGCTTAACTCATCTTGAAATAGTATTAGAAGTATGTGAGAAAACAAATTTAGTTCTAAATCGGGAGAAATGTCAATTTATGGTTGCAGGCGGCATTGTATTAGGGCATAAAATTTTGGAAAAGGCATGGAAGTGGACCTCGCAAAAATTCAAGTTATAGCTTAAATTACCACCTCCAACTACTGGTAAAAGGGGTAAGAAGTTTTCTTGGACATGCTGGATTCTACAGAAGCTTTATAAAAGATTTTTCAAAAATTACTAAACCTCTATGCCAACTTCTCAAAAAGGACAAGAAATTTAAATTTACAATCGAATGCCTGAATGCTTTTGAACTCTTAAAAGAAAAATTAATTACAGCACCTATAATAGTTTCACCTAACCTGGAGAAACCATTTGAACTTATGTGTGATGCTAGTGATTATGCCAGTAGGAGCAGCTTCTGGGCAAAGATATGAAAAGATTTTTAAAGTTATATACTATGCTAAGTAAAACTCTAAATGATGTCGAAATAAATTATACAGCTTACGTAAAGAGAATTATTAGCGGTAGTATATGGTTTTAATAAATTTAGACCTTATCTCGATTGGAACAAAATGTATCGTGCATACCGATCATTCTCGCTATCAAATATTTAATGCAAAAGAAAGATTCCAAACCAAGATTAATTAGATGGATGCTATTAATGCAAGAATTCGATTTCGAGATCGTTAATAAGAAAGGAACTGATAATCAAATTGCGGATCATTTATCAAGATTAGAAAATCATGAATTATCTCGATATTGAAAATGAAATTATGACATGCTTTCCCGATGAACAACTATATAATATCAATGAGTGGAAAATACCATGGTATGCTCGATATAGTAAACTATATAGTTAGTAATATTTTACCACCTATGCTAACTTTGCAACAACAGAAAAAATTCATCCATGATACGAAAACCTATTTTTGGGATGAACCATATTTATACAAGCATTGTAAGGATTTAATTATTAGAAGATGTGTACCTTATGAAGAAACTGAACCAATTATTCAAAAATGTCATGATTCTGATTTTGGAGGACATTTTCGGGACCGATAAAATCGCTTATAAGATTCTACAACTGGATTTTACTGGCCTACTCTATTTAAAGATGTATACAGATATATTAAAACTTGCGATAAATGCCAAAGAGTAGGAAATATATCTAGAAGAAACGAAATGCCTCTAAATTTTATATTAGAAGTTGAAATTTTTGATGTTTGGGGATTAGATTTTATGGGACCTTTTATTCCTTCGTTTGGAAACTCATATATATTAGTAGACTGTTGATTATGTTTCCAAATGGATCGAGGCACAAGCTTTACCTAGGTGTGATGCTAAGTGTGTTTCAAAATTTCGTTGAAAAATATTTTTACTAGATTTGGAATGCCGAGAGTGATTATCACCGACGGAGGAACTCATTTTAGAAATAAATACATTCACAAAATAAGTAGAAAAATACAATATTACTCATAAGATATCCACTCGCTTATCATCCACGTACTAGCGGATTAGCCGAAGTATCTAATCGTGAGATTAAACGTATTTTAGAAAAATCTGTAAACCCAAATAAGTTAGATTGGTCTATTAGATTAGATAATCGCATTATGGGCTTATAGGATCGCTTATAAAACTCCGATTGGAATGACGCCTTACGTGCTTATATATGGAAAAACATGCCACTTACCAGCTGAATTAGAACATAAAGCATATCGGGCGATTAAAGAATTTAATTATAGTATGAAGGAAGCTCGGTGAGAAGAGATTGCCGCAATTAAATGAATTGGAAGAATTAAGAAATGAATCATATGATAATGATCGAATTTATAAAGAAAAGATGAAATTATGGCATGATCGGAAGATTAATCGGAGAAATTTTGAACCGGGACGTGAAGTTTTTCTATATAATACTAGATTGAAATTATTTCCTGGAAAATTGAAGTCTCGATGGTTAGGACCTTTCACCATAACTCAAATATTTTCATACGGAACTATAGAAATCGAAGATCTAAAAACTCGGACATAAATTTAAAGTTAATGAACATAGATTAAAACCATATTTCGAAGGTATAAGACCTAACTATAAAGAGGTTTTAATGCTTAGTCGACTTCGATTAATAATTGAAATTAGGTCTGGCCGACGACGTTAAACCAAGCGCTTTATGGGAGGCAACCCATATTAGTTATCTATTTTTATTGTATCTTAATAGTTAGTCTATATTATTGAAACTTTACTACTCAATTATTATTAAGAATCATCACATATTCGAACCATTATGATGAGAAATGAAATTATTCAATTTAGAACGAAATTGGACATTATTTTGGAATCTCGCTGACGGCGAGGTCGATACTCGCCGACAGCGAGGTTCGTTCCTAAATTAAATTCAGTTTATTTATCGATCTAGCTGACAGCGAGAAACGTCCCGCCGACAGCGAGAACATGAGAGGCAGTTTTTATAACTGAGTCGCCGACGGTGAGAAACTTCTCACTGACAGCGAGGAAGTTATAAAGATGAGTTATTTTTAATTTAAATGCCGATTTGGACGGTTTCAACACCAATTCCTTAGTGAAAACCCATTCTTAAATCATTCTAAATCTTCCTTCTTCACTAGAATTTATTCCATTCACCATAATGGCCTCCAAATTCTTAGATTCCTCTAATTCTGGAGTGTTTAACCTGAGCAAATTTGTGAGTGCGGAAGCGCAGCGAATCTTCAACAAGGTTTTGGTAAAGAAAAGAGTTATCAAGGAACGGGGATTTGTCAATCAAGGATTAGAGAATTCCACTACGAAGATAGAAGAAACGATCGCACAGCGGCATTGGGAGGTATTTTGTTACACTACGTCTGCTGTTGTTATTCCAGTTGTGAAAGAGTTCTACTCTAACTTACATGCGTTCAAAAATGGGAATGTCTACGTCTGAGGAAGATGGGTGATGTTTACTATTCAAATTTTGTGCCTTCTCGATATAATATGAATGAGATATTTCGATATCTGACTGATGAACCGGAAGATTGGGAAATGCATGAAGACGGGTATGTTAGTTTCTCTGCATCACTTTTGAATCCCGTCTCAAAGCATCGACACTTTTTCATCTCATCTAAATTGTTACCTACTATGAGGGTAAACAAGGTTTCGAAGGAATGCGCTATATTGAATTATTGTATTCAAAATGGATTGCCTATTGATGTTGGATCAATAATTGTTAAGTCTGCATTGGGTTTAATTGTGCATGGGTCAGTTCACGTGACTAGGACACCCATCTACTATTTTTGCATTATGCAATCAATACTGTAGTTTCTTATGAAGCTTCGGGAAAAGGTTCTCGTTACCTTGGAAGCCGCTCGATCCTACGTATATGTTCCCTACTTTGGACAATAATGATGATATTACATTTATCTCCGATAGAGCTTCACGGAATAAACCTATAAGCAAGGCCTATTTTAGATAAAACGGAGTTACTTATGAAGAAAATTAAAGGAATGGAGAAAGAACTGCAAAAGCGAGAGATTCAATCGACAATATATCCGATTTATTCGATCACATCGACCGGAGGATGAAGGAACACTTTGATCATTCCGGACATCCGGAAGCTAGCTTTCTTCATTTACCGAGAATGTATGGTTAGATCACTGAAGAATCTGCTTCGGAGTTTCCCTTTAGGCCTTTCTATAACTTATTTGTGCATCATCGTCATATCGGAAATATCAGAGAAGATGAAGATTCTAACCTTGAAGAGTAGTAGTAAAGATTTCCATGGTATGTTTGTATTTATGTTATTTGATTTGATTTAGATTTTATTATGAGTGGAGTGATGATTCTGAATATCTCAAACTTAATCGAGATATGCGTCATAGTTTTGTATCAGCATTTAGTGTGTCGTGGATTGGTTTGCGATGCCGATTAGTAGTAAGGATTGGAGAATCGAAGTTTGATTATAGAGTTTAAAATTATGTTAGTTTGTACATATCATGGATTTCAATATTAAAGTTAATTTGTTGTGTTGTGTGAATTTGTTTGTGTATAAGTAGCTAATCTTCATATTAAATTAATAAATGATGTGATCAGAAATATAATATAAGGCAAATCAAGGATGAAAATGAGTGAAGAATTTCAGAAATTTAAAATTTTTGGAATCTCGCCGACGGTGAGAAAAATCCCGCCGACAGTGAGATCGATATCGCTGACAGTGAAGAATTTCTCGCCGACAGCGGATTTTTCCCGAGGGTTTTTTGTTCTGAAAAATATTAGCTCGCCAACGGCGAGAAAAATCTCGCTGACAGCGAGGTCGGGAAAAAGATATATTTTGACCAGTCAAAAACACTATTCATCATCCCCAACCTCTCATTTTCGCAAAAACCGACCTAGGGCTAGAGAGATCTTGGATTTGAAGCGATTTCAACACTTTTTGACACCGGATTTCATCTTCCCTTGGTTAGAGCTTCACTCCAGAATGATCAAAGTGTGAAAATCCATGGAATTTGATTTAAATTGCTTATAAATGTTGTAGGAAGCCTTTTTAGTATTATTTTTAAGTTTAGTGAAAATTTTCACGATTTTCACAGATCGATTGTATGGCTCCACGACAAAAACGTCGAGTAGAATTCGATGAAGATCGATTCATCAATGCACGAGCACAGGCTAAATATTTTGAAAACATACAAGGAAGAAAGTGCATTGCAGATCGGGTTTTCAAAAATCCGGGAGGAGAAGTAGAGTGCATTATTAAGGAACGAGGTCGGGAGAATTTCGTTACGTTCAATATAGAGTAGCTGTAGAAGTGGTTAAAGAATTTTATGCCAATTTGATTGCCGCCGAAGATGCACCAAGAAAGGTACGAGGGTTTTTTGTAGATTTCAATGCCGTAAGAATTAACTCGTTCTATGAAGTTCATGACTCGCACTTTAGCGAGTATGAAACTTTTGAAACGATGGAAGGACCACTCGGAGGAAGTCATTAGCTTTCTCACCGATGGAACCGGAGTTTGGAAAATTAAGCAACAGGAAAGAGTGAATTTTCCTCTTTTTAAATTAAATGCGTCTCCAAAGCTCGGCATTACTTTATTTGTTCTACTCGTTACCCACATATCACCACAAGTGAGTTAACACGAGATAGAGAAATTCGAATTTCGTATTCGAAAAACGTAAGTATTAACATTGGGAGAATATTTATCAAAACATCCCGGCCACTCCTCGAAATGAGAGTGGAGCCGGATCGGGACTCCCGGATTACTTCTGCACTCGCCAACTCTCCGGAGTTGAGGCTAGAGATGATGAAGAATGGGTGGAACCTATGAAACCACTCACAATCGCCAATATTAAGAAGTATGAATCTCATGAAGGGTGGAGATCGTGAGTGAGAAGTTATTTCACTCGACCAAGTAGAGATATACCCTCTACTAGCCATGAACCTCCCGAGCCTACCACCCCTACCCTACAAGATCCGATGAATGAATTAACCCCGCATAGGAGGAGTTTTGAGCGAGTTTGGAGAGACAATGGGGAGAAGATTTGATCATTTTGATCAAAGGATCGATAATCCGGAGAGGAGACATGATTATGATAAGTGAGTACCTCCGCCGACATTCGGAATACGAAATTGCATACTATGAAGCCGAACGTCGTTATAGGAGTGGAGATTTAGATGTTGTATTTCCGGATTGCTCGAGGTATACTCGCATCATCCCCGCTCGCCTTCTCACCTACGTATCAAGGAGGGGATGATAATATAGTTTGGGACTTTCGATGCCGAAGATTAGGACTTTATTTGTTTTGTTTGTTTGGTGTTAAGTTATTTTGAGGACTTTATATGTTTGTAATATTTAGTACTTTATTTTTTTGAGACATTGGATGTTAGTTAGATTAATTTGCTTGAATTGTGATAATAGTTTAGTTTTTGTTTTTGTGTTAGTTAATTGCATTTGTTTTTATGTTAAATAAGATATTAGTTTTCTTTAGTATGTTTTATTTTATTTTATTTTATTGTTTTAAGTTTTTAAAATTGTTAATATGTTATTTAAATTATTTTAATATGTTAGTAATTCATATGTGTAGTGTAGAGTTATTTTAATTGTTGTGTTTAATACTTATCTTAGATTTTATCCCTATATTTTCTTTAAATTGTTATATATATATGGAGAATACTAACAAGATACGAGTTCAATGAAAAATGAAAAAGCTCGCAAAAATTTCAAAGAAAAAAAGAAATACCTAAACTTCAAAGGTATGATTTATTTACTTTCCCTTTTTCATTATTTAGAGTAGATATAAAATTTAAGTTTGGGGGGAGTAAAATACAAATTTAGTTATTAACTTGTTCTCAATTTCTATTTTCAAATTATTATAAAATGATTTTTATAGCAAATTTTTCAATTTAATTAATATGAATTATTTTATTTAATTATTATAAAAGGTTAAATGAAATATTTCTAGTGCTTTAATTAATTAAATAGAATAAAATATTTGGTTAAAGGGTAATGTTAATATAGTAAACTATTTTTAGTATGAAAACCATATTCTAAATTAAAATTTTAAGTATCTTGGGCTTAAAAAAAGAAAAGATTTGAAATCACCAAGAAAAACTATAGAAGATATATGTTAAGAAATATTTCTACTTCAAATTTATAAGATTTAAAATGAAGTTCAAAATTATTAATGTGCTCTCCATACAAAGAATCCTCATTAAAAAAAAAAAATTATATAGCTCGAGGAGATGCCTTATCAAAATCGCTTCATTTCAATTAACTCTAAAGGGAAAAACTTAGATATTTCCAAACTTATGATTACGGATTGTAATTTTACCTAATAGTGTTTTCTTTTGAATTTCTTATCACATGAATATCTGCAGTTATTCTTTTTAACATAAATATTCAACGAATAAGAAGCTTTTAAATCTTAGACCTGGATAACTAAATAATTATTTCTATAAGATGACTAAATTACATTAATTATTTTTATTTAACTTTATTATGATATTAATTAATCTAATTCAGTTATTAAATCGAAAATCTTATTATAGAACTCATTATTTTTATGTAAGTATCAAAATTACTCAAGGGCGTTAATGTTGAGCTGTGGATTTTGATCACCGAAAAATCTATTAAGAAATTCATACCTATTTAAATCTAAATCGCACTTTAAAAGGTATTTTTTATTTTATTGCAGAATGGAGAATTTAGGTGATAAAAGCAAAAATCATAAAAAAGAACGGATTCGTATAAAATAAGAAAATAATGCACCAGGCTGAAGCCGCCGACGGCGGATAGAAATACCACTGGCATGGTGGTATTTATAAGAAATTCTCAAGATTTATAACCGTTCCGCCGACAACAGCCCGGATCAACACAGCGAGATAGCGCGGTTCGAAGACTCCTAGAAACCTCGCCACAGCGAGGTAGTTCTGCCGCCGACGGCGAGTTGTTCAAATGGCTTAAATACATTGAACCCCGGACACCTTTTGAAGAGATGCTTACACACCTCTTGGTCCTTCGTTTCACTTTCTATATATAGGAGGGGCCGAAATTCGCCTAAGTGTCTTTGTGTGTGTCTCTAAGTGTTATTTTGTGTTCTAAGTGTCTTTAAGTGCATTTTTGTGTGTCAAATTGTGTCTTTATGAGTAATTAGTGAGTCATGTTGTATCAAGGAAGAGCCAAAGGAACTACGAAGTGAGTCTCGTCGGGGGATAAATCAAGATAAGTATTTGTATTTATTGTTTTTAACTTTAAACGAAATCCATGCTTGGGCTAGCTCTACGCATTCCCCCGAGTGTTTATTACTTTTCTCCCCGTTTATGAAATTAAGTGACTTAATGAACTAAAAATAGAAGTACTTTTAAATATTAATAAATTGTGATAATTTTTACTTAAACTTAATTTACTTTCAACCGGCCATTTGATTTGTTAAAATATGTTGATTATCAACTATAGTAAAAATTACATCCTATATTCCTAAAAATTCAAAAGCTCTGAAAGGAAGGTGCAAATAACAGAAATAATATCATCAAGTAAAGAATCGAGCATTTTAGTGTGACAGACCAAAATATTCAATTCGGTCCTATTGTTTGAGAGCTGAAGTGTAGATGTTAGCCCTCGTGCGAGTGGGAACGTGGGAGCTCATGGCAACAGTATCCTCCCACTTAAAATTACACATTCAATAATCAAACATAGATTAGTCAATATTCTTTACACTCCTACCAAAGGGTGAATAGGAATGCTCCTATTTGTCACAATACTTAAAATTATCTATTTAAATTCATATCAATCACTTAAATTTCTAAACAAGGGGAAAGATACTTTTTCTGAATAGTTAAGACTTATTTAGCAATTAGTTTAATTTCGCACTTTCAATACGTATTAATTTTCTACTTAGTTAAGTTACCTAATTAAAATACTTAGTTTACTTTATTGCGCTTAAATCTAGAATTCCAATTTTCGTATACTATTTTTAAATTATTATTATTATTATTTTAAAATTAGTTATTATTTAATTTTCTCTTTCCTCATGCGATCGATAACTGGTGGACTCACTGTACTTCGTATTACTTCGATACGATACGTATACTTGCGTAGCATCCACAACATAAACAATTACAATTCTATACATATAATATAACGGGGTCAAGTTTTTGGCGTCGTTGCAATTAAATTAAAATTATCATAATATAAAATTGTGGGTCAATGACCGACCTCCCTCTTTCATGCTTAGGGCGAGGGCCATCCTTCTCCATCCACCCGTCCTTTGCAAGGCTTTTTTTACCTAATTGATAGTTGGATTCTCGCCTTTCGAGAACGTACATGTTCATACCGTTGCAATGTGGTCGGGCAAACTCTAAGAATTCGACCCAAGTTTTAGGTTTCTAATCCTAGGAAATATTTAAACTACGAGCTATCGAGCCTCAGGCTAAAGCAGCCTTTGAAATCATCGGCTCCGCATTCCGTGATTTAAGTATCTCTTTGTAAAACTGCAAGCGGCTTGTCGTCTCGTTCGGACCATGCTTGACATGCCACAAAATTTGGAGCCTTTGCAAGGCTCTCGAGTGCTAGCCAATTATGCCATAATTACCTTTTAAACTCACGGCTAATTTTTCTTATTATTTTGAAAAATAAAGTTTTTAAAACTGTGAATTTGATGTAATATGTAAAGTATTTTATTTTGATTTTGAAAATAGTGATATATTATTTTATTTTGAAAATAATGAGACCAGATATCTCATATCAAATAGTTTAAATAGTTTAGCACGATACTACAAGTGACACATCATCCCGAAAGATGAGCGTACCACTTGTTAGTAGGTTTAACTATCTAAACTTAAAAGTTTATGACTCTATTTTGTCCGCGTATTTTATAGCCGACAAATTCCCCGTTCAATGCACAAATTAGGCATAGTTTAGATTAACGGCTCCACTCATAGGCAAGCCCCCATAACTTTTTAATTACATCTTTAAGCAACCGAAGTCACCCAAGAAACCTCGATAAGGATCATGGGCTTCGGCTTCAAGAATATCAACGTTGGTTTCATGATTGCTCGTAGGAGAATCAAAGGGAATGGTTCAATATGGAACAAATATTTCGGAATCCAAAGGTATGAAAGTAGAGATGTCGAAGATACCGGGCGTGAACTTGACATCTCAAACTAACCTATGATCAAGTTTGACATCTTGAAAGAAGTTGTATTTTATGTGTTTCAATCTTGTAAATTATTTAGATGTCGGGATTTATATTTACATGTCATATGTAAATGACCCAAAAATATGAGAGGATTTATGTCGGCCAAACGACAACCTCGGAATCCTAAACGCTTAGACTTGTATCGTACGATATGTTTTATCGTACTAAGTCCTAAAAGATAGTGAGGGTTTATGTCGTATCAAACGACGACCCCGGCACGTCCCATAGATGTTATTTAAATCTACGAAAGTCCGATCGAAGGTTCTTCATTCGTCCTCCGTCGTCCTTGCCCCGAGAAAGAGTAAAGATAGGAGAAAAGGGAAAATCATGCCTCGAACGGCCTATCCTAAGGGCATATACAAGAAAATGTGTATAATGAAAAGGAAAACCAACATGCCCTAAAGGGCTTATCCTAGGCAAGCATGTGTATGCAAGAGAAACAGACCGAAATAAACTAGCCATGCCCTAAATGGTCATATATCCCTATGGGCAAGCATAAAAGAAAAAAGTATAAATGCGGTGTAATGCAAGACACAAAAAAAAGAAAGAAAGCATGCAATAAAGAAAAGTAAAATGAACTGCATTAATAAATAAATATGTACCTCGCCAACTCCGTCGATGTCTCTAAGCAAGTTAATAGCTACAAGAAACTATACAATCAAGCTGAGCTTGCTAAACATATAAAATATCAAAGTGGGGGAATAAGAATTCTATTTCCGAGGATAGGCTCGCCTATAGACTTTTTTTTTTTTATCTCGATCCCATGCAACTGGCATCAAGTCTCAGATTAATTCAAATCAAGTCACCAAGAATCACTCCTGTATATAATCCTAATCCCTACCACTTAATTAAATGAATTAACCAAGCCAGAGTATCTGAATTTTCTGGAGAGTGAAGTATCCGTTATTGTAGTATCTCAATTTTATCGTTGTAATATTTGGTACGTTGTAGTATCTCGTTCGCGTATGTAATGTGTTAACTAGTGTATAGTGTGTAGTGTGTAATATGTGGTACGTGTAGTACAAGGTGTAATATGTAGTGTGTAATGCGTTATATGCGTGTGTAATGCGTATAAGAGGCGTGTAATAAGTTTAATAATCATACGTGTCGTGCTTCGATTTACGCGTTTGATACGTCGTGTTTGGTTTGACGGACAACATGCCGTGTACGACGTGCTATACGTAACATTTAAAGCATATTTACTGTGTGCTGTATGCGATCGATGCGATACGTGCTTTGCTATGATATATGTATTTATATGATATGTATCGTGCTATGTATGTGATGTGATAAAAGTATGCTATGTGTGTGAGTGTGATATGCGTTGACGTAGCATTCGTTGTCATGTGTGCGTGTTTATTGTCGTGCAAGTGCGGTAGTATCCGTTGCGCAAGCGAGGTGTAGTATCCTCATCGTACTCGGCATAATGTCCCATATCGTAGCATCTCGTTTTGATTTGCCTACGGATTTTTTAAAAGGTGGATTGGAACTACCTAACTCAAGGTGATGGCATCTAATACTGAAGATCGATTATTATTATCTCGCTATAAAAGACGATTATTCTTAGTGCGCATCATTAATTGCATCTGATGTCCGACTTATGCCCACTTTGATATTTCATATGTAACATAATCTCAAATGAAATTTCAATTTTCACAAGAGAAGCCAAGCTAGAGAACATTTCCAAACCCAATGTATAATACAAATTCAAATTAATAAAAGCTCGCTTAATTATTCAATTCCGTAATTTTACCATCCGTACCAAGGCAAAGAAAAGGGGAACATAACACAAAGCTACTGGAAAGAAAGTAGAATGGAATAAAGTAGAACAAAAATCAACTAAGAAAAATCGGGTAGCATAACGGCTAAAAAAGAATTTTCCACACCCCCGCAATTTGCATAAAAAGAGATGTCGCAAGTATGTATATGTAACAATCAATGTTTCCAAAATTATGTGATACACTTCCACATATTAAGAATGCTCTCGTAAAATACTCATTGAATAAATTAGCACTGAAACACTAAGCTTCAATCCCTTTCAAACGTACAATTAATCAAAGCTAAAATTTGATACCAAAATCCCAACAAGAGGGTTCTCAAATAAAACGAATTAAGTCCTGCGATATAACAATTCATAAAATATGTAAAGGTTAAGAATTAACCTTAAATCTTTAAATATATAAGAGTTAAATGAGGAATGTATAGAAATTGAAGATTAGAAGTTAAACAGGAAATACAAAAGAATTAAATGGCATGTAAATTTCCTTATCATTTATTCTCTCGTACTACGAGACTTCAGCAATTAATAGCAAAATTCACGCCACTCATAGTTTTGCATATTGCTAAAAGGTCAAACTATTGTGGCGGCTAGTATAGCTGCTTCAAAAGAAGAAAAGGAAACTGATGCTTCTAAGTATTGATAACTTTAAAGAGTTATCAACAAGAGATGCAAATCACCATTCAAAACATCATCGTCAACAAAACTTAATATTCAAGGTAGACCTAGACCTACCAGGAAATACTCAGCAAGGCCGACAATGGATGCGAAACTTATCCAAAAGACGCAATAAAACTTCAGTTTCACTAAGTATTAACCGCGTATCCCTCCAAAAACAAATAACATAAGTTTTCACACATGATCAATGTGATGTATATGTAAGGAGAGGATTCCAATATTATTCATATAATTACAAGAAATATGATGCATATAAATATCCTCATTTTAGAATTTCAAAAGAATATATGAAATTGGAAATCATTGCCCAATCAATTTCATCCACTGAACAGTATCATGAATATAAAGGATGTAAAAAAAATTTCAGTTACATGTATACATTGAGTGAACCTAACCATCACTATAATATAATGATGTGGTAAATGCTATCGAAATATCTTTCCCCATGTATACAACAACGAACATATTTAAGTTAATCTTGGCTACCCAATACGTAAGCACACAAAAATCACGTGGTGATTATGAAAATATTCCAATCATAATCTAACAAGACACGTTCCTAGAAATTCTCAACTATAACACCAGTGTTAAGAGATGTAAACACCACTAACCAATAATCACTAGCAAGATATACACCAATAATCCGCTCATAGTAATATTAAACTTAAAAAAAAAAAGTTTTTAAGGATAGGTTCCAGATCCTAAATATGTAAAAAAAAATAAATTCTGAAATAAGACAAAGTAAATATCCACGCATTCTAACCATCTCAATTTCATGGACGAAAGCCTCAATCCCATAAGAAGAGTATCGAGAATTTCGAGAAATGTAAATTTCGAAAGAACTTTTCAAAATTTTAAAATCATTCGATCTCGTTAGCATGAAAGTCAACCTTATTCCATAGAGATTAAAACAAATACAAAATAAGGAGATCTTATAACTGAAAGTACAAAAACAATACTTGGCATCAAACACCCCATCAATCCATTTACCTCTTCATCAATTCACAAGAGATATATAATACCTTTAGAAGGACAACATCAAATAAAACATTATTCCCATAGCTAAACCACAGATTTCCAAATGCAGTAGAGCCTTATTTATTCGTAAATTCCATATCATAGAAAACACCTCTCGAATCATAACCTGAAAAAAGGTTATGGCATATGGTGATCCACCCTTACCCATTAAGAGTATAAAAAGTTATCACAAAAACAATTATTAGTTTTACTAATCCATAACTGAGAACTAACATTTAATTCTCAATTATCAACATAAGGCCATTTGAAAATACCCCATTAAATGACTAGAGAAAGAAGAAGAAAGACTTACTCCTTAAAGCATAAGAACTCGCAGAAGAAGAAAAACCAAAGGAGATTCTCGAATCGCAAGAATAGAAATATCAGCCCCAAAATCCTCTTAAAACAAGAAATCCGAGTTCACAGGGAATTCCAGCAAGCCTGTCCACCCCAAACCACTTACCTGAAAGGGGATTTATATCCGAAGAAGAGTGAGAAGAGTGATTAATTTAAGCGGGAAAGTTTGTTACGGAAGGGTTGGCCGGCGAGGCAACCGGTGCAAGAAAATCGAAGTTGTGGATCGGGAAGCATGAAGGCTTACCTGAAGACCGGCAGGAGATTCCTCGTCGGCCGAGAGAGGAAGCTTGAGAAGGAAAAGTAAAGCACGGCCAGGCACGGAAGCCGTATGCGGTTTCGGAACAAGACCGAGTGCTCTCTGCCGAATGGAATGGGAGGTGAGTGAGGCGAGCAGTGCGTGCGTGAGCAAAAAAAATATATATATATATTTTATTAAAAAAATTTATTATTATTATTATTTATTTAAATTTACGAATTTACGCACAAATCAAGTCGACTCAAAATCCTAATGTTTATATTGCCCTTCTTGCCAAATTGACGTCCTGGATGATTTCCACAGCAGTCCGTTTCGCCATCCGGGTCGTTCGAACAAGTTCGTCGATTGCCGCATCAATTTAAATTAAATTTGCGCAACGTGGCAAAATTGAATTTACTTTGACTCCGACCTGAGCCATCTATCGAGCAATTTAATGACCGGTCTTCGTTTTTAGAACATAAATAAACATATCACTCGTGGCAAAAGTCAAACGTCGCACGTGCGTGGGGTCCACCTATGGCTTTCAAAAATCCCTATAGGATCCCGACAAGAGTTTCAATATGTCGGCTTTTAATCGATCCAACCGGATGTCGAAGATTTTGTGCAACCGTCCATATGAAACTTCGAGGAGCGAGGAAATGGCTCGACTTCTAAACATAGTGGGTCCCACTAGTCCTCTACATAGTCCAAAATAGAAGACCCCAAGGCTAGATCCTAAAGAAGGAGAAAAGAACAGACTCAAAAATGAGGTCAACAAATGGACCCCCAATAGGTGTGGTGTGCTATACAGCATTCGTCACGCTATCAAGGCCGGATCGAAATGATCAACCTAATCGCAAATGAACACCTAAGTAACCATACTTAAAACAAATCGGCGTTCATCTGGTCCGATAATTGAGTTTGAGTTGAGGTTCCCACTGGAGAAAGCCCAGCTCAAAAGGGCTTGAGTGTAAAGTGTAGGAGTTTGCGCCTGGGATTAGCAAGTGTGTTTTCAAATTGTAATCATGAAATTATGGCCAAATTGGAATGTCGCTTTGACTTGGATTTGTGGTTGATGTTGTGTTGTGAATTTGAAAGAGTTCTTGAATCTCGCACCGACCCTGGAATTTGAATTTGAAGGATTCGGAAGCCTTAACATCCACTGGGGTCTTACTCCTATCCTCGAAGATTTCCGAATTAAGAAACTGAAAGAAAGATTTGACCTGAAGAACTGCTTCTGAAGATCATTACAAGGTGGGGACTCACACCGATCAAGAGGAAAATGAATTTAAAGGAATCGAAAGCCTTAACATCCATTGCTAGACTTATATCGATCCAAGAGAAAATTCGAATTTGAAGAACCACATTAAGAAGGAAAACCTTAACATCCACTTGGGGGTTTTACATCCAACCTAAGAGGTACAAAGGAGCTCAAGCCTTAACATCCAGCTGAAGGGGGTCTTACTCCACTACACAAAGATTTTGAATTGACCACATTGCAGAAAACCTTAACATCCACTGGGGGGTTTTACATCCAACCCAAGCAGGGAAAAGGAGTCAAAAGCCCTAACACCTTTCATCAAGGCCTTACTCCACCTGCCAAAGATCAATCTACCACATTGCAGAAAACCTTAACATCCACTGGGGGTTTACATCCGACCTAAGAGTATGAGGATGGAAGTCTAACATCCATCAAGGGGGTCTTACTCCACCTCACAAAGATTTGAATCTACCACATTAGAAGGAACCCTAACATCCACCGGGGTTTTACATCCGACCTCAAGAGGCAAGGAGGAGTCAGCTCTTAACATCCATCAAGGGGGGTCTTACTCCACTCCACAAAGATTCGAATTTACCACATTAGGAAGGAAGGAAAAAACCTAACATCCACTGGGGTTTACATCCCACGAAGAGGCAAGAGAGCTGGAAGCCTTAACATCCAATAAGTAAACTTTACTCCACTCCACAAAGGATTTGACGCACTACATTAGGAAGGAAAACCCTAACATCCACTGGGGTTTTACATCCAACCTAATAGGCAAGAAGGAATGTAATCAAGTCTATCCAAAAGAATATCAATATATACGAGAAGGAATATGACTGCTCATCCAAAAAAAATATCAATATATGCCGAGAAGGAATAGTACTGCTCTTATCCAAAGAATATGTATAAACAATATGTATAAAACATAAACAATATGCATAATCCATATGTATATTGATATAGTCCTCGAATATAGGTATTGACCCAGATGAGAACTCAATATGATCTCAGCCAAAATGAGAATCGGAATATGTGGTACCGATTTCGAAGATGGGAATCAGAATACAAGTACTGACCTGTTGGAAATGTGATGTATCAGGTAAATTATGTAGGAATGTGGTGATTTGTGTGAAATGTGGAAATGGTGGAGATGTAACAATATTGTGAGAATGGTGAAATTTGTGAGATGAATACTATGAAATGTGAAGTTTGGGGGAAATTGGTAATTTGTGAAAATTTGTGGAACAGAAAATTTCAAGGAAATGGTAAATTTTGCAAAATTTTGGTAGAAGGGTGGAAATTTATAAAGATGTGGGAAATTGTTAAATTTTATGAAAATTTATCGCGATTAGTGGTGAAATTCTATGAGAATGTGTAGTAATTTGCACGATTTTTTTTTTTTAAAAAAAATTTTTCAAGAATGTTGTGAATTTATTCTTGATTTTTTTTTTTTTTAAATCGGACTCAAATAGACATACGCAATAATTTTGTGTTTCTAAGAACACATTTTATTTCTAAAATTCGTTCTTTAAAATACTCACGATATTATTTCTTCAAGTAACATCTCATATCACAACATCTACTTTTTGCTCGATAATTCAAGAACCGTGTAATCCACTCCTATATCGCGCATGCAAGAAGTGTTGTCTGTGAATAAGAATCGCATCAATGGACTTTAACATTCTCTATGTCCCGCTTATCATGAGCTTGTATCATTGTTGTCCGCTAAAGCTCCAAACTCGTTGTGCCGAGCATTCTTTTCGAGATTTTCAGAATCCCTTCAAGTTGAAGTTTGCATTGTCTTCTACTGAATTTGTTTGCTATCAAGCGTTTGAAGAGAGGGAGTTGCATTTTAAGAACTGGCCTCGGATCACACAAAAGGTAATAAGGTGACCGAGTCAATTTTCAATGTCGTTCCATGAGCCAATGAGGTTTAACAATCGCTCGTGCTAATTCATCTCCTCTCCATTTTTCTTTCAAATTTTCGACCGAAGAGAGTCTTATTGGAAAGCTCTCGGCCAATCTATTTACCTCCCTTGAAGTAACAGGAGTATCTCCAATCAATATCACATTCTCTGATGAAAATATTGATCATGATGCTTTAATGTGGACCCGTTCTCCGAAATGATTCTTTATCGCACACCGAAATTCAAAAGGCAATCAGATCCGATTTGGGTATGTTGACACCTGAATGCACTCCTTCGACGATCTTCCGTGCTTCATACTTCTGATTTCAAGATTGTAAATTTATAAATTTGCCAGTAGATGTCATTTCTTTTTCACCGATTTTCGCACAAATTATCCATGTTATTCAAGGATATTCGACGTTCTTTTGGTCAAGTTGAGTAAAGTATTCGTACTAAAATATGACTTCGGTTCGAATTCCATTAATTATTGATACAATCCTTTCTTTAATTCTTCTTCGGGATTCTACAATGAATTTTGATCATGTAATTAAAATATTTTTCATTTTCCTAAAGATATTCTGGTCAATTAATAGCCAACCCATGAGATCAAGATCACTTAACTCTTTTCCCCGAATATAATATCTAAGAATTTTATTAAGATGATTCTTCAAATTTTACTAATTAAATTAGAGGAATTGTGATGACTAATTTTTGATTATATTACCCCCTGCTCCTCTTCTCGTGAAACTTCTTTTCACATAATTTACTACCTATATAAATTAACTCTCACATAATTTACTATCCTATATAAATTAACTCTCCATGTTTCCCTTCGAGAATTAACATATCCGTGTAAGATACTTAATAAAGGATTAACGTCCGAACTCCCTTTAATTAATAATTTTAAAATACTTTCATTACGAATTCTGAGATATTATAGTCCATTCAAAAGTCAGGACCCAATCAATTAGCGGGATATTAAAAGACCCGTGATATCCTGATCAAATTACTCGTATTTTTTTAAGAACAAAATATTATTCGAAATTTACTTTTTAGAATTGCATTCGAATTCCTTAAAGTGAAGGATTCAATTAGTAAAATATACCCCACTCTCCCTTTAGTCATGATTGATAAAACAATTTAACATTTATAATGAAGTACTCTTTCGATTGAACACGAACGCCAATTCAAACTTTTTCAGTGACACAGCAACAAAAGATCTTCATTTTCAGATGAAACTTGAATAAACAAACAAGGTTCCTCTTTCATTTTCATTGTGGTGGAGGGTTGGATGAAGCAACAATGTCTTGTTGATATCCCATATCACCTATAGTAACCAGCCAAACCCAAGCACTCAAGAGAGGTTTCAAACCATGTCTCGTATACCGTATCAAGGAGTTCGACTTAAGTTTTCTTTAAAAGCCTTGCCAATATTTCTATTCGTCAAAGGTCAATTGGAACAACTAGACCTAGCCGAAATCATATTGATCGAACTCCATTTCGTGTTCTTTCAAATACTCTTTCTATTCATGTTCCCATTTTTACGCCCTCAAGCCAATCTTCGAAAGCCGAAACAATCTTTTACAGGCGTCCGATCACTTCGCGATATGCGCATTCCCTGAAGACCCTTTCATCAACTTCGTATGCTCTCGGTTCAGGAAGCTCAACTCCGGTTTCTTCATCGCATTCTAACATTTGTTCTACCGCTTCATCCCCGAAAATGACATATTTTGTTCAAACGATCTTTATGTCGTGGCCTCCCCCACTGCTTCGATAAGGCCTCCTCCGTCGAAATGATCACACTGGTCCCGCCGAGGACGTTGGTAGATCCAAGCCGAGACTTTTCACTTGTATCCGCAACGGTCGCTTCGCCCCTTACCAACCACCGTTACCGCCCGACCTTCTTCTCGATGGACACGATGGTTCTAGCTTCCGTGGCCAAGAAAGTCCGTTGTTTAGCTTCTTCGGAGATTACCTCAATTCGTTGCCGCCTTCGAATGTTTTCACAGGAATCCCTCGAGTAAGCAGCCCACTGACCATGAATGCTCTTTAAAAGTATCTAACCCATGTTGCTCCCGGAGTCATGGTTCACATTTCATACCACCGATCACGTAACATAGTCCATCAATGTTTCAAATTCGGCTTCGTCGCTCCACCACGAGATCACCGCGTGGTGTTTAACTCCGCCGAACCGCTTAACAAAGAGGTCTTCTCCAATTCCGAAACGTTTTCACCGAGTCATCGTGGTAGTTCGGCGTACCCGCCCAAAAGCAATTCCGAAGACTGCCAATAACTGCGGCACAACAATGCATCACTACCCCCGTTGGCAAACAGTCTGCCGGGCGGTGGCAACATGCCGGCTGGTGCTCTCCATCCCATCAAATGTCTTGCACCACGGTAAGAAACCCTTAGGTATTGGACGACATCAGTTCTCCTCGGGTAGGGTCTACCCTTTTAATCAACGTCTCGCCTTTCGATTGAGCTAGCAGGCTTCTCTTACTCAAGACCAATCATTTGTTTAATGTTACTCTCCAAGACTTGACCCAACTACATCCTTCTTCGTTGTTTGTCGAAGGTGGATTCTTTTCTTTCAACCTAATGTGTGAACAATTTCTCGGTTGGTTTGCCTCCAAAGTTGCTATTGGTAATGACTGCCACTGCTTCCACTGTACCCATGATGCTCTATTACTTCCTCCAAATTGTTTCTTCGATTGACTTATCTCACCATCCCCGCCGTTGAATGGCCATCTCAAACTCATCCGCGGTGTTCTCCTTAGTGGGTAAAGGAGCGTCGCATTTAAAGATGGTGTGGCCTCCATCTCGATGACATTGCATTTCTCGCAAACCACCTTCCATATAATCCTCCCAGGGTTGTAATCTCCATTTTCGACATATTCTTTTCCGGTATTCAAATACGCAATGTCAACTCCTGAGCTTCTCTATGGCGGAATCAATCGAACTTCCTCTCGAGAATTTTAAGGTCAATCAAACTTTCCGAGAAAACATCATTTATTTCTCCGAGCACCGCGTCGTATAGATGCTCTGCCGAATCCTTCGAAACTTATTTATTAACCTTCTTCAGGTTCTTTTAAATATTTCTTCTGGATTATCACATTTTATTTTTGAGATTATCTTCAAGCCAATCCTCAAGACAAAGCACCTTTCTATTGTGTATGCCATCCTTGTGGTATGCGTATCAGAATGATCTTTTCCCCAGCCGACTCTCCGGCTTTTTTGGCTTGGTTCCACCGTTTCATCAACAAGTCAGGGAATATCTTCGACACAAGCTTTCCTCCTCAAGGAATACACCACTTTCCTCGTCGTCAATGGACATCTGCTTATTTCTCGGGTTATGTGATCCCGTCGATGGGGTTGCTCGCTGATCGGGTCATCGCGGTGTCCGTTGTTGGCGAGGCTGACGAGATCAAGCGCATTTTCAAAATTTCCGATCGCGCCTCCTTTCCCGTGTCACCACGCAAAGTATTTGAATTGGACCCAATCCTGAATTCGAAAATGATGATGTATAAACGTCAACCGACTTCTCCTCGTGTAGAATTTCTTTTCCTTTGTCTAACAAAACAATGGTGTAGACGGTGGTTCTACGTAGGAGCCGAAACATTCCTTAAGAGAAGTCTCATTTAGCCGCACTTCACAACAATAGAAGTGTCCTTTCTGGAACCAAACCACTCCTTCTTTGGCATAGGGGGCTCTTCAACAATCTTCAAGTTGAACTCACATAAAGTTCAATCACTTTTCTACTGGTTTCATCATTTCAATGTACACATTCCCGAACTTAGTTTCAACATTGTCGAATCCTTGTCCAACTTCGATGACTGCTGTGTCAAAGTGCCTTCCCATTGACGGCAAAATCATTCCGCAGGCAAAAGAAAAGACCAGCTCGTGAAGACATTGTCTCCGTCATTCGAAGAATTTCCAAAAGAATTAGTGACGTCATGCATCTCCTTAAAAATTCAAATGTGGTTACTAAAGTTAATGCACTTGCCTTATAAATCGGGCCTCCTTTTAAAACTATTCATACATGAATTTTTTTATTTCAAAATTTTGCATTATTTTATTATTGTATACTTACAATGTTTTTTTTTAAAAAAAATGTTTTGTTTTGTTTTGAAATTTTAACAAATTTTTATTTGGTTCGAATTTTAAATGGAAGGTTGTGATATAACTTAAGTTTGGAGGAAGGAAAAATACATGCAAATTTAAATTTTATTTGTCCTTAATAAACTAATAATTTCTAAAAAAAATCTTAACATAACATAAGGAATGAAGAATCTATTTAAGATCACTTAAATTTTTGAAATTATAAATAATTCAGTGGACTTAACCAAAATTTTAATAACTTTGATTGATTTTAAGAATAGAATTATTTAACTTAAAGAAGAATAAGATTAAGAAAATTTTCTATTCATAATAGAAATAATTAAATTTTAGAAATACTAAGAAATCAAAAATTATAACTTGAAAAAGAAAAGATTGAAAGTCTTTTTGAAATTCTATTCATGTAATAATAATTATGTGAAAATGTAAAAGTTTGAAAATATAAGTTAAGGATAGTGAAGTTCAAAATCATTAACAGGCTATCCAGATAAATTAATCCTCACAATTAATCCTCACTGTGAAAAAAAAAAAAGAGTAGAAGCTCGAGGATATGCCTAATCAAAAATTGGCTTCACTTGAATTATCTTATATGAAGAAAACTAGTTACATATTTTACTTAATTTTTATGCATGAATCTTTATTTAGGAAAGACTTTTCATGAAAATTCTTTTCTTGTAAATAATCTATGTGATCTTAATATAATAAACTTCTATTATTTTCGAAATGAATGAAAAATTTTTGAAGTCTTATGATTTGATAGTTGAATATTCTTTAAATTCTTAAAATTAAACTTAGTTAGTGAAATTTGGTTAATGATTTACTAAAGCCTTTATAAGATCAAAAATTACAAGGAGTCTTAAATATTTATTTTTCATTCTAAATGTTATACATTTTATATAGTAAAAAGGGTTACTTGAGGACAAGTAATGTTTAAGTTTGGGGGATTTTGATCCATAAAAAAATACCCATTTTTATGCCTTGATTTTTATCAATTTTTAAGGATATTATGCTTTAATGAAAGGTATTTTTGTGTTTTTGGATATAAGTGATGGAAAAATGTTCAAGAAGGAAAAAAAGTGAAAAAGGAGAAAAAAGGAGCAAAATTGAGCAAAAATGGAGCCAAAATGCAAAAGTGTCAAAATCATTGGTCTGGCGCCTAGGCGCCAGAATCCGGCGCCTAAGCGTCAGGTCGATATGGGATCTGTCAAGATTTTTTATGACTGTTAGACGGTTATTTTGATGGTGTTAGTGGTTATTGGACCTTCTAGAAGACTGACAGTTGTTCCTGGTTTATAGGACATGTGATACAATGTATTTGGACGCTTGGAAACGGTTTTAATCGCAAAGAGGTGCGATCCAAAGTGAAGAGGTGCGAAGAACTGGACGCAGAGTCCGGTGCCTAGGAGCCAGATTCCGGCGCCTAGGCGCCAAACACACCTTCTAGAAGATTCATTGAATGTGGACACATTTTGAAGAGGTGCCTTGAGGCAACCCTTGAAGCCTATAAATAGGAGGGTACTCCTTCAGAAAAAAATTGCCCCCTATCTAGAGCCCCATCTAGAGAGAGAATTAGAGAGATACTTTAGGGCCACATTTTACTATCCTTCATAAATTAGTTAGTTATTTTATTTAGAGTTTGTATTGAGAGTCTAAAGAGTTGGTGCTTTTGATGTTTATTTGCTTTGGAGTCAGAAGAATTCACAGGTTCAGTAGGAGAAACACTTGAGATAAGTACTTATAATTTTATTCAAAGTTTCATTATCATGTTTTGTTGTTTAAATTCAATGTGTTCTGAGTAGTTAGTTTACTTTCTCCTTTCAATTATGAAAAGATAAATAAGATAATATAAAATTCATTGGAGAATTAAAAACTGTTTATATTTTAAAACATTGTGATGATATTAATATCGGATCTTAATTTACTATTTAAATTGGCCATTTAAATTGTTAAAATCTGTTGAAGAGTTTTGATACCAAGAAGGATATGAATTTTTAAATAGTAGATATCACATGAATCCTTGGATAGTCAAAGGTTTTATGCGGGTTATTCAAGGTGAAGTGCAAATAAATAGGAAGATATTATATAATGGGCGTAGAATTGATAAGTTTTTAGAGTGACAGACTAAATTCTTGTGATTTGGTTTATAGAGAAGGAAAGGGTCACTATTAGGGCCGACCATAGCCACCCTTGGACATCTAGTAGTGTGAGTCTAGATTAACCGCATTCTACTTAACAATACATCCGGACTCGATCGTAAATTTGCCTGATGTTCTTTACACTGGATCGAAAGGGTAAAGAATATGAATGCTTCTATTTGGCACAATACCATAAATTTATATTCTCCACGAATATTATCATTATCTTAGAAAATCTTGGATTAATTGAAAGGAAGAAAGTTGTTATCTTATTGCTATTTACATCAATCATTTCATTACTACTCTATTATAGTATCTAGTAAATTAAAAATATCAAATTTATAACTATAAAAGAAATACTTAAAAATAAAATTAAAATATTTAAAAATCCATTACTCACTCCTCGTGGGATCGATATTGGGGTCTTTGTTTCAAAGCCCTATATTACTTGATACGATACGTATACTTGCGTAGTACCCCTAGTATGTAAAATATTTTCGATAAAATTATATTTATATACACTAGCTGCTATTATTATCTATTACATATATTTGAAAGCATTAATTATTATATTTGTCATCAGTTGATTACGGGTCAAGTTTTTGGCACCGTTGCCGGGGATTGAATTTTTAGTACGCATATATTTAGCTTGGGTCAAGAGTCATGATTGTTAGTGATCTATTGTATTTGTTTTATAGTGGATTGATAAGTTTGATTATTGATTGGTTGATGTTTAAATTGTTAGTTGTTTGATTTGATCTTTGTGTGTCATGAGGGAGGTGATTCCTTAACTTCTTACTGTGGTTAGACTTTTATGTTCTCTTGTAGTAGTTGGATTGACGAGTTCACTACAACTCAGGTCTCACCCGGACTTGAGTTTTACAAGAGATACCATGAATTTAAATTGTAACATATCTATCTCAATTTTGATACTTCTTTTCTCTAAATTTACTTTCATTAGGTAGGAGTCATGAACCTATTTGGTGAATACCATGTGGATGATCTTACACTATCTTTATAACTGTTAAAGGTGATTAATTATAAGGATTAGGTGATGCCTGAGATTGGTGCCTAGGAGCCAATATATCAGTGGTAATCTTATCCTTGAGATTATAATCTATAAAATCATTTTAAAGTACCTAATTTACTAGTGTAGTGATTCCGTTAGAAATTGAAGGTAACGTAATGAGATTAGTTGAGTTAAAGGATGAATTAACCTCATTTATCATATGTGTGTTTATGTTTGTGTTACAACTTTATTTAGGTATTGAAGAACATTTTTGTATTCCCTTACTGATACCTACAATGCTAGTTAGACTTTAGTTTAGTTAATTTCATTCTGACATGATTAGTTTAGATTTACTTTTTGCTGCATATTGTTCTATCCTAATGAATACTTGTAAATGGTTTTGATAGACATTTGTGGTAGATAAAATTTCTAAATTGTTTTCTTCCTGCTTATATTTTCTGTACTGAATGCTATATATGTTAAAAATTAAGTTTGGGGGTAGGAAGAAAAATAAAATTTTAATGTAAAAATACTTCCTTTTAGTGTAATTTTATTACAAGCATGTTTTAGGTTAGCTTTACTTTCTCCTACAGTCTTTCTATCCTGATTATGCATGTATATGAATTTAATAGGATGTTGTAGTAGCAAGTAGATTCAACCTTTACTTTTTCTTCCTGCTACATTTAATGGAATTAATTGCAAAATATTTTAAAATTTAAGTTTGGGAGGAAGAAAAATATTAACTCTTATTTGTTCTCAATTATTATATTTTCAAAAATTATTAGCATAACTTCTGGCAATTGAACCTCGCTTGAGATAACTAAAACTTTTTATTTCAGTTGAATATTATGGAAGGATTGGATGAAAGTTTTTAGTAATAAAAGTTAATTTTATAAGGATAAGATATTTGGTATAAAAGAATTTCATTATAGTTAACTATTTAAAGTAAAGAAAAGCTGTATTTTTGAAATGTTAAGAGACTTAAAGTATTGTGTGTTAAGAAGAGATTGTGACTTTATGATGAATAATAAGGCTCATACCTATTTATAATGTAAGGATGTGTTTCAAGTTTGAACTTTAGAAAGAGGAGAGTGAAGTTCAAAATCATTACAGACTCTCCAGATATAGTAATCCTCATTAAAAGAGAAAAAAAAAAGAGAAAAAGAAAAGAGAGTGAAAAAAAAGAGGATTGAAAATGATCCCGAAAGAAAAAAAAAAGGAAAGAAAAATATTTATGAGGAGATGCTTGAGGAGATGCCTAACCAAATATTGGCTTCACTTGAGTCACCCTAAAGGGAGAACTTGATTTCATTTCTGAATTTATATTTAAAGTATTGGCCTACATTCTAATGAAGTTTGCATGAAATTCTTTTTCACATAATCTTTCAAGACATTCTTAATGTGACAAATTATGGTTTATCTTGAAATAAATATAAGACTAGAACCCTTAGACTTGATTCGTCGAATATTCTTATACTTGTAGTGTTAACCCGAGTTACTGAATTTCTTTCTAAAAGTCTAACCAATATATTCTTTTAAATGAAAAATTTTAGTGTCTTACAGGTGAAAAGTACATGCCTTAAGTTATATTTTTATGTAGTAAAGTGTTATTTGAGGACAAGTAACAGTTAAGTTTGGGGGATTTTGACACGCCTAAAATATATACGCTTTTTGCTATATCATTTTACTCATTTTTTATGACACTACACTTTAAAGGAAGGTATTTTGTATGTTTTTTCGTTTTAGGTACAAGAAATGGTGATTGGAGCAAAAGGAAGCAAAAACAGTGCAATTTGGAGCAAAAACGAGCAAGAAATGAAATTCTGCCCTAACACCTTTCGATAAGTCTTTTGATGCTTAATCTTTTTTAGACTTCTTACATATTTTTGAATGAGATTACACTTTAAAGAAAGGTTATTTTTATACTTAGTTTGTAGGGCTATCTGTTACGAACGCAACGCAACTGAAACGGGGCGAATCGGAGCTAAAACGGAGTCAAATAGAGCAAAACGGTGGAGCTGCGCAGAGCCTGCTCGCCGACGGCGGCCACAATCAAAAAACACCAAAAAGTGCCCGAAAAGCTCGCCGACAGCGAGCTCGAACCCGCCGACAGTGCCCGGAAGGTTCTTGACCGACGTTTGGCGGTTTTGGGATTAAATTCAACGTATTTGGACGTTTGTTCGAAGGGGTGCTTGAGGGAACTCTTAGAAATTCGTCCATACTCTTTAAAATGGCAAGTTTATGTTAGAAATGAGTAGAGAAATAGAGGAGAAAAGTGAAAAAAAAAACTTGGAGAATGTTTAGGGATTTTAGAATAGGAGTAGAAATGTAGATTTCTACCCTTTTGGAGAGATTGGAGAGGAGATTTTGAGAGAATTTGTAAAGGATTTCGCTAGCATTGCATGGATCGCCGGGAGACTTTATGGGAGAGATCTTCGTCTTCTTTCAAAGGGAAAAAGCTAAGTATTGTTCTTCATTATCTTATGATTTTGTAAACACTTACCTAGTGGATTTACTTTGGTTACATGAAGTTTCTGTTGTGTTTTCTTCGCGCTTTGTGACATATCTCTCTTACTTTTTCTTCTTCTTTGGAAATAGCGACATGAGAAGATAATGCCATTATTTTTCTTTTACTCTTCTTTTGTAATGAGTAGAAATCATGTTTAGAATTTTGTGATGCATGGTAGAAGTAAATTTAATTATAAATGTGATGGTTTTTACTTGCACTTATTTTACATTGCAATTAAGGCCTGTTGTAATGTTAAAATTTATTGTGAAAACATACGATCCGAAAGGGCGATGTAATTCTCAACAAAGTGGAACCACATTCAAATTCCATGGATGGTGAAGTTCGTGGGAGTTGAGTGCAAATAAATAGGGAAATATAATTAATCGGGCATAAAATTGGAGATTTTAGAGTGACAGGCTAAAATCCTCAATTCGGTCCTATCATTTGTGTGCTGAAGTGTAGATGTTAGCCCTCAGGCGAGGGGAACGTGGGAGCTCCGAAATGGCAGCCAGTATCCTCTCAGCCTAACCGCAGATTTAGTAACCAAGTATAGGATTAGTCAATATTCTTTATGCCTGGACTAAAGGGTAAAGAAAAGGATTGCTCATATTTGGCACATACAATATTTAATGCATCTCATTCCTATGCATTATCCATTTTATTACATAAGAATAGTAATTTTTATTACCTCAAAATTCTCCAAACCAATTCATCCAAAAAGGGTTATCTTTAGAATTATTCTTTGCTTTTAGTTATAGTTACTATTACATTTAACTCTTGTATTTAGGAGTAGTTGCTAGATAAAACACAATTTTAATCGACATTCTAAACTAAGGACTATTAGTAGTAGTATAGAATTTGACTAAAGACCTCTTACTTCACTTCCTCGTGGGATCGATACTGGGGTTTTTAAAGAAAACTCTATATTACTTTAAACGATACGTATACTTGCGTAGTACCCCTAGTGTGTAAAATATTTTTTAATTTTTATATCATTTAAGATTTTGCACGCTAGCCACTATTTATAAATAGGGTCAAGATTTTGGCCATCTTTTGGAAGTTAATTTACTGCGTAATTGCCGGTCGGGTCAGTCGCGCTGAAAGCGCGTCAAATCTGGCTCTTTCTGAAATTCTGACTTTGATGTTGATCATCCCGGCATTCTGACTCTAGCTTCAGTCCACTGCAAAAAAATTGAAGGCGTCGAGGCCGCAAACTGAGAATTTTTGCGTCCAGGTGTGTAAGAATTGCACGAGACTGTCCTAATGTCCAGAGATCCTATAGTGACTCAATTTGAATTCCTGACTTCAACTCTGACTGGCTATAGACTAGCGGTACGGAATCTCGTGCAGGATTTCAAAGAGTAACGAAGTGGCTCCAGACTCTCTAAAACAAGGTGGGTCCCATTGTTAGGAATCTAGGATCATCGGGGAAGCTCTTAAGGCTAGAATCCTAAATCTAGGAGGAAAACTAAACCTCGACAAAAACGAGGTCAACACCTGAGCAACTTTGAAATAAGTTGGCTAGATTCCATCCTTGCTAGATTGATTGTATGGATGGGGGGATTGATTTAATAGCACGATGCAATTACTCTGGTAATATGAAAGGTTTGGCATGTAGGTGGTCTAAATCTGGAGCAACTTTGAAATATGGTAGCTGGATTCTACCTTGCTAGATTGATTGTATGGATTGAGGGATTGATTTAATAGCATGGTGCAGTTACTGTGGTAATACGAAAGGTAAATTTATTTTAGGAACATTTATTTTTTAAATCAGACTAATCATTGAGTTTTTGCCCAAAAGGTTTTCTGTTGTTTGCTCTTCTAAATAATTATGGCAGATAAAATTGCATCTCTCGCCAAGATTTTTTCGTGAGTACTAAAACTGTTTGGTTTTTTTCTTCCTTGTTTTAATTAGCTAGAAGGATTGTATTGTGCTAATTATTTGTGGTTTACATTGGATGATATTGTGCTAATTATTTTTTATGCTTATATGGCAGTCCTCATGTGGAAGAAAACCTGAAAATTCTGTATAATACTTTTGGATATTATGTGCAATTCCTTCCAAGGTATGTTTCCTTGAAATTTTTAAAGGGTTTTGCAAAGGTTTTCAATCGAATTTTATGCTCTTATCATTTGTGTTTTACTTTTGCCAGAGTATTAGAATGCATTGAAGCTAGCAAAGGGAGTGTAGAAAAAGATTTGAAGGAGTACCTGAAGCTTTTCAGTTGGGAAAATTCTTATACTTGCACATCTATTGAGAATTTCAGGCGGACTCAGACAAAAAAATCTGGAAACTCATTCAAAAGTTCAATGTAACCATCTATCTTTTTAGATTTCAGATATAGTTTGCTTATACATAAAGGTATTGTAGTGGGAAAAATATTTTCTTTCCTCGATTTTGGCAAGAGAACAAACCACAAATCACAACAAAGAAGATGCAAACACAAGAACACAAGCAAACAAGAGGATTTACGTGGTTCGGTCCTTCGGACCTACATCCACGGGAGGGAATCAACCAAATCCACTAAGATAATAGAGAAGAATTACAAGGCTTCTACACCATTGAGGAATAAGCTCCAGATCTCTCTCTCGACTCACTTCGACCCAAGATCTCACCGAGCTCTCATCTCGCCACGATCTCTCTCTGGAATAACCTCGATCCTAGATCCCCGAGATTCTCCCCTCAATCCTTGAAGCCTCTCCCTTTCTTCTCTACTTCCTTTTAGTTCTCACTCCTTTGTTCCTTTCCCCTCAACCCTCCCCTACAAGCCACCCCTTCTATTTATAATGGGAGGGGCCTCCCCTTGTAGACTGGGTCTACCTAGCCTAATAATTGAGATTCATTACAACAATTCTCCCCTTGACTCTCAATTACAAAATTCCAAGATCCTCCCCCAGTTCTTCGCCCGATCTCCTCTGTAGAACCGATGTCGATCTCTTCCTGGACCCGACGCACTGCGCTGTTGTTGAAGCAACTGCCTCCGGGGGAATATTCCTCGCGGAGCTCCTCTGTTCTGCTGCCTCTGTCACAAACTTCATTTGTTCGCATACCGCGAAGCCTTTCACGCCAGCAGTCCAACTGCACGCGAACTGCATAGAACCTGTGCAGACCTGTCGCTCCTCCTTGCAGCGGGCTCCTGCGATCTTCCTGGTTGTTTCCTCCAAGAATTTTCGCCGCCTTCACCTCGCTTAAGAAATTCCTTTTCGCGCGGACTCCCTTCCTTCGAAATTAATTGCTGCCTGAGATATTCAAGGGAACCCTCCCTTCAAATTAATTTTTGAAGGCTGCTGAGGGACCCTCTTCCAGATTAATTATTACCCTCCAGGTTAATTAATCTCTAACAGATTAATTAATTTGCAGCTTGCTTTTCAAAGAAAACAGCCTTTCCTTCTGCCAATTTTTTTTTGTCCAAAGTTGTAAAAGCTGACTTTCCTCTGTCCAAAACTGTCCTTCCTTTTTTTTTTTATCCTTTCTGCCAGCTTTCCAATTTAGTCAGAAAAATGCAGTTTCAAATTAATTGCTCCTCGGCCTTTTAGCGCGCCTGGTCTCTAGCCTGTCGCAGCGTGCTGGTTGTCGTGGCGTCGTAGTTGTCGCGGCAACTCCCCTGGAAGGATCCGCGACCCACACCTGGTACCTCCGCCCTCGCGATTCTCTTGCGCGGAACCGCCGCGTCTCTTGGCTGGGTCTCTTTGAGACCTCCTCTGCCGCAGAAGAGAACGACGCAACTCTTTGGGAGAGAGGGAATATTCCAACTAGTAGGAATCAAAGATTTCCCTGCCTGGCTTCTCCACTGCGAACTGCGCCTGCCCGGCAACACAGAACTACGCCTCCTGCACTACCTCGCCTGTGGAAGCCTGCACCGAACGACTCCGTCGCGAACTCTACCGCGAAACCGGACTGCTTCGCTCTCGCTGAAGTCGGCTGCCTAGCGCCTGTCTGCTTCTATCGCAAAATCCCGAAAATGAACTCCTTGCAAAAACGTCATCTCTGTCGCGAGGCTCGACCGAGAGCCTGCTCTGTACGGCACAGAGCTTCCGCACACAACCTGTCTCTCCTCTCGTGTACGAACTTCCTTTTGCTCGCTCGCTGGACACCTTCTTCTGCAGCTCAAGACTGCCTTCTAGCCGAAGGACCTGCTGCTTCGGGCCTAGAAGGCCCGCCGAGAGTTCTCCTGCAAAACTTTCCGACTCGTGTTCCTCTTTGTTGCAGTTCTTGAATGGAATGCCTCCAACCAAGATGTACCGAGGTTTCCCACAGACGGCGCCAATTGTTGTGGGAAACATTGCTTGGATAAGTTACTTGCGAGAGAGAGGAAAAACAACACGAAAATGCAACCACAAGAACACAAGAAGATTACGTGGTTCGGTCTTTTGACCTACGTCCACGGGAGGGAATCGAAATAATCCACTAAGGCAAGAAATAAAAGGAGTACTTAGCTTTACATAGATGAGCCCTCATCTTCCATGGCCTCCCTTCACATTCAAGGCCTCCAAGATGCTCTCCTCACCCTTAACAAGCTAGCCCCCACTCCTTGAGTTCTTTTCACTCTTACAAAAGGTATTTATGGTGTTATTTTGATGTGTTAAGCATTTGAGTGGCATGCATTCAAACATGATTGTGTAGGTGTTGATATGTAACCCCAAATTGTGCTCTTGTTAAACAAAATCATACATTTCTAAGCTGAAAAATGGGCGTCTTTATGTTGTGTTATTTTTCCTTTGCTAAAAAACATGAGTGGCTAACTCTAGCATTTGAATGTTATTCACATTCAAATTTTCCATCCAATAATATTTATCAAATTGTTACCATAACATTTTTTAAATGATTGTTTCCATTTGTTATGGCTGACTCGTCTTGATTTGTTAAAATTGAATGTCATGTCCTTAAAAATGACTAGTTATTTGCCTCGGTGCAGTAACTGTGTTTTTTAATTCAATTTATTCGTTTTGTGGTGTTTTCTAAATTTCATAGGATGCCTTGCAAGAACCAGTAATGGTTATTCTTAATGAAGAGGCAAAATTGATAAGAGAAGAAGACCCAGCTTGGCTTAATCATAACTTATCTGGCAAACTAGATGTAATCGAGCTGCAGTTCCCTATTGATCTTGTAAAGCTTCGGAGTGCAGAAAGGTTTTCTTCATTCTTTATACATGCAACCTTTTTTCTCCTTTTTCATTTTCTGATTATTGGCTTTTTTAGGTT
Source organism: Papilionanthe hookeriana x Papilionanthe teres (assembly GCA_022702705.1). Classification (NCBI taxonomy): domain Eukaryota; kingdom Viridiplantae; phylum Streptophyta; class Magnoliopsida; order Asparagales; family Orchidaceae; genus Papilionanthe; species Papilionanthe hookeriana x Papilionanthe teres. The sequence goes on along the minus strand of CM040428.1, from coordinate 105,968,051 downwards.
CCTATGGTTTGGTGACTGGAAAACAAAGCGAATTCAACATTTGAAATTTTCCATGTTGGAAGTGAGTGCTACTCTGCCCATCCTTATTGTAATTAGCCATATCTGATTGTCTAGGATGATGTAATTCTTTCTTATCTTTTGAACAATAAATATTAATTTTTGTAAATCTTTTTATTTTGATGTCAGAAAGCAATAGATTGTGCATTTCTTCTGAGTACATATGCAAGATTTTTAAGGTGGCATGGGATGACGGATGGAATATGCTTGAAAGAATTTTGCCTAAATGCAGCTGGCTTTACTCATGTTTGGAAGCACAAAACTAGGAATCCTCGGAAAATGAGAGCATTAGTTGATCTACTTAAAGTTTTGGAAAAATGTGGACTATCAAAGCGTATGGTTGATTTTCAGGTATTCATCTCGTTTTGCTTTAATTTGTTGGTTGGAATATTGTCTTGTTAAATATATGCGTCAAGGAAGTAGCAACAACAAGAACTTTGTTTTAAAATAAACCCGGAAACTTTTAAGTTGCTTCAGATCCATCTAACATTCAGTTTTAATTAAGCATGTTCTATACAATACTTTAATTATCAGGAACATAAATCAGGACAGCCTAGTAGTTCGTTTCAGCCGTCATATAACGTGGGACATCTACTATTGCAAGCAGACACTTCATCACCAACTGATGCCAGTATCCATCTTCACAACAAAGCTGAGGAACACACTGATGCAAGACATGCTAATATATGGGAAGTTGCAAACAGATTCTATTTTAAAAGTTTAAGTATGCTTCAGCAGCTTTATGAAGTTCAAACTTGTTTTAGTAAGGACTTTACTTTAGTACGGGTGAGTTTCTCTTCTTGTTGAATATTTTATTTTAGATAAAACGATAGGCTGTAAGTTGCCTCCTTTTTCTGTATCTATAGGTGAATCACCTGGTATCTTACATAGAACACTTGGTTGTTATACAAAGGGACCAGCGTTCTGTCCTTTATACTGTCTCAGAACAGCTTACAAAACTTTGGCAACAGTGCCACTCATTAGGCAGAATAGGTACTTATTATTAGATATTATGTCTTTTCTTTTTTTGTGTATATGCTTAACTGATTTTTATTTTATAGAAACCAGTACTCGTTGTTCCTTGTTTGCACGTCGGTATCTCATACTTGAACATATGTGGCGACAGAAGGTTAGTTATTTCCACCTTATTTTAAGAAAATATGCATGTTAAATTACGATGATGTCATATTGGTACATTGATGTGTGGTTGTACTATTACGTTCAAATTTTGCAGGATCTTTTTGATAGCTTTGTTTCCTTTTCGAAAGATATGACTGCTTTCCTTCGAACGGTCAAAAAGTGTCATATGGATGCTTGCAATAAAATCCGGGATGAAGCTGACGTCATATCTGCTATTTTTGATAAGTTCGTCTCTTTGTTCATGCAGTCAAAGGTAGATAATAAAGACATACTATTTATGAAAAAAGCTTCATTACTACTTTCTGATCAATGAATTCTATGCAGGCTATGTTGGATGATTACCTCTTCATAGCAATAGAGTTGTTACAATGTCAAATACATACACACCTTCTATTGTTTCTATACAAATGGAACGATTTGTTAGGAAAAACTACCTTATTATTAACACATTGGAAGAAGCTGTTAACGGCCTACAAAAGGGTTATCCTGGATCTATAAAAGAGTCTTTGTTAAATCGTCTAAAGGAGATTGTCAGTGAGGTGTGTTTTTTCCATGCTAACCTCATAATTGAATATGTTCTTGTATTCTTTAAATAAAAATGTACGATAATATTATAGAATGTCATCTTAGATGGTTTGGTCATATTAATTGCATACCATCTGATGATCCTATTAGGAGGGTGGAGTTTTAGATTTGACTTATGGTAAGAAAAGTAGAGGTAGACCTAAATAGAATTGGGCTTGTTGTATAAAAAATAATATTAATTTATTAAAATTAATTGAAAATATGACACTCAATTGGACACTATGGAGAAAAAGGATTCATGTAGCCGCCCCACTTAGTGGGATAAAGTTTTGTTGTTGTTATAGTATTCTTAAATAAAAATGTGATAATTTCATACCGACCTCTCAAATTTTGGCTATTTAGAAAACTAATGCTATACTTTCTCGTTCTGTTAAATTTTCACTCTATATTGAAATTCACAACAAAACTCTATCTATCTATATATAATTTTCATCTAGTTCTCAAAGATTTAATTATGAAATGTTAAAATAGATGGGTTTACTAGTTCCTTTTTTTAATGGATGATAGTATTGTGCGTAGGATGCTTATTGGTATATGAGCATAAGTTTTCCATAAAATTTTTTATTACTCTTGATTATCATATTTTGATTTGGCATTTATGTACATTCTTTTCTCTCAGAAGATATGGATTCATAAAATGTTGTAGAAATATCTTTCTTTTGCTACCCAAAGATGTGATTACATATACAATACATCCACAAAACTCTCATTGATGGTAGCTTCATGTGCATAATTTACCCATAAAATAACAATGGTATTAATGTCTAAAGATGTTGATTACTCTGATAGTTTAAATCACAAAAATAATTTTTTAATTGTTCATGTGTGGCTAATTTAATCTCAGAATATGACATTTCTCCCATTTAGTTCATGGACCGTACAAAATTGATCCAAAATGATCGCTCCTGTATAAATTATTATACAAAATTGATCGCAATTTAGTCTCATGAGTTCACAAAATTAATCTGAATTTAGTCCCAAAGGATCATTTTGGATCTATTATATTCAGTTGAGGGATTAGATTGGATATCAAATAAACCACATAAATAGTCAGTGGACCTTTTAGAAAGGAGCATCAAGCATTTTGCTACTGTAATGGAGCATATTCGGGAAAAATCACCTGATGTCATCCTGAGCAAGTATAATACTAAGAAAAAACCTATTTTATTGATCAACACCTATCTGATATGGGAAAATTAATCAATTTGAGTTTGCCCAATTTTCTAAATTATGATTGCCCCATTATTGTTTTCTGTCTTTATAGATTTGCTTGTGGAGAAAAGTATGCAAAGTTGTAAAGATGAATTGGAAGGCTATTGGGACTTTCAATTGTAACTGAAGGTAGATTTTTTTTTTCCTTATTTTGACGGGGAAACAAAGAGATGGCAGCTTTCAACTCTGACTTGGAAGCAAATAAGCATCCAATGCCTGATGATCACTCATTTAAAAAGCTGAGTACTGCATTCTTTGATGCATTTGAGCGCACACACAAAGCAATTATTGAAGCTTTTGGAAAAATTGACCCTGATCTTCTCGATCAAGCTAGTGGTGTAGCTTTTTCCGTAGAAGACATAACTTTGTGGAAGGTTACTTTCAAATTTTACATAGAAAATATACATCTAGACCGAATTCATGATGGTTTACATGAAACAATAACTACAGCGGTTTGTTACTAAACTTGTGGTTATTCTCTCTTGTAGAAAGGTGTCAAACTGGTCTTCTGATTCTTTGCAGGGGACCTATTTTAGTCTGAGTTTATAAGAGTGTCAATTTAATTCCCAATTTTTTTTAATATGGGTTGAATTAGTCCCTAATGAGTATTATTTTAACCCCCATTAAAACAATTCGGGAAATAATTTACCACTTTTATAAACTCTGATACTAAAATGGCCTAATGTAATAGTCAGGGGACTATTTTGGCACTCTACTCTTTTTTTTTTATATCAGTACAGCTTCCGTTTGTGTTGATCAGTTGTTATGATGAATAAATTTTGCAGAATCGCTTGGTGGAGTATGCTGACATTCAGAAACCTGAATTATGCTCTCAAATAGGAATTCAGTTGAAGCGTCTTCATCTTTTGGTTGAGCTCTTACTTGAATTCTCAGACGGAATTCTTTTTGAGTTTTTAGATGCGCATAGAACAGTAAGCAAGTCTTCTCTTTAAATTTTGATTGCTTCGGGGTTCATTTATTTTAAATGTCTTTACTGATTTTAATTTTTCTCATGTAGATTGCTGAAATGACAAATGTTCTTGCCCACATATTTACCTTGCTATTATATAAAGGTTTTGGTGCCACCGAAGATCAGACTAAAAATGATGTCCAAGGAATCCAAAATTGTAGTGGTACTGGTATGGGTGACGGCGAAGGCTTAAATGATGTTAGCGATCAAATAGAAGATGAAGCTCAATTAACTGGAACTTCCCAAAAGGTTTTTTTTACTTGGTTTGTTCTTTTTAAGCTCTGTAAGTGCTTGAATTTAGGCTTCAAATTTGCATTTTTCCATTTTTGCAGGATGTACCTGATAGCTCTGATAAAGTACCAAGTGATAAGGACAGAGGCATAGAAATGGATGAAGACTTTGCTGCTGATGCCTTCAGTGTTAGTGAGGATTCGGAGAATTATGATGATGGGGATGATGGGGAGGATTTGAACATCGAATCAAAACTGGGAGAAACTGGAGGTACGGACAAAATTGTTGATGAGAAGTTTTGGGACAAGGAAAATGATGCTGAACCTGAAATCCCTGTTGAGAAATATGAGTCAGGTCCATCTGTTGAAGAGACAGATATGGGAGGTCGAGAATTTAGAGCTAAACCGGAGGACGCCTCTACTGTTGAAGAGTCTGACCAGTGTGACAAGAATGGACCTGATGGGCTTAGTGAGGAGCAAAAAGATTTTCCTGATGATGAGAATAATATTGATGATACGGTACTGGACAAAAATGCTGCATTTGAAGAGCCAACTGGAATACAATCTACTAAACAAGAAAATTTTGAAGAAGACTGTGATATGGATGAAGATCAAGGTTCTGAAAAAATAGACGAGTGTGATTCTATTCCTGATCAATCTGATAAGGAAATTGAGGATGATAATTTATCAAATCACACTGATCATATGGATGTTGAAAATGCTGCTCCTGCTGAAGGACATGATACTGATGATAACCCAGAGAATAAAGATAACAAAAATGTAGAGCTGGAGCCAAGTAAAACGGTTAATGAATCAGATAATTTCATCTCTATTGAGTATCCTCAGAATAGAGTAGATATGGTCAAGCAACAGCAGGATCCATTCAGTGTAAATTCAAGCTTAGAACCAGGATATGCTGGTCTGATAATAATTATGATAATCTGAACAATTGTGTTGCACCCTCCAGTATTTCAAAGGATCAACATCCAAATCTGCAGTTTTCGATACCAAACTCGAGTGATTCTTCAAAGTTAGCTCCTGATCAAGCACAAACCCAGATTACAAATTGTGATGCTAAATCGGGACGCTTGAAAGAGACCAACCCGTTTAGGAGTATAGGGCAAGCGATGGAAACCTGGAAAGAAAAAGTTTCAGTATTAGATGATCCCCACGAAGAAGAATCTGATAGTCCTGATTATATGAATGAGGGTGAAGGTGCTATCGAGTTTAGATATGTCTCTGAAGGAGAAAAAAGCACATCACAAGCTCTGGGTTCTGCAACAGCTGATCAGACTAAAAATAATGTGGATGGAAAAGATAGCCAGGAGATTAGAATTGCTAACATGATGGAGCATAATGATGAAATTAAAAAAGAACATTATGAAACACAACCCCTCAGGAATTTGAATGCCACAGTTTCTAGTGATAACCATATTGAAGAATCACCTGAAACCGCAGCTGGAAGTGAAGTCCCTTTCGAAGGATCGCCACAAAGTTATGGTGAAAACACATTTTATGGAAATATTATCTCATTCAAAAGCTCATACATAAATGAGAAAATATTACCTCTTGTTAATGGAGTGATTGGTATGGATGTATCAAGATCTGTAGATTATCAGCAGTTTTCTAGCAATATAAACCAAAAAGCTGTTGCAGATTGGAGAAAATATGAACTGGCCACCACAAGGCTGTCCCAGGAGCTGGCTGAACAACTACGTGTTGTTATGGAGCCTACTCTTGCCAGCAGACTTCAAGGTGATTATAAGACTGGGAAGCGAATAAACATGAAAAAGGTATCATTTTGTTGCATGATATATTTTGTGAAGATTTACATACATTCCATTCAATTCTTATGTACTTACATATCTAACACAAGCTTCATTTTTTAGATATACATGAAACGGTGTATTTCACTTATGAAATTTTAAAATAATGGTATTTTTTATGTGATATGGAAAATTTAGGTGGTAGAATTTTAGAAAAGTAAAATTTAGGTTTTAGATATGTAGACACATAAGAATTGGGTTGTATGTGTGTAAAAGCCTCTAACCTTTGTTCAGAACACTCATTTTAGCTTCGACTTCACTGAAAGAAAATTTTACCTTTGTTAGGTTATTCCATACATCGCTAGTCATTTCCGGAGGAATAAGATTTGGTTGAGGCGAACCAAACCAAACAAACGCGATTATCAGGTGGTGATTGCAATTGATGATTCACGCAATATGTCTGAAAGCAACTGTGGTGCTGTTGCTATAGAAGCTTTGGTGACAGTATGTCGTGCAATGTCACGAGTTGAAGTAGGACAATTCGCAGTTGCGAGCTTTGGTAAAGAGGGCAACATTTCGCTTCTTCATGACTTCGATCAGCCTTTTAGTGGTGAAGCCGGAATCAAGGTGAGTACTGGGAGCATCTCTTTTTTTACTCTTTAAAAAAGGAATATTTGCATACATGCCACTTAATTCTTATCTATTTAGACATCTAACAGCTAAACTTTAATTTTTTCATCTATACCGCCTTACCTGCACATGAAAAAGTGGGTTTCACATTTTAAAAGTGAAAATAGTGGTATTTTTTATGTGATATAAACGAGTGGGTGGTATAAAAGTAAAAAAAAAAAAAAACAGTTTTGGTGTCAGATATGTAAATACATAGGAATTGATTGGTATGTATGTAAATGTCCCTAAAAAAAGATTTCTCGAGATTCTTATTCTTCTGTTTGCAACAGATGATATCTAGCTTGTCATTCAAGCAAGACAATACCATAACTGATGAACCAGCGGTTGTCTTGTTGAAGTACTTGACCAACATGCTAGATGCTGCAGTAGTAAAAGCACGCTCACCTTCGGGGCAAAATCCTATGCACCAACTTATTTTGATCATAGCTGATGGCAGATTCATTGAGAAGGTATCTTTTTAAAACTCACAACAAAAATAATGAAAGAAAAAGTGGTTATCCTTCTTCTTGGGATTAGAACAGCTGTTGAAAATGCAGGAAAGCTTGAGGAGCTGTGTTCGTAATGTGTTGAATAGAAAGCTTATGATTGCATTTATACTTTTAGATAATCCACAGGAATCTATAATGGACCTAAAGGTAATGCATTTATATTTTCCTTTGTTCCTATAGTCTAATTAAAGTTTGCAACTTACTAATAATAAGGCGTGTTAAGTTTCACTTTTATTTCTATTGCTTTTCAGGAAGTTTGCTTTGAAAACAAAGATTTTACTCTCAAGAGCTACTTGACTTCTTTTCCTTTTCCTTACTATATTGTCTTGAAGAACATTGAGGCGCTTGTTGGAATGGAGAGGCTTTTGGGATTTGGCAAAGGCTAGAAATTTATGGAAGAAGCTTCACTTTATTTTCTTTTCTTAATACAAACTCAAAGACTCACTCCTATTTATACTAGTGAGCACCTCCTAAATTAACGGCTAGGATTGCGCCACCATAATTCTAATCCGATGGTTACTAATAATTCCCCACCTACCACACAATAATTCAACACCTACCATACAATAATTCCCCACCTACCATACAATAATTCTACACCTACCACACCTACCATACATTCTAGAATAAAGCTTCAGATGAGGCTCTTATTAGACTTTTAAAACAACTAAAATCAAGTTTAAATTTCAACACCCTCTTAAACTCGATTTTGTGACTCCAAGTAAACTTCTCAATTTAATAAAGTCTTCACTTTTGAGTGGCTGGTAAATATATCGACAACTCGATCTCGAGACTTCACGTGTCTGCACTTGTATCTCCTTTCTTTCGATGCATTCTCCGATGAAGTGATAGCGCGTATCAATGTGCTTACTTCTATCGTGGAAAATCGGATTCTTTCTATGCTATTACGGACTTGTTATCGACAAAAACTTTGATCGCCTCTTCATGTGGTAAACTTAACTCTTTTAATAAGTTTCGAGCCAAATCGCATGACAAACACATGAGGTTACGGCCACGTACTCCGCTTCACACGTAGAAAGAGTGACAATTGGTTGTTTCTTCGACATCCAAGTGAAAGCGATATCTCCTATGAAGAACACGAACCCCGTAGTGCTCTTTCGATCATCCATGTCTCCAGCCCAATCACTCGTCGCTATATCCTTCAAGCTCGAAATTGTTAGATGATGAGTAAAGTAAGCCAAAATCAATTGTACCTTCGATATAGCGCATAATTCTTTTAGCGGTCTTCAGTGTGAGTAGCAATTGGAGTCTCCACGTAATGCACTAACAAATCCAACAAAGATAAAGGATATCCGGCCTTGTGCATGCCAAGTAGCGCAAACTTCCAACCAAACTCTCGAAAATCGTTGGATCGATTCTTTTTCCCTCATCATACTTTCGATAGCTTGACTCCGCATTCTACGAGGGTATTTATAGGTTGGCTATTATCCATCTTGAACTTCTTCAATATCTCCTCGCATAACCTTCTGAGAGATGAAAATTCCATCCTTCGTTTGCTTGACTTCGATGCCAAGATAATATGCCATGAGCCCAATATCCGTCATCTCGAACTCCTTCGTCATCGCTTTCGAACTTTTCAAACATGCTTGGATTATTTCCTCGTGAAGATCAAGTCATCAACATATAAACAAACAATCAAGATATTTCCATCATCATTCTCGATGTAAAGAGCATGCTCGTAAGGACACTTTATGAAGCCCTTCTCTTGCGGATACTTGTCTATTCGACTATTCCATGCTCTTGTGCTTGCTTCAACCCGTAGAGAGCCTTTTTTAGCTTCAAAACCTTGTCTTCTTGTCCTTTGACTTCATATCCCGGTAGTTGCTTGAATGTAGATTATTTCTTCAAGTATTCCATTCAAAAAGCAGATTTTACATCCAATTGATGTATTCTCCACTTATTTTGAGTCGCAAAGAGATGATTAGTCTAATAGTTTCTAATCGAGCAACAGAGGCAAATACTCTCATCATAGTCGATGCTCTGCTCTTTGATCGTAGCCTTTTGCCACTAATCTTGCTTTGTATCTTTCAATTTCTCCTTTCGAATTCTTCTTCGCTTTGTACACCCATTTCACACCAATCGCCTTGTGCTCTTTTGGAAGTGAAGCTAGCTCCCATGTGTCGTTCTTCTCGATTGTCTTGATTTCTTCATCCATCGCATCTTTCCACTTCTTGCTTTGTATGGCTCTCGGAAATCCATGGGCTCATGATCGACGAAGAGACAAAAAAGAGTAAGATTATCTTGATTGTTAGTTACCTCATAAAGATCTTGTAATCTTCTAAAGCGTGGTACTCTTTCACTCGAATTTGATGGCGATGAGTCACTTCGAGTATTTGTAGTTAATGTTGTTTGTGGAGTAGTAGGCTCGTCTCTTGTTTGTTCGATCCGTGGCTGCTCTACGTCTTCTTCTTGTAAGTATGGGAAAAAGTTGTAGTCCTCGTCATGTGATTCCCAATCCCATTCTCCTCCTTCATCGAATATGACATCTCTGCTGATGATTGACTTCCCTGTATTTGGATTGTATAGCTTGTAGCCTTTCGAGTTGGTGTCGTAACCAATGAAGATGAACTTCTCGCTCTTATCATCCAGCTTGCTTCTTTTTCGTCGGGTATGTGTACATGAGCTATGCATCCAAAAACTCGCAGATGAGAGATGCCGGCTTCCTTCCACTCCATGCTTCTTGTGGTGTTTTTCCCCACACACTTCTTGTTAGTGATCGGTTAGCCAAATAAACAACGACATGCGACCGTTTCCGCCCAAAACTTCTTCGGTAATTTCTTGCTTTTTAACATGCTTCTTGCCATGTTAAGGATGGTTCTATTCTTCCTTTCTGCTACTCCATTTTGTTGGGGGATCTTGGAACGATTAGAAGTCGACGTATTCCGTTGGCTTCACGTAAATCTTCGAAATTCTTTCGAAGTGAATTCTCCTCCTCGATCGGATCGCATAGCTTTGATCTCGAGACCACTCTCCTTTTCTACATCCGTCTTAAACTTTTCGAACATTCCAAAAACCTCTGATTTTTGTTTTAAGAAATACACCCATGTTTTTCGTGAGAAATCATCTATGAAGAGAAGGAAATAGTTGCTCTTTACCGAGTGAGTTTGGCTTTATCGGACCGCACACATTCGTATGTATGAGCTCAAGAGGCTTTTGGGCTCTTGAACTCGACTCCCTGGAAAGCTTTTTCGAAGTGCTTTCCGAGTAAACATCCTTCACATAATCGATCGGGATGGTTGATGCGAGGTAAGCCTCTCACCATCTCTTTCTTTGAAAGCAATTCGAGTCCTCCGAAGTTGAGATGCCCAAATCGAAGATGCCAAAGCCAAGAAGCATCTTTATAACGGGTCTTCGAGACATTTGGCAATATCGTTTTGAATGTTAAGCAAGAACATTCTATTTTTAGACATTGGCACCTTAAGAATCAAGTTACCAATATTGTCTTTTAAGAAGAGAGTATTTTCTTTCAAGTGAATATCATATCCCTTCTCCAATAATTGCCCTAAACTCAAGATGTTGCTTCTTCATATTCTAAGCACAAAGTAAACATTAGAAATAAATTGATGCTTCCCATTTTTCCGGCGGATGAGAATGTTACCTTCGCCTTTCACCTCTATCTTGGACTCATCTCCAAACGACACATCGCCGCTTATCGATTCGTCAAGCTCTACGAACATGCTTCGTCTCCCGCACATATGGTTGCTTGCACCGGTGTCCAGTGTACCATGTACTATCTTCACCTCTTTCATCGTCCTCAGTATGCTAGTAGTAGCGTTCCATCTTCTTCTCTCTTTTCTTCTATGTAGTTGACTCTTTCATAAACTTTGTTCGTAGGAGCTCTACATTCTTTTGCATAATGCCCGAACTTGTTACAATTATAAGCACTTAATTCGAGATTTATCGTACCTCGAATTTGAGCGCCCTCGACCACGTCCTCTTGTAGATCTTTCTCCTTTCTCATAGTTATTGTTGGAACCCATCCTTGCTCATAAGCACGACTCGTCCTCGTCCACCACCTCTTCCATGTCGGCTTCTAATATTGTCGAAGCTTTCATCTTTTAGAGTTGGTTGAATATTCGTCTTGAGAAGTTGTTCGACAATATCTTCATTCATCTTCTTCTTTTCTTCGGGCTTCGCAATGAACCTGTAAGTCGCTTCTATCGTCATGGCTATAGAATCCTCTGGTTTCTTCGATAATAGTTGTGATACTTATCAAATTTTGAATCTAATGAACGAAGAATCTTTTCCATGATAGCCACATCTTCTAACTTCTCTCTATTTCTTTTTAGCTGATTGGAAATTGTAATGACTTCTAGAAAAGTAATCGGAGACCAACTCGTCTTCTTTCATACGCAAAATATCAAATCGACTTCTTAAAGCTCGAAGTCGTACCTTTAACCTTCTCTTCTCCTTTATACGAAACCTCGAGCTTCTTCCATGCTAGCTTGTCGAAGTAAGCACTTCGAGATCTTCTCAAAACCATCTTCATCTAAAGCTTGATAGATGAGGAAGAGAGCCTTCTTGTCTCTCTTTCGCAAGTCTCTTAAGCTCTCCTTTTGTGTCGTGGATAGAGCGGACTCGTCGCTTGGCTCATCGTAGCCTTTCTCCACAACCTCCCAAACATTATGCGCTCCAAGTAAGCTGCCTTCATCTTGATACTCCAATTGTCGTAGATACTTTCCTTAAGCATCGGACTCTGGAAGGAAACCATACCACCATTTGCCATTGCTCTATAAAGGGACCTTTAGGCTCCGATACCACTTTGTTGGAATTGAGAGGCTTTGGATTTGGCAAGCGCTAGAAATTTATGGCAAGAAGCTTCACTTTATTTTCTTTTCTTAATACAAACTCAAAGACTCCACCCCTATTTATACTAAGTGACACCTCCTAAATTAACTACAGGATTGCGCCACCATAATTCTAATCCAATGGTTACTAATAATTCCCCACCTACCACACAATAATTCAACACCTACCATACAATAATTCCCCACCTACCATACAATAATTCTACACCTACCACACCTACCATACATTCTAGAATAAGCTTCTAGATGAGGCTCTTATTAGACTTTTAAAACAACTAAAATCAAGTTTAAATTTCAACAGCGCTTCCCCGTACTCTAGCTGATCTACTTAGACAGGTGAGATTATTCATCGCTGTAAACTTCTATGTTACTCAAGTTGAATTGCACTATCAGAATCAAAATATTAAAATTGGGTCTCTCAATTTTGATATCGCCCCTGAAGCAATCTTCGAATTTGAAAGTTTTGCCTCTTATTTGAACTTCAAAATTTTAATTTTACTTATTTTACAGTGGTTTGAGCTTATGCAATGCATGGGCGAGTGAACTGTCATTTTCAGCCTACAACGAGGTTTGCAGCAATTATTATTGAAGGAATGTCTGAAGGCCGCCATATTTTTCCTTCAGATGGTAATTTTGTACGTTAACTCTAGTATAGAAGTTAATACGGGATTTGTAAGAAGGAATAGGATAGTTGCTGTTTCACATAAGCAAGCTTGTAGTTGCAAAGAAAGTAACAGAAAATGTGTATTTATCTTAAAATAGCTTGTTTATATAATGCCATTGTTTTCTACCAAATTTTATCATTGAAGCTTTAGTATTTTAAATGCAGACTGTGTATGATGACCACTTGATAGAATGTGGTTAAAAAGTAGAATTTAAAGTTGCTGATAATGCGGTTTAGTTGTAGGTTCGCATGACCATCCACTTCGAAGGACACTTGGCTCATCTTATTGGATGGTTGTTATGAATTTGGTATGGTATGATATTGATTATTTGACTCACTTATAATGGGCTTCCTTTAGTTCTTTTCTTAGAAGTAAAGAAAAGAGTGCATCAAAGGCGTTTAACAGAAATGTCGGGGTTAAAAAGGAAATACATTAGGATAATGTAAGATCCATTAGATCGTCTTGCTTGAGTAGTAATATTTTTTTTTTTCTAATTTCTATCACTCCTAGTATAAAGATCTTGTTGTAGTAAATGAATGTTTTTTTATTCACAAATTGGTTGAAATTTTGATATTTCAAAGACTTGGAGTATATTATGAGGGGCAGTTTCAATAGGTGGATAATTAACACCAATATGCTAGCTGGAGCAGCAATATCATTCAATGATTATGTTTCAATACAGTGAGAGCAATTGTAATTGGATGTGGGGCTTAATTAGTCCAAATGGACTGTTGATTGATGATAGTTACGTTCATTTGCTTTGTTGTGATGTAAGACAAATATCTTATTCTACATAGATTTTACCGTATAGCCATATAAGATGGGCTCGTCGGCTAAACTTGGTGTGATTATCCCATGCATTAGTAGAGCAAAATGAGATGAGGTTGTAGCAGCGTGTACTGTTGTTAGTCTAGACTTTGATATTGTCAAAAAGTGTTTTCTTTTATGGATTTTTTTACAAACAAAGCACATATGGATTTTTTTACATACAAAGCACACTAAACATTGCTATTTACAAATCTAGGAACCTCTTTCATCCATTTTTGAATTTTTCACTCAAACATCAAAATTCATAGAACCACAATACATATTTTTCATTTTTATCAAATTTTCTATGGTTTGATTGTAGGACGTGTAAATACATCGGTTCGATAGTTCAAAAATATCACTTTATTGCTAGATTTTATAAATAGTAATGTTTTGGGTGCTATGTATGTAATTATCCCTTCTTTTATTTACTAGAACATTATTTACACACTAGTAAATTTTTTTTTTATAGATTATAAAAAGTTATTCATTAGAGTTTGATTAGTTCCAATATTTTCTTACTTGTTTTAACTTATAATGGAAATTTCTTAGTAAGTTTGTGGAACCAATTAGCATTTATTATTATTATTATTATTATTATTATTATTATTATTATTATTATTATTATTATTATTATTATTGAATTTTTTTATTTTAGGGGTAAAAAGGATTTAGAAAGAGGATGAATGGATTGGACATCAATTTGACTAGTTTCTACTTAAAATTAAGCATTTGAGAATATTGTGCGAGTTAATTACATGTTTAAGTTAAAAAATAATAACTTTGAGAAATGTGCAATTAATTTTGTTTTTATAAAATATCATATTTTCTAAAATCTCAATTTAGAACATTATTGTTGCACATTTCCATACAAGTTATCTTACCTATAAGGCATAGTCGTAAGTTCCACATTTGGCCAGTCTGATCCTTCTTATAGGAACTAAAGTTGACAAGACTGAGCCTCAGCTGAATTTGTTTGATTCTCCTTCACACAAGCATTGGAGTTCATAGGACTAGTTTTTTTAATGATATTCAACAATTATACTTGATGATGGCCTCGTTGAATGTAAATCTCAACCGGGATTTATTATACAATTTTAAAAAAATGAACTTCAAAAGATAAAAATATTAAAATATTGAAATGAAATCTATCAATTAAAAGGTTGAGATCAAAAAATCATCTGCCCTCCGCAAATGTTTGTTCGATGTGGCGAATTTAATGCTAACCTAAGTTCATATTGATAAAATTAGTGTCATGTCAAGCAAAGTAATACTCAAAATAATGTCATGATAGTATGGACGTGTCCCGGGTCCTCTGTCTGTGTAATTTTGTCATCAAATGGCATCAACCAGTGGTCTTCTGACGGGTAGTTTGTGATCTATAAAAAAATACATATTTCTTTATGTCTTAATTCTTATTAATTCCTAATGATATTATGCTTTAATGAAAGGTATTTTTTGTGTTTTTGGATGTAAGTGATGTAAAAAGGTCCAAAAAGGAAAAAAGGAGCAAAAAGGAGCAAAAATGGAGCAAAAATGGAGCAAAATACAAAATGTATAAAAAAATATGGCTCGGCGCCTAGCGCCGAGGTTGGCGCCTAGCGCCGGACTCGATACGTAAACTCATCAGTTTTCGACAACGTTTGAAAGGTTATTTCGACGGAGTGAGCGGTTATTAGACATTCTAGAAGACTGGCAGTTGTTCCTTCATAATAGGACATGTGATACATTGCATTTGGACTCTCCAAAACGATTTTAATCGCGAAGAGGTGCGAGCCAAAGTGAAGAGGTGCGAATAACTGGACGCGGTGTCCGGCGCCTAAGCGCCAGACAGACCTTCTAGAAGATTCATTGAATGTGGACATGTTTTGTAGAGGTGCCTCGAAGCAACCTCGAAGCCTATAAATAGAAGTCCATTTCTTCGAAAAACGTGCCCCCATCGTAACCCCTTTCTCTTATCCACTTTAGGATCTCTCATCTTTAGAGAGAGAAATAGAGAGAGAAATTTAGGGCCACTTTTGTTTAGTTTAGTGAGTTTATTTTCAAGTTGTTGCATCTAGAGTTCATTACACTGTGGAGTCAGTAGGAATCAGAAGATTTGTAGAAGGAATATTTGAGATAAGCATTTTATATTTGATTCAATGTTTATTTATTATGTTTTGCTGTTTATATTCAATGTGTTCTGAGTAGTTAGTTTACTTTCTTCCTTCAATTATGAAGAGATAAATAAGATAATAAAAGATTCGATGGAGAATTGGAATTCAAAATATTTTCAAAACATTATGACGAAATTAATACCTGATCTTACTTTACTTTTTAAATTGGCCATTTAAATTGTTAAAACCTGTTGAAGAGTTTTGAGACCTAGAAGGAGAAAACTCTTAACTTGTAAATGTCACATAAATCCTTGGGTAGTCGAAGGCCATGTGCGGGTTATTCAAGGTGAAGTGCAAATAAATAGGAATATAAGATTTAAAGGCGTAGAATTGATAAGTTTTTAGAGTGACGTACTAAATTCTTATAATTTGATTTATAGATTAGAAAGGGTCTCTAGTAGGCCGACCATAGCCACCCTCGGACATCTAAGTAGTGTGAGTCTAGATTAACCCATTCTACTAACAATACATCCGGACTCGATCCGTAAATTAGCCAATGTTTTTGCGCTTGGATCGAAAGGGTAAAGAATGAAATGCTTCTATTCTAGCACAATATCATAAATCAAATTCTCCAACGAATATTAAATTATCTTAAAAATCTTAGATTAATTGAAGGGAAGAAAGTTGTTTGTTTTATATAGTTTTCACAAAATCATTGTCTTATTATTGTTTTCATTATTTGCATCTAGTAAATTAATAGTAATTTATAGTTAGATTAAAATATAAAAAGATTTTTGAAATACAATATTTAGAAATTTATTACTATATTTTTTTCCCCGTGGGATCGATACTGGGGTCTTTATTTCAAAGCCCTATATTACTTGAAACGATACATATATTTGCGTAGTACACAAAAAGTATATAAAATATTTTCTTTTTAAAATTATATTTTGCTAAATAAACATATATTTAAAAAGTTTTATTTGGTACACATCTATATAGCATGTTATTCCAGGTCAAGTGTTTCGCGCCTTTGCCAGAAATTAAATTTTCTAGCAGTGGTAACAAATTTTTGTATTTGGAAGTACAAAAATCGGGTCAAGTTTTTAGCGCCGTTGCCGGGAAAGAAATAGAATAGTTATAGATTTTTTAAATATTATATTTCCAAAAATATAAAAAAATATATAAAAAGATATATATATATATATATATATATATATATATATATATATATATAAATTTTTATTCCTTATTTTATGCGAAGATTTGGTTTTGAAGGATTAATACCTTTAGATTCCGAACTAGAAAGAACAATTAGAAAAATTAAAAAGGGAAAACAAATTCAAAAATTTCTAGAAATGGCTACTTTACAAAATCCAATTGAACTTAATGATCAAAATGTTTATAAACCATTAAGGGATTATGCTAACCCTACAGTTGATGAACTTCATATTAGTATTAAAATACCCACTGTAGATGCTAATTCTTTTGAACTTAAACCGTCTATTATTCAAATGATGCAAAACAATCAATTTGGTGGAACACCAAATGAGGATCCAAATTTACACCTTGTTAGTTTTTTAGAACTTTGTGCTACCTTTAAATATAACAATGTTTCGATGATGCTTATTAGACTTAGACTCTTTCCTTTTTCTTTAAGAGATAAAACAAAGATGTGGTTAAACTCATTAACGATCGGTTCTATTAAAACATGGAGCTGAAATGGCACAAAAAATCCTTGCTAAATATTTTCCTCCTTCTAAAACTATTAAATTAAGAAATGATATTACTTCGTTTAGTCAATTTGTCGGGGAGACAATATATGAAACTTGGGAAAGATTTAAAGAACTATTAAGAAAATGTCCTCATTATGCTTTACCTGGTTGGTTAATTATTCAAACATTTTATAATGGATTAATTGGATCTTTAAAATCAATTATTGATCTGTCATTCTGGAGGTTCTTTAATGTGTAAATCATTTGAAGAAGCTTACACTTTAAGTGAAGAAATGGCTAATAACAATTTTCAATGGCCTTCCGAAAGGATTAATCCTAAAAAGATGGCAAGTATTCACGATAATGAAGCCTTTTCTATCTTAGCTTCACAAGTAGCAGAAATGTCTAAGAAATTAGATAATTTTGCAATTAATATTTCACATAATAACTCTGCTAATATCGAAGATTCTCAAACTATTGAAACTTTACAAGCTATTGCAAATAAAAATAATCCTTATTCAAATTATTATAATCCTGGTGGAAAAATCATCCTAATTTTAACTGGAATAATTCACAATAACAATGGAGTAATAATCGATCTCATCCCACCGGAAATTGGAATAATCAAGTTAATCCAAATCAGTAAACCTCCTGGATTTAATAATCAACGAAAAAAGTTATCAATAGAAGAATTAATTTTACAAATAAATAATCAATTACAAAATCAAAATACTCGTTATTCGTAATATTGAAAATCAAATGGGGCAAATTGATACTTTAATTAATAACAGACACTGTAGGAGCACTTCCTAGTAATGTTGAAATTAATCCAAAGGAAACTGGAAAAGAACATGAACAAGTTAAAGCTGTGCAACTTAGAAGTGGAAAGGAATTAAAAGAAAGAATGCAGAATGAAATTGAAAAAGAGATTGAGGTTAAAGAGATTGAAAACCTAAAGAAACTCTCTCTCCTAGTCAAGATCAGACTGTTATACATGTTAATGTGGAAGTTGAAAAACCACCACCACCTTTTCCTCAAAGACTTAAACAATAGAAACTAGATCATCAATTTTCTAAGTTCTTTGAAATTTTTAAGAAACTTACTATTAACATACCTTTGCTTGAAGCTTTGGAACAAATGCCAACTTACGCAAAATTTATGAAGGATATTTTAAACAAAAAATGAAAATTTGAAGCTTTTGAAATCGTTGCATTAGGTGAAGAATGCAAGGTCAATAATTCAAATGAAATTACTCGAAAAGCTTAAGGATCTCGCAAGTTTCACTATACCTTGTGCTTATTGGAGAAAAATTTTGTGGAAAAGCTTTATGTGATTTAGGAGCAAGTATTAATCTCATGTCATTTTCTATCTTTCGAAGATTGGATTTAGGAGATATTACTCCCACCACCGTAACCCTTCGATTAGTCGATAGATCTATCACTTATCCTAAAGGAGTTATAGAGGATGTCCTTGTTAAAGTGGATAAATTTATCTTCCTCGTAAATTTCATAAGTACTTGATATGGAAGAAGATAAAGAGATACCTATTATTTTAGGGAGACCTTTTCTAGCTACCTGGACGAGCTATGATTGATGTGCAAAAGGAGAACTAACCATGAGAGTTAATGATCAAGAAATTAAATTCAATGTTCTTAAATCAATGAAGTACCCTAATAAAGAGAAATGTTATCGAATGGTTATAATTGATTATTTAATTGAAAAACATTATCAAGAAAAATGTAAAGTCATTTACGAAGAAAAATTTGAATTTTTAATCGATGAAAATGAAGTAGTAGAAGAAGAAGAGACTCATTTTATTAAAGATAATTGGGAAACTTTAGACATAACTCAAAATGATATACTTTTATCATCAATTAAAAGAGCCTCTAAACTCGGAATTAAAAATGTTACCTTCACATTTAAAATATGCGTTTCTTGGAAATTCGTTAACTTTACTCGTTATTATTTCTTTTGAACCGAGTAGAGATCAAGAAGAAAAACTACTAGTGTGTGTTAAAGAATTATAAGAAAGCTTTTGGTTGGACTATTGCTGATATAAGAGGAATAAGCCCTTCCATTTGCATGCATAGAATCTTAATGGAAGAAAATTTTAAACCTACTATAGAATCGCAATAAAGATTAAATCCTATCATGCCAGAGGTTGTTAAAAAGAAATTATTAAGTGGTTAGATGCTGGTATTATTTATCCTATTTCAGATAGTCAATGGGTATGTCCTATTCATTGTGTTCCGAAGAAAGGTGGTGTAACTATCATTGTTAATGATAAAAATGAACTAATTCCTACAAGACAAGTTACTGGATGGCGAATTTGTATTTACTATAGGAAATTAAATAAATCCACTAGAAAGGATCATTTTCCTTTACCTTTCTTGGATCAAATGCTCGATATATTAGCTGGACACCCATATTTTTGTTTTCTGGATGGATATTCTGGTTATCATCAATTACTTATTGCTCCTAAGGACCAAGAAAAGACAACATTTGCAAGTCCTTATGAAACATTTGCTTTTAGAAGAATGCCTTTTGGTTTATGTAATGCACCTGCAACTTTTCAAAGATGTATGATGTCATTATTTTGTGATTTGATTGACAAAGGAATTGAAATATTCATGGACGATTTTTCGCTTTTGGAACTTCTTTTGAATCTTGTTTGGAAAACATAGCCAAAGTTCGAAAAGATGTGAATAAACAAATTTAGTTCTTAACCGGAAAAATGTCAATTCATGGTCATAGAAGGCATTGTACTTGGTCACAAAGTGTCACAAAAAGGGATGGAAGTAGATCAAGCAAAAGTGAAAATTATTGCTCGAATTGCAACCACCTACTACCATTATCGATGTGAGAAGTTTTCTAGGTCATGCTGGATTTTATAGAAGATACATAAAGGATTTTTCTAAAATTGCTAAACCTCTTTGTCATTTATTGGAAAAAGATGCGAAATTTGAATTTAATAAAGAATGTATTAATGCTTTTAATATTCTAAAAGAAAAATTAATAACTGCACCCATCATTATTGCACCTACTTGGAATAAATCTTTTGAATTAATGTGTGATGCAAGTGATTTTGCAATTGGAGCTGTATTAGGACAAAAATATGAGAAAATTTTCAAAGTCGTATATTATGCTAGTAAAACTCTCACTGAAACACAAAGAAATTACACTATCATTGAGAAAGAGCTTCTAGCTATAGTATATGCCTTTAATAAATTTAGACCTTATCTTCTTGGTACTAAATGCATAGTTCATACCGATCATTCTGCTATTAAGTATCTATTATCTAAGAAGGATTCTAAACCTAGACTTATAATATGGGTTTTACTTCTACAAGAATTTGATTTTAAAATAGTAGATAGAAAAGGAACTGAAAACCAAATTGTTGATCATTTGTCTAGAATTAAAAATGATATTATTTCGGAAGAAAATATAAATGAGAAATTTCCTGATGAATCTTTATATATTATTCAAGGATGCAAAACACCTTGGTATGCTAATATTGTTAATTATTTAGTTAGCAAAATTTTTCCTTATGAATTGGATAACAAATTTACTAAGAAATTTAAATATGACGCTAAATCTTATATTTGGGAAGAACCTCATTTATTTAAAATTGGTAAAGATTCTATGATTCGAAGATGTGTACCTTATGAGGAAACTTTTGCTATTATTAAAAAATGTCATGATTTTGATTTTGGAGGACACTTTGGCATAGATAAAACCGCATTTAAAATTTTAAATTCGGATTTTATTGGCCTACCTTATTTAAAGATGTGAGACATTATGTGAAAACATGTGATCGATGTCAAAGGATGGGAAATATATCTAGGAAGAATGAAATGCCTTTAACTTATATATTGGAAGTTGAAATTTTTGATATATGGGGTTTAGACTTTATGGGACCATTTGTTCCATCATCTGGAAAAATTTATATTTTATTAGCAGTTGATTATGTTTCAAAGTGGATTGAAGCTGTTGCTTTACCAAACTGTGATTACAAAAGTATTTCTAAATTTTTAAAGAAAATAATATTTTCAAGATTTGGAATGCCTAAGGTAATTATCACTGATGGTGGAAGTCATTTCAAGAATATAAGAATTCAATCATTACTACAAAAATTTGGATTCAAACATAGAATTGCAACTGCTTATCACCCACAAACAAGTGGAATGGCTGAAGTATCAAACGAGAGAAATTAAAAGAATTTTAGAGAAGACTGTTAATCCTAAAAGAACTGATTGGGTTGATAGACTTGATTCTGCATTATAGGCTTATAAAACAACTTATAAGACACCAATCGGAATGTCACCTTACCGGTTAATTTATGGTAAACATTGTCACTTACCTATAGAACTTGAACATAAAGCTTATTGGGTGATAAAGGAGTTTAATTTTAATTTGAATAAAGCAGGAGAAAAGCGATTATTGTAATTAAACGAGATGGAAGAAATAAGAAATGAATCATATCAAAATGCGAGGATTTATAAAGAGAAAATGAAGATGTTGCATGATAAGAAAATTTCAGGAAAAATTTTTGAATCTGGACAAGAAGTATTGTTGTTTAATTTCGTTTAAAACTTTTTCCTGGAAAATTAAGATCTAAATGGATTGGACACTATATAGTTGAGAAAGTATACCATTATGGAGCTGTGGATATTAAAGATCCCAAAACAGGAAAAATTTTTAAAGTAAATGGATTAAGATTGAAGCCTTATTTGGGAGATATTAAAAAGATTTATAAAGAGGCTTATGAATTGAGTCAACTCGATTAAAGATTTACTTAAGTCGGGCTGACGACGTTAAACCAACCGCTTTGTGGGAGGCAACCCATAATTATCTTTTGTTATGAGTGTTTTCATGTTTTAATGTAAGGTTATGCCTCGATCTTGATTAATTTTATATTACTTTAAATTTTTTTTTTATGCTCATAAGTCTTTGTTGACTTAGGCTGAAAATTATTTTCAAGTATGTAAGATTTAGAAATTGGATCACTCTATTCTAAATATGAGTAAAAAGAAGATCAAGTTAACCTTCATTATGATTGTTTACAATGTGAGTTATTGAGTCTAAATTACTCTTACCAGTATAATTTACCTATCTTGGAGAACGAAATTTTGAAATTTGATGATTAGGCGAAACGGAGTTGAACATAGTTCCTGCGCTTAGGCGCCAGAATTCGGCACCTAAGCGCCAGAGTCAAACTATGTATCAATAGGTCCGGTGCCTAGGCGCCAGATTTGGCGCCTAAGCGCCACGGTTACTGGGTCGTGCAAAAACTGAAAATTTTCAGTTTTTCACACGATTTTCACCTTTAAATCAACCTATCTTCTTCCCTAACCATTAAGCAATCAAAATTACGTCCCTTGCACTTCATTCTTGAGAGATATGAGAAATTTTTGAAGAATATGGAAGGAAGAAATCATGGAGAGGAAGCTAGGGACAAGGTCTCAAAGGATCCTCAACCCTACTTCAATGGTTTCATCGCTGTAAGTTTAGAGAAAATTTATAGTCGTTTGGATAAGTTTGAAACGGAGTTTAAAAGCATTGGAGATCGCCTTCATGAGATGTTTCATCAAATTGAACATCTAGAATGGCAGATGAAACTTCAATTTGATCATTTTGCGGCTTATCAAGATGCTCAAGTTGAAATGTATGCGAAGAACAAGTGGATTGACGAAAAGACGGCTACGGATTTCCCGAGAGCGTTAGTGTTCTTTCCAAGTGGAATACACAATTTCCCTTGTGAAGATTAGAATATTCTGGTAATGAGATAGTTATTATATGGTTTGTTGAGTCGTTGTATTGATTTAGAGAATCAATTGTGTTTGTTTGTGTATTTGCTTTCATGTTCAATGTGTGTTGTTTTTGCTTAGAAATTGTTGTGTTTGAGTGTGTATTAGGAACTTGAATCAAGTATAATACTTATCTGGAATGTATTGAGTCAATATTGAAGATTATAAATGGAATTTATTGAGTTTGATTTAATTTTTATGTTTGATTGGTGGATTAAATATTTAATTTTTAAAATTTTTGAAAAATGTTGTGGAAGTTAGAAACTGATGCCCTACTCTAATATGAGTAATTGGAAGTTGAATTTATGAATTTTGGTGGAAAATTAAATGTAAAAATAATTTTTTATGAAAGGCGAGTCTGAAGCCTAGGCGCCAGAATTCGGTGCCTAAGCGCTAGTTCGGCCTGTACCCGAAAATTTACTTAAATAACCCCAAAAAGCCATTTTTGACGCCTAAGCTTCATCCTCTTCCCCATTTTAGCGAAAATACACCTTTTAGATCCATTTTGAGGTCAAAACATCAAGGATTTGAGCGCGAAACCACTCGATTTCTTCGTCTCAAGGTCAGATCTACACTTTAAACCATTTATTTTCGATTTTCACCATAGATTTTCCTAGGTTTTGCTAAAAATAAAAATTTTGAAAAAAATTTTGATTTTTAGCGATTTCTTTGGATTTTTAAACTTATTTTAAGTTTTATAAACTTAAAAAGAGTTTAAATCTTTGATTCCTAAATTTGTTTTTATTTTATTTCACGTTTACATGGCTCCGAAATCTAAACGCGGGAAGGCACGAGATAACTTTGATAGCAACGAAATTTTCATCACTGCGTCGCGCATTTTCGCTTCCACGAATTTGCGACGTCCGGGAAGTTCATTTCGTAACGAAGTTTCTATCATCCTGGAGAAATGATTGAAAACACTATCGTTGCACACAATTGGCAACGATTCTGTTATTTTACTGTTGTTGCTGTTATCCCTATTGTTCGAGAGTTTTATGCAAATTTTATGGATGCCGAAGATTATGAAGTCTTTTCAGAGGTATCGGAGTAGGATTTAGTCTTGAATCAATGTATTTTATGGCCTGCCACCGACTATTGAATGCCACTATTCTGGATTATCACCATCTGAGGGAGATTTGGTTATGATCATTGCTTATTTGACTAACGGTACTTGATCTTGGAAGATAAGGAACGGAAAAAGGGTAAACTTCAAATCCTCCAAATTAAATGGTATTTCTAAAGCATGGCACTATTTTATTTCTGCAAGATTGTTACCTTTCAACCACCTGAGTGAAGTGACTAGAGATAGAGCGATCTTAAACTACTGCATTCAGGAAAGGAAGCCTATTGATGTCGACAGTATTATTTATGATTCTGTGGATTCTACTGCGAGATCCAGCACTTCTGTTGGACTGGGATTCCCATCTCTGATTTTTTCATTATGTGTTAGTAATGGAGTCACTGCTAATATTTCTGAGGATAAGTTAAAGTCTACCAAGCCAATTGGGCAGGAGAGTGTTAGTATCTATGATCGTCTTCGAGGGAAGAGATCGACCGCTCTTTGTACTTCTGCACATACTCCAGGTAGGCCTTCTACTTCTCGACCCTCTACTTCTGCTGAGCCACCATCGAGTTTCTGGGAATCAATGCATGATCAGTTTTTAGAGCAACAGCAGGAGTTATTTCAAACTCACTGCGGGATTGATACTATTGATAGGAAACTTGATCATTTATCTGATTATACCCAGAGGAAGAGTAGTTATGATGCTGAGTATGATAAAGCCCTAGTCAAATTTCTGAATGGTGAACATGATGTTAGTTTCCCTACTTTTCCTAGTTTCACACCATTTGTTGATCCTAAGGACGTAGAATTTTCCTTTGGTGACGATGATGATGATGAGGCTACAGCTAGTAACTAGTAGTTTATAGATCTTTATGATAAGCTACTATGTTAGTTTGTTTTATTTGGATTGTTTGTTTAGTTTTATGTTTGATGTATCTTTATTTGTTTAAATATCTGTGTAGATTGATTAGTGTTAAGATTCTGTTGTTAAAATATTCTTAGTATATTGTGTTGAGACTGAAGTTAGAGTTAATTTATGATATGTTTGTTTTAGTCTACTGTTTAGTAATTAGTAATTTTGCTCTGCTTTTAATTTTGTTTCAAATTTAGTATAATCATAAAAATTAGCCTGCTTACTTTTTATACATGCTTAAATTTTATCTTAATTATTCATAAAAGCATGAGTAGAAGTTAATTTTTCTTTTAAAGATTTTTTTTACATACTTATAAAAATTCTTATGATTTTCTTTCTCTCATACTTTCAAATTATCATAATATACCAAAACTTAAGTTTGGGGGAAGGGAAAATACATTCAAATTTAAATTTTATTTGTCCTTAAAGAACTAAAATTTTCATAAAAATAAAAACTTTTTAACATAACTTAAGGAATGAAGAATTTATTTGAGATCACTTTTATTTTTGAAATTATAAACAATTTAGTGAAATTAACCAAAATTTTAATAACTTTGATTGATTTTAAGAATAGAATTATTTAACTTAAAGAAGAATAAGATTAAGAAATTTTTCTATTAATGATAGAAATAATATAATTTTATAATTATTAAGTAATAAAAAATTATCACTTGAAAAAGAAAAGATTGGAAATCTTTTTGAATTCTTATTCATGTTATAATAATTAAGTGGAAATGTATAATTTTTTAAAATTTAAGTTAAGGATAGTGAAGTTCAAAACTATTAACAGGCTATCCAGATATAGTAATCCTCTCTCTATATATAAAAAAATAAAAATAAATAAAAAAAAAAAGAGAGGAGAAGCTTGAGGAAATGCCTAATCAAAAATTGGCTTCACTTGAATTATCTTATAAGAAGAAAACTAATTACATATTTTACTTAATTTTTATGCATGAATATTTATTTAGGAAAGATTTTTCAAGAAGATCTTTTTCTTGTAAATAATCTATGAGATCTTAATATAATAGACTTCTATTATTTTCAAAATGGATAAAAAGTTTGAAATCTTATGATTTGGTAGTTAAATATTCTTTAAATTCTTAAAATTAAACCTAGTTAGTGAAATTAGGTTAATAATTTACTAAAAACTTTATAAAATAAAAAATTATAAGGAATCTTAAATATTTATCTTTTATTTCAAAGGTTATACATTTTATATAGTAAAAAGAGTTACTTGAGGACAAGTAACATTTAAGTTTGGAGAATTTTGATCTATAAAAAAATACATATTTCTTTATGCCTTAATTCGTATCAATTTCTAAGGATATTATGCTTTAATGAAAGGTATTTTTTGTGTTTTTGGATGTAGGTGATGTAAAAAGGTCCAAAAAGGAAAAAGGTGCAAAAAGGAGCAAAAAGGAGCAAATATGGAGCAAAATACAAAAAGTTTTAAATATGGCCTGGCGCCTAGGCGCCAGAAGTTGGCGCCTAAGCGCCATACTCGATACAGAAACTGTCAAGTTTTTGACAATGTTTGAACGGTTATTTTGACGGAGTGAGCGAGCTATTGGACATTCTGAAGAATGGCAGTTGTTCCTGATAATAGGACATGTGATACATTGCATTTGGACGCTCCGAAATGATTTTAATCGCGAAGAGGTGCGAGCCAAAGTGAAGAGGTGCGAAGAACCTGGACGCGATGTCCGCGCCTGGCGCCGCATTCCAGCCGTCTAGGCGCTGGACGGACCTTCTAGAAGATTCATCGAATGTGGACATGTTTTGAAGAGGTGCCTCGAGGCAACCCTTGAAGCCTATAAATAGGAGTCCATTTCTTCAGAAAAACGTGCCCCCATTGTAACCCCTTTCTCTTATCCACTTTAGGATCTCTCATCTTTAGAGAGAGAAATTTAGGGCTACTTTTGTTAGTTTAGTGAGTTTATTTTCAAGTTGTTGCATCTGGAGTTCATTACACTGTGGAGTCAGTAGGAATCAGAAGATCTGTAGAAGGAATATTTGAGATAAGTATTTTATATTTGATTCAAAGTTTATTTATTATGTTTTGTTGTTTATATTCAATGTGTTCTGAGTAGTTAGTTTACTTTCTTCCTTCAATTATGAAGAGATAAATAAGATAAAAAAAGATTCGATGGAGAATTGAAATTCAAAATATTTTCTAAACATTGTGATGACATTAATACCTAATCTTACTTTACTTTTCAAATTGGCCACTTAAATTGTTAAAACCTGTTGAAGAGTATTGAGACCTAGAAGGAGAAAAACTCATAACTTGTAAATGTCACATGAATCCTTGGGTAGTCGAAGGCCGTATGTGCGGGCTATTCAAGGTGAAGTGCAAATAAATAGAAAGATAAGATTTAAATGGCGTAGAATTGATAAGTTTTTAGAGTGACAGACTAAATTCTTATAATTTGATTTATAGATTAGGAAAGGTTCACTAGTAGGACCGACCATAGCCACCCTTCGACATCTAGTAGTGTGAGTCTAGATTAACCCATTCTACTAACAATATATCCGGACCTGATCTATAAATTAGCCAATATTCTTTGTGCCTGGATCAAAGGGTAAAGAATAGGAATGCTTCTATTTGGCACAATATCATAAATCAAATTCTCCAACGAATATTAAATTATCTTAAAAATCTTAGATTAATCGAAGGGAAGAAAGTTGTTTGTTTTATATAGTTTTCACAAAATCATTGTCTTATTATTGTTTTCTTTATTTGCATCTAGTAAATTAATAGTAATTTATAGTTAGATTAAAATACAAAAAGATTTTTGAAATACAATATTTAGAAATTTATTACTATATTTTTTCCCCGTAGGATCGATACCGGGGTCTTTGTTTCAAAGCCCTATATTACCTGAAACGATACGTATACTTGCGTAATACCCAAAAAATATATAAAATGTTTTCTTTTTAAAATTATATTTTGCTATATAAACATATATTTAAAAATTTTTATTTGGTACACATCTATATAGCCAGTTATTCCAGGTCAAGTGTTTCGCACCTTTGCCAGAAATTAAATTTTCTAGCGGTGGTAAAAAATTCTTGTATTTGGAAGTACAAAAATCGGGTCAGTTTGCTGTCAAATGACAATTATATTATGTTTATGACTGCAATCCGTAAATTCACTAATGATATTGTGTTCTTTTGAGTTGTAAATCCTAGACTATATTTAATAAGGCACTATATTTAATAAGGTATGAAACCATTTGTAAGCTAAGGTCGACTTGGATTAGTCCCCTTGAGCAAATATCTACCCCAGGTATACAAGGTTCTCTTGGATAAAACTATCCATGATTGCTGATAAGAATTAATTTTTCAAGTTTGTACGTCTACCTTTACTCACTAAGTAGACCTGGGACAATGACGACCATGGATGATAGAACAATGAGACCTTGATTGGGTTGCGTCATATTTCCCCCACCATCGCTTTAAGCTAAAAGTACTAATTTCATAATTTTAATATTTTAAATTTTATATGTGAAAGCATTGATGTTGCTCCAGTGGCAGACAAGATTAGAGAGTCGTCTTAGATGATTTGATCACACTAAACTTCAACCATCTGATGATCAGGTTAAGAGATTTGATGTTTTAGATTCAACTTATGTTAAGAAAGGTAGAGGTAGACCTGAAAAGAATCTGGCATGTTTTATAAAAGTGATCTTAATTTGTTACAATATAATGAAAATATGACACTCAATAGGACAAAATGAAGAGAGAAGTTTCATGTAACCGGCCTCACTTAGTGAAGTAAAGGGTGCTTGTTATTTTTATCTACTATCGTTGAGCATTCAACTTTCTAATGAGTAGTCTCAATCAAAATTATTATCCCATTATCAAATAGGGTAATTAATCACAAGGGTTTGTGCTTTTGAGGAACTTCAAGCCTCACATCTTAAAATCCTCACAAAATGAGGGTGAAATATCTAGGTTGTGTCCTATCTACTATCTCATCTATATTATGAAAATTTGACCGGAACCGTCATAGTAAAATTTATTATCCTTATTCTCATTTCTTTCCTTTTTGAGGGAGAGAACCCGAGGTATTTCAAATTTTTGGAGACCACAGAATTCTATGGTCCCGTCTTCTCCAATCAACTTTGTGGACCTAGCATACCATAGTTCTTAATTATTAGTGATTAGTTGCCTTCTTTTACGGTCATGAATAGAGGAACCTACATGTAACGAAAATGTGTTGGGCGATGGATGAAATTTTTGTTCATTCATGCTGATAAAATTTCCAAAGACTTCCGTTGAAGTTTTTTATAACTTTTTAAGGTAGATGTCCTTATGATATATTTATTTTACAACAAATTCAACGAGGGAATTATTTATATAATGCAAAAGATTATGTACCTAAGCTGCAACTTTTAATTATGCAATTGTAAAGAAACAATAATGATTAACAAAGGCCTTATTTGAATTTTTTTTATTATTATTATAATTTTTAGAAACATATTTGTTTAGTATGTTTTTTACATTTTTTTGTATTTTGTTTCTAGAAATAAATTAATATTTTTTTAGAACATTTAAAATAATTTTAAAAATAATCATAATCATACTTTAATCAAATAATGAAACATGTTTTATTTTAAATCAAAGTAGAAACAAAAAAATAATAATAATAATAAACAAATGTGATCCCGTTCGGCCCTACGAGTATGTGAGTTCCTTGAAAGAGGTAGTTATCTATGTTTCTTTAAATTAGTTCTTATTCCTTGAAAGAAGTAGGTATCTATGTATCTTCTAAATGGCTCTTAAGCATTGCAGTGGAGGATTAATTTATAGAGGAACCAGGGTTATATCTCATGAAGCTATAAGAAGATAGATTTCACGATTAAAGAGAGGGTTGTGAGGGATAGAGCAATAAGACGGATAACATAACCTAAATATCTGAGAGAATATCCCTTGTCAAGATCTTGTGATTTTTTATCATTCTATATTGTCAATCCCTAATATTCTTAGAGAATATAATGGACCGGATCAGAAAGATCCTTGTTAGAAACTATCAGAAAATGACTTTTTAGGATTAGGAGTTATGTGCCTAAATTGAAGGAAAAATGATTATAGAGGCAAAAAGATTAACATGAAGGGTAGGATGAACTAACCTAAACGATATAAAAATAGCCTTGATGAAGACCTCCTAATTTTCTCATCATTTGAAGTAGTTATAGCTTTTGATATACTTAGTCAGAAAAGGCTTATGACACATGATGTAATATTTGTCTGAAGTTGAATATAGAAACTACGAAGAGTTATTACTGGTAATAACGAAAAATCAAAAAATATTTGATGTCTCTGAATATCTTATCTTGTCAACTTTCTTGTGCCATGACATAAATTCTATATGGAACCATATTTTCATCTGCTCATTACATCTACAAACTGCACAATTTTGATTATGGTTGCGGACAAACATGATTAAAAAATTTGTCAAATGCGTGCTTGAAACCGTACAAAAGGTGCGGCCTTTTCTCTCTTCTGTTTATCTAATATCTTCATTAAGTGGGTTGTGTTAGTTCCTTAGCTTTATTTATCTTAGCAGGGGCGCCTCCTTTCAGCGTACGACATGGTGGCAGTTGTGGTTGATCCCTTTCACACCCAAGCTATACAGTTCCTGTGTTGGGATGTTTTCATCCACTGTGTCGACAAATTCTGCAGAGGGCGGTGGAGAAGCTACATCATGTGTCCAGTTTGTCGTCTGACTCTAGAGGCAATTTTGAGGAGATTGGGAGTGGAGATATGCATGTTGTTGAGTTCTTATAGGGAGGAGAAGGGGATTGAGGCTTCACGAGCTCGCTTGCTTAGCCTTTTGTAGGACTCTGGATTTGGCTTCTTTTCTTATTAAAGTACACACATTTTTTATCAATGACTTCTTTCCGCGAATACTTTTAATCGATTGTTTTTATTGGCCCGAGTGAATTTTGCCTCTATGATCAAACATTGTACTTGTTTATTCTGATTTCTTTAACGATTAAAATACTATTTTTTCACTGTCACTAAGTTTGGAGTTCGTCCTCTATTATAAATAAAGGCATTGTATGTTGTGTTTGTGTGCAAGTTTTCTTTGAATATTCTCAGTGTAAAATAAAAGTGTCTGTCTAGTGTTTTCTTGAAGTCTGATGCTTTATAAGTTTTTATTATTGTTTATCTTATTGTTTTTATTATATTCTTATATATATATATATATATATATATATATATATATATATATATATATATATATATATATATATATATAAACGAAAACTAAAACCCTCGACGAGGAATGACAAAAGTCGCGGGAGGGGACAAGCAGCTATGCTGTGTGCAAAGGAGAAAGAAGTTGGCGTTGCTGGATTGAAGGAACCAGCGGCGAGGCGGCTTGCGAAGAAGATAGAAGGGTACACTTGCTCGCCTCTTTAAATGATCGTAGGTTTTCCCCATTGCCATCTTTCTCCTGCAAAACCACTCATCTGCGATTTCTCAATTGCTGCCCCGACTTCAGTTCAAATCCCAAGTTTGTCAGTCTCGTGCAGAAGGTGCGACATTTTCTCTCTTTTATTTATCTAAAACCTTTATTAAGGGTTATGTTAGTTCCTTAGCTTTATTTATCTTTGCAGGATGCCTCCTTTCAGCGTACAACGTGGCAGCTGTTGTGGCTGATCCCTTTTCACACCCCAGTTATATAGTCCCTGTGATGGGATGTTTTTCGTCCATTTTGTTGACAAATTCTGCAGAGGGCAGTGGAGAAGCTACATCATGTGCCCAGTTTGGTGTCAGACTTTGGAGACGATTTTGAGGAGATTGGGAGTGAAGATATGCATGTTGTTGACTTCTTGTAGGGAGAAGAAGGGGATTGAGGCTTCACGAGCTTGCTTGCTAAGGCTTTTGTAAGACTCTGGATTTGGCGCCTTTTCTTATTAAATTACGCACATTTCTTATCAATGACTTTCTGTCATGAATTATTTTTAGTCGGTTATTTTTATTGGCCCGAGTGAATTTTTCCTCCATGCTAAAAAATTGTACTTGTTTATTCTGATTTGTTAAATGATTAAAATACTATTTTCCACTGTCACTAAGTTTGGAGTCTGCCCTCTATTATAAATAAGGGCACTGTATTCTTTGTTTGTGTGTAAGTTTTCTTGGAATATTCTTAGTGTAAAATAGAAGTGTCTGTCTGGTGTTTTCTTTAAGTCTGATACTCTATAAGTTTTTATTATTTTTTATATATTCTTGTTTTTATTATATATATATATATATATATATATATATATAAACGAAAACTAAAACCCTCGACAAGGAAAGCTAGAAGTCGCGGGAGGGAACAAGCAGCTATGCTGCGTGCGAAGGAGAAAGAAGTTGGCGTTGCTGGATTGAAAGAACCACCAACAAGGCGGCCTGCGAAGAAGAAAGAAGGGTACTCTTGCTCGCCTCTTTGGTCAATCTTCGGTTTTCCTCAACTCCAAATCTTTCTCTTGCGAAACTGCTCTTCAACGGTTTCTTGATCGCTGCCCCGACCTCCGTTCAAATCCTAAGTCGTCATTCTCGTGTAGAAAGTGTGGTCTTTTCTCTCTTTTATTTATCTAAAACCTTCATTAAGCGTGTTGTATTAGTTTCTTAACTTTATTTATCTTAGCAGGGCGCCTCCATTCAACGAATGACGTGGTAGTTATTGTGGCTGATCCTTTTTTACACACCAACTTTATAATCCTTGTGATGGGATGTTTTCATCCACTTTGTCGACAAATTCTGCAGAGGGTGGTGGAGAAGCTGCATCATGTGTCGGGTTTGGGGTCAGACTCTGGAGTTGATTTTGAAGAGATTGAGAGTGAAGATATGCATGTTGTCGACTTCTATGTAGGGAGAAGAAGGTATGAGGCTTCATGATCTCGCTTGCTTAGCCTTTTACAGGACTCTGGAATTGGCGCTTTTCTTATTAAAGTACATACATTTCTTATCAATGGCTTCTTGCCGTGAGTACTTTTTAATCGGTTGTTTTTATTGGTCCGAGTGAATTTTGCCTCCATACTCAAACGTCGTACATGTTTATTCTGATTTGTTTAAGGATAAAAATAATATTTTTCCACTGTCACTAAGTTTGGAGTCCGCCCTCTATTAAAAATAAGGGTATTGTATTCTGTGTTTGTGCGCAGGTTTTCTTGAAATATTCTTAGTGTAAAATAGACGTGTCTGTATGGTGTTTTCTTTAAGTTTGGTGCTTTATAAATTTTTATTATTTTTAATATAGTCTTGTTTTATTATGGTTTATATATATATATATATATATATATAAACGAAAACTAAAACCTTCGACGAGGTAACCCAGAAGTCGCGGTAGGGAGCACGCAGCTACGCTTCGTGCTAAGGAGAAAGAAGTTGGCGTTGCTGGATTGAAGGAACCAACGGCGAGGTGGCTTGCGAAGAAGATAGAAGGGTAAGCTTGCTCAGCTCTTTGGACGATCATAGGTTTTCCTCCACGCTATCTCTTTCTCCTGCGAAACCGCTCTTCTGCGGTTTCTCGATCGCTACCCCGACCTCCGTTCAAATCCCAAGAATTTGAGTCTCGTGCAGAAGGTGCGGCCGTTTCTCTCTTTTATTTATCTAAAACCTTCATTAAGCATGTTGTATTAGTTCCTTTGCTTTATTTATCTTAGCAAGGGCACCTTTTTTCAGCGGACGACATGGTGGTGGAGTAGCTGCATCATGTGATGGGATGTTCTCGTCCACTTTGTTGACAACTTTTTTAGAGGGCGGTGGAGTAGCTGCATCATGTGCCGAGTTTGAGGCCAGACTCTGGAGAGGATTTTGAAGAAATTGGGAGTGAACATCTGCATGTTGTCGACTTTTATGTAAGGCGGGGAAGGGGATTGAGGCATCATAAGCTCGCTTTCTTAGCATTTTTCTAGGACTATGGATTTGGTGCCTTTCTTATTAAAGTACACACATTTCTTAACAATGGATTCTTGCCGCGAGTATTTTTTAGTCGTTTGTTTTTATTAGCCCGAGTGAATTTTGCCTCCATGCTCAAACGTTGTACTTGTTTATTCTGATTTCTTTAACGATAAAAATATTGTTTTTCCACTGTCATCAAGTTTGGAGTCCGCCATCTATTATAAAAAAAGGGCATTGTATTATGTGTTTGTGTGCAAGTTTTCTTAGAATATTCTCAGTGTAAAATAGAATAGTTTGTCAGTGTTTTATATGTTTTTATTATTTTTAATATATTCTTGTTTTAAATATATTTTGGTTCATATGTATATATATATATATATATATATAAATGAAAACTAAAACACTCGAGGAGGGAAGCCAGAAGTCGCGGGAGGGAACAAGCAGCTATATTGCGTGTGAAGGAGAAAGAAGTTGGCATTACTAGATTGAAGGAACCAGCGGCGAGGCGGCTTGCGAAGAAGATATAAGGGTACGCTTGCTCGCCTCTTTGGACGATTGCAGGTTTTCCCCACCGCCATGTCTTTCTCATGCGAAACTGCTCTTCTGCGGTTTCTCGGTCGCTGCCCCAACCTCCGTTCAAATCCCAAGTTCGTCAGTCCCTTACAGAAGGTGTGCCCTTTTTTCTCTTTTATTTATTTAAAGTTTTCATTAAGCAGTTTGTATTAGTTTCTTAGCTTTATTGATCAAGTGCGCCTCCTTTCTGCGGACGACGTTGTCGCTGTTGTGGCTGATCCTTTTTCACACCCCAGCTATACATTCCCTGTGATGGAATGTTTTGGTCCACTTTGCCGACAAATTTTGCAGAAGGCAGTGGAGAAGCTACATCATGTGCCTAGTCTGGTGTCAGACTCTGGAGATGATTTTAAGGAGATTGGGAGTTAAGATATGCATGTTGTTTACTTCTTGTAGGGAGGAGAAGGGGATTGAGACTTCACGAGCTCCCTTGCTTAGTCTTTTGTAGGACTCTGGATTTGGCGGCTTTTTTTATTAAAGTATGTACATTTCTTATCAATGACTTCTTGCTGCAAATACTTTTTAGTGGTTGTTTTTATTGGCCTGAGTGAATTTTGCCTCCATGCTCAAACATTATACTTGTTTATTTTGATTTCCTTAACAACTAAAATACTGTTTTTCCACTGACACTAAGTTTGGAGTCTGTGATCTATTCAAAATAAGGGCATTGTATTCTGTGTTTGTGTACAAGTTTTGTTAGAATATTCTATGTGTAAAATATAAGTGTCTGTCTAGCGTTTTCTTTAAGTTTGGTTCTCTATAAGTTTTTATTATTTTTAATATATTCTTGTTTTTATTATATTATGGTTTATATATATATATATATATATATATATATATATATATATATATACATATATATATATATATAATAATATATATAGATGGCGGCTGAGGACTTTCTTGCTCTGCTAGGGTTCCTGGTATGACCCTGCCGGCGGCGGCCTGCTGGCTGGTGGCCAAGGTAAGGGGGTCTCACCTACATTGCTACTGTGAAGGTTTCCTAGCTCTTGTGGACTTGAGGCGAGCTTATCGAATCGTTTTCCATCCTCCCGGTGTTTCTTTGTTTAAATTCTATCGTTACATTGGTTTGCTTGGACTCCGTATTTTGCTCTCCCGAATCTTCCTTTTGGTGTTGGTGGTTGTGGGTTCCGGTCCTTTTTCAAATTACTCGTCGCTGGTTAGGTGTGTTTTGACTCCCATGACAACCCCTATTGATATCCAAACTAATGCTGACCGGGCCAAAAACTCTTATGCTCGGGGTCGTTGGTCGTGGTTCTGCTACTTCGATTCTCGCTTCTTTGGTTTTCCCTCAATCCATGCATGATGCTGCTGCTGGGAAGGGAACCTACCCTTTCATCAAACCACTAGGTGTTAAAGATGGTTTCCCTGCTGTATTCTTCACCCCCAAGAGCTGGAATCCCTGAATGATGAAGTGAAACTTACTTTGATAGGAAAATTTGCTTTAGGCCATCCTAAGATGGAGCTGGTCAAAAACTACTTTGAATCTCTTAATTTCAGCAGCACTTGGAAGCTTGGATTACTAGATGGGAGACACCTTCTTATAAACCTGAATTCAGAGGAAGACTATGCTAAATTATTTGCTAAACAGGTTGTCACCATAGCAGGAATGGAAATGAAGCTTCTAAAATGGACCCCGCATTTTGATCCTAGTAAAGAGCCCCCCATAGTCCCTATTTGGTTTAAACTCCCCGCCCTTCCCTACAGTATATTTCAACCAAGCAGCTCTTTTTCGGATTGGGAGGGCCATCGGGACCCCCTAAGATTGGACCCAACATCTCTACATAGGACTAAACCCGAATATGCAAGGATACAAATTGAGAGGGATATAACCCTTCCCGAAGTTCACAAAATCTGGGTGGGTTCTCGCCGATGAAGGACACCGGCGAGGAGGTCATCATGCAACAAAGACCCTACTATTGCACACACTTGCGAATGTTTGGCCATACCACCGATAAATGCTTCAAACTACATCCACCTATCGGAGATCTACTACTCGACTCAGAGTCGACTCTAGCTCCCGCATTAATGTGGGTACAACCGATCTCCTACCCCTTCCACACCGAGTTTCCCGAGGAACGGCAGATCCCCCACCCCTCGCTATTGTTCCCAATGCCACCCCATCGGGCTTCCCCACATCCCCCAATCATACCGCTGCCCCCAGCCTTCCCCCACCTAAAATTACCCCACACATAGCCCCTTCCCTCAATCCTACCTCCACCTTCCTCCCCCTCCCCCAACAAGCTTAAGGCCACTAATGATTCTATGGAGGAAGAATGGGAGATTTATTTTCCCAAAAAAAGAAAAAGAATAAATTTGAATTGCAAAAATCTCAATACCCTCAACTTCAACCTTCGGAGATTTTTCCCCTACCCCCCCTCTTACTAGGGGAAGAACTAGATCTAGTTCCCACGTACCTTCTCCCCCTCCCCCTCCCTAATTCTCATGATAAACCTCCTTTGTTGGAACATTAGGGGGGTAGCCTGCCCCCAATCCCTCAAAAGACTTATTAACCTAAACAAAAAATACACCCCTTGGTGTATTGTTCTTTTGGAACCCATGGTTCATCAAAACCCATCAAAAATTTTAAAAAATTTTCCAAACTTTACTTTATACTCCAATACAAATAATAAGATCCGGCTTCTTTGCGTATCCGAGGTTACTTGGTCGGCACTCATGGACAACTACCAATTTCTCCATCTATCCCTCCAATTTGCAAATCACAAAATATGTGCCACTTTCATCTATGCTCGGTTGTAAGAAACAAGACAAAATTGACTTGTGGAACCACATCATCACCTTCAGCAGCTCTATCGATCACCCTTGGTTGGTGGGAGGTGACTTTAACTCTATTACCATCCCAACTCGAAAAATCCGGGGAAGGCCACCCATTCTTAGCCGACTTAACTCTTTTAAGGAAAACATTCACCTCTCCGGCCTCTTTCGATCTAAGCTATAAAGGCCATCCTTTTACTCGGAAGAGAGGCCAAATCGGGAAAGATTAGATAGGTTCCTTGTTAATGAAGCTTGGCACTCCAACTTCCTCCTCACTTCCATTACCCACCTCCCATTTCTTTGTTCCGATCATGGACCACTTTTACTCACCATCTCTCGCTCGCCCCTACGTATTCTCCAAATCCCCATTCGTATACCAAAATTTTGGTCCACCCACCCCAAGTTCCTTAATCCGATTTACCATCGCTGGCAAGGGGAAGCTCATCCCGATCCTTGGACTAATCTGGGGCTATTACATCCGAAGACCAGCAAGGCCCTCAAGCATTGGGGATGGACTCGAATTTGGTGATGTTTTTTCCATCGCGATGGATGCTGAAAAGGAGGTGACTGAGACCGGAACGACGAAGTCTTAAGGGGTGTAGATTCCGAAATTCTAGTGGTCGCTCGGTGCTCATTTGTCCAATGCTATCGACATACAAGATATGTACTCGAAACAAAAAGCTTCAGCAAAACATTTCTCAGAGGGGGACAGAAATACAAAATACTTCCATGCTTATATCAAATACAAAAGAAGCCGTAACATCATCCATAGAATGAAGGATGATGAGGGAAATTGGCTAACTAACACAATGGCTATTGGAAGAAGTGCTCTCGCACATTTTCAAGCAACTCCTTTCTTTTAATAACCCCGACGAGAGATAACATCTCCACCAACATTCTTGTCCGAACACTACCAAGTATATTAATGCACCGCCCTTAGCCGAGCCCCTACCGAGGCCGAAATCCGGGAGGCTATTAAGAGCATCGACGAGCAGCAAATCAACGAGGCCGGATGGTTTTACCGCAGATTTCTACAAGAAAGCTTCGCCCATTATCAAATCTGAAATTACCAATGCCATTACCAGCCTTCTTCCTTGGCAAAGATATGATCTATCATTTTAATTCTTCAACCAATGTGCCGATTCCTAAACACAATGAATTGAATACTCGGGAACAAGCTTAGGCCCATAAACCCGACTTCGAGATCAGCAAGTGATCGAAGCAAAATCCCGGTCCTAAGGATTCAACCTCACCTAAATAAGATAATCAACCTAAATCGATCGCCTTCATTAAAGGTAGATCTATTTCGATAATGTTCGTTAGATCTCATGAGTTATTATTGGACATCAACAAAAATTGCGGTGGGGAACTTAATCTACAAGCTTGATATCCAAAAGGCTTATGACACAATCAATCGGGATTTCATTTTGGAGGTGTTAGCAGCCTAAAGGCTTCAACCCCGCTTTTGCAATCCGATTCATAGATGGCTTCACAACAACTCCCATTCCATTCTGGTTAATGGCTCGGTTTGGGGACCCTTCACTGCTACCAGGGGTCTGAAGCAAGGGGACCCCCTCTCCCCCTGGTAAACTTTCACCATAGCTCAAATATCACAAATTCTCACCTGATTTATGCAGATGACCTCATGATTTTCTCCAATGCATCCAAGAAGGCTCGTTAAATATATCCGAATCGCATTCAAATGTTTCAAAATCAATCCGGGCTCAAGTTTAACGAGCTAAATGTCGGATCCTTTTCTCCAAAAGGGTGTCCCGGGAGGCTAAGCACCGGATTCTTAATCACACAGGTTTCACCAACGACCAACCTTCCTATCAAGTACCTTGGAGTCCATCTAAGCACTGCGGAAGCAAGCAAAACCATTTTGATGAGGTTCAACAAAGGATTTGTAACTACTTATCTAACTCGGACACACCTATACCTATCTACCTGGAGGGAGGATTACCTTACTCAAAAGCATCCTAACTACTTTGCCAAATTACCTCATGCAAATGACTACTATGAAAAAGAGTACTCAAACCCGATTGGAAACAAACTTTCAACCACTTTTTATGGCCGGTAAAGGCAAACGGATTCATTGGGCTGCTTGGAGGAAACCGGCCAAACCTCTTTGGGCCGTGGACTAGGCTTCAAGTGTCTAAGTCACCTACTCAAAATAAACCATTGCAAACTTTGGATTAATTTCGAGGCTCAAACCTCTCTCTCGGACCTTATATCTTAATGGTAAGTACCGCGACACATTCACCCCTCATCGGCCATCGCTAGACTGGGTGACTCTAGAATCTGGAAAGCTATGATGAAGATTAAGCAGGAAGCTGAAAACTTGTACTTATGGCAACTTGGCAAATGCAAGATCAATTTTTGGTTGGATCAGTGGTGTCCTCATGACTGGCTCTAACCACACACACCTGCTAGGGACATTAACCTCTTGGTTGCTGATTGTCGGGAGGAGGACCACCGGTCTATTCCTTTCCTCCACTCCATCCTCACCGATTCCTCAACTAACAAGGTCAATACCATACCTTTTGACAGGTCCAAGCCCGACACTATTTACGTAACTAACAAAAATCAAAGTTTCTCCAAGGAGATTTATGATAAACTTGTACACCGGGAGAGTGTACCCTGGGGTGAGATCCGTTGGAATAAGTTCTTATCCCCTTCTATGGCATTTTTCTCGCCGGAGACTGCTCGGGAACATCCTTCCCACTCGATGATATTCTTAAACTCAAGGGATTGAGAGGCCCTTCCGCCGCAGATTATGTCATTGTCGGCATATTTTTAGGTTATGTGTTTTATTTTGGAAAGGGGTCGCCTACGAAATTGTCGGCGTATTTTTAATTTAATTTAAATAAATAATTTGAAAAGTAGTATTTGATTTTGAAAATAATTTTAAATTTGAAAATTTTAAGATATGAAATCAAACTCGATCTCACATCCCGAATAGTTTATATAAACGAGCGCCGCACCACAAACCGTGTATCTATCCCGAAGAATAGACACACTCGCTTCGATGATGGGGCTCGATTAAATAAACTAGAAAGGTTTGTGACATCCGTTTGGTCCGCGAACCAATTTTATAAGCCGACAAGTTCCCCGTTTAATATGAAAACATTAAACAGGGTTTATATTACCCGGGTTCTTAAAGTTCTCTATAAGGCAAGCCCCTATAGTTAATTACATCTTAAGTGACGGAAATCACCTAAGAAAACTCTCGATAATAATCGTAGTTCCGCTCTCAAGAATTTCAAAGTTTAAGTTTTCAAGGGATCGAATCTTTGAATTTCAATAGGGAATGGATCAAATTTGGAACATTTTATTTTAGGAGTCCAAAGGAAGAAGGGTAGGAGAAATCACGCATCCAAAGCGAACTTTGGTAATTTCCCGACTATCCTATTGTTTCGGCTTCGAATTTAGGAAGGTCCTAATGTTTATTTAGTATTTTGATCCTCGCCAATTTTAATTAGTTAGGACTTATATTCGTATGATAAAATCATACAAATAACTTCGAAGATGTGAGGGTTTATATCGTATCGGACGACTACCTCGGAAATCCTAAGACTGGTTAGGGCTTAATTTACATGATATGATCATGCAAATGCCTAACGAAGAGTTGAGGACTTATGTTGCCCTAGGCAAACTACCTCGAAGTCCTATGGCTTGGTTATTTAATTCTAAGAAAGTCTTGCTGAAGTAGACTCAGGTTTTGCTGATGACGATGGCCGTGCTGCCCACCATGCTCCGAGCTCCTTGTCATTGCAGAGGTTTAGTTTTAGAAGTCATAAATCAGGAGATGAGAGAAGTGTTTGGTTTTAGAGAAAGTCTTCATTTCCAAGTGTTTTTTTTTATGTTAAAACAAATCTTAAAGTTGATTAAACAGAACCGATTAAGATCCCACGGTTCCGTCATCCCGGCACCGTTATTTTCATCGAATTCACTTAGTCCAGATGAATTTGCTAAACTCAACTAAATGAGTTCCGCACTTTCATTTAGACCGTTGGAAATCCCGTTAGCAACACGTGGGTTACATCATCCGAGGTATTCCCGATCATTCAATGAGAAGTTTTAATTTAGTTGTATTTGTAGTTTTGTTGTTCTGTTTGTGATTAAATTTTGAGTTGTCTTATATTTTGAAATGTCATGGAGGTGAATTTTATCTTGTAGTGTCTTTTAATTTAGTTATGGGTTTCAGCTTTGGTTTCGTCCTAAAGGTGTAGGTTTTCATGCAACTGTTGTTTATCATGCAAGAAAAGTAAGTGCGATGCGATTAAATAAGTTGCAATAGAGTAAATCGCAATAAAATAAAAGCGTACCTGGAGGGTCTTCCCGTTATCCCAAGCTGTACTTAAAACACAGTTAGAATATTTAAGCATTTAAAGTAAGTTCCTAGGTAAAGCTAAGGGAAATGTTATGGTTTTCTACCAAGTTCCTAATCCTATAGCTAGTCATCTCCTATGACGTCTAGGTTCTTGTGTTTTAGTTTGAGGACGATTTTCTTCATCAAAGAACAACCAAGTCAAATTGTTCTTATAAATATCCTATCATATCGAGGAAGTGCTTAAGACGAATCTTAAACATCTTTTCAATATTTCTAGGATTGTTTTAAGTCCAAATGGATTTAATTATACAAATGATATTAATCGTCCGAGAGTTTAAGTTTTGTTGTCTTGCTCGACTGAACTCGGGACATTTCGAATATCCTATAAGTGAAGTGTCATTTCACTTCGATACTCCATTTAGGAGTTATACTAAGTAAGAGCTCCTAAGGGCAAAAATGATATTTAATGATTTGTGATTCGAATTTAAGTTCAAATTAGTGATTTAAGTTTGGAATAGTGTTCAAGTTATTTTAGATTTATTTTGAATTCTTCATGTCTTAGGTAATGTTATTTTTAGTTCAATTTAATTTAATTTAACTTAATTTAATTTAATATGGTTTAATTTAATTTAATTTAACTTAAGTTAATTTAATATAATATGGTTTAACTTAATTTAATTTAATTTGATTTAATTTAATTTAATTTAGTTTTAATTTAATTTAATTTGATTTAATTTAATTTAATTTAATTTAATTTAATATAATTTAATTTGATTTAATTTAATTTAATTTAATTTAATTTAATTTATTTTAATTTAATTTAGTTTAATTTGATTTTTAATTTTTAATTTAATTTTTAATTTTAAAGGGATTTGTTTTAAATAATTTAACTTTAATTTAATTTGATGATTAAGCCTTTTAGCATTTTAAATCTTAAACTTGGATTATCATTTTAATTAGGAATTAAATATTATTGGGATGATTAATTTAGGGATTTTTAAATTAAAGAACAAATCTCCTCCTAATAATATCCCTATTTTAATAATTCCAATTTTATTATTCTTCCAAATTTAACTAATTATTTAATTAAGGTTTATTTCAATTATTTTAAATTGTTTAGTAGGTTTCTACCCTTTAATTATCTAAATTTCAATCATCCAAATCAGATTAAAATCAAATATTTTACTTATTAATTTTATTAAGCCTAAAGTTTTAATTAAGGGTTAAAATTTTAATTACCATTTTGCCCTTCAAGCCTAATAATTTCATAACTCACTAAATTGAGCTCAAATGAATTTGAAATTTTTATGTGACTTCACTCATATGTCAATAAAGACATTAGAGGAGAAAATGTGATTTTTCTGTATTTAATTTATTTATATAATTATTTTTGATGGAAAATAAGGATTTCCAAGGAAAATTAAATAATATGACCAAGGGAAAGTTTATGTCCTTAATAAAATTATGGGACATTACTAATGACCAAAGGACCACTTGGACCAATTTTTGTGATTTTTTGAATTATATTTTATTTATTGAAATTATTTTAAGTTCTGGAGTATTAATTAATTTAAAAATAGAATATAAGTTGAAAAATGAATTTTATAA
Organism: Papilionanthe hookeriana x Papilionanthe teres; assembly: GCA_022702705.1. Taxonomy (NCBI): domain Eukaryota; kingdom Viridiplantae; phylum Streptophyta; class Magnoliopsida; order Asparagales; family Orchidaceae; genus Papilionanthe; species Papilionanthe hookeriana x Papilionanthe teres. Next base: position 105,924,808 of record CM040428.1, on the reverse strand, counting down.
TTTTTAAAATTCTCTATGATATCAAGGATTCCAGAGAACTAAATTTTACAATTTTCTGATTTTTCTTTGATTTATTATAATTATTTTAGTGAAAATGCTAGAAAATACATTTTTTTAATTTTAAAATTACCCTAGGGCTTTAAAATTTAATATCTCATTAAATAGACCTAAGAAAAATATGGGGTTTGTTCCTAAGTGATTAAATTTCAAAATATGACATTTTGGTGAATTTTATTATTTTTGTGATTTTTATTATTTTTAATTATTAAAATATTAAAATAATGCTAAAAAATTAACTTTTTTAGAAAATTGAAATTTTAATTTTCTTAAATTCCCCTGATATCAGAGAGGCTCCAAAACCAATTTGGTGAATTTTTGAAAGGTATTTTGAAAGTTATGAATTTTTAAAGTTTAAAATGACTAAATGGCCTAATCAACCTATTTAGTAGGGCTAACCAAGTCCAATTGACTTGAAATTTTTATGGTGGGTTCCTCTAATCCTAAAGGTCAGTGGAGAGTTGATTTCAAGTCAATTTGATGTATGGTTAGCTCTAATTAATTAGGGGTCTATTTTGGGTGTTTAAGCCAATTAGGGTTATTTTGAGTGAATTAACTCAAGTCCTATTTTTCCTAGTGGTTCTCTGGTCATAAGGAACATCACCAAATTTTCCTAGAATTTATTTCACAACATGCTAATTTTTGGAATTAAAATACTCAAAACAGCAACATGCATTTGAAAAATCAATAACTTTTCATTAGATGGCCTCGACCTTGAAAATTCAGTGAATGTTCCCAAGTTCGTAGGCTTCAAAAGCCCTATGGTCTCATGCCATGGTGAATTGTATGAATGCATGGAGAATTGAAAATGTGCAGGGAGTAAATAATTAATTAAAAATAAAATACTTGACAAAATTAATTAATTTCTTTTCCACATTATTCTCCTCTCGTTCACCGAGCAAGAGGGTATTTTTATTTTATTTTTGTGATTTTTCTACACAAAGATATGGATTTTTAAAGTTCCGGTATTTAAATAAATCAAAAAAATCCCTAATTTCCTACTTATCCACGCGCGCCCCGTCATCCTCGCATCTCCGAACGACCACGCGGCGCGCTCCCATTCGACGCCGCCATCTAACTCGGCCGCCCGGGCCCCGCGGTTCACGCACCATCCGCCTGGTCCAACGCAATCCAAGCCGTCCATCCGATACACGCGCGATCCGACGGCTCTCGGTCATCGTCTACGACCGGTGCGATCCCGTGACCGTCCACACTCTAACCCTAAGAACTCACTCGATTCTCAATGGATTTTCGTGTTCTTATGCTCTATGGATTCGTCTTCAAGAGACGAACACATCCATACGGTAAACATGCATTTAAATCGACTCAAATTAAAATGAGAATCTCTCGGAAGCTCGGAAGAAGAGGGAGTCCATACCTTCGCTCGCAGAAGTGAAGCTTCGATCCGAGAGTCGTGTCACCTTCGATCGGGTCCAAGTAAGCTCCGCATGAAGTCCTCGGGCTCCGTGAATCGTCTCACCTGTGAAAGTGACCACGCTCGATCACAAAGCTCGGAGGCTCGGAGCAACCGGGTGGCCTCGGAGATGGGGTTTTCAGCTGGAAACTTCTTCCCTTGGTCCAATGAAGGTGTAGGACCAATCAATTCGGGAATCGGCTCACCGCGAGGAGATGTCCCTGTTTTTGGGTGAAATTTCAGCCGAGAAATCGGATTCGTCATCAGGGATTAGTGCAAATCGACACCTAGGATCAACTCGCTCTAAGTGTGGAGTAGGGTTTGGAACAATTTTGGCAGAAGTTTCGGCAAGGCTTATGCAACTCTCCTCCATGGCCGCGAGGGGCTCGGGCTTAAATGAGGTGGCCGGAGAGCCTCACGAGGATGGCCAAGGGTCGGGATCGACTGCCTGGCATGGGAAGAACAATTATGGTGGCCATCGGCATGGGGCAGCTCAAGAAGGTGGAATTCCAAGGTTCGGCTCACATGCGAGCTCTCGGCCTGGTGGTTTCCGACGGTTGTGGTGGTCGGCCGGCCGAAGTCGGGTCACCCTCAAGCTCGAGTGGGTCGTGGTCGAGGCTTGTGCAAGTCAATCGGGCCTTGCCATGTGTAAAGGGGCGGCTTGGAATGGAATGGGGAAGAGGCCATTTTGGCTTCAATTTGGTCAACCCATTGGTTTGGGTTGGTGCACCTCCCCATGGCTCGATTTGGGCCGAGAGGATCAACTGGGTCGCCGAAGAGAGGATGGTGCGGTCTCTATCCAAATAGTTTAAGTTAATTTTAGGTTATAGTGTCGCATTAAAGAGGTTAAAATGGCTTACGGAAGGCTTAGGAAAGGACTCCTCCACTTGCCATTAATGGCTTGGTGACAAGTCAAACCCCCCATGGCTTCATGTGGCTTGTCTATGGCTTGCATGGCTTGCATTTGGCTTCGAAAAAAGGTCGACTTGTTTCATGAAAAAGGGTTTTAGAAATATTTGACATTTAGGGGTAATTTGGCATGATGCTTAATTTGGAATTATTTGATGATGTGATTAGAACTTAGGGAATGGCTTTGATTAAGTGGATGGCAAATGGAAATGTCATGTGGGCTTTAGTGGTAGATTTTGGCTCATTGAAATGGTTTTGATCGGCTTTTAAAATGGTTTAGGAAAGTGGGCTTTTGAATTTTAAAATGGATTTTGGGATGAAATTTTGGTAAAGGCTTGGGCCAAATAATTGTTGAGTTTGGTTTAGGGATGTGTCATGAGTGGTTTGAAACAAATTTGAGGTGATTTGGGTTTGAATCGGTCGAATACGGCCTTTTGCAAAGAGGCTAAGGTGGGCCAAAATGGGCTACCATGGGCCAAAGTTGGGCTAGAGTTGAAATTGATGTAAAATTAATGTTGGGTAATGTTTATGGGAGTGTTTCAAAGAGGTTTTGGCTTAGGTTAGGTTTTGATTTCGAGGTTCGGGTCTATTCTGGGCTAGGTTTGAGTTTAGGTCAAAATTGGGCTTTTTGATTTTGGGTTGAATTCGAGTGGGGTTTGGGTCTAAATTTTGGGCAAATCATGTTAGTGTTTTGTTTATGGGGATGTTAAGGAAGGTTTAGAAAAGATTTGGGGTTAATTGGAGTTGAATTGGGTGAGTTTGGGCTAAGTCTGGGTCATGGGTCCAAATCGGGCTTTAAGGCCAAAAGTGAAATCGATCCCAATGCCAATCAAATTGGGCTTGGATTTGGTCTAGATTGGTGTTGGGGATGTTGAATTGAAGTTTAGAATTGAATTGGACCAGAATTTAGGTCAATTGGGTAGGTTAGGTTTGACATCGGGCTTACTTTCGGGTTAAATGGGTCAAATTGGGATTTTGATAAAAGTGGGGTAAATTGACAAAATTGGCCCATGGTGTAGTTGAACAAAATGAAATTGGGAATATTTGGGATTTTCTGGAATTTTCTGGGAATTTTCTGAATTTTCGAATTTTTGGATTTTTTTTGCTAAGAGGGGTATTTTGGGTATTCGAGGGTATTGGGAGGTATTTTTGGAATTTTTGGTATTTTTGGTTATGGATGATCAATTTGAGTGATGTGGAAATGTTTGGGATTGGTTTTGAGGAATTTTGGGTGATTTGGAGATTTTTGGAAAATTTGGGTAATTTCAAGGGTTTTGGGCAGTTAAGTGTGTGTAGGGTCCCGGGGTCAAAAATCGAAATTTTGGAAAATCGAAGATCGGGTGAATATAAGTGGAATAAAATCATTTTGGTTGAGCCATGAAGCCATATCAAACCCACATGAGCCATGAAGGGACTCATTCGAGCGCACCCACTACGTTGTTCCTAACCCTCTTAACAAGGGCTTAGGGGTTAAGGACCATCCATGTGAATCACCCGCATGAGTCGAGAGGTCAAATTGGGTATGGGTGTGTATTTAGGAGGTGTGTTAAAGTGTAGTGTATAGGTGTAGTGTGTGTGTAAGTCAACCCTTCACTGCACTGAGCCACCTGTGGTGCGATCCTAAGGCCAAAGAGTCCCATAGGAACTCATCCTTTAAACTTCCACATTTGATCTCAACCCTCTAGGTGATTAGGGGTCTACAATCAAGTTTGTGGAGTTTGCAGGGAGTTAAGAAGTGATTTGAATTTCTAAGTGGTGGGTCCCAATTCTAATCCTCTAGGATAGTCAAAGGAAAAGCCTAAGGCTAGATCCTAAGTACTAAAGAGAAGAAGAGAATACCTCATCAAAAATGAGGTCAACAGTCATATGGAGGAAGAATCAATCAACCACCTTTTCTATGCTTGTAATTTCTCCAAGCAGGTTTGGACTCGGCTCCTCCAAGACACCAATTTAAATACTCTAGCGCTTACATTGGAATCATCCGGTTACTTGCCGGCAAGATTGGTGCATCGTTCGGAATACTCGCTATTCCACTACTCATCGCATGGTTCATTTGGATGGCTAGAAACAAGGCTACTTTTGATAACACCCCTCAAGATGTTAAAGCCGTTACTAGTCATTGTCTCTCTTATGTACTTAAATTAATCAAGTTTAAAAACTTCCCCAACATTTGCTCCCAAAACCTCTCTCCTGAACCACTTCCCCCGAATTACCAAAGTTTTTGGTTTCCCCAACCCAAACTCGGATAAAGGTGAACACCGATGCGTCGCTATAAACTTGCACGAGGTGGCATTGGGGGCATATTCGTAAATCACAAGGGTAAATGTTTACTCTATTTTATGGCCCCTATTGCTGTCTCGTGATGCCTTGATGCAGTAACTTCAAGCCGTCTATCGGGCATTAAGGCCGGCCGTCCACCTTAACCGGTCTCCTCTCATTGTGGAATGTGATTCTATGGAGCCGGTAACACTTGTATCAACAAACACTACACATAACGTGCAAGCCATCAATCGGACGACTAATTTCTGGGCTCATAAGATCAAACTTCTCACTACTAAGGTGCATGTTCGCTTTCAGCTTCATTTTTAGGGAAGGGAACAAGCCAGCTGATTGGATTGCTAATATGGGAGTTCTCACCTCCAACCTCGCTCTTTCCACCACTCCATCTCCATTTCTCGGACAACTAATTGCCGGAGATCCGCTGACTATCCCTCATCTCGAGCCGAACAACTAGCTTCGCCTTGCTCGCTCGGTCCTGTCTCGGCCTCGCTTTTGAGCCGACCGTCATATGTACTTAGTTATGACCTTGTTTCACTCATGTGGTATCATCTCCTGGAGGTTTTGTCTTGGTAGGGGCTGCATTTAGATTCTTTTGTTAGTTCTGCAAGCCCTTCTACCATTTTTGTAATTATTTTGCTTTTCAACATGTAGGGGCCTCCATTGCCCTTTCCTTTAAAAAAATAAAAAAAAAAATAAACGAAAACTAAAACCCTCGACGAATAATGGCAGAAGTCGTGGAAGGGAACAAGCATCTATGCCGTGTGCGAATGAGAAAAAAGTTGGCATTGTCGGATTAAAGGAACCAGTGGCGAGGTGGCTTGCAAAGAAGGTTGAAGGGTACGCTTGCTCACCTCTTTGGATTATCGTAGGTTTTCTCCAACGCCAAAGCTTTCTCCTGCGAAACCACTCTTTTGCGGTTTCTCGATCGCTGCCTCGACCTACGTTCAAATCCTAAGTTCGTCAGTCTCGTGCAAAAGGTACGGCCTTTTCTATCTTTTATTTATCTAAAACCTTCAATAAACGGGTTGTATTAGTTCCTTAGCTTTATTTTTCTTAGCAGGGGTGCCTCTATTCAGCGGAAAATGTGGTGGTTGTTGTGGCTGATCCTTTTTTACACCCCAACTATATAGTCCCAAGTGATGGGATGTTTTCATTGCCGAAAAATTCTACAGAGGGCGGTGGACTGCATCATGTGACGAGTTTGGTGTCAGACTCTAGAGCCGATTTTGAAAAGATTGAGAGTGAAGATATGAATGTTGTTGACTTATATGTAGAGAGGAGAAGGGGATTAAGGCTTCACAAGCTTGCTTGCTTAGCCTTTTGTAGGACTCTGGAATTGGCACATTTCTTATTAAAGTACGTACATTTCTTATCAATGACTTCTTGCCACGAGTACTTTATCGTCAGTTGATTTTATTGGATCGAGTGAATTTTGCCTCCATGCTCAAATGCCATACTTGTTTATTTTGATTTCTTTAAGGACAAAGATAATGTTTTTTCACTGCAACTATGTTTGGGACAAGTAGCTACGCTGTGTGCAAAGGAGAAAGAAGTTGGTGTTTCTGGATTGAAGGAACTAGCGGCGACGTGGCTTGCGAAGAAGATAGAAGGGTACCCTTGCTCCCCTCTTTGGACAATCGTAGGTTTTCCTCAACGCCATGTCTTTCTCCTGCAAAACCGTTCTTTTACAGTTTCTTGATTGCAACCCCGACCTCCGTTCAAATCCCAAGTCGTCAGTCTCGTACAGAAGGTGTGGCCTCTTCTCTCTTTTATTTATATATAACCTTCATTAATCAGGTTGTATTAGTTCCTTAGCTTTATTTATCTTAATAGGGGTGCCTCCTTTTAGCGGACAACGTGGTAGCTGTTGTGGCTGGTTCCTTTTCTACACCCCAGCTATACAGTCATTATGATGAGATGTTTTCGTCCACTTTGCCGACAAATTCTGTAGAGGATGATGAAGAAGCTGCATCCTGTGCCGAGTTTGGTGTAAGAATCTGGAGACAATTTTGAAGAGATTGGGACGGAGTATATGCATGTTGTCGACTTCTATGTAGGGAGGAGAAGGGGATTAAGGCTTCAAGAGCTCGTTTGCTTAACCTTTTGTAGAACTCTGGATTTGGCGCATTTCTTATTAAAGTACGCACATTTCTTATCAATGGCTTCTTGCCTCGAGTGCTTTTTAGTTGGTTCTTTTTTAGCCCGAGTTAATTTTGCATCCATGCTCAAATGTTGTACTTGTTTATTCTGGTTTCTCTAATGATAAAAATATTGTTTTTCCACTGTCACTAAGTTTGAAGTCCATCATCTATTATGAATAAGGATTTTGTATTCTATGTTTGAGTGCAAGTTTTCTTAGAATATTCTCAGTATAAAATAGATGTGTCTGTCTGTTGTTTTCTTTATGTCTAGTATTCTATAAGTTTTTATTATCTTCAATATATTCTAGTTTTTAATATATTCTGGTTCATATATAAATATATATATATATATATATATATATATATATATATATATATATATATATATATATATATATATATATATACATATAAACAAAAATTAAAACACTCAACGAGGGAAGCCAGAAGTCGCGGGAGGGAACAAGCAGCTACGTTGCATGTGAAGAAGAAAGAAGTTGGCATTGCAGCGAGGCAACTTGCGAAGAAGATATAAGGGTATGCTTTCTCGTCTCTTTGGATGATCGTAGGATTTCCCCAATGACATGTATTTCTTCTGAGAAATAGCTCTTCTGCGGTTTATCGATCGCTACACCGACCTCCGTTCAAATCCTAAGTTTGTCAGTTTCGTGCAGCAGGTGCGTCATTTTCTCTCTTTTATTTATCTAAAGCTTTCAATAAGTGGGTTGTATTAGTTCCTTAGCTTTATTTATCTTAGCAGGGGTGCCTCCTTTCTGCAAACGACGTGGTGGCTGTTGTGGCTGATCCCTTTTTACACCCCAACTATACATACCCTGTGATGCGATGTTTTCGTCCACTTTGTCGACAAATTCTGCAGAGGGCGGTGAAGAAGCTGCATCATGTGTCGAGTTTGGTGTAAGACTCTGGAGACGAATTTGAAGAGATTGGGAGTGAAGATATGCATGTTATCGACTTCTATGTAGGGAGGAGAAGGGGATTGAGGATTCACGAGCTCGCTTGCTTAGCCTTTTGTAGGACTCTGGATTTGGCGTCTTTCTTCTTAAAGTACGCACATCTCTTATTAATGGCTTTCTGCCGCGAGTACTTTTTAGTCAGTTGTTTTTATTTGCCCGAGTGAATTTTGCCTCCACGCTCAAACGTTGTACTTGTGTATTCTGATTTCTTTAACGATAAAAATATTGTTTTTCAACTGTCACTAAGTTTGGAGTCCGCCCTCTGTTATAAAGAAAGGCATTGTATTCTGCGTTTGTGTGCAAGTTTTCTTAGAATATTCTCAGTGTAAAATGGAAGTGTCTGTCTGGTCTTTTCTTTAAGTGCCCGTTTGGGGCAGCTTATGGGGAGTGGCAGCGTTCTCTGAACCCCACAGAGGTGTTTGAAAATCGTGCTCGAGCAAGATTTTTGGCACCGCAGTTAACGCACTTTCATGAATTCCTTAATACTACGCTAAGCAGGATCGGGGCAGCTTCCAGTGCGTTAGGGTGAACATTTTCGGAGGTGCCCTTCTTCTCTGCTCCCCCTCGCCCTCTCCATTTCGAGCTCTCTCCTCATTCTTCCTTCGTCTTCTTTGTTTTTGTGCCGAGGTTTACATTTTTCCCCTCTCCCTGTTCTTCCTTCTTTTTGCAACTTCACTCTTCTCACCTTAAGGGCAGGTATGCTTTCTTCTTTGGATGGTAGATAAAATTTTTCGGTTCATGTTTTATCATGGGAAAGTTTGGGAATGTTAGATAAATTTGAACATTTTCTCGTGATGAGAAGGTCGAATGGGTTCGATCTGTTTGAACCTATATTGTGCATTTCTTTTCGTTTTGTTTGAAGAAGTTCACTTGTTGGAAGCAAGTGACATGTTTGAAGCATTTCCTTGTTAAACCACCTTGTTTTGAGATATTTTAATGCCTTTTCTGGGATGATCCCGATTACCTGTAGTTTTGGTCCATCACCTATGTTGATCCCGATTACCAGTGTTTAGATGTGTTACTTGTGTCGATAGCGCTAATGTGGAAAGGCTTCTTCTTATTTGCACGTCATCAAAGTTGCAAACTGAACATTTTAATATTTTTAACTGTACTTATAATTCCATTTATGTTTATTTTATTTTTTTTGTTACATATAAGTGAGAACTCTATGTTTATTTTTTTAAGTGATTGGTACTGATTTGGCTCTTCTATTTGGTCTGTTGCTTTAGTTTCATCTATTTTTCGCCTCATACAATTCTGTTGCAAATAAGTTGTTCTGAATAAGCACCCCTAAACAGTAAACAACTTTCAGCGGTAGTTTGGTCATTTATCCAAAGAACAGCTGGGAATAAGTTGTTCTGAATAAGCTTCCTCAAACAAAAAATGCAGCTTATTCTGATAATCTGCAGATTATCAGAATGTTAGAATAATTTATTTATCAGCAAATTATATATAATCAACAACTGCCCCCAACAAACCTTAAGTCCGGTGTTCAATAAGTTTTTATTATTTTTAATATATTCTTGTATTTATTATATTCTCGGTGTATATATATATATATATATATATATATATATATATATATATATATATAAATGAAAACTATAATATGAATCATGGTGGCGGGAGCTGGAGCTCTGCTAGGGTTTCCCAGGCTCCAATGGCGGGGGTGATCGTTTTGTTGTTCCCTCTTGCTGTGTGGGTACCTTTGGAGGGTAAGTTTGCTGGTGGTGGAGGTTTCAGGTGGTGGTTTGCTAGTTTTCCCTCTTCCCGGGTCTTTCCTTTTCAAATTTTTTGGGCCAAGTTACTGTTGGATTGAAGTACTGTGTTTGGTAGTTGCTACTTGGTTGGCCTGGAACTTTCTCCTGTTCCCATGGCACAACCTCTGGAGTTGGAAACAAACATCCAATGGTCCAAGGATAAGTTTGCCAGTGTAGTCGGTAATAATAGAAATGTAGAAACAAACCCAGAGAAAACTTTCTTCCCTCAGTACCTTCATGATGCTGCTGCTGGTAGGACGACCTGTCCTTTTGTTCACCCCACTAGGACAAAGGATGGAGAACATGTAGTATTCTTTATTGACCAGGAGCTAAATCAACTGAATGAAGAAGTTAAACTCACTCTTATAGGGAAGTTTCGTACTGGGACACCCTGAGATGGAGGCTGGTAAGGAAGTAATTTGAATCACTAAATTTTGTTGGCACTCTGCACTGGGACTACCTGGATGGTAGGCATCTCCTTATACAATTGTCATGCGAGGAAGATTTTGCTAGACTGTTTGCTAAGAAGGCTATCACCATTGCTGGGTCAGAGATGAGATTAATTAAATGGACACCTGATTTCAATCCTAAGAATGAGCCGCCTGTAGTCCCCATTTGGTTTAAATTCCCGGAGCTCCCTTTTAGGTACTTTAACCAAAATGCCCTCTTTAACATTGCCAAGGCCCTTGGTACCCCTTTGAGGATAGATAACCCACTATGAATAAGGCCAGACCTGCTGCTTTCAGGGTCCTGGTGGAAAGAGATGTCACACTTCCTGAAGTAAAGAGATTTTGGGTGGGTTCTGAAGGAAATGCTTACTGGCAGGATGTGGTAATGGAGCAACAACCTTACTATTGCAATCACTATAGGATGTTTGGGCATACAGTGAGCAGATTCCCCAGGAAGGTTATTCACTCTGGAGAGTCTTAACCTCTCTAGACTGCCATTCCTCCCACTGCTAGCTTACTTGGGCCTGTTCCACCTCTTGTGACCCCTTCTCCCCTCCCCTCTCCTTCCCTTCTTAAAAAATTACCTGGGGTTATTTCTCCTGCCTCTCCCAAATTGCACTCTTCTATTGCGAGCTTACCTCCCTGATACACCTAAAAAATATAGTATTTTTATGCACATTTTTATGCCTATTTTTAATTATATTACACTTTAATGGAAGATATTTTGTGTTTTTCTTGCAGGTATGATGAAAATGGATGGTCATTATAAAAGGAGAAAAATTGGATCAAATTTGGAGCAAAAAAATGAAAAATAAAAAATTTGGCACTGGCGGCATAAGCGCCGCCGGGCCGGCGCTTAGCCGCCACAGTTAAAAATCGAATTTCAAATGGATTTGGCGCCAATTTCAAAGGGGATGGGATGCAACTCTTGGTGGTCACGTCCATAACGTCATTTGGGCGGCAAGTTTGAATGAAGGGGTGCGTTCCTTGGTAGATACATCGAATCTGGACACATTTTAAAGAGACACCAATGCACCTTTTGGTTTAATATTTAAAGAGAGTCTTAGGAAAGATTAAGAGACTCTTCGTTTGCATTATGAAGGGTTCTTTCTTTCTTTCTTTTGTCCTTCCACTGCATTTTTAAGAGTTTTTATTTTAGAGTAGGAGTAGAGAGTAGAAATGAGAAAAGGGTTGGAGTGACGTCTTCATCTTCCCACTTCTTTTCTTTCTTTTAGTTTAGTTTTTATTGAAGTCTGAAGTTTGTATTTTGAGTCAACGGAGTTAGGAGACTTGCTCTGAGGAGTAGTTTAGCGAAGAGTCAAAGTTTCAGAGGAACTTCCTTAGTCTTGTGGAGAGGATTTTCAGATAAGTGTTTACTTTTATTTAGTTTATTAATACTTGTTTTCGTTTATTATTTTTTTTATCGTTGTTTTTAATTTCAAATCAATGTGTTTTTATATTTTCTCAATGCATTCTGAGTAGTTTACTTTATCTTTTTCTTTCTTAAATGAAGAAGTAATTAATTTAAAGAGAATTGTTGTGGAAAGTATAAGTGTTTAAAAGTTCGGAAGAAGTTGTGAAGATTGATTCTAAAAAACTTTGTTTACTTCTTAATTTGGCCTGTTAAGTTGTAAAATTTCTTGAGATTATGTAAGAACCAATGCGGTATTGTCTCATAAAAGTTAGTAAGAATCACCTGCAATTATATGGGTGAGAATTTTAGTCCATATAATTGAATGTAATATTAGAAGATATTTTTATGAAAGAGAGTAAAATTAGAGGATTTTAGAGTGACTGGCTAAAACCCCCTAATTTGGTTTGAAGTTTTGAGTTTTGTTATGAGAAGTTAGCCCCCAGGTGGTGGGAATCGAGGGAACTCTAAGGTGAGAGACTGATATCTTCCCTGCCTAACCATGTTCAAAATAATATAAATTTCAAATTAACATATGTTCTTTATAGAACCAAGTAAGGGTAAAGTACACATTTGCTTCTATCTGCCATAAAAAAAATTTGAATACTTCCACAACAATACTTTAAGAATTATTACTACTTCATAAAAGGAAAGAAAAAGATATTCTAGTTAATAGTATTTTACATCCAGTGTTATTAGTTATTGTAATTTTAATTTCTTGTTTAGCATTTTATTAAGAAAGTTTCAAAAGACATATTAACATTCAAAACTTTTCAAAATCAAGACATACTTTTTCGAAAACAATGAAAGAAAGTAAAAAGATTATTTCTCTGATTCCTTTAAATATTTTACATTTTCCCTGTGGGTTCGATATCTCGGGGCTTAATAAGAAAATCATATATTACTTGATAAACGATACGTATACTTGCGTAGTATCCCATATTATAAAATCTTAATTTTCATATCTAAATCACATATATTTGGTGTGAAGTCAAGTTTTTGACACACATACATATATCTACCGGATGGGACCAAATTTTTAGCGCCGTTGCCAATTTTCATATCATATTTGTAAGCACATATATTTATCGGGGATCAAGTTTTTAGCGCCGTTGCTGGGGAAAATTAATTAAATTGCATTTTAAAGAGAATTAAGAAATTATAAATCTTTACTTTTCTTTATTTTTGTTAGCGTTGTATTTTGTTTTGTTTTATTATTGTATGTGTAGTTCAGGTTCTGAAAGACTTGTGCCTTACGATTCTGAATTAGAAAGAACTATCAGAAAAATCAAAAAAATTAAATATACAGAAAAAGAAAAAAAATATTCAAGAAATGACAAATCATCAAGATCAAAATGTTGGCATCCATCAAGAATTATGAACTTTAAGAGATTATGTTAACCCTACAGTAGATGAACTTCGTGGTAGTATTCAAAACCCTATTGTAGCTGCTAATTCTTTTGAGCTTAAACTTGCTATTGTCCAAATAGTGTCAAATAATCAGTTTGGGGGAGCAACAACTGAAGATCCTAATTTGCATCTTGCTAATTTTCTAGAGTTGTGTGCTACTTTTAAATATGATGGTGTTTTGGATGATACAATTAGACTTAGACTTTTTCCTTCCTCATTAAGGGATAAAGCTAAAATGTGGTTAAATTCGTTAGCACCTGGATCAATTAGAACTTCGGGTGAACTGTCACAAAAATTCCTTGCAAAATATTTTCCACCATCTAAGACTGCTAAGTTGAGAAATGATATAACATCTTTTTGTCAATTTGAAGAAGAATCAATATATGAAGCATAGGAAAGATTTAAAGATCTCCTCAGGAAATTTCCACATAATGCGATACCAGATTGGTTAATAATTCAAACTTTTTATAATGGATTAGTTGGATCGCTTAGATCAATCATCGATGCTTCGCTGCTTGGTGGATCATTAATGTCTAAACCATTTTCTCGATGCTTATGCTTTAATCGAAGAAATGGCTACTAATAATTTTCAATGGCCTTTTGAAAGGTTAAATCCTAAAAAGGTAGCCGAGTGTTTATGAGAATGCTGCTTTTACAATGTTAGCAAATCAATTTCGTCGTCGTATCAAGGAAGATAGACCAATTTGGGATGAATATTTCTCGACCAAATCACATGATCGAAGAAAATTCATTAGACCAAATGGTTGATTCTTATTCTTCACCGAAACTCGTGAATGTTATAATCAAACCTAACAACCCATATTCCAATTATTATAACCCGTGTTCGAAGAATCATCCAAATTTTAATTGGAATAACAATAATCAGGGTGGTGTTAATTAACAATGGGGGAACACTCAAGTAAACCCATTGGGGAATTGGAACAACCAAGGTAATAATAATAGATTAACTTATCCTTCAGGTTATAACAATTCTTTACAAAATAAGGAGAAGTTGTCTATAGAAGAAGTAGTATCACATATTGGAAATCAATTACAAATTCAAGGAGCAACCATCATAAATATTGAAAATCAATTGGGACAAATTGCAAATGCCTTAAGTAATAGATCCCAAGGAATGCTTCCAAGTAATATTGAAGTGAATTCAATAGAAAAGAATAAAGAACAAGTGAAAGCAATTCAACTGAGAAGTGGAAAAGAATTGGAAGGTAGAGTTAAAAAAGAAACTAAAGTAGAGAAAGAAGAGATTGAAAGACCTAAAGAGGACGCTCTAAAAGGTTTTGAAAGACCTATTTCTCCACCTAAGGTTGATTTAGAAAAACCACCACCTCCATTTCCTCAGTGACTTCGTCAACAAAAGTTGGATAAGCAATTTTCAAAATTCTTGGAGATATTAAAGAAGCTTACCATTAATATTCCATTTGTTGAAGACCTAGAACAAATGCCAAGCTATGCGAAATTTATGAAGGATATTCTTAATAAAAAGAGGAAGTTTGAAGAAAATGAGAATGTTGCACTTAGTGAGGAGTGCAGTGCGATAATTCAGAAAAAGCTGCCTGAAAAACTTAAAAATCCTGGTAGTTTCACAATTCCATGTGCAATCGGAGAAAGATTCTGTGGAAAAGCTTTATGTGATTTGGGTGCAAGCATTAACCTTATGCCTCTATCAATATTCAAAAGACCGAGATCGGGAGAAATAACCCCGACTACCGTAACTCGCAATTAGCGTATCGTTCGATCACATATCCTAAAGGAGTTATAGAAGATGTTTTGGTAAAAGTGGATCAATTTATTTTTGCTGTGGATTTCATTGTGTTAGATATGGAGGAATATAAAGAGATACACATAATTTTGGGGAGACCTTTTCTAACTACAGGTAGAGCCATGATAGATGTGCGAAAAGGGGAATTAACGATGAGGGTTAACGATCAGACTGTTACATTTAATATTTCAAAATCGATGAAATATTCTACAAGAGGTAAAGAAGAATAGTGTTTAAGGATGGATGTTATCGAATATTTAAGTGAATGTTATTTCAAATCAACTTATGAAGAGAAAGCTGAAAGAGAAGAATTTGAATATAAGAAAGAAGAGGAGTTATTTGATTCTGAAGATTTTCAAGAGAAAGATTTAAAGTATGTTCATGAAAGTTTTGAATTGTTGGATATGACTGAAAAAGATAAATCTTATGGTCAATCAATTGAAAAACCTCCTGAACTTGAGTTAAAAATGCTTCCTGATCATTTGACGTATGTTTTTCTAGGTGAATCCTCAACCTTGCATGTTATAATTTCTTCTCAATTAACTGAAAAAGAAGAAGAGAGTTTGCTTGAAATTCTGAAGAAGCACAAGAAAGCCTTTGGATGGACAATTGCTGATATTAAAGGAATCAGTCCTTCAATTTGTATGCACTGAATTCTTATGGAAGATAATTGCAAACCGCGGGCTTATCCTCAAAGGAGATTAAATCCTATCATGAAAGTCATTGTTAAGAAATAAATTTTAAAGTGGTTGGATGCTGGAATTATCTACCCTATTTCAGATAATGCATGGGTTAGTCTTATTCATTGTGTTCATAAGAAAAGAGGAGTAACTATGATTGTTAATGAAAAGAATGAAATGATACCAACAAGACAAGTTACAAGGTGGCGAATATGCATTGATTACAGAAAATTAAACCTTGCCATAAGGAAAGATCATTTTCCACTCCCTTTTCTAGATCAAATGTCGGATGTGACCGATCGGGCATAAATACTTTTGTTTTCTGGATGGATATACTAGTTACCACCAAATTCAAATTGCTCCTAAGGATTAAGACAAAACTACATTTACCAGTCCTTATGGTACGTTTGCTTTTAGAAGAATGCCCTTTGGTTTATGTAATGCCCCTGCTACATTTCAGAGATGTATGATGGCTATTTTTTGTGATTTAATTGAAAAAGGGATTGAAGTTTTTATGGATGACTTTTCAGTGTTTGGAATTTCATTTGAATCATGTTTAGAACATCTATCTAAAGTACTAAAATGCTGTGAAGAAACTAATTTTGTCCTAAATTGGGAAAAATGCCAATTTATGGTAGCAGGAAGAATTGTTTTGGGACATCAGATTTCAGAAAAAGGTTTGGAGGTAGATCCTGCAAAAATTCAAATTATATCTAATTTACCTTGCCCACCCAATGTAAGGGGAATTATAAGTTTTTTAGGACATGCTGCATTCTACAGACGTTACATCAAAGATTTTTCAAAGATTACAAAACCTTTATGTCGTTTACTGGAAAAGGATGCAATTTTTAATATTGATAATGATTGCCGTAAAGCCTTTGAAACATTAAAAGAAAAATTAATCACTGCACCTGTAATAATTTCACCAAATTGGGAAAAACCTTTTGAATTAATGTGTGATGCTAGTGATTATGCTATTGGTGTTGTTTTGGGTCAAAATATGATAAAATTTTCAAAGTAATTTATTATGCTAGTAAAACTCTTAATGAAGCTCAAATTAATTATACCACTACTAAGAAAGAGTTATTAGCTATAGTATTTGCCTTTCATAAATTTAGATCATATTTAATTGAAACTAAATGTGTTGTACATACTGATCATTCTATTATCAAATACTTAATGAAGAAAAATGATGCAAAACCAAGACTGATAAGATGGATTCTTCATTTTCAAGAATTTGATTTTGAGATAGTAGATAGGAAGGGTTCTGATAATCAAATTTCTGATCATTTGTCCAGGCTTGAAATTGAAAAATCTTTCCGTGATATTGAAGAAATTAATGAACATTTTCCTGATGAAAAACTGTTCACTGTTAAAGAATGGAGTGTTCCATGGTATGCAGACATAGTAAACTTTATTGTTAGTAATATTATATCCTATGGTTTGACATATCATGAAAAGAAAAAATTTATGTCTGATGCTAAGACTTATTTTTTGGATGACCCATTTTTATATAAACAAGGAAAGGATCTTATAATTCGAATATGTGTACCTTTGGAAGAGACTTATGAAATTATTCAAAAATGTCATGATTCTGATTATGGGGGACATTTTGGAAGTGATAAAACTGCATATAAAATATTACAATCCGGATTTTATTGGCCTACAATTTTTAAGGATGTGAATGATTATATTAAAAATTGTGATAGATGTCAGTGTGTAGGCAATATTTCTAGAAGAAATGAGATGTCCCTCAATTATATATTGGAAGTTGAAATATTTGATGTTTGAGGATTAGATTTTATGGGACCATTTACACCATCTTTCAGAAATGTTTATATTTTGATAGCAGTAGAATATGTTTCCAAATGGATTGAAGCTATTGCTTTACCTCGATGTGATGCTCAAAGTGTTGCAAAGTTTTTAGAAAAGAATATATTTTGCAGATTTGGAATACCAAGAGTAATCATAACTGATGGGGAAGTCATTTTAGAAATGCGATTATTGGGAAGTTTGCAAAGAAATATCATATTAATCATCGCATTGCTACTGCTTATCATCCGCAGACAAGTGGTTTGGTTGAATTATCCAATCATGAAATTAAAAGAATATTGGAAAAAACTGTTAATCCAAATAGAAAGGATTGGTCAATTAAACTGGATTATTCTTTGTGGGCCTATAGGACTGCTTACAGAACACCTATAGGAATGTCCCCATATAGGCTGATTTTTGGAAAAGCTTGTCATTTACCTTTTGAACTTGAGCATAAAGCATGTTGGGCTATTAAAGAGTTCAATTATAATTTGAACAATGCTACTAAAAAAAGATTATTGCAATTGAATGAGCTTGAAGAAATAAGGAATGAATCTTATGGAAATGCTAAGATTTATAAGGAAAAGATGAAGTTATGGCATGATCGGATGATTCTTACTAAAAATCTTGAACAAGGACAACAAGTTTTGCTGTATATTGCTAGATTGAGAATGTTTTCTGGAAAACTTAAGTCTAGGTGGATGGGTCCATTCATTGTGATAAAAGTTTATTCTTATGGAGCTGTAGATGTTCAAGATCCTAAAACTGGAAAAATATTTAAAGTTAGCGGACATAGACTTAAACCATATTTTTCAGTCAATAAATCTAAATATGATGAGAATTTAATGTTGGGTCACTCAGAATGAGTTCTGGGTATGTCAGGCTGAAGACGTTAAAACAAGCGCTTTGTGGGAGGCAACCCATATTTATCGATGTGCTTTGCTTTATGTTTGTTTTGTGTGTTTTGTTTGGTTTTTTGGGTTTGTTTTTATGTTATTAGTGGTAGTAATTTGGAGTTTTTAAACTTAAGTAGAGTTTATTTTACCTTAATTGATGATTTGGAGAAGTCAGAATGAGAATTTGGACACTTAGCAGACCTGTGCTAAAGTGTGCACTGGCGGCTAAGCGCCGACTAGTTGGCGCTTAGGCACCACAGTTATAAAAAATGTGAAAAACGTGAATTTAGAGCATAGATCGTGGGGGAGAAGTTGTGGGAGTTATTTAGAAGATTCTAAATGTGTTGGAGAATATTCTAGCATCTTCCAAGTCTATAAAAAGGTCCTGACTTAAGGAAAATACTTGCCCTAAGTTCTATTTTCATTTCTGAAATCTAAGAGGAGAGTTTTGAGAGCACCATGTCTTCCTGGGAGAACGAGATGAAGAAGAAGTAAGATTTTGATAAAAGTAAGTTCATTAGTGATAGTGCGAAGGAGTTATTTAATTGATATCTGGTTGTTAGCATTCAAGGTATTGCAGAGATGAGTGCAAAAATTGAAGCCCGAGTGACTTCAATGGAAGCAAAGATCAATGATATTACTTTACATCTGGATCACATGGGATGGCAACTAAAGATGCAATTCAATCATTCAAGGTATGTGGAAGAAATAGATAAGGCGATGTTTGTGAAGAACAAATGGATTGAAGAAGATGATATAAGAATGAACAATGATCGCCCGTTCTATCAAATTTATATTCCTGAAGGGTCAAATGAGAATAATAGTGGTTCTGGTTATATTCCGCCTAATGGAGAGTAGAATTAAAAGTGTTTTGTTTCTATTTGTTTAGTGTCTTATATGTTATGTTAGTGTTCTTGTGAGTTCATGTTTGTTGTGTTTAATGTTTAAGTATATGCCTGATGATGTGATGGGTACATCTTAGAGATGTACACTTATTAGTTTAAGATTATAGTGTTTTGTATTTTGAGAATTTTATCCTTTATGTTTGGACAACAATTCTAGTATTGTATTGAATGTTATGTTTGTTTTAATATAAGTTTGTTTTTGTGAAATTTGTGTGGAATCATTGGTTATTTAACTTTGAATTGGAGTATTAGAAGATTTGTGGGGAGAATTAATAATTGTGGAATAATTAAGGGTAATTAACCAAGTGATTTAGTGTATATACTTTAATTATGAAAATTTGGGTGCTGGCTAAGCGTCGATAGTTTGCGCTTAGGCGCCCATTCGCAAAAATTGATTCCCGAAAGTTAAAAACCCGAAAATTGCCATTTTCAACCGCCCCATTGTCTTCAACCTTTGCTTTTCCACGAAAGAGGAGCTTAGGGTATCATATTGTGGATCATTTAAGAGCCGATCTCAACAAAAATTGTTAGATTTGGATTCCTTGAGGTAAGAGCACTACTCCTAAGTAAAAATTTTTGATTTTCACCATGTATTTTGAGTACATTATGGAAAATCTTAAAATCACTATTCATAGTGAAAATTTGAGGAAAAGCTTGATAAATTGCTTGAATTTAGTGAAAATATATTTTGGAAGATAATTTAGCAAGTTTAGTTTGATTTTGGAATTTATGGTGAATTTTTCGTGAATTTTTAGAGATGGCTCCAATGTCAAAGCGTGCACGAGAAAAGACGAAGTTTTATTCTGACAAATTTGTTAGTTTGAGGGCTGAGGAACGATATGTCGATGCATTGCAATCACGTAAGTTGATTCCTGAGCGAATG
Organism: Papilionanthe hookeriana x Papilionanthe teres; assembly: GCA_022702705.1. Taxonomy (NCBI): domain Eukaryota; kingdom Viridiplantae; phylum Streptophyta; class Magnoliopsida; order Asparagales; family Orchidaceae; genus Papilionanthe; species Papilionanthe hookeriana x Papilionanthe teres. Next base: position 105,905,047 of record CM040428.1, on the reverse strand, counting down.
TTTAGTAAGCCAGGAGAGGTGATTGAAGATATGATTGCAAGAAGAAACTGGCATAATTACTGTTGCTTCTCCTTTGTTGTTGTTGTTTCTGTGGTAAGAGAATTTTATGCAAATTTTCCTGCTGCAGAGGAAAATCAGGTGATGATTAGGAGGCATGAAGTAAACTTCTCGTCAGGTGCAATCAATACCTTTTATGGACTACCTCCTGACATGTTCTGTTTTTATTCTAACTATCATCATTCGGAAGGAGAACTAGATGAGATTATGGAGTTTCTGACTGATGGAAGAGGATTATGGAAAATTACAAATGATAGAAGAGTGAAATTTCCTGCTTCCAAATTGAATGTCATTTCTAAGGCATGGAATTATTTTATCTCATCTAAGTTGTTACCTTCAAGTCACACCAGTGAAGTGACGAGAGAAAGAGCGGTGTTGAACCATTGTATTCAACATGGGAAGCCTATTGATATTAGAGGGATAATTTATGATTATGTTGTGAACTGTGCTAGATTAACCATGACTGCAGGTATGGGATTTCCTTCCTTGATTCATTCACTTTGTGAAAGATCTAGAGTGAAATTTGAAACCTGAGAAGAGGTACTTCAACCATTGAGACCAATTACTAGTGTAAACGTTGGTGCTTACACTGTACATTCAGAGTTTGGTTGGAGAGGAGGAATTGGTAGGGCTTCTACTGCTTCTGCTTCTGCTTCTCGTGCTACTACTTCACGTGCTTCATCATCTACTGATTCACAGACTGGTTTATTAAGAAATATTTTGAAAAAAGTGAGTCTTACTCGAGAGCATGTGAGAGATATGGATGGTAAGCTGGATAATGTTGAGAGATATATTGTAAAACATGATGAATATGAGGAGAATATCGACAATATTAGGATAGATCGATTAGAGGAGATCGAGTGTTCGAGATGCCACCTCATCCATTCTATATACCTTATGTGCCATCCAGAGATTGGAACGAGCAAGATGATGATGGTGATGAGGATGATTAGTAGATTTGTGTTATTTGTTTTTGTTTTAGTTTTTGTATTGATGTGTTGTGTCACTGTGTACTTTATCTAGTCTTTTGTTTGATGATTGTGTTGTGATGTGAACCTTGATAGTATGTAGATTGTAGTTGTACTGTTTATCCGTTATGCATATTCGGGTATTGTTGTTGTTTTTATTGTTGATTTATATGTTGTTGTGTGGTAGTGTGTAATAGTAAATGTTTTTATGTGTATGTTATGTCAGAGTTTTTAGTAGTGTGTACTTTAATTCCAAAAACTGTTAGGAAATTATAAACCACTATTAGGAACATCTACTTAGGAAAACTACATGTTTAAAATTCTTCAAATTCCACTATTATCTATTATCTGTATCAGTGTGCAATTTTAGTTGGTGTGTATTTGCTTTGAAAACCTTCATTACAGTAGAAGTCTTCTGAAATTTTTACTTTTCTTATTATTAAAAAAAAGAAAAATTTTTTTTTGAAAAACTAAATTTGATTTCATTTTACTCCTGTATTTAACTTGTTATACTTGCATATTAGGATATTAAAAATTCCTGCAAGCATGATATGTTAGTTTTTATTTCTCTCCCCTGTATCATTTCTTTTGCTTAAATGTTTTATCTTAATTAAAAATTTAAAGTTTGGGGGGGGGATTTAAAATAAAAACAAAGATTTTCAAAAACCTAAAATTTTATTTAATTCTCAAGAATACTTAAAAATAAATCTTATTTTTGATTGAGAACAATTATGTATATGAAGTTATATTAGGTGAATAAAATTTTGAATATAGAAATGAATAAAAAAATTTAGTTAAAATTTATAGTAATCATGAAAAACTTAAAGCTAAAATTTTCTTAATGAAGAGGTGTTAAATAAAGTTAAACTAACTTTAGTAAGAAGTTTTGTATTTTTGGATAAATAGAATATTTGACTTTTATTTTTAAAAGCTTAAATTTCTTTTATTGAAGACTAATTTTCAAATACTATTATTATTATTTTTAAGTGAAAGATGTATATCTGATCTTTATTTTAAATGGAAGGATGGAATTCAAAATCATTAAAGGTCTATCCAGATATAGTAATCCTTGCCTTATAAAAAAAAGTAAAAAAATATAGTTTATGAAAAGGGAGGAGAAGCTTGAGGATTTAAGAGCCTAATATAAAATTGGTTTCATACCTAAAGTTTAAGATATAAGTTCAAAGAAAATCTAAAGCTTAAAGTTGTAATATAGTAAGTAAAATTATTTTTCAAATAAAAATTTTTAAGTGAGAAAAATAAGTGTTTGAGTCCTATATTTTGAAGAATCTTCAAATATTTAGAGACTTATATTTATCATTTTCTTTTACTTAAGAAATTTCTAAACTTTAAGTTGATTTTAATTACTGAAATTTTTTCTAAATTGGACTATTCCATTTCTAGAACAAAATTTTGTTATCTTCTTTAGAAACTCATTTCATAATTTGCATGCTAAAATGCTCTATGAGATTAACTGTCACTTGAGGACAAGTAACATTTTATGTTTAGGGGATTTTGATACACTTAAAATATATAGTATTTTTATGTACATTTTTATACCTATTTTTAATGATATTGCACTTTAATGGAAGGTATTTTGTGTTTTTCTTGCAGGTATGATGAAAATGGATGGTCATGACGCGCTTAGTCGCCACAGTTAAAAATCAAATTTCAAATGGATTTGGTGCCAATTTCAAAGGGGATGGGATGCAACTCTTGGTGGTAACGTCCATAACTTCCTTTAGGCGGCAAGTTTGAATGAAGGGGTGCATTCCTTGGTAGATACATTGAATCTGGACACATTTTGAAGAGACACCAAGACACCTTTTGGTTTACTATTTAAAGAGAGTCTTAGGAAATATTAAGAGACTCTTCCTTTAAATTTTGAAGGGTTCTTTCTTTATTTCTTTTGTTTTTCCACTGCATTTTTAAGTGTTTTTATTTTAGAGTAGGAGTAGAGAGTAGAAAGGAGAAAAGGGTCGGAGTGAAGTCTTCTTCCCACTTCTTTTCTTTCTTTTAGTTTAGTTTTTATTGAAGTCTGAAGTCTGTATTCTGAGTCAACGAAGTTGGAAGACTTGCTCTGAGGAGTAGTTTATCGAAGAGTCAAAGTTTCAGAGAAACTTCCTTAGTCTTGTGGAGAGGATTTTCAGATAAGTGTTTACTTTTATTTAGTTTATTAATACTTGTTTTCGTTTATTATTTTTCTTATCGTTGTTTTTAATTTCAAATCAATGTGTTTTTATATTTTCTCAATGCATTCTGAGTAGTTTACTTTATCTTTTTCTTTTCTAAATGGAGAAGTAATTAATTTAAAGAGAATTGTTGTGTAAAGTATAAGTGTTTAAAAGTTGGAAGAAGTTGTGAAGATTGATTCTAAAAACTTTGTTTACTTCTTAATTTGGTCTGTTAGGTTGTAAAATCTCTTGAGATAATGTAAGATCCAATGCGGTATTGTCTCATAAAAGTTAGTAGGAATCACCTGCAATTATATGGGTGAGAATTGTAATCAATATAATTGAATGTTATATTAGAAGATATTTTTATGAATGGGAGTAAAATTAGAGGATTTTAGAGTGACAGGCTAAAAGCCCATAATTTTGTTTGAAGTTTTGAGTTTTTTTATGTGAAGTTAGCCCTAAGGTGGTGGGAATCGAGGGAGCTCTACAGTGAGAGACTGGTAACTTCCCTGCCTAACCATGTTCAAAATAATATAAATTTCAAATTAACATATGTTCTTTATAGAACCAAGTAAGGGTAAAGTACACATTTGCTTCTATCTGCCATAAAAAAAATTTGAATACTTCCACAACAATACTTTAAGAATTATTACTACTTCATAAAAGGAAAGAAAAAGATATTCTAGTTAATAGTATTTTACATCCAGTGTTATTAGTTATTGTAATTTTAATTTCTTGTTTAGCATTTTATTAAGAAAATTTCAAAAGACATATCAATATTCAAAACTTTTCAAAATCAAGACATACTTTTTCGAAAACAATCAAAGAAAGTAAAAAGATAATTTCTCTGATTCCTTTAAAGATTTTACATTTTCCCTGTGGGTTCGATAACTCGGTGCTTAATCAGAAAGTCCTATATTACTTGATAAACGATACGTATACTTGCGTAGTATCCCATATTATAAAATCATAATTTTCATATCTAAATCACATATATTTGGTGTGGAGTCAAGTTTTTGGCATACATACATATATCTACTGGACGAGACCAAGTTTTTAGCGTCGTTGCCAATTTTCATATCATATTTGTAAGCACATATATTTATCGGGGATCACTCCCCCATATCCAGTTCCCACTTCCCTTAATCCCCATCCCTCCCTCTTTGGCTTACCAGAACCTGATCCAATTTCTGTGACTTCTTCTCCCCCTATCTTTCCCCCTCCCTCTGACAACTCACCTTTGGGGAGGGTAAGGGAGGAAGTTAATCTTGTGCTCATCACCTCTCCCTCCACCCCCACAAATTCTGCTGATGTTCACTGTGTGGATCAACTAGTGGGGGGGGGGGGTAGTGGCATGTCATTACTCCTAAAAAGAAAAGAAAGAAAAATAAGGAACTTCTAAAGCTCCAACCCACTCCTTCTTCTGAAGAGATGGAGACCCTCCTGGCAGCTGCTCCCCAGATGAATACTAGGGGGAGAACCAGATCTAAATCACAATCATCCATTCACCCTCCAAATATAAAGCCCAATGATTAACTTTCTTTGCTGGAATATTAGAGGGGTAGCTCACCCTTCATCTCTTCAAAGACTCTTCAATCTCAATAGAAAACACAAATTCTGGTGTATTATTCTTCTAGAACCTATGGTCTACAAACATCCTAAGAAAATTCTAAAAAAATTCTCTGGCTTCTCCCACTACTCCAACACCAGTAATAAAATTTGTATTTTTTGTAGATATGAACTCTCTTGGTATGTGCTGGTAGATCAAAGGCAACTCCTCCACATCTCCTTCAAGCTGAATGGTATGAAAGGAGTGGCTTCTTTTATCTATGTAGGATGTTCTAAATCTGATAGGCAGGAGCTGTGGTTAAGTTTACACTCCATTGGCAACAATCTGGATTCTCCCTGGTTAGTGGGGGGAGACTTCAATTGCATCACCAATTCTACTGAGAAGTTAGGGGGGAGACCCCCCCAATCTTTCTACAATGAATGCTTTTTGCAACAACATAACCCAAGCAAGTCTCTTTGACTTGAGTTTTACTGGTCCAGATTACACCTAGAAGAGGGGTAAATTGTGGGAGAGGCTGGATAGGTTCCTAGTTAATGGCAGTTGGCAATCCCAATTTCTTCATACTTTTGTGACTCATCTCCCCCTTGCAGGTTTTGATCACAAACCTTTATTTGTTACCATCACTACCCTTCCCCCCAACATTCAATACACCCCTTTTAGATACCTTAATTTTTGGTCCTCCCAAGACTCTTTCCTAGCTGTTGTGGCATCTTTTTAGACTGGAGTACATCACCCTGACATCTGGACTAAACTCTGTCTGCTTCATCCGAAGGTGGGAAAGAGCGTTAAGAAATGGAATTGGGATAACATTGGCGATGTGTTTTCTGCTGTGGAGGCTGCCAGTAGGAAGGTAGCTCAGTTGGAGAAGGAGGTGATTGGGGATGAGTCTCTTGAAGGACTTCTTTATCAAGCTCATGAGAATTTACTTACTACCACTACACTACAAGAACAAATATTAAAACAAAAGGCAGCTGTGAACATTTTACTGAGGGAGATAGGAACACTAACTTTTTTCATGCACATATCAAGTACAAGAGGAAATGTAATACTGTCCATACCATCCTTTCTGCTGATGGAACTCTCCTTAACGATAATACTGCCATTGCTCTAGATGCTGTCAACTTTTACAATACCATTCTCAAACAACCCCAGGTGGAGAGAGCCCAGATTGTTCATGCTTTATTTGACATGGATGTTCAGTTTGTCAGCAACCTTGACCTGACTGGCATTCCTAATGAGCAGGAGGTTTGGATAGCCCTTCCCACCATTGATAGTTCCAAAGCTGCAGATCTAGATGGGTTCACTGCAGATTTCTATAAGAAGGCCTGAAGTACTATTAAACTGGATGTGGTCTGGCCAATCCAATCTTTCTTCCAGGGGCAAAACATTCCAAACTACTTCAATCACTCTAACATTGTCTTAATTCCAAAAACTGCTAATGCTAACTCCTGGAATCACTACAGGCCTACAAGCCTTACTTCTATTATTAGTAAGATTATTAGTAAGATTCTAGTAACCAGACTGCAGCCTCATCTGGACAAAATCATCTCTCCCAACCAATCTGCCTTTGTGCATGGTAAATCTATCACTGATAATGAGTTGCTGGCCTAAGAAATGTTGATGGAACTGGAAAAGAGTTGTAGAGGGGGTAATATTATATACAAGTTGGATATTAGCAAAGCTTATGACACCATAAATTGAGATTTTCTCCTGGAAGTGTTATCTTCTAGGGGTTTCTCTGGTCAATTTTGCAATCTCATACATAGATGGCTTCACTCTAACAGTCATTCAATTCTCATCAATGGTCAATCATGAGGAAATTTCAGTGCATCTAGGGGACTAAAGCAAGGAGACCCACCGTCTCCCACTCTTTTCATTTTGGCTATGGATTGCTTTTCCAGAGTGCTTAATTCTCCTTCTTACTCCAAGCATTATTACAGATACCACCATAGATCCAATCTACATATTTCACACATCATTTATGCTGATGATGTGATGATCTTCTCCAATGCCCAGAAAAACTCAGTCAAGAATATTCTGAAATGTCTCCAGCAATTTCAATCCTCCTTAAGCTTGAGTTTCAATGCTGAGAAGTGTAAACTAATCTGTCATGGTAGGATGTCACGAAGCCACAAGACTTGGCTTTTGGAGTTCACTGGATTCAGATGTCCCCCTGGCCCATTAATCTACCTTGGAGTCCCTCTCCTTAAGGCTAGAGTAAAACAAACTCATTTTGATTCTATTATGCAGAAGATCCATAATCAACTAACCAGTTGGTCTCACTCCTTTTTATCTAGTGGAGGGAGGATCACTCTTTTTAAAAGCATCCTTACCACTTTTCCTTCTTACATTCTCCAGATGATTTCCATGACAAAATCCACCCAGCTGCAGAAGGAGAGAATTTTTAACAGATTCCTGTGGTCAGGAAAGAGGAAGCAAATCCATTAGGCATCTTGGCAAAAGGTTGCTAAACCAACTTGGGCTGGGGGTATTGGTTTCAAGAGCCTGAAGCAGATTACCCAGGTTAACCATTGTAAACTGTGGATAAAATTTCAATCTCAGAACTCTCTTTGGGCTAAATTCCTGAAAGGAAAGTATTGTAAAGATACACACCCTGCACTGGTAACTAGGAAAATGGGAGATTCTAGAGTTTGGTCATGCATGTTTAAGGCTAGAACAAAAGCTAACAATATGTTCCCATGGGAGCTGGGACCTGTCCAGATATCTTTTTGGTTTGACAAATGGTGCCCTGAGTATTGGTTACTGCCAACCCCTAATGTAGATCTAACTCCTTAACTAAAAGTTGCAGATTGCTGGATTAATGGAGAATGGTCACTCCCTAAACTCAACTCCCTCCTCCAAGCCTCTTCTGCTGAGGTGGTTGCTAGCATCCCTCTGAACATCACTGCACTCGATAGCATTGTTTGGGCAGCTTATAAAACCCAAAGTATATCAAAAGCCATTTACTCTAAATTGTTCCAGTGGCAAGCTTCTCCTAGAGATATTGCCATTTGGAACAAATACCTCTCTCCCTCCATGTCTTTTTTCTGCTGGAAGCTGCTTCATAAAGTTCTCCCCACTGATGATCTTCTCAAGTTGAAAGGATTGAGGGGACCATCTTGCTACAGGTTGTGTAGAAATAGTGAGGAATCTTCAAACCACCTTTTCTTTGACTGCCCTTTCTCCCAACAGGTTTGGTTAAGTTGTATTAAGTTCTTCAACCTGAATCTTATTTTTTTCTCTTGGAAGAGCCTTTTAACTTGCTAGGGAGATTGGAGGGAGGCTAAAGTGGGGGAAGTCCCACTTATCATTGCTTGGTTTATCTGGATGAGCAGAAACCAATCCACCTTTGAAGATATCACACCTTGTGCTAAAAAAGTGGCTAGAAACTGTTTATCTTACTTCTCTAAATTGGTTCATTGGAAAGGTTTTCCTAATATCTGCTCTCTCCCTTCTGCTGTATGGAGGGTACAACATGTCATTACCCTTGTGGAATGGAAAAACCCTGTTTATCCCTTCATTAAGGCCAATACTGATGGCAGCTTCTCCCCTCAAGGAGCTGGAGTGGGGGAATTTTCAGAAACCATTTGGGTAAGTGTTTGATCTTCTTCCAGATTCCTGTTCTTACTGTGGATGCCTTAGAGGCAGAATTCATTGCAGTATACCGGGCATTCAAGATTGCTGCACATTTTCAGTGGTCTTCACTCATTGTTGAAGTGGATTCTTCCAATCTTATAAGGTCTCTTGAAGCTGTTGACTCCCTCCCATGGCACCTCCAACAGTGGATGGATAAAATTTTCACATTCAAAGGCAGTTGCAACCACCAATTTCAGTTCATATTCAGAGAAGGCAACAAACCAGTAAATTGGTTAGCAAGGGAAGCCAAGTCCTCTTGTATTAGTAGAATCTCTACTTCCCCTCCCCCCTCCTTCTTGCTTGCTGGAGATCAGATGGCTTTTCTCCATCTCAGAATCAATTTAAGCAATATTGATAGTGCCCCTTTGGTCATTTGAATGTAAGGAGGATGATACTCATAGGAATGTTTTTTGTTTAGTCTGTTTTGTTGGGTCCCTCCCACCAGGTTGTAATTTGACTTAAGCTTAACATGTAGGGAGCCTATGTAGTTCCTTTTCTATATATATATATATATATATATATATATATATATATAAATGAAAACTAAAACCCTCGACGAGGGGAGCCAGAAGACGCGGGTGGGAACAAACAGCTACGTTGCGTGCAAAGGAGAAAGAAGTTGGCATTGCTGGATTGAAGGAACCAGCGGCGAGGCAGCTTGCGAAGAAGATAGAAGGATACACTTGCTCGCCTCTTTGGATGATCGTAGGTTTTCCCCAACGCCATGTTTTTCTCCAGCAAAACCATTTTTATGCAGTTTCTCGATTGCTGCCCCAACCTCCGTTTAAATCCCAAGTTCGTCAGTCTCGTACAGAAGGTGAGGCCTTTTATCTCTTTTATTTATCTAAAACCTTCATTAAGCGGGTTGTACTAGTTCCCTAACTTTATTTATCTTAGCAGGGGTGCCTCCTTTCAGCGGACGACGTGGTATTAGTGTTGCGCAATTTAGGGCGAAGCAAAAACAAGAATCGACACAAAATCAGAAGAGCACACAGAGATTTAACGAGGTTCAGCAAAAATGTCTGTCTTTGGGAGCAAAGCGGCGAATTCACTATTTTAGAGGAGTTACATCATCCCTATGGGGTTACACCTCTCTTTATAGAAAAAACTTACGGATAAATTACTAACTCGCCCTCACTCCCCCTCACTTAATTAAAAGAGACACTCCTATTCACCATGAGACACACCTCTTTACCAAGAGACACACCTCTTCATTCTAAGAAAACTCCAACTACCGGTATATGAGCCATACTTAACAAATCTCCACCTTGGCGAATATCCCGCCCCTTAAGAGAAATACATCCTGAAGTTTCTTACACCAAAGTGGGTTCGTCAACAGTGCCAATTACAGCACTTTTCCCACAATTTTTTGTGATCCATAGAATCAAAATGTTTGCCCGACTGTTCGTGCCAACACCTTTGTTGAACTGCTGTCCCGAGAACTCCGAATCCTTAGTCGATCACAAATCACTGCATCGAAACCCTTTTTGCCTGTTCGCAGAATACATCTGCAAAACCCTTCGTGAAATCAATGCCTAGTTTGCATGATCGCGAACTCCACCTCGCGAAACTCCTTCTCGCTACAGAAGTGTTTGCATTCGTGAAATTCTATTTAGCGCCCACCACTAAGGTTATCACACCAACCGCTTGTCGGCAAGCCTATCGCGCGATCTTGCGACAACTGCAAGAATCTCTGGCTATGAATCTGGCCTGCTTCACTCAATCCGTGAAGTTATTCATGTCACTTGCACCAAGGCTCTGACATCAAGTCCTCCGCTGAACCAACTATTCGCAGATCCTTCCACCTGGCACCCACAGTAACTTCTCCTTCTCCTCTCGCTGCTCGCACCATCCTATCCATCCGCCAACCTGCTGTGACCGCGGATCCTTCTTACCTAATTGTTTTCGCAAGTCGTCTTGCCACGGATCACTGAACCCGCGACCTGGTTCGGACCGCTCAATCCATTGAACCAACTACTCCGAGCTAGCCTCTCGCGTCAACCGTCGAGTCCAACGACTGTCTTGCACCAAATTACTTTTCACCTGTTGCAAACTGCCGCGCAAACCGTAAAATAGTAGCCCTGTGCGGACTATTGTTCGACTCTCTGGCGACTGTGAACCTAACTCTTCTGAAATCCTGTGGAATATTCCTTGTGAAGCCTGTCGTGACTCCTCCTGCTCTACTAACCAAGACTGGATCCGCGACCCGTCGCTGAATTTGTGCGGACTCCACCAGTTTCGCGCAATCTGTCATGGTGTCTTGCTCCACCTGTTCCGCATGCCTCGTCACAACGAACGCTTATTCTGTCCGGAGTCCTAACGTAGAGGAAGATCCAGACGCGAATGGTGTGATGACACGTAGCAGGTAGGACCCAAATGTATTTCTCGGTGAATTAAAGAAAAATGCTCGCGTGACTCGGCCCGACCGGTAAGATGAATCAGTGTGAAAATAATTTGGCATTAAAATGGGAAAAAATGACCGTGAAGAGTAGGAAAAGCAACTCTTCGACGCCTGCTCTTCGATGCTTTCTCTTTGACTACTTCTCTCTTACATTACGCAGCAAGGGCTTCCAGCGAAAAGTTTAGGGCAAAGTATAGCCATTGTTCAAAGCAGAGGAGAGAAGGCATTTCATCGTTCGAATTCAGAGGTGGTGGGTTTGATATTTTCTGAAAATGAAGGGTCACAGAGAACGAGAAGAACACAGGGGTGCTCCAAAGTCTTCCAGGTACTATTCAACGGTGCTCCAATAAGTTTTATTTTTCGAACAGAAAGATTTTTTTTTGTGTTACTGCAATGTTGCTGCAGAGTATGGCTTGTGTTATTATTCTGTTATCCATTTGTGATCGATGTGTTATAGGCATATTATGCTTGTGTTATTGTGTATTATTCAGTTAATAATACAGATTTGTCTTTGATGTGGTCTATTAAAGTAATATATGTCTTATTTGCTTGCTTTAAAGTGTTACTGTTGTGGTTTATGGTTCTGAATTACATAGTGGTTGGGTGATGAAGTGTTATGCTCGTGTTATTGGATGTTTTTTAGTGATTTCAGTACACATACTTTACTTTCCTAATGTGATTTGTTGAAGTGGTCTTTCTGCTATATTGCTGCCATTTTGGGTATTCCTGAAGGATTCCTTGGTTTTATATGTGGGGCAACTCATTAATAATTTAATAATAAAGGTGAATCTCACAGGTGTTATTTTGGTGTTAGTGTGTGTTATTCAGATAATAATGCCTATTTTTTTCTTCCATGTTTTGTTTTAAAGCTGTATATGACCTATTTTGCTTTGCTTTTGGGTGTTAGTGATGTTTTTAATGGTAGTTATTGAAGTAATATGATTGAGTAATTTAATTTCATTGACTGCATAACACCTGTTTTTCCATTCCTAGGTGTAATTTTCTAAAAGTCTTATTTTTCATTCATTTCCTATGTAGGTTTATGATTGCAGGAACATTCAACTGTAGATGTCGTCCATCTGCAGTTAGGGGTGCTTTGGATACTGTCAGACATGTCTTAGCTGAGAAGACGGTGAATTCTTTAAAAGAAATGAATGTCTACCATTTCTTCGATATACCTCCATGTCCACAGAACAACGTTTTTACATTACACATTCTGAGATGCTGGGATAATGACCGGAGGTTGTTCTGAATGGGCAGGAAAGAAGTGAAATTGCACCCTGACCACTTGACATTGATATTAAGTATTCCTAACAGAGGGGAGGCAGTGGTATGGAGGAAAACCCATCCTTCTGATGTGACTGCAAGACAAACAAAGGACCAACTCATGAATTTTTCTGAAGCAGGTGTATCCATTCCCTTTGAGGAGTTATACTTGAAGTTTCTACTAACGAACTTCTTTTTTCCATCAAGCAATTTCAATGTGTCTGCAGGACTTCTTTCCTTTGGTGAAAATGTACAGACATTTAGTTCTTCTAATTGGCCCACTGCCATCTGTGAATATATCATTGATCACGTTAGCATCGTCGCCGCTAAATTAAGATGAAATCAGTCACTTGGATACATCTAGAGATTTGTCTTTATTTTAACGGTAAGTATATGTTTATAGGAGACATAATATGTATTCTGACATCATATGTTTTTATTCTTTATGAGATCCATGTTGCTGATATAATACCTCCTCAGCTATGGTTTTACGAGCACACCTCCGTGTTTACTCCTGATGTTCCTGAGGCGAGGCCTCGCATTCTTAGGTGGCCAAAAAATCATGGGTTGACAGCGGTGGAGATTCATGAGGCCTTCAAAAGGCTTGATCATGCAAAGGTTAAACACTAAGTTCTTCACAATTATAAAGCTTTACTTAGTCAGCACTTTCATTGTTATCCATGAATTCATTATAGGAATCCTTTAATTGAACTGTAGGTTAATGATTCCTTCCGCGACTTGACAGAGGATGAGCAACATTTGCTCTCCAATACGGAACTAGGACTACCTAGCCCCACTAGGATTGTCCCACATCATGGAACAACTGCTGAACCATCTTCACCGCTATCCTACAGTGTTGGACCAATTTTCTCCAGCGAGATCACACCTCAAGAGACATATACAGGAAATAGCAAAGAATATGGAGTTATAATCAACATACTGAAAAGTCAGCAAAAGGTCAATGTTTTGTTACAGGAATCTGTGAATACAGTGAGTCATCAGATCCGTTAAGTTGGAGAGTCAGTAGACAAATTAACTATTCTGGTTAAAATTTGCAAAGAACCAAAGTTGATAAGCAGGTTGAATTACAGGGAACGGGATCACGCAAATATTCAGCCCGAAGTATTAAGTCCACCCAGAAGAGGAGGGAAGTTGGATCACCTAAGTTCACATACCAACTAAAATGAAGAAAGAAAAAAACCAATGTTGTTGAAGAACATCATTTGGTTGATGTCCCGGACGTTGATACACAGAATATATCTCATAAACTTGATACTGTAGGCGAAGAGAATATAGATGTAGATACTGCAATTGGAGATGGCCCAGTGAGGGAGTCACCGAGAACAAATGAAGATGTGGAAGACAATGTATTGACCTGCGATGTGACACTTCAAGAAGATATTGAGGAGGTTGAACGATCAGTGAAGGGTGTTCTAGAGTCGTTAGCCCTCATGGTAAACATCTATTACTATCTTTAAATTTGTCATTAGTTGTTTAGCACATTATTATGTTATTTTGCAGGCTCGTGTTGTGCCGTCACATGTATATCCTTCCTTCAATTCAGCTGTAAGTAGTCCTAGTGGAGAGGCACAATCTGAACATAGTCCCATAGGAGATCCGGCAGTCGTTGGAGCTGAACACAGCTTTGATGGAATTAGAGATCCACATACTACTGTTGTCAGTGAAGCACAGGAGGGGCAACATGCCCTAGTGATTATAAATGATATGGAGGGGCCCAATCAAGAGTACATTGATGAGCCGAGCAAAGACCTCCCATCCATACTCACACGCTATAGTGGTACTGATAAGTACTTATAGCTGCACTTATACCTACATTGAAAGTACATCGATATGATACATTTCTTGAATTCTTTTGTAGCCTTATATCATCGGCCCACAACTTCCAATTGATTATCCTGCTAGATCAATACTTCCACTTGAAATGCATGGTGTCATTAACAAGTGTTTTGCTAAATACCCCGCGGAGTAAGTAAATGATCGAAGCTATTGTAACTTTTGCAATGTCATGTGAGGTTTAATTTATGTAACATTCTTTTCTAAACAATGCAGTCAAGATATCATCCTTACTAAGGGGCAAGCCGTACTGAAACGTCGTGCACTGGAGGATATTTTGATGAACCGTTGGTTTGGAAATGAACATGTGGATATGTTTGCTACTTTGTTGGTTGAAAAGAGGTCATGGTCAACTGAACTGTATAAGCCTTTCATATACGTGTCCCCACTGTATTGGGTAATTACTAACGTTAAACTTATTCTAAATTTTTTTAAGTAACCTGTCTTCCATTTTAGCATGAAATTATTCTAATCTTCTATTTATCATTTTTTATTATTTTTTATTTTTTCTGAAGATACATAAGACTTTTAAGTTTGATACTGCAGTATTTGTTAGGCATGTCACAAAAGATGCAATCTTGGATAATGAACTCATTTTATTTCCTATCATTAATCATCAGCACTGGATTCTGTTAGTCAGAGAGTTGCACTCAAAGAAATGGAAAATTTACGACTCACTTTGCAACCCATGCTTAAAGGGGTTGTTGTAGAACTTGTAAGTCGTTTTGATGCAATCTAGATGTTGAATTCATTACTATCCTATTTCAGTAACAATCAAAAATCAACTACAGTCACAGAAACAAACTCACACTCATATGACACCGCTATAACATAACAATAACACAGTCGTAACACAACATTTATAAATTGATAAGACTTTCATATAACACTATCAAATCTTATTAGGTCAATCACTTGCAAATGAAGCTGCACATGCATTCGGATCCGATATTAAAAAAGGACCTATGACATTTCCTAGAAATGTTCATACATAGAGTAACAGCCACGACTGCGGCATGTTTGTGTGCAAGTATATGGAAACTTTAGTTCATGCACAGAAGGTAGACTGGAAGGATCACACGAATTGGCAGAAACATATGGTCCATTTTAGAACTCAACTTGCCTATGAAATCTGCATGTTGGTTCTCGATAAATCTTGAGTACTGCTCATCAAACATGTGCAAATGTACATTTATGTTTTGTCGTTATTCTGTGAAGATGTGGTGTATCAAAAATTTTGTGAATATGAGGTATACAGGCTTTTTGTTTGTGAATATGTGGTTTATAAAGGTTACTATTTACTGTGAATATGTTGTGTTTTGTGTTGTTCAGTAATGATTTTATGTTGTTGAAGTGCATTATAAGTGATTAAGAATCATCCTACACAATATAACGCAGCAGAAAGGTGAAATAACAGAGCAGATTGCTCAAATAATGCAGCGAATTAAAGTTATAACACAGCAGAAGGCAAAATAATGCAGTGGAATGGTGTATAACGCAACATAATTGTCAAATAACGCAGCGTAATTGTAAAATAATGCAGGCGCCTTAAAAATAACACATAGGAAATATTCAGTGCGCGTTGCGCGCTGTTTGGCTTATTCGGCTGCTGGAGTAATGCGGGCGGAACCTAAAATAACGCAGGAGGTATATTCTTTCTACTGTAGTAACGCTTGCGGAACCTAAAATAACACAGGAGGTATAATCTTTCTACGTTACTTTACCGTAATTTCTGCCGTGGAAAGGCAAAATAACACGACCGGCGCTGAAATAACATAATTAGTCTGGAGAGTTTCACACTGAAATACAAAACATTACAAGAAGAATATTCACACCACCTTAGGCACATATTAAAATGGCTATTTTGAATCATACTTTGTGTTATTTTCGCTGTTTCGAGTGTTACTCAGGTATTATAAATGTATTATTGAACTGATATCGTGATATATTCGTATTATTAACGTGTTATTGGACTGATATTCGGTTATATTTGTATTATTAACGCGGTATTAATGTGGCATTGGACTATTTTTCACTTGTATTAATTGAAAATTTGGAAATGTAACCCATACAACACAGTACAGAAACATCTGCATTAAATTTGTAGCGTATGCAATAACAATATGTCTTACATTACATTCAAATTAACAAATTAAACAAAATTTTACAATGATGCTGGGATAATTTAAAGCTCAGTTATCACATCCATCAGTAGTCCAGTAAGTGTTTCAGATGATATTTGCGTTGGATAATATTCCTGCGAAGTTTGAAAACAAAAAAAACATTTTTAGATAAAACATATAGAGACAGATGTCAAAATAGAAGAATCCGGCCATTTCTGTTATATACCTAGCTAAGGAAGGCACACAAAATTGGATCGGATGGAAGAATACGTTCCTGGCTTGTTGATCCTTCATGTTTTTTTCCTGTATGAAATGTTTAGAAAAAGGTAGAAAAAACATATATTGAAACATGAAATGTATGGATATTTACTTTTGCATCTCTTAACTTTCTCCCAGAACGCTTTCGGCCGAGAAGATGAAACTCCTTTTGCTCTCATCTTCGCTGGGTCAGCAAGACTGTTATCTACTTTTGACCTCATTTTTGGTGAGGTCTTTTCCTTTCCTCTTAGTGCTTAGGGTCTAGCCATAGGACTTCTCCTTTTGACTATCCTAGAGGACTATAGATGAGACCCACCTTGTTTTAGAAGCTCAAACCGACTCTTTACTCATTTTGAAATTCTGCTCGTATAGTTTTCGACCTCTAAAATTTAGAAGGTCGAAACTAACACGACGGAGCTCAAAATGAGTCCCCATATGATCATTAAGCCATAGGGTCGCCCTGTGCACGATTCACACCTTCACACGCACGAATTTCGCAATTCGGATCGTCGACACGTTTAAACATTGAAATTCACATCAATCGAACATTTATTTGCTTCAAAATTAATCAGAATCGAAATTAAATTTTGAAATTGTCGATTGCAAATCGAAATTTTGACGAAATTGAATTCGACACATTATTTGACGCGACCATCGACGAGGTTTTCCAAATGACCCCGGATGATAAAACAGAATGCGTAGTTGCGTCCGGAACGTCGAAATTACCTAGGAAGGGTCAAATTTTGTCCGAATCGGCGAAAAATTGAATAAAACACTGACTAAAAAAAGAAATGAAATAAAAAAAGAATAAAACCTAAAATCCCTAACTCTCACCTCACACTCACGCCTCTAGCCGTCGCTCCCTTCTCCCATTCTTGAATAGAGCCGACTGAGCCCCCTTCTCCTCACCGAGCCCCTCTTCTTCCTCGCGAAGGATCAGCTTAAGGTCCCCTCTCCCGTACTCTGGTAAGGCTTCCACCTACTCTCTACCGCACTCCAGCTTTTCGCTCACCCTGCCTCCACGCTCTCTGCCACGACATTTGTCGCTTCTCCCCCGTCTTTGTCGCATTCCGGTTCACCTCCAGGTAAGTTGAGGCAAGTCGCTTCTCCTCCCTTGCCTATATAAAGCCCCACTTGGGGTAGGGTTGAGGTTGGCCAAAAATTTCTGTGTGGGGAAGTGCTGACAATTTGTTTTGTGGCTTTGTGGTTTCTTGTTCTTTTGGTTTTGAGCTGGCCGAATTCTGCTTTGAGAGGGGGAGGTTCTGCTAAAAAAAAAAAATTCTATTAGGCTAGGATTTGGTACTTGAGAAGGCTGGCCTTTTCTCTTCTTCCTGCCTCTCTGCTGGTTGTTTGGTTTTTGTTAGTGCTTGGTTGCTTACCTACTCAGTAAGGTATGAGCTTACTTAGTCCCAGCATTTATCATGCTTTACTCTGAGGTGAGCCAATTTTAATCGCCATTTATTAGCTTGTTGAAATCATTCTTCTGGTTATTTGGAATACATTGTTGACTCTTTTTGAGGAGGGCTGGTTTAATTGCTATACTTATGGCTTGCCGAAATTATTTCTTTTGGTCACCTGAGATATATGAGTTGGTTCTTGTGGCTGATTCCTTTTCATACCACCCAGCGCCTATATGCTTACATGGATAACACCTCAATTCTATATTTCACATTTATACCACCTAATGTTCAATACGCACCACTGAATTCATTTGGAAGGTTGACATACATACATGCTACTTAACTTCTTACACATATATATGGGATCCAGATCTGTTTCAGATTTTCCTATGCATTCACATTCATAACACCTAATTTTATACACTCTGCATTTCTTAGCTTTAAGGATTGCAAATCTGAACTTTACATTACTTGGTTTTATTCTCTGCAGCCTTTATCATTTGCGGTTCATAATCTATAAAAGCGTGGCTTAGAAATTTTGCTCTTATGATTTCTTGCATGGTGGTGTGAATAATCTTTGTAATTTGCGTCACTTGAGATTGCTCTCAAATACATTTTTTTTGGTGTATCTGGAATTCGGGAATTAAGGTCACATTAAGATCTAAAATGAGTTTAATGTGAAAGAATGAAAATGGTTACAGAATTAAGGCGTTGGAACATGTGAGTGAGTCGTGCAAATTAAAAATACATTTTATGGAAGATGTGAAGGATGCTAGAAAGAATTGCAATATAAAATTATTTTAGAAGAGAAAGCTTAGAGATTTATTTTGAATTGGGACATTTTAAATACCACTACTTGTTATGAATTCGCACACATTAAAAAAAAAGTGAAGTTTTAGGTGTTTGATATGTAAATTTAAATTGCTTGAGTGTTATGCATGTAAACACTCAGAATTCTAAACGATCCATAATAGTGTAAGTTTTGTTTCTGTTATGTTGTTGAAAGGCTTTAATTTTGGCATTTTTAGTAAAATCATGGAGTTCATATGAAAGATTTGCATGCATAGCACTTAACACTTGTATAGATTCGCATTTTCAACACCCAGACTTTTATTTTCACATACAAACCACCTTGCCCTGTGCTTGGGGTGGTATGCGTCACTTTTAGCAGGATAGAACGGTGGTGTTCTTTTTTTGCGATATGGAAAAGTTTGGGTGGCCTATTTGCCGAATCTAAAACTTTGGGGTGGCCAATTTGCAATATATGAAATGTTTTTGTCTTCTTTTTGCAAAATCTGGAAAGCTTAGGCTCTTATTTTGTAAAACCTGAAATGTTTTGGATTTTCTTTTACAAAATCTGAAAGGTTTAGGTATTGGCTTTTGGAAAATCTGAAAATATTTAGTAGTTTATTTGCAAAAATCTGAAGAGGTTTGATGGCCTATTTGTAAAAATCTGAGAGCTTTTCATGATTTATTTGCAAAATCTAAAGTGTTAGGTGGCTTATTTAAAAAATCTGAAACTTTGCATGGCTCGTTTGTAAAAATCTGAAACTTTGCATGTCTCATTTGTAAAAATCTGGAAGTTTACGTGGTTCATTTGTAAAAATCTGAGACTTCGGTGCTAAATATGTAGATATATGAGACCTATGTGGCATTCACGAAAATTTGCTCTCCATTTTCTTCCCTTCTTGACTTGCTTGAGATGCATGAAAGAGTTTGTTTGAGGGTTACTCAGTATTTTTGATAGCTTCCTTTGTGCAAAAAAGAAGACAAAAAAAAATTTTGTATCGGATTATGGGTGGAAAGCTTCGAGTAGGTGGGAAAACTTTGGCAATTGTTCTTTGGATGCTTACATACCCACCATTTAGTTCTTGCCTTGGCAATTGTTATGCTTAAAATCTCATATTTGTCCAAAGTGAATGTTTACTTTGATGCGAGCATGAGAAGTTGATTTGGTTTGTTCCTAAGCATGCATAAAGGTAAAATCTGCACTTATGTATGAACTTGGAGTTGATTTACATCCCATATACGCATGCCAAAAGTCAAAATCTACACTCCTATGTTTATGATTGGGTTGATTTACAACACATTTATAGCTGCCAAAAGGTAAAATCTGCACCTATGTGTTTGTTTCGAATTGATTGGGATTGATCCCATGCTTCTCAAAAATGGAAATCTGCATTTGTATATCGGTTTCAAAGTGCTTTGGATCATTCCTCTGGTTACCCCTACATGGAAAATTATATTGTTTAGCATGTTATGGGCCAATTTAGAGCTCCTCTTTGCTGCCCTTATTTCAAATATGCTTTGGTATGCATCATGTGATTTGCTTTTAAGTAAAAAAAAAAAGAAAGGAAAAATGAAAGAGAGAAGGTGGGGATGAAAGTTTCATGCTAGCTTCACTTTAAGCATGATAAGAGTTCAAAGATTTCTAGTTACACTTTTTTTATCATTGATACAACTCTGAATATGTTAAGCATGTATAGGAGTACTTCGAGATTCTCTTGCTAGCATGGCTTGAACGTTGTTTTGAGGATTTGGGCTCTCTTAGCTAGCCCCTGAACTTAAATATGCATGCTTTATGAAAATATTTTTACTCCTCTCTCATCTACAATATGTACATGCTTGTGATGCATGGAAATATTGATCGTTACATATATATGCTTGCAGCATTTCTTTTTATACAAATTGCAGGTGTGAAAAATTCATTTTTACGCCATTATGCTGCCTGATTTTTCTTGGTCGGGTTCAATCTTTTTCTTTTCTACTTCACTGCACTTTACTTTCCTTCCCTGCAAGCTTGCATGTTAAACAACAATATCACCCTGCATGAAAACTGAAAGTCTTAGGATAGCCGCAAAAATGAAACCAAAACTAAAATAAAAATCAAAGCAAGATAAAACTCACCTCCACAATATTCAAAATATAAGACAACTCAAAATTTAATCACAAACAAAACAATAAAACTGCAATTACAACTAAAATTAAAACGTCTCATTGGATGATTGGGAATCTCTTGGATGATGTAACCCACGTGTTGCTAACGAGATTTCTCATGGTCTAAATGAAAGTGTGGAACTCATTCAATTGAGTTTAGGAAATTTATTTGGACTAAGTGAATCCGATGAAACTAGCAGTGTCGGGATGACAAAACCATGGGATCTTAATTGGTTCTGCTTAATCAACTTTAAGATTTGTTTTACTTAAAACATTAAGCCATATTAATTTTCAACCTTTCTAAACCAGAACACTTCTCTCGTCTCCTGATTGTCACCTTCTAAAAATAAACCTCTGCAACAACGAGAAGCTTGAAGCACAGTGGGCAGCATGGCCATCTTCATCAGCAAAACTTGTGTTTACTTCAGCAAAACCTTTCTTAGAATTAAACAACAATCCATAGGATTTCGAGGTAGTTTGCCTAGTGCAACATAAATCCTAAACTTTTTGTTAGGCATTTGCATAATCTTGTTATGCAAATTAAGCCATAACTGGTCTTAAGACTCCGAGGTGGTTGTTTGGTACGACATAAACCCTCACATCTTCAAGGCCATTTATATGATTATGTCATACTAATATAAGTCTTGATTAACTAAAATTGGCAGGATTGAAACATTAAATGATACTCTCAAATTGAAGCAAAACCATAAGATAGCTGGGAAGTCACCGAAGTTCACTTTGGGTCCGTGACATCCCCTACTTCTCTTCCTTTGGACTCTTAAAAATGAACTAATCCAAATTTGAGCTATTCCCTATTGAAATCTCCAAAGTCCAATTGTTTGAAAACCTTAAACTTTGAAATTCTTGAAAGAAAACAACTGATATTTCTCGAGAGTTTTCTTGAGTGTCTTCGGACATTTAGGATGTAATTAACTATAGGTGCTTGCCCTTATAGGAAACTTTAAGAACCCAGGTAATATAAACCCTGCTTAATTCCTTTATATTAAGCAGGGGAACTTGTCAGCTTATAAAATTGGTTCGCAGACCAAATGGATGTCACAAATCTTCTAGTTTATTTAATCGAGCCCCATCATCAAGCAGTGTGTCTATTCCTCGGGATAGATACATGGTTTGTGATGCGGTGCTCATTTATATAAACTATTTGGGATATGAGATCAGTTCGATTTCAGATCTTAAAATTTTCAAACTTGAAATTATTTTCAAAAGTCCAAATGTTACCTTTCAAATATATATATATATATATATATATATATATATATATATATATATATATATATATATATATATATATATATATATATTAAATTTAAAATTCGCCGACAACTTCAAGGTAACCCCTTTTTAATATACAACACACAACCTAAAAATATGCCGACAAATTTCTGGCAACTCCGCTGGGGATTAGTTCCTCTCTCCATTTTGATGAGATGGTTTTGCTTTCATAAATCAGTAGTAAGTCCATACCCTTAGTGGACCAAATTACCATTCTTTTCGTTGGCATACATCGCTCATTTCTGTCTTGAGCTAGTGTAGTCAACTCCTTTTTAGATTTTGGAGCCACTGTTTAGACATCCCTAAACAGAGAGGATCCGGAATCCTCCCACCTCCCCAAAGAGGTGAGGTGGACCCCCAATAGGTGTTAGAATAGGAGCGATCTATTGATGTGATTTCAATGTGAATTCAACCTCCTCTAAATCTCGGACCGGGTCCGATTCTTCATTTCTCTTTGGTTTGACTTGCTGCTAACATGTCAAACTCAAATTTCACTCTAACAACCTTCCAATAAACCATAAATAAAATAAAATTTTGTCAAAATTTCAAACCAAAATAAAACTTCTCAAGACACAGCAAGTATACAATAATAAAAAAAGAAACACAAAAAAAAATTCACATGCTTAAAGGATGCCCAGTACAAAGCAAGTTAACTTGAGTACTTTCGTTGAAACTGCAAAGCAAGGGACGTCACTGACTTCCAGAAATTCTTCAAATGATAGGAGACAATGTCTTCACCCAAGCTGGTCTTTTCTTTTGACTCTGGAGTGGAGTTTGCCGTCTATATGGAGGAACTGTCTGACCTGGCAGTCATCAAGTTTGGACAAGGATTCGACAGTGTTGAAACTAAGTTTGGGAATTTGTCTGTTGAAATGATGAAACCCGAAATGAGAAAGTCAGTTGAGTCTATTGTAGAGTTCAACTTGAAAATTGTTGAAGAGCTCCCTATGCCAAAGAAGGAGTGGATTGAAATAGACTCTTCTATTATTGTGAAGTATGCCGCTAGAAGCGCTGGGACTTCTCCGAGGACTGATTCAGCTCATACTATTAGAGCCACCGTCACCACACCAACTGTTTTATTAGATAAAGGAAAATAGATTTTACATAAGAAAGAGTTAGTCAACACTTACACCCTACCTTTTTCCGGACATGAAATTTGGTCCAATTCAAAGACAGCACAACTAATGAAAGTACAAGAAAAGAAGCACAACTGGAAAAGTCTAAAAGTTGACCAGCCATGACAGCCTCGCCTGTCGCAGTCCTGCCAGCCGAGTTAGCAGCCATCTCTGCAGAAACCACACGGATCGACACGTAGCCTGAAGGAGCTTTTGAGTAAGGAGTATCCCTTTAAGGTTGAAGCAGTGGACAAAATGTTCCGCAGCTTGAGTAAGATGGTTGATTTTTAACTGCCAAAGCCAAAAAAGTCGGAAGAGATCGGTGAGAAGGATCACCCCCAATACTGCCCATAGCACCAGTTACTTGGCCACAACATAGAAACCAATTTTGTCTTTAAGGATTGGCTCGAAAAGAATTTTGAAAGAGGGAACATAGCAATCCCGAAGGAATATTTAAGAGAACCTGAAAAATGTTCTGTGAATATGATTTCGGATGTTTCGCTTGGCTTCTCTACAACGACGCCAGTGCTCGAGGGGATAAGTGATGTTCCTCAAATGTCCCCAGTTGACCTAAAAATTCTCAAAGGAAGTTCGATTGAGTCCACCATAGAGAAGCTCAGAGTTGACATTGCACAACTATTTGAAGACCAGAAAGAAGATGTCGAAAATGGAGATTACAGCTTACCAGATTACATGGAAGGCGATTTTGCAGAAATCAATGTCATCGAGACGGAGGCCACACCATCCTCGTTCGACACTCCTTTAACCACTAAGGAGAACACCGCGGATGAGTTTCAAATGGCCATTCAACAGTGGGATGAGAAAATAGGTCAAATGAAGAAATAACTGGAGGAAATAATGATCGTCATAGGTACAACTCAAGGGTAGTCGTAGTCGTTACCAAAAGCTGCTTTGGAGGCAAACCAACCAGAAATTATTCACATTACGAATTAAAGAAAAGAGTCCACCTCTGACAAACAACTGAAGAAGGATCTAGTTCAGGGTCCGATGCTGGAGAGTGACATTAAACAGATGGTGGAACAATAGGTGAAAGAAGCCCTGGTCCAATCAGAAATGGAGGAAGCAGATTCAAAGGGTAGACCTTACCCAGAAGAGTTTGATACCGTTCAGTACCCCAGAGGGTTCGTATCACCGTTGTTCAAAACTTTTGAGGGAACTGGAAATCCCCGACAGCATGTGGAACACTTCCGACCAAGCTACTTCAACGCGGGGGTAGTGATCCATGAAAAAATACCCATTTTTATGCCTTGATTTTTATCAAATTTTTAAGGATATTATAATTTAATGAAAGGTATTTTTGTGTTTTTGGATATAGATGATAAAAAATGTTCAAGAAGGAAAAAAAGTGAAAAAAGAGCAAAAAGGAGCAAAAATGAGCCAAAATGAAGCCAAAATGCAAAATTGTCAAAATTATTGGTCCAGCGCCTAGGCGCCAGAATCCGGCGCCTAAGCGCTCGGTCGATACGGGACCTGTCAAGATTTTTGACGACTTTTGGACGGTTATTTTGACTGTGTTAGCGGTTATTGGATCTTCTAGAAGACTGGCAGTTGTTCCTGGTTTATAGGACATGTGATACAATGTATTTGGACGCTTGGAAACAGTTTTAATCCGAAGAGGTGTGATCCAAAGTGAAGAGGTGTGAAGAACTGGACGCAGAGTCCGGCGCCTAGGCGCCAAATTTTGGTGCCTAGGCACCAGACACACCTTCTAGAAGTTCATTGAAGGTGGACACATTTTGAAGAGGTGCCTTGAGGTAACCCTTGAAGCCTATAAATAGGAGGCTACTCCTTCAGAGAAAAACGCCCAAGTTAGTCCCCTTATCTAGAGCCCCTCTAGAGAGAGAATTAGAGAGATACTTTAGGGACACATTTTACTATCCTTCATAAATTAGTTAGTTATTTTATTTAGAGTTTGTATTGAGAGTTTAAAGAGTTGGTGCTTTTGAAAATTATTTGCTTGGAGTCAGAAGAATTCAGAGGTTCAGCAGGAGATACACTTGAGATAAGTATTTGTAATTTTATTCAAAGTTTTATTATCATGTTTTATTGTTTAAATTCAATGTGTTCTGAGTAGTTAGTTTACTTTCTCCTTTCAATTATGAAAAAATAAATAAGATAATATAAAATATGTTAGAGAATTATAAACTATTTATATTTTAAAACATTGTGATGATATTAATACCAGATCTTAATTTACTATTTAAATTGGCTATTTAAATTGTTAAAATCTATTGAAGAGTTTTGATACCTAGAAGGAGATGAATTTTTAACTAGTAGATGTCACATGAATCCTTGGGTAGTCGAAGGCCTTGTGCGGGTTATTCAAGGTGAAGTGCAAATAAATAGGAAGATATTATATAATGGGCGTAGAATTGATAATTTTTTAGAGTGACATACTAAATTCTTGTAATTTGTTTTATAGAGAAGGAAAGGGTCACTAGTAGGGCCGACCATAGCCACCCTTGGACATCTAATAGTGTGAGCCTAAATTAACCCATTCTACTAACAATACATCCAGACTCGATCTATAGAGCTACCCAATGTTCTTTACACCTGGATCAAAGGGTAAAGAATATGAATGCTTCTATTTGGCACAATACCATAAATTTATATTCTCCACAAATATTATCATTATCTTAAAAAATCTTGGATTAATTGAAAGGAAGAAAGTTGTTGTCTTATTGCTATTTGCATTAATTATTTCATTATTGCTTTATTATTGCATCTAGTAAATTAAAAATATCAAATTTATAACTATAAAAGAAATACTTAAAAATAAAATTAAAATATTTAAAAATCCATAACTCACTCCTCGTGGGATCGATACTGTAGTCTTTGTTTCAAAGCCTTATATTACTTGATACGATACGTATACTTGCGTAGTACCCCTAGTGTGTAAAATATTTTTGATAAAATTATATTTATATACACTAGATGCTATTATTATCTATTACGTTTTGAAAGCATTAACTATTATATTTGTCATCAGTGGATTGCGGGTCAAGTTATTGGCACCATTGTCGGGGATTAAATTTTTAGTACGCATATATTTAGCGTGGGTCAAGTTTTTGGCACCGTTGCGCGGGGAGGAGCGGAGGCAAATTTTTAGATTTTAAATATTTTTATTTTATTTTATTCATTTTCTTTTATTATCAAAAATATAAAATACCAAAAAAATAAGAAAAATAAAAAATAATAAAAACAATTTAACTTTTAATAAGTAGAGATTTTATTTCTTATTAATTTACTTTATATGCGTAGTGCTGGATCTGAAGGATTATTACCTTTAGATTCTGAATTAGAAAGAACTATTAAAAGAATTAAAAAATGAAAACAAACTAAAAAAAAATCCAAAAGATGGCTAATTTACATAACAATTTACAAAATCCA
This sequence comes from Papilionanthe hookeriana x Papilionanthe teres, assembly GCA_022702705.1. Classification (NCBI taxonomy): domain Eukaryota; kingdom Viridiplantae; phylum Streptophyta; class Magnoliopsida; order Asparagales; family Orchidaceae; genus Papilionanthe; species Papilionanthe hookeriana x Papilionanthe teres. Next base: position 105,878,581 of record CM040428.1, on the reverse strand, counting down.
ATTGAAATTAATGAACAAAATGTTTACAAACCATTAAGGGATTATGCTAACCCTACAGTTGATGAACTTCATAGTAGTACTCAAATACCTGTTGTAGATGCTAATTATTTTGAGCTTAAACCATCTATCATTCAAATGGTTCAAAATAATCAATTTGGAGGAACACCAAATGAGGATCCAAATTTACACCTTGCTAGTTTTTAGAACTTTTTGCTACCTTTAAATATAACAATGTTTCGATGATGCTATTAGACTTAGACTCTTTCCTTTTTCTTTAAGAGATAAAGCAAAGACGTGGTTGAACTCATTAGCAATAGGTTCTATTAAAACATGGGCTGAAATGGCACAAAAGTTCCTTGCTAAATATTTTCCTCATTCTAAAACTGCTAAATTAAGAAATGATATTACTTCATTTAGTTAATTTAACGAGGAGACAATTTATGAAACTTGGAAAAGATTTAAAGAACTATTAAGAAAATGTCCTCATCATGCTTTACTCGATTGGTTAATTATTCAAACTTTTATAATGGTTTAATTGGATCACTAAAATCAGTTATTGATGCTTCGTCTTGGAGGTTCTTTAATGTCTAAATCATTTGAAGAAGCTTATACTTTAATTGAAGAAATAGCTAACAATAATTTTCAATGACATTCTGAAAGGATTAATCCTAAAAGAATGTCAAGTATTTAAGATAACGAAGCCTTTTCTATCTTAGCTTCACAAGTAGCTGCAATATCTAAGAAATTATATAATTTTGCCATCAACATATCACAGAACAACTCATCTAATATTGAAGATTCTCAAACTATTGAAACTTTACAAGCTATTGCTAGTAAAATAATCCGTATTCAATTTATTATAATCCTGGATGGAAAAATCACCCTAATTTTAACTGGAATAATCAACAACAACAATGAGGTAATAATCAATCCCATCCAACTAGAAATTGGAATAATCAAGTAAATTCATATTATAAACCACCTGGATTTAATAATCAACAGAAAAATTTATCAATAGAAGAATTAATTTTACAAACGAGTAATCAATTACAAAATCAAAATACTGCTATTCGTAATATTGAGAATCAAATGGGACAAATCGCTCATTAATTAATTACAGATCTCCAGGAACACTTCCTAGTAATGTTGAAATTAATCCAAAAGAAACTGGAAAACAACATGAACATGTTAAAGTTGTACAACTTAGAAGTGGAAAGGAATTAAAAGAAAGAATGCAGAATGAAATTGAAAAAGAGATTGAGGTTGAAGAGATAAAAAAACCTAAAGAAACTCCTTCTCCTAATCATGATCAAACTAATATTTCTATTAATGTGGAAGTTGAAAAACCACCACCACCTTTTCCTCAAAGAATAAAACAGAAGAAGCTTGATCATCAATTTTCTAAGTTCTTTGAAATTTTTAAGAAACTTACTATAAACATACCTTTTGCTGAAGCTTTGGAACAGATGTCAACTTATGGAAAATTTATGAAGGATATATTAAGTAAGAAAAGAAAATTTGAAGCTTTTGAAACTGTTGCATTAAGTGAAGAATGCAGTGCAGTAATTCAAAAGAAATTACCTCATAAACTTAAAGATCCTGGAAGTTTTACTATACCTTGTGCTATTGGAGAAAAATTCTGTGGAAAATCTTTATGTGATTTAGGAGCAAGTATTAATCTCATGCCATTTTCTATTTATCGAAGGTTGAATTTAGGAGAGATTACTCCCACTACTGTAACCCTTCAGTTAGCTAATAGATCTATCACTTACCCTAAAGGAGTTATAGAGGATGTACTTGTTAAAGTAGATAAATTTATCCGCCTCGTGGATTTCATTGTACTTGATATGGAAGAAGATAAAGAAATACCAATTATTTTAGGGAGACCTTTTCTAGCTGTCGGACGAGCTATGATTGATGTGCAAAAAGGAGAATTAACTATGAGAGTTAATAATCAAGAGATTAAATCCAATGTTCTTAAATCTATGAAGTACCCTGACAAAGAAAAATGCTATCGTATGGATATTTTTTATTTTATAATTAAAAAACACTATCGAGAAAAATGTAAAATCATTTCTGAAGAAGAAATTGAATTTTTAACTAATGAAAATGAAGAACTAAAAGAAGAAGAATTACTTAAAGAAACTCATTATATTAAAGATAATCGGGAAACTTTAGACATAACTAAAAATGATATACTTTTACCCTCAATTAAAAAAGCCCCTGAACTGGAATTAAAAATGTTACCTTCATATTTAAAGTATGCATTTCTTGGAAATTCATTAACTTTAGCTGTTATTATTTCTTCTGAGCTAAGTTTAGATCAAGAAGAAAAATTAATAGGAGTGATAAAAAATTATAAGAAAGCTTTTGGTTGGACTATTGCTAATATATGAGGCATAAGCCCTGCCATTTGTACGGATAGAATTTTAATGGAAGAAAATTTTAAACCTACTATTGAACCGCAAAGAAGATTAAATCCTATCATGAAAGAGTTTGTTAAAAAAGAAATTTTAAAATGGTTAGATGCTGGAATTATTTATCCTATTTCCGATAGCCAATGGGTAAGTCCTATTCATTGTGTTCCGAAGAAAGGAGGAGTAACTGTCACAGTCAATGATAAAAATGAACTAATTCCTAAAAGACAAGTTACTGGATGACGAATTTGTATTGATTATCAAAAGTTAAATGATGCCACTAGAAAGGATCATTTTCCTTTACCTTTCTTGGATCAAATGCTTGACAAATTAGCTGGACACTCATATTTCTATATCTGGATGGACATTCTGGTTATCATCAATTACTTATCGCTCCTGAGGACCAAGAGAAAACAACATTTACAAGTCCTTATGGAATATTTGTCTTTAGAAGAATGCGTTTTGGTTTATGTAATGCACCTGCAACTTTTCAAAGATGTATGATGTCAATATTTTGTGATTTGATTGACAAAGGAATTGAAGTATTCATGGACGATTTTTCGGCTTTTGGAACTTCTTTTGAGTCTTGTTTGGAAAATATTTCCAAAGTTCGAAAAGATGTGAAGAAACAAATTTAGTTCTTAGCCGGAAAAATGTTAATTTATGGTCACAGAAGGCATTGTACTTGGTCACAAAGTTTCACAAAAGGGATGGAAGTTGATCAAGCAAAAGTAAAAATTATTGTTGAACTGCAACCCTCTACTACTGTTACTGATGTGAGAAGTTTTCTGGGTCATGCTGGATTTTATAGAAGATATATAAAGGATTTTTCTAAAATTGCTAAACCTCTCGGTCATTTATTGGAAAAAGAAACTAAATTTGAATTTAATGAAGACTGTGTTAAAGCTTTCAATATTTTAAAAGAAAAATTAATAACTGCACCTATAATTATTGCACCTAATTGGAATAAACCTTTTGAATTAATGTGCGATGCAAATGATTTTGCAATTGGAGCTGTATTGGAACAAAAATATGAGAAAATTATCAAAGTTATATATTATGCTAGTAAAACTCTTACTGAAACTCAAAGAAATTACACTACTACTGAGAAAGAGCTTTTAGCTATAGTATATGCCTTTGATAAATTTAGACCTTATCTTCTTGGTACCAAATGCATAGTTTATACTGATCATTCCGCTATTAAATATTTAATGTTAAAAATAGATGCTAAACCTAGACTGATAAGATGGGTTTTACTTCTACAAGAATTTGATTTTCAAATAGTGGATAGAAAAGGAACGAACAACCAAATTGCTGATCATTTATCTAGAATTAAGAATGATGTTATTACTAAAGAAAATATAAATGAGAAATTTCCTAATGAAAATTTGTATGTTATTCAAGGATGCCAAACACCTTGGTATGCAGATATAATTAACTACTTAGTTAGCAATATTTTACCTTATGGATTGGATAACAAATTTATTAAGAAATTTAAAAATGATGCTAAATCTTATATTTGGGAAGATCCTTATTTATTTAAAATAGGTAGAGATTCTGTAATTCGTAGATACGTACCTTATGAAAAAACTTATTCTATTATCCAAAATGTCATGATTCCGAATTTGGAGGACACTTTGGAATAGATAAAACTGCATTTAAAATTTTAAATTCAGGATTTTATTGGCCAACTTTATTTAAAGATGTGAGACATTATGTGAAAACATGTGATCAATGTCAAAGGATGAGAAATATATCCAAGAAAGGTGAAATGCTTTTAAACTATATATTGGAAGTTGAAATTTTCGATATATGGGGTTTAGACTTTATGGGACCATTTGTACCATCATCTGGAGAAATTTATATTTTATTAGCGGTTGATTACGTTTCAAAGTGGATTGAAGCTGTAGCTTTACCTATCTGTGATTCCAAAAATGTTTCAAAATTTTTAAAGAAGGTGACTTTTTCAAGATTTGGAATGCCTAAGGTAATTATCACAGATGGTGGAAGTCATTTTAGAAATATAAGAATTCAATCATTATTGGAAAATTTTGGAATCAAACACAGAATTAACTGCATATCACCCACAAACAAGTGGAATGGCTGAAATATCAAACAGAGAAATTAAAAGAATTTTAGAAAAGAGTGTTAATCCTAAAAGAACTGATTGGGTTGATAGACTTGATTCTGCATTATGTGCTTATAGAACAGCTTATAAGACACAAATCGGAATGTCACCTTACTGGTTAGTTTGTGGTAAACATTGTCACTTACCCGTTGAACTTGAACATAAGCTTATTGGGCGATAAAGAAGTTTAATTTTGATTTGAATACTGCAAGAGAAAAACGATTATTGCAATTAAATGAGATGGATGAAAAAAGAAATGAATCATATGAAAATGCAAGGATTTATAAAGAGAAAATGAAAATATTACATGATAAAAAGATTTCAGGAAAAATATTTGAGCCTGGACAAGAAGTTGTTGACCTCACTTTTGATGAGGTCTTCTCTTCTCCTTTTAGTACTTAGGATCTAGCCTTAGGCTTTTCCTTTGACTATCCTAGAGGACTAGAAATGGAATCCACCACTTAGAAATTCAAACTACTTCTTAAATCCCTACAAACCCCGCAAGCTTGATTGTAAACCCCTAATTACCTAGAGGGTTGAGATCAAATGTGGAAGTTTAAAGGATGAGTTCCCTATAGGACTCTTTGGCCTTAGGATCACCCTGAGTGGCCTGGTCTGGTGAGAGCTGACTTACACATACACTACACCCTCACACACACACATCCTAAAAACCACACCTATACCCAACTTGATCTCCTCACTCATGTAGGTAATTCACATGGATGGACCTTAACCCCTAAGCCCCTGGCTAAGAGGGTTATAAACAACATAGTGAATACCTCAAATGAGTCCTTTCATGACTCATATGAGCTTATCATGGCTTCATGGCTCAACCAAAATAATTTCATTTCACTTACATTTGACCAACCTTCATTTTTTCAAAATTTCAATTTTTGACCTCCGGGGCCCCGGACCCACCAAACCTACCAAATGCCCTTGGAGCTACCCAAAATTTGCAAAATCACCTAAATTACCCAAAATTTCTCAAAATCAGTCCTAAACATTTCCCCCCACTCAAATTGATCATCCATAGCCAAAAATACTAAAAATTTTAAAAGTACCCCCCAATACCCTCCAAATACCCAAAATGCCCTTCTTAGCCCAAAAATTCAAAAATTCCAAAAATTCCCAGAAAATTCTTAAAAATCCCAAATATTCCCAATTTCATTTTGTTCAACTATACCATGGGCTAATTTTGCCAATTTACCCCACTTTTACCAACACCCCCAAATTGACCCATTTTAAACCCAAGTGAACCCAATGTCAAACCAAACCACCCCAATTGATCTCAATTCTAGTCCAATTCAATTCTAAGCTTCAATTCAATATCCCCAACATCAATTTAGACCAAATCTAAGTCCAATTTGATTGAAATTTGAGCTCAATTTCAATTTGAGGCATAAGGCTCAATTTTGGCCCATGACCTAAACCTAGCTCAAACCAACCCAATTCAACCTCAATTGGTCCCAAACCTTTTCTAAAACCTTCCTAACACCCCCATAAACAAAACACTAACTTGATTTGCCCAAAATTTGAACCTAAACTCCACCCAAACCTAACCCAAAACCAAAATCCCTTAAATAGGCCTAAATCCACCATGAACCCAAATAGGCCCAAATCCCAAAATTAAAGCCCAACCAAGGTTGAAAACTCTTTGTGACACTCCCATGAACATTTCTCAACATTAATTTTACATCAATTTCAACATTAGCCCAACCTTAGCCCAAGTTAGTCCATTTTGACCTATTTTGACCCTATCACCAAGAGGACCCAAATTAGACTCAATTCAATTCCAAATCACCTCAAATTTGTCTCAAATCACTCATGACACATCCCTAAACCAAACCCAACATTTATTTAGCAAGGCCCTTTGCAAAATTTTTTATCTAAAAGCCCATTTTGAAACATAAAAGCCCTTTCCCTTAAGCCATTTTAAAATCCCACCTTTACCAAATTTTAAAAGCCCAAACCCATCCTAAAGCCCACATTACAATCTCATCTCATCCTCACTCAATTAATATCACTCCCTAAGTGCTAAATCCATCATGAAAATCAAACCGAAATGGTATTATGCCAAATCCCATCAAATAACCCCAAAATTTCCAAAAATTCCTAAAACCCTTTTCCATGAAAATTGACCAAACTCTTGCTAAGCCAAATGTGAGCCATCAAGCCATGTATAAGCCACATGAAGCCATGGATGGTTTGACTTTTCACCAAGCTATTAATGGCAAGGGGAGGGGGACATTTTCTAAGCTCTCACTAAACCTTTTTAACCTTTTTAATCTCTCACCCTAACCGAAAATTAACTTAAACAAAATTGATATGGACTTCACCACACATGTGAGCTTGACCCACCTGACCTCCTCAGCCCAAAATCAGGCCATGGGGAGATGAACCAAACCCAAAACCATGGCTTGCACCAAATCAAGCCAAAATGGACACTCCTCCATGCCACTTTGATCCAGCCCCTTTACACTTGGCAAAACTCAATTGAACCCACAGGAATCAAGCCCTGACTTCCCTGAGCCCGAGGTCGACCCGACCCCGAACGATTGATCCAAGCCCCTAACTCCCCTCGGGAAGCCATGGCCATGGCTATTTAAGCCGACCAACCCCTCTCGGCCAAAAGGTTGGCTGAACCAAACCTTCACAGAATCCCTCCAAACTCCTCACAAAGCTTCCCCTAGCCAAGAGCAATCCATCCCCACTGTTCTCCTGCCCTAACTCCCACTGATTGAGCTCAATTTTGGAGCTCAATTCTCAGGCCAGAACAGGACACTCTCAAATCCTCCACCAAAATCAAATTAAACTTGCCCACACCTGCACAAGACCAAGAGAAGGAGTTCCCTAGTGAAAACCCCCTCTCCAGGCCACCCATTTGTTCTAGCCTCCAAAGGTTGAAATTAGGTCTGGTGGAAATCAGGTCTAGGCAATTCCCCAGGGCCAGAGACCTCATCTGGAGCTTGCTTAGGTTCAATCGAAGGTGACACAACTCTCAGATCAAAGCCACACTTCTCTGAGCAAAGGTGTGTGCTCTCTCTTCTTCCCGAGCTTCTGAACATTCTCTATTTTGATTGGGTTAATTTCATGCCACATAAACCGTATGGATGTGTTCGTCTCTTCAAGACGAATACATAGAGTAGAAGAACGTACAAATCGGTTAACAATCGACAGAGATATCAAGCCTAGAAGATGGACGGCTCTCGGGTGAAGTCGATCGGGGACGATGAGCGGATGCCGTCCATTCACGCGTGTAGTGGACGGACGGCTCAGATGGCGTCGGAACGGGAGATGATACATGAATGGCGGGCCCCCGCAGCGCTGACTCAGATGGCGGCGCCGAATTAGAGCGCGCCGCGTGGCCTTTCAGAGCTGCCGAGGATGGTGTGGCGCCGCGTGGATAAGTAAGAAATTAGGGCTATTTTCTATTTATTTAATTACCAGAAATTCAAAAATCCATATCTTTGCATAGAAAAATCACAAAAATAAAATAAAAATACCCTCTTACTCGGTGAACGAGAGGAGAATAATGTGGAAAAGAAATCAAGTCATTTCATCAAGTATTTTATTATTAATGATTTATTTACTCTCTGCATTGTTTTAATTCTTCATTTGTATAGGAAATTCACCATGGCATGAGACCATAGGGCTTTTGAAGCCTCTGAACTTGGGAACATTCCCTGAATTTTCCAAGGTCAGAAGCTATCCCTATGAGAAGTTATTGATTTTCCAAGTTCATCTTACTGTTTTGAGTATTTTAATTCCAATAATTAGCATGTTGAGAAATAAATTCTAGGAAAATTTGGTGATGTTTCTTATGACCAGAGGAAGCTAGGAAAAATAGGTTTTGAGTTAATTCACATGGAAATACCTTAATTGGCCTAAACACCTAAAATTGAACTTTAATTAATTAGGGTTAAATATACATCAAATTAACTTGAAAACAATTCTCCACTGATCTTGAGGATTAGAGGAACATCACATAAAAATTTGAAATCAATTGGAAATGTTTAACCCCACTAAATGGATTAATTAAGTCACATAACCAAAATTAAAGTTTAAAAATTCATAACTCACAAAATACTTTTCAAAAATTCACAAAAATAGTTCTGGGGCTTCTCTGATATCAGAGAAATTTAGGAAAATTAAAATTATAATTTTCTAAAAAAGTTGATTTTTATCATTATTTTAATATTTTTAATAATTAAAAAATAATAAAAATCATAAAAATATTAAAAATCACCAAAATGTCACATTTTGAATTCTAATCACCTAGGAACAAACCAAATATTTTTCCTAAGTCTCTAGGGTAAGATATTGAATTTTAAAGGCTTAAAACAATTTTTGAATTAAAAAAAATGATTTTCTTTAACATTTCCACTAAAATAATTCTAATAAATCAAAGAAAAATCAGAAAAATATAAAATTTGATTCTCTGATTTCCTTTAGGTGAGAGAGATTTTTGAAAAATATAAAATCCCTTTTTCAATTTTTATTTCCTTTTTAAATTAATTAATACTCCAAAATTCAAAATAATTCTAATAAATAAAATATAATTCAAAAAATCACCAAAATTGGCACAAATAGTCCTCTAATCATTAGGAACATCCCATAATTTTCTTAAGGATAGAAATATTTCCTTGGCCATGTTATTGAATTTTCCTTGAAAACCCCTATTTTCCATTAAAAAATAATTACATAAATAAATTAAATACAGAAAAATCACATTTTCTCCTCTAATGTCTTAATTGACATGTGAGTGAGGTTACATAAAAATTTCAAGTTCACTTGAGCTTAGTTTAGTGAGTTATAGAATTATTAAGCTTGAAGGGCAAAAGGGTAATTAAAAATTTCAACCCTTAATTAAAATTTTAGGATTAATCAAAAAGGGAGGGTAAAATATTTGATTTTAAACTGATTTTGGATGATTGAAACTTAAATGACTGAGGGTAGAAACCTACTAACCATTTCAAATCTAATTAAAATAAAACTTTAATTAATTAATTAATTGAAATTTTGGAAGAATAATAGAAATTGGAATTATTAAAGTAGGGATATTATTAAGAGAATAATTGTTCTTTAATTTATGAATCCCTAAATTAATCACTTCAATAATATTTAATTCTTAACTAAAAGGATAATCCTAACTTAAAATTTAAAATGCTAAACAATTTAATAATTAAATTAAATTTAATTTAAGATGTTGAGATTAAATTAAATCAAAATCTAAATCAAATTAACACCTTAACAATTAAATTAAATCATATTTAATATGTTAAGATAAAAATTAAAATTAAATCAAAATAAATTAAATCAAATTAAGTTGAATTAAAATTAAATTAAATTAAAATTTAAAATTAAATTAAATTAAAATTTAAATTAAATTAAATTTAAATTTAAATTAAATTAAATTAAAACAAATTAAATCAAAATTAAATTAGATCAAATTAAATTAAATTAAATTAAATTAAATTAAATCAAATCAAATTAAATTAAATTAAATTAAATTAAACTTAAATTAAACTTAAATTAAATTGAATTAAAATCATTTAACAACACACCTAAATGAAATCATTAAGAGTTAAACCAAACACTTAAAGTGAATTTAAAACATAAAGGTTAAATCTAAGGTATAACATCACTTAAAACGTAAATATTTAAATTAAATCTAAAAAAAATGACTTGAACACTATTCCAAACTTAAACTAATTTTTATAATTAAGTCAAAATTAAAATTAAATCATTAAGTTTAAATCATTAAAATACTTAATAAGTTAATTTGCCCTTTTAAAGCTCTTATTATTATAACTCTTAAATGAAGTATCAAGTGAAGTGTTACTTCACTTATCGGAAATTCAAATGTCCTAGTTCATTGAGCAAGAGAACAAAACTTAAACCCCTGGATGATTAATTCACCTGTGCAACTAAATTTACTTGGACTCAAAACAATCCCAGAAATATTGAAAAGATATTCAGGACTCGTCCTAAGCACTTCCCCAATATGAAGGGATGTTTTAAAAGAACAATTGAATCTAGTTGTTCTTTGATGAAGAAAATCATCCTTAAACCAAACCAAGAACCTAGACGTCATAGGAGATGACTAGTTATAGGATTAGGAACTTGGTAGACAACCAAAACCCTTTCCCTTAGCTTTACTCAGGTATTTCTTGCAAAATATTTAAATGCCTTAACATGTGTTTCAAGTGCAGCTTGGGATGACGGGAAGACCCTCCAGGTATACTTTTATTTTATTGCAATCTACTTACATGCACTGTACTTTACTTTTTCTTGCATGATAAACAAGATTGTTGCATGAAAACCAAAACCTTTAAGATAGTCCCTGAACTGAAACCAAAACTAAAATAAAAGTCATTGCAAGATAAAATTCACCGCCACAACATTACAAAATATAAAATAACTCAAGATTTAATCACAAACAGAACAACAAAACTACAATTGTAATTAAATTAACATGTCTCGTTGAATGATCGAGAATACCTCGGATGAAATAACCCACGTGTTGCTAACGGGATTTCCCACGTGCCTAAATGAAAGTGTGGAACTCATTCAGTTGAGTTTAGCAAATTCATCTGGACTAAGTGAATTCAACGAAAACAACGGTGTCGGGATGACGGAACCGTGAGATCTAAATCGGTTCTGTTTAAACAACTTTAAGATTTGTTTTAATTAAATATTAAAAACACTTGGATTTTAAGATTTCCTCTAAACCAAAACACTTCTCTCATCTTCTGATTTATGACTTCTAAAACTAAACCAACCCATAAGATCTACTTCAACAAAACTTTCTTAGAATTAAACAACCAACCCATAAGATTTTGAGGTAGTTCACCTAGCGCGACGTAAATCCTAACTCCGTCTTTAGGCTTTTGCACAGCTCTGTTGTGCAATATAAGCCCTAACACTTTAGGATTCCGAGGTCGTCGTCCGATACGACGTAAATCCTCCTACTTTACGAGTTATTTGTATAATCGAGTGATTATGTAAATGTAATTCCTATAATTAATTGACGAGATTGAAACTTAAATAAATTCACTTCCGAAATTCAAAGCCTAACATTAGGATAGTCTGGGAAGTCACCGAAGTTCACTTCGGGTTTGTGACATCCCCTACTTCTCTTCCTTTGGACTCCTGAAATAAAATGTTCCAAATTTGAGCTAATCCCTTTTGAAATTTCAAAAATCCAATCCTTTGAAAACTTTAAACTTTGAAATTCTTGAGAGCAAAACCACTGATCATTATCGAGAGTTTTCTTAAATGACTCCCATCATTTAAGATGTAATTAACTATAGGGGCTTGCCCTTATAGGGAACTTTAAGAACCCAGGTAATATAAACCCTGCTTAATTTCTTTATATTAAGCAGAGGAACTTGTCGGCTTATAAAATTGGTTCGCAAACCAAACGAATGTCACAAATCTTCTAGTTTATTTAATCAAGCCCCATCATCAAGAAGTGTGTCTATTCTTCGGGATATATACACGATTTGTGGTGCGGTGCTCGTTTATATAAGCTATTCGGGATGTGAGATTGGTTTGATTTCATATCCTAAAATTTTGCAAACTTAAAATTATTTTCAAAATCAAATACTACTTTCTAAATTATATATATATTTAAATTAAATTTAAAATTTAAATTTCGCCGACAATTTCTGTAGACGACCCATTTTCAAAAATACAACACTCAACCTAAAAATAAGCCGTACAATTTCTGGCGACTCCGCTGGGGACTAGTTCCTCTCTCCATTTTGATCAGATGGTTTTGCTTTTATAAATCGGTGGTGAGTCCATATCCCTAGTGGACCAAAACTACCATTCTTCCGTTGGAATACCCCGTTCATTTCTGTCATGAATGAGTTTAACCAACTCCTTCCGGATTTAGGAGCCACTGTTTGGACACCCCTAAACAGAGAGGTTCCGAGATCCTTTTACCTCTTTTCCGAGGTGGGATGGACCCCCAATAGGTGTTAGTTTAGGAGCGGTCCTTCGAGTCGAGAAGTCTTGCATAAGACTTTCTCTTCCTTTCTAATTCTGAATCGGATCCTTTACCTTTTCTACACCTTTGAACATTCTGTTACTAATAAACAAATCCTCTAATGAACGACTCTTTTAATAAATAAAGCCTTTTTTATAAATAGATAAATGAAAATGTGTTCGGACTCTTTCTTTTTCGTCCGAAATTTTACGATGAAAAGAAGCATAATTCGGGACTGACATTCGGAATCTGCCCTGCAGAAAATTACTGCCCCGAAGTTAATATTTTCCTTCACCATTGGAATGGACTTCGCTGTTTACAAGGATGAGCTGCCCGACAATGGGATCATCCGTTTCGGACAAGGATTTGGCAACACAGATGTCAAGTTCGCTGACGTCACTCTCTTCACACTAATGGACAATGTGTAAGAAACTGAAGAGCCCGTGATTGAGTTCAACCTAAAGTCGGCTCAAGAATTCCCTCCCCTGCAAAGGGTTCCAGCTGAGAGGAGTACTACTGTTCGTAGGAGGACTGTTGTCTCTACCCCCACCGGTCTAGTCATCTCCGCACCTACCCCGACTTCTGCCAAACTGAAGGGGAAGGAAATCCAAGTCTGTGATGAGCCTGTCACCATGGAGGGTACAGATTTCGCTATAATACCATCTGTTTTTGAGATTGGGTCCAGTTCAAGAGTTGCACCTCTAACTCGGACTCAAATAAGAAATAGAAGCACGTAGATCGCCAAGAAAGCTAGAGCTGCTGAAGTTGCTTTTCTAGAAGAAATTCCTGAAGAAAGAGAAGAACTGCCTAAGTATATACCTCTATTGGAAGGGAGCAGGTTTCACCCCCTCTCTGCCGCATCAGATGAAGAGGATGTTCGTAGGATCGCCACCGCATTACCCCGACCTGCATACTACAACAATTACAAGAGGAAAAGGGATAAGGCTACGCCATTTGCCCAACTGCAAGCTGTGATAGAAAGATTGGCAAAGAAAGAAAGATGCCCTGTGTCAGAAATCTTAAGAAGGATAGGACGAGTGCCAGCTTGCCTCGGACCGCGAATAGAGCATGTTGCTGCCACAGAGAAATCAAAGAAGAAGATAAAAGCCAGTTCGCCCGTTGTTGTATCGGGTCTACAAATTAGGGAGGATACCACCTTCCAGCATATAGCCGATAGACCATCCAGTCCTAGGCTTCCGGCTGCAAGAAGGATGGTATGGCGACCTACTACTGGCGAACTAAGACCAAAACAATGTCCTAAGAAGAAAAGTCTCGTCAGGAGACTTGAATCTGAAGAAAGTGCTACTGCAATAAAGGGGACTCCCGGGAAGGAAGTTCAACAACCGTCACGAGACAACTGCGAGACCGTGCGAAAAGGGCCACTAGAGGATGCCATGGACAAGTTAAGGACCGACATCCGACGGTTAGCAAAAGAAAGAGAAGAAGAATTAGGAGACGAAATTGACTCATCAGAGTTCATGGATGAGGAGTATGCCGAGATTAACAAGGTTGAGAAACGAGCATCGTCAACTTCGCAAGGTGCTCCGGCAGCTGCGGAAAGAGATGAACCGGAAGTGTTGAGAGCACAGCTTCGGGAAAGAGATGATACAATTTCCCAGATGGCAAAGAGGATGGAAGAGATGGCTGCTGCCTTAGCCACTCTCCAGAGTCAGGCCCAGCCTCAGAAAGAGACACCCCTAGAAATTATCCATATTGCAGATGGAGGAAAAGAGATCACATCCGTCAACGAAGACGAACCACCAAAGAAGGATTCTACACAAAGCATGATTCCAGAAAAGGATATTAAAAATATGGTAGAACAACAGGTACGAGAAGCTTTAGTACAATCCAAGAATGGAGCATCTATTCAGACGGGTAGACCTTACCCCGAAGAGTTGGATGCAGTCCAATACCCGAAAGGCTTCGTACCACCTCTGTTTAAGACTTTTGATGGAACAGGAAACCCTCGGCAGCATGTCGCACATTTCTGTGCTAGTTGCTGCAATGCCGGTGGAAGTGACGCTCTACTCTTCCGCCAGTTCGTCAGCAGTTTGTCAGGGATTGTCGAACGGTTCAGTAAAGACCTTTTCATAACTGGAGAATCTCTTCGTTAAAAGATTTGCCGGGGCTCAGCACCATATCACTATCGGTGATCTAGTGGTGGAGCAACAAAAGCCGAACGAGACTTTAATGGATTACATACTTCGATGGAGAAACTTAAGCATGAAGTGTGAACCACAGCTTCAAGAACAACATGCAGTCGGTATCCTACTTAAAAGTATCCATGGCCCGATAGCACTCCTCCTTAAAGGATTTACAATCAAGACTTTCAAGAAGTTGCTTAGCAAGGCTGGGAGCTCGCAAGAAGAGGCAAAAAAGTTAAGTTTCGTAGAAAAGAATGATACGCAGAAGCCTGTAAAACATTCGAAAAGAAATCTGGAATCGTCGCGGCAGTAGATAAGGGCAAGCAGCCAATGCAGATACAGTCAGAGCGGCCACAGTCTAGCTATCAACCACCGCAACGGACATACCAACAACCACCACAAAGCTATCAGCAACCTCAGCAGGGCTATTAGCAGCCTCGTCCGAGCTATCAGTCGCCTCAGCATTATGAACAACCTCCTCGTTCCTCATGCATTTTAAGAGAACTTCAAAATAGAGAATACCCATTCAAAACTAAAGCAGTAGTGAAGATGTTCCGCAGCTTAATGAAGACACCAGATTTTAAGCTGCCATAGCCCAAGAAACCGGAGGAAGTCAATAAGAAAGATCATCCAAACTATTGCCCTTACCATCAGATGCTCGGACACAAGATAGAGGATTGCATCACTTTCAAGAGTTGGCTTGATGACAATCTCCGGAAAGGGAACATAACAATCCCAAAGGAATACATGAAGGAACCCCAGAACGGAGGTTCCGTCAATGATATTTCAACGGATTTCATTGTTCCGATAGACCCTTACACGACTGATGATGGATGGAGTATTGTCTGGACAAAATCATCGAGGAAAATTTTGGATCACATCCAGGCCGCTTCGGTACGTGCTTCAACTCAGAGTTTGAGACCAGTCGAGCTGGCACTATCACTTGTGATTGAAGAACCGCCCCAGAATGAGGAGAAGATCGTGGAAGAAAAGAAGACCGAGGCTCCAAAGGGTAGAGTAGGGGCTGCTTATCCTAGGATGGTTGTTTCCGATTCGGGGGAGAAATCCCTCGAACTCCTGACTCTGTATGATTATTTGCTCGCCCCGGTGGGATCTTATAATGATAAGGGTTATGGCGTTGGCTACGTTTTGACTGTTTCTAACAAATACATAACTAACGACAAACGGCTTAATCCGGATCTCGATTCTAACATAAATAACGATTCTCAAATCATACACAACCTCGATGACCACGACGAAGAAGATGTTCACAAAAGAGACTACGAAAGCTCGACAAGCAACGAGTCCATTTGTGAATTCCGAGGAGCTCCGATCACGATAGAATTAGAACCCTCAGACACCGAAGCAACTTCAGAAGAGCCAGTGGTTCCAATTCAAGAGGATACACCGGCAGATTCAACACCGAATTCATAAGAGATAACTGAAGTAAATTTAAGAAGTAGAAAAGTTCTACCCCCGAGAATGGGTCCAAAGGATAAAGGAAAGTAGGTGGTTGCTCAGGAAGGGCCAACCCCGGCAGAGGAATTGCCCATTCGGGAACAAACCGAGGAACACGGTAATAAAGTGGACAACAACGTGCTAGCCCATCTTAGGAAGCTACCAGCCAAACTAAGCATATACGACGCTCTAATCCTGTCAAAGGAGATGAGAGAAGCTCTGATCTAGGCCTTACTTGGTCCAGAGATCTATTTAGCTCAAATGGCCGGTGATTCCTTTGACGAGGTTTGCTCGTTAAAAGAACAGCGAGGTGTTACCTTCACGGACAATGATCTATTACTGGGAACAGCTGATCACAACCGACCGTTATACATTTCAGTCACTATCGGAAAGTTTACGCTCTCTAGAGTGTTGGTTGATCCAGGAGCATCAATCAACATAATGAATCTTCGGACGCTAGCATATTTGGAAATTGATGCTCGCGAGCTTGAAGCAGATAAGATGCTATTAAGAGGCTTCAATCAAAAAGGAGAAAGAGCTCTTGGATCGATAACACTACTAATGAAGACCGGTAATTTAGCAAAGACAGCCGCAAAATTCCACATAATTGATTATGAGACATCGTTCAACGCTCTACTGGGTCGGCTGTGGATCCATGAAAACCGGATGGTACCGTCATCTCTGCACCAGTGCATAAAGTATTACGAAAGAGAGGAACAGTGCATCAAAGGTGATTTGCAACCGTTCTCTGTGCATGAAATTGGAATTCATGAAGATGCGGCCTACTACGCGCCCCCGAAGAAAACTGTCTTTTCTAGAAATACCATACCAAATGAAGCAAAAGAAATTCGAGACGATGAAGAACCTGAAGTTCTAGTCCAACAGTTACTCACCACTCCCTTACGGCGAGATGGTGAAGATTTCTCCAGAACTCGCACCCGAGGTCGAGGTCGGGGACGAGGACGTGGAAGAAATGTTGGAACAGTTGGACAGAAGAAACTGGTCATCGATGTTGATTGGGAGAACACTTCCGAAGAAGAAAAAATCAAGAAAGAAGCAGCGACAATAAGTCAAAAGAAACCCCAGTTCAAGATCTTTCTCGAAGATGAAAAGAATGAAGAATATAAATCAATGTACGAGAAGATTAACCATCATGTTCATACTATGACCCTGACCCCGATCCATTCTAATAAGATCGAGGGTATGGTGGTCAAGGAAGTGCATGGTGGTGGTACCAAGCCAATCAAGTTTTACCGTGGTACTTCTTCCCCCAATACTGAAAAAGATGTACAATTTGAAGATGTTACTTCTTCCGAATTAATGGAACTACCTTTTGAGTGGTACTCTCCCTGTGTTTAAAATTTAATTCAACGTGGTGTCTTACCTCGACAATGGACAAAAGGCCGATCACAACACTTTGAAAAAATTATGGAATAATTTCGGTCGGCCTCCCAATTCAAAACATGGTCTCGGATTCGGCACAGTAGGATCAGTTGATGATACGGGATTTTGCTTGGTTGTCACTTGCGAACCTAATAAAGACTGCTTCGAAGCTTCAGAAGATCTCGAAGATCCACCAATCGGAGATGCTCCACCAGAATTTGAAGAAGAAATCAAATCTACAATAGACGAGTTAATGGAAGTTAACTTAGGTACTAGCGAAGAGCCTAGTCCAACCTTTGTTAGCTCCTTACTCAATAAAAATATTCCGAAAAATAATCAAGCTACTAATGGAATTCAAGGACTGCTTTACTTGGAGTTAAGACGAAATACCAGGATTAGCTCCAGAAGTCGCAGTTCACAAGTTAGGAGTAGATCCTACTTCTGTTCCAGTCAGACAAGCTCCCAGAAGAATGCGTCTAGAAATTGAGCAACAAGTAATAGCCGAAGTTAAGAAGCTAATAGACGCTAAATTTGTCCGTGAAGAACAATACCCTACTTGGTTAGCCAATGTGGTACCAGTCAGAAAGAAGAATGGTCGATTAGAATCTGCGTAGACTTCAGAGATTTAAATAAAGCATGTCCAAAGGACGAATTTCCACTACCAATCCCGAACTGATGATCGACATTGCTTCAACACATGAAATATTTTCATTCATGGATGGATCATCAGGATACAACCAGATAAAGATGGCACCAGAAGATGAAAAGCTCACGACATTCAGAATGCCGATCGGAGTGTATTACTACACAGTAATGCCATTCGGACTAAAGAACGCAGGAGCAACATACCAAAGAGCGATGACAAAGATTTTTGATGATCTCATTCACAACCAAGTGGAGTGCTACGTAGATGATGTGGTCATCAAAAGCAAACTGAAAGAAGACGACCTATATGATTTGAGAATTGTTTTCGAGCGACTAAGACAATACAACCTTAAGATGAATCCCTTAAAATGCGCCTTCGGCGTCACCTCCGGGAAATTCTTAGGATTTTTTGTCCGACATCGCGGGATTGAAATTGATCCGGAAAAGATTAAAGCCATCTTAGAAATGCCATCTCCTAAAACCTTGAAACGTACTGTGATCCTTTCAAGGAAAGTTGGCATATCTTCGACGCTTTATATCGAATTTGTCGAGAAGGTGTCGACCTTTTCTCGCTTTGATTAAGAAGGATGCCAAGTTTACTTGGGACTCCAAATGTCAACTTGCCTTCGATGACATCAAATAATACTTAATGACACCTCCTCGTCTTAGCGACCCTGGCCTCGGGTAGACCGTTGATACTTTATACCGTGGCTTTAGACGACTCCCTTGGAGCCCTGCTAACCCAGGTCAATGACGAGGGAAAAGAAAATGCTCTCTACTACTTAAGCCATCGTCTAATTCCGATGGAAGTAAAGTATCCTCCTATTGAGAAGCACTGCTTGGCCCTGATCTTCGTCGCACAGAAGCTCAGGCATTACATGCTTTCTCATAAGGTCAACCTTATTTCGAGAGTTAATCCGTTGCAATACTTGATGACATGACCGACGCTCTCTAGCAGACTTGTCAGGTGGTCGATGATACTATTTCAATTAAAAAAATGATTTTCTTTAACAATTCCACTAAAATAATTCTAATAAATCAAAGAAAAATTAAAAAAATATAAAATTTGGTTCTCTGATTTCCCTGAGGTCAGAGAGATTTTTAAAAAATATAAAATCCATTTTTCAATTTTTATTTCCTTTTTTAAATTAATTAATACTCCAAAACTCAAAATAATTCTAATAAATAAAATATAATAAAAAAAATCACCAAAATTGGCCCAAATGGTCCTCTAATCATTAAGAACACCCCATAATTTTCTTAAGGATAGAAATATTTCCTTGGTCATGTTATTGAATTTTCCTTGAAAACCCCTATTTTCCATTAAAAAAAAATTACATAAATAAATTAAATACAGAAAAATCACATTTTCTCCTCTAATGTCTTAATTGACATGTGATTGAGGTTACATAAAAATTTAAAGTTCACTTGAGCTTAGTTTAGTGAGTTATAGAATTATTAAACTTGAAGGGCAAAAGGGTAATTAAAAATTTCAACCCTTAATTAAAATTTTAGGATTAATAAAAAAGGGGAGGGTAAAATATTTGATTTTAAACTGATTTTGGATGATTGAAACTTAAATGACTGAGGGTAGAAACCTACTAACCATTTCAAATCTAATTAAAATAAAACTTTAATTAATTAATTAATTGAAATTTTGGAAGAATAATAGAAATTGGAATTATTAAAGTAGGGATATTATTAAGAGAATAATTATTCTTTAATTTATGAATCCCTAAATTAATCACTTCAATAATAATTAATTCTTAACTAAAAGGATAATCCTAACTTAAAATTTAAAATGCTAAACAATTAAACAATTAAATTAAATTAAATTAAAGATGTTGAGATTAAATTAAATCAAAATCTAAATCAAGTTAACACCTTAACAATTAAATTAAATCATATTTAATATGTTAAGATAAAAATTAAAATTAAATCAAAATAAATTAAATCAAATTAAGTTGAATTAAAATTAAATTAAATTAAAATTTAAAATTAAATTAAATTAAAATTAAAATTAAATTAAATTAAACCAAATTAAATCAAAATTAAATTAAATCAAATTAAATTAAATTAAATTAAATTAAATTAAATCAAATCAAATTAAATTAAGTTAAATTAAATTAAACTTAAATTAAACTTAAATTAAACTGAAATTAAATTGAATTAAAATCATTTAATAACACTTCTAAATGAAATCATTAAGAGTTAAACCAAACACTTAAAGTAAACTTAAAACATAAATGTTAAATCTAAGGTATAACATCACTTAAAACGTAAAGATTTAAATTAAATCTAAAAAAAAATGACTTGAACACTATTCCAAACTTAAACTAATTTTTTATAATTAAGTCAAAATTAAAATTAAATCATTAAGTTTAAATCATAAAAATACTTAATAAGTTGATTTGCCCTTTTAAAGTTCTTATTATTATAACTCTTAAATGAAATATCAAGTGAAGTGTTACTTCACTTATAGGATATTCAAATGTCCTAGTTCACTAAGCAAGATAACAAAACTTAAACCCATAGATGAATAATTCACCTGTGCAACTAAATTTACTTGGACTCAAAACAATTCCAGAAATATTGAAAAGATGTTTAGGACTCGTCCTAAGCACTTCCCCAATATGAATGGATGTTTTTGAAGAACAATTAAATCTAATTGTTCTTTGATAAATAAAATCATCCTTAAACCAAACCAAGAACCTAGACGTCATAGGAGATGACTAGTTATAGAATTAGGAACTTGGTAGACAACCAAAACCCTTTCCCTTAGCTTTACCTAGGTATTTCTTGCAAAATATTTAAATGCCTTAACATGTGTTTCAAGTGCAGCTTGGGATGACGGGAAGACCCTCCAGGTACGCTTTTATTTTATTGCAATCTACTTACATGCACTGTACTTTACTTTTTCTTGCATGATAAACAAGACTGTTGCATGAAAACCAAAACCTTTAGGATAGTCCCTGAACTGAAACCAAAACTTAAATAAAAGTCATTGCAAGATAAAATTCACCGCCACAACATTACAAAATATAAAATAACTCAAGATTTAATCACAAACAGAACAACAAAACTACAATTGTAATTAAATTAACATGTCTCGTTGAATGATCGAGAATACCTCGGATGAAATAACCCACGTGTTGCTAACGGGATTTCCCACGGTCTAAATGAAAGTGTGGAACTCATTCAGTTGAGTTTAGCAAATTCATCTGGACTAAGTGAATTCAACGAAAACAACGGTGTCGGGATGACGGAACCATGAGATCTAAATCGGTTCTGTTTAAACAACTTTAAGATTTGTTTTAATTTAATATTAAAAACACTTGGATTTTAAGATTTCCTCTAAACTAAAACACTTCTCTCATCTTCTGATTTATGACTTCTAAAACTAAACCTCTGCAACAACAAGGAGCTTGGAGCATAGTGGGCAGCACGGCCATCGTCATCAGCAAAACTCGGATCTACTTCAACAAAACTTTCTTAGAATTAAACAACCAACCCATAAGATTTCGAGGTAGTTCACCTAGCGCGACGTAAATCCTAACTCCGTCTTTAGGCTTTTGCACAGCTCTGTTGTGCAATATAAGCCCTAACACTTTAGGATTCCGAGGTTGTCATCTGATACGACGTAAATCCTCCTACTTTACAGGTTATTTGTATAATCAGGTGATTATGTAAATGTAATTCCTATAATTAATTAGCAGGATTGAAACTTAAATAAATTCACTTCTGAAATTTAAAGCCTAACATTAGGATAGTCTGGGAAGTCACCGAAGTTCACTTCGGGTCTGTGACATCCCCTAATTCTCTTCCTTTGGACTCCTGAAATAAAATGTTCCAAATTTGAGCTAATCCCTTTTGAAATTTCAAAAATCCAATCCTTTGAAAACTTTAAACTTTGAAATTCTTGACAATGAAAACCACTGATCATTATCGAGAGTTTTCTTAAATGACTCTCATCATTTAAGATGTAATTAACTATAGGGGCTTGCCCTTATAGGGAACTTTAAGAACCCAGGTAATATAAACCCTGCTTAATTTCTTTGAATTAAGCAGGGGAACTTGTCGGCTTATAAAATTGGTTCGCAAACCAAACGGATGTCACAAATCTTCTAATTTATTTAATCAAGCACCATCATCAAGCAGTGTGTCTATTCTTCGGGATATATACACGGTTTGTGGTGCGGTGCTCGTTTATATAAGCTATTCGGGATGTGAGATCGGTTTGATTTCATATCTTAAAATTTTAAAACTTAAAATTATTTTCAAAATCAAATACTACTTTCTAAATTATATATATATATTTAAATTAAATTTAAAATTTAAATTTCGCCGACAATTTCTGTAGGCGATCCCTTTTCAAAAATACAACACTCAACCTAAAAATAAGCCGTACAGAAGTATTATTATTTAATACTCATTTAAGACTTTTTCCTGAAAAATTAAGTTCAAAATGGATAGGACCGTATATAATTGAAAAAGTATACAATTATGAAGCTGTGGATATTAAAGATCCCAAAACGGGAAAAATTTTAAAGTTAATGGATTAAGACTGAAGCCTTATTTGGGAGATATTAAAATGATTTATAAAGAGGCTTATGAGTTGAGTCTACCTGATTAAAAACTTAATTAGGTCGGGCTGACAATGTTAAACCAAGCGCTTTGTGGGAGGTAACCCATAGTTATTCGTTGTTTTGTGTGTTTTTACATTTTTAATGTAAGGTTATGCCTCGGTCTTGTTTAATTTTATATTACTTTAGAAAATTTGATGCTAACAAGACTCTATTGACTTAAGTTGAAAATTATCTCGAAGTATATAACGTTTAAACATTGGATCACTCTATTTCATATATGAGTAAAAAGGAGATCAAGTTAACCTTCATTATGATTGCTTATAATTTGTGTTACTGAGTCTATATTGATCTTACCATTTTAAATTACCTATTTTAGATAACGAAACTTTGAAATTTGACGTTAGGAGAAATGGAGTCGAACATGATTCCAGCGCCTAGGCGCCAGATTTGGCGCCTAAGCGCCAGAGGAAACTATGTGTCGATGGGTCCGGCGCCTAGGCGCCAGATTTGGCGCCTAGGCGCCACAATTACTAGATCGTGTCAAAACCGAAAATCTTCAGTTTTTCACACAATTTTCTCTTATAAATGACCCTATCTTCGTCCTCAATCCCTATACAATCATTATTTCAACCCATACACTCCATTCTTGAGAGATTAGAGAGGATTTTTGAAGAAATAGAGAGGAGAAATCTTGGAGAAGAGGCTAAAGACAAGGTCTCAAAGGATCCTCAACCCTACTTCAATGGTTTCATCACTGTAAGTTTGGAGAAAATTTCTAGTCGTCTAGATAAGTTTGAAGCATAATTTAAAAGCATTGGAGATCACCTCCATGAGATGTATCATCAAATTGAGCATCTGGAATGGCAGGCAAAACTTCAATTTGATCATCTAGCGGCTTATCAAGATGCTCAAGTGGAAATGTATGCGAAGAACAACTGGATCGACGAGAAAACGGCTACAGATTTTTGAGAGCGTTACTATTCTTCCCCAGTAGGCCAAGCAATCTCCATTGTGAAGATAATAGGAATTAGATAGTGATATGGTGAGATTGTGATTTATCTAGTGTGTCGTTGTATCGATTTAGTGAATCGATTGTGTTTGTTTGTGTGTTTGCTTTCATGTTCAACGTGTGTTGTATTTGCTTTCAAATTTGTATTTTTTGATCGTTGTTAGAACTTGAATCATGTTATGATACTTATTTGAATTGTATTGAGCCCGAAATTGAAAATCATGAATGGAATTAGAAGAGTTTGATTTAAACTTGTGTTTCATTGGTGGATTTAATTTTTAATTTTAAAAATTTTTGGAAAATATTTTCGAAGATGGAAACTGAAGAAATACTCTTATATGAGTAATTAGAAGTTTAAATTATGAATTTTGGTGGAAAATAAAATTTTTAAAGTGATTTTTTTGAAAGGCAAGTCTAGCGCCTAGGCGCCGATTCGGCCTGCTTACCCAAAAATCACCATTTAAACCCTCATTAGCCATTTTTTATGCCTAAGCTTCATCCCCTTTCTTTTTTTCACGAAAACCCACCTTCTAAATCCATTTTGAGGTCAAAACATCAAGATTTTGAGCCCGAAATCACTTGATTTCTTCATCTCAAGGTCAGATCTACACTCTAATCCATTTATTTTTTATTTTCACCATAGTTTTTCCTATTTTTAGCTAAAAACCAAAATTTTGAGAAAAATTTTGATTTTTAATGTTTCTCCATGAATTTCTAAACTCATTTTAAGTTTCTTAAGCTTAAAAAGAGTTTAAATCTTTGATTCCTTAATTTATTTGTGTTTTCTTTCACGTTTAGATGGCACTGAAATCTAAGCGAGGAAAGACGCGAGAAAATTTGAACAGTAGCAAGTTCACGACTGCGGCAGCGCATTTTCGATATCACGAATTTGCGACGTCCAGAAAATTTATCTCTGAGCGAAGCTTTTACAATCCTGGTGAAATGATCGAGAACACGATAATTGCGCACAACTGGCAACAATTCTGTTATTTCACCGCTGTTGTTGTTATTCCAGTCGTGCGCAAATTTTATACTAACTTTTTGGATGCTGAAGCCTACGAAGTCTTCGTTAGAGGTGTTGGAGTAGGATTTACACTGGAAATGATCAATGTTTTTTATGGACTGCCACCTACCATCGAGTGCCACTATTCTGGATTATCTCCATGTGAGGGAGATCTTGAGATGATTATTGCTTATTTGACTGACGACACTGGAGCTTAGAAGATCCGGAATGATAAACGGGTAAATTTCAAATCGTCTAAGTTAAATGGTATTTCAAAGGCATGGCATTACTTTATTTCTGCAAGAATTATACCTTCCAACCACCTGAGCGAAGTGACTAGAGATCGAGCTATCTTAAACTACTGCATTCAGGAGAGGAAGTCGATAGATGTCGGCAGTATTATTTATGATTCTGTGGAGTCTACTGCTAGATCCAATACTTCTATAAGACTAGGATTCCCATCCCTGATTTATACTTTATGTGTGAACAATGGAGTCGCTGCTGATATTTCTGAGGAGAAGTTGAAGTCTACCAAGCCAATTGGGTAGGAGAGTGTTAGCATCTATGATCGTCTTCGTGGGAAGAGATCTACGACCCCTTCTACTACTCGCACCTACTCCGGTAGAGCTTCTACTTCTGGACCTTCTACTTCTACCGCCGAGCCACCGTCTAGTTTTTCGGAATCGATGCATGATCAATTTCTAGAGCGACAGAATGAGTTATTTCTAACTCACTCGCGAGTTGATACTATGGATAAGAAAATTGATCACCTATCTGATTACACCTAGAGGAAGAGTGAGTATGATGCTGAGTATTCAGAGTTTTTAGTTAGATTCTTGAAGGGTGAGCATGATATTCAGTTTCCCACCTGTCCTAAATTTTCACCATATGTTGATCCTAAGGATGTGGAGTTTTCTTTTGGTGATGACGATGACGAGGCTACGAGACGGTGATTAGTAGCTCGATTTACCTCTGAGATGTGCTGAGTCTGTTGTTAGTTTAGTTTTTGTTAGCTAGTACTGATTGTTGTTTGTTGTTTGCTAGTTTAGATTTGTTTATGAGACTTTGTATGAAGTGTTTGATGTTGAGACTGTTTTAGATATTTAGTTGCAGATTGAAATTTGAATAAATTTGTGTTTATTTTTGTTTCAGCCTACTGTTTAGTATTCTAAAATAGTTAGTAATGTTATTCTATTTTTGTTAGTTATGCAATTATTTAATTTAACTACTGCTATAAAAAATTTTTTGAGCCTGCTTACTTTTATATGCTTCATTATTTCTGTAATATTCATAAAAAGCATGTGTAGAAGTAAATTATATTTCTTTCTAGAATTTTTTTTACATGCTTATAAAATTCCTTTTTAAATTATACTTTTCTTTCTCTTATACTTTATTTTTTTATGATATACCAAAACTTAAGTTTGGGGGAAGGGAAAATACATGCAAATTTAAATTTTATTTGTCCTTAATGAACTAATATTTTCTAAAAAAATCTTAAATAATTTAGTGGACTTAACCAAAATTTTAATAACTTCGATTGATTTTAAGAATAGAATTATTTAACTTAAAGAAGAATAAGATTAAGAAAATTTTCTATTCATAATAAAAATAATTGAATTTTAGAAGTATTAAGAAATCAAAAATTATAACTTGAAAAAGAAAATATTGAAAGTCTTTTTGAAATTCTATTCATGTTATAATAATTAAGCGAAAATGTAAAAGTTTGAAAATATAAGTTAAGGATAGAGAAGGGCAAAATCATTAACTGGCTATCCAGATACAATAATCCTCACTGTGAAAAAAAAAGAGAAAAAAAGAGGAGAAGCTTGAGGATATGCTTAATCAAAAATTGGCTTCACTTGAATTATCTTATATGAAGAAAACTAGTCACATACTTTACTTGATTTTTATGCATGAATCTTTATTTAGGAAAGATTTTTCATGAAAATCTTTTTCATGTAAAAAATCTATGTGATCTTAATATAATAAACTTCTATTATTTTCGAAATGAATGAAAATTTTTTGAAGTCTTATGATTTGGTAGTTGAATATTCTTTAAATTCTTAAAATTAAACTTAGTGAAATTTCATTAATGATTTACTAAAGCCTTTATAAGATCTAAAATTACAAGGAGTCTTAAATATTTATCTTTAATTCCAAATGCTATACATTTTATATAGTAAAAAGGGTTACTTGAGGACAAGTAACGTTTAAGTTTGGGGGATTTTGATCCATGAAAAAATACACATTTTTATGTCTTGATTTTTAACAAAATTTTAAGGATATTATGCTTTAATGAAAGGTATTTTTGTGTTTTTGGATATAGGTGATAAAAAAATGTTCAAGAAGGAAAAAAAGGAGCAAAAATGATCAAAAATGAAGCCAAAATGCAAAATTGTCAAAATTATTGGTCTAGCGCCTAGGCGCCAGAATCCGGCGCCTAAGCGCCAGGTCGATACTGGACCTGTTAAGATTTTTGATGACTTTTGGACGGTTATTTTGATGATGTTAGCGGTTATTGGACCTTCTAGAAGACTAGCAGTTGTTCCTGGTTTATAGGACATGTGATACAATGTATTTGGACGCTTGGAAACGGTTTTAATCGCGAAGAGGTGCGATCCAAAGTGAAGAGGTGCGAAGAATTGGACGCAGAGTCCGGCGCCTAGGCGCCAGACACACCTTCTGGAAGATTCATTGAATGTGGACACATTTTGAAGAGGTGCCTTGAGGCAACCCTTGAAGCCTATAAATAGGAGGCTACTCCTTCAAAGAAAAATGCCTAACTTAGTCCCCCTATCTAAAGCCCCATCTGGAGAGAGAATTAGAGAGATAGTTTAGGGCCGCATTTTACTATCCTTCATTGATTAGTTAGTTATTTTATTTAGAGGTTGTATTAAGAGTTTAAAGAGTTGGTTCTTTTGAAGATTATTTGCTTGGAGCCAGAAGAATTCAGAGGTTCAGTAGGAGAAACGCTTGAGATAAGTATTTGTAATTTTATTCAAAGTTTTATTATCATGTTTGTTGTTTAAATTCAATGTGTTCTGAGTAGTTAGTTTACTTTCTCCTTTCAATTATGAAAAGATATATAAGATAATATAAAATTCGTTAGAGAATTAGAAACTATTTATATTTTAAAACATTGTGATGATATTAATACCAGATCTTAATTTACTATTTAAATTGGTCATTTAAATTGTTAAAATATGTTGAAGAGTTTTGATACCTAGAAAGAGATGAGTTCTTAACTAGTAGATATCACATGAATCCTTGGGTAGTCGAAGGCCTTGTGCGGGTTATTCAAGGTGAAGTGAAAATAAATAGGAAAATATTATATAATGGGTGTAGAATTGATAACTTTTTAGAGTGACAGACTAAATTCTTATAATTTGGTTTATAGAGAAGGAAAGGGTCACTAGTAGGGCTGACCATAGCCACCATTGGATATCTAGTAGTGTGAGCCTAGATTAACCCATTCTACTAACAATACATCCGGACCTGATCTATAGGCTAGCCAATGTTCTTTACACCTGGATCAAAGGGTAAAGAATATGAATGCTTCTATTTGGCACAATACCATAAATTTATATTCTCCACAAATATTATCATTATCTTAGAAAATCTTGGATTAATTGAAAGGAAGAAAGTTATTGTCTTATTGCTTATTTACATTAATTATTTAATTATTGCTTTATTATTGCATCTAGTAAATTAAAAATATCAAATTTATAACTATAAAAGAAATACTTAAAAATAATATTAAAATATTTAAAAATCCATAACTCACTCCTCGTGGGATCAATACTGGGGTCTCTGTTTCAAAGCCCTATATTACTAGATACGATATGTATACTTGCGTAGTACCCCTAGTGTGTAAAATATTTTTGATAAAATTATATTTATATACACTAGCTGCTATTATTATCTATTACATTTTGAAAGAATTAATTATTATATTTGTCATCAACGGATTGCGGGTCAAGTTATTGGCACCATTGCCGGGGATTGAATTTTTAGTACGCATATATTTAGCGTGGGTAGGGTAACGAAGCACTTTTGTTCTGCCAATTTGTGAATAGCCTCATTGGAGCTTCCTTTGATTAATATGCAGAGTTGCCAAATGGTTCGCTGACGACATTTATAGAAATGGAAAATCATTTTGTCAAACGGTTTGCTGGAGCTCAGCACCACATCGCCGTCGGTGATCTTGTGGTAGAGAAACAGAAACCATATGAAACCTTGGTGGAATACATCCTGCGTTGGAGAAATCTCAGCAGGAGATGTATGCCACAGTTGCAAGAGCAGCACACAGTTGAAATTCTTCTAAAGAGCATTCACGGTCCAGTTGGTAATCAAGACATTCGAGAAGTTACTTAATAAAGCTGAAAGACTTCAAGAAAAATTGAAACAACTTGGTTTTCTTGGAAAAGCCAACGAGCTAGAGCTAATGAAGATATTCGAGAAGGAATCTGAGATAGTTGCTTTGGTTAACAGGGGAAAGCGACAATTCCAAGTACAGGCCGAACAACATCAGTGGACCTTCCAACGTTCCAGGCAGAACGCTCAGCAATCCTTTCAGCAAAGACTTTACCAGACGAATTAAAGACAAGTTCCAACAATGGTTGCTCGAACAAACAAGGTGTGCTCTTTTAAAGATGAAGAAACAAGAAAGATGTTCCGCAATTGACCCTCGATCCGCAGCAATGCACCAAAAACTTAGTTTGCAATCGCCAAACAATGCAGTAATTTATGCTATCAAAAATATATTATAGACAATACTTTGACTCAAATAATAATATCGGCTAGTGTATATAAATATAATTTTATGGAAAATATTTTACACACTATGGGTACTACGCAAGTATACGTATCGTTTCAAGTAATATAGGGCTTTAAATAAAGACCCCAGTATCGATCCCACGAGGAGGATTATAGAATTTGTTTTTAAAAATATTTTGATTTTGTTTGTATGTATTTCTTTTAAAGTTAAAAAGTTGATATTTAATTTACTAGATGCAGAAATAAAGTAGTAATAAAGTAATAATTGATGTAAATAAAAATAAGCAAACAACTTTCTTCCTTTCAATTAATCCAAGACTTTTTTAGATAATGTAATATTAGTGGAGAATATAAATTTATGGTATTGTGCCAAATAGAAGCATTCATATTCTTTACCTTTGCTCGATAGTATAAAGAACATTGGCTAATCTATAGATCAGGTCTGGATGTATTGTTAGTAGAATGGGTTAATTTAGGCTCACACTACTAGATGTCCAAGGGTGGCTATGTTCGACCCTACTAGTGACTCTTTCCTTCTCTATGATCCAAATTACAAGAATTTAGCCTGTCACTCTAAAAACTTATCAATTCTACGCCCATTAAATAATATATTCCTATTTATTTGCACTTCATCTTGAATAACCCACGCTAGGCCTTCGACTACCCAAGGATTCATGTGATATCTACTAGTTAAGAATTCATCTCCTTCTAGGTCTCAAAACTCTTCAATAGATTTTAACAATTTAAATGGCCAATTTAAATAGTAAATTAAGATCCGGTATTAATATCATCACAATGTTTAAAATATATATATAGTTTTTAATTCTCTAACGAATTTTATATTATCTTATTTATTTTTTCATAATTGAAAGAAGAAAGTAAAGTAACTACTCAGAACACATTGAATTTAAACAATAAAACATATAAATAAAACTTTGAATCAAAATACAAATACTTATCTCAAGTGTTTCTCCAACTGAACCTCTGAATCCTTCTGACTCCAAAGTAAATAGACTTCAAAAGCACCGACTCTTCAAATACTCTCAATACAAACTCTAAAATAAAATCACTAATTAATAAAAGAAACTATAAATATGGTCCTTAAAATATTTCTCTAATTTCTCTCTCTAAATGGAACTATGAGGCTATGGGACTAGGTTGGGCGTTGGTGGTTTGTGGACCTTTTTCTCTGAAGGAGTAGCCTCCTATTTATAGGCTTCAAGGGTTGCCTTGAGGCACCTCTTCAAAATGTGTCCATGTTCAATGAATCTTCTAGAAGGTGGGCGCCAGACTTTGCATCCAGTTCTTTGCACCTCTTCACTTTGGATCGCACCTCTTCGCAATTCTAACCGTTTCCAAGCGTCCAAATACAATGTATCACATGTCCTATAATCCAGAAATAACTGCCAATCTTCTAGATGGTCCAATAACCACTAATACCGTCTAAATAACCATCCAAAAGTCGTCAAAAATCTTACAGAATTCTGTATCGAACTGGTGCTTAGGTGTCGGATTCTGGTGCCTAGACGCTGGATTCTGGCGCCTAGACGCTGGATTCTGGCGCCTAGGCGCTAGGCCTATTATTTTGACAATTTTGCATTTTGGCTCCATTTTTGCTCATTTTTTCTCCTTTTTCATCCTTTTTTCCTTCTTGAACATTTTTGCATCACCTACATCCAAAATACAAAAATACCTTTCATTAAAGCATAATATCCTTAAAAATTTGATAAAAATCAAGGCATAAAAATAGGTATTTTTTTCATGGATCAAAATCCCCCAAACTTAAACGTTACTTGTCCTCAAGTAACCCTTTTTACTATATAAAATGTATAGCAATTGGAATAAAAGGTAAATATTTAAGATTTCTTATAATTTTTGATTTTATAAAGGCTTTAATAAATCATTAACCAAATTTAACTAAGTTTAATTTTAAGAATTTAAAGAATATTTAACTACCAAATCATAAGATTTCAAAAAATTTTCATTCACTTCGAAAATAATTGTAGTTTATTATATTAAGATCACATAAATTATTTACAAGAAACAGATCTTCATGAAAATCTTTTCTAATAAAGATACATGCATAAAAATTAAATAAAATATGTAATCATTTTATTATAAGCTAATTCAAGTGAAGCCAATTTTTGATTAGGCATTGTTGACCTCATTTTTTATGAGGTCTTTTCTCTTCTCTCTCCTTAGTACTTAGGATCTAGCCTTAGGCTTTCCCTTTGACTATCTTAGAGGACTAGAAATGGAACCCACCACTTAGAAATTTAAATACTTCTTAACTCCCTGCAAACCCCATAAGTTTGATTGCAAACCCCTAAGTCATTTGGAGGGTTAAGATCAAATGTGGAGGTTTAAAGGATGAGTTCCCTATAGGACTCTTTGGCCTTAGGACCACCCTGGGTGGCCTGGTCTGGTGAGGATTGACCTACACACATTACACTTTCATACACATTCCAAATCCTAAAAACATTCATACCTAGTTTGACTTCTTGACTCATGTAGGTAATTCATATGGATGGACCTTAACCCCTAGACCCTTGGCTAAGAGGGTTATGAACAACATAATGAATGCCTCAAATGAGTCCTCTCATGGCTCTTATGGGCTTGATATGGCTTCATGGCTCAACCAAAGTGATACCATTCTACTCAAACTTGATCAACCTTTATTTTTTAAAAAATTTCAATTTTTGACCCCCGGGGCCCTACGCCCATTAAACCTACCAAATGCCCTTGAAACTACCCAAAATTTGCAAAATCACCTAAATTACCCAAAATTCCTCAAAGCCAATCCTAAAAATTTACCACCATTCAAATTGATCATCCTTAGCAAAATATACCAAAATTTCCAAAAATACCCCCCAATACCCTCCAAATACCCAAAATGCCCTTCTTACCCAAAAAATCCAAAAAATCCAAAAATTCCCAGAAAATTCTAAAAAATCTTAAATATTCCCAATTTCATTTTGTTCAACTACACCATAGGCCAATTTTGTCAATTTAACCCACTTTTACAAAAACCCCCAATTTGACCCCTTTTTAACCCAAGTGGACCCAATGTCCCACCAAATCAACCCAATTAACCTCAATTTTAACCCAATTCAATTCTAAACTTCAATTCAATATTAAAAATATCAATCTAGGCCCAATCCAAGCCCAATTTGATTAACATTTGGATCCAATTCCAATTTGAAGCTTAAAGCCCAATTTTGGCGCATGACCTAAACTTAGCCTAAACTAACCCAACTCAACTCCAATTAACCCCAAATATTTTCCTAAACCTTCATAATATCCCCAAAAACAAAAAACTAACAATCTTTGCCCCAAATTTGAACCTAAACTCCACCCAAACCTAACCCAAAACCAAAATCCCCATTTGTGGCCTAAACCCACCATAAACCCAAATGGGCCCAAATCCCAAAATCAAAGCCCAACCAAAGTTGAAAACTCTTTGTTACACTCCCATAAACCTTTTGCAACATTAATTTTACATCAAATCTAACCTTATCCCAACCTTAGCCCAAGTTAGCCCAATTTGACCCACTTTGGCCCCTTTACCAAAAAAGCCCAAATTAAATCCAATTCCACTCTAAATGATACCAAATCTTTTCTAAAATGTTCATGACACATCCCTAAAATAAACCCAACATTTGTTTGGCCCAATCCTTTACAAAATTTCCATCCACCAGTTTGTTTTCAAACCTAAAGGCCCACTTTCTTAAACCATTCTAAAAGCCCACTTCCACCAAATCCAAAAGCCCAAAAATTCATCCAAAGCCCTTATAACACTCTCCCTCATCATGCATTCAATTTACTATCATACCTAATGTTCTAATTGATCATCAAATTATTCCAATCTTGGCCTCATGAAAATCTCCCTTAAAATCATCAAAAATGCCAATATCCTTCTTCATGCAAATGACTTGACTTTTCCAAAGACAAATGAAGCCACAATGGAGTTGTTCACAAGCCATATGAAGCCATGATAGCTTGGCCTTTTCATCAATCCATTTATGGCAAGAGAAGGGAGCCCTTTAATGATTCCCTTAAAGTTGACTAAACATTCCTATGCTTCCCTTAACTTATGTTTAAACGTATTTGTACTTGGATTGTGACTTGACCCCACTAATCAAGCTGACCCAAGTGACTTTCTCTTCAGTCCAAACCATCCTTGGGTGGTACACTCAACCCAAACCCATGACTTGACCAAATTGAACCTAAAATGACCCCCTCACCATACCACTTAAAGCCAAGCTCTTTACATATGGCAACAACCAATTGAGGTCACAAACATCAAGCCCTGACCTCCCTGACCCTGAGGGTGAGCTGACCCTGGCTGGACCACCACCACAGCCGCCGGAAAACACTAGGCCGAAAGCACCCATTTGATTCAAAAAATTCAAACTCGCTAGCTGAGCTGTGCCAACTCGATTGGTCACCATGGTTGTTCTTCTCTTGACCAAGGCAGCTGATCCCAAGCCCTAAGTCCCTCGGGAGGCCCTCCAGCCATGCCTATTTAAACCCACCACCTTCTCGGCCAAACAAGGTGATGAACCAAAGCTTAACAAAACTCTTCCAAAATTGCTCCAGGACCTTCTCCTAACCTAGAGCAATTGATCCCCAATGTCCCTTTGCCTTAATCCCCATTAAAAGAGTTCAATTTCTCAGTTAAAAATCCACCCAAAAACTAGGATAACTCTGAAACCTCCACCAAAATCAAATTAAACTCACCCACACCTGCACAAGACCAAGAGAAGGAGTTCCCCAGTGGAGGCCCCCTCACCAGGCTAGTCATTCTCTCTATCGGCCAAGCTTTGAAATCAGGCTTGGTGGAAGTTGTACCTAGGAAATTCCCCAGAACCAGAGACTTCATCTGGAGCCTCCTTGGGTGCAATCGAAGGTGCCACAACTCTCTGATTGAAGCTTCACTTCTCAGAGCCAAGGTATAGACCTCTCCTTTCTCTTGAGCTTCTAGTGATTCTCTATTTTGATTGACTTAATTTCATAGCATGTAAACCATATGGATGTGTTCGTCTCTTCAAGACAAATTCATAAAGTATAAGAACACGAAAATCCGTTGAGAAACGAGAGAGATCTTAGGGTTTTAGTGTGGATGGTCATGGGTGCACACCAGTCGTAGACGATGACCAGGCGTCGTCCGATCGCACGTGTATCGACTGGACGGCTCAGATGGCGTCGAACCAGAGAACGGTACGTGAACTGTGGGCCCCCGGAGCACTGAGTCAGCTGGCGGCTTCGAATGGGAGCGCGACTGTTGACCTCACTTTGGTTGAGGTCTAGTCTGTCTTTAGAATAGCCTAGGGTCTAGCCATAGGACTCTCCTGGTGACTTTCTTAAAAGACTAGTCATGGAACCCTCCCCATAGAAATTCAAAACTCTTCTTGCTTCACTAAGGGGTTTTCATATGCTTAAGGACTAACCTCCACCTTTTGGTAGGAAAAAGGCAAGCATAAGGAATCCTAGGGGAAGTCTATTATAGGTGGTTGTTGACCTCATTTTTGATGAGGTCTTCTCTTCTTCTCTTTAGTACTTAGGATCTAGCCTTAGGCTTTTCCTTTGACTATCTTAGAGGATTAGAATTGAGACCCACCTTTTAGAAATTCAAACCACTTCTAAACTCCCCGCAAACCCCACAAACTTGATCGTAGACCCCTAATCACCTAGAGGGTTGAAATCAAATGTGGAAGTTTAAAGGATGAGTTCTCATAGGACTCTTTGGCCTTAGGATCTACCTCAGGTGGCTCAGTGCCGTGAGGGGCTGACTTACACACACACTACACTTATACACTACACCTACACACTACACTTTCACACACCTCCTAAAAAAAAAACACACCCATACCCGACTTGACCTCCTGACTCATGTAGGTGATTCACATGGATGGTCCTTAACCCCTAAGCCCTCAGGTAAGAGGGTTAGGAACAATATAGTGAATGCCTCGAATGAGTCCCTTCATGGCTCATGTGGGCTTGATATGGCTTCATGGCACAACCAAAATGATTTTATTCCACTTACATTCACCTAATCTTCCATTTTCCAAATTTTTAATTTTTGACCCCAGGACCCTACACCCGTCAACCTACCCAAAGCCTCGAATAGCCCAAATTTCTCAAAAATTTCCAAATCACCCAAAATTCTCCAAAATCATTCCTAAACATTTTCTCCCCACTCAAATTGATCATCCATAACCAAAAATACCAAAAATTCCAAAAATACCTCCCGATACCCTCCAAATACCCAAAATACCCCTCTTAGCCAAAAAATCCAAAAATTCAGAAAATTCCCAGAAAATTCCAGAAAATCACAAATATTCCCAATTTCATTTTGTTCAACTACACCATGAGCCAATTTTGTCAATTTACCCCACTTTTATCAAAATCCCCAATTTGACCCATTTTAACCCAAAGTAAACCCAATGTCAAACCTAACCTACCCAATTGACCTAAATTCTGGTCCAATTCAATTCTAAACTTCAATTCAACATCCCCAACACCAATATAGACCAAATCCAAGCTCAATTTGATTGACATTTGGATCCAATTTCACTTTTGGCCTTAAAGCCCAATTTGGACCCATGACCCAAACTTAAACCAAACTCACCCAATTCAACTCCAATTAACCCCAAATTTTTTCTAAATCTTCCTTAACATTCCCACAAACAAAACATTAACATGATTTGCCCAAAATTTAGATCCAAACCCCACTCAAATTCAACCCAAAGCTAAAAGGCCCATTTTCGACCTAAACCCAAACCTAACCCGAATGAGCCCAAACCCCAAAATCAAAGCCCAACCAAAGTCAAAACCTCTTTGAAACACTCCCATAAATATTTCTCAACATTAATTTTACATCAATTTCAACCCTAGCCCAACATTGGCCCAAGTTAGCCCAATTTGACCTACATAGGCTCACTTACCAAATAAACCCAAATTTAAACCAATTCAACTCCAAATCACACCAAATTGACTCCAAGCCCTTCATAGAACATCCCTAAACCAATTATGACATTTATTTGACAAGGTCCTTCACAAAATATTTACCCAAATGCCCATCCTAAAATCAAAAAGCCCCTTTCCCCTTAAACTTTCCTAAAAGCCCACTTCTTTCAAATTCAAAAGCCCAAATTCATCCAAAGCCCACATGGCACTTCCCCTCATCATCCATTTAATCAAAATTGTCCCTAAGTTCCAAAGTCATCAATTAAACAATTCCAAATCAAGCCCCATACAAATTCCCATCAAAATATCAAAGTTTTCTTAAATCCCTTTTTATGAAATTGACCCGAAGCTTTTCCCAAGCCAAATGGAGCCAAGGATAAGCCATTCACAAGCCATATGAAGCCATGAAAGTTTGGCATGTGACCATGCCATTAATGGCAAAAGGAGGAGGTCCTTTAACCATCTCCTAAAAGTCATTAGCCTTAAGCATGTTTCCCCTTAACCAAGATTTAATCCAAATATTCTTGGATAAGGACATCACCACCTCTTGACCAGCTAGCCTAGTCGATCTTCTCGGCCCAGAGACCAGCCATGGGGAGGTGAACCCAACCCAAACCAATGGGTTGACCAATTTCGAAGCCAAAGTGGCCTCTCCCACATACCATTTTAATCCAAACACTTTACACATGTCCAAGCCCGATTGACTTCACCATTGCTGAGCCCCGACCTCCTCGGTCGAGATGGTGACCCATGCCTGCTCGGCCAGCCGCTCGGATCGCCGGAAAACACCATGCCCGAGAGCTCACATGTGAGCCAACTTTGGAATTCCACCTTCATGAGCTGCCCCATGCCCAATGGCCACCATGGCCATTCTTCCCATGACCGGAGCAGTGATCCCAACCCTTGGCCATCCACGGGAGGCTCTCCGACCACCTCTATTTAAACCCGACCCCCTCACGGCCATGAGAGGAGAGTTGCACAAACCTTGCCGAAACTGCGCCAAAATTATTCCAAACCCTACTCCACACTTAGAGCGGTTGATCCCCAGGTGTCGATTTGCCCTAATCCCCACTGATAAAACTCGATTTCCCAACCGAAATTCCACCCAAAACCAGGACACTTCTCCACGGTGAGCCAATCCCGAATTGATTGGTTCTACACCTTCACCGGACCGAGGGAAGGTGTCCACCGAGCAAAAGCCCCATCTCCGGGCCACCCGGTTGCTCCGGCCTCCAAGCTTTGTGATCGAGCCGTGGTCGAAGTCCAACTCTAGACAATTCACTGAGACCGGGAGACTTCATGCGGAGCTTGCTAGGATCTAATCGAAGGTGCAACAACTCTCGGATCGAAGCCACACTTCTCCGAGCAAAGGTATGAGCTAATTCTTCATCCCGAGCTTCGGAGATTCTCCATTTCAAATGCTTTAATTTCGATGCATGATAACCAGTATAGATGTGTTCGTCTCTTCGAGACGAATCCGTAGAAACATAAGAACATGAAAATCCATTAAGTATCGAGTGAGATATTAGGGATTTAGTGTGGACGGCTCTCGGGTGAGGACACTTGGGGACGATGAACGGATGCGCGTCCATTTAATACACGCGCGGACGGACGGCGGGGATCGCGTCGGATCGGAAGACGGAGCGATACGGCGGGCCCCGGGAGCGCCGACTCGGATGGCGGCGTCGAATGGGATCGCGACGCGTGTGCGTTCGGAGATGCCGAGGATGACGCGGCGCCGCGTGGATAAATAGAAAATTAGGGATATTTTCTATTTATTTAATTCCTAAACTTCGAAAATTCATAACTTTGTGTAGGAAAATCGAGAAAAATAAAATAAAAATACCCTCTTGCTCGAGTGAACGAGAGAAGAATAATGTGGAAAAGAAATCATTTAATTTCATCAAGTATTTTATTTTTTATAATTTATTTACTCTCTGCATACATTTAATTCTCCATGCATGTATACAATTCACCATGGCATGAGACCATAGAGCTTTTGAAGCCTCTGAATTTGGGAACATTCCCTGAATTTTCCAAAGTCAGAGGCCATCCCTATGAAGAGTTATTGATTTTTCAAATTCATGTCATTGTTTTGAGTATTTTAATTCCAATAAATAGCATGTTGTGAAATAAATTCTAGAAAAATTTGGTGATGTTCCTTATGACCGAGAGAACCCTAGGAAAAATAGGTTTTGAGTTAGTTCATTTTAGACAACCCTAATTGGCTTAAACACTCAAAATAAGTCTCTAATTAATTAGAGCTAACCATACATCAAATTGACTTCAAATCAATTCTCCATTGACCTGTAGGATCAGAAGAACCCACCATAAAAATTTGAGGTCAATTGGACTTGGTTAGCCCTATTAATTGGGTTGATTAAGCCACTTAGTCATTTTAAACTTTAAAAATTCATAACTTTCAAAATATCTTTCAAAAACTCACCAAATTGGTTTTAGAGCCTCTCTGATATCAGGAGAATTTAAGAAAATTAAAATTTTAATTTTCTAAAAAAGTTGATTTTTAATATTATTTTAATATTTTTAATAATTAAAAAATAATAAAAATCACAAAAATAATAAAATTCACCAAAATGTCATATTTTGAAATATAATCACTTAGGAACAAACCCCATATTTTTCTTAGGACTATTTAATGAGATACTAAATTTTAAAGCCCTAGGGTAATTTTAAAATTAAAAAAATGTATTTTCTAGCATTTTCACTAAAATAATTATAATAAATCAAAGAAAAATCAGAAAATTGTAAAATTTGGTTCTCTGGAATCCTTGATATCAGAGAGAATTTTAAAAATTATAAAATTCATTTTTCAACTTATATTCTATTTTTAAATTAATTAATACTCCAGAACTTAAAATAATTTTAATAAATAAAATATAATTCAAAAAATCACAAAAATTGGTCCAAGTGGTCCTCTGGTCATTAGGAATGTCCCATAATTTTTTAAGGACAGAAACTTTCCCTTGGTCATGTTATTAAATTTTCCTTGGAAATCTCTATTTTCTACCAAAAATAATTATATAAATAAATTAAATACAGAAAAATCACATTTTCTCCTCTCATGTCTTTATTGACATATGAGTGAAGTCACATAAAAATTTCAAGTTCATTTGAGTTCAATTTAGTGAGTTATGAAATTATTAAGCTTAAAGGGTAAAGTGGTAATTAAATTTTTTTAATCCTTAATTAAAACTTTAGGTTTAATAAAAAATTAACAAGTAAAATATTTGATCCTAATCTAATTTGGATGATTGAAATTTAATAATTGAAGGGTAGAAACCCATTAAGCAACTTAAAATGATTAAACTTTAATTAAATAATTGATTAAATTTGGAAGAATAATAAAATTGGAATTATTAAAATAGGGATATTATTAGAAAGAGATTTATTCTTTAATTTAAAAAAATCTCTAAATTAATCATTTCATTAATGTTTAATTCCTAATTAAAATGATAATTCAAATTTAAAACATTAAAAGACTTAATCATTAAACTAAAATTAAATTATTGAACTCTTTTAAAATTTTAATTAAAATTAAAATGAATAAAATTAAATTAAAAAATTAAATTAAATCAAATTAAATCAAATTAAAAATTAAATTAAAAATTAAATTAAATTAAAAATTAAATTAAATTAAATTAAATTAAATTAAAAATTAAATTAAATTAAATAAATTAAATTAAATTAAATTAAATTAAATCAAATCAAATTAAATTAAAAAAAATTAAATTAAATCAAATTAATTTAATGTAACATCAAATCAAACTAAATTAAATTAAATTAAATTAAATTAAATTAAATTAAGTTGAATTAAATAACATCACCTAAGACATAAAGAAATAAGCCTAAAATAACTTGAACACTATTCCAAATTTAAACCCTTCAATTGAAATTAAGCTTAAATCACAAACCATTTGAACACCAATTTACCCTCAAAAGCTTTAGTTATCATAACTCCTAAACAGAATATTAAATGAAATGTTACTTCACTTATAGGACATTCAAATATCCTAGTTCACTGAGTAAGTTAACAAAACTTGAAAACCTCGGACGATCGATTCATTTACATAATTAAATTCATTTGGACTTAAAACAATCCTAGAAATATTGAAAAGATGTTTAAGATTCTTCTTAAGCACTTCCTCGATATGATAGGATATTTATAAGAACAATTGAACTTAATTGTTCTTTGATGAAGAAAATCGTCTTCAAACCAAAAACACAAGAACCTAGACGTCATAGGAAATGACTAAGCTAAAGGATTAGGAATTTGGTAGAAAACCATAACCCTTACCTTAGCTTTACCTAGGAACTTGCTTAAATGTTCTAATCGTGTTTTAAGTGCGGCTTGGAATGATGGGAAGACCCTCCGGGTACGCTTTTATTTTATCGCAATTTATTTTATCGCAATTTACTTTCTTGCAATTTACTTTATTGCAAATGCACTTTACTTTTCTTGCATGATAAAACAACTGTTGCATGAAAACCCACACCTTTAGGATAGTCCCTAAAACTGAAACCAAAACTAAGTTAAAAGTCATTGCAAGATAAAATTCACCGCCACAACATTTCAAAATATAAAGCAACTCAAAATTTAATCACAAACAGAACACAAAACTACAATTACAACTGAATTAAAACTTCCTGTTGGATGATCGGGAATACCTCGGATGATGTAACCTACGTGTTGCTAACGGGATTTCCCACGGTCTAAATGAAAGTGTGGAACTCATTCAGTTGAGTTTAGCAAATTCATACGGACTAAGTGAATCCGATAAAAATAATGATGCCGGAAGGATGGAACCGTGGGATCTTAACCGGTGTTGTTATAATCAACTTTAAGATTTGTTTTAATTAAAACACAAAAAACACTTGGAAATTAAGACTTCTCTAAACCAAAACACTTTTCTCATCCCCGATTTATGATTTCTAAAACTAAACCTCTGCAACAACAAGGAGCTCGGAGCATGGTGGGCGGCACGGCCATCGTCGTCGGTAAAACTTGAACCTACTTCGACAAAACTTTCCTAGAATTAAACAACAAAGCCATAGGACTTCGAGGTAGTTTGCACTAGTGCAACATAAATCCTCGACTCTTCGTTAGGCATTTGCATTGCAAATTAAGCCCTAACCGGTCTTTGGATTCCGAGGTAGCTCGTCCGATACGACATAAACCCTCATATCTTCCAGAGCTATTTGTATGATCCTATCATATAAATATAAGCCCTAATTAATTAAAATTGGCGAGATTAAAACATTAAATAAACATTAGGACTTTCCTAAATCCAAGCCAAACAATAGGATAGTCGGGAGATTATCGAAGTTCACTTTGAATCCGTAATTTCTCCTACTTTTCTTCCTTTGAATTCCCAAAATAAAATGTTCCAAACTTGATCCATTCCCGATTGAGATTCAAAATTCAATCCTTTGAAAACTTAAACTTTGAAATTCTTGAGAGCGAAATTATTGATTATTATCGAGAGTTTTCTTAGGTGATTCCCGTCACTT
This sequence comes from Papilionanthe hookeriana x Papilionanthe teres, assembly GCA_022702705.1. Classification (NCBI taxonomy): domain Eukaryota; kingdom Viridiplantae; phylum Streptophyta; class Magnoliopsida; order Asparagales; family Orchidaceae; genus Papilionanthe; species Papilionanthe hookeriana x Papilionanthe teres. The sequence continues at coordinate 105,836,541 of CM040428.1, read as the reverse complement.
AAGATGTAATTAACTATAGGGGCTTGTCCTTATAGGGAATTTTAAAGAACCCGAGTAATATAAACCCTGTTTAATGTTTTCATATTAAGCGGGGAATTTGTCGGCTTATAAAATTGGTTCGCGGACCAAACGGATGTCACGAATCTTCTAGTTTATTTAACCGAGCCCCACCATCAAGCAGTGTGTCTATCCTTAGGGATAGATACACGGTTTGTGATGCGGTGCTCGTTTATATAAACTATTTGGGATGTGAGATCGGTTTGATTTCATATCTTAAAATCTTCAAATTTAAAATTATTTTCAAAATCAAATACTACTTTCTAAATTATATCTATATTTAAATTAAATTTAAAATTCGCCGACAGTGGTCAGACCTTAGGATTTGCCCTGAGGGAGGTCTGGAGATCACCACTCATACCTTCACATTCACAACATACACACATCGCACATTCTAATTTCAACTCGAACTCTTTGGAAACTCATGTGGATAGCCCAGCCCTCAGTCTATGACTAAGTGGTAGGGACCAACACATAGAGGACCAAATGTAAGTGACCCTTGGTCATTACATCCTGCTCACCTTGAAGCCACCTTCAAATTTCTAAAATTTCAATTTTTGGCCCCTTTGCCCCCTAAATAACCCTGAACTACCCAAAATACCTAAAATTTCCAAAATTACCCAAATTCACCAAAATTCCCCAAAAATCATTCCAAGATATTCCTTACCACTCAAATTGACCATTCATGACCAAAAATTCCAAAAATTCCAAAATTTCCAAAAATACCCCCCCAATACCCTCAAAATACCCAAATACCCTTTTTGCCCAAAAAATCCAAAAATTCCAAAAAAATTATCAAAAAATTTCAGAAAATCCTAAAAATTCTCAATTTTATTTTGTTCAACTACACCATGGGCTAATTTTGCCAAATTAATACACTTTCAATCCAAAATCCCAACTTGGCCCATTTAACCTAAAGGTGCCTAAACCAAACCCAATCTTGACCCAATTGACCCCAATTTTCATCAAATTCAATTCTAAACCAAAATTCAACATCCCCAATATCAACTTAGACCAAATTTAAGTCCAATGTGACCCACATTTGAATATAATTCCACTTGAAATCAAAATCCTCAATTCTGCCTAAATAACCCAAAACTCCTAAAGTGACCCAATGTCAATCAATTCCTCCCAAATTTCAATTCCAAACTCTTTATAACACCTCCTTAAACTGAATTGGATCATCAATTTCCAATAATTTGAGCTCGGATCTTACCCAAATCCATTTTGAACCAAAGAAACCCCAATCTTGTCCCAAGCTGAACACATGTTTTAATCCACCAAATTGACCCTCTAAATTTTGTCAAAACCATTTTATGTCTTCATTAAAATTCTTTTAGACAACCATATATACATTATTGTTGAAGACCTCTGAACCCCATTCCCACTCGAACTCAAGATAACTTGACCCGAACCCAACATGGTCCAAAATAATCAAAAATCCAATCCATGCCAAAATTGAACTTCCAAATAAGCTCAAAATCATTTCATGTCTTCATGAAAAATCTTTATTACAATTATATGAACAATATTGGTCAAGGTAGCTAGAGCTCATTCTCACTCAAACCCAAGTTAAGTTAGCCCAAACCTAAATGAACCTAATTAAACTAATAATTCAAATCAAATCAAATTAAACCAAAAATTAATTAAATTAACTTCATGAAATTACTAAAATAATTACATATATAATAAAATGTATATATTAAATAAATAAAATAAAATAAAATAAAAAGAAAATTTCTCCCTCACCTCCCCCTCATCGCTCCCTCACCCTACACGCCACGTACACCCCTCTCCATCACTCCCATCACTTCTCCCCTCACCTCCTCACCTCTACAATGTCACCACCACACCTCCACCTCATCCCATTCCACTCTCCCCCACTCGTCTTAGCCGTGAGCCTTCCCCATTATAAACCCACTCACCACTTCATTCATGCCCCCCCTTACACACTCTTACACACTCCCTTACACACACACTTACACATTTCCTCATTCTCCCCCCAAACTCCTCTTAGCCGTGAGCCTCTCTTCTCCTTCTCCTCCTTCAAAGCTAGCCACAATCACTCACTTCCTCCCTTAGCCAAGGTTTCCAACAAGTGCTTCTCCAAGGCAAGGTAACATCTTCCCCTTCTCTCTACTTCTATTTTTAGTTCAAAATTTCTTGAAGGGAAAAGTTCATCATCACGTTTATGTTTAACTTAAAAGTCTAAATCACACATACATGCATTTTTCTCTTATTCTCCTTCATAGGTTTTTCAAAAAAAAAAAAAATTATGTGTTAATCCCTTTCACAAATCTTCAAGCTATTTAAACTTTCCCATGCTTAGGCTTTAGGATTTTTTTTTATGCAAAATTATTTAGCTATTTCCATGACTTAGCCTAAATATGTTTTTCATGCAAACTAATTTAGTCTTTTAAAATCTCCCCATGTATATTTTCAAAAAATTATGTGTAGGTTGTTTATCTTTCATGCTATTTAAATTTTATTCATGCATAGGTTTAGGAATCCTTTTCTTTTATGCAATGTTATGTAGCTAGTGTTAAATATTAAAATCTAAAAGAAATAAAACATGAAGGGAATGGAAAGAAATAAATAAAAAGAAGAAAAGAAATAAACATAAGAATAAAATAAGATAAGAGGAAATGAAATAAATTTTTAATAATGTATAATAATAAAATAACATAACTATATACATATGTAAAAAAAAATAAAATAAATGTAAATATATTATATGTGCTAAATAATATTGTAAATAAATTATACTACTAAATAAATAACTACACTACATTTAAATAACATAACTACATACTACTAAAATATAAATGAATAATATATATATATATATATATATATATATATATATATATATATATATATATATATATATATATATTATATATGTAAATGAATAATAACAATATGTAAATAATAAAAAGTAATGTGATAAGAATAAAATAAATGATTATAAACCTAAAAGATGATGAAAATATAAGAAAAGGATAATAATAATAAAATAATAATTGTAAATATAAAAAATAAGTAAATAAAAATGTCATTCTTTTTAAAAATAATATAAATAAATAATAATTCTAATAGCTTTAAATAAAGGATAATAATTTAAAATAAATGAAAGGATAATTTAAGAGGGAGAATATTAAAAAAGCTTTATAAATAGATAAATAATAGTAAAAAGAAGCAAATAAAAATACCATGCCTCTTTAAAATAATCTAAATGTAAATATATGTGTAAATAATAATTTTTCATAAATAATAACTTAATATAAATGATCATAATTTAAATAAAGAAAAGGATACTTGAGGAGAGAGAAAATGAAAAGCTTTATAATTAAATAAATAATAATATAAATGATAAATAAATAATATAAATGATAAACTTAAATATACATATAATTAATAACAATAATAAATTAACATAAAAATGACTTATAATATATATATATATATATATATATATATATATATATATATATATATATATATATATATATATATATATATTATTAAAAGATAAGAATATAAAGAATAATAAAATAAATAATACATATATATATAAATTAAAAATAATTTAAATAATACAAATGGATAATAAACTAAATTAAATGATAATGAAAATAATAATTTAAATTAAATTAAATTAATTAAATAAATTGAATTAAATTAAATTAAATAAATGAAAATCAAATATTAAAATAAATGATAATGTATATAAACAATAAATTAAATTAAATCAAATTAAATTAAACAAATAAAATAAAATAAAATAAAATAAATTAAATTAAACAATAATGTAAATAAATAATAAATTAAATTAAACTAAACAAATTAAATTAATTAAATTAAATAAATTAAAACAAATTAAATTAAATTTTATTAAATTAATTAATAATATTTTACATTAAAATAAATAAATTAATTAAATTAAACTAATAATAATTGTAAATAATAATAAATTAAATTAAATTAAATTAATTAAATTAAATAACAAAATAAATTAAAATAAAATTAAAGATGATAATTTAAATAATTAAATATTAAGTTAAAGTAAAATAAAATAAATTAATTAAATAAAAAAACAATTAATTAAATAAAATAAATAAATAACAACCAATTAGTTAAATAAAACAAAAAAAACAAATAAATGATGATAAAGTAAATAAATCATAATGAATTAAATAAAGATAACAAATTAAATAAATAATAAAGATGAATAATAATTTTAATTACAAATAAAAGATAATATGTTTAAAAAACACATAATAAAAATAATAATAACATAACATCATATAAAATAACATTAATATAAGAATAAAATAACATACAATAATAATATAACACATAAAAAAATAAAACAATAACATACAACATACAACAATGATAACACATAACAACATAAACAATAACAATATAGTACGATAATAACATATAAATAACAATCACATATAATCATAACTACAATCCCAACACAAACAATAATCACTACACACAACAACAGTCCTGATCACAATACAATACCAACACGATAACAATCAAACCTAGGATAGGCCTTCTGAGGCATGGTTCATTTTTCCCTTTATAAAGACCTTTAGGAAATCACAACTTGGTGTAGAAAACATAACAAGAATACCCTTATGCTTAGTGAATTCATGGAGTAACCCAAATTTTTACCCGATGTCCACACAACCTTCCCAATTCACATTCCAAACTCAAAGTTCCTAGCTCCAAAAACAAACCAAAAACAAAACCAAATTCAAACAAAAACCAAAAACCAAAACCAAAACCAAAACCCAAACCAAAACCAAAACCAAACCTAGTTCAAACCCAAACCAAATACAAACACAAACCAAATTCAAATCCTTCAATCCCCAAACTAAAATCAAACTCAATTATAAACCACAGAACTCTTCATAGCACTCCCATAAGTCCAAACCAAACTATCAGTTGCCACCAAATCCAAATCCAAACCACACCTAAACCCATCTGCCCCAACCTACCTCGAACAAATGTGTTTATTAAGCATAAGGGTATAGGTGGGGGTCAATTATTAAGCAACATAATAAGTCTAAATGAGCCCGAGACTTTTCATCAGGATATGAGAGGGAAGCATGGACCTGCATCCTTCTTTGACTGTTTGGATACCTCTGAGGTATATTAAATTTAATATGTCTGTTTAACGAAACCATCCTCAATTGAATTGAACAAAGTTTATTGAAACACAACATATGAATTCACATAGACATCATAGGATTTGGTAGAAAACCAGGACATTTACATAGACATCATAGGATTGAGTAGTTACTTCTTGTTAGTTTTACTTCTTCATGTTTTCGGGCATGCTTTAATTTCTGCAAAATTATAAACACATATATACAATGCAATACTAAAGTCTCAGCTGGGAATGATGAGAAGACCCTCCAGGTACGCTTTTACTTTATTGCAATTTACCTTATTGCAATTTATTTACCTGCACTACGTTTTACTTTTCTTGCATGATAAATAAGATTGTTGCATGAAAACTGAAACCTTTAGGATAGCCATAAAACTGAAACCCAAAACTAAATTAAAAGTCATACAAGATAAAATTCACCGCCACAACATTCAAAATTTAAAACAACTCAAAATTTAATCACAAACAGCACAACAAAAACTACAATTTTAACTAAATTAAAACGTCTCGTTGGATGAACAGGAATACCTCGGATGATGTAACCCACGTGTTGCTAACGGGATTTCTCAAGGTCTAAATGAAAGTGTGGAACTCATTCAGTTGAGTTTAGCAAATTCATCTGGACTAAGTGAATCCGATAAAAATAACGATGTCGGAAGGATTGGACCGTGGGCCGGTGTTGTTATAATCAACTTTAAGATTTATTTTAATTAAAACACAAAAATATTTGGATTCTAAGACTTTTCTAAACCAAAACACTTCTCTCATCTCCTAATTTTCCACTTTCTAAAACTAAACCTCTGCAACAACAAGGAGCTCGAGGTAATACACCGAAGGGCAGCACAATCAAGGATGCGGAAGGACATGTTCAAGAGTAAACAGCTGAGCTTCAACATCAACTCTCTTTTCATAGGATTTCGAGGTAGTTTGCCTAGTGCAACATAAATCCTCAACTTTTTGTTAGGCATTTGCATAATTGTCTTATGCAAATTAAGCCCTAATCGGTCTTAGGACTCTGAGGTAGTCGTTTGGTACGACATAAGCCCTCACATCTTCAAGGTCAGTTTGTATGATTGTGTCATACAAATATAAGTCCTAATTAATTAAAACGAGCAAGATGAAACATTAAATGAACTCCCAAATTGAAGCCAAACAATAGGATAGTTTGGGAAGTTGCCAAGATTCTTCTTGGATCCTCAGCTTCTCCTACTTCTCTTCTATTGGACTCTTAAAATAAACTATTCTAAACTCGATCCATTACCTATTGAAATTCCAAAATTCAATCCTTTGAAAACCTTAAACTTTGAAATTCTTGAGAGCAAAACTATTGATCATTATCGAGAGTTTTCTTAAATGATTCCCGTCATTTAGGATGTAATTAACTATAGGGGCTTGCCCTTATAGGGATCTTTAAGAACCCAGGTAATATAAACCTTGCTTAATTCCTTTATATTAAGTAGGGAACCTGTCGGCTTATAAAATTGGTTTGCGGACCAAACGGATGTCACAAATCTTCTAGTTTATTTAATCGAGCCCCATCATCAAGCGAGTGTGACTATTCCTCGGGATAGATACGCGGTTGTGGTGCGGTGCTCGTTTATATAAACTATTTTGGATGTGAGATCAGTTTGACTTCATATCTTAAAATTTTCAAACTTAAAATTATTTTCAAAAATCAAATGCTACTTTCCAAACTATATATATATACTTAAATTAAATTTAAAAAACCAAAAATATGCCGACAACGAACGCGTGAGCTTTCGTAGCCGCTGAGGTTAAGTCAGCGCCGCGTGGATAAGTAGGAAAATATGGATTTTTTTATTTATTTAAATACCCAGAACTTAGAAAATCCATATCTTTGTGTAGAAAAATCACAAAAATAAACTAAAAATACCCTCTTGCTCAGTGAACAGAGGAGAGTAATGTGGAAAAAGAATTAAGTTAAGTTGATGAGTATTTTATTCTTAATTAACTATTTACTCATTTCAATATTTTGATTCTCCATTTGCTTAGACAATTCACCATGACATGAGACCATAGGGCTTTTGAAGCTCTGATCTTGGGAACATTTTCTGAGTTTTTCAAGGTCAGAGGCTATCTCTACGGCAAGTTATGTATTTTTCAAGTTTATGTCACTGTTTTTGGTATTTTAATTCCATTAATTAGCATATTGCTTCGAAAATTCTAGGAAAATTTGGGAAGGTTTCTTAGGACCAGAGGACGCTAGGATAATTATATTTTGAGTTAATTCATTAAGAATAACCCTAATTGACCTAATTACTCAAAAATAAACTTTAATTAATTAGAGTTAACCACACATAAAAAGAACTTGAAAACAATTCTCCACTGATCTTTAGATCAGAGGGACCTCATATAAAAATTTGGAATCAATTGGAAATGTTTAACCCCACTAAATGGATTAATTAAGTCACATGCGTAAAATTAAACTTTAAAACTTCATAACTCCAAAAATACACTTTAAAAATTCATTAAATTGGTTTTGGGGCTTCTCTGATATCAGAGGCATCTAAAAAAATTAAAATTAGAATTTTCTAAAAATCTTCTTTTTTCACTATATTTTAATATTTTAAATAATTAAAAAATAATAAAAATCACAAAATTATTAAAAACCATTAAAATGTCATATTTTGACTCCTAATCACTTAGGAACAAACCAAATATTTTCCCCAAGTCTCAAAGTAAAGATATTGAATTTTAAATGCTTAAGACAATTTTTAATATTAAAAAATGGATTTTTCAACCTTTTCACTAAATTAATTCTAATAAATCAAAGAGAAATAAAAAAATTATAAAATTTGTTTCTCTGAACTCCTTGAGGACAGAGAGATTTATGAAAAATATAAAACTCAATTTTCAACCTTTATTTTATTTTATAATTAATTAACACTCTGAAACTCAAAATAATTATAATAAATAAAATATAATTCAAAAAATCACTAAAAGAGGTCCAAATGGTCCTCTGGTCATTAGAAATATCCCATAATTTTTCTAAGGACAGAAACCTTACCTTGATCATGTTGTTGAATTTTCATTGAAAACCCTTATTTTTCATAAAAATAATTATATAAATTAAATTAAATTCATAAAAATCACATTTTCTCCTCTAATGTCTTAATTGACATATGAGTGAAGTGACATAAAAATTTCAAGTTCATTTGAGCTCAATTTAATGAGTTATGAAATAAATAAGCCTAAAGGGGCATAATGGTAATTAAAGGATTTTAACCCTAATTAACATTTAGGCTTAATCAAAATGGGGGGGTGAAATATCTGATTTTAAATTTTCATTAGAAGATTGAAACCTAGAGAATTAAGGGGTAGAAACCCATTAATCATCTTCAAAATATTTAAAGTAAACCTTAATTAATTAAACAATTTGAATTTTGGAAGAATAAGTTAAAATTTGGATTATTAAAATGGGAATATAATTTAGAGAGACTAAAATAACTTAAACTAAAATCCCTAAATGACTCACTATAATATTTAACTTTTAATTAAATTTAAAGTGATAATTAAAATTAATAATTAAATAATTAAAAGGAAAGTGAAACTTAATTAAATTAAAACTTAAAACATTAAATAATTTGATAATTAAATTGAAATAATCTTAAAACAAAAAAAATTATTAATTTCAAAAATCACTTAAAACAAATTTAAAACAAATTTGAAACATTAAAAATCAATTTCACAAAAATAAATTCTTAATTAAAAAAATCAAACCAATTAAAAGTTAATCTAGAATATTGCAATTAAATTAAAATTAAATCATTAAAGTCTAAATTAAATAACTTAAAATCCTCTTTCAACTCAAATGGTTTAAAACACTTAAGAATAAAACAGCTTGAACACTATTCCAAACTTAAATTTATTAAAATTTTATAACTAAATTAAATCACATTAAAACATTAATTCTAATTTTAAATCGTTGAAATTCTTAATAAATTGATTTGCCCCCTAAAGACTTTTTTCATTATAACTCTTAAATGGAGCATTAAGTGAAATGTCACTTTACTTATAGGATAATCAAACATCCTAATTCACTAAGCAAGAAACAAATTAAACTAAATTTTGGGATGATTAATTCACATGTGCAATAAAACTTATTTGGACTCAAAATAATCCCAAAAATATTGAAAAAATGTTTAGGACTCGTCCTAAACACTTCCTCAATATGATAGGATGTTTTAGAAGAACAATTGAATTTAATTGTTCTTTGATGAAGAAAATCATCCTTAAACAAAATACAAGAACCTAGACGTCATAGGAGATGACTAGCAATAGGATTAGGAATTTGGTAGACAACCAGAACCTTTCCTTAAATTTACCTAGGTACTTGTTATAAATATTTAAATGCTTTAACATGTGTTTTAAGTGCAACTTTGAATGACGAGAAGACTCTCCAGGTACGCTTTTATTTTATTGCAATTTACTTTATTGCAATTTATTTATATGAGCTGCACTTTACTCTTCTTGCATGTTAAATAAGATTGTTGCATGAAAACTAAAACCTTTAGGATAGCCACAAAACTGAAAACAAAACTAAATTAAAAGTCACAACAAGATAAAAGCCACCGCCACAACATTTCAAAAGATAAAACAACTCAAAATTTAATCACAAACCTACAATTGCAATTAAATTAAAACATCTCGTTGGATGATCGTGAATACTTCGGATGATGTAACCTACGTGTTGCTAACGGGATTTCCCACGGTCTAAATGAAAGTGTGGAACTCATTCAGTTGAGTTTACCAAATTCATCTGGACTAAGTGAATCCGATAAAAATAACGGTGCCGGAATGATGGAACCATAGGATCTTAACCGGTGTTGTTATAATCAACTTTAATATTCCCCTAAAAAAATATTAAAAACACCTCGACTTTAAGACTTCTAATCCAAAACACTTCTCTCATCCCCTGATTTTCACCTTCTAAAACTAAAACTCTGCAACATCAAGGAGCTCGGAGCACGGTGGGCAGCACGGCCATCTTCGTCAGCAAAACTTGTGTCTACTTCAGCAAAATCTTTTCTTAGAATTAAACAACCAAGCCATAGGATTTCTAGGTAGTTTGCCTAGTGCAACATAAATCCTCAACTTTTTGTTAGGCATTTGCATAATCATATTATGTAAATTAAGCCCTAACCGGTCTTAGGATTCCGAGGTAGTCGTTTGGTACGACATTAACCCTCACATCTTCGAGGCTATTTGTATGATTATGTCATTAAAATATAAGTCCTAATTAACAAAAATTGGCAGGATTATAATATTAAATAAACTCCCAAATTAAAGCCAAACGATAGGATAGTTTGGGAAGTTGCCAAGATTCTTCCTGGATCCTTAGCTTCTCCTACTTCTCTTCCTTTGGACTCCTAAAATAAATTGTTCCAAATTTGATCCATTCCCTATTCAGATTTCCAAAACTCAAATCCTTTGAAACCTTAAACTTTGAAATTCTTGAGAGCAAAACCACTGATCATTATTGAGAGTTTTCTTAAGTGATTCCCGTCATTTAAGATGTAATTAACTATAGGGGCTTGCCTTATAGGGAACTTTAAGAACCCAGGTAATATAAACCCTGCTTGATTTCTTTATATTAAGCAGGGGAACTTGTCGGCTTTTAAATTTGGTTCGCAGACCAAACGAATGTCACAAATCTTCTAGTTTATTTAATCGAGCCCCATCATCAAGCAGTATGTCTATTCTTCGGTATAGATACACGGTTTTTAATGTGGTGCTCGTTTATATAAACTATTTGGGATGTGAGATCGGTTTAATATCATATCTTAAAATTTTTAAACTTAAAATCATTTTCAAAACCAAAAGTTACTTTCTAAATTATATATATATATATATATATATTTAAATTAAATATAAAATCTAAAATTCACCGACAATTTCTGTAGGCGACCCCTTTTCAAAATACAACACTCAACCAAAAAATATGCCGACAGGCATCTCCTCAAGCTTCTCCTCTCTCTCTCTCTTTTTTTACAGAGAGGATTACTATATCTGGATAGCCTGTTAATGGTTTTGAACATCGCTATCCTTAACTTATATTTTCAAACCTATGCATTTTCACTTAATTACTATAACATGAATAGATTTCAAAAAGAATTTCAATCTTTTCTTTTTCAAGTTATAATTTTTTATTTCTTAATACTTCTAAAATTCAATTATTTCTACTATGAATAGAAAAATTTCTTAATCTTACTCTTCTTTAAGTTCAATAATTCTATTCTTAAAATCAATCAAAGTTATTAAAATTTTGGTTAAGTCTACTAAATTATTTATAATTTCAAAAATTTAAATGATCTTAAATAGATTCATCATTCTTTATGTTATGTTAATATTTTTTTAGAAAATATTAGTTCATTAAGGACAAATAAAATTTAAATTTGCATGTATTTTCCCTTCCCCCAAACTTAAGTTTTGATATATCATGAAAAAAATTTAAAGTTTGAGAGAAAGAAATGTATAATTTAAAAAGGAATTTTTATAAGTAAGTAAAAACAGTCTAAAAAGAAAAATTTACTTCTACACATGCTTTTTATGAATATTACTGAAATAATGAAGCATATATAAAAGTAAGCAGGCTCATCATTTTTTTTTTATCAGTAGCTGAATTAAATGACTATATTACTAATAGTAACAGAAACAGAACAACATTACTAACTATTTAAAAATACTAAACAGTAGGCTGAAACAGAAATAAACATTAATTCATTTAAATTTCAGTCTTCAACACAATACACTAAATATTTAAAACAGTCTCAACATCAAACAATCTACATAAAGTTTCATAAACAAATCTACACTAACAAACAACAAACAATAAATAGCACTAACAAACAAGAAATAAACTAACAACAGAATCAGCACATCTCAGAGGTAAATCAAGCTACTAATCACTATTTGTAGCCTCTTCATCGTCATCACCAAAAGAAAACTCCACATCCTTTGGATCAACATACGGTGAAAATCTAGGATAGGTAGGAAACTGAACATCATGCTCACCCTTCAAGAATCTCACTAAAGACTCTGAATACTCAGCATCATACTCACTTTTCCTTTGGGTAAACTCAGATAAATTATCAATCTTCTTGTTTATAGTATCTACTCTGCATTGAGTTAGAAATAACTCATTCTGCTGCTCCAGAAATTGATCATGCATCGATTCCCAAAAACTAGATGGTGGCTTAGTAGTAGAAATAGAAGGTCTAGAAGTAGAAGCTCTACCTGGAGTATGTACAAAAGTAGAAGGATCAGTAGATCTCTTCCCTCGAAGACGATCATAAATGCTAACATTCTCCTGCCCAATTGGCTTTATAGTCTTCAACTTATCCTCTGATATATCAGCAGAAACTCCATTGCTCATGCATAAAGAATGAATCAAGGATGAGAATCCTAATCCCACAAAAGTGCTGGATCTAGCAATCGATTCCACTGAATCATAAATAATACTGCCAACATCTATCGGCTTCCTCTCCCGAATGCGGTAGTTCGGGATAGCTCGATCTCACGGTAACTTCACTCAGGTGGTTGGAAGGTAGAAGTCTAGCAGAAATAAAATAATGTCATGCCTTTGAAATACCATTTAGCTTAGAAGATTTGAAGTTTACCCATTTGTCATTCCGGATCTTCCAAGCTCCAGTGTCATCAGTTAAATATGCAATAATCATCTTAAGATCTCCCTCAGAGGGAGATATACCAGAATAGTAGCACTCGATGTTAGGTGGCAGGCCGTAGAAAATATTGATCCGTTCCGGAGTAAATCCTACTCCGACACCTCTAACGAAGACTTCGTAGTCTTCCGCATCCAAAAAGTTGGCATAAAACTCGCGTACAATAAGAATAACGACAACAACAGTGAAATAACAGAATCGTTGCCAGTTGTGTGCAATGATCGTGTTCTCGATCATTTCACCAGGATTGTAAAAACTGCGCTCCGAGATAAACTTTCTTGACGTCGCAAATTCGTGATAACGAAAATGCGCTGTCGTAGTTGAAAACTTGATGTTGTCGAAATTTTCTCGTGCCTTTCCTCACTTAGATTTTGGTGCCATCTAAACGTGAAAGAAAACACAAATAAATTTAAGATTCAAATATTTAAACTCTTTTTAAGCTTGAGAAACTTAAAATGAGTTTAAAAATCCATGGAGAAACTCTAACAAATCAAAATTTTTTTCAAAATTTCAGTTTTTAGCAAAAAAAATAGGAAAAACTATGGTAAGAATAAAAAATAACTGGATTAGAAGGTAGATCTGACCTCGAGATGAAGAAATCAAGTGAATTCGGGCTCAAAAACTTGACGTATTGACCTCAAGATGGATCTAGGGGGCGTATATTCACGAAAAAGAGGAAGGGGATGAAGCTTAGGTGTCAACCATGGCTAATGGGATTTAAATGCTAATTTTCGATAAGCAGACTGAACCGGCGCCTAGGCGCCGAATTCTAGCTCCTAGGCGCCAGACTCGCCTTTCACAAAAATCACTTTAAAAATTTTATTTTCCACCAAAACTCATAAATTCAACTTCCAATTGCTCTTATTAGAGTAGTGCTTCAGTTTCCAACTTCCAAAATATTTCCCAAAAATTTTAAAAATTAAAAATTAAATCCACCAATTAAACACAAGGTTTAAATCAAACTCTTCTAATTCCATTCATAATCTTCAATTTTGGCTCAATACAATACAGATAAGTATAGTAATATGATTCAAGTCCTAACAAACAAACAAACTACACAATTTCAAAGCAAATACAACACACATTGAATAATAAAACAAACACACAAACAATACAATCGATTTACCAAATCAATACAACGATACATTAGTAAAAGTCTAGATCACACCACAATAACTATCTAATCTTCAAATTAGAAATTTCCATTCTCTTCGCAAGGAAGATTACTAGGACTACTTGGGAAGAATACTAACGCCCTCGGAAAATTCGTAGCCGTTTTCTCGTCGATCCATTTGTTCTTAGCATGCATCTCCACTTGAGCATCTTGATAAGCCGCTAGATGATCAAATTGAAGCTTCGCCTGCCATTCCAGATGTTCAATTTGATGATACATCTCATGGAGGCAACCTCCAATACTTTTGAATTCTGCTTCAAATTTATCCAGACTACTTGAAATTTTCTCCAAACTTACAGCGATAAAACCATTGAAGTAGGGTTGAGGATCCTTTGAACCTTTGTCTCTAGCCTCTTCTCCAAGATTTTTTCTCTCAATTTCTTCAAAAATCCTCTCTAATCTCTCAAGAATGAAGTGTCTAGGTCGTAATTATGGTTGCTTAGGGATTAGGGATGAAGATGGGGTAATTTAAAGGATAAAATCATGTGAAAAATTGAAAATTTTTTGTTTTTACACGATCCAGTAACTGTGGCGCTTAGGCGCCAAATCTGGCGCCTAGGCGCCGGACCCATTGATACACAGTTTTACTCTGGCGCTTAGGCGCCAAATTTCGGCGCCTAAGCGCTGGAACCACGTTCGACTCCGTTTCGCTTATCGTCAAATTTCAAAGTTTCGTTCTCTAAAATAGGTAAATTAGAATGGTAAGATCAATATAGACTTAGTAACACAAATTATAAACAATCATAATGAAGGTTAACTTGATCTCTTTTTTACTCACGTATGAATTGGAGTGATCCAAAGTCCAAACTTTATATACTTCAAGATAATTTTTAGCTAAAGTCAATAAAGACTTGTTAGCGTCCAATTTTCTAAAGTTATATAAAATTAGTCAAGACCGAGGCATAACCTTACATTAAAAATGAAAAAAAAAACACAAAAATAATTATGGGTTGCCTCCCACAAAGTGCTTGGTTTAATGTCGTCAGCCCGACCTAATTAAGTCTTTAATCAGGTAGACACAACTCGTAAGCCTCTTTATAAACTACTTTGAAACATAATCAACTGCTAATAAAATATAAATCTTTCCAGATGATGGTACAAATGGTCCCATAAGTCTAAACCCCATATATCAAAAATTTCAACTTCCAATATATAGTTTAAAGGAATTTCATCTTTTCTAGATATATTTGTCATCCTTTGACGTCGATCACATGTTTTCACATAATGTCTCACATCTTTGAACAAGGTAGGCCAATAAAATCGTGAATTTAAAATTTTAAATGCAGTTTTATCTACTCCAAAGTGTCCTCTAAAATTGGAATCATGATATTTTTGAATAATAGCAAAAGTTTCTTCATAAGGTACACATCTTCGAATTATAGAATCTCTTCCTAATTTAAATAAATGAGGATCTTCCCAAATATAAGATTTAGCATCATTTTTAAATTTCTTAATATATTTATTATTCAATCCATAAGGTAGAATATTGCTAACTAAATAGTTAACTATATCTGTATACCAAGGTGTTTGGCATCCTTGAATAACATATAAATGTTCATTAGGAAATTTCTCATTTATATTTTTCTCAGTAATAACATCATTCTTAATTCTAGATAAATGATCAGCAATTTGGTTATCAGTTCTTTTTCTATCCACTAGTTGAAAATCAAATTCTTGTAGAAGTAAAACCCATCTTATCAGTCTAGGCTTAGCATCTTTTTTTGACATTAAATATTTAATAACGGAATGATCAGTATGAACTATGCATTTGGTACCGAGAAGATAAGGTCTAAATTTATCAAAGGTATAGACTATTGCTAAAAGCTCTTTCTCAGTAGTAGTGTAATTTCTTTGAGTTTCAGAAAGAGTTTTACTAGCATAATATATAACTTTGAAAATTATCTCATATTTTTGTCCCAATACAGCTCCAATTGCAAAATCACTTGCATCACACATTAATTCAAAGGGTTTATTCCAATTAGGTGTAATAATTATAGATGCAGTTATTAATTTTTCTTTTAACATATTGAAAGCATTAATATAGTCTTCATTTAATTCAAATTTAGCTTCTTTTTCCAATAAATGACTAAGAGGTTTAGCAATTTTAGAAAAATCTTTTATATATCTTCTATAAAATCCAGTATGAACCAGAAAACTTCTCACATCAGTAACAGTAGTAGGTGGTTGCAGTTCAGCAATAATTTTCACTTTTGCTTGATCAACTTCCATCCTTTTATTGTGAAATTTTGTGACCAAGTACAATGTCTTCTGTGACCATAAATTGATATTTTTCCCAGTTCAAAACTAAATTTGTTTCTTCACATCTTTTCAGAAATTTGGAAATATTTTTCAAACAAGATTCAAAAGAAGTTCCAAAGACTGAAAAATCGTCCATAAATATTCAATTCCTTTGTCAATCAAATCACAAAATATTGACATCATACATCTTTGAAAAGTTGCAGGTGCATTACATAAACCGAAAGACATTCTTCTAAATGCAAATGTTCCATAAGGACTTTTAAATGTTGTTTTCTCTTGGTCCTCAGGAGCGACAGGTAATTGATGATAACCAGAATATCCATCCAGAAAATAGAAATATGAGTGTCCAGCTAATTTATCAAGCATTTGATCCAAGAAAGGTAAAAGAAAATGATCCTTTCTAGTGACATCATTTAATTTCCGATAATCAATGCAAATTCGCCATCTAGTAACTTGTCTTATGGGAATTAAGTCATTTTTATCATTCACAATGACAAGTACTCCTCCTTTCTTCGGAACACAATGAATAGGACTTACCCATTGGCTATCCGAAATAGAATAAATAATTCCAGCATCTAACCATTTTAAAATTTCTTTTTTAACAACCTCTTTCATGATAGGATTTAATCTTCTTTAAGGTTCAATAGTAGGATTAAAATCTTCTTCCATTAAAATTCTATGCATACAGATGGAAGGGCTTATTCCTCTTATATTAGCAATAGTCCAACCAAAAGCTTTCTTATAATTCTTTAACACTCCTATCAGTTTTTCTTCTTGATCTAAACTTAGTTTAGAAGAAATAATAACAGGTAAAGTTAATGAATTTCCAAGAAAAGCATACTTTAAATGTGCAAGTAACATTTTTAATTTCAGTTCGGGGGCTTTTTAATAGAGGGTAAAAGTATATCATTTTGTGTTATGTCTAAAATTTCCCAGTTATCTTTAATATCATGAGTTTCTTTAAATAATTCTTCTTCTTTTAGTTCTTCATTTTCATCAGTTAATAATTCAATTTTTTCTTCAGAAATGACTTTACATCTTTCTTGATAATGTTTTGCAATTATATAATCAATAATATCCATTCGATAGCATTTTTCTTTATCAGGGTACTTCATTGATTTAAGAAAATTGAATTTAATCTCTTGATCATTAACTCTCATGGTTAATTCTCCTTTTTGCACATCAATCATAGCTCGTCCGGTAACTAGAAAAGGTCTCCCTAAAATAATTGGTATTTATTTATCTTCTTCCATATCAAGTACAATGAAATCCACAGGGAAAATAAATTTATCCACTTTAACAAGAACATCCTCTATAACTCCTTTAGTGTAAGTGATAGATCTATCAGCTAACTGAAGAGTTACAGTTGTGGGAGTAATCTCTCCTAAATTCAACCTTCGAAAGATAGAAAATGGCTTGAGATTAATACTTGCTCCTAAATCACATAAAGCTTTTCCACAAAATTTTTCTCCGATAGCACAAGGTATAGTGAAACTTCCAGGATCTTTAAGTTTATGAGTTAATTTCTTTTGAATTATTGCACTACATTCTTCACTTAATGCAACAGTTTAAAAAGCTTCAAATTTTCATTTCTTACTTAAAATATCCTTCATAAATTTTGCATAAGTTGGCATATGTTCCAAAGCTTCAGCAAAAGGTATGTTAATGGTATGTTTCTTAAAAATTTCAAAGAACTTAGAAAATTGATGATCAAGCTTCTGCTGTTTTAGTCTTTGAGGAAAAGGGGGTGGTGGTTTTTCAACTTCCATATTAATAGAAATAACAGTCTGATTTTGACTATGAGAAGGAGTTTCTTTAGGTTTTTCAATCTCTTCAACCTCAATCTCATTTTTAATTTCATTCTGCATTCTTTCTTTTAATTCCTTTCCACTTCTAAGTTGCACAGCTTTAACATGTTCATGTTCTTTTCCAGTTTCTTTTGGATTGACTTCAACATTTCTAGGAAGTGTTCCTGGAGGTCTGTAATTAATTAAATTAGCAATTTGTCCCATTTGATTCTCAATATTACGAATAGCAGTATTTTGATTTTGTAATTGATTAGTTAGTTGTAAAAATAATTCTTCTATAGATAACTTTTTCTGTTGATTTTTAAATCCAGATGGTTTATAGTTTGAATTTACTTGATTGTTCCAGTTTCTAGTTGGATGTGATTGATTATTACCCCATTGTTGTTGTGAAATATTCCAATTAAAATTAGGGTGATTTTTCCATCCAGGATTATAATAATTGGAATAAGGATTATATTTTACTAGCAATAGCTTGTAAAGTTTCAATAGTTTGAGAATCTTCAATATTAGCAGAGTTGTTATGTGATATATTGATAGAAAAATTATCTAATTTCTTAGATATTGCAGCTACTTGTAAAGTTAAGATAGAAAAGGCTTCGTTATCATGAATACTTGCCATTCTTTTAGGATTAATCCTTTCAGAATGTCATTGAAAATTATTGTTAGCCATTTCTTCAATTAAAGTATAAGCTTCTTTGATTTAGCCATTAAAGAACCTCCAGCAGCAGCATCAACAATTAATTTAAGTGATTCAATTAGTCCATTATAAAATGTTTGAATAATTAACCAATCAGGTAAAGCATGATGAGGACATTTTCTTAATAGTTATTTAAATCTTTCCCAAGATTCATAAATTGTCTCCCCGTCAAATTGACTAAATGAAGTAATATCATTTCTTAATTTAGCAATTTTAGAAGGAGGAAAATATTTAGCAAGGAATTTTTGTGCCATTTCAGCCATGTTTTAATAGAACCTCGTTCGTTAATGAGTTCAACCACATCTTTTTTTTATCTCTTAAAGAAAAAGGAAAGAGTCTAAGTCTAATAGCATCATCAGAAATATTGTTATATTTAAAGGTAGCAAAAAGTTCTAAAAAACTAGCAAGGTGTAAATTTGGATCCTCATTTGGTGTTCCCCCAAATTGATTATTTTGAACAATTTGAATAATAGACGGTTTAAGCTCAAAGGAATTAGCATCTACAGTAGGTATTTGAATACTACTATGAATTTCATCAACTGTAGAGTTAGCATAATCCCTTAATGGTTTGTAAACATTTTGTTTATTAATTTCAATTGGATTTTGTAAATTATTATGTAAATTAGCCATCACTTGATATTTTTGAATTTGTTTTCCTTTTTTAATTCTTCTAATAGTTCTTTCTAATTCAAAATCTAAAGGTAATAATCCTTCAGATCCAAAACTACGAATAAAAAGTAAATAAAAAGTAAAATAGCAAGAAATAAAATTATTATTTTTTTATTTTTATTTTTGTTTTTGTTTGTTTTTGAATAAATGTTTTTGTATTCTATATTTTTGACAATAAAAGAAATAGATAAAATAAAATATTTAAAATATATAAATTTTGCCTCCCCGGCAACGACGCCAAAAACTTGACCCTCAATCCGCAACAATGCACAAAAAACTTTGTTTGCAATCGCCAAACAATGCAGTAATTTATGCTATAAAAAATATGTTATAGACAATACTTTGACTCGAATAATAATAGCGGCTAGTGTATATAAATATAATTTTATGGAAAATATTTTACACACTAGAAGTACTATGCAAGTATACATATCGTTTCAAGTAATATAGGGCTTTAAATAAAGACCCCGATATCAATCCTATGAGGAGGATTATAGATTTTTTTTAAATATTTTGATTTTATTTTTATGTATTTCTTTTAAAGTTAAAAAGTTGATATTTAATTTACTAGATGCATAAATAAAGCATTAATAAAGTAATGATTGATGTAAATAAAAATAAGCAAACCACTTTCTTCCTTTCAATTAATCTAAGACTTTTTTAGATAATGTAATATTTGTGGAGAATATAAATTTATGGTATTGTGTCAAATAGAAGCATTCCTATTCTTTACCTTCGCTCGATAGTATAAAGAACATTGGCTAATCTATAGATCGAGCCCGGATGTATTGTTAGTAGAATGGGTTAATCTAGGCTCACACTACTAGATGTTCAAGGGTGGCTATGGTCGGCCCTACTAGTGACCCTTTCCTTCACTATAAACCAAATTACAAGAATTTAGCCTGTCACTCTAAAAACTTATCAATTCTACGCCCATTAAATAATATCTTCCTATTTATTTGCACCTTACCTTGAATAACCCGCGCTAGGCCTTCGACTACCCAAGGATTCATGTGATATCTACTAGTTAAGAATTCATCTCCTTCTAGGTCTCAAAACTCTTCAACAGATTTTAACAATTTAAATGGCCAATTTAAATAGTAAATTAAGATCCGGTATCAATATCATCACAATGTTTAAAATATATATATAGTTTTTAATTCTCCAACGAATTTTATATTATCTTATTTATCTTTTCATAATTGAAAGAAGAAAGTAAAGTAACTACTCAGAACACATTGAATTTAAACAACAAAACATATAAATAAAACTTTGAATCAAAATACAAATACTTATCTCAAGTGTTTCTCCAACTGAACCTCAGAATCCTTCTGACTCCAAAGTAAATAGACTTCAAAAGCACCGATTCTTCAAATACTCTCAATACAAACTCTAAAATAAAATCACTAATTAATAAAAGAAACTATAAATATGGCCCTTAAAATATTTCTTTAATTTCTCTCTCTAAATGGAACTATGGGGCTAGGGGACTAGGTTGGGCGTTGGTGGTTTGTGGGCCTTTTCTCTCGAAGGAGTAGCCTCCTATTTATAGGCTTCAAGGGTTGCCTTGAGGCACCTCTTCAAAATGTATCCATGTTCAATGTATCTTCTAGAAGGTGTGTCTGGCGCCTAGGCGCCGGACTCTGCGTCCAGTTCTTCGCACCTCTTCACTTTGGATCGCACATCTTCGCTATCCTAACCGTTTCCAAGCATCAAAATACAATGTATCACATGTCCTAAAATCTTGGAATAACTACCAATTTTCTAGATGGTCCAATAACCGCTAACACCGTCAAAATAACCGTCCAAAAGTCATCAAAAATCTTATAGAATTCTGTATCGAACTGGCGCTTAGGCGCTGGCACCAGGCCAATTATTTTGACAATTTTGCATTTTGGCTCCATTTTAACTCCTTTTTGCTCATTTTTCATCTTTTTTTCCTTCTTGAACATTTTTGCATCACCTACATCTAAAGCACAAAAATAACTTTCATTAAAGCATAATATCCTTAAAAATTTGATAAAAATCAAGGCATAAAAATAGGTATTTTTTCATGGATCAGCAATCTAATCAAGAACCCTGAATTCCGGTTACCTGAGCCAAAAAGACCTGATGAAATCAACAAGAAAGGATATTCAAGATACTGTCCGTACCACAGGTTCGTTGGACACACCATAGAAGAGTGTTGTAATTTCAAAGATTGGATCGAAGAGAATTTCAAGAATGGGAATGTAACAATCCCGAAAGAATTTTTAAAAAGAACCTGAAAAAGGTTCTATCAATATGATTTTGGTCGATCTGTTTGTTCTAGCTGACTCCTACGTAATTGGCAACAAAGAAGACACTTCTTGACTACCATTGTACTGCATCCACCAATGTAAAGGAAAATTTGCAGGATTGATATTGATTTGTCACATCCCTCCCACTGCTATGAATGAAAATGAATGGAAAAAGTATTTTTGTTCAGAATTGTTCGATATTTGGAAAGCTCAAAGTTGGATATTTTGATAAGACAATAACTTCAGAAAGAATGAAATTTATGCCCTAATGACTTGGTCCTTCACTTTAAGGAATTCGGACTGGGTCCTAAGTAGATTTTGAAATGAAGCAGTGTGGTTGAAATACAAGTAATTAATTCAGGATATCAAGGGTCTTTTAATTTTCTGCCATGTGACTGGGTCCAGACTTTTAGATGAGTTATAATATCCTAGGATTCATGTTAAGAAATATTTCAGAATTATTAATTAGGGGAGTTTTGACATTCAAAATCTTTAACAAAAATATGTCTTACCAGATATAGTTATTTTCAGCAAAACAAAAGGAGCAAAAAAAAAAAAGTAAAGATTCAACTAAGGAGAAGCTTGAGGTAAGCACAAAATCAAAAATTGGTGTCCCAATCCAAACATTCAAAATCTTTAACATGTGCTCCACTAGATATAGTAATCCTCAATAGAAAAGAAAAAAGAAAAAAAAGTGAAAAACTCAATAAAAAAAGAGAAAACAAGAAAGCTCCTTGAGAAGAAGCTTGAGGCAAGCATATAATCAAAAATTGGTGTCTTAATCCTCCCCCGATTAATAAAACTTGAAAGACTACTTTAAGAAGTTTCCTATAATATTATGCTTTGAAGAGAGTCAAGTGATTTTATGCCTTTTGGTCAGTCATTAATTGACTCAGAAATATCTTTGGACAGTGAAAAATATTTTTATCACATGAGCAGAAATTTTGAAATTTGCTTAGGCCCGGAAAGAAAGAATTGAAGTAGAAGGGCCCTGTTATTAACAATTGATGGAATTCAAACCTGAAGTCATACCTTTCAATACCAGAGGATACAAATCCAAAATCAATTCAAAGGGCGTCAAGGTGACTTCGCAAAGACAGCCTAGACAATCTTCCTAAGTCAACGGTAAAGAGTGACGACTGTTACAAACGAAGCTACAAAGTTCTTGTCCCTTCAGTTGTGGTGTCTGTAGAAATAACACATCTTTGTTGGTACTTGAAAGGATATAATTCCAATAGTACCTCGAAGACTAGGTCATTCTCTACAAATGTCTTCAGTCAGTGGACAACCTCAAGGAGAACTGCGCATCGTGATGTTTCAAAGACAATCTCGTTCTACGAAGCACAGATGCCGCACTTGCTTATGACTTGGTCCAAACCCTAACTAAAAAAAATAAAAAAATAAAAAAAAATGTAAAATCATGAAACATAAATGAATAAAATAAAACTTCACAAAAAAACCAACAATAAATTCCCCAACGAATTATAACAAATAAATAAAAAAATGAAAACTTAAAAAAAATTGAATAAGATAACGAAACAAACTTCAAATCAAAATGAAATCCGAAATCAAATTGAAATCTAAATCAAAATGAACTCAAATCATCGAAACAAAAAAAAGAATCTCAATATTAAAAATAAACCTCAAATCTGAATCTCCAATCTGTACTTTCAAATCCAATCTCAATTTGAATCTCAAATCAAATCCCAATCAAATTCAAATTCAAAACTTCCAAATCTAAAATCCAATCCCTTCAATTCTCTCCCTTGTCTGAGATAGGAGCAGTCAATTCCATTGACACGGAGCCACGAGGTTTTCGATTTGGTTCTGATGGAGAGGAATCGTATCCAATTCAAACCAGTAACTTTTCAATCAACTCTTTTGAATGGGATATGCGGCATCCTCATATTCCTTCCTAATCCGTTTCTTTCCACAAAAATCTTTTACAACTTTCATGAAATTTTCAAAACACCAAAATTCTACACTTTTCAAATCAACACTACAAATCTTTGCAAATCAATCGCAAAATCATAAATTAAATTTTAGAGGTGGAGGATCCCAGCATCCGATACCGCATTGCTTTGCAATGGCTCCTTTCAAATTTTAGAGGTTAAGGATCTAAGAATCTGATGCTGCATTGCTTTAGGATCTTTCCCTATTGCAATGGTTCACTCTCAGAAATTCAAATTTCAGAGGTTAAGGATCACAAAATCTGATACTGCATTGCTTTAGGTTATTTCCCTATCACAATGGTTCAAATCAAAATCAAATTTTAGAGGTTGAGAATTTTACATCCGATACCGCATTTCTTTAGGGTCTTTCCCTATCACAATGGTGTAATTCAAAATGAAATTTTAGAGGTTGAGGATTTTACATCCGATATCGCATTGCTTTAGGTTCTTTCCCTATTGCAATGGTTCAAATCAAAATCAAATTTTAGAGGATGGGGATTTTACATCTGATACCGCATTGCTTTAGGTTCTTTCTTTATCACAATGGTTCAAATCAAATCCAAATTTTAGAGGTTGAGGATCCCAATATCCGATACCGCATTGCTTTAGGTTCTTTCCCTATCACAATGGTTCAAATCAAAATCAAATTTTAGAGGTTGAGGATTTTACATCTGATACTGCATTGCTTTAGGTTCTTTCCCTATTGCAATGGTTCAAATCAAAATCTAATTTTAAATGTTGAGGATTTTACATCCGATACCACATTGCTTTAGGTTCTTTCCCTATCGTAATGGTTCAAATCAAAATCAAATTTTAGAGGTTGAGGATTCCAGTATCTGATACCTCTTTGCTTTAGGTTCTTTCCTTATCACAATGGTTCAAATCAAAATAAAATTTTAAAGGTTGAGGATTTTACATCCGATACCGCATTGCTTTATGTTCTTTCCCTATCGCAATGGTTCAAATCAAAATCAAATTTTAGAGGTTGAGGATTTTACATTTGATACTGCATTGCTTTAGGTTTTTTCACTATAGCAATGGTTCAAATCAAAATCAAATTTTAGAGGTTGAGGATCCCAGTATCCGATATCGCATTGTTTTAGGTTCTTTCCATATCGCAATGGTTCAAATTCAAAATATCAAATTTTAGAGGTTAAGGATCCCAGTATCCGATACCGCATTGCTTTAGGTTCTTTCCCTATTGCAATGGCTCAAATTCAAAATATCAAATTTTAGAGGTTGAGGATTTTATATCCGAAATCGCATTGCTTTAGGATTCCTTCCTATCGCAATGGTTCAAATTCAAAATTTCAAATTTTAGAGGTTGAGGATCCCAACATCTGCTACCGCATTGCTTTGCAATGGCTCATGTTAAATTTTAGAGGTTGAGGATCACAACATCCGACACCGTATTGCTTTAAGATCATTTCCTATCGCAATGGTTCAAGTCAAAGTTATCATCATAGAATATCAATTCTCGAGGCTGGAGCTGAACTTCCAGTTCTCATTTCAATTTCGAGGCTGGACCCTAACTTCCAGCTCTCTTCTCGTGGCTAGAGCCTAAATTCTAGTTCTCTTTCAAATCTCTGAGGCTGGATCTAACTTCTAGCTCTCTTCTTGAGGCTAGAGCCTAAAATCTAGTTCTCTTTCAAATTTCTGATGTTGGAGCCTAACTTCCAGCTCTCTTCTCGAGGCTAGAGCCTAAATTCTAGTTCTCTTCAAATCCCGAGGTTGGAACCTAGGCTCCAATTCTCATTTCAAAATTTAAAATTTCCACGGAATCAATCTTAAATCAATCTTAAATCAAACTTCAATTTAAATCAAAACTCTGATCAAATCAAAATTTGAACTTAAAATTAAAAGTTGAAATAAAAATGAAATGAATATAAAATCTAATCTCTTGAAATCTTGTGATTTGAAATTCACCTACTTTTTGCTCAGCGAGAGTTCTGGAATCTTCAATCTTGGAGATTTACCTGATACACTCCAGCGGAAATTTTCTACGCTTTGTTCTAAGTGTGTCACTTAGACGTCTGTGTTGATTTTGTTGATATCTTCGTTCAACGCCAATACGCGCGGTGTGCTTGGTTAGCACACCACACCTATTGGGGGTCCATTTGTTGACCTCATTTTTGGTGATGTCTTTTCCTTTCCTCTTAGTGCTTAGGGTCAGTGATGGACTTACTCCTTTTCGACTATCTGCAGAGGACTAGAGATGGGACCCACCTTGTTTTAGAAGCTCAAACCGACTCTTTACTTATTTTGAAATTCTGCTCGTATGGTTTTCGACCTCTAAAATTTAAAAGATTGAAACTAACACGACGAAGCTCAAACTGAGTCCCCATAGGATCATTAAGCCTTAGGGTCGCCCCGAGCACGATTCGCACCTTCGCACGCACGAATTTCGCAATTCGGATCGTCGACATGTTCAAACATCGAAATTCACATCAATCGAACATTTATTTGCTTCAAAATTTAAATTTTGAAATTATCGATCGCAAATCAAAATTTTGACGAAATTGAATTCGACATGTTTTTTGACGCGACCGTAGATGAGGTTGTCCAAATGACCCCGGATGACGAAACAAACTATGCCATTGCGTCCAGAACGTCGAAATTATCTAGGAAGGACACTAATTTTTATATGGTTTTGTGTGGGGTCGAATTTTGTCCGAATCGACAAAAAATTAAATAAAACACTAATTATAAAAAAGAAATGAAATAAAATAAAGAAGAAAACCTAAAATCCCTAACTCTCACCTCACACTCAGGCCTCTAGCCGTCGCTCCCCTCTCCCATTCGCGAATAGAGCCGACCGAGGCCCCTTCTCCTCGCCGAGCCCCTCTTCTTCCTCGCGAAGGATCGGCCCGAGGTCCCCTCTCGCATACTCTGGTAAGGCTTCCACCTGCTCTCTGCCGCACTCCAGCTTTTCGCTCACCCTGCCTCCACGCTCTCTGCCGCGACGTTTGTCGCTTCTCCCCCGTCTTCGTCGCATTCCGGTTCACCTCCAGGTAAGTTGAGGCAAGTCTCTTCTCCTCCCTCGCCTATATAAAGCCCCACTTGGGGTAGGGTTGAGGTTGGCCGAAAATTTCTATGTGGGGGAAGTGCTGCCAGTTTGTTTTGTGGCTTCGTGGTTTCTTGTTCTTTTGGTTTTGAGTTGGTCGAATTCTGCTTTGAGAGGGGGAGGTTCTGCTAAAAAAAAAAAAAATTTCTGTTAGGCTAGGATTTGGTACTTGAGAAGGCTGGCCTTTCCTCTTCTTGCTGCCTCTTTGCTGGTTGTTTGGTTTTCGTTGGTGCTTAGTTTCTTACCTACTCACTAAGGTATGAGCTTACTTAGTCCTAGCATTTATCATGCTTTACTTTGAGGTGAGCCAATTTTAACCGCCATCTATTAGCTTGCTGAAATCATTTTTCTTGCTATTTGGAATACATGTGTTGGCTCTTTTTTAGGAAGGCTGGTTTAATTGCTATACTTATGAGTTGCCGAAATTATTTCTTTTGGTCACCTGAGATATACGAGTTGGTTCTTTTGAAGTGGCTGATTCCTTTTCATACCACCCAGCGCCTATATGCTTACATGGATAACACCTCAATTCTATATTTCACATTTATACCACCTAATGTTCAATACGCACCACTGAATTCATTTGGAAGGTTGGCATACATACATGCTACTTAACTTCTTACGCATATATATGGGATCCAGATCTGTTTCAGATTTTCCTATGCATTTACATACATAACACCTAATTTTATACAATCTGAATTTCTTAGCTTTTAAGGATTGCAAATCTGAACTTTACATAGTTTTATTCTCTACAACATTTATCATTTGCGGTTCATAATCTGTAAAAGTGTGGCTTGGAAATTTTGCTCTTATGATTTCTTGCTTGGTGGTGTGAATAATCTTTGTAATTTGCGTCACCTGAGATTGCTCTCAAATGCATTTTTTTTTGGTGTACCTGGAATTGGGGAATTAAGGTCACATTAAGAGCTAAATGAGTTTAATGTGAAAGAATGAAAATAGTTACAGAATTAAGGCATTGGAACATGTGAGTGAGTGGTGCAAATTAAAAATACATTTTACGGAAGTTGTGAAGGATGCTAGGAGGACTAGCAATATAAAATCATTTCAGAAGAGAAAGCTTAGAGATTTATTTTGAATTGGGACATTGAAAAAAAAAAAAGTGAAGTTTTAGGTGTTTGATATGTGAATTTAAATGGCTCGAGTGTTATGCATGTAAACACTCCGAACTCTAAACGATCCATAATAGTGTAAGTTTTGTTTCTGTTATGTTGTTGAAAGGCTTTAATTTTGGCATTTTTAGTAAACTCATGGAAGCTCATATGAAAGATTTGCATGCATAGCACTTAACACTTGTATAGATTCACATTTTCAACACCCAGACTTTTATTTTTACATACAAACCACCTTGCCCGGTAC
Source organism: Papilionanthe hookeriana x Papilionanthe teres (assembly GCA_022702705.1). NCBI lineage: Eukaryota > Viridiplantae > Streptophyta > Magnoliopsida > Asparagales > Orchidaceae > Papilionanthe > Papilionanthe hookeriana x Papilionanthe teres. The sequence continues at coordinate 105,808,311 of CM040428.1, read as the reverse complement.
TTGGGGTGGTATGCGTCACTTTTAGTAGGATAGAATGGTAGTTTTCTTTTTTTGTGATATGGAAAAGTTTGGGTGGCCTATTTGCTGAATCTAAAACTTCAGGGTGGCCAATTTGTAATATATGAAATGTTTGTGTCTTCTTTTTACAAAATCTGAAACGCTTGGATTCTTATTTTGTAAAACCTGAAATGTTTTGGATTTTCTTTTACAAAATCTGAAAGGTTTTGATATTGGCTTTTGCAAAATCTGAAAATATTTAGTAGTTTATTCGCAAAAATCTGAAGAGATTTGATGGCTTATTTGTAAAAATATGAGAGCTTTGCATGATTTATTTGCAAAATCTAAAGTGTTAGGTGGCTTATTTGAAAATTTTGAAACTTTGCATGGCTCATTTGTAAAAATCTGGAAGTTTACGTGGTTCATTTGTAAAAATCTGGAAGTTTACGTGGTTCATTTGTAAAAATCTGAGACTTCGGTGCTAAATATGTAGATACATGAGAACTATGTGGCATTCACGAAAATTTTCTCTCATTTTTCTTCCCTTTTTGACTTGCTTGAGATGCATGAAAGAGTTTGTTTGAGGGGCTACTCAGTGTTTTTGATAGCTTCCTTTGTGCAAAAAAGAAGACAAAAAAAAATGTTGTATCGGATTATGGGCGGAAAGCTTCGAGTTGGTGGGAAAACTTGGGCAATTGCTCTCTGGATGCTTACATACCCACCATTTAATTCTTGCCTTGGCAATTGTCAAAATCTACACTCCTATATTTATGATTGGGTTGATTTACATCACATGTACGGTTGCCTAAAAGTAAAATATGCACCTATGTGTTTATTTCGAATTGATTGGGATTGATCCCATGCTTCTCAAAAATGGAAATATGCATTTGTATATCATTTTCAAAGTGTTTTGGATCATTCCTTTGGTTACCCCTACATGGAAAATTATATTGTTTAGCATGTTATGGGCCGATTTAGAGCTCATCTTTGCTGCCCTTATTTCAAATATGCTTTGGTATGTATCATGTGATTTGCTTTTAAGTAAAAAAAACAAAAAAGAAAGAGAGAAGGCGGGGATGAAAGTTTCATGCTAGCTTCACTTTAAGCATGACATGAGTTCAAAGAATTCTAGTTACACTTTTTTTATCATTGCTACAACTCGGAATATGTTAAGCATGTATAGGAGTACTTCGAGATTTACTTGCTAGCATGGCTTGAACGTTGTTTCGAGAATTTGGGCTCTCTTAGCTAGCCCCTGAACTTAAATATGCATGCTTTATAAAAGTATCTTTACTCCTCTCTCATCTACAATATGTACATGCTTGTGATGGATGGAAATATTAGTCTTTACATATATATGCTTGTGGCATATATTTTTATACAAATTGCAGGTGTGGAAAATTCATTTTTACGCCGTTATGCTGCTTAATTTTTCTTGGTTGGGTTCATTCTTTTTCTTTTCTACTTCACTTCACTTTATTTTTATTCCCTACAAGCTTGCATGTTAAACAACAATGTCACACTCATGACAACTGAAACTCTTAGGATAACTGTAAGCCGAAACCAAAACTAAAATAAAAATCGAAAGCGAGATAAAACTCACCGTCACGATATTCGAAATATAAGACAACTCGAAATTTAATCACAAACAAAACAATAAAACTGCAATTACAACTAAAATAAAAACGTCTCATTAGATGATCGGGAATTTCTCGGATGATGTAACCCACGTGTTGCTAACTAGATTTCCCACAGTCTAAATGAAAGTGTGGAACTTATTCGGTTGAGTTTAGAAAATTCATTTGGATTAACTGAATCCGATGAAAATAGCGGTGTCGTGATGACGGAACCGTGGGATCGTAATCGGTTCTGTTTAATCAACTTTAAGATTTGTTTTAATTAAAACATTAAGCCATCTCGATTTTCGACCTTCTAAACGGAACACTTCTCTTATCTTCGATTGTCACGCCTCTAAAACCAAACCTCTGCAATAACGAAAGCTTAGAGCACGGTGGGCGACACGACCATCGTCGTTAGCAAAACTTGTGTCTACTTCAGAAAACCTTTCTTAGAATTAAACAACAATCCATAGGATTTCAATGTAGTTTGCCTAGTGCAACATAAATCTTCAACTTTTCGTTAGGCATTTGCATAATCATGTTATGCAAATTAAGCCCTAACCGGTCTTAGTTTGGAAGTCTTATAAAATTGGTTCGACATAAACCCTTACATCTTCGAGGCCATTTGTATGATTATGTCATACTAATATAAGTCCTGATTAACTAAAATTGGCAGGATTGAAATATTAAATAATACTCTCAAATTAAAGCCAAATCATAGGATATTTGGGAAGTCACCGAAGTTCACTTCGTCAAGTGACATCTCCTACTTCTCTTCCTTTGGACTCTTAAAATAAACTATTCCAGAATTTGAACTATTACTATTGAAATCTCCAAAGTCCGATTGTTTGACAACCTTAAACTTGTGAAATTCGAAAACAAAGCCACGATCTTTATCGAGAGTTTTTTGAGTGTCTTCGGACATTTAAGATGTAATTAGCTATAGAGGTTTTCACTTATAGGGAAGCTTTAAGAACCAGGTAATATAAACTCTGCTTAATTCGCTTTATATTAAGCGGGGAGCTATGTCGACTTATAAAATTAGTTTGCGAGACCGAAACGGATGTCATGAAATCTTACAGTTTATTTAATCGAGCGCATCATCGAGTAGTGTGTCATTCGTCGGGATAGATACGCGGTTTGTGATGCGATGCTCGTTTATATAAACTATTTGAGATATGAGATCGGTTTGATTTCATATCTTAAAATTTTCAAAATTGAAATTATTTTCAAAAGTTCAAATCTTCTTTTCAAATTATATATATATATATATATATATATATATATATATATATATATATATATATATATATATATATAAATTAAATTTAAAATTTAAAATTCGCAGACAACTTACATGGCGACTCCTTTTGAAGATACAACGCACAACCTAAAAATATGCTGACATCTACATCTGGATTTTTTTCTTCTTATTTTTCTGCTAACCACAGGTGTTTCTCCAGATTTTGCTTTGTCAAAATCTACGGATAGTTTTTTAAATGTTTCCCAAAGCATCTGCTCGGTAAATTCTTCTCCTTGTGCTTTATGATTAGTTCGTATGCAAACTTCTAAGATTGTGAGTAGAACAGGAGTCCACTGGAAGGAACATTCATCATTATGGACTGCCTAACATGTTTGTATTCGAATCTGTTATAGACGTCTCGTTTAGCATTGAGAGACTATCGTAGTAACAAATATTTCTCTGGAATCTGATTTACTTTAACCGCATTCAGAACATGGAATGCGTGTGAACACAACAACCCCTTCATTTCGAAGTTGTGGCAACTACAAGTGACATTGGAATTAACTTGGTCAAAATTCACAACCCATGTCTTGGATGTCCCATCACTATCCAACTTGCGTATATAATATTGGGAACCGCTATCTGAGGTGAATTCAATGCTAAGTCCACACAAGCCATTCAGTAGCTTTAGCTCGAACATTGAGTAAAGCTTTCTCGTATAAAAGGACGTTGCTTGCCTCAGAACTGGGTTGACTTTAACCATTGGCGTAGTGACCTGTTGATAGCACTTGAAATCTTCATCCTTCTTGTTCCTCCGCCATGGTTTCATTATATTTTCTAGGCCGATAAAACAGTTTGTTAGAGAGCTTGTAGGCTTCGAAACACCATGGCATACGTTGTTTGTAGACTCACTTCTCTGAGTTGATAGGATTCCCATCCCAAATATGTCCTTGTTGAAGGCAGAAGACCATTTATGACTGATCTTATAGATATCATGCAACCACGCATTACTATGGAGGTTACCTATTTCAATCATTAATGACCAAATTTCTTCGAACTCCTCCACCGAATCACACTTAGTCATGCATTTATAAAAAAGATCGGTGACGCTCTTCATAGCAACTCCGCAATGCACTTTTGAAGTTATTTTTTTGTAGATGTGCCATTGGCGTAATCTATGCTGTGTCTGTGGGAGACATTCTTCAATGGCCCTTGCCATCGCCTGGTCCTGATCAGTGAAAATACTTATTGGATGCTTGCCACCCATTATTCGGATAAACGCGCGAAACAACCATTTGAACGAATCAATAGTTTCCACGGACAAGAAGCCAACCCCAAGCAAGACGTTTTGCCAATGGTGGTTGACCCCAACAAAGGGAGCGCAACATAAGTTCTACTTATTTAATCTATAACTTGTATCAAAAATTACTACATCCCCAAAAAAGTCATAATCTAGCCTGGACAAACCATCAACTTAAAAAAAACTTGTTAATCTACCATACTCATCAGTTTGGAAATCCCATCCAAACATACTATCGTCAGCTTGTCTCTCCATAAACAATTGTACTAGAGAATTAACATCTCCTTATTCAATTTTTTGTCTTCTTTCTCTCTGAATGAAATTGAATGCATCCCTCTTTGTGCATTCCAAATTCTCCACATCACCAACCTCCGTTGCTATGAAGTTCTATGCACGCGTTGCTCCAATACCTGATCCTGTCATTGATCGCAACACATTTGCATTTACGTTAGTTATCCTTCTACTGGAACGAAGAAGATGTTTATCACCACATTCAGCCAAAGGATGGTTGTGACTCTCAATAAATTTCTTCACTGTCCAGTTGCCTTTAAGATCAACTGCATAGCGAACCATTGCTTGACAACCAGTCATCGTGTTTGACTTATTGTGCTTAACTGGATTCATAACGTTACACTTTTTCTTTTGACCTGCTTTTCCACATAGGTAGTCTTTGGATTTCATTTGATTAGAATTCGGCCAATAACTACTGTGGTTCTTCCGAACAGTAAATCCTACATGATGTGCATATGCACATTAGTTTTCGTAAGCTTCTTGATCATTTTGGACGGTGGTGCTGAGAAACTTCTCTACAATTGGATCACTGCAAACAGTTCTCTGCCCAGGTGACTGCACATTTGCACAAATTAAGTCCATTGTTAGAAGGATGAGAAAAATCCAAATAAACACAAATAAAGAAGCATCAACACAAAATTAGTTTCTCAAAATTAACACACACAAAAAATATAACAGCACTAACACGACAAGACTAAAAGCAATATACAATAGTACCATAATACCATAGAAATCTAGTTAAATAACACAAACAATAAAACGTAACAAGTACATACATAAGCATAACACTAAAAGCGGAATGACAGTAAAAATACATCGTAAAACCAAGTAGCTATACATAAGCATAACACTACAGTAATACCACTAAACTAAACCACGGCGAAACTTAAAAATAACGCAACAATAAAAACCAAAAAAATAGATAATGAACATATTAAGGTACCTGCAAACTCTGAAGTAACTAAAGCACTGTCATACCAGATTAAGAAGCCTTAATCCCAAACCCAAAATCACATAATAACCCAACGTAACACAAGAGTAACACGAGCAGCTAAACTACGAACCACACATAAGAACAAGCCTAAACCCTAATACAGAACTAAATACTCACTTCAGTTTCGACGTTCGGCGAGATTAATATGTCCATATTCTCCAGCAATTCGTCGTTCAGCGAGGAGTCCATCAAAACCCTAAACCCTAAGGCAATGTAACAATACTTATTCAGCTGATTGTAAGCTGAGAGCGCCAAAATAAAAGGCGAAAAGCATAAATTATCGGGTACGGGTCAGGCCGGGCACCTTTATTTTTTTTCTTCTTGTCAAGTTTACTGTGGGGTCCATGCAAGCCACGTGTAATCACCTTATTCGTCTCCGCACCTATCTCTACATCAGGAGTCCTGATGGAATAATTCGCCCCTCACAACATAGCACCGAACTCACGAAGGAATCACTAGGCAGTTCGCAACACAACACCCTGTTCGCAACACATTTCAACCTCCTCGACAGTTTAGATTTTGGCAAACCTGCGCAAACTGTCGCAAACTCAAGCATGCGCGAACTCTTCCCGTTCTCCAAGAACTCCAACTATTTGGTGAACTGAACTGTCGCACATTCAGAGCTGCCGCACTGAGGAATTGCCTGAACCTGCTCTCCTCCGTCGTTGCCTGAACTGCCAAAGCCAAGCAGGGACTAAGGAGGAATAACACCTGCCCTGTCGTGCGAGCAAAATCCCTGCTCGCCTCGATTCGTGAAGTGCTGGCGGATCTGCAGGTTCCCGATTCTCTCCGCGAACTCCCGGCAGAACTCCACCGACGCCTTAAGGAGAGCCGAACTCTACTCCGCGACGGATCTCCCGCGCGAACTCCGCAAAGATCGCTTGGAACCAAACTCTCCGCGCGTGTGACCATCGCCGAACAGATCCTCCGGTGAATCTTCCTTCGCCGAACTACCCGTTCCTCTGCGCGATGCCTTCTCCCGTGAACTCCCCGAGCCTGCTTGGATCGCGCCAGCCTGAAGCCTGCTGGTCACGCACTTCTGGAGACCGAACTCTCCACTGTTTAGCCACGATTCACCTCCTGTTCCTGCTCCCCACAGCCGAAGCCCTCGAACGCTTCAGCCGAACCAAATCTCAAAATTCTTCGTTGTTCTTGCGACGACTGCCATATAACCTCACTCTGATATTAGTTATTGCACAATTTAGGGCGAAGAAAAAACAAGAATCGACACAAAACCAGAATAACACAAATATTTAACAAGGTTCCGCAAAAATGCCTACGTCCTCAGGAACAGAGCGGCGAATTCACTATTTCAGAGGAGTTAGATAGTTCGGTTCAATTCATACCATGGGGTTGCATTTCTATTTATAGAAATAAACTCATGGATAAATTACTAACTCGCCCTCGCTTCCCCCACTTAATTCAAAGAGACACTCCTATTCACCAGGAGACACACCTCTTTACCAAGAGACATACCTCTTCATTCCAAAAAAACTTCAACTACTGATATATCCATACCTAACAATTAGTTCCTATTTTCCCCCAACCCAATTTCTAGAGTTGTCATCATTATTGAAAGTCATTTCTTAAGTTTCAAGAAATGAGTTTGAATCAATATGCTATTGATTTTCCTACTATAAAATTGTATTTGGTTTAGAAATATAAGTTAAACACATTTTCAATTTATCTTACATTTGTTCTGTATTGTTTAACGGCCTAAAATTGCAGTTAATAGTTATTTGAGATAATAACACTCCCCCCAACATTTAAATTTCATTAAATTCTAGATCATATAAAAAGTTACAGTGCGAACATAGGAATATTTTCTTTCACCATAACAAACTGATAAGGTATACAAAACATAGTTAATTGAGGATCCCAATTTTTATGACCTTGCCAATATTTCTTACTTTCATCCGTCCTTAATTCCTATTCGTTCACAATGATTATGTGCCATCATGTAAAAGATATGAATTTTTGAACACATGAGAAAGTTTATTATTCAAAAATTAGAATGAAGTAATGACATCTGTATAAAAAAAAATAAACTGGTCTTCCATGTGGTGTTATTAATACATATCTCGTTAAATTTAAATGTTCTCCGAAGAAAGATGATCGGCAACATTATACTAGTCGATGTCTATACATAACAAAAATTTTGGAATTGTATGTTGATATCTATGAAAATTATGAATAATACGCTGTACATTTATAATTTTTTTCAAAAATTTTCATCAAATATTATTATTTAAATTCAGCCTAACTATCTCAAAATTTGTTAAAACCAAATTTACAAAATTTGCTAAACTTTACGAGTAGATCAAGAGTGTGGAGCAATTCCACTCATTGGTGGCATTTGATTTTGAGCTTAATCCAGTAGAGGAATACTGCTTAAATGAAATGAAAATCGACTACCAAGCGATTACTGATAGATCAATCAAAATAATTTTCATTCAACATTGAAACTGAACAATCTCTGTCACTCTCTCTCTACATGTTATATTTATATGCATGGAATAAATTTAGGCTTCGAACACCCAGCCCACATCACCCTCATCAAAAGCCAAGAAAAGAAGAAGTTTCAAATCGAAACAGCACAATCACTGCGGCTTGAAGAAGCGAAACTTGATACCCGACTCAATGAGCCTCCACAATCCTCCAACAATCAGCACGACACTAAGCCCCATCCCCAGAACCCCCAACGCCCAATTAATATACCAATTAGCACTATATTTATTGGGTTTCCTTACCAGAATCCACATGAAGCAGGGGTAAGCCAAAGTGACCGGCAACGAGATCCCGCCCATCAGCCCAGCCAGATCCGACAGGAAGGGAAATGCCACCGCAATGAGAAACGCGATCGCTCCAAAGAATGCTCGGAAGGCAGATCGCAGCCATCGGGGGCAACGCTTGTTCTTCTTGCTTGTGTAACCCGCCTCCATGTTGTCGAAAATCGGCATTGCGTAGATCTGAAAGGAGCCGAGGCAGCTGAGGACGACGAGCAGGGTGGTCAAGCCGAGCACCACGTTGGAAGTGTCCCGGCTGTGGAATTGGTAGAGGGCTTGGAGGATCCCGTTCGATGGTATCTGAGATCATTAGAGTTCATGTAAGAGAATGAAGGAACGTAGAATTGGAATTGAAGGGGTTTTCTTCAAATTTACTTGCCTGGTTGCCGTAGGACCAGAAACCGCCAATTGCGATGGGAAACATGCAGAATGCGACGAGGAGGTAGGCGGCCTTCATGCCTCGCCACATTGGGATGCGAGAGGGATGCTTCAGAGTTGATGGCATGGTCGCCTGTGGGGAGTTGCAGAATAAAAGTTCAGTGAACGACTAGTCAATGATTAGTTAGATTCAAGCTTTAAAATTTTAGAGAACTCTTAATGAGCAGACGTAAAATCACAATGAAGCAGTGTCTGAACTCTAATCCAACTATGTATAGATGCTGTAAAGATGAGTGTGACGTGCGTTGTAAATATTTTATATTACTGTATAACCTTTTCATAAACCCTGAATGCCCTGTCGTCTCTCCAAGTTAAATTCAAGATTTTTTATTACATTTTACAGTCAACTACACGATTAACTAGCAAGATATTTCAACCAATCTAATAAAATATCATTATCCCAGTCCGTAATGGTCCGACGTAGCTTATTTGACTAAAATACTTCATTTTGTCAAAGAATTTGACCAGGGGGGGTGTCACGTGTCGGGTAGAGTTTATGATGAGTCGTCCATTGGTCTGTTTGATTTCACACATGCGACAGCTAGGAAAATATGAAGGTAAATTTGTATCAGCTAATTACAGAGAAATATCCTTCCATTATGACATACATAGCGTTGATCAGTAAAACGGTAAAAAAATAAAACTAAATTAATTAATAAAAAAGGAGGAATTTACCTGTATTTCTAAGACGAGATTGTGTCCTCTAAAGGCAAACGCGATGATGCCGATAGCATTAATGACATCAAGCACTCTATCAACACTCATTCCCTGATGCACATGCGCATAAGAAACGTCCGCCAGCCTTCCCCGACCAACCGACACAACCCAAATTATAGTGCAGTAAGAAACGGCAGAAACGGCTCCAACAAGCGATACTCCAGCAATGGAGTTCAGGTTTGGAAGCTGCGAGAGAATAACGGCCAAGCAGGTGAAGACCAGATACCATTCCGCAGTACTTAGCGGCTTGGACTCACAGTTCGGGCCGCAAACGAGGTTGAAGAAGAGCTTCAGACTCCCACCACCGAGGGCAATGATGGCAGAACAAATGCCAGCCGAGAGGTACATTATGGGGAGATAAGCTAACAGATTTCCCAGCCTTTTTCCTGCAGTTTTTGTATGTTAACATCAGACATAATGAGTATATACATCTGTAGTATAAGGAATGGTTAATTACCAAATGCGTCATTTGTTAGCTGAAGGTATCTGCTGTAACGAATTCCAGGGACTGATTCGTGAAGTTGAATTAGTACCCAAAGAGTGTAGAGTTGCCAGATGAATGCCAAGGATAAACATATTATCCCCCATGTCCTGTGCATCATAAGCACTTGTTACGGCGCCTAACGTTTTTAACATATTGTTTTTTTAAATAAAAATCGAAGTTTAAGTGTTAGTAAATACATATAAGAATCGTGGTAATTGAATTTATTTTAAGATTATATATATGCGAGAAGGTTATATTATAATATTATAATATTTGACGATTTTCTTTTGGGGATTTTTTGGGATTAGAGGAAAATTTAATTCGTATCAGATGATTTGTGTGTAAAATTTTGTTTATGTTGCATCTTGCATAGGAATGAATGAATGGAAAGAGGAATGAATGAATGGAAAGGTTTATCTATGAGATCTGTAGAGTAAATTATTATAGCTTGCTCTATTCTATGAGATGTCTCACTCTTTTGTCTCTAATGTAACTTTGTCCTTAGTTAGGGCCTTAGGGGTATCGAAATTAGTTACCTTTCATTCTATAATAAATTCGAGCTAATAAGAACACAAATCACATGAAGTGCTTAATATTTAATTTTATATTATTAAAATTTTTTTCGAGCAGGACGAATAAATAAACTTAAAAGTTTGAGATTCTTCATTTTATTTTCAACCACTTCACAAATTCAAGAACTTAAAGTTTATAAAGTTTAGCATCAATTACCATGAAAATATCAAAAAAATCAAACTTATAGCAAAGTTAGAGTTAATTATCTCTTTAAAAGCATAAATTTAGTGCAACATTTTAGTAGACCAAGCTGTTAGAGAATAATTTATGAATCTCTTATTTTTTTCTTTGTACAAAGAGGATTGATACTTTCACAAGAAATTTAAAGTTTAGAATAAAAAAAAAGAACAAAAATTATGCCAAAACTTATGCCTATACAATCAAGACTATTTACATCATATCAAGACAACTAGTGCTATTGATTAGATATATGAATGTTTAGATATTAGATATGACCGATTTATGCGGCCAAAATGCCCATAATTTTTATGTTCCGTCCGATGATAAATTCTCTCTCTGAATATTTTATTAGCATATATGAATAAAGACAAATATGAATGCATTTATTTGTTTAATATAAAAATATATTAAAGTCGAAGCCCTTTCGTTTGTTGACTGAAGTAGCTTCGTTTGGTAAAGCACGCGATATAAGAATCCACCTCTGCATATAGTCAGAGCGAGGTTGTTGAAAAATCAAGATCAACCAGTGGGAACGGCGGATAAAGCATCCAAAATTCTTTTAATAAATTTAAATTTCATTTCCGGAATATAATATAGGGCATTTACACGCATACCTCCTAATTCATATCGATTTACATATCGTACACCTAAACTTTATTTTTTACATTTATACCAACCCAATCTTTAATATCACATTAAAATTACCACCAATTTCATTTAAAAAAAATGAAATATTCCCTTTGTCATGTTAAAGCAAGGTTACACGTGTGTAAAAATTAAAATTTAGGTGTTATTTATGCAAATCCATAGGAATTGAGTAGCCTGTATGTAAATCTTCCTATATTATATAAGAATCAATTGCAAATGTACTGTACAATTTTTATATATACATATCTAACATCAAATCTTTCATTCTTAATAATTATAACATTTGACCAGTTTATTTTGTCTTCAAGAAACTAGTTTAAAAATAAATTTTACTGTTATAAATTGCAAGAATTAAAATTCAGGTAATACAAATGTAAAAGTATGAGACTCCTGTGGTATGCATGTAAATACCAATTTTAAAAGAGCATACAAATTAGAATTGATACGGTATTTTTAAAATCAATCAAACTAACAGTTATTTTTTATTCTCAGTAATAAAAATTATAAAATAATGGATAGATTCACTGAGCAAAAATAATATATTATAAATGTAAAACACTTTAAGCAAATTTTTTTTGGGTAAGATATCTTCTTTTAAAATATTTTTTTGGATGAAATAACTTATTTTAAAATTAAACGAAGACGAACAGGCTAATGAGCTATCAATTTTTGGGATAAAATATTTTTTAAAGCTAATAAGTTAAGCTTGACCCAATTTTGACCAGGACCCATTAACTCTTGAGTTGGTTTAATTTAAAAATTATTATTACAAAATTTTAATTTAACACTTAACATGCAAAATTCATTACGAATAAAAATTTATTCGTCACCTCAACTTCTTTTTATTTATTATTTTTATCATTAAATTGTCTTCTTAATGTAATAATATAAATTAAGTTTTGAGCGGACTCGAATTCAAAAAATTCATCTTAATTTCAAACTTGAATCACATTAATTGATTAATCAAGTAGCTTAACTCGTGTAATAGTACACTGTTAGCCTCTCCTCTCTCCCTATTCGCGAGTAGGCTCCGGTCCTTGGAGAAATGCATAAATTACTAGTGACAGTTTTATTGACTTAATATATTCCAGAAACGATGAAGCATAGAACATGACACCAACTGTTTTAATATATATTTTTTAAAAAACTGAAAACTATGCACTTTCATTTAAGTTTATGATTATAGCTTAATTAAATAATTAGTAGGAAATAAAGAATCAATACCAGCCGAGGAAGATGAATGCTACAGGCAGAAGCAGTGCTTGGAAGCCGATCCCGGAGCAGAGGCTGTGAAAAGCGGCGTAGTAAGCGTTTCCGTTTCTGGACTCAGTGATGGGAAGCCAAGCATCCTGTGGGTCGAGCTTGGTTATGTGCCCAACCTCCTCCAAGTACCCTTTCATGTTCGCCACCGCTTTTCTTATCGGGCTCGCCCTCGGAGTTCCCCTCGCCGGCGATCTCCCCACCATCGGTGACTGTGTCAGGGACGGGGGGGCAGATATCACCGGCGAGAGCGGCACCGACCGCACTTCTGACACCTCTTCGGCCATGGGTGAGCTGTGTAATTTCGTAAATATGTCCTTGTGATTTTAGGAGTTTTGGGCAATTGAAGAGTTTATAAATAGACGAAGGGGGAAGAATAGAGGGATGGAGGAGCACGTGGAAAGGAGGGGTTGGTGAGACATGCTGCCCGGCTGAGCCGCCTTGGAGATTAATCAGAAGGAATCGGTTAAAGCCTGCTTTAAACGGCGGTGAAATAATTGGGCTGGTTGGGTTGGTAAGGGGCAAAAATTGGACTTAACAAGGAAGAATATTCGATTGGAATCTGCTGAAGAAAGATTTTTAGTGATAACATGTATTTTAAGTTTGAATGAATATTTAGCAAATAAAAGATATATGTTGAATTTTTAAGTGAAGGGCTTTCTTAATGAAAATTTTGGAGAAGAAAAATAATATGGGGTTAACGAATTTGTAATAGAATTTTAGTGCGAGCAGTGGATTTAAAAGTGTTGAATCTTAAACTGTATGGGAGACACACTCAAGCAGTAGAGTGTAGAGAAGAGAAAAAGAGCAGAGAGAGCATAGTCATGAACAATAAATTTATTTAACCTTTATTCATGAAATAAATCTCGTTTTTATAGATTCAGGAGTGATTAAATTACACTATATCACTATTAAAGTAAGGTCAGCAAGGGGTCTTTAAGATAATATGAATTAATAATGTCGGGAGCCTGAGAAGGCACCTGGCTGGGTATCGGGACCTAGCGGCCGTTGTCTATGGGCCCACATACTAGTCTGGGGGGGGAACATTCGTCCGTCTGGTTTCAGACAGATCCTATGATAGGGGCCATGCAGAGAGTTTGTAAAGAATACCCTTCGAATGAGTTGGTGATTGCCACATGACATGGGGGGATGGATGCCGTCCAACTGGTATAGAGCCAGGTGAATAGATGCAGACTCGTGGGCTATTTTATGTTGGCCTTGGCCTGTCATGTCATTTTTTCTATTATCCATTAATCTCTTCAAGGTTGGTGATGGCATATTTTTTTATGCACAAAAAAAAAATCATTTTCACAAGTAGAGAAAAAATATATCTTTTGTGATATTAGGATTTTTAATCTTCTATTAATTAGCTTGTCATTTTTTTTAAGAATGAGAGATTGGGTGATTGAAAAATAAATGTCTAGGACTCCATACGTTGGGGTTGTTGATGGATGTTGGACATTGGGTGATGACTGTTCTTCAGTTTGATCATTCTTTTCGTGGAAAAGAGGTCGATTAATCAACAATGTTTAAATCTAATATTAGCTAAGATGAACTTAAAAAAAAAACAACACTAATAACAATAACAATGATTTTAAAGGGTTTTAGTGTTTGCTTTAATTGATATCATACAACACTGCAATAATTGTCAAATTGTTACAATTTTTTTATGGATGTAATCCATATTTTCAGTACCTTAGGTAATGGTTCTGTATCTATTAGGTACTAGTTTCAAATTAATGAAACTTGTGTTTAAATTCTTACTTAGTTATACTAAATGAACCCTAATTCATAAGGAACATCGGACATTAAAGTTTGGCCAGATTTTAGTGATAGTGATATGAGCATCGATTTTGGTTGACAAAAAATGTATAGTGATTGTGACGACGTACATTACCATTTTCGAAAATAAAATTAGGAGATGACAATAACGGGCATCAATATCAATCGACATCTAATGTTTAGTAGTTATGAAAATATATATTCATGTTGGTTGATGGCACATGCTCAATGTTGACTAGGATAACTGGCGTCATTTTTAGTCGATGATCAACCTAATATGTTGTCAAGTATAGCTTCAGAATTTCCTAAATCCTTTTTTTCTATTTGATCAAAAGAACATCCCTGAATATACAGAACTCGCTCTATTTAAATTTTTTTAGATTAGGTAAATTATGCTTATTTCTATTAGAAACCATGACACATCTTCATGTTGATTGGATTGATTTCTCTTAATTTTTTTGGTGCTTTATTTGTTTAATTCTTAGTGCTTTACTCTTTATTGGACTTAGGGCCTGTTTGGGGCTGCTTTAAAAAGCAGGCGGCATTTTGAAAACGCTGCCCTAGTGTTTGTTTTGCATGTTTGAAGGGCGTCTTGAAAATCATAGTTTTCGTTTTACGAATAATGCTGCCCGACTGGTGATCCCTGCGGGGGGCGTTTCCTTCATCGTGTTTAGTTTCAAATTACTTCGCTGCCCTGCAATCGCGATCAAACTTTCTGCCCTAACTCCTGCCAAATTTGACATTCCTTTTCCTTCGGTCGCGATCAAGCTCGCAGAGCCACCCTGCTTCTTTGGCACTCCTCTTCCAGGTAAGGCACGTTCCTTCGACATTGCTTCATTAGCAGGCAAACTGCTTCTCCGCTTCTCCTCCTCCTCCTCCTCCACCACCTCCCCTAACAACCTCTCATTGACTGTGAAAGTGATCGACATCGACGACTCACTCATTGATTTCTCTCGGTCGGTTAAAGTATCATATGTTCTTGGCCAATACCAAACCTCCTCCATTCTATGTAACACCAATAACATCTTTTATGACCAATTTATTCAAGCATTGCAGCCCAACTGGCTCATTGGAGTGGGTCAGCTCTACTTGGTGTTTCCAGCAGCGAAGTTTAAATATCACCTCACGGTGGTGGATATGGTAGCGTTGGCCTTCAGTGCTAGCTCTGCCTTTTACGCTGTGAGATCGATGAAGGCGGCGAGGAACGGTGGAAGAAATAGGAGGAAGACAAGTGTACGTTGATTATAGAAAAAATGGATTTTGATTGCTGTAAGAGGATCAGTGAAGTTAGTGTTGGGAGTTGGAGATATAATTTGGGAGAGAAGAAGAGTTTTAGGTTTTAAGATATTGAAATCCTCGATGCAGATTTGAGTGCGATTGAAGAAGTTTACTTTGTTAGGTGGTTAATTGATATGTACAGTATTCCTTTCTGTTGTCTGTAAAATTCACTATTGGAATTATATTTTTCCATACTTATTGAGATTTTCAGAACAATGTTCAATCAGTAAATAAGGGAGGGATTTGAGTGGAAAAAAATATTATCTGCATCATCTGGATTACAACATGAATCACACCATGTCACTGTGCAAGTGGTGTGGTGTTACACATCACACCGTCGTTCTAACATCTGGTAGTCAGGACGTAATATTTTTCAACTGAGTTGGATTATTATCATAACATTAAATGTACTCATAATTAATAATTAGTAATTAATAAGTTGATAATGATTAGGCACCTCATTTTTAAAAAAACATGTAGTTGAATTACTTTAAATTTGAGATTTTCTAATTTTTTTATAAGAGTATTTTATCATTTTATATTAATTCTGTGTTGTGTGGTTATACTTTTTTAAGTGTCTTGTGTTTGCATAAACAAAACAGCTAAACAATTTATCCAGATCAGGGGTAGAAGAGTCATTTATCTAGAAATAACTGCAAATCAGTGGTTTTCCAAATACACAAACCAAACATGCAACAAGCTTATCAGAATAAGCTGCTTATCTGGATAAGTTGGATAAGCTGTAGCTGCCCAAAACAGACCCTTAGTGATATTGGCACATGAAATCTATTTGGTTAATAATTTTTCTTACCATAAAAACGTAAAATCTTGAGAATATTTTATTTTCAAATAGAAATAGGAAGTTATAAATTAAACTAAGGAGTACTTGATTAAGGCGCATTTCAACCTAAATCCATGAATAATTGGTATCATCATGTTAATGTTAAAATTATTCACCCGAATTGTATTAGCCATGATCATCTTTATAGAAAATTATGAGCACAATGAAATAAGGTCTCTATAGCTATATTGATCTTATTATGGATTTTAGATTGCATTCTATATGCTCTTGCTTTATTGACCCACTTTTGAGTACTTTCTTCTCAAGGTCTTATAAAAGTCTGTAAGTGATCCCTGATACTTATGCTTACATTTTATATATGAATTGATGCTTCTCTTTAATAATATCTCTTTCTTTACAACGACACCAAAACTTGATGCCAATATAAATAAGAGATTTAAATGATATTTTAAAATGAGATACCACACAAATATACATATCATTATCAAGTAATATAAGACTTTCTGATTAAGCCCAGAGATATCGAACCCACTGAGAAAGAGTTAAACATAAATTTATGTTTTTAGCAAAGAAAACATAAAAATAACTTTTTACTTCTTTTTAGAAAATATCTTACCCAAATTAAGGACAATAGTTTAGGAAATAAAACTTGATTATTTTTGTTAATTTTTATAATTTGAAATGAAAGTAAGCAACTACTTTAACTAAATTTTTGTAAAATAAAAACTAATGCAAATAAAATATCTTCTATTTTAACATCAGTAATAAGTCATAGAATTTTGTTGTGTAAGTATATTAAATATGTTGTGCCAATTAGGAGCAATTATATTTTTTACCCTTACTAGAGATGTTATAAAGAACATAGGATAATCTATTATTTTATAAATCTTGAAGACGAGTTAGGCAAAAAGGATACTAGATCTTAGTCCAGAGTCCCCTCTTCTCCCTCCACATTGGGGCTAACATCTCGTATCAAAATATAAAACAATAAATCAAATTGGGGGCTTTAGCCTGTCACTCTAAAGTCCTTTAATTCTACACCCATCAAAGTATATCTCACGATTTATTTGCATTCAATCATATGTATTACATTCTCACTTATATAATCTCACGTGATTCTTACTAATTGTTGAATGAGACTATACCACACCAGTTCTTACATGTACTCACAAAAAATTTTAACATCTTAATTGGCTATATCAAGAAGTAAATGAAGTGTATGGTTTTAAATCATCACAACTTATTCCAACATTGATTTTCTATACTTCACACAACATTCTTCCATATATTTATTATTTCATCATTTTAAGGAAAAAAATAAAGAAAACTACTCAAAATTCATGAAGAAAATACAATCACAACTTGGTTTAAAATTAGAAATCATAGTGAAAACACAAGAAGTCTTAATTAAAAACCAAATGTAATAACAAAGATAATGGCTTATTAGAAACTTCTCTCCACCAAACTCTTAAATTTCCTTTGAAAACTTTGCTTTCCCTTACAAGACTCTTTAGAGGTTGGAGCCCAACTCTGAGAACTCCAATTCTCTAATCCAATCCTAATACAAACAATAGTAAAGTAAAAATGGTGCGGTGGACTGGTGTGTTTCTAAAATAACTCTCTTACACAATAAACATAAACCACACTCTCCAACCTCAACCCACAACACTCACATCCAACACACTTTTTTGATCTTCAAGTCCTCTTTTCATAATTTCCCAACATGTGTCTTCGTATCTCTTCAATTTGTGTCAAGATTCAAAGTATCTTCCAAAAGATGCATCCATTGAAGATTATTTTGAATTGAATTTGGAGCCAAAAGGAAGTTACCGATGTTCTTACCAAGAGATGCCTCAAATACCTCTTTAAATGGCGCCAAAAATTAAATATCTCCTCTTTAGTAACTATCTCGTGTAAGCGCGAGGTCTTAGCGCTTAGCCGTGGGGCTTCTGGCTCGTAAGCTCCATATCTGGGCGCATAGCCGCGGGGCCTTGGCGCGTAAGTGCGGGTTGATCCCCGATAGATAAAAGTACAACGACGTCAAAAACTTGGTACCGTCAGATATAAGTGCGCTGATGATTTTAGATATGAAAATGATGATTTTATAATATGGGATACTACGCAAGTATACGTATTGTTTATCAAGTAATATAGGACTTTCTGATTAAGCCCCGAGATATCGAACCCACAGGGAAAATGTGAAATCTTTAAAGGAATCAGAGAAATTATCTTTTTTACTTTCTTTAATTATTTTTGAAAAAGTATGTCTTGATTTTGAAAAGTTTTGAAGGTTGATATGTCTCTTTCTTTAAAAAATTTTCTTAATACAATGCAAAGCAAGAAATTAAAATTACAATGACTAATAACACTGGATGTAAAATACTATTAAATAGAATATCTTTTTCTTTCCTTTCATGAAGTAGTAATAATTCTTAAAGTATTGTTGTAGAAATATTCAATTTTTTGTTGTGACAGATAGAAGCAAATGCGTTCTTTACCCTTACTTGGTTCTATAAAGAACATTGGTTAACTTGAAATTTATATTATTTTGAACATGGTTAGGCAGGGAAGATACCGGTCTCTCACTCCAGAGTTCCCTCGATTCCCACCACTCAGGGGCTAACTTCTCATAACAAAACTCAAAACTTGAACCAAATTAGGGGGTTTTAACTTTGTCACTCTAAAATCTTCTAATTTTACTCCCTTTTATAAAAATATCTTCTAATATTAAATTCAATTATATGGACTACAGTTCTCACCCATACAATTTCATATGATTCTTACTAACTTTTATGAGACAATACAGCATTGGATCTTACATAATCTCAAAAAATTTTACAACTTAACAGGCCAAATTAAGAAGTAAACAAAGTTTTTAGAATCAATCTTCACAACTTTTCCAACTTTTAAACACTCATACTTTCCACAACAATTCTCTTTAAATTAATTACTTCTCCATTTACGAAAGAAAAAGATAAAGTAAACTACTCAGAATGCATTGAGAAAATATAAAAAATATTGATTTGAAATTAAAAACAACGATAAGAAAAATAATAAACGAAAATAAGTATTAATAAACTAAATAAAAGTAAACACTTATATGAAAATCCTCTCCACAAGATTAAGGAAGTTCCTCTGAAACTTTAACTCTTCGCTAAACTACTTCTCAGAGCAAGTCTCCCAACTCCGTTGACTTAGAATACAGACTTCAGACTTCAATAAAAACTAATCTAAAAAAAAAAGAAGTGGGAAGAAGAATACTTCACTCCGACCCTTTTCTCCTTTCTACTCTCTACTCCTACTCTAAATAAAAACTTTTAAAATGCAGTGGAAGAATAATGGAAGTACTGTTCAAAATGCAGTGGAAGTGTCTCCTCAAATTGCCTCCCTAAATCTTTTCCAAGACTCCCTTTAAATAGTAAACCAAAAGGAGTCTTGGTGTCTCTTCAAAATGTGTCCAGATTTGATGTATCTACCAAGGAATGCACCCCTTCATTCAATCTTACTGCCCAAAGGAAGTTATGGATGTTACCACCAAGAGTTGCATCCCATCCCATTTGAAATTGGCGCTAAATCCATTTGAATCTCGATTTTTAACTGTGGCGGCTAAGCGCCGGCCTAGTGGCGCTTAGCTGACAGTGCCAAATTTTTTATTTTTCATTTTTTTTGCTCCAAATTTGATCCAATTTTGCTCCTTTCATCATGACCATCCATTTTCATTATACCTGTAAGAAAAAAACAAAATACCTTCCATTAAAGTGCAATATCATTAAAAAATAGGTATAAAAATGTGCATAAAAATACTATATATTTTAGGTGTATCAAAATCCCCCAAACTTAAAATGTTACTTGTCCTCAAGTGACTGTTAATCTCATTGAACATTTTAGCATGCAAATTATATAATGTATTTCTTAGGAAGATAACAAAATTTTGTTCTATAAATGGAATAGTCCAATTTAGAAAAAAATCAAAAATTAAAACCAACTTAAATTTTAGAAAGTTCTTAAGTAAAAGAAAATGATAAATATAAGTCTCTATCTATTTCAGAAATATTTGTAGATTTTTCAAAATATAAGATTCAAACATTTATTTTTCTCACTTAAAAATCTTTATTTGAAAAATAATTTTACTTACTATATTACAACTTTAAGCTTTAGATTTTCTTTGAACTTATATCTTAAACTTTAGGTATGAAACCAAATTGTGATTAGGCCTTTAAATCCTCAAGCTTCTCCTCCCTTCTCATATACAATATTTTTCACTTTTATTTATAAGGCAAGGATTACTATATCTGGATAAACCTTTAATGATTTTGAATTCCCTCCTTCCATTTAAAATAAAGATCAGATATACATCTTTCTCTTAAAAGTCATAATAATAGTATCTGAAAATTACTCTTCAATAAAAGAAATTTAAGCTTTGAAGAATAAAAGTTAAATCTTCTATTTATCAAAAAATACAAAACTTCTTACTAAAGATAGTTTAATTTATTTAACACTTCTTCATTAAGAAAATTTTAACTTTAAGTTTTTCATGATTACTATAAATTTTAACTAAATTCTTTTATTCATTTCTATATTCAAAATTTTGTTCCCCTAATATAACTTTATGTACATAATTGTTCATAATAAAAAATAAGATTTATTTTTAAGTATTCTTGAGAATCAAATAAAATTTTAGTGTTTTGAAAATCTTTGTTTTTAAAATCCCCCCAGACATTAAATTTTTAATTAAGATAAAACATTTAAGCATAAGAAATGATACATGAGTGAGAAATAAAAACTGACATATCATGCTTGCAGGAATTTTTAATATCCTAATATGCAAGTATAACAATTTAAATACAGGAGTGAAATGAAATCAAATTTAGCTTTTCAAAACATTTTTCCTTTTTTTTTATAATAATAAGAAAAGTAAAAATTTCAGAAGACTTCCTTTTCAAAGCAAAACACACCAACTAAAATAACACACTGATACAGATAACACATGATAGTGGAATTTGAAGAATTTTAAACATGTAGTTTTTCTAAGTAGAAGTTTCTAATAGTGGTTTATAGTTTCCTAACAATTTTTGAAATTAAAAATACATACTACTAAAAACTCTGACATAACATACACATAAAAACATTTACTATTACACACTACCACAAAACAACATATAAATCAACAATAAAACAACAACAATACCTGAATATGCATAACAGATAAACGATACGACTACGATCCGCATACTATCGAGGTTCACATCACAACACAATCATCGAACAAAATACTAGATAAAGTACACAGTGACACAACACATCAATACAACAACTAAAACAACATACATCTAGTCTTCATCCTCATCATCATCATTATCATCTTGCTCGTTCCAATCTCTGGATGGCACATAA
This sequence comes from Papilionanthe hookeriana x Papilionanthe teres, assembly GCA_022702705.1. Lineage (NCBI taxonomy): Eukaryota > Viridiplantae > Streptophyta > Magnoliopsida > Asparagales > Orchidaceae > Papilionanthe > Papilionanthe hookeriana x Papilionanthe teres. The sequence continues at coordinate 105,786,525 of CM040428.1, read as the reverse complement.
GGTATATAGACTGGATGAGGTGGCATCTCAACACTCTGCTCTCCTCTAATCAGTCTATCCAAATATTGTTGATAATTCTCCTCATATTCATCATGTTTTGCAATATATCTCTCAACATTATCCAGCTTACCATCCATATCTCTCACATGCTCTCGAGTAAGACTCACTTTTTTCAAAATCTTTCTTAATAAACCAGTTTGTAAATAAGTAGATGACAAAGCACGTAAAGTAGTAGCACGGGAAGCAGAAGCAGCAGAAGTAGAAACAGTAGAAGCCCTACCAAATCCTCCTCTCCAACCAAACTCTGAATGTACAGTGTAAGCACCAACGTTTACACTAGTAATTGGTCTCAATGGCTGAAGCACCTCTTCCCAGGTTTCAAATTTCACTCCAGATCTTTCACATAGTGAATGAATCAAGGAAGGAAATCCCATACCTACAGTCGTGCTTGATCTAACACAGTTTAAAACATAATAAAAAATTATGCTTCCAATATCAATAGGCTTCCCATGCTGAATACAATGGTTCAACACCGCTCTTTCTCTAGTCACTTCACTGGTATGACTTGAAAGTAACAACTTAGATGAGATAAAATAATGACATGCCTTAGAAATGGCATTCAATTTGGAAGCAGGAAAGTTCACTCTTCTATCATTTGTAATTTTCCATAATCCTCTTCCATCAGTCAGGAACTCCATAATCTCATCTAATCTCCTTTCGAAGGATGATAGTTAGAATAAAAATAGAACATGTCAGGAGGTAGTCCATAAAAGGTATTGATTGCACCCGAAGAAAAGTTTACTTCATGCCTCCTAACCATCACCTGATTTTCCTCTGCAGCAGGTAAATTTGCATAAAATTCTCTTACCACAGAAACAACAAGACGGCGGAGAAGCAACGATAATTCTACCGGTTTCTTCTTGCAATCAGATCTTCAATCACCTCTCCTGGCTTACTAAACACTTGCTTAGGAATCAACTTACGTGATTGCAATGCATCGACGTATCGTTCCTCAGCCCTCAAACTAACAAATTTGTCAGAATCAAACTTCGTCTTTTCTCGTGCACGCTTTAACTTTGGAGCCATCTCTAAAAATTCACAAAAAATTCACCATAAATTCCAAATCAAACTAAACTTGCTAAATTATCTTCCAAAAGATATTTTCACTAAATACAAGAAATTTATCAAGCTTTTCCTCAAGTTTTCACCATGAATAGTGATTTTAAGATCTTTCAAAATGTACTCAAAATACATGGTGAAAATAAAAAAATTTTACTTAGGAGTAGTGCTCTTACCTCAAGGAATCCAAATCTAACAATTTTTGTTGAGATCGACTCTTAATTGATCCATAATATGATACCCTAGGCTCCTCTTTCGCGGCAAAGTAAAGGTTCAAGACGATGGGGCGATTGAAAATGGAAATTTTTGGGTTTTTAACTTTCGGGAATCAATTTTTGTGAACTGGCGCCTAAGCGCTAACTATCGGTGCTTAGCTGTGAAATCTGGCGTGTAAGCGCCGACATTTTGGCCCTTAGCCGCCAATACCCAAATTTTTATAATTAAGGTATATGCACTAAATCACTTGGTTAATTGCCCTTAATTATTCCAAAATAATTATTTTTCCCCACATGAATCTTCTAATACTCCAAATCAAAGTTTAATAACCATTGATTCCACAAAAATTTCACAAAAACACAAACTTATATTAAAACAAACATAACATTCCATACAATACTAGAATTTTTATCCAAACATAAAGGATAAAATTCTCAAAATACAAGACACTATATTCTTAAACTAATAAGTGTACATCTCTAAGATGTACCCATCACATCATCAGGAATATATAAAAACATTAAACACACCAAACATGAACTCACAAGAACATTAACATAACACATAAGACACTAAACAAATAGAAACAAAACACTTTTAATTCCACTCTCCATTAGGCGGAATATAACCAGGACCACTATTATTCTCATTTGACCCTTCAGGAATATAAATTTGATAGAACGGGCGATCATTGTTCATTCTTATATCATCTTCTTCAATCCATTTGTTCTTCACAAACATCGCCTTATCTATTTCTTCCACATACCTTGAATGATTGAATTGCATCTTGAGTTGCCATCCAATGTGATCCAGATGTAAAGTAATATCATTGATCTTTGCTTCCATTGAAGTCACTCGGGCTTTAATTTTTGCAATCATCTCTGCAATACCTTGAATGCTAACAGCCAGATATCCATTAAATAACTCCTTAGCACTATAACTAATGAACTTAATTTTATCAAAATCTTGCTTCTTCTTCATCTCGTTCTCCCAGGAAGACATGGTGCTCAAAATTCTCTTCTTAGACTTCAGAAATGAAAATAGGACTTGGGGCAAGTGTTTTCCTTAAGTCAGGACCTTTTTATAGACTTGGGAGATGCTAGAATATTCTCTAACATGTTTAGAATCTCCTAAATAACTCCCATAACTTCTCCCCCAAGATCTAGGCTCTAACTTCACATATTTCACATTTTTTATAACTGTGGAGCCTAAGCGCCAACTAGTCGGCGCTTAGCCGCCAGTGCACAATTTAGCACAGGTCTGCTAAGTGTCCAAATTCTCATTCTGACTTTTCTAAATCATCAATTAAGGGCAAATAAACTCCACTTAAGTTTAAAAACTCCAAATTACTATCACTAAAAACATAAAAACAAACCAAATAAAGCAAATAAAACAACAAAACAAACATAAAGCAAACACACCGATAAGTATGGGTTGCCTCCCACAAAGCGCTTGTTTTAACGTCTTCAGCCTGACATACCTAGAACTCATTCTGAGTGACCCAACATTAAATTCTCATCAGATTTAGATTTATTGACTGAAAAATATGGTTTAAGTCTATGTTCGTTAACTTTAAATGTTTTTCCAATTTTAGGATCTTGAATATCTACAGTTCCATAAGAATAAACTTTTATCACAATGAATGGACCCATCCACCTGGACTTAAGTTTTCCAGAAAATATTCTCAATCTAGCATTATACAACAAAAATTGTTGTCATGGTACAAGATTTTTAGTAAGAATCTTCCGATCATGCCATAACTTCATCTTTTCCTTATAAATCTTAGCATTTTCATAAGATTCATGACTTATTTCTTCAAGCTCATTCAATTTCAATAATTTCTTTTCAGCAACATCTTTCAAATTATAATTGAACTCTTTAATAGCCCAATAAGCCTTATGCTCAATTTTAAAAGGTAAATGACAAGCTTTTCGAAAAATCAGCCTATATGGGGACATTCCTATAGATGTTCTGTAAGCAGTCCTATAGGCATACAAAGCATAATCCAGTTTAATTGACCACTCCTTTCTATTTGGATTAACAGTTTTTTCCAATATTCTTTTAATTTCACGATTGGATAATTCAACCAAACCACTTGTCTGCGGATGATAAGCAGTAGCAATGTGATGATTAATATGAAATTTCTTTGCTAACTTCCCAATAATCGTATTTCTAAAATGACTTCCTCCATCAGTTATGATTACTCTTGGTATTCCAAATCTGCAAAATATATTCTTTTCGAAGAACTTTGCAACACTTTGAGCATGACATCGAGGTAAAACAATAGCTTCAATCCAATTGGAAACATAGTCTACTGCTATCAAAATATAAACATTTCCGAAAGATGGTGTAAATGGTCCCATAAAATCTAATCCCCAAACATCCAATATTTCGACTTCCAACATATAATTGAGGGGCATCTCATTTCTTCTAGAAATATTGCCTACACGCTGACATCTACCACAATTTTTAATATAAACATTCACATCCTTAAAAATTGTAGGCCAATAAAATCCCAATTGTAATATTTTATATGCAGTTTTATCTCTTCCAAAAAGTCCCCCATAATCAGAATCATGACATTTTTAAATAATTTCATAAATCTCTTCCAAAGGTACACTTCTTCGAATTATAAGATCCTTTCCTTGTTTATATAAAAATGGGTCATCCCAAAAATAAGTCTTAGCATCAGATAGAAATTTTTTCTTTTCATGATATGTCAAACCATAGGGTATAATATTACAAACAATAAAGTTTACTATGTCTGCATACCACGGAACACTCCATTCTTTAACTATGAATAATTTTTCATCAGGAAAATGTTCATTAATTTCTTCAATATCACAGAAAGATTTTTCAATTTCAAGCCTGGACAAATGATCAGCAATTTGATTATCAGAACCCTTCCTATCTACTATCTCAAAATCAAAATCTTGCAAAAGAAGAATCCATCTTATAAGTCGCGGTTTTGCATAATTTTTCTTCATTAAGTATTTGATAGCAGAATGACAGTATGCACCACACATTTAGTTCCAATTAAATATGATTGAAACTTATCAAAGGAAAATACTATAGCTATTAACTCTTTCTCAGTAGTGGTATAATTAATTTGAGCTTCATTAAGAGTTTTACTAGTATAATAAATTACTTTGAAAATTTTATCATATTTTTGACTCAAAACAGCACCAATAGCATAATCACTAGCATCACACATTAATTCAAAATGTTTTTCCCAATTTGGTGAAATTATTACAGGTGCAGTGATTAATTTTTCTTTTAATGTTTCAAAGGCTTAATGGCAGTCATCGTCAAAATAAAAAATTGCATCCTTTTCCAGTAAACGACATAAAGGTTTTGTAATCTTTGAAAAATCGTTTATGTAACACCTGTAGAATCTAGCATGTCCTAAAAAAACTCTAATTCCCCTTACATTGGTTGGGCAAGGTAAATTAGATATAACTTGAATTTTTGCAGGATCTACCTCCAAACCTTTTTCTGAAATCCGATGTCCTAAAACAATTCCTCCTGCTACCATAAATTGGCATTTTTCCCAATTAAGGACCAAATTAGTTTCTTCATAGCATTTTAGAACTTTAGATAGATGTTCTAAACATGATTCAAATGAAATTCCAAACACTGAAAAGTCATCCATAAAAACTTCAATCCTTTTTCAATTAAATCACAAAGAATAGCCATCATACATCTCTGAAATGTAGCAGGGGCATTACATAGACCAAAGGGCATTCTTCTAAAAGCAAACGTACCATAAGGACTGGTAAATGTAGTTTTCTCTTGATTCTCAAGAGTAATTTGAATTTGGTGGTAACCAGTATATCCATCCAGAAAACAAAAGTATTTATGCCCAGCCAGTCTATCCAACATTTGATCTAGAAAAGGGAGTGGAAAATGATCTTTCCTTATGGCAAGGATTAATTTTTTATAATCAATGCATATTCTCCACCCTGTAACTTGTCTTGTTGGTATCATTTCATTCTTTTCATTAACAGTCACAGCGACTCCTCCTTTATTAGGAACACAGTGAATATGACTAACCCATGCACTATCTGAAATATGGTAGATAATTCCAGCATCCAACCATTTTAAAATTTCTTTCTTAACAACGTCTTTCATGATAGGATTTAATCTCCTTTGGGGATCAGCCTGCGGTTTGCAATGATCTTCCATAAAAATTTTGTGCATACAAATTGAAGGACTGATTCCTTTAATATCAGCAATTGTCCATCCAAATGCTTTCTTGTGCTTCTTTAGAATTTCAAGAAAACTCTCTTCTTCTTTTTCAGTTAATTGAGAGGAAATTATAACAGGCAAGGTTGAGGATTCACCTAGAAAAATATACGTCAAATGACCAGGAAGCATTTTTAACTCAAGTTCAGGAGGTTTTTCAATTGATGGACCATAAGATTTATCTTTTTCAGTCATATCCAACAATTCAAAATTTTCACGAACATACTTTAAATCTTCTTCTTGAAAGTCTTCAGAATCAAATAACTCCTCTTCTTGCTTATATTCAAATTCTTCTCTTTCAGCTTTCTCTTCATAAGTTGATTTGAAATGACATTCACTTAAATATTTGATAATATCCATCCTAAAACACTCATCTTCTTTACCTCTTGCAGGATATTTCATTGATTTTGAAATATTAAATGTAACAGTCGGATCATTAACCCTCATCGTTAATTCCCCTTTTTGCACATCTATCATGGCTCTGCTTGTAGCTAGAAAAGGTCTCCCCAAAATTATGGGTATCTCTTTATCTTCCTCCATATCTAACACAATGAAATCCATAGGAAAAATAAATTGATCCACTTTTACGAAAACATCTTCTATAACTCCTTTAGGATATGTGATCAAACGATCTGCTAATTGCAGAGTTACAGTAGTCGGGGTTATTTCTCCTAGTCTCAGTATTTTGAATATTGATAGAGGCATAAGGTTAATGCTTGCACCCAAATCACATAAAGCTTTTCCACAGAATCTTTCTCCGATTATACATGGAATTGTGAAACTACCAGGATCTTTATGTTTTTCATGAAGCTTTTTCTGAATTATCGCACTGCACTCCTCACTAAGTGCAACAGTTTCATTTTCTTCAAACTTCCTCTTTTTATTAAGAATATCCTTCATAAATTTCGCATAGCTTGGCATATGTTCTAGGGCTTTAGCAAATGAAATATTGATGGTAAGCTTTTTTAATATCTCCAAGAATTTTGAAAATTACTTATCCAACTTTTGTTGACGAAGTCTCTGAGGAAATGGAGGTGGTTGTTTTTCTAAATCAAACTTTGGTGGAGAAATAGGTCTTTCAAAACCTTTTGGAGCGTCCTCTTTAGGTCTTTCAATCTCTTCTTTCTCTACTTCAGTTTCTTTTTGAACTCTACCTTCCAATTCTTTTTCACTTCTCAGTTGAATTTCTTTCACTTGTTCTTTATTCTTTTCTCTTAGATTCACTTCAGTATTACTTGGAAGCATTCTTTGGGATCGATTACTTAAGGCATTTGCAATTTGTCCCAATTGATTTTCAATATTTCTGATGGTTGCTCCTTGAATTTGTAATTGATTTCCTATATGTGATACTACTTCTTCCATAGACAACTTCTTCTCCTTATTTTGTAAATCATTGTTATAACATGAAGGATAAGTTAATCTATTATTATTATTACCTTGGTTGTTCCAATTCCCCAATGGGTTTACTTGGTTGTTCCCCCATTGTTGATTAACACCACCCTAATTATTGTTATTCCAGTTAATATTTGGATGATTCTTCCAACCAGGGTTATAATAATTGGAATATGGGTTGTTAGGTTTGATTATAGCATTCACAGTTTCTGGTGAAGAATAAGAATCAACCATTTGGCCTAATGAATTTTCTTAAATCATGAAATTTGGATGAGAAAAATTCATCCCAAATTGGACTATCTTCCTTGATACAGCAACAACTTGATTTGCTAACATTATAAGAGCATCATTTTCATAAACACTGTCTACATTTTTAGGATTTAACCTTTCAAAAGGCCATTGAAAATTATTAGTAGTCATTTCTTCAATTAAGGCATAAGCATCAGAAAATGGTTTAGACATTAATGATCCACCAGCAGCAGCATCGATGATTGATCTAAGAGATCCAACTAATCCTTTATAAAAAGTTCAAATTATTAACCAATCTGGTATCGCATGATGTGGACATTTCCTGAGGAGATCTTTAAATCTTTCCCATGCTTCATATATTGATTATCCTTCAAACTGACAAAAAGATGTTATATCATATCTCAACTTAGCAGTCTTAGATGGTGGAAATATTGAGCAAGGAATTTTTGTGACAGTTCACCCCAAGTTCTAATTGATCAAGGTGCTAACGAATGTAACCACATTTTAGCTTTATCCCTTAGTAAGAAAGAAAAAGTCTAAGTCTAATAGCATTATCCGAAACACCATCATATTTAAAAGTAGCACACAACTCTAGAAAATTAGCAAGATGCAAATTAGGATCTTCAGTTGTTGCTTCCCTAAATTGATTATTTGACACAATTTGGATAATAGCAGGTTCAAGGTCAAAAGAATTAGCAGCTACAATAGGGTTTTGAATACTACCACGAAGTTCATCTACTATAGGGTTAACATAATCTCTTAATGGTCTTAATTCTTGATGGATGCCAACATTTTGATTTTAATGATTTTCCATTTCTTGAATATTTTTTTCTTTTTCTGTATTTTTAATTTTTATAATTTTTCTGATAGTTCTTTCAAATTCAGAATCGTAAGGCACAAGTCCTTCAGAACCTGAACTACGCATACAAAAACAAAAAAAAACAAAACACAACACTCTAAAAAAATCAAAGAAAAGTAAAAATTTAAAATTTCTTTATTCTCTTTAAAATGAAATTTAATTTAATTTCCCCAGCAACGGCGCCAAAAACTTGATCCCTGATAGATAAAAGTGAAATGGCACCAACAACTTGGTGCCGTCAGATATAAGTGCACTGATGATTTTAGATATGAAAATTATGATTTTATAATATGGGATACTACACAAGTATACGTATCGTTTATCAAGTAATATAGGAATTTCTGATTAAGCCCCGAGATATCGAACCCACAGGGAAAATGTGAAATCTTTAAAGGAATCAGAGAAATTTTTTTTTTACTTTATTTAATTGTTTTCAAAAAAGTATGTCTTGATTTTGAAAAGTTTTGAAGGTTGATATGTGTCTTTTTTTTAAATTTTCTTAATACAATGCAAAGCAAGAAATTAAAATTACAATAAATAATAACACTGGATGTAAAATATTATTAACTAGAATATCTTTTTCTTTCCTTTCATGAAGTAGTAGTAATTCTTGAAGTATTGTTGTGGAAGGATTCAAATTTTTGTTGTGACAGAAAGAAGCAAATGTGTTCTTTACCCTTACTTGGTTCTATAAAAAACATAGGTTAATTTGAAATTTATATTATTTTGAACATGGTTAGGCAGGGAAGATACCAGTCTCTCACTCTAGAGTTCCCTCGATTCCCACCACCTGGGGGTTAACTTCTCATAACAAAACTCAAAACTTCAAACCAAATTAGGGGGTTTTAGCCTGTCACTCTAAAATCCTCTAATATTACTCCCTTTTATAAAAATTTCTTCTAATATTACATTTAATTATATGGACTACAGTTCTCGCCCATATAATTTCATGTGATTCTTACTAACTTTTATGAGACAATACCGCATTCTATCTTACATAATCTCAGGAAATTTTACAACTTAACAGGCCAAATTAAGAAGTAAACAATGTTTTTAGAATCAATTTTCACACTTCTTCCAACTTTTAAACACTTATACTTTCTACAACAATTTTCTTTAAATTAATTACTTCTCCATTTAAGAAAGAAAATGATATAAACTACTTAGAATACATTGAGAAAATATAAAAACACATTGATTTGAAATTAAAAACAACGATAATAAAAATAATAAATGAAAACAAGTATTAATAAACTAAATAAAAGTAAACACTTATCTGAAAATCCTCTCCACAAGACTAAGGAAGTTCCTCTGAAACTTTGACTCTTCGCTAAACTACTTCTCAGAGCAAGTTTCCCAACTCTGTTGACTTAGAATACAGACTTCCGACTTCAATAAAAATTAATCTAAAAGAAAGAAAAGAAGTGGGAAGAAGAATACTTCACTCTGATCCTTTTCTCCTTTCTACTCTCTACTCCTACTCGAAATAAAAACTTTTAAAATGTAGTGGAAGAATAATGGAAGTACTCTTCAAAATGTATTGGAAGAGTCTCCTCAAATTGCCTCCCCTATATCTTTCCTAAGGCTCTCTTTAAATAGTAAACCAAAAGGTGCCTTGGTGTCTCTTCGAAATGTGTACAGATTCGATGTATCTACCAAGGAACGCACCCCTTCATTCAAACTTGCCTTCCAAAGGAAGTTATGGACGTTACCACCTAGAGTTGCATCCCATCCCCTTTGAAATTTGCGCCAAATCCATTTGAATCTCGATTTTTAACTGTGGCGGCTAAGCACCGGCCTAGTGGCGCTTAGCCGCCAGTGCCAAATTTTTTATTTTTCATTTCTTTTGCTCCAAATTTGATCCAATTTTGCTCCTTTCATCATGACCATCCATTTTCATCATACCTGCAAGAAAAACACAAAATACCTTCCATTAAAGTGCAATATCATTAAAAATAGTTATAAAAGTGTGCATAAAAATACTATATATTTTAGGTGTATCACGGGTTCCGACGCTTAGCCGCCACAGATCACGTTTTTAATTTTCATCATTTTTGCTCCAAATTTGATCATTTTTCACTTCTTTCATCACATTTATCTATTTAATCATACCTACAAGAAAATACACAAAATACTTCCATTTAAGTGCAATATCATCAAAAATAGGTATAAAAATGTGAATAAAAACACTATATTTTTTAGTTGTATCAAAATCCTCCAAACTCGAAATGTTACTTGTCCTCATGTGACACTTTAATCATATAAAAATTATACAACTAAATGATGTGATGAGTTTCATTAAGAGTTTCTAAAATTTTGTTCTAGAAATGTAGTAGTCCAATTTAGAAAAAAATTTAGTAAATGAGACCAATTTAAAGTTTAGAAATCTCTTAGGCAAATGTGAATGAAAAATATTAGTTCCTATCCTATTCAAAAATACTTATAGATTTTTGATACATCCAAAATATATAGTATTTTTATATACATTTTTATACCTATTTTTTATGATATTGCCTTTAATGGAAGGTCTTATGTGTATTTGTCTTACAGGTATGATTAAATGGGTGATTTTGATTGAAAGAGTGAAAATAGGTCCAATTTGGAGCAAAAATGAAGAAAATTGATAAGTGATGTATGGTGGCTAAACACCAGAACCTACGCTTATGCGCCAAGGCCCTGTAGCTATGCACCTAGATTTGGAGCTTACGTACCAGTAAGCTCGCGGCTAAGCGTCGGTACCTCACACTTATGCGTGGTAGTAAAAAAAGAGGAGTTATTTTAATTTACATGCCATTTTGAAGAGGTATTTGAAGCACCAACGTGGGTAACTTTCTATTGACACCAAATTCAATTCAAAATACACTTGAATGGATGCATCTCTTGGAAGATATGTTGAATCTGGACACAATTTGAAGAGATAAAAAGACACCTTTTGGAAAAGTATAAAAAGAGGACTTGAAGATCAGAAAAATGGTTGTTATTGGAGGATGTGGTTATTATTTAAGAGTGAGGTTTATGTTAGGAAGTTGTCTTAGAACACACCTCTCCACTTCACCATCTTTACTTAATTTTATAAAGTTTTTATTAGGGGTAGAATTGAGATTTGGATACCACGGAGTTGGGTGCCAACCTCCAATGAGTATTGTAAGGGAAAGCAAAGTTTTTAAAGGAACTTCAAGAGTTTTGTGGAGAGTATTATAGATAAGTCTTTATTTTTGTATTACATTTGGCTTTTAATTAAGACTTCTGATGTTTTCACTATGATTTCTACTTTTAAACCAAGTTGTGATTGCCTTTTCTCCATGAATTCTCAGTATTTTTCTTTATCTTTTTTCTTAAGTGATGAAGTGATTAAGTTATAGAAGTATGTTGTGTGAAGTATAGGATTTAAATGTTGGAAGAAGTTGTGATGATCCAAAAACTTGCACTTTATTTACTTCCTAATTTGGCCAGTTATGATGTTAAAATTTGTTGTGAGAACATGTAACATCCAGTGCGGTTTTGTCGCAGTCAACAATTGGAAAGAATCACATGAGATTGTATGGGTGAGAATCTTATCCATATGGTTTAGTGCAAATAAATAAGATATACTTTGATGGGTGTAGAATTATAGGACTTTAGAGAGATAGGCTAAAGCCCCAAATTTGGTTTATTATTTTATGTTTTGATACAAGATGTTAGCCTCAAAGTGGAGGGAATTGAGGAAACTCTAGAGTGAGAGCTAGTATCTTTTATGCCTAACCCGTCTTCAAGATTTTTAAAACTATGAATTAACCTATGTTCTTTATAGCATCTCTAGTAAGGGTAAAGAATATAATTGCTCCTATTTTGCACAACACATTTTAGATACTTCCACAACAAATATTCTCTATAACTTATTACTGATTCATAAAAAGAAAAAAGATAATTCATTTGCATAATTTTCCATCTTACAAAAGTTTAGTTAAAGTAGTTGCTTACTTTTATTTCAAATTATAAAATTAGAAAAAGAATCAAATTATATTTCCAAAAATATTATCTATAGTTTGAGTAAAATCTTTTCTAAAAGTAAAAGGTTAATTTTGCTTTTCTAAATCAGAAGATATTTTCCTTATTTATCACTTTTTCTGTGGGTTCGATATCTTGGGGATTAATCAAAAAGTCCTATATTACATGATAAACGATACGTATACTTTCAAATCAATGGCTAACTGTAACAATAAAATTTGGATTTTCTGTAGAAGAGAGGTCTCCTGGACAGTTCTTATTGACAATAAGCAATTCATACACTCATCCTTTCAAATCAATGGCAGAAATTGTGTAGTAACTTTTGTATATGCTTGGTCGCAGTAAGGAAGATAAACGGCTCTTGTGGAGTCATCTCCATGGCATTAGTGCTCAAGCCGAACTCACCCTGGCTGGGTGGAGGTGATTTTAACAGTATTGGCTCTACAGGTGAAAAACTTGGAGGTAAGACTCCTAAGCTCTCTGATATGACTACTTTTAATGATAATATCCTAGCTGCACACCTTTTTGATATTGGGTTCAGAGGGCCTGCCTATACCTGGAAGAGAGGTAAAATTTGGGAGAGGCTTGATAGAATTTTGGTTAACAATAACTGGCTATCAAATTGGCTTCTCACTTATGTGACCCATCTCAGTCTTGCTGGCTCAGACCACAGGCCCCTCCTAATTTCTATTACCACTCCCAGTATCGTACTAATACTCCACCTCCTTTCAGATATCTTAATGTCTGGTCCACCTATGCTGATTTTCACAAGATTGTTCAGGATAATTGGTGCAATAGTGATCACCCAGACCCTCTAACTAAGCTAAGTATGTTGCAGAATAAACTTAACAAAGCTCTTAGAAAATGAGTTGGAATTCTATTGGTAACATATCTGCTGCTGTCCAGGAGGCTGAAAAGGAGACTAACAGGATGGAGACTAATGTTCAAACTGGAATTGCCACTGAGGATCAGTTTTATGAAGCACAAACAAATCTGCTAATTGCTACTGATAAGTTGGAACAGCACTTAAAACAGAAAGCTGCATTGAACCACTTTATCAATGGTGATAGGAACACTCAATTCTACCATGCATGTATTAAATACAGAAGAAAATGCAATAACATCTACTCCATCTATTCTGATGGGGCAGCAAACTTCTGAATGACAACGAGGTTGGACAAGATGCTGTTAAACACTTTGAAAGGCTACTTAACCATCCTCCAATGAACAAAATGCCAATTGATGGATCCCTTTTTCAAGACAATTTTCAGTATACCAGTGAATTAGAGCTTACTGAAATCCCATCAGAGCAGGAAATCTGGAATACTTTAAACTCATTAGATAGTTCCAAAACTGCAGGGCCTGATGGCTATACGGCAGACTTCTATAAGAAAGCATGGAAGCTGATTGGTGGGGATGTAGTTGCTGCAATTCAAAGTTACTTTCAGCGACAACCTCTTCCTAGCTATTTCTGTGCTTCCAATTTTGTGCTGGTGCCTAAAAATTCAATTTTACAAAGATGGGATCACTTTAGACCCATTTGCCTCACTTTTGTGATCAGTAAGACCATCAGTAAAATCATTGTGGGGAGACTTCAATCACATCTTGATAGACTGATTTGCTTGAATCAATCAGCCTTTGTTAAAGGAAGGTCTATTACTGACAATGTCCTTCTTGCTCAGGAACTTTTGTTGGATTTGGATAAAGCTCATAGGGGGGGAAATCTTATTTATAAGGTGGACATTCAAAAAGAGTTGGGGGTTCATCACTGAAGTTTTGACTGCTAGAGATTTCAATCCCCAGTTCTGCAATCTTATCAATATGTGGCTGAACACTAATGAGCACTCTATTCTGATCAATGGACAAGCCAGAGGTAATTTCAAAGCAACTAGAGGACTTAAACAGGGAGACCCATTGTCTCCAACCATCTTTATCTTAGCGATGGATTACTTCTCCGGGATGCTTGATAATGCCATTCGAATAAAAGCTTTGCCGTGTACCATCACGGATCTAATATTGCTATCACTCACCTTATTTATGCAGATGACATCATGATCTTCTCTAGTGCCCATAAATCTACTGTGAAAAAGCTGAAACACTGCCTGAACTCCTTCCAAAACCAATCAGGAATGAATTTTAATCCTGACAAGTGTCAGCTGTTCTTCTCCAAGCTGACACCTATCCATATCAAGCATTGGATCTTGGATTATACTGGCTTCATCAGCAGTACTCCTCCAATTAAATACCTTGGGGCCTATCTAATTATGGGAAGAGCTAAACAAATCCAATTTAATGAAATCTTCACCAAGATAAACTCCCAACTGAGCTGCTGGACTAATTCCTTTTTATCTAATGGAGGTAGAATCACACTCCTCAAGAGCATACTTACCACCTTCCCTTCTTACCATCTACAAATGATCACAATGAAGAAAAGCACTCAATTACAGATGGAAAGGGCTTTCAATAGATTCCTATGGTAAGGTCAGAGACAACAAACGCATTGGACTTCATAGCAAAAAGTTACTAAACCAGCCTTGGCTGGTGGACTTGGCTTTAAAGGAATCTCTCATATCCAGCAGGTCAATCTTTGCAAACTGTGGATTCATTTTAGAGCACAAACCTCACTTTGGACCAAATTTATGAAGGGTAAGTACTACAGATCCTTGCACCCTTCTCAGGTGGTCAGGAAACTTGGTGATTCTAGACTTTGGGTTAAATTACTCAAAATAAGACAAACAGCTGAGGACTTGTTTATCTGGAATCTGGGGAAGGGGGAAGTTAACTTCTGGTTGGATAATTGGTACCCCAAAGATTGGTTAATTGCTAGGGAGACACCTGCTGACCATTCATCCAAGGTTGCTGATTTTTAGGATGGGCATAACTGGTCACTCCCACATCTCAAAGCCATACTCCAGGATCACTCTGCCTATCAGATCTCTACAATTAAATTCAACAGAAGTACTCCAGACAAAATTAACTGGCTCAGTCACCATACCCAGAGCACCACTAAAGCCATCTACAGAAATTTATACAACTGGACCCCAGTACCACGGGAATTACCATCTGAAGCAAGTTCCTGTCCCCATCTATGTCTTTCATGTGCTGGAGAACTTTCCATGGCCTAATACCTACAGATGACATCCTTAAACTGAAAGGTCTCAGGGGCCCTTCTAAATGTGTGTTGTGTAATACTCAGGAAGAATCTATCCCACATCTCTTTTTACAGCTGTTCTTTCTCAAAAACAGTATGGTTGCAATTAACTCTCAGTTGGGAGAAATTAAATATTATCTGGGAAGACTTTCATAATGGCTGGAAGGACTGGCAGAACCAAAAAATTCAAACTCTTCACCTCATTGTCATTTGGTTCTTATGGATGGCCAGAAATAATGCTAAATTTAAGGGGACCATTGCTTTTGTGGCCAAAGTGGTTGGTAACTGTAAAGCCTACCTGTACAAGATCATCAACCATAAAATTTTTTCCAATACTCTTCACATTGGTCTCCTAACTTCAACTGGCACTAAGGTAAAATTGGTAAGATGGAATCCCCCTATAGGGCCAACTATTAAGATTAACACTGATGGAAGCTCCTCAAATGAAAGATATATAGTTGGGGGAATTTTTAGAAACCGCCATGGCAATTGCCTACTTTTTTTCTATGCCCCCGTGCTTGCACATGATGCCCTTGAAGCTGAATTAATTGCAGTATTGTGTGCTTTGCAACTAGCCAAGATTGCCAGCTGGTCCAATATTTGGCTAGAAGTTGATTCCACTGTACTCCTTAATAGCCTGAATCAAGATATTTCATCAACCTGGCTTCATAACTACTGGAAAAAGCAGATTAACTATCTAAAACCCCCTCAGTCAACCTTCTCTTCCATTCTAAGGGAAGGGAACAAAGCTGCTCACTGGCTGGCATATACTGGTGCTAAATCTAAGCAGGTGTTGGTTTCTCTTGCCCCCCTACCTGAACTCAAAATACTAATAGTTGGAGATAACCTGAGACTCCCTCATCTTAGAGTGGAGTCATTTTCCCGAATTTGAGTTGTGCTACCTTGGTCTTGTGGATACTCTTCCTTTGTATTCTGTTCTAGTGGAATTTTGGCCAATTATATATATATATACATATGATAAAATTACATACACATATTTATAAATATTGGCAGCTTTTTCTTTTGGGTTTAGTGGTAATGGAGTGCAGTGGAGTTTTGTATTTGAAATTGGGCCTCTTGTTTTGTAGGGCCCTTTTTCCCCCTCTTTGTACTCCTTATTTATATGAAATGTTAGGAGCTATGTAGCTCCTTTTTTGTTTTAAATATATATATATATATATATATATATATATATATATATATATATATATATATATATATATATATATATATATACGTAAGCATAATTATCAATGGATCATGTTTTTGGCGCCGTTGCTTGAGAAAGAAATTTATAAAGAAAAAAATTTTAGGAAAAATTAATTTTTACTTTTTAAAGTCTTATTTAAACTTGTTAGATTTATTTTAGGAAGTTTTTGTCTTTGTTGTGTAAATTTATTTTATTATGTTTTATAATAGTGTATGTGTAGTTCAGGTTCTGAAGGACTTGTGCCTTACGATTCTGAATTAGAAAGAACTATAAAATAAATCAAAAAAATTAAATATATAGAAAAAGATAAAAATATTCAAGAAATGACAAATCAAAATAATCAAAATGATGAAATCCATCAAGAATTTAGACCTTTATAAGATTATGCTAACCCTATAGTAGATGAATTGCATGGAAGTATTCAAAATCCTGCTGTAGTGGCTAATTCATTTAAACTTAAGCCAGCTATTATCCAAATAGTATCTAATAATCAGTTTTGGGGAGCACCAACTGTAGACCCAAATTTGCATCTTGCCAATTTTCTAGAATTGTGTGCTACATTTAAATATGATAGTTTTTTGGATGATGCTATTAGAATTAGAATTTTTCCTTATTCATTAAGAGATAAAGCTAAGATGTGGTTAAATTCCTTAGCACCTGGATCTATCAGAACTTGGGGTGATTTAGTGCAAAAATTTCTTGCTAAAAAATTTCCACCATGAAAGACTGCTAAGCTTAGAAATGACATTACATATTTTTGTCAGTTTGAAGGGGAATTTATTTATGAAGCATGGGAACATTTTAAAGATCTCCTAAGAAAGTGTCCACATCATTCGATGCCAGATTGGTTAATAATTCAAACTTCTTATAATGGATTAGTTGGATCTCTTAGATCTATTATCGATGATGTTGCTGGTGGTTCATTGATGTATAAACAGTTTAATGATGCTTATGCTTTAATTGATAAAATGACTACAAATAATTTTCAATGGCCTTCTAAGAGGGTAAATCGTAAAAAGATAGCTAATATTCATGAATCTGATGCTTCTATAATGCTAGCAAATCAAGTTGCTTCAATATAAAGGAAGATAAATCAATTTGGAATGAATTTTTCTCAACTAATTTCAATGATTGAAGAACATTCATTAGGCTAAATGGTAGATTCTCAAACATCTTTAGAAAATTTAAATGCCATAAACAAGCCTAATAACCCATATTCCTTATTATAACCCAGATTGGAAGAATCATCCAAACTTTAACTGGAATACTAATAATCAGGGTGGTAGTTCTCAATAATGGGGGAACAATGAAGAACTCATTGGGGAATTGGAATAATCAAGGGACTAGTAATTCTATACCTACTTATCCTCCAGGATTTAATAATTCTTCACAATTTAAAAAGAAGAAGTTGTCAATAGAAGAAGTGGTGTTACAAATGGGAAATCAATTGCAAAGTCAAGAAGCTACAATTAAAAATATTAAGAATTAATTGGGACAAATATCTAATTCATTATTTAATGATCCCAAGGAACACTTCTTAGTAATACTGAGATAAATCTAAGAGACAAAAATAAAGAGCAAGTAAAAGTTGTTCAATTGAGAAGTGGAAGTGAGTTGGAAGATACAGTGCAAAAAGAGATTAAAGTGGAGAAAGAAGAGATTGAAGAACAAAAAGAGGACGCTCAAAAGGATTTGGAAAGACCTATTTCTCTACCTAAGATTGATTTAGAAAAGCCACCACCACCATTTCCTCATAGACTTCGACAATAAAAGTTAGATAAGCAATTTTCAAACTTCTTGGAGATTTTTAAGGAACTTACAATTAATATTCAATTTACTAAAGCCTTAGAACAAATGCCAAGGTATGTGAAGTTTATGAAGGATATTCTAAACAAAAAGAGGAAGTTTGAAGATAACGAAATTGTAGCGCTTAGTGAAGAATGTAGTGCAATAATTCAGAAAAAGCTTCCTAAAAAGCTTAAAGATCCTGGTAGCCACAATTCCATGTACAATTGGAGAAAATTTTTATGGAAAAGCTTTATGTGATTTAGGTGCAAGCATTAACCTTATGTCATTATCTATATTTAAAAGACTGGGATAACAAGAAATAATCCCTACTACTATAACTCTGCAGTTAGCAGATTGTTCGATTAGATATCCTAAAGGAGTTATAGAAGTTGTTTTAGTAAAAGTGGATCAATTTAGCTTTCCTTTACATTTCATTGTGCTTGATATGAAGGAAGATAAAGAGATACTAATTAATTTAGGGAGACCTTTCCTAGCTATAGGAAGGGCAATGATATATGTGCAGAAAGGGGAATTAAATATGCGCATCTTACATTTAATATTTTAAAATCAATGAAATATCCTGTCAAAGGTAAAGATGATAAATGTTTTAGGATGGATGTTATAAGATATTTGAGTGAATGTCATTTCAAAACAACGTATGAAGAGACATTCGAAAGAAAACAATTTGAACACAAGCTAAATGAGGAAACACATTATTTGGATGATCTTATTGAGGAAGAATTAAATTATGTTCAAGAAGGTTTTGAAGTTTTGGACATGTTAAAGAAAGATTAATATTTTTATCCATCAATTGAAAAACCTCCTCAACTTGAATTAAAGTTACTTCCCAAAAATTTAAAATATGTATTTTTAGGTGATTCCTCAACTTTGCCTGTTATAATTTCCTCGAAATTAACTATAGAAGAAGAAGAGAGTTTGCTTGAAATTCTAAAGAAATATAAGAAAGCCTTTGGATGATCCATTGATGATATTAAAGGAATCACTTTTAATTTATATGCACAGAATCCTTATAGAAGAAAACTGCAAACCCAGGGTTGATCCTCAAAAGAGATTAAATCCTATAATGAAAGAAGTTGTTAAGAAAGAAATTTTAACGTAGTTAGTTGCTTGAATTATCTACCCTATTTCAGATAGTGCATGGGTTAGTCCTATTCACAGTGTTTCTAAGAAAGGAGGAGTAACTGTTAATGAGAAGAATGAATTAATACTAACAAGATAAGTTATAAGCTGGCGAGTATGCATTGATTATAGAAAATTAAATCTTGCCACTAGGAAAGATCATTTTCCACTTCCCTTTCTTGATCAAATGTTGGATAGACTAGCTGGGCATAAATACTTTTATTTTTTGGATGGATATAATGGTTATCACCAAATACAAATTGCTCATGAGGATCAAGAGAAAACAACATTTACCAGTTCTTATGGTACATTTGCTTTTAGAAGAATGCCCTTTGGTTTATGTAACGCCCTTGCTATAATTCAAAGATACATGATGGCAATTTTCTATGATTTAATTGAAAAAGGAATTGAAGTATTTATGGACGATTTTTCAGTGTTTGGAATTTCATTTGAATCATGTTTAGAACATTTATCTAAAGTTCTTAAACACTGTGAAGAAACAAATCTAGTCCTTAATTGGGAAAAATGCCAATTTATGGTAGCAGGAGGAATTGTTTTAGGACATCAAATTTCAAAAAAAGGTAAGAAAGTAGACCCTGCAAAAATTTAGGTGATCGCTAATTTACCTTTCCCAATAAATGCAAGGGAGATTAGAAGTTTTTTGGGCATTGAAAGAGGTTTAATAGTTGAACTTGAGCATTGACCTGAATGCAATTATGCAGATAATTAAACTTACAAAGATAAGCAAACTTGACCATAAAATAAGTGGCTAGTTACAAGATTTAAATATTTTATAGATAATGTTAATAAACACACTAGGGGTACTACGCAAGTATACGTATCGTTTTAAGTAATATAGGATTTTTTTTTAAAAACCCCAGATATCGATCCCATTAGGAAATTTGTGAAAATTAAAAGAAAACTAAATAAAATAAAATGGTAATTTTAAATCACTAAACAAAAGTAAAATTAATCTTACTAAACCTTCAAATTATGCAAGTAAATGCCTAAGCACACTATTCAAATACTTAATTTAAAATAATTTCTCCTTACAAATATTTATGTGATAAGTAGAGGTATTCAAATGGTTTAAAACTTAAAAATGTTGCATTGTGACAAATAGGAGCATAAATATTCATTACCCTTTGGTCAAAGCATAAAGAACATTGGCTAGTCTAAAGGTTGGTGCATGATATGTGATGCGATGCGACTTTATATATGCTTTAAAATACAAGAATTTGATACCACTTTTTATAATATTTAATTCCTGGTAAATGGCTTCAAAAACTTGATGTGCGAGGTTTACTTTTATAATTTTATATTTAGATTTTATTATTGTAAAAGTCAAAATTTTAAATGCAAGTATACGTATCGTTCAAGTAATACAGGGCTCTAGTGGAGTCCTGGTTATCGATCCTACAGAGATAGTGAATTTATAAAAAGTAAGAAATATAAGTAATATTTTGGAACTTTCAAAAGCAATTTATATATACTTATGGAAACTGAACTTGCTGCAGTATTCAGGGCTCTACAGCTTGCTCATTCTTTTTAATGGCACTCTCTTATTGTGGAATGTGATTCAAATCTTCTATTACAATCCATGCAGAACAATCATCACCCAAATTGGCACCATGCTTATTGGATCAACAACATTAAAGCTATCTCCCAACATTCTGATATCAAGTATGAATTCATTTACAAGGAAGGAAACAGGCCGGCCAATTGGCTTGCCATAAATGCTAACTCAACTCAGCAAATTACTGTCTCAGCTGACCCCCCTCCCCAACTGCAACTGTTTATGGAAACTGATAGGATTAAAGCTCCTTACTTCAGAATTGTTGGCATCTAGGTCTTTCTTTGTGGGCATTTTCCCCCTCATGCGGATTTCGGGAGTTTTTTGCAGTGTCTGTTTTGAAGGATTTCATGTTAATAGTTCTTTAACAGAATTTTGTGGGGACTGGCTTGAGGAGTTTCGATATGTTCAACACTGGGTGTTCAAGGGTTGGGGTTTTAAAATATATATATATATATATATATATATATATATATATATATTCAAATTTAATTTGCTAACAATTTTTACTAAAAGTAAGTAAGCAAAGAAGCAGTAATTAAAATTTAATGCAAGTATAAAAACGTCTTTCTCCTTTTTCAACTAATCCAAGAATTATAGAGTAATTATCTTTATCAGAGAATTAAGCTTATGGTATTGTGCCAAATAGAAACATTCTTATTCTTTACCCTTTGGTCCAGGTGCAAAGAACATTGACTAATCTATAGATAGGCTTAGGATGTTTTATTAGTAGAATGAGTTAATCTAGGCTCACACTACTAGATGTCCAAGGGTGGCTGTGGTCGGCCCTACCAGTGACCCGTTACCTTTCTATAAACCAAATTATTAGAATTTAGTCTGTCACTCTAAAACCTAATTAATTTTAAGCCCAATAAATATTATCATCCTATTTATTTGCACTTCACCTTAAAGAATCCGCGTATAGCTTGCGATTACCTAAGGATTTATGTGATTTCTACTAGTTAAGAATTTATCTCCGGATAGGTCTCAAAATTCTTCAACAGGTTTTAACAAATTAAATGACCAATTTAAAAAGTAAACTAAGATAAGGTATTAATATCATCACAATGTTTTAAAATATTTTATATTTAATTCTCCTACGAAATTTAATTAATTTATAATCTTTTAATAGTTGAAAGGAGAAAGATAACTAACTACTTAGAACACATTGAAATAACACAACACAAAATATTTATAAAACTTTGAATAAAAGTACAAATACTTATCTGAAGTGTTCATTCAAGTGATCCGCTGACTTCTACTGACTCCATAGCAATGATGAAAGACTCCAACAACAATAACCCACAATAAACACTCAAACTAAACTCACTAGATACAAAATAAAGTGACACCCTAAGTATGGAAGAGAATAAATAAAACTAGAGATGAGAGAGAAGATGCTAAAATAGGTATGTGTACTGAGAGGGGTGGGGGGGGTTGGTGCGATTTTTTTTTGTAGAATGGGCTCCTAATTATAGAGCTCTAAATTTGACCAGGGGATGCTTAAGGTTCCTCTTCAAAATTTGTCCAAAATCAATGTATCTTCTAGAAGGTAACTGTCGATCCTAGGCGCCGTGATCTGGCACCGAGGCGCCGGTCTCCGTGACTAGGTATTTCGCACCTCTTCACTTTGGGTCACACCTCTTCGCGATCCAGACCATTTCCTTGTGTCCAAATACATTATATCACATGTCCTATATATTAGGAGTAACTTCTAGTCTTCTAGAAGCTCCAATAACCGCTAAACACCATAAAAAAAACTGCCCAAAGTCATCAAAAAAACTTGACTGTGTCTGTATTGAACTGGCGCTTAGGCGCTGGATTCTGGCGCCTAGGCGCCAGGCCAATAATTCCAAAATTTTGCTCCATAAGCTCCATTTTTGCTCATTTTTGCTCCTTTTTCCTTCTTTTTCTTTCTTAGACTCTTTTTAAATTATCTACATCCAAAAACATAAAAATACATTTCATTAAAGCATAATATCCTTAAGAATTGAATCATAAATAAGGCATAAAAATGAGTATTTTTTAGGTAGATCAAATTCCCCCAAACTTAAATGTTACTTGTCCTCAAGTAACCCTTTTAATTACATAAAATAGATAACATTTGGAATGAAGTAAAAAATATTTAAGATTCCTTGTAATTTTTGGTTTTATAAATGCATTAGCAAATCATTAACCAAATTTCACTAATTAAGTTTAATTTCAAGAATTTAAGAATATTTAACTACCAAATCATAAGAATTCCAATTTTTCATTTATTTTATGAATAATTGTAGTTTATCATATCAAGGTCTCATAGAATATTTATAAGAAAAAGTTTTTTATGAAATATTTTTCTAGTAAAAATATATGTACATAGAAATTAAGTTAAAAATGTAATCAGTTTTCTTCTTATAAGATAATTCAAGTGAAACCAATTTTTGATTAGGCATTTCCTCAAGCTTCTCCTCACTTTCATTTCTTTCTTTTTTTTTTATCTTCTTTTTTTTTCTGGATTTTTTTTTCAATTCTTTTTTTTTTAGTGAGGATTACTATTTTTGGATAGCCTGTTAATGATTTTGAACTTCACTAATCTTAACTTATTTTAAAAACTTATACATTCTTACTTAATGAATATGACATTAATAATTTATTATTTTTCAAAACTTATTTCAATCTTTTCTTTTTCAAGCAATAATCTTGATTCCTTAGTATTTCAAAATACAATTCTCTTTACTTATAAATAGAAAAATTTTGATCTTATTATTCTTTAAGCTAAATAATTCTATTTTAAAAATCAACCAAAATTTTTGAAGTTTTAGTTAAGTTTACTAAATTATATATAAATTCAAAAATTTAGGTAATCTTAAACAGATTTTTCTTTCCATATGTTATGTTAATATATTTTAAAGAAAATATTAGTTCTTTAAGGACAAATAATATTTAAATTTGATACATGTTTTCCCTTCGCCCAAACTTCAGCTTTAGTATAAATATGAATCATGAAATTTTCTAAAGCATGAGAGAAAGAAAAAAACAGAAATTAATCTAAGTACAATAATGATGTAGTAAGGAAAAACTAACTTCTACTTTTACACATGCTTCAATATGAATATAACAGAAATGATTAGGCATATATAGAAAATTTTTGCAGAGTAGGAGTTAATTTCTAAAAAAAATCCTTTTTTCTTGTTTTTGAACATGCAAATTTACTAACTATTCATGAATACTAAACAGTAGGCTGAAACAGAAATAAACTTTTATAGAAATTCATTCACATTTCAGTCTTAAACACACATCAAATAATCTAAAAACAGTTTTAAAATAAAAAATTCACATAAACACTAACAAATAACATCACAATAAACAACACAAGAAACAAGAAAACACACTAAAAATAGAATCAACAATCTCTAGAGATAAGTCAAGCTACTAATCACTATCTTTAGCTTCATCATCATCATCACCAAAAGAAAACTTCATATCCTTTGGATCAACATATGGTGAAAATCTAGGACACGTAGGGAACTGAACATCATGCTCGCCCTTCATAAATCTCACTAAAGACTATGAATACTCAGCATCATAATCACTCTTTCTTTCTGTATACTCAGAAAGATGATCAATCTTCTTATCTGTCGTATCTACTCTACTGTGAGTTAAGAATAACTCATGTTGCTGCTCTATAAACTGATCATGCATGGTTTCCCAAAAAGTAGATGATGGTTGAGCAAAAGTAGATGGTCTAGAAGTAGAAGCTCTACCTGAAGTAGGTAATGAACCAGAAGATGCAGTAGAACTCTTACCTCACAGTCGATCATAAATGCTGACGCTTTCTCTTCCTATAGGCTTTGTTGACTTAAGCTTTTCCTCAGAAAGCTCAGAACCTACTCCAACACTTTGACATAGAGAATAGATCAGAGATGGAAAACCAAGTCCCATAGAAGTGCTAGAATGAGCAGTAGCCTCTATAGAATCATAAATAATGCTCCCTACATCAATAGACTTCCTCTCTTGAATGCAGTAGTTGAGAATAACTCTATCTTTGGTAACTTCGCTCAGATGATTGGATGGAAGGAGACGAGCAGAAATAAAGTAGTGTCATGCCTTTGAAACACCATTAAGCTTAGAAGATGAAAAATTTACCCTTTTTCTGTTCTGAATCTTCCGGAGCTTCGGTCACTATCGATCGGGTAGGCAATGATCATATCCAAATCTCACTCAGATGGAGATAATCCTGAGTAATAACAATCTATGTTTGGCGGCAGGCCATAGAAAATATTGATTCGATGAAGAGTGAATTCTACTCCAACTCCTCGAACAAAAATCTCGTATTCGTTTGCATCCACAAAATTAGCATAAAACTCTCTAACAACAGGGATAACAACAACAACAGTGAAATAACAGAATAGTTGCCAGTTGAGCGCAATGATTGTCTCCTCAATTCTTCATCCAGGATTACAAAAACTTCGCTCCGAGATAAATTTCTGAGTCGTAGTAAAATCATTGTATCAGAAGTGTGCAGCAGCAGTGACGACTTGCTGTGATCAAAATTTTCTCGTTCCTTTCCTCGCTTAGATTTGGGTGCCATCTAAACGTGAAAATAAAAATGCGAAATAAAATCAACGGATCTAAGAAAATAAACTAATTTAAGCTTTTTAAACATGAAAAAGCTTAAAAATTCATGGATTTAACCATAAAAAATCAAAATTTTTCTCAAAATTTTGGTTTTTCATAGTGAGAGCAAAATCCATGGTGAAAATAAAAACTAATGAGTTTAGAATGTAGATTTGACCTTGAGATGAAAAAAATCAGATGATTTCAAGCTAAAAAACTTGAAAATCCGGCTTTAAATGGGATCTCTAGGTGGTAGTTTCGTGAAAAACAGTGGAGAAGGAAGCTTAGGCGTAAAAAATGTTGTGTGTGTGTGGGGGGGGGGTTTAAGAAGATGAGTTTTCGGGTTCAAGCCAAACCGGCGTCTAGGCGTCGAATTCTGGCGCCTAGGCGCCAGACTCGCCTTTCCAAAAATTCAACTTAAATTAAATATTTTCCATCAAATATTATCAACCTTGACTCCTAATTACTCTTATGAGGGTATTAATCCATTCTTTATCCTCCAAATATTTTCACAATCAAATTAAAATGATAGTATAGATCCACAAAAAATGTATCCAAATTCTTCAATTCCAAATCCTAACATCCATTCCAAATTCAATAACTTTCAGTACAAGACTGTATCATGGTTCATCGTTTTATAAATAATATAAACAATAACATATTCAAAGCAAACATTCAAATCCAAAAACACACAATGAAAAATTAAGGAAACACACAAATTTGATATTCAACATACTAACACAAGACTCGATCAAACTTAAAACACACATAGGATCTATTTAACATCGATCTTCAATTAACATCTCTATTGTAATGAAGTTCGCTCAGACCGAAGGGATAGAAAACCAACACCCTTGGAAATTCCAAAGCCATCTTTTGATCGATCCACTTGTTCTTCGCGTACATTTCTACTTGAGCGTCATGATAGGCAGCCATATGATCAAATTAAAGTTTGGTTTGTCATTCCAAGTGTTCGTATTGGTGGTACATCTCATGGAGACAATTACCAAAACATTGAAGTTCTGCTTCAATCGTATCCATTCGACTAAAAATTTTCTCCAAACTAACAACAATAAAACCATTAAAATATGGCTAAGGATCTTTAGGAGATTTGTCCTTTACCTCATTTCCATGATTTCCTCTATCCATTGCCTCCAAATCCTTTCTAACTCCTCCAAAATGGATTGCTCTGGTCGAAATTAGTGTTTCTATGGGATTGGGGACGAAAAACAGGCTATATATAAAGAGATTTTGTGTGACAAACTGAAGAATTCTGGTTTTTACGCGATCTGTAACCGTGACACTTAGGCGCCGAAATCTGGCGCCTAGGCGCCAGATCATCGATACGTAGGCCACTCTGGCACTTAGGCGCCAACTTTTGGAGCCTAGGTGCCGGAACCTCGATCGACTCTGATTCGCCTATGGTCAAATTTGCAAAGTTTCGGTCATAAAAATAGGTATAATAAACGAGTATGATCAACACACAAACACAATTACGAAAAATTCAAATCACAAACAATCACAAACGAAGGTTAATTTGATCTCCTTTTTACTCACATTTGACAAGGAGTGGTCCAAGTCCAATTTCTATATACTTCAAGAAAATGTTTTGCTTAAGCCAATACAGACTCGTTAGCCTTCTATTTCCAGAAGTTATATATAAATTTAGTCAAGACCAAGGCATAACCTTATAGCAATAATTAAACTCAAACTAATAAATATGGGTTGCCTCCAAAAAAGCACTTGGTTTAACGTCGTCAGCCCAACCTAATTAATTGAATTAATCGGGTAGACTCAGCTCATAAGCCTCTTTGTAATTTTATTTCATTTCTCCCACATAAGGCTTCAGTTTTAATCCGTTAACTTTAAATACTTTTCCAGTTTTGGGATCTTTAATATCCACAGCTTCATAAGGGTATACTTTCTCAATTATAAATGGTCCCATCCATTTAGATTTTAATTTTCTAGGGAAATGTTTTAAACGAGCATTAAATAATAATACTTCTTGTCCAGGCTCAAATTTTTTTTTGAAATCATTTTGTCATGCAATTTCTTCATTCTTTCCTTATAAATTCTTGCATTTTCATAAGATTCGTTTCTTATCTCTTCCATTTCATTCAATTGTAATAATCGTTTTTCTCCTAAAGTTTTCAAATTATAATTGAACTCCTTTATCACCCAATAAGCTTTATGCTCAAGTTCAACAGGTAAGTGACAATGTTTACCATAAATTAGCGATAAGGTGACATTCCGATAGGTGTCTTATAAGCTGTTCTATAAGCCCATAATGCAGAATCAAGTCTATTAACCCTGTCAGTTCTTTTAGGATTAACAGTCTTTTCCAATATTATCTTAATTTCTCTATTTGACACTTTAGCCATTCCACTTGTTTGAGGATGATAAGCAGTTCCAATTCTATGTTTAATTCTAATTTTTTACAGTAATGATTGAATTCTTATATTTCTGAAATGACTTCCCCCATCTGTGATAATTATCCCGGGCATTCCAAATCTTGTAAAAATCATTTTCTTTAAAAATTTCGAAACACTTTTGGAATCACAATTAGTTAAAGCTACAGCTTCGATCCACTTTAAAAGATGATCAACTGCTAATAAAATATAAATCTTTCCAGATGATGGTACGAAAGGTCCCATAAAGTCTAATCCCCATACATCAAAAATTTTGATTTCTAATATAAGGTTTAGAGGCATTTCATCTTTTCTGGATATATTTCCCATTCTTTGACATCGAACACTAGTTTTCACATAATGTCCAACATCTTTAAATAAAGAGGCCAACAAAATCCAGAATTTAAATATTTAAACACAGTTTTGTCCACTCTAAAGTGTCCTAAAAATTCAGAATCGTGACATTTGTTAATAATAACAAAAGTTTCTTCATAAGGTACACATCTTCGAATCACAGAATCTCTTCCTAATTTTAAAAAATGAGGATCTTCCCAAATATATGATTTACAATCATTCTTGAATTTCTTAATGTATTTACTATTCATCCCATATGGTAAAATATTGCTAACTAAGTAGTTAACTATATATGCATACCAAGGCATTTGTAATCCTTGAATGACATATAATTGCTCATCCGGGAATTTCTCATTTATATTTTCTTCATAAATCTTCTCATTATTATTTTTGATTCTTAATAAATGATCAACAATTTGGTTGTCAGTCCCTTTTTTGTTCACAATTTCAAAATCAAATTCTTGTAAATGTACCACCCATCTGATCAATCTAGTTTTAGCATCCTTTTTAGATATTAAATACTTAATGGCAGAATGATTAGTGTGCACGATACATTTTGTTCCAAGAAGATATGGTCTAAATTTATCAAAAGCATATACTATTGCTAAAAACTCTTTTTTAGTAGTAGTGTAATTTATTTGATTTTCATTAAAAGTTTTTCTAGCATAGTATATAACTTTGAAAATCTTCTCATATTTTTGTCCTAATACAGCTCCGATTGCTTAATCACATGCATCACACATTAATTCAAAAGGTTTATTCCAATCAGGTGCAACAATGACAAGTGCAGTGATTTATTTTTCTTTCAGAATATTAAACGCATTCAGACAATCTTCATTAAATTCAAATTTAGTTTCTTTTTCCAATAAATGGCAAAGAGGTTTAGCAATTTTATAAAAATCCTTTATATATCTCCTATAAAATCCAACATGACCTAGAAAACTTCTTACATCAGTAACGGTAGTAGGTGGTTGCAGCTCAGCAATTATTTTCACTTTTATTTGATCAACTTCCATCCCTATTTGTGAAACTTTATGTCCAAGTACAATGCCTTATGTGACCATAAATTGAAAATTTTCCCAATTTAGAACTAAATTTGTTTCTTCACATCTCTTCAAAATTTTCGTTATATTTTCCAAGCAAGATTCACAAGAATTTCCAAAAACTGAAAAATTGTCCATAAATATTTCAATTCCATTATCAATCAAATCACAAAATATTGACATCATACATCTTTGAAAAGTTACAGGTGCATTGCATAAACCGAAAGACATTCTTCTAAAGGCAAATGTTCCATAAGGACTTGTAAATGTTTTCTTTTCTTGATCCTCAAGAGCAACGAGTAATTGATGATAACCAGAATATCCATCCAGAAAATAGAAATATGAGTGTCCAGCAAGTTTATCCAGCATTTAATCCAAGAAAGGTAAAGGAAAATGATCATTTCTAGTGGCGTTGTTTAATTTTTGATAGTCAATGCAAATTCGCCATCCAGTAACTTGTCTTGTTGAAATTAATTCATTTTTTTATTAACAATGACAGTTACTCCTCCTTTCTTCGGAACACAATGAATAGGACTTACCCATTGGTTATCCGAAAAAGGATAAATAATTCCAACATCTTACCATTTCAAAATCTCTTTCTTGACAACCTCTTTTATAATTGGATTTAATCTTCTTTGAGGTTCAATAGTGGGTTTACAATTTTCCTCCAATAAAATTCTATGCATACAGATTGAAGGGCTTATTCCTTTTATATCTGCAATAGTCCAACCAAAAGTTTTCTTATTATTCTTCAGAACTCCTATTAATTTTTCTTCTTGATCTTTGCTTAATTCTGAAGATATAATTACAGGTAAAGTTAATGAATCTCCAAGAAATGCATACTTTAAATGTGTATGCAACATTTTTAATTCTAGTTCAGGGGTTTTTTAATTGAGGTTAAAAGTATATCATTTTTAGTTGTGTCCAAAATTTCCAAATTTTCATGAATATAATGAGTTTCTTCAGATAAATTTTCTTCATTTAATGACTCATTATATAACATAGAAAGAACAATTTACTTTTATTTTATTTTGTTTCTTTTTGTTTTTTTTTGTAATTTATATTCTTTATTTTTTTACTTTTTATAATATTCTATTCTACCTTATCCCCGGTAACGGCGCCAAAAACTTGATGCGATGCGACTTTATATATGCTTTAAAATACAAGAATTTGATACCACTTTTTAGAATATATAATTCCTGGTAAATGGCTTCAAAAACTTGATGTGCGAGGTTTACTTTTATAATTTTATATTTATATTTTGTTATTATAAAAATCAAAATTTTAAACTCAAGTATACGTATCGTTCAAGTAATACAGGGCTCTAGTGGAGTCCTGGTTATCAATCCTACAGGGATAGTGAATTTATAGAAAGTAAGAAATATAAGTAATATTTTGGAATTTCCAAAAGCAATTTATATATACTTATATATATATATATATATATATATATATATATATATATATTGAAATTTAATTTGCTAACAATTTTTACTAAAAGCAAGTAAGCGATAGCGATAAAGTAAAGTAAGCAGTAATTAAAATTTAATGCAAGTTTACAAACGACTTTCTCCTTTTTCAACTAATCCAAGAATTATAGAGTAATTATATTTTGTAGGGAATTAAAATTATGGTATTGTGCCAAATAGAAGCATTCCTATTCTTTGCCCTTTGGTCCAGATGCAAAGAATATTGACTAATCTATAGATAGACTCAGGATGTTTTATTAGTAGAATGGGTAATCTAGGCTCACACTACTAGATGTTCAAGGGTGGATATGGTCGGCCCTACCAGTGACCCGTTACCTTTCTATAAACCAAATTATTAGAATTTAGTCTGTCACTCTAAAAACTAATTAATTTTACGCCCAATAAATATTAGCTTCCTATTTATTTGCACTTCACCTTAAATAATCCGCATATAGCTTGCGATTACCTAAGGATTCATGTGATATCTACTAGTTAAGAATTTATCTCCGGATAGGTCTCAAAATTCTTCAACAGGTTTTAACAAATTAAATAGCTGATTTAAAAAGTAAACTAAGATCAGATATTAATATTATCACAATGTTTTAAAATATTTTATATTTAATTCTCCTACAAAATTTAATTAATTTATAATCTTTTCAAAGTTGAAAGGAGAAAGATAATTAACTACTCAGAACACATTGAAATAACACAACACAACATATTTATAAAACTTTGAACCAAAGTATAAGTACTTATCTGAAGTGTTCCTTCAAGTGATCCGCCGACTTCTACTGACTCCAAAGCAATGGTGAAAGACTCCAACAACAGTAACACACAATAAACACTCAAAATAAACTCACTAGATACAAAATAAAGTGGCACCCTAAGTATGGAAGAGACTAAATGAAACTAGAGTTAAGAGAGAAGATGCTAAAATAGGTATCTGTACTATGAGGGGTGGTTTTGGTGCGATTTTTTCTATAGAATGGGCTCATATTTATAGAGCTCTGAATTTGAGCAGGGGTTGCTTAAGACACCTCTTCAAAATTAGTCCAAATTCAATGTATCTTCCAGAAGGTAACTGTCGCTCCTAGGCGTCGGGATCTGGCGCTTAGGCGTCGGACTCCATGACCAGGTCTTCCACACATCTTCACTTTGTGTCGCACCTCTTCGCGATCCAGACCGTTTCCTTGTGTCTAAAAACATTGAATCACATGTCCTATATATTAGGAGTAACTTCCAGTCTTCTAGAAGCTCCAATAACTACTTAACACCGTCAAAATAACTGCCCAAAGTCATAAAAAAAACTTGACAGCGTTTGTATCGAACTGGCGCTTAGGCACCAAATTCTGTCTATAAATTATCATTTTTGCTCCTTTTTCCTTCTTTTTCTTTCTTGGACTCTTTTTAAATCATCTACATCCAAAAACATAAAAATACCTTTCATTAAAGCATAATATCCTTAAGAATTGAATCATAAATAAGACATAAAAATGGGTATTTTTAGGTAGATCAATGTGTTATTAGTAGTGCTAAGTAAATTCTAGGCACTCATTTCTAGATTACCCACTGTGCCCTCTCTATAGGACCTACCAGTGACCCAGTTTAGTCACTTTAAACAAAATTGATAGAATTAGCCTGTTGCTCTAAAAAGATTCAATTCTACGCCCTTCAAATCTTATCTCCCTATCTATTTGCACTTCTCTTCAATTGATAACTTTTGATCTTCTAAAGTGAATTGTGATACTTAAAAGTTAAGAATTCTTAGCCCACGGCCAGGTCTATAAGATTATTCACAGGTTTTAACAATACAATTGGCCAAGTTATAAAGTAAAAGAAGCTTAGGTAAAATATCATCACAATTTTTTAATAAGAAAAAGAAAAAGTTCTTAAACAAAAAATTTAAACCTCTCGACTTAATTAAATTATACTTGTAAGGAGAAAGAGAAGAAAACTACTCAGAAAGTATTGGATTAACACAACAAAACATATTCATAAACATTAAATCCAAAGCACACAACTTAAGAGTTAAGTTACAAATACTTATATGGAATGTAAACCAAAGCAATCCTTCGAAATTCTCTGACTTCTCTAACTCTTTACACAACTTTAAACTTCAGGGAATCACAAACACTCACTAAACTCTTACAAACTTAACTTTAAAGTGAATAAAAAACTAAGTGTTATGTAAGAATGATCTAAAACGACTCCTCTTAGCAGCCAAAATAATCTATAGTTATAGAGCTTCAAAAATGACTAGGGGTTTCATAAGGCACCTCTTCAAATTTTGGCAACATTCAACAAATCTTTTAGAAAATAACTATGGCGCCTAGGCGCCAGATCAAATGTTCAATTACTCGCCTTTTTGCTATAAGGGACACACCTATTCATCAAAATGTGTCTAGATTCATTGTATTATTCATTTAAAATGTGTTATATCATCTGGGGTATTCTAGAATACTTTGGACCCACCAAAACTCAAACATTAACCACTTTAATCGTCTCTGGCACCTAGGTTCTAGTTCTGGCGCATAAGCGCAAGACTGAATTTTTTTCATTTTTCTTCATAATGCTCTAATTTTGCTTCTTTTTGCAATTAAACTCATCTTCTTATACCTGCAACCAAAAAATATAAAAATACCTTTCATTAAAGCATAATATCCTTAAAAATATAAGAATAATTTATCCATAAAAATATTAAATTTTAAGGTAGATCAAGAATAAAGCATATTGGACTATTGAAGAGTTCAATTATAATTGCTGGCGAGAGAAGATTATTTCAATTAACTGAGCTAAAAGAGATAATGTATGAATCATATGAAAGTGCTAAAATATATAAATAAAAGATGAAGATGTGGCATGATCGTAATATTTTGAATAAAAATATTGAACCATGAAAACAACTTTTGCTATATAATCCCAGATTGAGATCATTTGCTAGAAAACTTAAGTCCAGGTGGATGAGCCCATTTATTGTGATAAAAGTTTATCCCTATGGAGCTGAGGATATTAAAGATCATAAAACTAAAAAAAATATTTAGAATAAATGATCATAGACTGAAACCTTATTTCTCAGTAGATCAACTTCAATTTGATGATAATTTGATAATGGGTCACCCAAATTAAGTATTGGGTATGTCGGGTTGATGACATTAAATGAAGCGCTTTGTGAGAGGCAACCCATAGTTATCGGTGTGCTTTGCTTTAAATTTATTTTGTGTCTTTTATTTGGTCCCCTTCAAATTTGCTCTAAAATTTATTTAAATTCGTCACTATAACTGTGGCGCCTATGCACCAGCCATCTGGCGCTTAGGCACTAAAGGCTATGTTTGCACACTTTTTGATATTTTTCTCCAAATTTGATCTTTTTTGATCCTTTCATGAAAATCAGTCATTTTAATCATACCTGCAAGAAAAACATGAAAATAACTTCCATTAAAGTGCAATATCAAAAAAAATATTATAAAATGTGCTTAAAAACACTATATATTTTAGGTATATTGGGGTCTTACCGCCATATTCTTTTGATTAAATTGTGGTTCCTTCATGTCAAAGTGGGGAAGGCTCTTAAGGCTTGGAGTTGGGACTCTATTGGAGATGTATTTAAAGCTGTGTAAGCTGCAGGAAGCGAGGTGGTGGAGTTGGAAAGGGCTGCCTAGTTGGACTCTTCCAAGAATGGTCTCCCTTTTGCTGCTCAGGAAAAACTCCTCACTTCAATTGAATAGAAAGAAAACCTACATAGGCAGAAGGCTGCAGCTTGCAAATTTACTGATGGAGATAGAAATACGAAATTCTACCATGCACTTATTCAGTACAGAAGAAAGTGCAATGCTATACATTTCATTTATAATTCTGATGGAGAGAGGCTTCAACTGAACACTGCTATTATTGAAGATGCTGTCAACTTCTTCCAGAAGCTGTTAACTCAATTACCTTTTGAGAGAATACAAATTGACAATATTGTTTTCAGGGAGGAATTCAATTACACCAGCCACCTCTCCCTCACTGACCTCCATACTGAAGCTCACATCTGGACTACCCTTAATTCTATAGTAAGTTCTAAAACTACTGGACCAGATGGTTTCATAGCAGAATTTTACAAAAAATCACAGGATATCATAAAAGCTGAGGTGACTACTGCAATTCAAATTTTTTTTCAAGGCACTGAGCTCCCCCATTATTTATGTGCATCCATTATGGTGTTAATTCCCAAGTCCACTAAGAAGAAAGTCTGGCTGGCATCAGTTCAGATCCATAAGCCTCACTACTGTCATTACCAAAATCATTAGCAAGAATATTGTGGGCAGATTCTGATCCATGAAAAAAATACCTATTTTTATGCCTTGATTTTTTTAAAATTTTAAAGATATTATGCTTTAATGAAAGTTATTTTTGTGTTTTAGGATAAAGGTGATGCAAAAATGTTCAAGAAGGAAAAAGGAGCAAAAAAGAGCAAAAAGGAGCAAAAATGGAGCCAAAATGCAAAATTGCCAAAATAATGGGTCTGGCGCATAGGCGCCAGAATCCGGCGCCTAAGCGCCATGCTTGATACCAAAACAGTTATGATTTTGTAACTACTTTAGGCAGTTATTTTGACGGTTAGAGCGGTTATTGGACCTTCTAGAAGATTGACAGTTATTCCTAGATTATAGGACATGTGATACATTGTATTTAGATGCTTGGAAACGGTTTGGATTGCGAGGAGGTGCGATCCAAAGTGAAGAGGTGCGAAGAACTGGACGCGGAGTTTGGCCCCTAGGCGCCAGAATCCGGCGCCTAAGCGCCAGACACAGTTTCTAGACGATTCAGTGAACTTAGACACATTTTGAAGAGATGCTTTAGGCAACCCTTGAAGCTTATAAATAGGAGGCCATTTCTAGAGAAAAAAGTGCCCCCCCAATTAGAGAGATAATTTTAAATATAGGACCACACTTTTAGTTTCTTTTCTTTCATAAATTAGTGAGTTTTTTTAATTTAGAGTTTGTATTGAGAGTTTGGAAGAGTTGGTATTTTTGAAGTTTATTTTGCTTTGGAGTCAAAAGGAATCAGAGGTTCAGTTGGAGAAACACTTGAGATAAGAATTTGTAATTTGATTCAAAGTTTTATTTATATGTTTTGTTATTTAAATTCAATGTGCTCTGAGTAGTTACTTTACTTTCTCCTTTCAATTATGAAAAGATAAATAAGATAATATAAAATTCGTTGGAGAATTAAAAAAAAACTAAATATGTTTAAATATTGTGATGATATTAATACTGGATCTTAATTTACTATTTAAATTGGTCATTTAAGTTGTTAAAATCTGTTGAAGAATTTTGAGACCTAGAAGGAGATGAATTCTTAACTAGTAGATATCAGATGAATCCTTGGGTAGTCGAAGGCCTTGTGCAGGTTATTCAAGGTAAAGTGCAAATAAATAGAAAAATATTATTCAATGGGCGTAGAATTAATAAGTTTTTAGAGTGACAGACTAAATTCTTTTAATTTAGTTTATAGAAAAGGAAAGGGTCACTAGTAGGGCCGACCATAGCCACCCTTGGACATCTAGTAGTGTGAGCATAGATTAACCCATTCTACTAACAATACATCCAGACCTGATCTATAGATTAGCCAATGTTCTTTATACTATCGAGTGAAGGTAAAGAATAGGAATGCTTCTATTTGGCACAATACCATAAATTTATATTCTCCACGAATATTACATTATCTAAAAAGTCTTGGATTAATTGAAAGGAAGAAAGTTGTTTGCTTTTTATTATTTACATTACTCATTATTTTAGTACTGCTTTATTTTTGCATTTAGTAAATTAAATATTAAATTTGCAACTTTAAAAGAAATACATAAAAATAAAATTAAAATATTTAAAAATTTATAAACCTCCTCGTGGGATCGATACTGGGATCTTTATTTAAAGCTCTATATTACTTAAAACGATACGTATACTTGCGTAGTACCTCTAGTGTGTAAAATATTTTCCATAAAATTATATTTATATACACTAGCCGCTATTATTATTTGGGTCAAAGTATTGGCTATAAGATATTTTTGAAAGCATAAATTACTGCGTTATTTGCGGTTGGGTCAAGTTTTTGGCGCCATTGCCGGGGAGGCAAATTTTTAGATTTTAAATATTTTATTTTATTTATTTCTTTTATTTTGAGAATACAAAAATATAAAATACAAAAACATTTATAAAAACAAAAAGGAAAAAAAGTAAGTAGAGATTTTATTTCTTGCTATTTTGCTTTTTATTTATTTTTTTATGCGTAGTTCTGGATCTGAAGGATTATTACCTTTAGATTCTGAATTAGAAAGAACTGTTAGAAGAATTAAAAAAGGAAAACAAATTCAAAAATATCAAGAGATGGCTCATTTACAAAACAATTTTCAGAATCCAATTGAAATTAATGAACAAAGTGTTTATAAACCATTAAGGGATTATGCTAACCCTACGATTGATGAACTTCATAATAGTATTCAAATACCCGCTGTAGATGCTAATTCTTTTGAGCTTAAACCGTCTATTATTCAAATGGTTCAAAATAATCAATTTGGAGGAACACCAAATGAGGATCCAAATTTACACCTTGTTAGTTTTTTAGAACTTTGTGCTACCTTTAAATATAATAATGTTTCTGATGATGTTGTTAGACTTAGACTCTTTCCTTTCTCTTTAAGAGATAAAGCAAATATGTGGTTGAACTCATTAGCAACAGGTTCTATTAAAACATAGGCTGAAATGACACAAAAATTCCTTGCTAAATATTTTCCTCCTTCTAAAACTGCTAAATTAAGAAATGATATTACTTCATTTAGTCAATTTGACGGGGAGACAATTTATATTCACAAAACTCTCTAACAACTCCCAGTCAAGATAGAAGGCATTAATACGCTCACAAATGGTAATTTATATTCTCTACATTTAGAAATGTGTCACTCTCAAGTATCAAAGTTTTCTTATTCACAAACAAATGATTTCCAAGTCTGAGAGAAGGCATTAATACGCTGAGTAGTGAACTCAACAAGTTTTCCTCTGACTAACACATACTAAGTCTCAGTCTAGGGAACATTTGCATAAAACTCTCTAACAACTCCCATAAAAGCATACGCAGTAAAATAACAAAATTGTTCCCAGTTCCGCACTGCAGCTAACTGTTCTACAGATCCACCAGGATTATCAAAAGGTCGATCCTGGATACACTTCTTTTTGTAAAGGTAAGAGTTAAAGTGAAATTGCGCTTTAATATTAACAAATTTTTCTTCATCAAAATCCAATTTTCTCTTCCCTTTACTCATTCTTGGAGCCATGTGAATTTCAAAAATTTGCAAGAAAATTCCAATAAATTCCAAATTCATAATGTAACAAACTTTAAATACTAATCTAAACACGTAAGAACAAATTTCATCATGGAAATCTCAAAATCTCTATAAAAATCCAAAAATTCCAACCAAAGCAATGTAAGAGATTTCCATGGTGAAAATAAAAAATTTTTAACTTAATGTGAAGCTCTTACGAAAGGAAGTCTAGATCCGGTCTCGAAAAGCTTTGAAATCACTTCAAATCTGAGATCTAGCAAGCCCTAGGTCTTCAAAATTTCAAAAATGGAGGAGGATGACGAAAGCAATGGAAAAAACCGCGGGTCCCAAGGTCAAAATCAAGAAATAAAGGGTTTTCGGCAATTTTCTATACTTGGGCGCCGGCGGCGCTCAATTTTATAAAAATTGCCAAAATCTCTAGATTTAGACGTCGGCGGCGCCAGTACAAAATTTTTTCTGGGTATGAAATTTTTTTTAATTTCGATCGTTTCGACCTCCACAATGATGTTTAACACTTCATTAAACATCTACTTCATCTCACAAGCAATAATTAACACAATTCTTTACACAAACACTACACAACATACTTTTATATATAAAATCCAAGTTACAATATAAACACCAAATATGTTCATTCAAACCAAACCAACAACTCTTAGATGTTTAGTGTTGCGAATATGCAATGATAAGCAAACACTAAAATCTAAGCACACAATGAAAGTAAGCATATCCAATTCTAAGTTCAAATTACAAAGCAAAGCAAAGAAATACCACACACACCGAATAAAATTAAGCAAAGTAAACTAAACACACAAAAAACATAAGTAGAATCCAATAATTACTCCACATCGGTTTCAGAACTATCTTCTCCTCTGATATCTCCAATTGATTGATGATGCACGAACAAATTGTAGAATGAACGGAATGGGAATTCATCAGATGAATCCTCAGCAATCATAGTGTTCTTCTTAATCAGATTAGTTAAACCAATCTTAATTCGACCAGTGTGATCAAATTGTTCCTTTATCCTCCAATCTATATGATAAAAAAAATCAGAAATGTTATTGATTGCATTCATAACGTTCTGTACCTCTTTCTCCAATTGTTTGATCCTCTTCAATATCATTCTGGAACTTTCAGGAAAATAGGGTTGAATCAGTTGTGAAATTTGTGTTGGTTGATCAGCAAGCAAATTCATATCTTCATCTCCCACTGTTCGGTAGTCATAAGGATTAGTTGGATCAATAGGCCATCATGGAAGAAGAACCTTTTCCCAACTCTCATATGGAACATGTAATTGACTACATAACAGAAATATGGTGGACGGCTGTCCAAGCCTATAGGTAGATCCATGAACAATTAATCCAAAACTGATTTCATAATTATATTACCAATGTCAACCGGCCTACCAGTTTGAATACAGAAATTCAAAATGGCACTTTCCTTGGTTACCTTGCTAATCTTCAATTTTGGAAATAACTTTGCCAAAAAAAAGTAATGCCAGTCCTTTGACACTGGATTTAGAAATGCAGATGGGAAACTAATTTATCCATTTTCTCTAATTTCCCAATCCTCATTCTCATCCGTCAAATAGAGATACACATCATTCATATTATCACTTGTGGCATTGAACTTAGAATAATGACAAATAGGTACATTCTCAATCATAAAGAGATCGTTAATTCTTGCAGGAGTGAATTGTACAAACCTACCTCACACAAAAACGAACCCTTGGTTGATTCTGTGAAGATTTGCATAGAATTCTTTCACGATCGGAACACCTACGACAGCGGTAGTGTAGCAAAGCACTTCCCAATGTCTCTCCTTAATTATCTCTTCAATTCTAGTAGTTGGATTATCCATACCTCGATTTATGAAGCCTCTTTCCTTGATAATCCTCTTCTTCAACAATACTTTGGTGAACAATCGCTGTGCCTCAAAACTTATAAACTTCCTTCAGTTAAAAATACAAGATCGAGGGGTTTCAATAGAGTAGGAATCCATGGGATGTGAATTGGGAATGGTAGTTTTCATTTTTCTGGAGTTAGGAAGTCTAAAATGGAGTTTAGGAAGTTATAAGGATTTAGATCCCGCTCAAAACCGACAAAACTCACATTTTGAAACTCTAAAAACCGTCAACAAGTTTTGGGCACCGTCGACGCTAAATAGGGCACCGGTGACTCTCAAACCTGTAAGTTCAGTAACTTCTCTGTGATTGGACGCCAGCGGCGCCTATGGTAAAAATATTATCACTGAACTTCGTTTGGCCCAAAATATTCCAATATCTCAATTTGATCCAATATTTATCAAATTTAAAAGTATTTAGGAGTAATTAGGATTCAAAAATAACTATCTAAAAAGCACAACTACAACAAACAAGCAAACACACCACAAAGATACATATGGGTTGCCTCCCATAAAGCGCTTGGTTTAACGTCGTCAGCCCGATAAATCATACAGTTAATCGAGATGATTTAGCATTAAAACCTCTTTGAAGTCAGGTTGAAACCCATCAAAGTAAGGCTTTAATCGATGCCCATTAACTTTGAAAATCTTTCCAGTATCAGGATCTTTACTAACAACAGCTCCAAAATAATGAACTTTTACAACTGTAAAAGGTCCTAACCATTTAGACTTGAGCTTTCCAGGAAATAAATTCAATCTTGTGTTGTATAACAAAATTTTTTGTCCAAATTCCAATTTCTTTTTCAATATCTTCCGATCATGCCACAATTTCATTTTCTCTTTATAGATCCTGTCATTGTGATAAGATGCATTTCTAATCTCTTTCAATTCATTCATTTGCATAAATCTTTTTTCTACAGCATTTTTGAAATTAAAATTCAATACTTTTATCGCCCAATATGCTTTATGCTCTAATTCAACCGGTAAATGACAAGTCTTACCAAACACTAGTCGATAAGGAGACATTCCAGTAGGGGTTTTAAAAGCAGTCTTATAAGCCCATAAAGTAGTATCTAATCTAGCAGACCAATCTAATTTATGATTATCCACGGTTTTCTCCAAAATTCTTTTAATTTCACGATTAGACACTTATGCTAAACCACTAGTCTGGGGATGATAAGCAGTAGAGATTCTATGAATAATATTATATTTCTCAATCAATCTCTTAATTTGATTATTCCTGAAATGGGTTCCACCATCAGTTATAATCACTCTAGGCATTCCTTATCTTGTAAATATATTTTTCTTTAAAAATTTTGAAACACTCCAAGCATCGCATCTAGGTAAAGCAATAACTTTAATCCATTTTGAGACATAACCAAGGGAAACCAATAGATATAAATTTCAAAATGAAGGAGTAAATGGTCCAATAAAATCTAATCCCCATACATAAAAAATTTTAACTTCCAAATTATAATTTAGAGGCATCTCATTTCTTCTAGAGATATTACCTACTCTCTGAAATCGATCACATGATATAATATATCTATAAAATATCTAAAAAGAGTAGGCCAATAAAATCCAGATTGTAAAACCTTAAAAGCAGTTTTATCAACACCAAAATGACCTCCAAAATTCAGAATCATGACATCGTTGAATAGCCAAATTCGTTTCTTCTTGTGGCACACATCTACTAATAATCAGATTCTTACACTAATTATATAGATAGGGCTCATCCCAAAAATAAAATCTTACATCATATTTAAACTTCTTTTGTTGTTGCCTTGTTAAATCAGATGGTACAATATCACTTACAATATAATTCATAATATCAGCATACTGAGGCAAATTACTTCCTATAATAGTATAAAGTTGTTCATCCGGGAAAGTTTCTGTAACTTCCTTCTCAAATTCAGATAATTTATCATATTCTTCCTATCAACTATCATAAAATCAAATTCTTGTAGAAGAAGTATCCATCTAATTAGTCTAGGTTTTGCATCCTTCTTTTGCATTAAATATTTAATAGCCAAATGCTCTGTATGAACAATACTTTTTGCTCCAATTAAATAAGGTCTAAACTTTTCAAAAGCAAATACTATAGCTAATAACTCTCTTTCAGTAGTAGTATAATTAATTTTAGCCTCATTAAGAGTTTTACTAGCATAGTAAATGACTTTGAAAACTTTATCATGCCTTTGTCCCAATGCTACTCCGATCGCATAATCACTGACATCACACATAAGTTCAAATGGTTTCTCCTAATCTGGTGAAACAATTATAGGTGCAGTGATTAATTTCTCTTTCAATAATTCGAAAGCACTCAAACATTCATCATTAAAATCAAATTTTCTATCATTTTCTAAAAGTCAGCACAAAGGTTTCGTAAATTTAGAAAACTCTTTGATATATCACCTGTAAAATCCAGCGTGTCCTAAGAAACTCCTCACCTCTCTCACGGTAGAGGGTGGCGACAATCTCTCAATCACTCTAATTTTAGCAGGATCAACCTCCATACCATATTCAGAAATTTTATGCCCAAGCACAATTTCTCCCAATTCAGAACTAAATTTGTTTTCTCACAGAGCTCCAAAACTTTTGCTAAGTTTTCCAGGAAAATTTCAAATGAAGTACCAAATACAGAGAAATCATCCATAAAAAAATTTATTCCATTATCTATCATACTATTGAAGATAGACATCATACATTTCTGAAATGTTGCAGGTGCATTGCACAGTCCAAAAGACATTCTTCGAAAAGCAAAGGCTCCGTAAGGGCTAGTAAATGTTGTCTTTTCTTGATCCTCAGGAGCAATAGGTATTTGATGGTAACCAGTATATCCATCCAAAAAGAAATAGTACTTATGTCCAAAAAGTCTATCTAGCATTTGATCGAGAAAAGGAAGAGGAAAGTGATCTTTTCTGGTGGCGGCATTTAATTTCCTATAGTCAATACAAATTCGCCATCCATTAATTTATCTTGTGGGTATAATTTAATTACATTAATTCACTTCAACGGACACTCCTCCCTTTTTTGGTACACAATGTATTGGACTCACCCAAGAACTATCCGAAATAGGATAAATAATTCCAGCATCCAACCATTTTAAGTCTCCTTCTTAACTACTTCTTTCATTATTGGATTCAATTTCCTTTGCGGATCAACTCTCGGTTTATGTTTGTAACCTAATAAAATTTTGTGCATACAAATCGAAGGACTAACTCCTTTTATATCTGCCAAAGTCCATCCAAAAGCTTTCTTGTATCTTTTTAAAATTTCCAACAACTTCTGTTCTTGATAATCGTTTAACACCGAAGATACAATAACTGATAGGGTAGATGATTCTCCTAAAAACAGATACTTCAAATGATTATGGAGAATTTTGATCTCAAGTTTAGGAGGTATTATTATAGATGGAATTAAGCTTTTATTTCCACCTTCCATAGTGTTGAATACTTCGAATCTCTCTTGAATGTACTCCAAATTTTCATTCTTCTTACTATCTGAATTTTCTTCATTTTCAATTTCTTCTTCAAACATATTTCATACTCTACTTCTTTTTCAAATATATTTTCAAAATGATTATTTCTCAAATATTCACAGACCTTCATCCTAAAACATTCATTATCTTTTTCCATTGAGGGACACTTCATAGATTTCAAAATATTAAAGGTCACCTCTTGATCATTAACTCTCATAGTTAATTCTCCTTTTTGAACATCAATCATTGCTCTTCCTGTAGCAAGGAATAGTCTTCCCAAAATGATTGGAATTTCTTTATCTTCCTCCATATCAAGTACAATAAAATCCACAGGAAAGATAAATTTGTCCACTTTCACTAACACATCTTCCACCACTCCTTTAGGGTTAGTAATAAAATGATCGACCAACTGAAGAGTCATAGATGTAGGAGAAATTTCTCCTATTCCCAACCTTTTGAAAGTTGATAAAGGCAAAAGATTAATACTAGCTACCATATCACATAAGGCTCTTCCAATAATTTTTTCACCTATAGCACATGGAATAGTTAAACTACAAGGATCTTTAAGTTTTTTTTGGAAGCTTCTTCTGAATAATTGCACTACACTCTCCACTAAGTGTAACAGTTTCATGATTAGTAAACTTTCTTTTCTTTTTTAGGATATCCTTCATAAACTTGGCATAGTCAGGCATCTGTTCAAATGCTTCAACAAAAGGAATATTTATCATTAATTTTTTAAGGATCTCCAAAAATTTTCCAAATATGTTATCCCTGTTTTGTTTCTTCAATCTTTGAGGAAATCGAGGTGGTGGTTTTTCAACAGTTATATTCATTGGCTCAAGAGGATAATCTAGGTCTGCATAAATCTTGTTTGAACCTTTTTGATTTCCACCTTCTCCTTTTCTAATTCAACTTCTTTTTGTACTCTTGTTTCTAATTTTTTTTCTACTCCTTCATTGAATAGTCTTAATTTGTTCCTTATTTTGATCTTTTGGATTGATCTCAACATTACTTGGAAGCGTTCTAGAAGGTCTATTATTAAGTGCAGTGAAAATATGCCCCAATTGATTTTCGATATTTTTCATAGCAATACCTTGAGCTTGTAATTGATTTCCTATATTCAGAATTATTTCTTCAGTGGACAACTTCCTATCCTTAAATTACTGGTTAATATTGAATCCAAGAGGATAAAATGGTCTAAAATTGGTATTTCCTTGAAGGTTCGAATTTCCAATTCGATTTATAGAACTGTTCCTCCAATGTGGTTTAACATTGTCATTG
Organism: Papilionanthe hookeriana x Papilionanthe teres; assembly: GCA_022702705.1. NCBI lineage: Eukaryota > Viridiplantae > Streptophyta > Magnoliopsida > Asparagales > Orchidaceae > Papilionanthe > Papilionanthe hookeriana x Papilionanthe teres. The sequence continues at coordinate 105,741,741 of CM040428.1, read as the reverse complement.
CTATTATTCCAATTTAAATTTGGGTGATTCTTCCAACCAGAATTATAATAATTTGAATAAGGATTGTTAGGTCTATTTATAGCATTTAAAGTCTCATAAGGTGTTTGAGATTCTGTTATCTGTCTAAATGAATTTTCCTCTAACACTTGAGGTGGTTGAGAATAATTCATTCCATATTGATCTAATTTCTTAGAAAGGGCTGCAATTTGAGAAACTATCATAGTCATCATATCTGAATCGTGAACACTAGCTACTCTCTTAGGATTTACCCGTTCAGAGGGCCATTGAAAATTATTAGTAGCCATTTCTTCAATTAATGCGTATGCTTCATTAAAAGGTTTTGACTTTAACAATCCACCTGCAGCAACATCTATAATAGATCTCAATGATCCCATTAATCCATTATAAAATATTTGAATTATTAACCAATCTGGTAAAACATAAAGTGGGCACTTCCTAAGATCTTTAAATCTCTCCCAAGCTTCATATATTGACTCTCCTTCAAACTGACCAAAAGATGTAATATCATTTCTTTGCTTAGCAGTCTTTAATGGAGGGAAATATTTTGATAGAAACTTCTGAGATAATTCTCCCCAAGTTATAATAGATCCAGATGCTAACGAATTTAACCACGCATTAGCTTTATCCCTTAATGAAAAAGGAAAAAGTCTAAGTCTGACAACGTTACTAGACACTCCGTCATTTAAAAGTAGCACACAGTTCTAGAAAACTACCGAGATGTAAATTTGGATCCTCATTAGGAGTTCCTCCAAATTGATTATTTTGTACCATTTGGATAATAACAGGTTTAAGTTCAAATGAACTAGCAGCAACATCACGATTTTAAATAGTTATTTGAATTTCATCTGTTGTTGGGTTAGCATAATCTCTTAAAGGTCTTCGCAAATTTCCAATATCATTTCTCTGATTATCTTGATTATTCTCCATTTCACAAGGATTTTCAATTTGTTTTTGTTTTTTTCTAATTTTTCTGACAGTACGCACTAACTCCGAATCGTAAGGCACTAAACCTATAGATCCACTACGACACATATACAATCACACAAATACTTTTAAAATGTAAAAAAACACACAATTACAGACTACAAAGTAAAGGTTTTCAGTTACTAAATTATCAATAAATACCATTTATACTTCCTTCCTTACTTATTTAGTTACTTCGTTACCTTCCCTGGCAACTGCGCCAAAAACTTGACCAGACGATTTACAGACTTCTGTATTACAAGAATTTATGAACTCAAATTTATATATGTTATATAATGATTTTGTAAAGTCCAAGCATTCAACGCAAGTATACGTATTGTATCAAGTAATACAGGGCTCTAATGGAGTCCTGGTTATCAATCCCACAGGGAAGCTACGAAGTAGAAGAAAGTGTTTCACAATAGGTAATGTAGCACTGAAATACGATACTCAAATTGCAATTAAATTTTAATATTTACTTCTATTTCAACTATGCAGAAAACAGTAACAATTAATTAAACTACAATTACTTCTATGAACTTTGAAAACAAAATTAACTAACAGACACACACTAAGCTATATATTTGAAAGGTTTTTGATATATAAGAAAAGTATCTTTCCTCTTGCAACGAGAATATGACGTGTGGATGATATAGAATGATAATCTATGTTATTGTGCCAAATATGAGCATAAATGTTTCTTTACCCTTAAAAGAGTACCCCCACTTCCAAGCATGAAAAGAACATTGACATATCCTAAGTTTAGTAGCTAAATCCAAGGCTAGGCTGGGAGGATACCGACTCTCATTATGAAGCTCCAACTCACCCTTCACCTGAAGGCTAACCTTCAATTTTAGTTACTAATCTTAGGACCAAATTGGGGATTTCAGCCTGTCACCCTGAAACCTCCAATTTGAAGTCCATCAAAACACATTTCCCTATTTATTTGCACTTAATTCCTATGAACTACGCAATTCATCCATGGAAATTGAATGGATTCTTCATTATTTTTGTAGGACACTAAATCCTTTCAGAATTAATGTTCAACAACATATTTTAACAATTCAATTGACCAGATCGAAAAGTAAATTAAGTTCAAAATGAAAAACCATCAAAATTTTTTTATTACATTAAAACATTTCAAATCCACATCATTCCATCATCACATCCATATGAAAGAAGAAGACAAAGGAGACTACTCAGAATTCATAAAGAAGAAAAAATAAAAAATGGATTTTATAAATAAAAGAAAAGTCATACAAACCACAAAAGAAAATACAACTGATCTCTTTCTCTTCCCCAATGCAATTCCCTTGAAGTTCCTTTGAATCATTTTCTCTCTTCTTTGTAACACTTAATTCCCTCTTTAGAATGGAAAGGAAGTAGCAATCTCTCACTTTACTTCTTCTCCTTCACTCCTTAGAGAAGAATTCCTCTCAAATTCTAACTTCTACACACTTTTCTCCTAAGCCCTAACACTTAACACACACACTCTCTCTCTCTATAACTTTAGAACACACACTTAAAACCACACCATTTTTGTCCAAAAATAGTTACTTATAAGTTAGAAACGATATCCTAAGAGTTTCCATAGGCATCCTTTCAAAAAGTTATCAAAACTCTTCAAATTTGAATTCCAAAGACATTGGGCTCCGACAGTGCTCTATCGTCGAATTAATTGCTGAGTTCTCTAGAAAATGGCGTCCGCGGCTCTAGAATCTATTTTTCTCCTTTTTTCTCTGAATTTGTTCCTTTTCACTTCTTTTCGCTCCAATCACCTAAAATCATCATACCTACAACAAATCTTGAAAAATACCTTTCTCTAGAGTGCAATATCACAAAAAATTGGGCAAAATGATATAGTAAAAATATTATATATTTTTGATGCATCAGTGGCTCAGTTGTGGGGCAGTGTGGTGGTGACCCTTCTTTGTTGGTTAGTGTTGTTTTGTGGTGGTTTTCCCTCTTCCCGGGTTTTTTTTTGTTCAAATTTGTCTACTGTTCCATTGCTTGGAGGTGGAATTAACGACTGGTCTGGTTCCCTGTGCCTTTACTGTAACTTGGCTTTGTGGCACCTGTGGAGGTGTTACTGATTTCTTGGTTTCAGTTTCCTTCCCCATTAATGCTGAAACAAATGGTGCTTAGGTAAAAGCTACTTATGCTGGAGTGGTGGGTCAAGGCATTACCCCTCTTATGAATGCTGATTTATTATTCTTCCCTCAGGCACTGCATGATGCAGTTGCTGGTCATGGAAATTGTCCTTACATTCATCCTTTACAGGAGAAGGAGGGGTCCCCAGCAATAATTTTTTATGATGAAGAACTAAATGCCATGAATGAAGAGGTTAAATTTACACTCATTGGTAAATTCTCATTGGGTCATCCTAAGATGGAGTTTGTCAGAAGTTACTACAACTCTTTGAATTTCAAGGGGGCTTGGAAAATGGGGCTTCTAGATGGAAGGCATTTGCTGCTTAACCTCACTGTGGAAGAGGATTATGCCAAGATTTTTGCAAAACAGTCACTCACTATTGCTGGGATGGAGATGAAAATCATCAAATGGACTCCTGACTTTGACCAAAGCAAAGAACCATCTGTTGCTGCCATTTGGTATAAACTTCCTGCACTTCCTTACAGATAGTTTAATAGAAATGTGTTATTCCTAATAACAAGAGCTATAGGCACTCCCCTGAAATTGGATACCCCCACTCTTAATAAGGCTAGACCTGGGATTGCTAGGATCCACGTTGAGAGGGATGTTTCCTTACTGATATTCACAGGGTTTGGGTGGGATCTGCCTCGAAATGTGTTTGACAGAAAGTGGTCATGGAGCAAAGGCCATTTTACTACAACCATTATTAAATGTTTGGTCACACTAGAGAGAGGTGCTACAGACTTCATCCCCTTCCAAGAAGGTGAACTTTCCTACCAATGACACTATTGGAAAGTCTATGGTTGAACCTGATAGTAGTGCTACTCCTTTTGTTACGTTAGAGGAGGGTGAACTTCCTCCAGTTCCTATTAGACAGGAAATTAAGATGGTGACTCTTGTTACTCCCTCTTCATCCATTGTTTCCCCAACTAGAATGGTGGGAGCAAGCAAAGATGTGGAAGAGCACACTCCATCTTACCCAGGCAGGAAGGATAAAGAAGTGGTTACCCCTACAGAGGGATTTTTAGAGGAGCTCTAGGATACCATGGAGGAAGATTGACAAATTTGGACTTCATGGAAAAAGAAGAAGCACATAAATGAGATTTAGAAACTCTTGAAATACCTTTAACTACCACAGGAAAATTGCATTTGGATGGTTCTCCCTCTCAACCAGCTAGAGGAAGAACCAGATCCAAATCCCAATCAGCTCTCCCAAACTGATGTTTAGTTTCCTTTGCTGGAACATTAGGGAATTTGCCCATCCCCTCTCTCCCAAAAGACTTATCCATCTTAATAAGAAATACCATCTCTGGTGCATTGTTATCTTTGAACCCATGGTTCACAAATACTCCTAAAGAATCATTAGTAAGTTTGTTGGTTTCACTCATTATGCTAATAACAACAACAAGATTCGGTGTTTTTGTAGAAAAGAGCTCTCTTGGTCTGTGATTATTGACCATTCTAAATTTCTGCATATTTCCTTTTCATTGTATGGCAACCTAGGCTTTGCCTCTTTTGTCTTTGCTGGATGTAGAAAAGAGGACAGGCAAGCCCTCTAGTCCAGTCTTTAAGGAATCAGCCAACTCATGTCCTCTCCTTCGATTGTGGGAGGAGATTTCAATTGCATCAGTTCCTCTGCTAAAAAATTAGGCGGCAAAGCTCCTAATTTGCCCAAAATGACTATATTCAATGATAATATCCTAGCTGCCAGATTGTTTGATCTTGGCTTTCTTGGACCCAGGTTCACATGGAAAAGGGGTAAAATTTGGGAAATGCTGGACATGATACTAGTGAATGAATTGTGGCAGGACCAGTTTCTTTTATATTTTGTTACTCATCTTACTTTTTACGCTCAGATCACAGACCATTGCTTATCTCCATTACTTCTCCTAATCACACTATGAATCCATCCCCTTTCAAATACTTGAACATGTGGTCTTCCCATAACCAGTTCCTCGTATTGTTTCTTCACATTGGGATGATGTATATCACACTGACCCATTTATTAAATTGAGCTTGCTTCAAATTAAAGTTGGTAAAGCCTTGAAAAAGTGGAGTTGGGCATCTTTTGGTAATGTTTATAATACTGTAGAGGAGGCTGAAAAAGAAGTACAAAGACTTGAGGAGTTAGTTTAACAAGGCTTCCCTGAGGAACCATAATTACTGTTGGCTCAGGAGAGATTGCTGGTGATTATTGAAAGACAAGAACTATTCTTGAAGCAGAAGGCCTCTATCAACATTTTCACTGATGGGGATAGAAACACAAAATTTTACCACTCCTACATAAAGTATAGGAGAAAAGGCAATACTATTTATTCAATCCAAGGGGAGGAGGGTAGCTGGCTGAAAACCACTGAAGACATTGCCTTTGATGCTGTGCAATACTTTCAGCTAATTGCTTCAAAGACTTCTATGAACTGTACAGCCATTGACAATTCACTTTTTGCTAAGGGACTTTCCTATTATCAAACTCTAAACCTTACTGAGGTCCCTTCTAAACAGGAGCTCTGGACTGCACTTCAGTTCATTGACAGCTCTAAGGCAACTGGGCCAGATGGGTATACTGCAGAATTTTACAAAAAATCTTGGGAAGTCATTAAAATGGATGTGGTACCTACTGTCTACATTTTCTTCCAAGGTACTGACATCCCCTCTTATTTTAGTGCTGCTAATATTGTGTTGGTGCCTAAGAATCAAATACAACAGAAATGGGATCATTTTAGGCCCATAAGTTTGACCACTGTTCTCAGCAATCTCATTAGCAAAATCCTGGTGGGAAGGTTACAACCACATATGGAACATTTGATTAGTGCTAATCAAACAGCTTTTGTGAAGGGCAGGTCTATTTTTGACAATGTTTTGCTTACTCAGGAACTTCTAGAATTAGATAAGACTGGTAGAGGTGGAAAAATGATCTACAAGCTAGATATCAAGAAGGCTTATGACACTATTGATTGACAGTTCATCCTTGACACCCTTACTGCAAGAGGTTTTAATAACAGCTTTTGTTCTCTCATCCACAGATGGCTCCTCTCTAACACTAACTCTGTATTGATCAATGACCAAGCATGGGGGTCTTTCACAGATTCTAAAGGACTGAAACGAGGGGATCCATTATCACCAACTATTTTTATCCTTGCCATGGATTATCTATCCAGATTGCTTAACATAAACTTTATGTCTTCTGGTTACACTTGTTATAAACATAGATCAAATGTGGCAGTGTCTCATCTAGTATATGCTGATGACATCCTGATCTTCTCTAATGCCCACAAGAATGCTATAAAGAGGGTCTGTCATTGTCTGCATGTTTTTGAATCCGCATTTGGGTTGGTTTTCAATTCTGCTAAATGTCAACTGCTGTTCTCCAAAAATTGCATACACATACCAGACAGTGGACTTTAGAATTTACTGGCTTCACTCACACCCAGCTCCTTATGAAGTACCTTGGTGTACAACTTATTACAGGTAGATCCAAGCAATGCCAATTTGATGAAATCCTCAACAAAATTCACTCCTACCTTTCCTGTTGGACCCAGTCTTTTCTCTCCAATGGTGGAAAAATCACCATCCTCAAAAGTATTCTCACAAACTTCCCTTCTTACATTCTCCAAATGGCTACCATGAAAAAAGCACTCAAACTCAGTTGGAAAGGGCTTTAAACAGGTTCTTGTGGTCTGGGCAAAGACAGCAGAGGCATTGGACTTCCTGGTAGAAAGTAGCTAAGTCGAATATGGCTGGGGGCCTAAGTTTTAAGGGCCTTCCACAGCTGCAGCAGGTTGATCTTTGTAAGCTCTGGATTAAGTTCAGATCACAATCCTCCTTATGGGAAAAATTCATGTTGGTTATGTTTTGCAAAGATCTCCATCCCTCACAGGTTGTCAGAAAACTGGGAGACTCCAAATTGTGGGTTAAAATGCTTCAGGTTAGAAGTTTTGCTGAAAATTTAATCCTTTGGGATTTAGGCTGTGAGGAAATCCATTTTTGGTTGGATAATTGGTGCCCCAAGGAGTGGCTTCTCCCTGGCAGTGCACCTCTAAACCCTAATCTCAGAATTGCTAATTGTTGGTCTGACAGTAATTGGTCAACTTCATTTCTGCAGTCCTTTCTTCAGGGTCCTTTTGTTCAGAAAGTTAGCAGTCTTCCTTTTGATAGAGGTAGCCCTGAGAAAATCTGTTGGCAAACCCACAGCTGCTAGAGCCTTACCAAAGCTGTCTATGCCAAATGTTTCACTTGGGACAAGATTTCATGGGGGAAGGTGATATAGACTAAACATCTGTCACCATCCATGTCCTTCTTTTGCTGGAGAGTTTTTCTCAAGGTCATTCCTACTAATGACATACTAAAGCTTAAGGGACTTAGAGGCCCATCTAGATGCTGGCTTTGTTCTTAGGAGGAGGAATCCATGACCCATTTCTTCTTCGCGTATCAATTTTCTCAATAAGTATGACATAGTTTATTGAATAAACTATCTATTCAAAGGGAGGAGTTCAAGTGGGATTTTCTTTATACCTGCTGGAATCATTGGTTCTCTACCAAGATAGGAGTGGTCCCTTTGGTTGTTTCTTGGTTTCTTATGATGGCTAGGAACGAGATTAAGTATCAGGGGAAACCTTGTGTTGTGGCATCTGTAGTGAGCCACAAAATTGTGTTTATACAAAAGTTAATTCAGTATAAATCCATCCTTAATATTTTTACTCACTGTGTTGTTGGACAGAGGGCCTCCCCGAGGGTCTATACTGTAGTTTGTAAACTCCTTATGCCTTCCATAATCAAAACTAACACTGATTGAAGCTTCTTAGACAATGCAACTGGAATTTGAGGGGTCTTCAGAAACTCCCTCGGGCAATGCTTGTTGTTCTTCCAGGCCCCATTGGTGGTGGTGGATCCTCTGGAAGCTGAATTGGTGGCTGTTTATTGGACCCTTAGGTTTGCCTTAAAGCCTCTTGGGTCACATTATGGGTGGAAGTGGATTCTGCTGTTCTGCTCCAACTTGTGGAGTAAGGGATTTGTCAGCTTGGCACCACAACATCTGAATTTATAAAATCAGACAACTCATGAATTTGGTCAATGCATTTTTTTCTTTTATTTACATGGAAGGTAACAGACCTGCTCACTGGCTTGGAAAGTAGGGTCTGACCTCTCAAGTAGTTTTTGTTTCATCTTGCCCCCCTCTCTTTTCTGCTTCATAGGGACCTCCTACAAGTGCCCCATCTCAGACTTGTAACCTAATGTTTTTTTGTGAGGGAATAGAAGCACCTTTCTTATATATATATATATATATATATATATATATATATATATATATATATATATATATATATATATATATATATATATATATATATATATATATATATATAAATGGCGGTTGGTTTGGAGAGAGGTGCTCTGCTAGGGTTTCCATGGAGTTGAGCGGCTTGTCTTGGTGCGGGGTGGAGGAAGGTGGTTAGTAAGAAGTCGGAAGCCTTCTCGGCTCTTTTCTTCCTTTGGTTGTGGGTGAGGGGGATTATTTCTCCCTTCCCGGGCTCATTACTTTTTGAATTTTTGCTGTATTCTTGTTACATTGACAATGGCTCGAAGATCTCACTCGGGCGAGATCCACACTTTGTTGGGAGGGGTACTTTTGCTCGAAGTCATAGTGAGGAAAGAAGGTGGAACCACTCTAGGAGACAAGCTAGTTTTCCCTCGATTATTTCATGATGCGATGGAGGGAAAAGGCGAGTGTGAGTTTATTAGAAAATGCACTAGGAAGGCTGGGAAGCCGGCTCTGATTTTCACCGAGGAGGAGATTCAAAGCTTGTCGGAGCCCTATAAATTTACATTGGTAGGGAAATTCCGGTTGGACATCCTAAACTGGACATTTTGAGAAAAGGCGTTGATGGTTTCAAGTTGGTGGGCGGTTGGAAATTAGGGGTTTTTGACGGTAGACACATTATGTTGCGGCTTGCTAAGGAGGAGGATTATGCACAGGTATTTTCTAAAAAAGTTATCATGATTGATGGGAAACCAATGAAGCTACTCGAGTGGACAATGGACTTTGATCCAACTAAAGAACCACCTATAGTCCTGTGTGGTTTAGTCTTCCTAATTTAAAACTTCCCTTTAACAATCATAGAATCATCTATGACATAGGCGATGCTATGGGGAGGCCACTTAAACTTGATATCCCCTCTGCTAATGTCACTGGAATTTCCGATGCAAGATTCCTAGTAGAAAGAGACATTACTCGACCTTATTTGGATGGGGTTTGGCTAGATACTTGCTAATAATGGTTATTGGCAACCCATTGTTATGGAATATCAACCATTGTATTGCAAACACTCGTCACTGTTTGGCCACACCATGGAACGGTGTTTTAAACTCCACTACTGAATTAAGACCTTATAATGTTAACAATAAAGTTACTAAGAAGAGTCGACAATTTACCTATATCTCCAGGTGATTCCGGTTAGCGATGGTCCGACTACTTCCCGGGAATTGAATAATGAACAACTTGCAATTCTAAATACGGATCTTAATGGGCCGATTGATAAGGAGGGGGTGTGTAAAAATTATGCGAGATCAAATTGAGCGAGCAACTTATTGGGGAATATGCTTGATCTACCAATAGAGATTAGAGATAATGTTATGAATAATGTATGTGTTACTTGCAGTGAGGATGTGAGTCCGGATTATTCGATGTAGAAGGGGCCTGCTCTCAGAATGGAAGCAGGAGGAGGAGGACAAAGAAATTACAGCAAGATGATTTATCCAACACTTTTGTTAAGGAGCCTGCAGCTGCCACCACATCTAGGACCACAAGTGCTGAACAGAGAATGGATGATACTATGGAAGTGATCCACGATAACTCCGATGCGGGTGCCACTTTCATAACCCCCTCAAGTCCTATAGTGGGGAATGCGCCCGAATCATCCTTGAGAATCTAGCAACCACTGCTCGATGGTGTTTGGTCTCGATAGAAAAGTAGAAGAAGGAGAAAAGATATTATGGAGGCTGCAAAATCTCTCTAAGTCTAATATTATTGGTATGGATCGATCTAATGCAACACCCCCTAGAATCACTAGAGCTGGTAAAGCATTACATCATGATTAATCTGATTTGTTGGAATGTTAGGGGTGTAGCAAGTCACGGCACCCTTAATAGATTATTATACTTTAACGGGACCTTTAAACCTTGGATTATAGCATTACTTGAACCTATGGTACATATCAACATCTCTAAATTTGCTAAAAGATTTCCGGGATTCCATTTTCACTCCAACTGCAACAATAAAATGCGGGTTTTTACCGGAAAGGAGCTTAACCGCAATGTTCGACTTGATAATTATCAATTTCTACATTTACGGTTTGGATTGGATTCTTTCCGAGGCGGTCTTACTATCATTTATGCGGGTGTACTCCAATGGATAGAGATTCTCTTTGGAAAGAGTCATGGTCGATCGGTACTAATAACCCTTCAAATTGGATTGTCGGTGGGGACTTTAACGCATAAGAGATCCTAGTGAGAAAAAGGGGGAAGAACTCCGACCTTAATACCATGTTACAATTCTCCCAGAATATCACTAATGCGGGATTATTTGATCTAGGCTACATTGGTTCCCCCTTCACATGGAAGAGAGGTAATCTGTTTGAGAGAATTGATAGAGTTTTAGCTAATGATCAATGGCTCAACACCTTTCCCATAACTCGAAGTGCGGCATTTACACGGAAGCAACATCCGATCACTCCCCATTATTGATACAGATATCTTTCAGTCCTCACAAAGGGCACTCTCAGTTTAGATTTCTCAATGTTTGGTGCACTCATAATAGTTTTTTAGCTGAAGTCCATAGAGCCTGGAATGTTTTGGATCACACTAGTTGCGACCCTCTTGTGAGATTGTGGAGATTGCAAAAGAATGTAGCTTTTAAACTAAGATTGTGGAATAAGAATCGGTTTGGTAATGTTTTTCGGCAAGTTAAAGAAGCGAAGCCAAAGTTCATTTGTTAGAAGGCTGCTAATGATTTGGGAGGGGTTCGAGCACAAGAGCTTGAAATTGCCCGAGCATCCGTTTTTCCAAGCCACGGAAAGGGAAGAGGCTTTTCTACAACAAAAAGCTGCTTGTGAATAAATACCTCATGGGGACGGGAACTCTAAGTATTTTCATGCGGTTATTAAACACGGAAGAAAAATAAATACTATACTTAAAATCAAAGATGAGGTCGGCAATTGGAGTTGCGATCAATCTTCTATTTCACAAAGTGCTTGTATCACATTTTCGAATTTGTTTGTCGAACGACCTATATCCTCTACTTCATTTATTCTTGAGATGTTTTCGATTATCATGATTATCCGAATCGACTGAATTTAACTTCCCTCCCGGATAAACGGGAGATAATGCGAGGCATTGCACGACATTGATGGTAATAAAACAGCTGGTCCGGATGGTTTCACTTCAACATTTTATACTAAAGCACAGGATATTGTGGGTGCTGATCTTATTCGGGCGATCCATTCTTTCTTTTACGGGGTCGAGATCTTCCTAAATATTTCTTTGCGACCAGCATTGCTCTTATTCCCAAAGGCACTCAAAAACTCGGTGGGTGATTTCGGACCTATCGGCCTTACTACTACTTTTTCTAAAATAATTAGCAAAATTCTTGTGGGGAGATTACAACCCCATCTTAATCGATTGATCGGCTCTAACTGATACTGCTTTTGTGCGAGGAAGAACTATTACGATAATTGTCTTTTGGCTCGAGAATTGTTACTTGATATTGATAAGAAATGTAGGGGACATAATTTACTTCTAAAATTGGATCTTAAAAAGGCATATGATACTATCGGTTGGAAATTTATTGATACGGTACTTAAAGCTAGAGGTTTCCATCCTGCTTTTTGTGCTTTAATTCGAAGATGGTTGTCCAATGCCTATTACGATGTACTTGGTTAATGGTCATGTATGTGGATTCTTTAAAGGCTGGGAGGGGTCTGAAACAAGGAGACCCACTTTCTCCAACCATCTTCATTTTGGCTTTTGATTACTTCTCTAGAACTGCGAATTCTGCTCAAACACTTTATCCTTATCTTCGGTTTAAGCATGGTTCTTCACAGATTATAAGTCACTTGGCATATGCCGATGATGTCATCATCTTCACCGATGGAAGTAAGCTTCTCGTAAAGAAGATTTTGCAAGCGGTCGATCACCTAGCCTTGGTTGCGGGTACGGAATTAAACCAAAGGAAGTGTCGATTTTTGGCTGGAAAAGGGTTCGAATATCAACATTGGTTGAAAGAGCACACGGGATTTTCTCTGCTCGATCTCCCCTTGAAATATCTAGGAGTGCGATTAAATAAAGGAAGGAGGAAGCAATCTCGGTATGATGAAGTTGTTAGGAAGATTACATCAACATTAAGCTACTTGGACTAATACCTTTACGTACTAATGGTGGAAGATTAACATTGCTTAAGAGTATACTCTCAACCTTTCCCCTTTATCGATTACTAAATAGTTAGAATGAAAAAGAGCACTCGGAAAATGATAGAAACAATGTTTAATAAATTTCTGCAGGAAGGCCAAAGCAAACAATATCATTGGGCTATATGGAACAAGGTTTGTAAACCAAACAAGGTTGAGGGCCTAGAGTGAGAAATTTCCAACGAGATGAGCCATTTGTTCATTGTAAGCGAGTGGATTAAATTCGGAAAGAAAGATACCATGTGGGCAAAATTCTTGTTTGACAAATATTGTTGGAAAGCTCACCCAAGTTACGTAGTACCAAGACAAGGGGATTCTAAGCCTTTGGAGAAGTTTGCTGAAAGTAAGGGATGCGGCCAATTAGTATTTCTGCTGGGAAGTGGGCGAGGGGAGGTGAATTTCTATTATGACAATCTGGATAGGAGATGGCAATTTAAATTTTATTGCTGATTTCAATCACCAACTAACGATTGCGAGATTTACGGATGGAGGATCAATGGAATGTCAACAAGCTGAATGAAATTTTGGATGAAGAGAGCATACGGCGGATCATTCAAATCCCTATTAATCCAACTATACCGATAGAATCATACTTGAAGCAGATCTAATAAATTTTCTTTCAATCAAATGATTCATAGCTCTTTTCAACTTTGGCACTGATACTACTTGGGGGAGAAAATGCGGACCGGGCTTTTATCCCCCTCTATGTCTTACTTACACTGGAGACTCGTTTCATCATTACCTTCCACTAGATGATATTTTAAAACTCAAAGGTCTAAGACTTGCTTCTAGATGTTAGGCTGTGTCAAGCTCGGGAAGAATCACTTTCCCACCTCTTTCTCCATTAGTCTTGTCACTAAACGGGTATGGATTACTTGTTTTACAACAATCCCACCTTAACCACCTCAATTACAATTGGCTCGATTGGGAAGCTTGCTCGGGAGGACTTGGAAAAATGAAGAAAACTTCCATTTACCTTTAGTTATCTGCTGGTTTGTTTGGATGCATAGGAATCATGTGAAGTATGACAACGAGAACTTGTAGTATAAATCATATGGTGGCCAATCGCTGCAGGTTTTCGAGTAAGAAGACACTATTGGAACCCACAATTAAAAGAAAACCTACATTGCTGAAGTGGTCCCTTCCACCTCCACCATGGATAAAAATCAATATAGATGGGAGTTTCACTAACTCTGCTGCTTGGAATTAGGGCGGTTTGCGAAATTTTGAAGGTAAATTACTGTGGTACTTTCAAGTTCCTATCATCTCACTCGTCGGCTCTCCATTCCGAACTACAAAGCTGCTTATTGGGCCACGATTACTTGCTAAAGCCTTGAACTATCAATTTGTCCGGATTGAATCGATTCTCGGCAATTTGGTTAACATAATACAAGGATTATCTCCTCCTCCTTGGAATTTGGTTTACCCTTACGAACATTGCTCTCTACATTGGGCTCCCTCGACCTCGAGTGGTCTCATATCTTTAGAGAAGGTAACCAACACCGCAAGCTGGTTGGCCAAACATGCCTACTGCAACTCGAAGGATTATTTTCTTCGTTAAACCCGATGATCCTTTAAAGCTTTTACTTTTTGGGGATTTGACTGATATTCCCTTTATTAGATGTACGTAAACATTGTTACCTTTTGATGAATGAATTTTCTTTTTCCAAATATATATATATATATATATATATATATATATATATATATATATATATATATATATATATATATATATATGTCGGTTGGTCTTCTCTAAACAGACACCAGCACATATTAAGCATTGGATCCAGGCACATACTGGTTTCACCTACTGCACTCCTCCCATTAAATATCTTGGGGCCTACCTCACTTTAGGAAGGACTAAGAAAATTCAATTTTATGATATCCTTACCAAGATGAACTCCCAACTTAATTGCTGGACAAACTCCTTCCTCTCAAATGGAGGTAGAATCACACTTCTTAAGATTATACTCACCACCTTCCCCACCTACCTCTTGCAAATGTCAACTATGAAAAAAAGTACACAACTACAGATTGAAAGGGCTTTCAATAGATTTCTTTGGTCAGGTCAGAGACAACAAATGCATTGGACTTCCTGGAAAAAAGTAACTAAACCAGCTTCGGCAGGTGGACTGGGCTTCAAAGGCATTCCTCACATTCAGCAGGTAAACTTAAGTAAACTTTGGATCCATTTCAGAGCACAGACCTCCCTGTGGGCTAAATTTATGAAGGGCAAGTACTGCAGGACTACCCATCCTTCTCTTGCTGTCAGGAAACTGGGAGATTCAAATTTATGGGTAAAGCTGCTCAGAATTAGACAAACTGCTGAAGATCTTTTTATCTTGGAATTGGGGGAAGGAAAAATTAACTTTTGGTTGGATAACTGGTGCCCAAAGGACTGGTTGCTCCCTAGAAGGGACCCTGTTGATCATACTATTAAAGTTGCTGATTTATGGGATGGTCAAAAGTGGTCACTCCCACATCTTAAAGCTATTCAACAGGACCAATCTGCCCATCAGATCTCCACTATCAAATTCAACAGAGGGAAACCTGATAAAATTAACTGGCAAATACATCATCTTCAAAGTATTACTAAAGCATTTACAGGAAATTATACAATTGGACTCCTGTACCTTGGGGGGAAATTATTTGGGGCAACTATCTGTCCCTATCTATGTCTTTCCTGTGTTGAAGAACCTTCCATAGCATTATTCCCACTGATGATATTCTGAAATTGAAAGGATTAAGGGGACCTTCAAAATGTGTGTTGTGTCATCATCAGGAAGAATCAATACCACATCTTTTCTTCAGATGCTCCTTCTCCTGAGTACATACGGTAAAAATTAAATTCATGTTTGGAGAGACTTAATTTACAATGGGAAACGTTCCACAATTGCTGGACAGACTGGAAGAAACAAAGAATTCATATTGTCCATCTCATTGCTATCTAGTTCATCTGGATGGCTAGAAACAAATCCAAATTTGATGGTATCACTGCTATTGTTGCCAATGTAACTAGAAACTATAAAGCCTATCTGACCAAGCTCATTACACATAAAAAGTTTCAAAATGTTCTTCACATTACTCTTCCAACAGCAGCTGGTACCCTTCTCTAATGATAGTTCTGGGGTGGGGGGAATTTTCAGAAGTCACCTTGGTAAGTGTCTCCTGTTTTTCCACGCCCCTGTGATTGGCCAAGATGCTCTTGAAGCTGAGTTAATTGCAGTGGTGTGGGCACTACAATTAGCTAGGACTGCCAATTGGTGTAACATTTGGATTGAAGTTGACTCTAATGTATTACTGAACAGTCATGAAAATGACACACGTACAAACTGGCTTCACAACTACTAGTTAAAGCAAATTAATCATATTAGACCCCCCAACACAAAATTATCTTCTATTCTTAGAGAGGGGAAAAAACCTGCACATTGGCTGGCTTGTACTGGTGCTGCTACCCAGGAGACCTTAGTTTCCAAGTCTCCCCCATCTGATCTAAAGTTTCTAATTACTGGGGATATTCTGAGGCTTCCCCACCTCAGACTGGATTTCCATGCACAGAGCTGATTTCTGCTGCTATCTGCTGCTGTTTAGACATCTGCTATTACTATCCTGTTCTTTTGGGTTATTTTTACATCAGTTTCCTGTGTCTGTACTTCAAGCCTTGAGTCCTGTTGTGGATTTTTGCTGTGTTTTCAGGGGATTGGCTCTTCTTTGTTGTGGAACCACACCCTAATCCTTGTTTGTAATACTGATTGCAACATGTAAGGAGCTGTAGCTCTTTTCTTTCAATATATATATATATATATATATATATATATATATATATATATATATATATATATATATATATTTAAGAAAAGGAAAATTCATTCAAACGAAGTTACATACATCCGATGTAGGGAGTATCGATCAAATCTCCAAAAAGTAAAGGCCTTAGAGGCTCAAAAGGTGTAACGAGAAAAAACTATGGTATTAGTAGGCTGTAGCATGTTTGGCGAACCAGTTAGCAGGTTGATTACCCTCTCTGAAGATATGGGTCCATTTAAGTGTGAGGGAACCAAAGGTAGAGAGAATAGTTCTGAGAAGATATACCAAGTTCCAAGGAGGAGGGGAGAGGCCTTGTAGTTTGTTAATCAATTGTTGTGAGTCAGATTCAATCCATACAAAATGATAGTTCAATGCTTGAGCAGTAATCAGTGCCCATTGTGCAGCCTGAAGTTCAGATTCAAGAGTCGATGAAGAGATAATAGGTACTTGAAAGAACCACGATAATCGTCTCGAGGAATTTCTACAAACGGCTCCAATTCCTGCAGTGAGTAAGTGAAGTTTGCCATAAATATTAATTTTTATCCATGGTTGGGAAGGTAGAGACCATTTCAAAAAAATAGGTTTTCTTTTAGGAGAGGAGTCCAACAGTGAGTGTTTACATAGAAAACTACAGCAATTTGCCACAATCTGATTGATAGTACAGGTTTTATTGTCATATTTAGCCTGATTCCTGGCCATCCATACAAACCAGCAGATAACTAAAGGGATGTGAAACCCTTTCTCATCTTTCCAGTCCTCCCAGCAAGCCCCCAAGTTAAGCCAGTTGTAATTGAGATGGTTTAATTTGAATTGCAGTAACACTATATTCCATACTGTTTGGTATCTGTGCATTTGAGAAAAAGATGAGAAATCGACTCTTCACGAGAATGACATAACCAACATCTAGATGCAGTTCTTAAACCTTTTAGCTTCAAGATATCATCTAATGGAAGATAATTATGAAACAATCTCCAGCAGAAGAAAGACATTGAGGGAGATATAAGCCTAGTCCAGATTTTTTCTCCCCAATTAATATCAGGCCAGATATGTAAGGAACTGTGGATCATGCTGTTGAAGGAGTGTTTATTAGACTATTTCAGTAGAATCCTGTCAGGTTTAGTTGAATCAATCAGAATGTGGATAATCTGTTGTGCACTGTCCTCATCCAAAACATCTCTAAGCATGTTGGCATTCCACTGATCATCCACCCAGAAATCAGATGCAGTGAGTTGATGATTAAACTCAGCAGTGAAGTTTAAAGTACCATCACCAATCCAGTTATCATAATAGAAATTCACATCTCCCTTGCCAACCTCCCAGCTAAAAGTCTTGGTTAGCTATTTCTCTAACCTTCAGCAAATTTTTCCGAGTGTTTGGAATCCCTGACCTTGGCAAAACATCATTTGGGTGTGACTTCCAGCAATACTTGTCTTTTAAAAATTTAGCCTACATGGTATCTTGCCTTCTGAATTTGATCCACTGTTTACAGTAAAAAAGATGGCTCATCTGTTGGAAGCTCCTTATGCCCAATCCCCCGACCTTTATTGGTTTACAAACTTTGTTCCATACTACCCAATGATATTGTTTTGCCTGGCCTACCCATAAAAATTTATTAAAAATGGTTTCAATCATTTTCTGAGTACTCTTTTTCATTCTGACCATTTATAGATTATATAGAGGAAAGGTTGATAAAATGCTCTTCAATAAAGTTAACCTACCACCATTAGACAAAAAGGTAGTTGTCCAACGAGTTTAAAGTCTCTTTGTGATCTTCTGTACCACTTCCATCATAATGGGACTGTTTTCTCCTTCCTTTAGTTAACTGCACCCCTAAATATTTTAAAGGGAGATCTGCAGTAGAGAAGCTAGTGAAATCATTCACCCACTGCTGATATTTAAACCCTTTGCCAACTTAAAACTGACACTTCCTTCGGTTTAGTTCCAGACCTGCTACCATGGCTAGGTGATCAGTTATTTGTAATGTTTTTCACGACGACAAGCTTGCTACCATTAGTGAAAAGGATAACATCATCAGCATATGCCAAGTGACTGATAATTTGGGAAGTGCCATGTTTAAAATGGAGATAGGGGTAATGAGTATGAGTAGCATTCAGAATCCTGGAAAAGTAGTCGAATGCCAAAATGAATATGGTGGGAGAGAGTGGATCTCCTTGTTTCAAACCTCTGCCTGCTTTGAAGAAACCACAGCTGCTACCATTGACAAGGACACTATAGCATGCATTAGATAGCCACCTCTGGATTAATGTACAGAAAGAAGGATGGAAACCTTGTGCCTTAAGTACAAGATCTATAAATTGCCAACTGATGGTATCATAAGTTTTTTGAGATCCAATTTGAGAATTAAATTATGCCCCCTACATCTTTTATCAATATCCAGTAACAATTCCTGAGCCAGTAGAAAATTATCAGTAATGGTTCTACCCTGCACAAAAGCAGATTGGTTAGAGCTAATTAAGTGATTGAGATGTGGTTGTAGTCTCCCCACAAGAATCTTGCTAATGATTTTAGAAAAAGTAGTAGCGAGACTAATAGGTACGAAATCGCCTGATGTGATTTTTGATTATCCTTAGGAATAAGAGCAATACTAGCTGCAGCAAAATATTTTGGAGGACCAGTCCCTAGGAAAAAGGATTGTACATCCTGAATGAGATCAGTTCTCACAATTTCCCAAGCTTTTAGATAAAAGGCTGAAGTGAAGCCATCAGGACCAGCAGTCCTATTTCCATCAATATTTTTTAAAGCCTTCAAAATTTCCTGTTCATCTGGAAGTAAAGTCAAGTTGAGCTGATTAACATAATCATGGTTTTCTGAAAAAAACCTCAGCAAGGAAGGAATTAGTTGATGTAGGTTGAGCGGCAAGCATATTTTGAAAATATTGGACAGTATATTGAGAAATAGTTGTTTGATCAGTTACCCAATTACCAGCAGCATCCTTAATTTTAGTATGGCATTAATTTTCCTCATATGTTTAATTATGGCATGGAAGTACTTTGAATTTCTGTCCCCAAAGAGATATTTATTAACAGCAGCTTTCTGTTGGAGAAAAAGTTCTTCCCTTTCCAAAGCTTGTAGAAATTGAGTGTGAGCGATCCGGAGAGCTTGATTACGGTTCCCTTCCATATCATTATTAGCTTCCGAGCAATTGGACTTTGGTATCGGCATCCCTCACTTGTTGAAATACATTACCAAAATGGTGCTTATTCCACGATCTTAACCTACAAGCCACATTTTTATGCGAGTCTCACGGTCTAACCGGGGGTTACAAGTAGGGTAATCAAGCACATTCCAGGCTCTTTTCACCTCTTCTAAGAAACTAGTGTGATCACACCACACATTGAAAAATCTGAAAGGTGAGCACCCCTTATAAGAGCTAAATAAAATTTGGATCAAAAGTGGTGAATGGTCAGAGGTGGATCTGTGTAAATGTTGTACTTGAGTAATGGGAAACATGTTAAGCCATGAATCATTTGTTAACACTCTATCAATTCTCTCTAGAAGTTTGCCTCTCTGCCATGTGAAAGGAGAACCAATGAAGCCAATATCAAATAACCCACTTGTAGTTATATTTCGAGAGAAGCTGCAACATAGATTGGAGATCGGGTGTTACGCCCCGTTTTTCTCACTTGGATCTCTAATGCAGTTGAAATCCCCACTCACAATCCAATTGGAAGGATTGTTAACACTAATCTGGCACAGCTCATTCCAAAGAGAAGCCTATCCATCTGAGTACATTCAGCATAAACAAAAGTGGCACTACCATGAAATTGATCCAAACCAAAATGAAGATGTAAGAATTGATAATTATTAATCTTAATAGTGCAATTCAACTCCTTCTTAGTGAAAACCCATATTTTATTATTGCAGTTAGACTGAAAGTGAAACCCTCGAAACCTTTTAGTAATTTTAGAGATATTAGTGTGCACCATAGGTTGAAGTAAGGCAAAAATCCATAGTTTATGAGTCCTGTTTAAATGTAAGATTTTATTAAGGGTGTCAGGACTTGCAACACCCCTAACATTCCAACAAAGAAGATTAATCATGGTGTATAGCCTTACTAGCCCTAGTAATCCTAGGGGGTATGGCAGCTGAAGTATCCATACCAATTATATTGGACTTTGATAATTCTTGAAGTTCCATAGTGTCTTTTCTCCTCCTCCTACTTTTTTGTTGTGACCAAGCTCCTTCTACTATAGTGGCTAATTTTTCAAGAACAATTTGGGCTGAGTCCCCAGTTATGGGTTCTAAAGGAGTAATAAAAGTGGCACCTACATCAGAACTAGCAGGTATGACTTCTTCAGCAGAAGAAAAAATTTCAGCATTGTTGGGGTTAGCAGCAGGATCCCTAATCTCAATAGGGAAATCAGCATCCTGCCCAATAGCAAGACAGCCAACCTGATCAACTAGGTCAGGAAGATTTGCTACCTCCCCTTCCTTATCAACATTATTGGCAGCAGGATATTGCTCAGCAATATCAGGGGCCATAACTTCTACATGTTCAGTGTTCAGTTCCTGGATGACAGCAGGGACATGACTTAATGGAATTACTTGAGGTATAGATGCTTGCTCATTCTTCTTTATGCCTTTATTAATCACATTATAAGGTCTTAGTTCAGGATGGAGTTTGAAGCATTGTTCCATTGTGTGTCCAAAGAGATGACAGTGCTTACAGTATAGGGGCTGATACTCCATAACAATGGGTTGCCAGTACCCATTATTTGCAGTACCCAACCAAACCCCATCAATATATGGTTGAGTGATGTCTCTTTCTACTAGAAACCTAGCATTTGAAATCCTTGTAGCATTAGCAGAAGGGATGTCGAGCTTGAGTGGTCTCCCCATAGAATTAACAAAACCCCTATTTTCCAACTGCCCACAAGCTTGAAGTCATCAACAACTTTCCTTAAAATATCCAGTTTAGGGTGTCCAAACTGAAATTTCCCTACTAATGTAAATCTATAAGGTTCTGACAGTTTTTGAAGTTCCTCCTCAGTGAAAATAAGAGCAAGCTTTCCTGCCTTCCTTGTCCATTTTCTGATAAATTCACACTCAGCCTTACCCTCCATGGAATCATGAAACAACCGAGGAAAAACAAGTTTGTCACCAAGAGTAGTGCCACCTTCCTTTCTCACAATTACTTCAGCAAATGTGCCCCTCCCAATAAAGTGGGGATCAGCTCGAGTAAGATCATTGGCCATGACTCAATGTAACAGTACCACAACAAAATTCAAAAAAGAGAAAACCCGGGAAGGGAGAAAAAACTCTCCCACACACAAAACTAAAAAAGAAAGGAGAAGAAAAAACTTCCTTCTTCCTCCAGGCCACCTTCCTCCACCCTGAAACAGCACAGCCGCCCCCTCTGTTTACCAGCTCCATTGAAACCCTAGCAGAGCAATACCAGCCTCCACCTCCATCTTCTTTATATATATTGAGGGGAAAGAGCACTTGTGGCTCCCTACGTGTTGATATAGAAAAATTAGGTACAAAAAGGGACAGATGGTGGATCCCTAGTTTAATAAAACAAAAAAGTACAATTTAACTCACCCCTAGGGGTTCCACCAGCCACATTACAATTCACACCAAAAATCTTCAAAATAATTCAAGTATAAAGGAAATATACAAGTATACCAACATGAGAAATAACCCCTCAGTGACAGGATGTGCAGACAAAAGAGCCAGAGTCCATCAGCCATGCATCCAACAAAACCTCAGTAGTAGCAGAAAGCCTCAGACAGTAGAGCATGAAGTCAGAGCTCCCAAGCAGATAAGAGAGGAAACCAAGACTAAAAACCTGCACCAGATTGGGACCAGCAAAAGAAAAAGCAGCAAAAGAAAAAAGAAGGCCTCATAGAGTGTTACACAAGATAACATAAGCTTCAGCAGACAGGAAAGAAACCTCCTAGTCATCAAATCTGCAACCTCACTCTGCAGTTGTAGCAGGTGGATAAAAAAAATAGAGCTGGCCTGCCAGCAAAAGAAAGGTGTAGAAAGCCATAAAAAAGGAAACAGCCAGCTGTAACAGCTCCAAGAAACACGAAACCATGCATATCAGGACTCCAGGAAACCAATGGCAACATCCAGGCAGTGCAAAACCATGTAGGAAGGGGACTATGGCGGAATAATAAAAGCAAAAAGCCAAAATTAAGTGAAATAATTAGGATAAAAAAACATTTGCAATCAACAACATTAAGGCCAAATGTAAGGGGCCTCCATAAGATCTCCATTTAAGTAAGCTTTCAATAAGGGGGGGGGAGGTTTGGTACCAATAAGTATATGTTTATATCCTTATTTAGAAAGCCAGTCAGCAGGCTTATTTCCTTCCCTCAGAATAAAGGAAAATTGAATATGTAAATGATTACTAACCACTAAGCCATAAAATCTTCTCAGTAAGCAGTGTGAAAACCAAGGTGGAGTGGAGGTTTTTGTAAGAATGTTTAAAACCAGCTGAGAATCCATCTCAATAATCAGAAAAGAAAAGTTACAGATTATGGAAACCTGCAGAGATAATAAAAGAGCCCAAGCCTAAGCTTCAAGAGTAGTAGAAGCCACAATAGGTGAGGATAAGAACAAAGTAAAAGTGCCCACAAAATTTCTGAAGATGACAGCACTGCAAGCAACAGCTGTATTCCAACTCCCATCTATGTTGACTTTCATCTAGCCAATAGGAGGGGGAAGCCATTTGATTAGTGTGGGTCTAGGAGAACTATGGCTTCCCATAGGAAAAGCTTTAAATGCTTCTTAAAATTAGCTAAGATGAAGGAAACAGTGGCATGAGGGGAAGGGGGTGAATCATTAAAATTATAACCATTCCTAGCAGACCATATGAACCAAAGGAAAATTAAAGGAATATAATTTAACTTAGAAGGGAGGTGTGAAGCTTCTTGCCAACATGATAAAATACCCTTCAAATAGAAATTCCTTGGCCAAGATACACCAAAGTGATGACCCAATATGTGCCAAATCTCCTTTGCAAAGTAACAGTCATAAAAAAGATGAGATATGGATTCAATATCTCTTTTACATATGTAACAACATGAAGCTATTTTTAACCCCTTAAATTTCAAAATATCATCTAATTGTAAAAGTGAGTGCAAAAATCTCTAGAGGAATAAAGAAATAGAGGGAGAGATGATATTGTGCCAAATATACTTACTACAATGCCATTTATGATAGATATAAGTATTGGCTTAAAGAGCTTCAGTGATATTATGAGTGGACTGAAATTTCTAGAAAGGTTTGTCCCTCAAATTTATCTTGATGGGAGTCTGAGAAATCAGTGGAGCAATATCACCCATAAGTTCTCTAAGCTTAACAATACTCCAGCTGCTATTGTCCCAGAGATCAGAGACCAGAAGATTAGTGACATTAGGGGAGTGAGGGAGGTTGACAGTGTTAGATGTGCCCCAGAATGCCAGAAAGAAATTTGTCCATCTCCCATTTCCCAAAAAATGAAATTGGAAGCAGTTTGCCGAGCTTGGATTATTATTTTCCAAAGCCTGGAATCTACTATTTTCCATTGAACAGTAGAAGGATGAGAAGAATAGCAGTATTTAAAATGCATGAATTAGGCCCATAAGGAATTCCCAGATCTGAATTTGTACCACAGTTTTAACATATTTATATCCACAATCTACTGCAAAGTGTTAAAACCCAAACCTTTTGAAAATATAGGCATACAAAGCCTTGCGCAATTAGACCATAACTTACCAGTACCACTTCCCACTCATAAAAATTTGTTAAAGAGCACACCAAGAGATCTTTGAGTGCTTTTTTTAATTTTGGTCACCTGCATAGTGTAAAGAGGGAAGCTACAAAGAACACTTTTAAGGAGGGTAAGTCTACCCCAATTAGATAGAAATATGTTAAGCCAGTCATTGATCTTGGCCTTGATTTTATGAACCACTTCATCCATCTGAATTTGCTTCTTCCTGCCTCTAAGGATGTTCACCCCTAAATACTTGAGAGGCAGCTTAGCTTCTTTACAACCAGTAAAATCAGAAGCCCAATTAATTGTTTCTTGAGAAACTGATTTGCTAAAGTAAAAAAAAAAACATTTGTTCTTCTTGAAGGTTAAACCAGAGATGCTTTGAAAAGCATCAAAGGTATGCATTAGAGTCTTGATAGAAAGCTTCCTAGCATTAGAGAAGATAATAGCAACATCAGCATATGCTAGGTGAGACACCAAAATTTCTTATTTATAAGAATAGTGAAGATGGGGATGCTGAATATGGGACCTTTTAAGAAGTCGAGAGTGGTAATTAAAAGCTAAGATAAAGATGATGGGGGACAAAGGGTCCCCTTGTTTAATGCCTCTGGTAGCAGAGAAAAATCCATAGCTGTTCCATTAAAAAGCACTGAGTAATGATTAGTAGTAAGCCATCTTTTAATAAGCATAATAAAGTCTTCCTGAAAACCTCTAGTAGTAAGAACATTAAGAATGAAGTCCCAGGAAATGCTGTCAAAAGCTTTCCTCAGATCAAGTTTAGCAATCATATTTCCCCCTCTGCATTTCCTGTCTAAGTCTTCCACCTATTCCTGTGCTAATAAAATGTTATCAGTAATATCCCAGCCTTTAATAAAGGCAGACTGCTGTAGGGAAATAAGCTTCGTTAGGTGTGGTTGAAGTCTAGCAACAATAATCTCACTCAAGACTTTGGACATGATAGTTGTGAGAGATATTGGCCTGAAATCTTCCCTGGTAATTTTATCATTGTTCTTAGGTATAAGAACAATTAATGAAGTTGTGAAATACTTACCAGGGTTTTTCCCAAGGAGAAAGACTTGGCAGCAGTTATGACTTATAATTTGATAATATCCCAACAATGTGTATAAAAGGATGAGGAAAATCCATCAGGGCCTGAAGCTATGTTTTGGTTAATAGCTTTGAAGGAAATATATATCTCCTGCTCATCAGGCACTAAAACTAAAGATAAAGTGTTTAAGTATGCAAAGTGATCCTGAAAAAGAGTTTGATCAACACAGGGATTATGATCAGAGGAGTGATAGAGAGAAGTGAAGTAATGAACAACATTATTGCCAATAGCATCAAAATCAGTCAAAATGTTTCCCTGTGCATCTTAAATTTTCAAAATGCAATTGATATTCCTTCTATGCTTGATGGTGGCATGAAAGTATTTAGTGTTTCGATCCCCAATAATAAAATAATTATCATTGGCTTTCTGCTGTAGAAGTTGCTCTTCTAAATTTATAGCTTGCAAAAGAGCCTGATGAGCAGTAGAAAGATTATCCATCCAAGTAGGGGTTAAAACAAGTAGTGCCTCAAGGTGATCAACTAATTTTTGAGCTTCCTTAACCTTAGTATGCACATTACCAAAAACATTATAATTCCATAACTTCAAGTGAGCATTGACCTTCTTGTGCAGCTGCCAGAGGTTGTACTAAGGAGAACCAGAAAATTGTAAAGTCCAAGCCTGCTGATCAGTGCTATGAAAAGACTCATGAGTAGTCCTTACATTGAGGAATTTAAAATAAGATATGACATGTTTACTATGAAATTCCATTGAAAGAAATATAGGTGAATGATCAGAAGAGGCAGCATTGAGGTGTTGAACATGAACAATAGGAAAGTGGTTAAGGAAACATCCGTTAGCAAGGTAACGATCAAGCCTTTGAAAAATTTAACCTCTACGTCAATTGAAAGGAGTGTCAGAATAGCCCAAATCAAACAAACCAGTCATACCAATTGCATCACAAAACTTATTGATCAGGTGTCAGTCACACCTGACACTACCTTCTTCTTCAATAGGGCTCATTATCATATTGAAGTCTCCTCCAAAGAACCAGCTATCTGTGATAGCACCACCCATAAGAGTAATTTTATTCCAAAAAGAGAGTTTATCTTGGAAAAGAAAACTTGCATAAACAAAAGTGGCAAAGCTATGAAAGACATCCATCTTGAAATGAGTTAAAAGAAAATGGTCATCATTCTCAATAATAGATAAAGTAATGTTTGCCTTCCAAAAAAGCCAAATTTTGTTGTTGCTATTGCAGTAGAAATTGTACCTTTTGATGTGATTCAAAACTCTCTGCTTATTAACATGCATCATGGGTTTCAAAATAGCAAATATGGGAACTCTATTGACACTGGAAATATGTTGTAACCTATTAAGGGAGGAAGGGTCAACCACTCCCCTAATGTTCCAAATTAGGATGTTAAACATGATGACGTGAGCCGGTCCTTCTAGTAAAAGTAGAAGGATTAACCCCATTTTCAACATCAAAAATGTAAACACCTTCTTGAATTATATTATTAGCATTTAACTGAGCTAACTCCCTTTTTTTTCTAGAGTGCTTCTGAATTTTCCACTCATTTTCAATTGCAGTATGGGCAGAGTGATGTAATTTGGATGTGGGTGAGGAAATGGTGGCAGGGGGAAAGCTAGGAAACTCATCAAGATTTTCCAAATGTAGTGTAGTATTAGTAGGATGTTGGGTAGCAGGGTTGGTTAGGATAATAGAAGATTTGGCTCCAAGATCCATATGAGGAGGATCATGTAAACCATCATCAACTCAAGATGATAATGGGGGTGTGTGGGAAATTGGTGTTAGATATAGGGGGTGCTTAGTATGAAGGATGGGATCAGGGGCAATGACACATGAAGATCCTGTATTCCTCCATCAACTGCAGTTAGTAAATAGGGTGTGTGGGATGCTGGTAACAGGGGGTACCCAGAAGGAATGATGGGTTCAGGGGCCAGTGACAAATCAGAGAAGTTTTGAAATGGTGGTTTGGAGGGAGGGAGTAATGAAGGAGTGGAAGAGGGGTTTAATGGGATGGAAGGATCAATTGTCACAATTGTAGGTTGGGCAGGGGTATATATGGTCTCAACAGCAACAGGGGGAGGGATAGTGGGTTTTACGTGTGGGCGAAGCCGACAGCAAATAGAAGAAGAATGGCCAAAAATGGATCAGTGAGTGCAATAGGGGGGATGTGGGCCAATATTACCTTTCTTCCAATAATCAAGATGTGAAGAACCTATCCAAATCTCATATGGAGAGGTTTGTGTTATATCATATTCTACTAAAAAACATGCTTTAAAGGGCTTGTTTCCTTCAAGTGCATGTGTGTCTATATGAAGAGGTTTACCAAATACCTGAGCAAGATTATAAAGAATCTCATAATTGAATAGGTGTCATTTTAGCTCGGGTAGTCTGACCCATACGGGGATTACAGGGGGTTCGGACTTAGGATCGAAGTCAACAGTCCATTTTAGTAGTTTTATAAATCTGTTGTCGATTTTGATAACTTTCTTAGAAAATACTATGGTATAGTCTGTTTCATTACTCAACTATATTAAAAAATGTCTTCAATTTAACAAAATAATCATCCAACTGCCAGATAATTTTAGAGAATCAAAATATTGCCTAATGAGTTCCAGCATAGGACGTCCATACAAAACTTCCCAACCAAAGCAAAACGACAAGCAAAAGCTAAGATGTTAGTTTTGACATCAGATAAAAATAGTGCAGGTTTGCCATTTTTCTTTTCCAACTTCCGTAGAAAAGTGTATTCACCACTACCCGAAGCAACGACATCATGAAAAGCTTGAGGGAGAAAACAAGAATGTCGAGTAGAGCCAGTAGGGGAATCACCAGAAACCGAAGCGGCATAACTCCGAGCCATAAGAAGAAGGAGGGGGGGGGGAGAAACTTACAGAGCCAGAAGGAGTCACCAAGTTGAAAAGAAGCCATGAATCACCCTAAAAACATCAGAACAAAACCTTAGAGCTTCCTCCATATTTTTTTTGTGGGAAGGAGCTACAAAAGGCTCCCTACATGTTCAATAAAGTTGTGAAGTTACAAGGTTACCCAAAAATACAAACCCTCAAATTACAAATCCACACCAAAAGGGAAAAATAAACTGATTTCAAACCAAAATTTTAATCCCAAGTATACCCCAACAAAAAAGAATAAGAACTTTAAACAAGAAATGACCAGCAAATTATTCCAGGACTTAAATGAGCCAATCCCATAGTAGCTGTGAGGTGTGGTCAGATATTTAGTTTCATTAGTAGCATCCAACTCCCACAACTCTAACATGCCAAAGATGATGGAGATGGTAGCAGCAGAAATAAAAAAGTTCCATAAGGAAGGTAGGAAAATAAGCATTAGTTGTCCACTAACCTGAAATGAGGAGCTTTCACCCGATCTGCTTCAATGAGAAATGATAGCTGAGGGGGGGGGGTAGGAGAAGACCTGCACTTTCTGAGTGGATGGGGAACTTCTTGCAAGCCAATTAGCAGGCTTATTGCCTTCTTTGAAAGTGAAATTAAACTGAGTGTTTATCTGCTGGGAGATTGCCTTGATTCTCTTAATCCAGATGGAGTGGTGCCAAGATGGGGGAGGGTATTCTGCATATACTGTAAGAGGATGGCTGAGTCACATTCCACAGATAAATTAGACCACAAGAAGGAGTTGGCCAGATGGAGAGCCCAGTAGACAGCTGCTAATTCAGTTTCCAGAGCATCAGCAGCAACAGTAGGGGACTGAAAGAAGCAAACACATTTCCCACTGTGGTCTCTGAAAACACCACCAATGCCAGCACCAAAATCAGAGAAGGCCACATCAGTGTTAACTTTGATAAAAGGGTGGATAGGAGCTTTCCAGTAAATAAGAATAATTCTGGACTGCTTGGGGTGGTCATGTAGAGGAAGATTGAGAATGTTAGGGAAATTCTTCATGTGGATGAACTTAGTTATGAAAAACTGGCAGTGCTCCACCACAGTGAGAACTTTACTAGTTTTGTCTTCAAACTTCACACTGTTAATGTGCATCCAAATAAACCATGCTATGATTAATGGAATTTCACCAACCTTAGCTTTTTGGCAGGGCAGCCAGCAAATTTGTAAATCATGCCAATCAAGGAGAAGTGTGTTGATGTTGAGTGGGTTTATAACCCCCTTCCAAACCTCCTGGGAGAAATTAATGGTAAAAAATAAGTGTTGTAAAGTTTCAGCATGAGTTCCACAAAGGTAGCACTTAGATGGCCCTCTGAGCCCCTTTAGTTTGAGAATGTCATCAGTGGGAAGGAATTTGTGAAAAATCCTCCAAATGAAGAAAGACATGGAGGGTGTGAGATACTTGTTCCAAAATTTTCTTACCCCAACAGAAGGAAGGCCAGAAGTAAATTTGTAGGTAGATATGCTTGGTAAGGCTTTGTAACTTCCCATTATGCCAAATAAGTTTGTCAGGTTGGGTTATGTCAAAAGGGATAGTGGAGACCTGGTAAGCAGAAGATCAATTAGAAGCTCCTGGAGTTTAGTAGTAGACCGAGTGCATGTTGTCCCAATGATTGGCCACAGGGAACTGCTGTTTATTTATGTTAGGGAGGGCATTCTTCATCTCAGGGGGGCACCAGTTGTCATGCCAAAACAACACATTCTCATTTCCTAACTCCCAGCAGTATAAAGAGTCAACTAAATCACTATTAAGAAGCATTTGTTTCCAAATCCTAGAGATTCTAGGTATGACTTGTGCCAAAGTGGGGTGGTTGTCCTTACAATATTTGCCTTTCATAAATAGAGCCCAAAGGGAATTCTGCTGTCTGAATTGTATCCATAATTTACAAAATTAACTTTCTGAAGATGTTTTAACCCTTTGAAGCCTAATCCCCTGCCCCAACAGGTATAGCAAGTTTCGGCCAGTTGGCCTAATGGATCTGCTTTGTTTGGCCAGACCACAAAAATCTATTGAAGATTCTTTCAGTTTGGATCCTAGAGCTCTTCTTCAGGCAGGTCATCTGAAGAACATAGTTAGGGAAGGTGGTAAGGATGCTATGGAGGAGGGTGATTCTTCCCCCAGTTGATATGAAGGAGTTGAACCAACTGGATAACAGGGCATTGAGTTTACTAATTATGTCCTCAAAGTGAAGCTGTTTGGATCGACCTTTACTTAGTAGCACCCCCAAATATTTTAAAGGAAGACTGGCTTTAGTAAAACCTGTATATTGAGTAATCCAATGAGAGATATTAGCTCTTATTTGCTTGGGAAGGATCAATTCACATTTAGCATGGTTGAATTGAAGGCCAGAAACCAGTTGGAAGTGTTTAAGACAGTTGAGAACACTTTTAACAGCAATCTTAGAGGCCCTGAAAAACAACATAATATCATCTGCATATAAAAGGTAAGAAATAACCACATTGGACCTATGATGATATCTGGCATAGTGGAAGGGGTTGACCTGAGCTTCCAGGAGCCTGGAAAGATAGTCCATCACAATAATGAAAATAGAAGGGGAGAGAGGATCTCCATGTTTAAGCCCTCTAGTGGCTTGAAAACCACCCCAATTCTGGCCATGTACAAGGATAGAGTGGTGGTTATTCTTCAACCATCTCTTAATCAGCTGGCAGAACTCAGTAGAAAAGCCTCTAGCATGTAACACCTAGAGGATGAAATTCCAATCCATAGTGTCGTAGGCTTTTTTAATATCAAGTTTGTAGAACAGATTGCCACCCCTGTAAGGTCTATCCAAATCAAGGAGTAATTCTTGAGCAAGGAGTACATTATCAGATATGAATCTTCCTTTAATAAATGTTGACTGGTGAGGACTAATGGTCTTGTTAAGATGAGGTTGCAATCACCCTACAATTACTTTGCTAATGATTCTGCTGATGACAGTGGTGATGCTGATAGGTCTGTAGTGAATCCAGTTTATAGGTGTAGTGATTTTTGGAACAAGCACAATGGTAGGGGAATGGAAGTATTGTAGGAGATCAATGCCTTGAAAGAAACCTTGGATTGCAGCAGTAACATCATTCTTACAGTTGGCCCAGGTTTTCTTGTAAAAATCAGCATTAAAATCGTCTGGACCAACAGCTTTGGAGCTGTCAATGGACTGTAAAGCCACCCAAATTTCTTCCTGTGAGGGGAGATCAGTCAGATTATGAGATTTGGTGTAGTGGTAATCATCATTAAACAACCTGCTGTCAATAGGAGGGTTGGAGCATTGTATGAAGGTAAGAAGTTTTTGGAAAAAAGAGACTGCATTGTTAGCAATATCAGTTCCTTCCCTGAGCATAATCCCTTGGTCAGTCATAATGGATAGAATGGCATTACACTTACTTCTGTAATTTATAAAAGCATGGTAGTACTTAGTGTTCCCATCTCCCTCCTTAAACTTAGAGATGGAAGCTTTCTATCTAAGGATCTGGTCCTACCAGTCAAGTAGAGTAAGTAAATTCTCTTGGGCAGTCACAAAATTATTATAAATATTCTCATCAGCTTGAGATGTAGCTTCCAGATTGGTAACTTCCAGTTCTACCTTGATGACCCCCTAGAAAACATCACCAATAGAATCTCAGCTCCACTTTCTCAAAGCCCTAGACAGTTTTAATTGGAGATTCTGGTGTTTGATGAAATGATTAGAATTGGAGAACCCAAACCAGTTTTTAGTAATAATACAATTAAAATTTAGGTGAGAGGACCAGAAATTCAAATATCTAAAAGGAGGAGGGGTAGTGTGGGTAGAGGGGGTGAAGATAGTGAGAAGAAGAGGTTTATGATCTGATCCAGCAAAATTTAGATGGGTGATGGATGTGCACAGAATGTTTTGGGGCCAGGTGTCATTGGCCAAAATTTATCAAGTCTCTCCCAAATGGTTCCTCTCCTCCCGGTGAATTGGTTTCCCAAAAATCCCAGGTCAAAAGACCTGCACTTTTAATACTGTAATTAATTTCAGTAATCTTGGTATGGTTTGGTAATCTTCCTCCAAGCTTTTCATTTGCAGATGCAATACTGTTGAAATCACCTCCCACAATCTAGCTGAGGGTCTCCTTCTTGCTGATCTCAATTATCTCATTCCAAAGTTCTCTCCTATCAGATTTGGTGCAGCCAGCATAAACAAAAGAAGCAGCAAATTTGTTTCCCTCTAAATTAAAGTGGAAATGAACCACTTGAGGGTGATCAACTAGAACAGTCCAATGTAAATCTTTTCTATGTATTAACCAAATTTTATTAGTGGAATTAGCAAAAAAGGTGCAACCAGGGAATTTGGTAAGGATTTTAGCTTGATATTTATACACCATAGGTTCCAGAAGAACCATGCACCAAAGTTGGTGCTTCTTGTAGAGATGTAAGAGTCTTTTATAAGAAAGGGGGCGTGCCACCCCTCTAATGTTCCAGCAAAGACAGTTGATCATCAGGAGGTTTGGTATGGGGTGAGGAGTGGGTAGAAATATATATGGATCTGGACCTGGTCCTTCCCCTGGAGGAGCCTTGAGGGGAACCAAGTGTACTGTATTTCTCAAGTAGCTCCTGGGCTTGAGAGGCTAGTTTCTTCAGCTCAGTGGATTTCTTCTTCTGTTTCCTTGACTTCTGAAGTTTCCAGGCTAATTCCATTTTATCTTGTTCTTCTTCTAGCTGTGGTAGAGGTGGGCTTTTAACAGATGGCTGGACCTCACCAGCCAATAAAGGTTCTTGAGGTTCCAAGTCAGTGGATGCACATTGGGGGTGCCCAACATTAGTAGAAGCCTCTACCAAGAGCTCAATCTCAGTAGTGTTCACCTGGAGTGCTGCTGTTTCAGCTTGAATGTTGCCCGATACCTGTTCTGCCACTGCTTTTCCTTTAGCTGGTTTTTTTGTAGGTGTTTCAGCCTATAGCATTTCTTCTTAGGATGGCCAAACATCATGTAATGTTGGCAGTAGACAGGCTTATTTTCTAATACCACCTCGTGCCAGAAGCCCTCTCCATCATTAGAAGTGGTAATCCAAATTTTATCTAAATCTGGGAGTGAAACATCTCTTTCAACCAGTACTTTGGCAGCTGCTGGGCTACCCATGTCATGAGTGGGTAGATCAACTCTAAGGGGTGTTCCCAATGCCCTGCTGATTTGAAACATGGCATGGGTATGGTATAATTGAATTGGTAGGTTTGGGAATGTAAACCATAAAGGTTTTAGTGGAGGTTCTTTGGCTGGATCAAAACCTGGATACCATTTAATTCGCTTCATTGGTGAGTTTGCAATGTGCATGACATGCATACCCAGAATTCTAGCATAATCTTCCTCCCTTGAAAGCCTAATTAGAAGGTGCCTACTATCCATAACCACCAACTTTCATTGGCCCACAAACTGAATATTCTTAGACTGTTTTCTTACTAACTTCATTTTGGCATGTCCAAACTAGAATTGTCCCACAATAGTGAACTTGATAGCTTTTGCAAGGGAGTTCATTTTCTAGGAAGTAAATAAAATAGCTGGTCTTCCTTCTTTAGAGCCCAGGGGTCTAACAAAAGGGCATTCAGCTTTTCCTACAGCAACATCATGTAGGATTTGGGGGAAAGTAAGATGTTCCACTGACTTGGGCAGAATACCTTTGCTGACAGTAGAGGCATAAGTAGGGAGAGCATTAATGACACTCGAACTAGCCATAAAGAATAGAGCACAACTTCCAGAAAGTCAGGGAGGGAAAAGATAAACAGCAATCAATGCACCAAATGAGCCCACCAGATCACAGGCTGATCACTGAAAAATTTATTAAGAAATTCATACCTATTTTTGATGAAATTGCACTTTAAAGAAAGGTATTTTCTTTATTTTGTTGCAGGAATGGAGAATTTAGGTGATAAAAGCAAAAATCATAAAAAGGAACGGATTTGGAGCAAAAAGGAGGAAAATAATGCAATTTGTCTCTGAGCCGCCGACGGCGAGATCGAGCCCGCCGACGGCGAGGGTACGAGGAAGAAAATTCTGAAGGATTTATAGTAGTCTCGCTGACAGCGAGCCCGAGCCCGCCGACAGCGAGATAGCGCGGTTCGAAGACCTTCTAGAAGCCTCACCGACAGCGAGGTAGTTCGTCGCCGACGGTGAGATAGTTCAAATGGCGCAGATACATTGAACCTGGACACCTTTTAAAGAGATGCTTACACACCTCATGGACCTTTGCCTACCTCTATATATAGAGGCCGAAAATCAGTCTTTTAGGGGTCTTTAAGTGCAGTTTTGTGTGTCAAATTGTGCCTTGAGTGAGTTTAGTGAGTAATTAGTGAGTCGTGTTTAGTATCTTGGAAGGAAGAGTCGAAAGGAACTACGAGAGTACGTCAGGGATAAATCAAGATAAGTATTTGTATTTATTGTTTTTAACTTTAAATGAAATCCATGCTTAGTTTAGTTCCCATGCATTACGAGTAGTTTATTAGTCTTTCTCCTCGTTATGAAATTAAGTGACTTGATGAACTTTAAAACGAAGTACTTTTATATATATTAATAAATTGTGATAATTTTTACATAAAACTTAATTTACTTTCAAAATGGCCATTTGATTTGTTAAAATATGTTGAATATCAACTATAGTAAAAATTACATCGGATATTCGGGGAATTCAAAAGCCTTGGAAGGAAGGTGCAAATAAATAGGGAAATAATATCACTGGGCGTAGAATTGAGCATTTTAGTGTGACGGACTAAAATATTCAATTCGGTCCTATTGTTTGAGAGCTGAAGTGTAGATGTTAGCCCTCGGGCGAGGGAACGTGGGAGCTGCGAAGTGGCGGTCGGTATCCTCCCGGCCTAGCCGCGGATTCGGTAATCAAACATAGGATTAGTCGATATTCTTTACACCGGACCAAAGGGTAAAGAATAGGAATGCTCTATTTGTCACAATACCTTAAAATTATCTATTTAAATTCATCAATCACTTAAATTTCTAAACAAGGGGAAAGATACTTTTTACGAATAGTTAAGACTTATTTAGCAATTAGTTTAATTTCCTACACTTTCAATACGTATTAATTTTCTACTTAGTTAAGTTACCTAATTAAAATACTTAGTTTACTTTATTGCGCTTAAATTTAGAATTCCAAATTTTTGTATACTTATTTTAAAATTATTATTATTATTATTTTAAAATTAGTTGTTATTTAATTTTCTATTTCCTGTGGGATCGATAACCGAGGACTCCACTAGAGCCTCGTATTACTTGATACGATACGTATACTTACGTAGCATCCACAACTTAAACAATTACAATTCTATACATATAATATAGCGGGGTCGAAGTTTTTGGCGTCGTTGCAATTAAATTAAAAATATCATAATATAAAATTGTGGGTCAAGTTTTTGGCGCCGTTGCCGGGGAAAGTAAGAAAAATTTACTAGCGTAACGGACTATTTTAAAATAATCATAATAAATAAATTAATATCTAATCTAAAATTGTATGCACAAATTTGGAAACAAAAATTTAATACCTTACGATTCTGAATTAGAGCGTACAATTAAAAGAATTAGAAAACAAAAGAAACAAATTATAAATTTAACACAAATGGCAAATATTCCTGAAATTCAAAATATGAACCAACAAAGACCGTTAAGAGATTATGCCAACCCTACATCAGATGAAATTCATTTAACTATTTAAAACCCTGATGTAGCTGCTAATTCATTTGAACTTAAACCAGCAATTATCCAAATGGTACAAAACAATCAATTTAGTGGTTTACCTAGAGAAGATCCTAACTTACATCTTGCTAGTTTTCTAGAACTTTGTGATACTTTTAAATATCAAGGAGTATCTGAAGATGCTATAAGACTTAGACTTTTTCCTTTTTCATTAAGGGATAAGGCTAAAATGTGGTTGAATTCGTTAGCTCTGGATCTATTAAAACTTGGGGAGAATTATCACAAAAATTTCTATCCAAATATTTTCCACCATCTAAAGCTGCTAAGTTTAGAAATGATATAACTTCTTTTTGTCGGTTAGATGGAGAATCAATATATGAAGCTTGGGAGAGATTTAAGGAACTTCTTAGGAAATGCCCACATCATGCGCTACCGGATTGGCGATTATTCAAACCTTTTATAATAGATTAGTAGGATCCTTAAGATCAATCATCGATGCTTACTGCTTGGAGGTTCATTAATGTCTAAATCATTTGATGAAGCTTATGCACTAATCGAAGAAATGGCAACAAATAATTTCCAATGGCCTGCTTGATAGAGTAAATCCGAAAAAGATAGCCGGCATTCATGAAAACGATGCAATATCTATGTTAGCTTCTCAAATTGCTGCTATATCTAAGAAATTAGATCATTTTGGAATGACCTACTCTCCTATTTTAGAAGAAAACTCATCCGGACAAATCATAGAATCTCAATCTAATTATGAAACTTTAAATGCTATTAATAATAGAACTAATAACCCTTATTCAAACTATTATAATCCTGGTTGGAAAACTCATCCAAATTTTAATTGGAATAACACATCTAATCAACAATGGATGAATCAACCTAATCAAGCAAATCCAAACTATAAACCTAATTACCCACATGGATTTAATAACAATAACCCTCAATTCAAAGATAAGAAATTATCTATGGATGAATTAATTTTGAATGTGGGTCATCAACTACAAAATCAAGGAAATCAACTACAAATTCAAGGAAATCAATTACAAATTCAAGGAACATCTATTAAAAATATCGAAACTCAACTTGGACATATTGCTACTGCGCTAAATAATATAATACTTGGAACTTTTCCTAGTAATGTGGAAATAAATCCTAAAGATCAAGGAAAAGAACAAATTAAAGCAATACAACTAAGGAGTGGAAAAGAATTAGAACCTCAAATTCAAAAAGAACTTGAAAGCCAAAAGAGGAAGTGGAAATTAAAAAGGAAACACTTCAACAAGATTCAAACTTAGAACATCCTTTAATACCTATGAAAATTTACGTTGAAAAACCTCCACCACCATTTCCTCAACGACTAGCTCAACATAAAAAAGATAAACAATTTGCTAAATTCCTTGAAATATTAAAGAAATTAACAATCAATAGACCTTTTGTCGAAGCTTTAGATAAGATGCCAAATTATGTAAAATTTATGAAAGATATTCTAAATAAGAAAAGAAAATTCACCGATAATGAAACGATCGCACTTAGTGAAGAGTGTAGTGCTATTATTCGAAGAAGCTTCCTGAAAAATTGAAAGATCTGGTAGTTTCACTATACCTGTACGCTATAGGAGAAAAATTTTATGGAAAAGCTTTGTGTGACTTAGGAGCAAGCATCAATCTAATGCCTCTATCGATTTTTAAGAGATTAGGATTAGGAAAAATTACACCTACTTCGGTAACCCTTCAATTAGGCGATCGTTCGGTTACTTATCCTAAGGGAGTTATTGAAGATGTGTTAGTAAAAGTGGATAAATTTATCTTCCCAGTAGATTTTATTGTTTTAGATATGGAGGAAGATAAAGAAATTCCTATCATTTTAGGAAGACCATTTTTAGCTATCTTGGAAAAGCTATGATTGATGTTCGAAAGGAGAATTAACTATGAGAGTAAATGACCAAAAAGTTACATTTAATATTGCAAAATCAATGAAATATCCTGCGCTAGAAAAAGATGATGAATGTTTTCGGATGGAAATACTTGAATATTTACAACAAGAACATTTTAAGGAATATTACGAAGATAAATTAGAAAAGAAAACACTGAATTAATTGAAGATAATAATGAAGAACTAGATTATATTCGGGAAAGATTTGAATTTTTAGATAATGCGAAAACAACGACAAGAATATAGTTCCATCAATTATTAAACCTCCTGAACGTGAGCTAAAAATATTACCTGATCATTTGAAATATGCTTATTTAGGTAATTCTTCAACTTTACCAGTTATTATTTCATTTGCATTAAACGAATCTCAAGAAGAAAAACTTTTAGAAACTTTAAAAAAATATAAGAAAACTTTTGGTTGGACTTTACGCGGATATTAAAGGAATTAGTCCTTCGATACGTATGCATAGAATTATTTTAGATGATGAACATAAACCTAAAGCGGATCCCGAAAGGAGATTAAACTCGATAATGAAAGAAGTAGTTAAGAGAAATTTTAAAATGGTTAGATAATGGTATTATATATCCTATTTCTGAAAGTGCTTGGGTAAGCCCAATTCACTGTGTTCCTAAGAAGGGAGGAGTGACCGTCACTGCCAATGAAAATAATGATCTTATTCCTATAAGACAAGTTGCTTGGTTGGCGTATATGTATTGATTATAGGAAATTAAATACCGCCACGGGAAAGATCACTTCCCTTTACCATTTCTAGACCAGGATGTTAGATAGATTAGCGGACATAAGTATTTTTGTTTTCTAGATGGATACACCGGTTATCATCGAAATACAGATTGCTCACGAAGATCGAGAAAATTACATTTACTAGTCCTTATGGAACTTTCGCTTTTCGAAGAATGCCTTTTGGATTATGTAATGCACCGAAACATTCCGAGAGATGTATGATGTCATATTTAGTAAGTTAATTGACAATCGAATAGAAGTATTTATGGATGATTTTTCTGTATTTGGAACATCATTTGACACATGCTTAATTCATCTTGAAAAAGTATTAGAAGTATGTGAGAAAACAAATTTAGTTCTAAGAGAAATGTCAATTTATGGTTGCGGGCGGCATTGTATTAGGGCATAAAATTTCGGAAAAAGGCATGGAAGTGGACCCTGCAAAAATTCAAGTTATAGCTAAATTACCACCTCCAACTACGGTAAAAGGGGTAAGAAGTTTTCTTGGACATGCTTGGATTTTACGGACGCTATATAAAAGATTTTTCAAAAATTACTAAACCTACATGCCAACTTCTCGAAAAGGACGAAAATTTGAATTTACGATTGAATGCCTGAATGCTTTTGAACTCTTAAAAGAAAAATTAATTACAACACCTATAATAGTTTCACCTAGCTGGGAGAAACCATTTGAGCTTATGTGTGATGCTAGTGATTATCTTGTAGGAGCGAGTTCTTGGGCAAAGATATGAAAAGATTTTTAAAGTTATATACTTATGCTTAGTAAAACTCTAAATAATGCTTGAAATAAATTATACGATTACATAAAGAGAATTATTAGCGGTAGTATATGGTTTTAATAAATTTAGACCTTATCCGATTGGAACAAAATGTATCGTGCATACGATCATTCTGCTATCAAATATTTAATGCAAAAGAAAGATTCCGAACCATGATTAATTAGATGGATGCTATTAATGCAAGAATTCGATTTTGAGATCGTTAATAAGAAAGGAGCTGATAATCAAATTGCGGATCATTTATCGAGATTATAAAATCATGAATTATCCGATATTGAAAATGAAATTATAGACGAGTTTTCCGATGAACAACTATATAATATCAATGAGTGGAAAATACCATGGTATGCTTGATATAGTAAACTATATAGTTAGTAATATTTTACCACCTATGCTAACTTTGCAACAACGAGAAAAAATTCATCCATGATACGAAAACCTATTTTTGGGATGAACCATATTTATATAATCAATGTAAGGATTTAATTATTAGAAGATGTATACCTTATGAAGAAAGCTGAACCAATTATTCAAAAATGTCATGATTCGATTTTGGAGGACATTTTGGGAGCGATAAAGCTGCTTATAAGATTCTACGATCTGGATTTCTTGGCTCTACTCTATTTAGAGATGTATACGAGATATATTAAAACTTGCGATAAATGTCGAAAGAGTAGGAAATATATCTAGAAAAAACGAAATGCCTACGAATTTTATATTAAAAGTTGAAATTTTTGATGTTTGGGGATTAGATTTTATGGGACCTTTTATTCCTTCATTTGGAAACTCATATATATTAGTAGTTATTGATTATGTTTCCAAATGGATTGAGAGCACAAGCTTTACCTAGGTGTGATTCTAAGAGTGTTTCAAAATTTCGATGAAAAATATTTTTACTAGATTTGGAATGCGAGAGTGATTATCAGCGACGGAGGAACTCATTTTAGAAATAAATACATTCACAAACTAGTAGAAAAATACAATATTACTCATAAGATATCCACTTGCTTATCATCCACGGACTATCGGATTAGCTGAAGTATCTAATCGTGAGATTAAACGTATTTTAGAAAAATCTGTAAACCCAAATAGGTTAGATTGGTCTATTAGATTAGACAACTTGCATTATGGGCTTATAGGATCTGCTTATAAAACTCAGATTGGAATGACTCCTTACGAGCTTATATATGGAAAAACATGCCACTTACCGGTTGAATTAGAACATAAAGCATATTGGGCGATTAAAGAATTTAATTATAATATGAAGGAAGATTTGGTGAGAAAAGATTCTTTGCAATTAAATGAATTGGAAGAATTAAGAAATGAATCATATGATAATGAACGGATTTATAAAAAAAGATGAAATTATGGCATGATCGGAAGATTAATTAGAGAAATTTTGAACCGGGACGGGAAGTTTTGCTATATAATACTAGATTGAAATTATTTCTGGAAAATTGAAGTCTCGATGGTTAGGACCTTTCACCATAACTCAAATATTTTCATACGGAACTATAGAAATCGAAGATCCAAAAGCTGGACATAAATTTAAAGTTAATGGACATAGATTAAAACCATATTTCGAAGGTATAAGACCTAACTATAAAGAGGTTTTAATGCTTAGTCGACTCGATTAATAATTGAAATTAGGTCGGGTGACGACGTTAAACCAAGTGCTTTATGGGAGGCAACCCATATTAGTTATCTATTTTTATATATCTTAATAGTTAGTCTATATTATTGAAACTTTACTACTCGATTATTATTAAGAATCATCACATATTCGAACCATTATTATGAGAAAAGAAATTATTCGATTTAGAGCGAAATTGGACATTATTTTGGAATCTCGCCGACGGCGAGGTCGATACTCGCCGACGGCGAGGTTCGCTCCTAATTTAAATTCGGTTTATTTATCGAGCTCGGCGACGGCGAGAAACGTCCCGCCGACGGCGAGAACATGGGAGGCGGTTTTATAAGCCGAGTCGCCGACGGCGAGAAACTTCTCGCCGACGGCGAGGAAGTTATAAAGATGAGTTATTTATAATTTGAATGCCGATTTGGACGGTTTCAACACCAATTCCTTTGTGAAAACCCATTCTTAAATCATTCTAGATGCGCCTTCTTCATTAGAATTCATTCCATTCACCATAATGGCCTCCAAATTCTTAGATTCCTCTAATGCGGAGTGTTTAACCGGAGGAAATTTGTGAGTGCGGAAGCGCGGCGGATCTTCGACAAGGTTTTGGTAAAGAAAAGAGTTATCGAGGAACGAGGATTTGTCGATCGAGGATTAGAGAATTCCACTTACGAAGATAGAAGAAACGATCGCGCGGCGCGCTAGGAGGTATTTTGTTACACTACGTCTGTTGTTGTTATTCCGGTTGTGAAAGAGTTCTACTCTAACTTACATGCGATCAACAATGGGAATATCTATGTCCGAGGATGATGGGTGACGTTTACTCCATCAAGAGTAAATGAATTATTCTACTATAGAAAACACCTCGGTATGTCACTATTCAAATTTTGTGCCTTCTCGATGTAATATGAATGAGACATTTCAATATCTGATGATGAACCGGAAGATTGGGAAATGCGTGAAGACGGGTATGTTAGTTTCTCTGCATCACTTTTGAATCCTGTCTCAAAGCACTGACACTTTTTCATCTCATCTAAATTGTTACCTACTATGAGGGTAAACAAGGTTTCGAAGGAATGCGCTATATTGAATTATTGTATTCAAAATGGATTGCCTATTGATGTTGGATCAATAATTGTTAAGTTTGCATTGGGTTTAATTGTGCATGGGTCAGTTCACGGACTAGGACACCCATCTACTATTTTTGCATTATGCAGTCAGTACCAGGTTTCTTATGAAGCTTGGGAAAAGGTTCTGTTACCTTGGAAGCCGCTTGATCCTACAGATATGTTTCCTACTTTGGACAATAATGATGAAATTACATTTATCTCTGATAGAGCTTCACAGAATAATCCTATAGC
Organism: Papilionanthe hookeriana x Papilionanthe teres; assembly: GCA_022702705.1. Lineage (NCBI taxonomy): Eukaryota > Viridiplantae > Streptophyta > Magnoliopsida > Asparagales > Orchidaceae > Papilionanthe > Papilionanthe hookeriana x Papilionanthe teres. The sequence continues at coordinate 105,699,485 of CM040428.1, read as the reverse complement.
AAGGCCTATTTCAGATAAAACGGAGTTACTTATGAAGAAAATTAAAGGAATGGAGAAAGAACTGCAGAAAGTAAGAGATTCAATCAACAATATATCTGATTTATTTGATCACATTGACTGGAGGATGAAGGAACACCTTGATCATTCTGGACACTGGAAGCTAGCTTTCTTCATTTGCTGAGACGAAGGGTTGGATCAGCTGAAGAATGCTGCCGGAGTTTCCCTTCGGGCCTTTCTATAACTTATTTATGCATCATCGTCATATCGGAAATATCGAGAAGATGAAGATTCGACATTGAAGAGTAGTAGTAAAGATTTCCATAGTATGTTTGTATTTATGTTATTTGATTTGATTTAGATTTTATTATGTGTGGAGTGATGATTTGAATATCTCAAACTTAATTGAGATATGCGTCATAGTTTTGTATCAGCATTTAGTATATCGTGGATTGGTTTGCGATGCTGATTAGTAGTAAGGATTGGAGAATTGAAGTTTGATTATAGAGTTTAAAATTATGTTAGTTTGTACATCTCATGGATTTCAATATTAAAGTTAATTTGTTGTGTTGTGTGAATTTATTTGTGTATAAGTAGCTAATCTTCATATTAAATTAATAAATGATGTGATCGGAAATATAATATAAGGCAAATCAAGGACGAAAATGAGTGACGAATTTCGGAAATTAAATTTTTGGAATCTCGCCGACGGCGAGAAAAATCCCGCCGACAGCGAGATCGATCTCGCTGACAGCGAAGGTTAGAGCAAAAATTTCTCGCCGACAGCGGATTTTTCTCGAGAGTTTTTGGTTCCGAAAAATATTAGCTCGCCGACGGCGAGAAAAATCTCGCTGACAGCGAGGTCGCAAAAAACATATATTTTGACCGGTCAAAAACACTATTCATCATCCCCAACCTCTCATTTTTGCAAAAACTACCCTAGGGCTCACAAAATTTCGGATTTAGAGGCGATTTCATCACTCAAAAACACCGGATTTCATCTTCTCTTGGTAAGTGCTTCACTCCTATGCAAAAATTTTTGATTTTCACCATTGATTTCTTCTACATTGGGATATTTTGAAAAATTTTGAAATGTGAAGAAAATACTTGGAAGAATTTCATAGAAATTGATTTAAATGGATTTTAGTTGTTGTGGGAAGCATTTTTAGTAATATTTTGGAGTTTAGTTAAAAAATTTTTGTAAATTTCACAGATCGAGAAATGGCTCCACGACAAAAGATACGATTAGATTTTGACGAAACTCGATTCATTAATGCGAGAGCACAAACACGATATTTTCAAAATATTCAAGCAAGAAAGTGCATACAAGATTGAGTTTTCAAGAATCCAGGAGGAAAAGTAGAGCGAGTTATAAAGGAGCGAGGATGGGAAAACTTCTGTTTCGTTACTAACAGAGCAGCTGTGGAAGTAGTAAAAGAATTTTATGCAAATTTAACACAGGCTGAAGATGCACCAGTAAAGGTTAGAGGATTTTTTGTCGATTTCAATGCTGCTAGGATTAACGCATATTATGAAGTTCAAGACACGTGGAGCGAATATGAAACTTTTGGAACTATGGAAGGACCATTAGAAGAAGTGATTGACTTTCTCATTGATGGAAAAGGAGTACGGAAGATAAAGCGGCGAGAACGGGTAAACTTCCTCTTTCTATGCTAAATGCAATATCAAAAACCTGGCATTATTTTATTTGCTCTACTTTGTTACCTACCTACCACCATAGTGAGGTAACAAGAGATAAAGCAATTATGAATTTCTGTATTCAGAACCAGAAGAGTATTAATGTGGGAAATGTTATATATAAAAACATATTAACCACTGCTAGAAATGAAAGTGGAGGAGGATTAGGACATCCTGGTCTTATCTATGCACTTTGCGAATTATGCGGGGTAGAGGCGAGAGATGATGAGGAATGGATAGAGCCTATGAAACCCCTAACTCGAGCTAATATAAAGAAATATGAATCCCACGAAGGATGGAGATGCGGGACAAGGGATTATGTACCTTCTTCGAGTAGAGATATACCCTCTACTAGTTATGAACCACCCTCGAGCACACTACTCCTATCCTTCAAGATCCGATGAATGAATTAACCACGAGTAGAAAGAGCTTTGTGTCATTTGGAGAAAATATGGAAAGAAGATTTGAACATATAGATCAAAGAATTGGAGGCTTGGAGAGAAGACACGATTATGATAGTGAATATCTCCAGCGACATTCGGAATACGAGATTGCATACTATGAAGCTGAACGTCATTATAGGAGTGGTGATTTAGATGTTGTCTTTCCTGAGTGCCCCCGATATACTCAGTATCATCCTGCTCAGTCTTCTCAGCCTGCAGATCAAGGAAGGAATGATAATATAGTTTGAGACTTTGATGCTGAAGATTAGGACTTTATTTGTTTTGTTTGTTTGATGTTAAGTTATTTTGGAAACTTTTATATGTTTGTAATATTCAGTACTTTATGTTGTGAGACATTGGATGTTTGTTAGATTATGTGCTTGAATTGTTATAGTAGTTTAGTTTTTGTTTTTGTGTTAGTTAATTGCATTTGTTTTTATATTAAATAGGATGTTAGTTTTCTTTAGTATGTTTTTATTTTATTTCGTATTGTTTTAAGTTTTTAAAATTGTTAATGTGTTAGTTAAATTGTTTTAATATGTTAGTAATTCATATGTGTAGTGTAGAGTTAATTTTAATTGTTGTATTTAATACTTATCTCAGATTTTATCCCTGCATTTTCTTTAAATTTTTATATATATATGGAGAATACTAACGATACGAGGTTCGATGAAAAATGAAAAAGCTCACAAAAATTTCAAAGAAGAAAAGAAATACCTAAACTTCAAAGGTATGATTTATTTACTTTCCCTTTTTCATTATTTAGAGTAGATATAAAAATTTAAGTTTTGGGGGGAGTAAAATACAAATTTAGTTATTAACTTGTTCTCGATTTCTATTTTCAAATTATTATAAAATGATTTTTATAGCAAATTTTTCAATTTAATTAATATGAATTATTTTATTTAATTATTATAAAAGGTTAAATGAAATATTTCTAGTGCTTTAATTAATTAAATAGAATAAAATATTTGGTTAAAGGGAATAAGAATATAGTAAACTATTTTTAGTAAGGAAAACTATATTCTAAAAGTAAAATTCTTAAGTATTCAAGTGAAAAAGAAAAGATTGAAAATCAATGAAGTAAAAACTATGAAGTATATATAAGCTAAGAAATATTTCTAAGTTTCAAATTTAGGAAGATGAAAATGAAGTTCAAAATTATTAACGAGTTCTCCATATACGATAATCCTCATTAGAAAAAAGAAAAAGAAAAAGAAAAGAAAAAGAAAAAGAAAAATGAGGAGAAGCTTGAGGAGATGCCTTATCAAAAATTGGCTTCATTTGAATTAACCTAAAGGAAAAACTTAGATATTTCCAAACTTATGTTTATGGATTAGAATTTTACCTAATAGTGTTTTCTTGAATTTCTTATCATATGAATATCTTAAGTAGTTATTCTTTTAAATATAGTCATTCCTGAAATGAATAGTAAGCTAGAAATTTTAGACCTGATAACTAAATAATTTATTTCTATAAGATTAATTAAATTACATGAATTATTTTTATTTAACTTTATTATGATATTAATTAATCTAATTCATAATTTATTTAAATTGAAAAATCTTATTATAGAACTCATTATTTTTATGTAGTACTAAAATTACTTGAGGACGAAGTAATAAGTAAGTTTTGGGGATTTTGATCACTTGAAAAATTTATTAAGAAATTCATACCTATTTTTTATGAAATTGCACTTTAAAGAAAGGTATTTTCTTTATTTTGTTGCAGGAATGGAGAATTTAGGTGATAAAAGCAAAAATCATAAAAAGGAACGAATTTTGAGCAAAAAGGAAGAAAATAATGCAATTTGTCTTTGAGTCGCCGACGGCGAGATCGAGCCGCCGACGGTGAGGGTACGAGGAAGAAAATTCGAAGGATTTATAAGCTGTCTCGGCCGACGGCGAGCCCGAGCCCGCCGACAGCGAGATAGCGCGGTTCGAAGACCTTCTAGAAGCCTCGCCGACAGCGAGGTAGTTCGTCGCCGACGGCGAGATAGTTCAAATGGCGCAGATACATTGAACCTTGACACCTTTTGAAGAGATGCTTACACACCTCATGGACCTTTGCCTACCTCTATATATAAAGGCCGAAAATCAGTCTTTTAGGGGTCTTTAAGTGCAGTTTTGTGTGTCAAATTGTGTCTTGAGTGAGTTTAGTGAGTAATTAGAGAGTGTGTTGTACTGGAAGGAAGAGTCAAAGGAACTACGAGGAGTCTGTTTGGGGATAAATCAAGATAAGTATTTGTATTTATTGTTTTTAACTTTAAATGAAATCCATGCTTAGTTTAGTTCCCATGCATTACGAGTAGTTTATTAGTCTTTCTCCTTGTTATGAAATTAAGTGACTTGATGAACTTTAAACGAAGTACTTTTATATATATTAATAAATTGTGATAATTTTTACTTAAAACATAATTTACTTTCAACTGGCCATTTGATTTGTTAAAATATGTTGAATATCAACTATAGTAAAAATTACATCGGATATTCGGGGAATTCAAAAGCCTTGGAAGGAAGGTGCAAATAAATAGGGAAATAATATCATCGGGCGTAGAATTGAGCATTTTAGTGTGACGGACTAAAATATTCAATTCGGTCCTATTGTTTGAGAGCTGAAGTGTAGATGTTAGCCCTCGGGCGAGGGAACGTGGGAGCTACGAAGTGGCGGTCGGTATCCTCCCAGCTAGCCGCGGATTCGGTAATCAAACATAGGATTAGTCAATATTCTTTACACCTGGACCAAAGGGTAAAGAATAGGAATGCTCCTATTTGTAACAATACCTTAAAATTATCTATTTAAATTCATCAATCACTTAAATTTCTAAACAAGGGGAAATAAACTTTTTCTGAATAGTTAAGACTTATTTAGCAATTAGTTTAATGTCCTACACTTTCAATACGTATTAATTTTCTACTTAGTTAAGTTACCTAATTAAAATACTTAGTTTACTTTATTGCGCTTAAATTTAGAATTCCAAATTTTTGTATACTATTTTAAAATTATTATTATTATTATTTTAAAATTAGTTGTTATTTAATTTTCTATTTCCTCGTGGGATCGATAACCGAGGACTCCACTAGAGCCTCGTATTACTTGATACGATACGTATACTTGCGTAGCATCCACAACTTAAATAATTACAATTCTATACATATAATATAGCGGGGTCAAGTTTTTGGCGTCGTTGCAATTAAATTAAAAATATCATAATATAAAATTGTGGGTCAACAGCCCAATGGAATAGTAACAGCAGTTCAAAAAGTGGAGCCCGGGAAGTGCCCCTTCAAAGTTCGCTTCAAAAAAGCCTTCACCACATGAAAATCCACAACTTACCTGGCCACCAGAGAACCACCAACTCCGAGGAAGACCTTCAATAGAAGCCAGTCGCCGCCTGGATAGGGCCATTACAGCCAAAACCCTAACAGAGCAAAGGTAGCCGCCACCATCCTTAATATATATCCTATACTTCCTCCATATATATATATATATATATATATATATATATATATATATATATATATATATATATTAGAAAAGGAGCCTCAATGAGCTCCAGCTTTGTTAACACCAAGTAGGAGATACAAAACAAGGTAAGGGGGATCTCCAAAAACAAAAAAGAAAACACCACCTAACCCACAACAACTCCAAAAAGATCCTAACTAAAATTACGAAATTAGAATGTATATATATATATATATATATATATATATATATATATATATATATATATATATATATATATATATATATATATGACAGATCATATATATGTATGTATACCAAAGAAGAAAAGTGGGGACTGAAAGACAAAACAAGGCCAACCAAGGGGACCAACATGAGGAGGTAGAACACCAGAAGATGGAGACAACAAGTAAAATCAGTGCACAATTCTTATATGAGGAGAAGGGAGATTATCTCCACCTATGATAATTGCTAGCTTAGGGGGGAAGCAGAAGATACAACCACAGAATTAGAGGTAGAACCAATCTTGGCTAACCAATCAGCCGGCTGGTTACCTTCCTTGTGAATAAAGGAGAACTTTACATAGAGCTGATACTTTAAGTTCTGTATCCTGCTCACCCAATGATAATGTTGCCAAGGGAGGAGGACCGGAACCCCATTCAGATTAATCTGCTGAATAACCATCTCTGAGTCTCCTTCTATCTCAAAGTAGTTCCACTTAAGGTTCTTAGCAATCTTCAAAGCCTAGTATACAACAATAAATTCCACTTCCATAGCGTCAGTAGCTTCCACAGGAGCATGGAAAAATAACAAGCAGGTCCCCACATTGTTCCTAAACAGTCCACCAATACCAGCATTGCCAGCCCAGTAACTTCCATCACAGTTTACTTTGAGGTAGGGGGGGGCAAGGAGGGTGCTAGGTCACCAGACTAATCCTGAGGGATGGTCTAGTATGGAAAGTCTCAATACAACAAATGTTAGGAAATTTGGTGTAGCTTATCAATTTTTGAATATAGGATAAGCAGTTCTTGGTAACATTTTGCTCACTAGGTATGATTTCTTCAAAAGTAGCTTTGTTCCTTGCCATCCAAATAAACCAAGCAGCAACAAAAGGGATAACACCAATGCCTGGCTCGACCCAGACTAGAGCAGGCGGGAGTAGAGGCAATCCCAATCCAAATTATGGGTATTGATATGTAAATGCTTCAGAAGACTGCTCCAAACAAGTTGGGAGAATTTGCATCTGAAGATAAGATGGGGAATTGATTCCACCTCCCTCCGACGAAAGCCTCGCAGCAGGGAAGGACCTCTAATTCCTTTAAGTTTAAGGATATCATCAGTGGGGAGAAGCTTTAGGAATGTTCTCCAGGAGAAGAAACTCATGGTGGGGGATAGAGATTTATTCCAAGGGATTTCTCCCAATTGGACAGGCTCCCAATGGTAAAGTTTGGTGTAGATGATTTTGGACAGGCTGTGGTGAGCACTAGACTGCCAACTAATGGAGTCTTTCCTGTGTCAATCAAAATTAATAGTTGCCACTTGCTCAACAGAAGCATTGCTGAAAAATGCATGGAGAGAAGTAAGGGACCAGTTATCCCCAGACCAGCAATTAGCCACTTTTAAATTTAGATTAGGAATGGCAGACCCAGGGATGAGCCAATGAGGGGGACACCAGTGATCCAGCCAGAAAGACAATTCCCCATGCCTCAGGTTCCAAATGTACATATGTTCAGCTTGGTTTCTGACTTTCAACATGGCTCTCCAAAGTTTGGAGTCTCCAGTTCTGCAAGTGACCTGGGAGGGGTGTAAATGCCTGAAATACTTACCAGTAATGAATTTAGCCCAAAGGGAGTCTTGGGATCTGAATTTGATCCACAGCTTGCAGAGGTTAACTTGGATAATCTGCTGAAGGCTCTTAAATCCCATCCCCCCAGCCCAGGTAGGTTTAGCTACTTTAAGCCAAGAAGTCCAGTGGATTTGTTTCCTCTGGCCCGCCCAAAGAAATTGATTAAATGCTCTTTCAAAGAGAATTTGGGTGCATTTGTTCATTGTATTCATTTGTAGCACTTAAGCAGGTAATGTAGTAATAATACTCCTTAGGATGGTAATTCTACCTCAATTTGATAGATAATTGTGAGTCCAGTTAGCCAGATAAGAGTTGATTTTATTAAGGATATCATCAAAGTGTCTTTGCTTGGTTCTGCCCATATTGAGATGAATTCCTAGGTATTTCAGAGGCAATGAGGTGCTAGTGAAACCAGTATAGTCAATAACCCAATTCTTCGTCTCAGCTAAAATCTTCTAGGGAAAAAGAAGTTGGCTTTTGGTGGGATTAAATTCCATTCCAGAAAATTGTTGGAAGGAGTGCAGACATTTCATAATGTGCTTGACAGCATTTTTGGAGGCATTAGAGAAGATCATGACATCATCTGCATAAATCAGGTGAGATATGAGGATATTAGACTTGTGGTGGTACCTTATGGATTAATGTGAAGCAGTAGTATGGTTGAGGAGTTTAGAGAAGTAGTCCATGGCCAAGATAAACAAGTGGGGGATAGGGGGTCCCCTTGTTTAAGACCCCTGGTAGCAGAAAAATAACCCCAGCAAGAGCCATTAAGGAGAATGGAGTGAGCATTAGCCTTGAGCCACCTTCTAATGAGACTGCAGAAATTGTTTTGAAAACCCCTAGCAGAGAGGGTCTCCAAGAGGAAATCCCTGTTTATAGTATCATAGGCCTTCTTAATATCCAATTTATAGATAAGATTGCCACTCCTGCATCGTTTATTCGAGTCCAAGACAGATCTCCGTGCCAATAAGATGTTGTCAACAATGGATCTACCTTTGACAAAGGTCTGTTTGGTTAGGGCTAATAATTTTGTCCAATAAAGGTTGAAGTCTATTGATAATAACTTTGCTGATGGTTTTGTTGATGATAGAGGTGAGGCAGATGGGTCTGAAGTGATCCCAGGTAGACTGTACACGGTATTTAGGAATTAAGACAAAGTTAGAAGTATGGAATAGTTGGGGAATGTCCCCTCCCAGAAAGGAGTTAGTAATAGCTTCAATAACATCAGATTTGATGACCTCCCAAGCTTTTTTGTAGAAGTCAGAGGTGAAGCCATCTGGACCAGCAGTTTTAGAGCTTTCAATAGAAGAGAGAGCTTGCCAGATTTCAGTTTCAGATGGAGGGGAGCTGAGGTTCACCTCATTGAGATACTGATAATTCTCCTTTAAAAGATCAGGGATAATTGGGATTCTTTCCACATTAGGCTGCTACATTAAGTTGCTAAAATGTTGAGTAACACTTCTACCTATCTCCAAATGGTGAGAGATCCACTCCCTAGTGTCCTTTCTAATGTTATGAATATAGTTGCATTTTCTTAAGTATTGGAGGTAAGCATGAAAATAGGCAGTATTCCTGTCTCCATCAGCAAAGTGATTAACAAATGCCTTTCAATTGAGGTACATTTCTTGGATATCAATAGACTGCATTAATTTTGCTTCAGCAGCAATCAGATGGGGGCTAAGGTCACTATTCTCCTGTGTTTTCTCTTCAAGAGCCAAAATATTTTGTTCAGCCTCTTCCACCACAGAAAACACATTCCCAAATTGGTGCTAGCCCGATTTTTTAAATTTATGGCTCAAATTTTGGTGTAGATAGCACAGTTTAATCCAGGGGTCCTGATGATGAGAGTCCCTCCAATGATTTTTCACAAACTGCAGAAAATCAGGGTGAGTTGACCAGAAATTTTGATACCTGAAAGGGGGGCTAGTTGGGGTGCTAGGGGGGGGGGGGTAGTGAGGGTAATAAGGAGGGGCCTGTGGTTAGAGTAGGTGAGAGCAAGATGGGTAACTTGAGTATGGAGAAACTGAGACTGCCACAGCTCGTTTGCCAGAAATTTGTCCAGTCTTTCCCTGATAGAATTCCTTCTCCAAGTAAAAGGGGGCCCCTAAACCCCAAGTCATATAGCTCAAGTGACAAGAATATTATCCCCGAAGGTGATCATGGTCTTAACATTAGGTCTCGATACCCCTAAGCTTCTCGGTGGAGTGGAGATACGATTGAAGTCACCTCCCACAATCCGGTTATATATATATATATATATATATATATATATATATATAACCAAAATCAAAATATATTAATAATAGGAAAAAAATGTTAGAAAGTCTGAGGTAGGGAACATTTAAAAGGTCTTTTTTCCAAATAAAGGCTAAAGTAGAAAATGGGGGAATGGAAACAATAGAAGAACTGGATGCACTGCCCTGCTTGGCTAACTAGTTAGCTGTTCTATTGCCTGAATATAAAATGGAAGCTAAGGGAGAAGTATGGCTGCAAAGTTTTGATTTTTCTGGGCCAGTAGGAAATATGCTAAGGTTGGTTTTCCTCCATAGTTAGAGTCTGTAATAAAAGTGCAGAGTCCATCTCCACATGTAGATTAGTCCAATGATTAATGAAAGCCAGTTGGATGGCCCAAAAAATAGCTGCCACCTCAGCCTCCAAAGCATCCTGTACCTCAATTCGGGAGGAAAAGTAGAGAAGTCCCATGCCATTCTGATCTCTGAATACACCGCATATTCCAGCTCTAAGTTCAGAGTAACTGTCATATGTAATGACCTTAAGAAATGATGTGGGGTGCCACTTCTAAAATACAGGGGTCTCTAGAAACTTGGGGGACCTAAGCTGCCAAGAAGAGTTAGCAATATTGGGGAAGTTCTTTAGTGTCACTAACTTGAGAAGATATGCCTTGTAATTGGATGCTACCTTGAAAGTAGTAATAGGGATGTTATGGAATTTCAGTTGATTCCTAGCCATCCAGATGAACCAGGCCAGCATGAAAGGGATAGAACCCAAATGTACTTTAGACCAACCTAGACAGCAGTGAGTTATTAGTTCCCATTCCAGCCACAGTGTATTGATAGTTAGACCAGAGATGAAATTAAGCCAGACAGCTTTGGAGAATGGGCATTAAAAGAAAGGTGGGGGATGGACTCTTCAGCAAGCTTGAAAAAGTAACATTTAGAAGGGCCCCTTAATTTTTTGAGCTTGAGGATATCATCCACAGTTAACAGGTTATGGAATATTCTCCATCCCAGGAATGACATTAAGGGAGTGAGGAACTTATTCCAGAGGCAGTCACCCCAAGGAACAGGCACCCACTGATAGAGTTTAGAGTATATAAGTTTGGTTAAGCTATAAGTTTTGCAGGCAACAAGATGACTGAAAGACTTTATATATGCAAGAATGTATGAACTCAAATTTATATATGTTTATAATTATTTTGTAAAGTCCAAACACTCAACGCAAGCATACGTATCGTATAAAGTAAGAGAGGGCTCTAACGGAGTTCTGGTTATCGATTCCACAGGGAAGTACAAAGTATAAGAAAATGTTTCACAATATATACAATATAGCACTGAAATCCGATATTTAAATTGCACTTAAAGTTTAATACTACTTCTACTACCACAATGTAGAAAATAGTAACAATTAATTAAACTACACTTACTTCTAACAACTTTGAAGACAAAATTAACTAGCAAACACACTAAACTATGTATTTGAAAGTTTTTTGATATATGAGAAAAGTAACTTTCTTCTTGTAATGAGAATATGATGAGTGGATTGATATGGAACAATTATCTATGTTATTGTGCAATATAGGAGCATAGATGTTTCTTTACCCTTAAAAGAGTACCCCCTCTTCTAAGCATGAAAATAACATTGACATATTCTAAGTTTATTCACTAAATCTAAGGCTAGGCTGGGAGGATACCAGCTCTCACTTCGGAGCTCCCACTCACCCTTCACCCGAAGGCTAACCTTTAATATTTAGTTACTAATGTTAGAACCAATTTGGGGATTTCAGCCTGTCACCCTAAAATCTCTATATTGAAGTCCATCAAAACACATTTCTCTATTTATTTGCACTCAATTCCTATGAACTACGCAATTCATCCTTGGAAATTGAATGGATTTTTCATTATTGTTGTAGAACATTAAATCCTTTCAGAATTAATATTCAAAAACATATTTTAACATTTTAATTAGCCAAATCCAAAAGTAAATTAAGTTCAGAATTAAAAACCATCACAATTTCTTCAATACATTAAAAGCGCATCAAATCCACATCAATCCATCACCACAAATCTATGCAAGAAGAAAGATAAAGGAGACTACTCAAAATTCATGAAGAAGATACAATAAAATATGGATTTTATATATATAAAAAAAGTCATACAAACCACAAAAGAAAATACAACTTATCTTTTTATCTTCCCCAATGCAATTCCCTTGAAGTTCCTTTGAATCCTTATTCTCTCTTCTTTACAACACTTGATTCTCTCTTTATAATGAAATAGAAGAAGCAATTTATCACTTTACTTCTTCTCCTTCACTCCTTAGAGAAGAATTCCGCTCAAATCCTCACTTCTACACACTCTTCTCCTAAACCCTAACACTTAACACACACTAAACCACTAAGAGAGAGCAAGAGAAACTAAGAGAGCGCCCTTCTTTTCATCCAAAAATAGTTACTTATAGGTTAGGGTTGAAATCCCAAGAGTTTCCATAGGCATCCCTTCAAAAAGTCGCCAAAACTCTTTAAATTTGAATTTCACTGACTTCGGCCTCCGGCGGCGCTCGATCCTGCCATTAAATTCTGAAGTCTCTGGAAAATGGCGCCGGTGGCGCCAGAACATGTTTTCTACTTTTTTTCTCCTTTTTTCTCTGAATTCATTCCTTTTCGCATCTTTCACTCCAATCACCTAAAATCATCATACCTACAACAAATCATGAAAATACCTTTATTTAAAGTGCAATATCACCAAAAATAGGTAAAATTATATAGCAAAAATTGTATATATTTTTGGTGCATCACAAGAGCAAGAGAATCCTTCCTGGAAGTGTGAAAAGGTAATCTGGAAATGACATCAATAGAAGTTTGAGTCAAAATAGATTGCAACATCGATGGAGACCATTGATTACCTTCGCAATAGTCAGCCACCAAGAGTGATATATACACATTGGCATTAAGAGGCTGCAACATCCCTCAGGGCACCAGTGATCTAGCCAAAAATGAATCTGGCCTTCACCCAGTTCCTATAAGCACAGCTTCTCAGCAAAAGTTCTCACTTTGAGGAGACTGACCCAGAGCTTAGAGTCACTAATTTTCATCAAAACAAGAGTAGGACGAAAGCCTCTGTAGTGTTTCCCCAATATATACTTTCCCCACAGTGACTCATGCTACTTAAACTTAATCCAATGCTTGCACTTATTAATGTGCAGTACGTGAGCTAATCCTTTGAAACCAAGACCAACAAAAACCATAGGAACATCCACTTTTGCCAACTTGCCTATTGGATCTGTTTTCTCTGGTCCGACCACAAGAATCTGTTGAAACATCTCTCCAAGTGTAGTTGGGTGCTCTTCTTCATTCCAGCCATCTTCCTCATTAGGCAAGAATGATTTGGTCCAACAAGCAAGTTATTTGCCAATCTTAGTAATGACTTCATCAAAGTGCACTAGTTTGAGCCTACCTTTGAGGAGAGGCACCCTCAATACTTGAATGGCCATTAGAGGTAGAGAACTCAAAAAAATTTAGAAGCCATTGTTTGAAGGGGATTAGAGTTATGCAGTTGAATAACAGTTGACATTTATGAGCATCAAACTCTATACCAGAGCTTAGTTGGAAAGACTTAAATCATTGTATGGTTTGCCTAGTTGCAAGTTTAGTGGCTCTAAAAAAAGGAATTACATCATATGCATATAGGAGGTGGCTGATAGGCACATTGGACTTATGAAGAAATATATTTGTAGAATTGGGTGGAAGCCTACTGTCAAATAAATCTAGAGAAATAATCCATAGAAAAAATGAAAAGGGTAGGGAAATGTTGATCTTTTTGCTTCAACCCCCTAGTTGCTGAGAGAGAACCATAAGCCTTTCCATTGATAATAACTGAGTTGACATTCCCTTGCAGTCGTCTAGAGACCAAATCACGGAAGTCGGACTGAAATCCCCTAGCTGTCAAAGTCTCCAGGATGAATTCTCAGCTTATAGTGTCATATGATTTTTTTAAGTCCACCTTATAGATTAAGTTTCCACCTCTGCACTGCCTCTACAAATCAGTAAGAAACTCCTAGGCTAAAAGCACACTGCTAGTAATGCTCCTCCCAGTAATGAAGGCAGCTTGGTTTGATCTGATAAGATGAGGGAGATGGGGTTTCAATCTATTAAAAAATTTTTTACTGATAATCTTGCTAAATACAGTGTTCAAAGAGATAGGCCTATAATATTTCCATTGAGACCTTTCAGAAGTTTTGGGTACCTCCATTGTAGTGGAGGCACTAAAGTAGGTAGGGAGAGAACTACCCTGAACGAATGACTGCACGACCTTAATAAATTCAGCTTGGGTTATCTGTCAAGTGCTCTTATAAAAATTTGAAGTAAATCCATCTGGTCCAGCTGTCTTACCACTGTCAATACATTGGAGAGCACTCCAAATCTCCTCAGCAGAAGGGATATCAATAAGGCTCAGTTGGGAGACATAAGCAATGTTATCATGGAAAAGAGTGGCATCAATTGAGGTTCTAAAAATAGGTGGAGGGTTTAGAACGTTGTGCAATTATTCACAGCATCCTGTGCAATGGCATCAACATCATGAATTATGGTTCTCTGTGCATTTTGGATGGAATGTATAACATTGCATTTCATCTTATATCTTATACAAGAATGGTAGCATTTAGTATTCCTGTCCCCCTCCTTGAATTTATTAATGGAAGCTTTTTGATGTAGAAAGTTATTCAGCTAGGTAGATACAGTAAGAAGCTGTTCATTAGCTTCCATGAGTTGAGCCTCATCCACATTTTTATCAATAACAGTGTTCTCTAAATCACTTTTTGTTTAGCTTGATCCACCATTTTGTAAATGTCTCCAAAGATAGCTCAATTCCACTGTTTTAAGACCTTGCTTAGATGTTTTTGAAGAAGCCACAGGTTGATAAGTGGATCAGGATGAAGGATATAGCCCAATTAAATGAGAAAGTAGTGAGGAAGTCATAATGCTTAGACCATACATTCAAATATCTGAAGGGTGCAGATCCATTTCTAGGGGAGGTATTGATGGATATAAGTAAGGGTCTATGGTCAAAACCAGCAAAATTTAAATGATTCATCGACGTATGCAGGAGTTGCTGGAACCAGTAGTCATTGGCAAGAAATATATCCAATCTTTCCCAAGTGTGGCCTCTCCTACAAGTATGCTGAGGCCCAATGAACCCCAAACTAAACAAACAAGACTCTTGGATGTTATCATTGAATCTAGTTTTAGTGGAAATGCAAGGTGACCTTCCCCCCTTCTTATCAGTAGGGGAGGAGAAACAAATAAAATCCCCTCCCACCAGCCAGCTAAAAACCATGGAAGCACTAATGACATCAAGATTAGACCAAAGCTCCTCTTAACCAGAGACATTACAACTTGCATAGATAACAATAGCAAACCCAGAGCTACCAGCCATATTAATGGTAAAATGGAGAAATTGAGGATGGTTCAAAATAATGAAAAGTTGAATTCTTGTCTGCAAAGAGCCAAATCTTATTATTACAATTAGCCATATGAGTGAACCCATGGAATTGTTTCACAACCATTGTTGGGTGTTTGTATACCAAAGGTTCAAGAATAGCCATACACCAAAATTTATGTTTCCTATTGAGATGTATTAGTATCTTTAAAGATTTGGGGTGAGCAATCCCCCTAATATTCCAACATATGAGATTAATCATGGTGAGAAGGTTTGGATTTACCCATTTTAAGCCTCGTGAAAGAATCCCTTCTGGTGTTGTATGAACTGACAGCCTTTGTGATTAATGTATCCTCCAGTGGAGACTTACCATCTTACTGCTGCTTTCTCTTTATCTTGCCTTTTTGAATGTTCCAATCAGCCTCCAACTCCTGCTGCATGACAGTAAGTGGAGCCACTACAGAACCTTGTAAGCTGTTGTTAAAGGGAGGCTCCACCTTCACAATGTCACTACTGTTAGGATAAGTTTGTAAATCCACCTCAACTATTTCCACAAGAGAAATAGTGTGCTGCTCAGAGGAGGAAAAGCTAGGGGCCAATTGGGTAGTGTGATGGCTAGTAACTAAAGGCTCAGGAGGAGAGGTAACATCAAGGGATGGATTAGGAAGTGTAGAGGGCAGAAGAGGATTAGGAGCTATCTCAGTGGGGAATTCAAAAGGGAGGGAAGGCGGAGAGGGGGAGATAGGGGGAACACTGGGGGGAATAACAGTGGGGGGAGTGGGGTGGATAGTGGGAGGTAGAGTAAAGAGAAGGGGGGGGGGGGATAATAGGAGGCAGCAAGGATGTTGTGTGTGTGTGTGGGGGGGGGGGAGTAGGATGGAGAGTGGGAGGTTGGGGTGAGGGTATAGGTAAGGATGGGGGTTAGTGGAAGTAGTTGAGTGGAGTGTGGGTCTAGTGGGTCTCAAGGTTTGATGGAGTCTATAACACTTCTCATTAGTTTGCCCAAACATTATGCAATGTGAGTAGTAATAATGTTTGTGCTCCATGATGATTGGTTGAAAGTAACCATCATGTGTTGAGCCCAACCAGATTTCCTTAAATGCGGAAAGAGTGATATCCCCTTCAACTAGCAATAGAAGGTCAAGTTTGATTGAAAGTGGGAGTATCAATCTTTATAGGTTTGCCCAATTGATACCCAATAGAATAAAGAGTCTTAGGATGAAAAAATCGAAGTTGTAGTTCAGGAAGGTTAAAACAAATGGGAATGATAGGAGATTCTTTACGGGGTTCGAAATTAGGTGTCCACTTTAGAAGTTTCATTTGAATCCCATTAACGGTGAGAACTTCTTAGAGAAAATGTAGGTATAATCTTCTTCATTAGCAAGTTGGATCATTACATGCCTTCCATCGAATAAGCCAATCTTCTAGGTGCAAGTTAATTTGAAATCATCAAATGTCTTTCTTATAGCATCCATTTTAGGATGGCTTGGTTGGAATTTCCCAATTAATGTAAACTGGCATCTAGCATTTAATCCAGCTAGCTCAGCATCCGTGAATATAAGTACAGGGTTGCCCCTTTTTCGGGTACCTTTTTTAAATAGAAAGACATCTTCAGTGGTAGCCATGGCATCCTGGTAGGACTAAGGGATCACAAGTTATTCTTCAATAGGTTCGGGCCAGAAGTGACTTCAGCATAAGTGAATCTGCCAACAAAGTTGGGGTCAGCGTTTTGGTGGAGAGGGTCCATTACAGCAATGGAATAGTCCTGAGAGAACAGTCCTCAATGCCGCAATGGAATAGGAGAAGAAGCAGAGGGTTTAGCACCATTGGAACAACGAATGTAAGCAGTAAAATTAAAAAAATTGCAACCCGAGAAAAACCTACTATGCGTAAAATCACTACACCAAGCAATGGAGGTGCAGAAAGACACCCAAGAAATGCGAATAGCAACTGCAAAGACAGAACCAAACAACTTCAGCACGAGGGGAAGATAGTGCGCAGCCATTGAAACCCTAGCAGAGCTAGGCCAGCCACCGACACCATGTTTTATTATATATATAATCAATTATGCTATATCTAATCAAGTCTAAATTTATCTCCAAAGTTTAAGGTACATTTATTAAAATTCCAGGATGTATTCCTCATTTTATTTGATTTTTTTTCAACCATTTCCAACACTATTATTAGTGGGCCTAATTATGAGAGTTGGGCGGGTAAGCTAACCTACCAACGGTCCGTCGATTCAACAACACTGCTCCTGCAATCACGAACGTTACTCTTTCGCGTGTCATGGCATGTATGAACATCTAAACTAAGCGGCATATATTCAGGCCATATGGATGGATTTGTCGTGACTGAATAAAACGGTCCAAATCCCTTAAATTTTGCTGCATGTTCTTTTCTATTTCTCTAATAAATCGGCCAACCGACAAAATACTGACTTCTAATGTTATTAGATGAAAAATAATTATTTTTTATATGACTTAGATCGTCAAAATTTTAAGCTGCTATTTGGGTTCACTCTATGTTTTATATTTTTTTTATTTGTTTTAATTTATTTTATTTTGACTTCTTTTTCATTTTCTTTTTTGATTTTAACAAAATATATTATTACCTCTGCCATCCATTACATTGGCATCCCCCGAATTAATTTTATTTGTAAAATTTACATTCTTACCACACAATTCTTCCGTATTTGCTTATCTACCACCTAAATTTCAAGTTTTACATATGTACTATCTATGCATGAAAATGTGTATTGCATTCTTTTCAAAGGTAAAATATTAAAACTTGTGTGGAATGAAAAATTTGAATGATAAAAATATAAATATTAAAATTTAGGTGTTAAATAAATACATAAGAAATATAGGTTGTATGTCCCTTTTATTTTCATGTTTCATTTTTTTTTTTTCCGCGATATCTAAAATATCGTATTCTTCCATTTTTAATGTATCCATAACTTAATTCAACAAATAAAAAAAAACCTATTAATAAAATTTAGTCTGAGAATGAAATATTATAATATAACAACTCATTAAATTTGCATCGGTTCTTAGATTCACACTTATCATTCAAATGATCATCTAAATGTTAATTGGCAGCTGCACAAATCATAAAACAGATCATGGGATGTCATTGAAGGCATTTGGCATTGGAGTCAGGTTCGGCATTCAAGAAGGCACTAGGGCCGAGTACGGGGTCAAAATGAGGGGAGTTTGTTTTGAAAATACAGAAAAATAGTTTTTTCCTGTTTTATGATTTTGAAAAACAAAAATATTTTATTTAAAAATAAAATAAAATAATATAGAGTAAAACGAGAAGTAAATATTTCTTTGTTTTATATTTTATATTTTGAAAATCAAAACAAAAAAAGGAAGAAAAAAAGTGATATATAATAATAATAATAATAATATTCTTAAGATTATTTCTGAGCATGGTGTTGTTCTTACTGACTTAGAGCAAATTGGTAATAGTGCTGCAAACTATTTCTCTAATCTCTATGCTGACACCACACATGTCACTTCTGTTGATCCTGCTCTCTTTGCTGACTAAAAGGAATATGTGGCTTCACTCTCTGTATCTGAAATTCCAACATAACAGGAGATTCTCACTGCACTCAAGGGAATTCATTCCGACAAAGCCCCTGGTTCAGATGGTTTCACTTCAGCTTTCTATATTACTTGTTAGGACATCATAAAATCTGAGGTAATCCTACCCATTCAGAGTTTCTTCCTTGGGGAAGACCAAGGTAAATACTTTACTGCAGCCATGATGTATTGATTCCCAATTCTTCTGATAAAACACATTGGAAAAACTTTAGATCCATCTCTCACTACCATCATCTCCAAAATATTAAGTAATATTCTTGTATCTCGGCTACAACCTCATCTAGCTACTAATATTTCCCCTCAGCAGTCAGCCTTCATTAAAGGTACATAAATTACTGATAACATTTTTCTTGCTCAAGAAATCATTGAAAACCTTGATAAAAAATGCAGAGGAGGTAACATGGTTGTCAAAATTGACATTAAGAAGGCTTTGGATACTCTTAGTCGGGACTTTATTATCATTGTTTTGGTTGCTCGAGGTTTTAATGATGCTTTTTGTTTTATTATTAAAAGGTGGCTTTCTAATAATCACTATAGTGTGTTGGTTAATGGAAACTCATATGTTTTTTTCTGCTAGCAGGGGCATAGAGTAGGGAGATCCTCTCTCCCTTACTATTTTCCTTATGGTATTTGGTTATTTCTCTAGTTTGTTAAAAAAATTGCTGCTCAATAATCTCCATTCTAAATTCTCACATAAAGCCAAAATATTAGTTAACCACCTTCATATGCTTATGTTGTTATCATTTTTTCTAATGCTTCCAAAATCTCTCTTAAAACCTTAATGTCTATTTTACAAGAGTTCAAAAATTGCTCGGGTTTGGTCTTCAATTGTGATAAATGCCAACTGATTTTTGGAAAACATGTCTTATGACCAATTATTAATTGGGCCATTACATACACTGGTTTTAAACACTCTTCCCTCCAGTTGAAATACCTTGGTGTTAATCTGCTTAGAGAGAGGATTAAGCAGACACATATGGATGAGGTTGTGGATAAAATTAAGAAGAAAATTGCTATTGGAGAAATATATTTCTATATAATGGGTGCAGGATCACTCTTCTTTCTAGTGTGCTCTAAAGCATCTCTCTTTATGCCTTGCAGGTATTTAACCCTAAAAAATGTGCTTTAAAGACATTGGATAAAATTTTCAATAAATTTCCATGGTCTAGGAGTTTTTCTAAGAAGCTATGGGTATCGTGGAATAAAACTTGTAAGCCCACTAAATCTGGGGGCTTTGGCTTCAAAGCTTTAATTCACACAATGGAAGTCATTATGTCCAAGCTTTGGATTAAATTTTGGTTGGAACTTCTCTTTAATCTACATTTATGCATAAAAAATGTTACCCACCCTTCTTATGTCATGTGGAAGGTGGGTGACTCCAAAATATGGAAAGCCATTCTGAATGCTAGAATAATGGCTAACCAGTTCATTGTTTGGGATGTTGTGGAGGGAAATATATCCTTCTGGCTTGACAATTGGGGCATACCTAATCTATTGAATCATCTTCACCCACCTCATACCAATCATCAACGGGTTTCTAATTGCTGGAATCAGGCTATATAGGATTTGGAGAAGCTACGTGCTCTTTTGGGAGAGCTCCTTGCACCCAGAATTGCCATTACTTCCTTTAACCCCACACAAAAGAATACCCCTATTTAGAGGAAATCTTCATTTCAGTCAGTGAGTAAGATGATTTATGCTAAACTTCATACTTTTCCTGATTGGTTTTGGGGGGACGCTAGATTTGGCAAAAATATTTCTCCCCAACCATCTCTTTTTTTCTTTGGAGGTATCTCTCCTCCTTACTCCATTTAGGTGATATTTTGAAATTAGAAGGGTTAAGACTTGCTTCTGTCTGCCACTTTGTATGAATACTGAGGAGGACTATTTAAACACTTTCTTTACCTACTCTTTCTCTATATGGTTTGGGATATGTTTGGTTCAAATTTTGGCATTGTTTGGAGTCAAACAAGCACTTTAATGATCTATCTGTGGGCTTGGAAGCATATTAAGAACAATATACTTCACTCATTTCCATTGGTTATCTTGTGGTTCTTGTGGGCAACAAAGAATAGTCGTAAACATACTAATTCTCCTCCCTCTCCTCTGCTCACCACTTTTTATATCATGTCTTATTATCATAAGACTATTTAAGCAACAAATTTGGTTCACAAACTAGTTAGGAGGGATAGGCTCCCAATTTTAGTTCATTGGCATCCTCCTACTCTTGGGTGGGTTAAGGTGAATGTTGATGGTAGTTGGAGTAATCTGTGGGCTGCGGTGGGTGGGATTTTAGAGATCATGCTGGCAAATTATTGTGTTATTTTTTTTCTCCTGCTGCTATTGATTCTCCTCTCCTTGCTAAATGTTAGGTTATTTTTCTGGCCCTTAAAACTGTTATTCCTTTAAACTACAAGGTACTTATTATTGAAATAGATTCAAAATTGCTTTATGACATTTTGGTGGGAGCTTTAGATCCACAGTGGGAGTTATTTTGTTTGCTAAGAAGAATTGGAGACTATATATCTATGCATCATATTTCTGTTGAATGGCATTTTATCCACAGGAAAAGCAACTCCCTTGTGGATTGGTTAGCTAGGCATGTTGGTGACATGCCTTTTGTGGCGTAAACCCCACCCCTCCCCTCTGTGTGTTATTCTCTGGGGATGCTCTGACACTGCCTTAAGTCAGATCATAGTTGTGTTTGGTTCTCTTATGCTGGGTTTTCCTTCAATTATGCATAACTTTCTATGCAAGTTTACTAACGGGAGAACATTTATACAATATTGCAACATGCATTTTAATGATATCTATTTTTTTTACAGCTATATTATTTGCTTGGTGACATTAACTGGTTTGGTCAGCTCTTTAACTGGGAGAATTCTACTGATGGTACTTTGTTTTTTTTTTTTGTTGGTGAGGAAAGGATGTTCATCAGAGCCTTATTTCTTATCCCGTGGATTGTTTTGCTGGAGAAAGGGAGCTTTTCTTCTCAACTTTTCTGGATATGCAATCAGATGCCTCTGCTTTGGAGCCCCTTTGTATCCTCATATTTTCTATTCCTACTAACTTCATTTGCTGGGATACCTCTGACCAAGAACCTTTTCTTTGCAGCCAATTTCCTTGTATTGATGCATACACATGAGTGTTTTAATGTTTGGGAATACTTTCTGTTGGTTTTGAAATTTTTGGGGGTTTATTTGTAATTTTGGAGGATATTTTTTTTTGTGTATGTTGTACTGTGGGAGGTGGAACCTCTAAAGATGAGTTCAATGTATTTTTTTGGTTATTTAGACTTGGGGATCCACGTTCCCTCCCCATTTTTGTATCTTCAATATATTAACACGTAGGGAGCCATGAGAGCTCTTTCCAAAAAAGAAATAAATATATATATATATATATATATATATATATATATATATATATATATATATATATATATATATATATATTGTACATGCTAGAACTGTAGACACGATTTGCAAAGCAATTAAGCGACCCAGGATAGTGGTTGGATGGCTTAGGAGTCAGACCAAAAGTTCATGATCTGAATAGCTCATTCAACAACAAATTGTCTGGTCAAAAGCAACCGGTAAACTATGATGAGAGACTCAATCGGTGAAGCACGGCTGTTCTCCCAATCGCCTGGAGGTTCATTATAATAGTGCCCAATTTTATCTAATCATCCAAACATTTTTTTACTTCTGCAGGCACAATCGCAATCCGACTAGCCCCCACAATCAACTAAACTAAAGTGAGTCAACTAGTTGGTTACCTCCATATTTAAATTCAAATTGTAATACATATTTGGTATAAGATTAACACAACTAAACGAATTAAGAGGGATTTCCATAACAGTTCCCTTTTTTCTATAATTGTGCAAAAAAACTTCTATAAATAGGAGGAAAAAATACGAATAGAAGGATCTCTCCCCGTTCATCCATGAAAAATTCTCTAAATCATCCTACTCTCTCTTCCTCCTTTCTCTCATCTCTAACTCCTGAGACGTGTGTTCACAAAGAACACTTATGATTCAACATCCTAAATCGTGGTGCGGTGAGTGTGGACGTGACCCAAATGAGAAGCAGAGTCAACTATGAAGGAGAATCCTTGCAGACAGAAATATCACCCATGGAGTTCAATAGAGAGACAACATGTTGAGACATACAAAAAGAGGTCCAAGCACTTAAAATGTAATAATGGACCAGTTTGAGGCTCTTCATGCGGTCATAATCCTACAAAACGCATAACCATTGCCCATAGAAGAGGAATCTCATGGAAACTGCCCCCAGAAGGCTCCCCTTGACAATCCACCAGCGCCCCATGTTTGGCCTAGTGACAGACCAACAGAAGGAGTAGGAGAATTCCAACTGACAGACAAGGGTGCATCTATGTCTGCAGTTCCACATCAGGTGTACCGAGTACCTAGTGAAAGCATATTCTCGGGCAGTTATGAATAGCGCCTTCTCCTAAAGGATCCAAGAAATAGTACCTTCCATGAAGCTCAAAATTCTTCACTTTGATCCTTTTGTTGGGAAGAGCGATCTGACCGATCAGCTTGCTTCTTTTGAGTTGATGGTCGGAGTCTTACATATCAAAGACATCATGAAGTGCTGGTTGTTCCTAACCACGCTAAAAGAAGCCACACACCAATGGTTTAATAGCATACTAAATGGAGTCATCTCGTCATTCCTCGAATACTGTAAACTTTTGTTGACGCGCTCTACTAAAGTACAGAAAAAGTGGAAGGATACATAGACCTTACTTCAAATCAGATA
The DNA here is from genome assembly GCA_022702705.1 of Papilionanthe hookeriana x Papilionanthe teres. Taxonomy (NCBI): domain Eukaryota; kingdom Viridiplantae; phylum Streptophyta; class Magnoliopsida; order Asparagales; family Orchidaceae; genus Papilionanthe; species Papilionanthe hookeriana x Papilionanthe teres. Next base: position 105,675,977 of record CM040428.1, on the reverse strand, counting down.
AGGGAGAACGAAAGACTGCGCGCTTACATCACTCACTTCCAAAAGAAAATTTTGAAGGTAAAGAATTTAGAGCCCTTCATCGAGCAGACCTCCCTAAAAATAAGGTATTTGCAACAAGAAATTCAGGTATGAGCTGAACTTACTCAAGAAAAGGACCATCGCTGAGGTCTTGGAACTAGAAAATAACAACATCACCGCCAAAGAGGACCTTTTGAGTCCTCAGAAATTATACCGAGGCATCCAACCACTCGCCGTAGAAGCAGAATGATCGGGATGATGACAGAAGGCTAAAGAATGAACGAAACCTTGACCATTGATCAAACACAACCCATGATCTCAGGAAAACTGGGAGACCAAATGAGGTAGCCAAGGTTAGTAACGACGCTCCTCCGATCAACAGCTACCTGGGTACTTCGAGCGACCGCACATGTCAGGTGCTGGAAGGTTCAACAACCCTTATTGTTTTAATTTTAGAACTAATTTTGGCCATTCAGAATAAGGACTACCTCAAGAAATCCTCACTACTCAAGACGACTCTAGCTTTACGCAATCCGAATAAGTATTACGCCTACCGTTGGGACCATAGGAACGACACAGAGGATTGCCATCTCCTAAAAAATTTGGTAGAGGTGCTCATTGATCCACCGTTAATTATGCTTAAGATATAAATATACATACATATATATACATATATATATATATATATATATATATATATATATATATATATATATATAATGATTTTATAATGTGGATATTATTGAAGTATACTTATGGTTTATTAAGTAATATAGGAAGATATCGAACCTACAGGGAAAGTGATAAATAAAAAAATATTATCTTATAATTTATCAAAGATTTTACTCAAAATAAAGATAATATTTTAGGAAAGATAATTCGATTCTTTTTGTAATTTTATAATTTAAAATGAAAGTAAGTAACTACATTAACTAAACTTTTGTAAATGAAACTTATGCAAATGATATATCTTTTTCCTTTTTATGAATCAGTAACAAGTTATGGAGAGTATTTTTTGTGGAATTATCTTAAAATGTGTTGTGCCAAATAGAAGCAATGATATTCGTTACCCTTACTAGAGATGCGATAAAGAACATAGGTTAATTCACTGTTTTAAAAATGTTGAAGACGGGTTAGGCAGGAAAGATACTAGCTCTCACTCTAGAGTTTCTTCAATTCCCTCCACTTAGGGGCTAACATCTCGTATGAAAAAACAAAAAAATAAATCAAATTGGGGTCTTTATCTTGTCACTCTAAAGTCCTTTAATTCTACACACATCAAAGTATATTTTCCTATTTATGTGCACTCAACCATATGAATTACACTCTCAATCATATAATCTCATGTGATTCTTTCCAATTGTTGAATGAGACCATACTGTACTAGATCATACATGTTCTCACAACAAATTTTAACATCTTAATTGGCCAAATTAAGATGTAAAAAAAGTGCAAGGATTTGAATCATTACAACTTCTTCCAACATTTAAATCATATACTTCACACAACATATTTCCATAACTTAATTACTTCATGACTTAAGGAAAAAGATAAAAAAAACTACTCAGAATTCATGGAGAAAATGTAAACACAACATGATTTAAAAGTTGAAATTATATTGAAAACATAAGAAGTCTTAATTAAAATCAAATGTAATACAAAGATAAAGACTTAACTGTAAATCGTCTCTACAAAACTCTTGAAGTTCCTTTGAAAACTTTGCTTTTCCTTACAATACTCTTTAGAGGTTAGCGCCCAACTCTGTGGTCTCAAAATCTTAATTCTACTTCTAATACAAACTATATAAAATGAAGTGAAGATGGTGAAGTGGAGATGTGTATTCTAAGATAACTTTCTGACATAAACCTCACTCTTAAATAATAACCACGCCCTCCAACAATAATCATATTTCTGATCTTCAAGTCCTCCTTTTATACTTTTCCAAAAGGTGTCTTTCTATCTCTTCAAACTGTGTCTAGATTCAACGTATCTTCCAAGAGATGAATCCATTTAAGTGTATTTTGAATTAAATTTGGCGCCAATAGGAAGTTACCCACTTTCTCGCCATGAGGAGCGTCAAAAACCTCTTCAAAATGGTGCCTTAATTAAAATAACTCCTCTTTTTTAACTTCCGCGCGTAAGTACGAGGAACCAGTGCTTAGTCGCGAGCCTGCTGGCGGTTAAGCTCCAAATATGGGAGCATAGTCGAGGAGCCTTGGCACGTAAGCGCGGTTCTGGTGCTTAGCAGCCACACATCACTTTTTTAATTTTATTCATTTTTGCTCCAAATTAGATCCTTTTTCACTCTTTTCATCAAAATCATCCATTTAATCATAACTGAAAGAAAAACACACAAAATACCTTCTATTAAAGTGTAATATCATAAAAAATAGGTATAAAAATGTGTATAAAAACACTATATATTTTAGGTGTATCAAAATTGCCCAAACTTGAAATGTTATTTGTCCTCTAGTGACACTTTAATCATATAAAAATTATACAACTAAATTATTTGATGAGTTTCTTTAGGAGTTTTTAAAATTTTGTTCTATTCATACTCATGTATCAAATTTAGTAAAGGAGACCAATTTAAAGTTTAGGAATCTCTTAAGTAAAGGTTAATGAAAACTACTAGTTCATATCTAATTATGAAATATTTTTAGATTCTTCAAAATATAGGGCTTAGGAATTTTATTTTTTTTACTTAAAAATCTTTACTAAAAATAATTATACTCACTATATTATATTTATAAGCTTCAAGTTTTTCATCAAATCTTATACTCTAAAAGATCAGGTGTAGAACTAATTTTTGATTAGGCTCTTAAATCCTTATAAAAATTATACAACTAAATTATGTGATGAGTTTCCTTTAAAATTATTTGACACATGAGTAGGAATAGAAAACTATGAATACTAAATTTGAGGAATTTGAATATCTAAAATTTGCAGGTATTAAAAACATGAATGAAAATGACTAGATTCAAAATATAAAAAAAAGATATAAAAAAAATTCAAAAGTCTTCTAAAGTAGTGGAGGACATAAAAGTAAATTCACACACTTATACAAAAATTAATAACTAAGACATATATATGGTAGTGAATTGAAACGATAAGTATGAAATTTTAATTAGTAGATTTTAATAGCATTTTAAAAATTTCCTAAGTAGTTTCTGGAAAAAGTTCTAAACTAATAAACAAAACACACTAACAAATCACTAAGACATTTACTATCAAAAACATTCATATCACATATCACAAACATAACATCCATAACTAAAATAAACACAAAATCAAGTGTCTTAGCACTATTACAACAAAATCTCTTTAACATCCATAAATGATAATAAACCACACAACAACAATAAAAATAGAAATAGTCCACCACATATCACATCACAAAACATAACTCAAAATAAAATATCAATCCTAATCATCTTCTTCCTCATCATCATCATCCCCTTCGTTCCAGGTACGAGTAGGCACATATGGGCTATAATGTGGATGAGTAGGTAGCACAACACTAAAATCACTTCTAATAATTCTATTCATATAACTATGATAATTCCCCTTATACTCACTATGTTTATGAAGATATACCCCCATATGGTCTACTTTCCCATCTAAATCATGCACTCGATCCACAATATAGTTAACATTATCTCTTATCTTATTAAAAACCATAGTTTGTGAATCGGAAAACTGACCTGAAGATGCCAGATACGTGGAATAACGAGATGTAGATGCAGCAGAAGCAGATGCATTGGAACCCTAGAAAATCCTCCTCTCCAGCCAAAAATTGAATGCTTCGCAAAAGTCTTCAAATTTAAACTATTAATAAGCTTAAGAGGTTGAACAACCCATTACCAATTCTCAGATCTAACACGACAATGCTCACACAATGAATGTATAATGGAAGCAAATTGACCGGGGGTGCTGCGGTGCTGCATAACTACATGTGTGTTTAACCAGTGTAAAAATAATATTAAAAAATAACACAGTTACCCCTTTATCAACGCAAGTATACGTATCGTTCAAGTAATTTAAGGCTCTAATAGTGTCCTAGATATCGATCCCACAGAGAAGTTAGAGATTATGAACTAATTAAAGCAGTTGCAATTACTATCTAGTATACAGAAATAAAGAACACTTATACTATACTCTATTTACTAATTTTTGAATGGAAGATTGCAATTTAGAAAAGTATCTCTCCCCTTGTTAAGAGAATTAAGTGAATGGATAATAAAACTAGATAGAATTGTATTGTGCTAAAAAGGAGCATTCATATTCTTTACCCTTTAGTCCAGGCATAAAGAATATTGACTAACCCTATGCTTGGTTACTGAATCTGCGTCTAGGCTGGGAGGATACCGACTCTCACTTTGGAGCTCCTACGTTCTCCTGGCCTGAGGGCTAACATCTACACTTCAACACCCAAACGATAGGACTGAAATGAAGATTTTAGTCCGTCACTCTAAAATATCCAATTCTACACCCAATAAATAACATTTCCTTATTTATTTGCACCCTCCTTTCAAGGCTTTTGCTTTCCCTGAATCTTGGATGTAATCTTTACTTTAGTTGTGAAATCAACATATTTTAACAGTTCAATTGGCCAAATTGAAATTAAATTAAGTAAAAGATTATCAAAATTTCTAATGAATATTTTAGACACAACTAATTTAATTTTCCATTTCACAAAATCTCAAAAACAAGGAGAAAGACAAAAAGGACTACTCAGAATGCATAGGAAGAATAACACAAAACTTAGATTTCATATAAAATTAAAGTTATAAAACAATAAAGATAACTTATCTCGATTTTTCTCCCCAAGATAACTCCTTGAAGTTCCTCTGACTCTTCCTTCTTGTACAACACACTAAACAAAACTCACTATTATACTCTCTAGAACACACTTACACACTAAAGACACTAATAAGACACTAAAAAAGGACACCAAGGACACCAAGGACACACATTCAGCCTAAAATTGTCTTTATTTAAAGAGGGAGAAATCTTTCTAAAGGTTGCTTAAGCACCTCTTCAAAAAGCATCCAGATTCATTGAACATTGCTTGAACCGACTTTCTCACCATCGACGGGCTTATAGAACACAGGTCAACTGCTCAGGCTCGTTGTCGGCGGGCTCCTTTATAATATATTCGAATGCTCTCGGGGAAAACACGCCGTCGGCGTCTTAGTTTAATTTTTATCTCTTTTAATCCTTTTTGTTCCAGATTCACTCCTTTTCTCATCTTTTTGCTCCATTATCTATAAATCTTCATTCCTGCAATAAATCACAGAAAATACCTTTCTTTAAAGTGCAATATTAATATAAAATTGGTATGAATTTCTCAATACATTTTTCTCTGGTCAAAATCCCCCAAACTCAACTATTACTTGTCCTCGAGTAATTTTGATACTACGTAAAAATAATGATTATTTGTAGTATAGTTTTAATTCAGAAATACTATGAATTTTATTTACATAAATGTTATAGTAAAGTTTATTAGAAAGATTTTTACATAATTAAATTAATTCTATAGATGTAAGGTCATTTAGTCATCAAGTTTAAGATTTCTAGTCTTCTATTTATTTCAAGAATGACTATATATTACAATATTAAATTACTTAAGATATTCAGATGAAAGGAAATTCATGAAAACTCTATTTAGTAAAAGGCTAATCCATATATATAAGTTCAGAAATGTAAATGAGTTTACCATTTAGGTTGATTCAATCAAAGCCAATTTTTGATAAGGCATCTCCTCAAGCTTCTCCTCACTTACTTTTTCTTTTTTATTTGGATTGCATTTCAATCCTATATTTTTTTTCTTTTCTTTTCAGTGATTGTTTTTCAATCCTTGTTTTTGTTTTTCTTTTTCAAGTGAGGATTACTGTATCTGGATAGTCTATTAATGATTTTGAACTTCACTTTCCTCTTCCTGAATTTGAAACATGAAACATTTCCTTTTCTTATATGTATTTTATAGTTTTTACATCATTGAGTTTCAATCTTTTCTTTCTCAACTAAATACTTAAGAATTTAATATTTTAAGATAAAGTTTTCTTTACTTTAAATAGTTAACTATATTCTTATCCTTTTATTCCAAATATCTTATTCTACAAAAATAGTTTAATCATAAAAAAATATTTCTTTTAACTTTCTATAATAGTTAAATAAAATAATTCTAGTTTACTGAATTAAATTCACTACAGAAAATCATTTTTATGATAATTTTTTAAAATATTTATTTGAGAACAATTTAATAGTTAAATTTTGTTTTCCCTCCCCCAAACTTAAATTTTTCCATCTAATCATATAGGTGGAAAGAAAACATACTGGAAATTTAAATTATACCTTCGTGCTTTAGGTATTTTTCTTTTTGAAGTTCTGTAGGTTCTTTTCATCACTTAATTAAACTATACTGTCAATAAATTTCTACACACGTATAACATTAAAGAATTTACTGGGTAAGGAAATTTTGAAAAAAATACAAAATACTAACACAATTTACTACTACATTTAATTACTTTACCTATTAAAGTACCAAACACAATTAACACAACATCCACATACAATTCACTAATTCAATTTCAGAGTTACAATCACAGTCTGAAATATAAAAATTAACAATTACACTGATGTAAATAACTTATACAACAAAGTTTAAATGACTTATACAACATAATAATCAAAATACATAAACTAAAGAACAAGACTAAATTGAAGAAAACAACAAACACATAACACTAGTATCTAATCGTAGAATATAATCTTCAGTATCAAAATCCAAAGCTATATCCTCATCTCCTTGTTCAGCAGGTTGATTAGGCTGGTAGTGAGTATAACGAGGGCACTCAGGAAATATAACATCAAGCTCCCCTCTCCTACAACAATTCTCAGCATCATAGTAGGTCATCTCAAACTCAAAATGCCTCTAGAGATATTCACTGTCATAATCGTGCCTCCGCTTTAATCCTCTAATCCTCTAATCTATTTGCTCCAACCTTGCATCAATTTTCTTAAAACTTTTTCTTGCAGAGTCAGTTCATTCATCAAGTAATAAAGTGTAGGAGAACTACAGGTAGGAGGGTCATAACTAGTAGAGGGAATATCCCTACTAGTCGAAGGTGCAGAGCTCCTAGTCCAAGATCTCCAATCTTCGTGGGATTCATAAGTCTTTATATTAGCCTTGGTAATGGGTTTCATAATTTCAACCCATTCCTCATCATCTCCTGCCTCTACTCCAGATAACTAGCAGAGTGCATAAATCAGTCCACGATGTCCTAATCCTCCTCTAGGTTCACTTCTTGCAATGGCCAATATGTTTTTATAAATAATATTTCCCACATTTATACTTCTGTTGTTATGAATGCAAAAATTCATAACTGCTCTATCTCTTGAAACTTCACTATGATGATAAGTGGGTAGAAAAGTAGAGCAAATAAAAGAATGTCAAGCCTTAGAGGTTGCACTTAACATAGAAGGAGGGAAGTTTACCCCTTCACGCTGCTTTATTTTCCAAGTCCCTTTCCCATCAGTGAGAAAGTTAATCACCTCTTCCAGCGGTCCTTCCATTGTTCAAAATGTATTGTATTCGCTGGTATGAAGATCTTGTACTTCGTAGAAAGAATTTATTCGTGTAGCATTACAATCAACTAAAAATCCTCCAACCTTTATAGTTCCATCCTCTATCTGGGTCAAATTGGCATAAAACTCCTTTACAACTTCAACTGCACCTCTGTTCGTCGTATAACAAAAATTTTCCAATCTTCACTCTTTGATTATTTGTTCCACTTCTCCTCCAGGATTCTTGAAAACTTTATCCTAGATGCATTTTCTCGCTTTGTACTAAAGTTGTACCTTGATTGAGCCTTAGCATTCACAAATCGTGTCTCGTCAAAATCTAGTCGCATCTTTTGTCGTGGAGTCATTTCTCGAACTATCAAATTTACAAAAATCTCAACTAAATTCCAAAATAACACTAGAATGGCTTCCAATGGTGACTTAAAGTAATCTAAAATGAATTCCATGAATTTCTTCCAACTATTTTCTCCATATTTCGATTTTTCCAAAATTCCTTAATGTGGAAGAAATACATGGTGAAAATAAAAAATTTTTGCCTGGGAGTGAAGCTCTTACCAAGGGAAGATGAAATCTGGTGTCAAAATGTGTTTAATTTGCTCCAAATCCAAGATCTGTCAAGCCCTAGGTCGTTTTTTTTAAGTTTAGAGGAAGGGGACATTGAATATTGGCGGTTGACCGGTCAAATAAAGGTATTTTTTGGGTCCTCGTAGTCGCGAGACGAGAATCTCGCCATCGACGGGCTAATTAATTCGAATATGGCTTAAGTCTCTAGAAAAAGTCACCGTCGGCGGAGTCGAGGGCGCTGTCGACTGGATTTTTCAAAAATTAAAATTTTAATATTTTGAAATTTTTTAATTCATATTAAGGCTCATTAACGTCCGATCAATCGATTTGAACATATTTTACTGTGATTAGATACTATTTTAACTCAATTAAATTCACACAACATAAAACATGACATATTTTATATAAAATCCTAATGTTTACAATATTCGTACACAACATTAAAAAAGGTATTTTCTCAACTTTAATACATAAAATTCAGCGTCGCAATCCAAACTACAATACTCAAAATGCTGAAAACAAACAAATGATGCAAAATCTCATCTATACTGAGATCAAAATATTGAAATCTAAAATAATAAAAAGTATAGATTACATAAAATTAAATACAAACCAATTCAACACATAAATAAATACGAACGTCTTCTACGCGTAAGGATCAATGCTAAACTCATCTCTGATATCACTCATAGAACATAAATGAACGAAAAGATTGTAGAAGGTTCTGTAAGGAAATTCTTCAGTATAATCTTCTTCTATCCATCCTTTCTTTCTCATAAGCTGTATGAAAGTAGCCTCAAGATCTCCAGAATGATCGAAGTGTTCTTTCATTTTCCAGTCAATATGATCAAATAAATCAGAGATGTTATTAATTGAAGTTATCACGTTTTGTACCTCTTTATCTAGTCCTTTGAGTTTCCATAAGATCAGATCGGTTTTATCAATCAAGGGCATGATTGAAAATGAACTCTGAGATGTTTGATCCACAATAATAGCTCCATCATTATCTTCATCCAATGTAGGAAACATATTAGTTGGATCTAAAGGTTTCTAAGGCAGAAGTACCTTCTCCCAGGCTTCATATGAAACTTGGTTCTGACTGCATTGTGCAAAAATTGTAGAAGGATGTGCAAGCCCATAAATTAATCCATGAACAATCAGGCCTAAAGCATACTTCACAATAATCGAACCAACATCAATAGGTTTTCCTGCTTGAATACAATAATTTACAATCACACACACCTTAGAAACTTTATTGACCCTCATAGTGGGTAACATTTTCGAAGAAATAAAAAAGTGCCAGTGTTTAGAAACGGGGTTTAGATGTGATGCAGAAAAACTAACATACCCATCTTCTCTTGTTTCCCAATCTTCTACTTCATAAGTCATGTAACGATAGATCTCTTTCATATTATTCCTTGTAGGGACAAAGTTGGAGTAGTGGCAAATAGGTGTATTGTCTATTGAATATAACTCATTAATTCTAGAAGGAGTAAAAGTTACCAATGTGCCTCGTACATAGATGATTCCGTTGTTGATTCCGTGTAGATTGGAATAGAATTCTTTTACCACAGGGATGACTACTGTAGAAGTGGTATAGCATAATACTTCCTAATGTCGTCGAACAATCATCTCCTCGAAAGGCGTCGTCAAATTCTCTAATCCTTTATTCACGAATCCTCCTTTACCAATCTCTTTTTCATCATTACCTTATTGAAGATTCGCTAGGCCTCGCAACTGATAAATTTTCTTCAATTGAACACTCGAGATCTAGGGATTTCAAGGTGATTGAATGCCGTAATGATGAGTTTTGGTGGAGTTTCAAATCATTTTTAGGAAGTAGATTGTTTAGAATTTGAGTTTTAGAAGTTTTTAAAGAGTTAAAACACTTAGAATCGCCAGAAACCGTCAAAATAACTCCTTATACAGTTCATTCACCGATCTCACCGTTGGCGGCGTCGATCTCGCCGTCGTCGGCCAAGGTAAAAGTTGCCCAGTTTCATTCTGGTCCGAATGCATTTCAAATTTTTCTATGGATCCAATATTGTGATGATCATAAGGGTAAATTCGAGTAGTAGAATTCTTTCATACCTCAAACTAATAATAAATCAAACAGATATACAATCAACACACATAAATAAAGTTAACTATGGATTATATCCCATACAGCGCTTGGTTTAACGTCGTCTGCCCGACCTATTCAGAGTGTTAATCAGGTTGACTGAGCATTAAAACCTCTTTAAAATTTGGTCTTTTACCATCGAAATATGGTTTTAATCTGTGTCCATTTACTTTAAATCTGTTTCCAGTCTTTGGATCTTCAATTTCAATAGCTCCGTATGTAAATACTTGAGTTATAGTGAAAGGTCCTAACCATCGAGATTTCAGTTTCCCAGGAAATAATTTTAGCCTTGTATTATACAACAATACTTCTTGTCTTGGTTGAAAATTCTTTTAATTAATCTTCCGATCATGCCATATCTTCATTTTCTCTTTATAGATTCTCTCATTATTATAGGATTCATTCCTTAATTCCTCTAATTTAATGTTCTGCAATAATCTTTTCTCACTAGCATCTTTCAAATTATAATTAAATTTTTTAATCGCCCAATATGTTTTATGCTTTACTTCAACTGGTAAGTGGCAAGTCTTTCCATAAATAAGTCTGTAAGAAGTCATTCCAATCAGAGTTTTATAAGCAGTCCTATATGCCCATAATGTAGTGTCTAGTCTTGTGGACCAATCTAATCTACTAGGGTTTACAGTCTTTTCTAAAATTCATTTAATTTCTCGATTAGAAACTTCAGTTAATTCATTGGTTTGTGGATGATAAGCAGTCGATATTTTATGAATAATATTAAATTTTTCTGCCAATCTTTGAATATATTTATTCCTAAAATGGGATTCTCCATCAGTGACAATCACTCTCGGCATTCCGTATCTTGTGAAAATATTTTTCATTAAAAATTTTGAAACAATCTTAGCATCACAACGAGGTAAGGCCTGTGCTTCAATCCATTTAGAAACATAATCAACAACAACTAATATATATGAGTTTCCAAATGAAGGAAAAAATAGTCCCATGAAATGTAATCCCCAAACATAAAAAATTTCAACTTCTAATATAAAATTCAGAGGTATTTCATTTATTCTAGATATATTACCTACTCTTTGGCATTTATCACAAGTTTTGATATATCTATAAACATCTCAAAAAAGAGTAGGCCAATAAAATCCAGATTGTAAAATTTTATAAGCAGTTTTGTCAGTCCCGTAATGTCCTCCAAACATAGAATCATGACATTTTTGAATAATTTGTTTAGTTTCTTCATAAGGCATTCATCTTCTAATAATAAGGTCCTTACATTGCTTATATAAATATGGTTCATCCTAAAATACGTTTTAGCATCATGAATGAATTTTTTCTGTTGTTACAGAGTTAGCATGGGTGGTAAAATATCACTCACAATATAATTAACTATATCAACATACCAAGGTATTTTCCACTCATTTATATTATAAAGTTGTTCGTTAGGGAAACTGTCTGTAATTTCATTGTCAGTGTCAGGTAATTCACAATATTCTAATCTTGACAAATGATCTGCAATTTGATTATGAGTTCCCTTTCTATTAATTACTTCAAAACCAAATTCTTGCATCAGTAATATCCATCTGATTAATCTTGGTTTGGTATCCTTCTTTTACATTACATATTTAATAGCAGAGTGATCAGTATGCACAATACATTTAGTTCCAATTAAAGAAGATCTAAATTTATCAAAAGCGTATATAATTGCTAATAATTCTTTCTCTGTAACTGTATAGTTAATTTCAGCATTATTAAGAGTTTTACTAGCATATTATATAACTTTAAAAATTTTATCGTATCTTTGTCCAAGAACAACTTCTATAGCATAATACTAGCATCACACATAAGTTCAAATGGTTTCTCCCAATCAGGTGAAACTATTATAGGTGTTGTGACTAATTTATCTTTTAATAATTCAAAAGCATTTAAGCATTCTTTAGTAAATTCAAATTTTTTGTCCTTTTCTAAAAGTTGGCATAGAGGTTTGGTAATTTTTAAAAATCTTTTATGTAGCGTCTATAAAATCCAGCATGTCCAAGAAAACTTCCTACCCCTCTCACTGAAGTAGGAGGTGGTAATTTAGCTTTAACTTGAATTTTTGTAGGGTCTACTTCCATGCCTTTTTCTGAAATTTTATGCCCTAATACGATTCCTCCTACAACCATAAATTGACATTTCTCCCAATTTAGAACTAAATTAGTTTCTTTGCATAGATCCAATACTTTTTCATGATGATCCAAGCATGCGTCAAATGATGTTCCAAATACAGAGAAATCATCCATAAATACTTCTATTCCATCATCAATTAATTTACTAAATATAGACATCATACATCTTTGGAATGTTGCAGGTGCATTACATAGACCAAAAGACATCCTTTGAAAAGCAAACGTTCCATAAGGACTAGTAAATGTTGTTTTCTCTTGATCCTCGGGAGCAATAGGAATAAAAACAAAAGTATTTGTGCCCAGCTAGTCTATTCAAAATTTGTTCTAGGAATGGTAAAGGGAAGTGATCTTTCTTGGAGGCTGCATTTAATTTTCTATAATCAATACATATACGCCATCCAGTAACTTGTCTGATAGGAATTAAATCATTATTTTCATTAGCTTCAACAGTCACTCCTCCTTTCTTAGGAACACAATGATTTGGGCTTACCCAAGCACTGTCTGAAATAGGATATACAATACCATTGTCTAACCATTTTAATATTTCTTTCTTAACTACATCTTTCATCATCGGATTTAATTTCCTTTGGGGATCAACTCTTGGCTTATGTTCATTATCCAAAATAATTCTGTGCATACAGATTGAAGGTCTAATTCTTTTAATAGGTGCTAAGGTCCAAACAAAAGCTTTCTTATACTTTTTTAATGTATCCAGAAGTTTTTGCTCTTGTAATTTGTTTAACTCTGCCGATATAATAACCGGTTAAGTTAAAGAATTTCCCAAAAATGCATACTTAAAATGAGTTGGTAAAATTTTAACTCAATTCAAGAGGTTTTATAATAGATGGAACTATATTCTTTTCAGCATTTTCCGTAATATCTAACATCTCAAATCTTTCTTGTATATAATCTATTTCTTCATTTCTTGCTTCTTCAAATAATTTTGCTTTTTCTATTTCTTGTTAATCTTAAAGTATTCTTTAAAATGATTATTTTGTAGATGTTCAAGAATTTCCATTCAAAAACATTCATCATCTTTTTCAATAGCAGGATATTTTATTGATTTTTCAATGTTGAAAGTTACTTCTTGATCATTTACTCTCATAGTTAACTCTCCTTTTTGAACATCAATCATAGCTCTTCCAGTGGCTAAGAAGGGTTTTCTTAAATTATGGTTATTTCTTTATCTTCCTCTATATCTAAGATAATAAAATCCACAAGAAAGATAAATTTATCCACTTTTACTAACACATCTTCAATAACTCCTTTAGGATATGTCACTGAACGATCAGCTAACTGATGTGTTACTGAAGTAGGTGAGACTTCTCCCAATCCTAATCTTTTAAAAATTGATAGAGGCATAAGATTAATGCTAGATCCCAAGTCACATAAAGCTTATCCATAAAAATTTTCTCCAATAGCACAAGGTATAGTGAAACTACCAGGATCTTTTAATTTTTCAGGAAGCTTTTTCTGAATAATTGCACTACACTCTTCGCTAAGTGCAACAGTTTCAATGTCTGTGAACTTTCTCTTCTTGTTTAAAATTTCTTTCATAAACTTCACATAATTGGGCATTTGTTCTAATGCTTCTACAAAGGGAATATTTACCGTTAATTTCTTCAGGATTTCAAGGAATTTAGAAAATTGCTTATCCTTTTCAGGTTGCTTTAATCGATGAGGAAATGGTGGTGGTGGTTTTTCTACAGTAATTTTCATAGGTATTAATGGATATTCTAAATCTTGATCTTGCCGATCCTTTTCTTTTTAAGTTTCCACTTTCTCTTTTTCAAATTCTGTTTCTTTTTGTATTATTGTTTCTAATTCTTTTCCACTTCTTAATTGTATCGCTTAAATTTGTTCTTTTCCTTGGTCTTTAGGATTAATTTCCACATAACTAGGAAAAGTTCTAGGAATTCTATTATTAAGCGCAGTAGCGATATGCCCAAGTTGAGTTTCATTATTTTTAATAGCTGTTCCTTGATTTTGTAATTGGTTCTCTTGAATTTGTAACTGATTTCCTTAATTCTACAAATGCTGACCCATATTTAAAATCAATTCTTCCATAGATAACTTCTTTTCCATAAATTGAGAGTTATTATTAAATCCAGGTGGATAAGAAAGTTTATAATTAGGATTTCCTTGGTTAGATGAATTTCTTAATGGGTTTACTGAGTTGTTCATCCATTGTTGATTAGTAGAATTGTTATTCTAATTAAAATTTGGATGATTTTTCCAACCAGGATTGTAATAAATTGCATAAGGATTATTGGGTCTATTATTAATAGCATTTAAAGTTTCATAAGAAGGTTGAGCATCCATAAATTGTCCAGATGAATTTTTTTTATTATATTTGGAGAATAATTTATTCCAAAATGATCTAATTTCAACAGCAATCTGAGAAGCTAACAGAGATATTGCATCAGAATCAAGGATACTAGCTATTTTTTTAGAATTTAGCCTTTCAGAAGGCCATTGAAAATTGTTAGTATCCATTTCTTCAATTAATGAATAAGCCTCATCAAATGGTTTTGATATTAATGAACCACCAGTGGTAGCATCAATAATAGATCTAAGAGATCCTACTAATCCATTATAAAAAGTTTGAATAATTAACTAATCTGATAAAGCATGATGTGGGTATTTCCTAAGAAGATCTTTAAATCTCTCCCAAGCTTTGTATATTGATTATCCGTCAAACTGACTAAAAGAGGTTATATCATTTCTAAGCTTAGCAGTTTTTGAAGGAGGAAAGTATTTGGATAGAAATTTTTATGATAATTCTCCCCAAGTTCTAATAGATCCAGGTGCTAATGAATTTAACCACATCTTAGCCTTATCCCTTAAAGAAAAAGGAAAAAGCCTAAGTCTAGCAGCATCACTAGATACTCCATCATATTTAAAAGTAGCACAAAGTTCTAAGAAACTAGCTAGATGTAAATTAGCATCTTCGTTTGGTGAACCACTAAATTTATTTTTCTGTACCATTTGAATAATTGCAGGTTTAAGCTCAAATGAATTAGCCGCTACATTAGGGTTTTGGATAGTTAAGTGAATTTCATCTAATGTAGGGTTAGCGTAATCTCTTAAAGGTCTCGGTTGATTTGTATTTTCAATTGCTAGATTATTTGCCATTTGATTTAAATTTATAATTTCTCTTTTTTGTTTTCTAATTTTTTTAATAGTGCGTTCTAATTCTGAATCGTAAGGTACTAAATTTTCGGTTCCAAATTTATGCATACACAACTTAAGTAATTTTAAAGTAGTTCGTTACTCGAGTAATTATCTTAATAATTATTTTATTAATTACTTTAATAATTACTTTACTTCCCCTGCAACAGTGCCAAAAACTTGACTGGGAGTGCTGCAGTGCTGCGTAACTATATGTGTGTTTAACCAGTGTAAAAATAATATTAAATAATAACACAGTTACCCCTTTATCAACGTAAGTATACGTATCATTCAAGTACTATAAGGTTCTAATGGAGTCCTAGATATCGATCCCACAGAGAAGTTAGAGATTATGAACTAATTAAAGCAGTTGCAATTACTATCTATTATACAGAAATAAAGAACACTTATACTATACTCTATTTACTAATTTTTGAATGGAAGATTGCAATTTAGAAAAGTATCTCTCACCTTGTTAAGAGAATTAAGTGAATGGATAATTAAACTAGTCATAATTGTATTGTGCCAAATAGGAGCATTCCTATTCTTTACCCTTTGGTCCAGGCATAAAGAATATTGACTAATCCTATGCTTGGTTACTGAATCTGCGGCTAGGCTGGGAGGATACCAGCTCTCACTTCGGAGCTCTCACATTCCCCTCACCTGAGGGTTAACATCTACACTTCAGCACCCAAACGATAGGACTGAATTGAAGATTTTAGTTTGTCACTCTAAAATATCCAATTCTACGCCCGATAAATAATATTTCCCTATTTATTTGCACCCTCCTTTCAAGGCTTTTGCTTTCACTGAATCTTGGATGTAATCTTTACGTTAGTTATGAAATCAACATATTTTAACAGTTCAATTGGCCAAATTGAAAATAAATTAAAATTCAAGTAAAAGATTATCACAATTTTTATTGAATATTTTAGGCACAACTAATTTAATTTTTCCATTTCACAAAATCTCAAAAATAAGGAGAAAGACAAAGAAGACTACTCAGAATGCATTGGAAGAATAACACAAAACTTAGATTTCATATAAAATTAAAGTTATAGAACAATAAACAAAACTTATCTCTAATTTTCTCCCCAAGCAGACTTCTTGAAGTTCCTCTGACTCTTCCTTCTTGTACAACACGCTCAACTAAACTCACTATTATACTCTCTAGAAAACACTTACACACTGAAGACACTAATAAGACACTCAAAAAGGACACCAAGGACACCAAGGACACACATTTGGCCTAAAATCGTCTCTATTTAAAGAGGGAGAAATATTTCCAAAAGTTTCTTAAGCACCTCTTAAAAAAGCATCCAGATTCATTAAACTTTTCTTGAACCAACCTTCTCACCGTCGGCAGGCTTGTTGGCGTCGTCGGCAGGCTTCTATAACATAGGCCAACTGCTCAGGCTCACTATCGGCAGGTTCGATCTCGTCGTAGGTGGGCTCCTTTATAATATATTCGAATGCTCTCGGGAAAAACACACTGTCGGCGGCCTAATCCTCGCCGTCGGAGGCCTAGTTCAATTTTTGTCTCTTTTAATCCTTTTTGTTCCAGATTCGCTCCTTTTCTCATATTTTTGCTACATTATCTATAAATCTTCATTCCTGCAATAAAACAAAGAAAATACATTTCTTCAAAGTGCAATATTAATATAAAATTGATATGAATTTCTCAATACATTTTTCTCTGGTAAAATATCCCATACTAGCAGTGGTGGGAGATCAGGCAGTACTGTAGATACAATCATAAATAATCTTTCCAATGTCTATTGACTTCCTCTGCTGACTACAGTAATTCAAAGTAATTTCTCTAGTCACTTCGCTAAGATGATTTGTAGGAAGCAGCTTGGATGATATGAAATAATGCCATGCTTTGGAGTTGACATTCAACTTTGATGCAGGGAAGTTAACCCTTTTCTCATTAGTAATTTTCCATAACCCTCTCCCATCAGTCAAAGTAGAGATAATTTCATCAAATTCTTCCTTAGTAGGGTTGAAATTGAATAAAAATAAATCATACTAGGAGGCAGTATGTAAAATCCATTAATTAGCTCAGGAGTAAAATGTATAAGTTGTCCTTGTACCCAAACAAAGTTCTCATCTGACTCCAGGAGATTTGCATAGAACACATGAACTGCAAAAGTAACAACTACAGCAGTAAAACAATAGAATTTATCCCATAGGCGATTCAAAATCACAACTTCAATTTATCCTCCTGGTTTATTAAATCCTTGCTCCTGAATCAATTTACTTGACTATGATGCTTGCACGTAATGATCTTGAGCTTTGGAACTGACGAACTTGTCAGAATCAAATGTGGCTCTCGCTTTGCTCCTCTTTTGATCCATTTCTAAAATTTGCATAAAAATCATTATAAATTCCTCATTCAACTTAAAATCACTATAAATTCCACATTCAACTTAAAATCAGTAAACTTAACTCCTAAAGGCTTAAACTACTAAATCCAAGTAATTTCTCAAGCATTTTCTCAAATTTTCATCATGAATAGTGATTGTCAGATTTCTCCAAAATACACTCAAAATATATGGTTAAAATAAAAAAATTTTACTTAGTAGAATTGCTCTTACCTCAATAAGATCAAATCTAATAATTTTCACTTGAAACAGCTCAAGGTTTGCAAATGTGGTGATGCCCTAGCCTCTAAATATGTGAAATGCCAAAGGAAAGAGATGAAGGTGAGGAAAATTTGCAATTTTTGGGTTTTTAAAACCTAAAACCCAATTTTCACGAACCGGTGCCTAAGCACAAATGTTTGGAGCTTTAGCTGTAGAGCTCTGGCGCTTAAGCGCGGGGACTCAGCGCATAAACGCCAACTCGCTATTTTTGATATTTTCCTTAAATACACATTCTCACTCCTTTAATCAAAACTAAATTGTTTTAATAAGTATCTAATCACCTTATAATCTTCTTATCTCCAAAATTACACAACTTATAGATTAAAACAATTCAACACAAGTTTTATACAATCACAAAATTTTACTTATTTAAACTCATACAAATTATATGTATAAACCACAAGGTATAATCCAAGATACTTGGATAAGATCTCTTTTTTTCACAATAAAACACTCAAACAAAACACTAAACACTAACATAAAACATAAAACAAATAACACACTTAAATACATAAACATCAAACACTTAACACAATTAATTAAACACAAAACAAAAATAACTAACACTTAACACACTATAGAACTCAATTCCAGTCTCCATTAGGTGGAACATATCTAGTACCTCCATTAGTTCCATTAAAACCATCTGGTATATAGATTTGATAAAACGGACGATGATGAAGACATCTAATAGAATCTTCTTCAATCCACTTGTTTTTCAGATACATCACCTTGTCCGCTTCTTCATTATAACTTGTATGACTAAATTGTATTTTTAATTGCCATCCAATATATGCTAAATGTGCATTAGTTTCATTTAACCTTGCTTCAATTGATGTAACATTAGCCTCAATCCTTGCAATCTTCTCTGCTATTCCTTTATAACTAACAACCAAAAATCCATTATATAACTCTTGCGCACTCTCACTAACAAACTTCATCTTGTTGGCATCCTCCTTCTTCTTAACTTCATTCTCCCAAGAAGATGTTTTCAAATCTTAAACTCTTCTGTTATGCTCTTAGGATAAAAATTTGGAATGGGATGAATTTCATTAAATCCGATCTCTATTTATAGACTTTAGATGGCTTATACCCGCCCTCTCACGTTCACAAACCACCAAATAACGTGCCATGCAACTTTCTCATGATAATGGCTTCTAGAAACTCATTTTTCACGTTATTCATAACTCCGGCGCCTAAGCACCAACTGCTGGAACTTAGCCGCTAGTGCTTATTATAGCATAGGTCTGCTAAACATCCAAAAACTTATTTTAAGTCATCTAATTTATCAATTAAGGTCTCATTAATCTCCACAAACATAATATAAGCAAAATAATACCATATATTTCTTATAACAAACCAAATAAAACACACAAAATAAACTTATAGCAAAGCACACTAATAACTATGGGTTGCCTCCAACAAAGTGCTTGGTTTAACGTCGTCAGCCTGACATACCTAATACTTAATTTGGGTGACCCATCAGCAAATTCTCATCAGGTTTAAGTTGATCTACTGAGAAATAAGGTTTTAGACTATGACCATTTACTTTAAAAATATTTTATCATTTTTAGGACTTTAATGTCCAAAGCTCTATAGGGATAAACTATTATCTTAATAAATGGACCCATCCATCAAGACTTAAGTTTTCCAGCAAATAATCTTAATCTGACATTATATAGCAAAACTTGATGTCCTGGTTCAATATTTTTATTCAAAATCTTACGATCATTCCACATCTTCATCTTTTTTATATATATCTTAGCACTTTCATATGATTCATTCCTTATCTCTTCAAGCTCATTTAATTGCAATAATATTTTCTCACCAGCATCCTTCATATTATAATTGAACTTTTAAATAACCCAATATGCTTTATGATTAAGTTCAACTAGTAAATGACAAGCTTTCCCAAAAATTAGTCTATATGGGGACATTAAAGTCCTGTAAGTAGTCCTATAATCCCACAAAGCAAAATCCAGTTTGATTGACCAATCCTTTTTGTTTGGATTAACAAATTTTTCCAAAATTCTTTCAATTTCACGATTGAATAATTTAACCAAGCCAATTGTCCGAGGATGACAAGCAGTAGCAATGTTATGGATTATATGATATTTCCTTATTATTTTCTCCATAATTTCATTTTTCAAATGACCCATCAGTTATGATTACTCTTGGTATTTCAATTCTACAAAATATATTCTTTCTTAAAAACT
Source organism: Papilionanthe hookeriana x Papilionanthe teres (assembly GCA_022702705.1). NCBI lineage: Eukaryota > Viridiplantae > Streptophyta > Magnoliopsida > Asparagales > Orchidaceae > Papilionanthe > Papilionanthe hookeriana x Papilionanthe teres. The sequence goes on along the minus strand of CM040428.1, from coordinate 105,655,519 downwards.
TTGTAACACTTCAAGCATCACATCGAGGTAAAGCAACAGATTCTTTCCATGTATATACATAGTCTACTGTTATCAATATGTATAAATTTTTGAAAGATGGTATAAATGGTCCCATGAAAGCTAATCCCTAAAAGTCAAATATTTCAACTTCCAACATGTAATTGAGGGGCATCTCATTCCTTCAAGAAATATTGCCTGAACGCTGGCATCGATCATAATTTTTAATATAAGAATTAACATCCTTATAAATTGTAGGCCAATAAAATCCAGATTGTAAAATTTTATATGCAGTTTTATCAACATTAAAATTTCCCCCAAAATCAGAATTATGAAACTTTTGAATAATTTCATAAGTTTCTTCTAAAGGCACACATCTTCGAATAATAATATCATTTCCTTGTTTATATAAAAACTAGTCATCCTAGAAATAAGTCTTAGCTTCAGATAAAAATTTCTTCCTCTGTTGGTATGTCAATCCATAAAGAAATATGTCATTAACAATAAAGTTCACAATGTTGGCATAACATGAAACACGCCACTGATTAATAGTGAATAGTTTTTCATCAGGAAAATATTCATTAATTTCATCTGAAAAGAGAGATTTTTCATTATCAAGCATGGATAGATGATCAGCAATTTGATTATCAGTACCCTTGCGATCTACTATCTCAAAGTTAAATTCTTGTAAAAGAAGAATCCATCTTATAAGTCTTGGTTTTGCATCCTTCTTTTCCATTAAATATTTAGTAGTAGAATGGTCAGTATGCACCAAACATTCAGTCCCAATTAAATATGATCTAAATTTATCAAATGCATATAATATAGCTAGTAACTCTTTTTCAGTTGTGATATAATTGATTTGAGCTTCATTCAGAGTTCTACTAGTATAGTAGATTACTTTGAAATTTGTATCATGTTTTTGTCCTAAAAGAGCTCCAATAGCATAATCACTTGCATCACACATTAATTCAAAAGGGTTTTCCTAATCTAGTGAAATAATAACTGGTGCAGTGATTAATTTTTCTTTCAATAATTCAAAAGCTTTTAGGCAGTCTTCATTAAAATTAAAAATGTCATCCTTTTCCAATAACTAGCATAGAGGCTTAGCAATTTTTGAAAAGAATTTATGATAATGTTTGTAGAATCCAACATGTTCTAAAAGCTCTTAATCTCCCTTACAATTGTTAAGCAAGGTAGATTAGCGATCAATTGAATTTTTACATGGTGTACTTCCATACCTTTTCCTGAAATTTGATGTCCCAAAACAATTTCTCCGCTACCATAAATTAACATTTTGCCAATTAAGTACTATATTTGTTTCTTCGCAGTGTTTAAGAACCTTAGATAAATGTTCTAAACATTATTCAAATGAAATTCCAAACACTGAAAAATCATCTATAAATACATCAATTTCTTTTTTAATTAAAACACAAAAAATTGTCATCATACATCTTTAAAATGTAGCAGGGGCATTACATAAACCAAAGGGCATTCTTTTAAAAGAAAATGTATCATAAGGACTAGTAAATGTTATTTTCTCTTGATCCTTAGGAGCAATTTGTATTTGGCGATAACCAGTATATCCATCCAAAAAAAAAAGTATTTATGCCGAACTAGTCTATCCAACATTTGATCAAGAAAGGGAAGTCGAAAATGATCTTTCCTGGTGGCAAGATTTAATTTTATATAATGAATGCATATTCTTCATCCTGTAACTTGTTTTGTTGGTATTAATTCATTTTTCTCATTAACAGTTATAATTAATCCTTTCTTAGGAACACAGTGAATAGGACTAACCCATGCGCTATCTGAAATAGGGTAGATAATTCCAACATCTAACCACTTTAAAATTTCTTTCTTAACAAATTCTTTTATAATGGGATATAACCTCCTTTGAGGATCAGCCTTGGTTTTGCAATTTGCTTCCATAAGGATTCTGTGCATACAAATTGAAGGACTGATTCCCTTAATATCAGCTATGGTCCATCCAATGGCTTTCTTATATTTCTTTAGAATTTCAAGTAAACTCTTTTCTTCTTCTGTAGTTAATTTTGAGGAAATTATAACAGACAAAGTTGAGGAATCACCTAAAAAGACATATTTTAAATGTTCAGGAAGTAACTTCCATTCAAGTTCTGGAGGTTTTTCAATTAATGGACAAAAAGATTTTTCTTTCTTTGAAATGTCCAAAACTTTAAAACTTTCTTGAACATAATTTATGTCTTCCTCAATGAGATCATCAAAATAATGTTTCCTCTTCTTGCTCGTGTTCTAACTATTTTCTTTCAAATGTCTCGTCATATGTTGTTTTGATAGGACATTCACTCAAATATCTTATAACATCCATCCTGAAACATTATTCATATTTACCTCTAGCAGGATATTTCATTGATTTTGAAATATTAAATGTAACAGTTTGATCATTGACACGCATAGTTAAATCCCTTTTATGCACATCTATCATTGCTAGAAAAGGTCTCCCCAAAATAATTGGTATCTCTTTATCTTCCTCCATATTAAGCACAATGAAATTAACATGATAGATAAATTGATCCACTTTTACTAAAACATCTTCCATAACTCATTTAGGATTTGTGATCAAATAATCTACTAATTGCAGAGTTACAGTACTATTGGTTATTTCTCCTAATCCCAGTCTTTTAAATATAGATAATGACATAAGTTTAATGCTTGCACCTACATCACATAAAGCATTTCCATAAATTTTTTCTCCAATTGTACATGGAATTTTTAAGTTACCAGCATCTTTAAGCATTTCAGGAAGCTTCTTCTGAATTATTGGATTGCATTCTTCACTAACTGCAATAGTTTTGTTATCTCAAACTTCCCTTTCCTATTTAGAAGAACCTCCATAAACTTAACATAGCTTAACATTTGTTCTAAGGCTTCAGTAAATGCAATATTAATTGTATGTTTCTTTAAAATATTCAAGAAATTTGAAAATTGCTTATCCAACTTTAATTGTCGAAGTCTCTGAGGAAATAGTGGTGGTGGCTTTTCTAAATCAATCTTAGGTGGAGAAATAGGTCTTTCCACCCTTCTGAGCATCCTCTTTTAGTTCTTCAATCTCTTCTTTCTCTACTTCAATTTCTTTTTGCCTCTACCTTCCAACTCTCTTCCACATATCAATTGAACAGCTTTTACTTGCTATTTATTTTTCTCTCTTGGATTTATTTAAGTATTACTAGGAAGCTTTCCTTTAGATCTATTACTTAATGAGTTAGCTATTTGTCCCAATTGATTCTCAATATTTCTAATTGTAGCTCCTTGACTTCTCCTTAAATTGTGAAGAATTACTAAAACATGGATGATAAGTAGGTCTATAATTACTAATTCCTTGGTTGTTCCAATTTTCTAATGGGTTTACTTGATTGTTTTCCCATTGTTGAGTACCACCATCCTGATTATTGGTATTCCAGTTAAAGTTTGATGGTTCTTCCAACCTGAATTATAATAACTAGAATGTGGGTTATTAGGCTTGTTTATGGCATTCAAAGTTTTTAAGGATGTTTGAGAATCTACCATTTGGCCTAATAAATTTTCTTCAATCATTGATATTGGATGAAAAAAATTCAATTCAAATTTGTCTATCATCCTTGATATTACAACAACTTGATTTGTTAGCATTGCAAAAGTATCAGATTCATGAATATTGCCTACCTTTTTAGGATTTACCCTCTCAGAAGGCCATTGAAAATTATTTGTAACCATTTCTTTAATTAAAGCATAAGCATCATTAAACTATTTAGAGATCAATAAACCACCATCAACATCATCAATAATAGATCTAAGAGATCCAACTAATCCATTATAAAAGTTTGAATTATTAACCTATCTAGTGTCAAATGATGTGGACACATTCTTAGGAGATTTTAAAATGTTCCCATACTTCATAAATAGAATCCCCTTCAAACTGACAAAAAGATGTAGTGTCATTTCTAAGCTTAGCAGTCTTCGATAGTGGAAAATATTTAACAAGAAGTTTTTGCGCTAAGTCACCCCAAGTTCTGATAGCTCTAGGTGCTAAGAAATTTGACTACATCTTAGCTTTATCTCTTAATGAAAAAAAGAAAGTCTAAGTCTAATAGCATCATTCGAAACACCATCATATTTAAATGTACCACATAATTCTATAAAATTGGCAAAATGCAAATTTGGATCATCAGTTGGTGCTCCCCCAAACTGAATATTAGATACTATTTGGATAATAGCAGGTTTAAGTTCAAATGAATTAGCCACTACAATAAGATTTTGACTACCATGAACGTTATCTACTGTAGGGTTTGCATAATCTCTTAAAGTTCTAAATTCTTGATGGATTTCATCATTTTGATTATTTTGATTTGTCATTTCTTGAATATTTTTATCTTTTTCTATATATTTAATTTTTTTTATTTTTTTTATAGTTCTTTCTAATTCAGAATCGTAAGGCATAAGTTCTTATGAACCTGATTTATGTATACACTATTATAAAACACAATAAAATAAAATTACCCAAAAAAAACAACTTCCTAAAATAAATCTAGCAAGTTTAAATAAGACTTTAAAAAGTAAAAAATAATTTTTCTTAAATTTTCTTCTTTATTAATTTCCGTCCCCAGCAACGGCGCTAAAAACTTGATTCACTGATAATTATGCTTACAATATATATATATATATATATATATTAATACTTCTTTTAATGATTTTATAATGTGGATACTACGCAAGTAAATGTATCGTTTATCAAGTAATATAGGACTTTCTGATTAAGCCCATCTTGGCATCGACATACTCTTTCTCCAAATCGGTAGAGGCCATGCCCCTAAAGGAAGTTCAAGCAAAAAAAAATTGAATCCTATGGATGCTTTCTTTCATCTTAGTAATTCGACCATTTTCTCTTGCAATCGCTCAGTTTCTAGTGATCGGCCAGATGAGGCCAAGATATCGAACCTACTGGGAAAGTGATAAATAAAGAAAATATCTTTTGATTTAGAGAAAGGAAAATTAACTTTTTTTACTTTTAGAAAAGATATTACTCAACTAAAGATAATATTTTAGCAAATATAATTAGATTCTTTTTGTAATTTTAGAATTTGAAATGAATGTAAGCAACAACTTTAACAAAAATTTTGTAAGATGAAAACTTATGCAAATGAAATATCTTTTTCCTTTTTATGAATCAGTAACAAGTTATGGAGAATATTTATTGTGGAAGTATCTTAAAATGTGTTGTGCCAAATAGGAGCAATTATATTATTTACCCTTACTAGAGATGCTATAATGAACATAGGTTAATTCACTGTTTTAAAAATCTTGAAAACAGGTTAGGTAGGAAAGATATTAGAACTCACTCTAGAATTATCTTGATTCCACCCATCTTGGGGCTAACATCTCGTATCAAAACATAAAACAATAAATCAAATTAGGGGCTTTAACCTATCACTCTAATATTCTCTAAGTCTACACCAATCACAACATATCTCCCTATTTATTTGCACTCAACTATATGGATTACATTCTCATCCATACAATCTGATGTGATTCTTTCCAATTGTTGAATGAGACAATACCGCACAGGATCTTACATGATCTCACAACAAATTTTAATATCCTAATTGACCAAATTAAGACGTAAATAAAGTGCAAGGATTTGAATCATCATAACTTCTTCCAATGTTTAAATCCTATACTTCACACAACGTATTTCCACAACTTAATTACTTCATCACTTAAGGAAAAGATAAAGAAAACTATTCATGAAGAAAATGCAATCACAACTTGGTTTAAAAGTAAAAATTACAGTGAAAACACAAGAAGTCTTAATTAAAAACCAAATGTAATATAAAGATAAAGAATTATCTGTAAATCATCTCCACAAAACTTTTGATGTTCCTTTAAAACTTTGTTTTCCCTTACAATACTTTAGAGGTTGGCATCTAACTCCATGGTCTCTAAATCTCAATTCTACTCCTAATACAAACTATATAAAATGAAGTAAACATGGTGAAGTGGAGAGGTGTATTTTAAGATAACTTCCTAACATAAACCTCACTCTTAAACACTAACCACACCCTCCAACAACAACCATATTTCTGATCTTCAAGTCCTCTTTTTATACTTTTCCAAAAGGTGTTTTTGTATCTCTTGAAATTATGTCTAGATTCAACGTATCTTTCAAGTGATGCATTCATTAAAGAGTATTTTGAATTAAATTTGGCGCCAGCAGGAAGTTACCCTTGTTGTACCAAGAAGTGCTTCGTAAACCTCTTCAAAATGGCACCTAAATTAAAATAACTCCTTATTTACAGTGCGACGTACTGGTGCTTAGCCGCGAGCCTACTGGTGCGTAAGCTATAAATCTCGATGCATAACGGCGAGGCCTTGGCGCTTAAGTGCGGATTCTAGTGCTTAGCCGCCACACATCACTTTTTCAATTTTCTTCATTTTTGCTCCTAATTGGAAGCTTTTTTCACTCTTTTTATCAAAATCATCCATTTAATCATACCTATAAGAAAAAGACACAAAATACCTTCAATTAAAGTGCAATAACATAAAAAATAGGTATAAAAATGTGTATACAAACACTATATATTTTAGGTGTATCACTCATCCGGGTTAGAAATTTAAAAGATTTCATCTTTGTTGGAGCTCACACAAAGTGACAGTGAAAGGCCCCAACAGAGAGGCATAATAATGGACCTAATTGAGAAAATTAAATCCACATAGCAGGGATCATTTTGGTTATCTTTAGCGGAGGTAAAGGGTTATCCTAATTGTTTAAGAGACACTAGTCAGGGGAGGTATGTTCCTTCGAATCTCACACTCGTACTCACCCTCCAATCACTTTTATAGATGTAGATCTTCCCACAAATGGAAACCCACATAATGATAAAATCATTATCACTACCCTCGTAAACAATTACCTAGTGGGTAGCATCCTAGTCGACACTAGGAGTTCAGTTAATTTATTGTTTAAAAACTATGTTCGATAAAATGAGACTCAAAACTAATAGGTTGGTGACATCGGCCCACCCATTGTTTGGCTTCTAAGGAGAGGAAAGAAGCCTTAGGCCTGATAGAGTTACGTGTCTCATTGGGAAAACGAGAAAAACAATTCATCAACACATAAAACTTTTTTGTTGTGGTATCCCCACTAAATGCAATGAGATATTCGATCGACTATTATTGAATAACTACCAAGCAGTAGCTTCAACCTACCACGTGGCTATAAAATTCACCAGAGATGGGGAGATAATAGTAATTTGAGGGAACTTAGAGTAGTACAAAGGTAGATATGTTTAGGCAGTAACTAGTATCGATTAGGAACCACTCAAAATTCAAATCTAGAGAGAAGAAGGTCTTTAGTCCAGTGAGACCATCCTCTAGGTGCCCAAAACTAGCAAGGATGGCAAGAAATTTGATTCAAGGCATATGGGAATATTGATTTTAACCCTCTGCATGCATCGAGATGTCTCCTCTTGGACAATCGTGGAGATGATCTCGGTCCTAGTTAAAGTCGCATGTCACTAGCTAAATATATCACCATTTACTCAGCCGATGAAAGTGAAACTTTGATCGACTATGAGGTCGTTGACTAAACCAATACTAACTGGAATCCAGAAGCTGAAGGAGTTGGGCTACATCCGAGATGTGCAATACTCAACCAGACTCTTGAACGCGATGATGATTTGAAAACCTATGATAAAGGGAGAATGTGTCTCGATTTTACTAACCTCAATGCCGCATGTCTGAATGACACTTATCCCCTAGAGAGGATCGACACACTGGTTGATTTGGCTACCCTTAATGAGCTTCCTCGATGCCTTCTCAAGATATCACTAGATAAAGATGCACCCGACTGACACTGAAAAAGATTATTTTTATTACTGCACGAGTTTCGTGTTTCAATATAATGCCTTTCAAGCTAAAAAATGTCGAGGCAGCCTGTCATCTCCTCATTGTTGTAATATTTTTAAACTAAATGGGAATGAATGTTGAGGTGTATGTAAACAATGTCATAGTGAAAAGTAAATTGGCTGAACAACTTATAAAAGACCTAAAAGAAAGTTTTGAAATACTTAAATACTTTAATATGAAGTTAAATCCCTTGAAGTGTACTTTTGAAGCATCAAATGACAAGTTTATTAGGTTTTTATTAACCATTAATGGGTTAGAGGCCAACCCGGAGAAGGTTTGGGTGATACTAGACACCCCGTCCCACCCTTGGAATCCAAAAGGAATGCAAAGGCTGGCAAGATGAGTTAGCGGGACTTAGTCACTTTATTATAGAAGCTGGAGACAAGTGTGTTGCATTCTTTAAAGCTTTTAGGAAAAATAAGTGTTTTAAATGGACTGTTGATTATGAGTTAGCATTCAAAGGCCTAAAAGACACTCTAGCATCATCTCTTCTACTATAAAGTCCAAAGCCAGTGGAGGAATTATTGTTATTCCTCAGGTCGGAAGAGAAGCAATCAGCTTAGTACTAGTCAAAGTGGAGGTGGCGAAATAATTCTTGGTGTTTTGTGCCGGCCAAGTTCATCAAGATGCTGAAACCAGGTTCCGAGTAATGGAAAAACAAAATTTTTCCTTCATTTTCTCTCTTCATAAGCTCCAACTGTATTTTCAGGTGAGTCATCACTGATCATCTATTCAAATTATTATTCACTCATCCGAAAGATTCTAGTTGCTTTTCAAATTGGGCAGTAGAACTCGTTAAATATGACATCAAGTTTGTCCCCTGAACGGCTATCAAGGCACAAATGATCACTTATTTTATTGCAAACATCTCTAGGTCAGAAGAATCATGTGACGGAAACTCAGCTAATGACAGAATCTGGACCTCACACATTGATGGGTGTCCAAACCAGAGAGGGCTTTGACTGACATTGAACAGTATGGCTGGAGAGCACATCTAGCAGTCCATTGTGATAGAATTTGAGGTTACAAATAACCAAGCATAGTATGACGCATTGATCACATGTCTTCATTAAGCCTATGAGATTGTGTGAGCTTCTTGTAAAATTAACTCCTTACTGGTTGTAAATCAAGTCAATCAGAATTTCAGTACTCGAGAGGAACTATTAACCAAGTCTTTCCAAAACATAAAAAGAAATAGAAAGGTTCAAAAACTTCAGTATAAAAAACATGGGTTGTGAGGAAAACCACGTAACCAATATCTTGTTCAAACACATCAGTTTGGGTGGAGTTCCACAAAGACTCACTCAGCCAGTAGTCCGTGAACCAAGGATGATGGAAGTTTCTGTCAAATTTAATGGAACAAAAATTTGGATGGATCCCTATTTTCTTTATCTAGAGACAGAAAAAGTATCGGAAGAGGTTACAAATCGAAGATGCTACAAAATCAAGGTCGCATTATACTTGATGATTGAAAGAATAATTTTCAGACCATCGGTCACCTTAACATAACTAACATGCCTGATGGAAGACATAGCTTTGGATGTTCTCAGAGTAGTGCACGTTAGAGCATGTAGGAGCCACTCTAGTTGGAAAAAATAGCCTATCGATTACAACAACAATGCTACTTCTGACCGACACTACATAAGGTCGCTAAAGAATTTTTCAGGAAATGCGAGTAGTGTCAAAAATTAGTGCCTCTACATCATTATCTAGCACAATAGCGTTGGCCAATCTCATATCCTTGGTCGTCCACCACTTGGGGTTTGGAAATCCTCTGCCCTTTCCACTTATTTAAGGGCTAATGCAAGTTCCTTAAGTTAGGTCTAATTTGGGCTAACTAATCCAATTAAACCTTACTTAAGTTAGGTTTAATTAATCCTAAATCTTTACTAGACCTAATTTTAATTAGGTTTAATTATTAAATTAAACCTGACCTAAATTAGGTTTAATTAAACTCTAAAACCTAATTAAGTCTAATCCTAACTAAACTTAATTAACTTTTAAGCCTTACTTACATTAGGCTTAAACAACCTTAAAACCCATTTAAGTCTAACCCTATTTAAAATTAATTAACCTTTAAAGCCATACTTAGGCTTAAATGACCTTAAAACCAAATTAAGTCTAACCCTAATTATAGTTAATTAACTTTTAAACCTTACCTACATTATGCTTAAACAACCTTAAATCCAAATTAAGTTTAACCCTAATTAGAATTAATTAACCTTTAAGCCTTACTTACATTAGAAAACAAACATAAAACCCAATTAATTCTAACACTAATTAAATTTAATTAACCTTTAAGCCTTACTTACATTAGGCATAAACGACCTTAAAGCCCAATTAAGTCTAACCCTAATTAGACTTAATTAACCTATAAGCCTTACCTACATTAGGCTTAAAAAACATAAAACCCAATTAAGTCTAACCCTAATTAAACTTAGTTAACCTTTAAGCAATACTTACATTAGGCCTAAACAACCTTAAATCCTAATTAAGTCTAGCCCTAATTAGAGTTAATTAACCTTTATGTCTTACTCTCATGAAGCCTAAACAACTTTAAATCCTTTTAAGTCTAACCTAATTAGAATTAATTAACCTTTAAGTCTTATTTACCTTAGGCTTAAGTAACCCTAAACCTTAGTTAAGTCTATCTTAAATCAAACTTCTAACTTAGGTTCAACATAACTTGAACCTAAGTTAACCAAACCTTAGGTTCAACTCATATTGAACCTAAATAAAACCTCCAACTTAGGTTTAACCTAACCTGAACCCTAGTTAACCAAATTTTAAGTTCATCCTAGATTGGACGTAAGTAAAACTTATAACTTAAGTCTAATCAAACTTAAATCTATGTTAATTCAGAATTTTAGATTCAATCTAAATTGAATCTAAATTAAACCCAAATTGAATCTAATTCAACATAAACTTTAGGTCGAATTGAACCTAAGTTTACTTAAACCTTAAACTCAACCCAACTTGAGCTTAAGTCAAACATAAAAACTCATAGATTCAACATACATTAAGCCTAACCTTAACCTATACTTAGCTTTAACCTATTTTATATTTAGGTTCAACCTAATCTGAATCCAATTCTAACTCAAATCTAACTTAAGTTCATTCTAATTTGGACCAAACTCAACTTTAACTCTGGTTCAACCTACATTGAACTTGATCAAACTTAAATTAGATTCAGCCTACATTAAATCTAATTCAAATCTTACTTAGGTCTAATATGACTAAGTTAAATTTCTAAGATTCAACTTATATTGAATCTAAATTTAACTTAAATACCTTTAGGTTCAAATGACAGTGAATCTAAGATTTAATCTAATCATTTTTAGATTCAAATGACACTAAATCTAAAACTTTACCCAAATTTAAATTTAGTTAGACTTATCCAAATGACTTCAGATTCAAATCTAAAAAAATATGGTCTAACTTATGATGGATTTATTTAAGTCTAATCCACATTAAACTTAAAACCCTTAGATTCAAATGACATTGAATCTAAAATTCCTAAACCTAACTCATATTAAAATCAACCAAGGAAATAAAGTCGATAATATTTCTTTTGTGAGACTACTCTGACACTATTTTTCTTACAAGTTAAAGACAAGTTTCGCTTTAGATTTTCTTTGCATGTTATTAGGGTGTGCTAACTCTATTTTGTGGGGAGACATTATAAAGACGAGACAAATAACAAAAGAAAACAAAATCAAAATGACATCAAAAAAATGACATTAACAAAATAAAACAAAACAAAATTAACAAAACAATATTAACAAAATAAAATCAAAATGACACAAACAAAATAATGACAAAACTAAAGCTAAACTTTTAGGATAGCCGTGAAACCTAGACTTTTAGGATAGCCATGAAACCTAAACTTTTAGGATAACCACTAAACAAATAACGAATTACAAGACAACAAAACAATGACATAGACAAAAAAAAATAAAAATAAAATGACATATAACAAAATGAAATAAAATAAAAACGACAAAACAAATGACATTGACAAAAATCAAACTCTTAGAGTAATATGAAATATTACCCTATGATTGAATTGATTTTTGTTTCCTTATTCTTGAAACTTCTTTGAAAACAAGTGTTAACATTAATCAGAAGTTTTTTTAGACAAATTTAATTGTCAAAGATGTAATTAACTATAGGAGCTTGCTCCTATAGGAGATTTAAGAGCTCAGGATAGGTATCACACCTATAAATATCCAGTTATAAAAATTTCATATGTGATCGTCCTTATATAAAAATTTTTAGAATAAAGCATTCTAGAATCTCCTTTTATAAGGATTATCACTGACATTTTTTATTCTACTGATTTATATCATATTAGCCCTCTACTTTCTTCAAACTTCTTATTATCTAAGGATCTTTTACATGATCCAAAACAAATAAGATTTCTTAAAGATTAGGGAAATATTATAGTGGCAACTCCAAAACATGACATCCATATCAACATTGAGAAAATCTCAGGCAGCTCCAAATGCCACCAGAGGCATATTCTTTAATTAAAAAGATGGCTACTAATAATTTTCAATGGCCCTTTGAATGGGTCAATCCAAAAAGAGGACCTAGTATTCATGATTTTGATGCAATATCTATGTTGGCTTCTCAAATTGCTGCGATTTAAAAATAAATAGACCAATTTAGAATGAACTCTTCTTAAAAGCCTCAAGTGTTAGAGGAAAATTCATTGGGACATATAGTAGATTCTCAATCATCTTCTGAGACTTTAAATGCTATTAATAATAAACCTAACAATCCTTATTGTAATTATTAAAATCCTCGTTAGAAAAACCACTCAATCTTAAACATGAATAATAACACTCTTACTATTAACCAGCATTTTGGGAACAATTTTATGAACCCATTGGAAAATTTGAAGAACCAGGGAAACACTAATTATAGACCTTCTTATCCTTCAAGTTTCAATAGTAGCCCACAATTTATGGAAAAGAAGTTGACTGCGAAAGAGTTGATATTAAACATGGGTAATCAATTGCAAAGTCAAGGGAATTAGTTGCAAAGTAAAGGGAATCAGTTGCAAAGTCAAGGAGCTGCTATTAAAAATATTGAAACTCAATTGGCACATATTGCTACTACACTTAGTAATAGACCTTCTGAAACTTTCCCTAGTAATGTTGAGATTAACCTAAAAAAACAAAATAAAGAACAACTTAAGGCTATACAGTTAAGAAGTGGAAAAGAATTGGAATCAAGAGTCCAAAAAGACGTTAAAGTTGAAAAAGAGAAGGTGAAGACTGATAAAGGACATGATAATATATATCCTGATTTGGAATATCCACTTAAATTAATGAATATTACTGTAGATAGACCACCACCTCTGTTTCCTCAAAGATTGAAACAAAAAAAAAAGAAACAATTTTCTAAAACTCTAAAAGAACCCTTAAAAAATTAACTATAAATATTCATTTAGTTGAAGCCTTAGAAAGAATGCCCAACTATGTGAAGTTTATGAAGGATATACTGAATAAGAAAAGGATGTTTTCTGATAATGAAACTATCGCACTTAGTGAAGAGTGTAGCACAATTATCTTGAAAAAGCTTCTTAAAAAACTTTAGGATCCTGGTAGCTTCACTGTTCTTTGTGATATAGGAGAAAAGTTTTTTGGAAGAGCCTTATGTGATCTGGGCGCCACCATTATTCTTATGCCTTTATCAACTTTCAAAAGATTAGGAATAGGAAAAATTTTACCTACTTTAGTTACTTTTCAGTTAGCTGATCATTTTATTACTTATTCTAAAGTAGTTGTTGAAGATATTTTGTTAAAGGTTGATAAATTTATCTTTCCTATAGACTTTATTTTTTTAGATATGGAGGAAAATAAATAATTTGCTATAATTTTAGGAAGACCATTCCTTACAACAGGAAGAGCCATGATAAATTTTTAAAAAGGAGAGTTAACTATGAAAGTTAATAATCAGAAAGTGACATTTAATATATCAAAAGCTATTAAATACCCCACAAGAGAAGAAAATGATGAATGCTTTCGAATGGAAATTTGTGACTACTTAAAAAATGAGCATTTTAAGGAAAATTATGAAGACAAATTTGAACAAGAAAATTTGAAATGTGTGGATGAAGATGAAATGGTAGATAAATTTAATGAGATAGATAATGAAGAACTGGATTATGTTTAGGAAGGATTTGACATGTTAGATATTACATAAAATAATAATAAAAGTTTAATTCCATCCATCATTAAACCTCCTAAATTTGAGATGAAAATACTTTAAAATAATTTGAAGTATGTGTACTCAGGAGAATTATCAACATTACAAGTTATTCTATCCTCAGGTTTAAATGATTACAAGAGCAGAAACTATTAGAAACTTAAAGAAGATACAAAAAAGCATTTGGTTGGACTTTAGCCGATATTAAAGAAATCAGTCTTTCAATCTACATGCACAGAATTCTGTTAGATGAATAACATAAACCTAGAGTTGATCCATAAAGGAGGTTAAATCTATTAATGTAAGAAGTAATGAAGAAATAAATTTTAAAATGGTTGGGCGCTAGAATTATATATCCAATTTCAGATAGTGCATAGGTAAGTCCAATTCATTGTGTTCCTAAGAAAGGAGAAGTGACAGTTGTGACTAACGAAATAAATGAATTAATAACCATGACACAAGTCACTAGTTAGTGAATCTATGTTAATTATAGAAAATTAAATGCTGCCACTAGGAAAGATCACTTTCCTTTACCTTTTCTAGACCAAATGTTGGTTAGGCTTGCTGGGCATAAATATTTTTGGATTTTAGATGGACATACCGACTATCATCAAATACTAATTGCTCCCAAGTATCAAGAAAAGACCACATTTACTAGTCCTTATGGAACATTTGCTTTTCGAATATTGCCATTTGAATTATCTAACTCTCCTGTAACATTTCAAAGATGTATGTTGTCAATTTTTAGTAATCTGATTAACTATGAAATGGAAGTTTTTATGGAAGATTTTTCAATATTTGGAACTTCATTTGGCGTTTACTTAAATAATTTTGAAAAAGATTTGGAGTTAAGTGGAAAAAACAAATTTAGTTCTAAATTAGGAGAACTGTTAATTTATGGTTGTAGGAGGAATTGTACTTGGGCATAAAATTTCTGATATTGACATGGAAGTAGACCCTGCAAAAACTCAAATCATCTTGAAATTACTACCTCCAACTACTGTGAGAGGGGTAAGATGTTTTTTAGGAGATGCTGTGTTCTATAGACGTTATATTAAAGATTTCTAAAAAATTACTAGACCTTTGTGCCAAATTTTAGAAAAAGATAAGAAATTTTATTTTAATGAAGAATGCTTGAATGCCTTTGAATTACTAAGAGAAAAATTAATAACTGACCCAATAATAGTTTCACCTGATTGGGAGAAACCATTTAGACTTATGTGTGATGCCAGTGATTATGTAATTGGATTTGTTTTAGGAAAAAGGTATGATAACATTTTCAAAGTTATATACTATGCCAGTAAAACTCTTAATGAAGCTTAAATTAACTAGACCACTACTGAAAGAGAGTTATTAGCAATCATAAATGCTTTTGAAAAATTTTGGTCGTAATTAATTGGAACTAAATGTATAGTGAATACAAACCATTCTACTATCAAATATTTAATGCAATAGAAGGTTGCTAAACCAAGATCGATTAGATGGGCACTTATAATGCAAGAGTTTGATTTCATAATAGTAGATAGAAAATGATCTGACAACCAAATATCTGATCATTTACGTAGGCTGAAACAAAGATGAACTGTTTGACCTTGAAAACGAAATTACAGAAACTTTTCCTGATGAACAACTGTACAATATTAAGGAATGAAATTTATCGTGGTATGTTGATATTGTGAACTATATTGTAAGTTATATTTTACTACCTGAATTATCAAAGAAACAACAGAAAAATTTATCTATGGTGCCAAATTTTATTTTTGGAATTACCAATATTTATTTAAACAATGCAAGGATCTAGTTATTAGGAGATGTGTATCTTATGATGAAATTAAACCAATTATTCAAAGTTGCCATGATTCTAAATTTGGGGGACATTTTGGAACTGACAAAACTGCACATAAATTTTTATAAACTGGACTCTATTGGCCGACACTTTTTATGGATGTTAATAGATATATTAAAACTTGTGATCGATGCCAGCGAGTAGGTAACATTTCTCGAAGAAATCAATTGCCCATAAATTTCACATTGTAAGTTGAAATCATTGATGTTTGGGAATTAGATTTTATGGGACAATTTATTCCTTCATTTGAGAATATATATATATATATATATAACCTTGGTGGCGGCTGAGGAGAGAGAGGGTCTGCTAGGGTTTGTTGGATGGTAATGGCGGCTGTGATTCTGACTGGCGTAGGTAGGTGCTCTTCCTGGTGCTCTCACTGGTGTTGTTCCCTGGAGTGGCTTGGGTTTTGGCTTCCTGTGCCTTTTTTCAGCTTTTTGGTTTTCCCGGGCTGGGTGGTTTTCCAATTTTCTGAGGAGGTTACTGTTACATTGGTCTCCTCCCTCTGGACTGTGTTGGTGGTGATCTTCTAGTGGTTTCTACCTCGCTGGTGATTTCTGTTTTGTTTTCTAAACTTTGTTGTCTCTGTGCTTTACTCACCTGTCGCCTGGGGGTGGTGTTTGGTTTTTGGGTGGCTTCTCTGCTGGGTGGGTGTTTTTTGTGACTCTGGTGTAGGTGTTTGCTAGTGATGGCAAATCCTTCTGCCAAGTCTTTTCCTATTGATTTAAATACTAATGTCATGTGGGGAAAGGCCAATTATGCTGGAGTTGTGGGGAAGTGGCAACTTTCTCATAAGAACTTTGATCATCTAGTATTTCCCCAAGCCATGCATGTCACTGTTGCTGGTAGTGGAAACTGCCCTTACATCAGAGCTGTGGGTAGCAAAGACAGAATGCCAGCTGTTCTTTTTTCCAAATAGGACATGGAAAGTTCGAATGAGGCTGTCAAGTACTGTCTAATTGGAAAATTCCAATTGGGACACCCCAAAATGGATTATGTTATGAAATGTTTTCAGGAGCTAAATCTGGTTGGAACCTAGAAACTGGGCTTGCTGGATGGGAGGCGCCTATTCATTACTTTTTAATGAGGAAGATTATGCAAAAATTTTTGGGAAGCAATCCATTCTGATAGCTTGAACATCCATGAAAATTCTGAAATGGACACAAGACTTTGACCCTCTAAAGGAGCCACCAATTATCCCTATGTGGTTTAAATTCCCAGATTTACCTATTCAGTTATATAACCACAATGCCTTATACAATATTAGCCAAGCCTTGGGCCTCCACCTGAAAATAGACACACATACATTTGATATGGCCAGACCAGCTGCTGCCAGGGTCTTGGTGGAAAGAGACATAACATTACCTTATCTAAAGAAGATATGGATTAGAACTGATGAAGATGTACCAGAAGAGGGTTTTTGGCAAGAGGTTGAAGTAGAGTTCAATCTACACTATTGCCAACATTGCAGATTGTTTGGTCATCCTATGGATCAATGCTACAGGCTGCATCTCCCTTCCAGAAGAGGAACTCTGGCCTAAGTAAGGTGGTTGCTGCTAATAGTACTCCTCCTACACCTCCAGAAATTGAGCAAGAAGATGTAAATATGGAACCACCCACCAGGGAGGTCATTATTCTGGAACCTCAGAATAGTATTCCTAACAGGCCAGACGAAATTGATCAGGAGCTGGTTGGAGTACGGGATGGGCAGGGGTCAAATAATGGGGTAGCTGTTCAAACTGCTGCTTCCAGTCCCTTGAAGCACAAAAAATCTGTTTCAGTCTCTGAAGAAAGGCTGGAATTTTCAGATGGCTTAATCAAAGAGGTGGCTGAAGAAATGAATGTTGAATGGCAGACACAAAAAAGTAGTAAGAGAAAAAAAGAAAAATTGAGTTAGAAGGATTGCTAGAAGCTCAGAGTTCAGGAGATCCTCCTGATAGCCCTCCATCTGCTCCTCACCCTATGACTAGGGGGAAGGGGGAAAAGCCACTCTCAATGATCAATTTCATGTGTTGAAATATTAGGGGGGCTTCTCACCCAACCTCCTTTAGTAGAATTAAACAGTTAGTCAAATTACATAAATTATGGTGTTTTGTTATTTTGGAACCTAAGGTTCATAAAAATACCAGTAAGATTGTCAAATCTTTTCAGGTTTTTCTTGTTTTGCTAATCTGAATAACAAAATTTGGGTTTTGCTAGAAGAAAACTGCAGGGGTACATAATTGTGGATCACTCTCAATTCATCCATATGCAATTCTCTGTTGGGGAGCAGTTGGGTTTTGCTACTTTATCAATGCCAGTTGCAATCTAGCACAACAACAGATTCTGTAGACTGATTTGGTCATCATTGCTAATAACATGAGAGTTCTATTTGGTTATTAGGGGGTGATTTTAATTGTATTACTTCAGCTACTGAGAAGAAAGGAGGTAATTCCCCAACAAAATTTTCTATGGATGGATTTAACTAGTTGATTGCTAATGCAAATGTTTTTTATTTGGGCTTCACTGTTCCCTCTTTCACATGGAGAAGAGGGAATACCTGAGAGAGACTGGATAGGGTATTGGTGAATTCCCTTTGGCTCCAAACTTTCCCTTTTACCTTTGTTAACCACATGCCCATGGTTTGTTCTGATCACAGACCTTTATTGATCTCTATTAAAAACTCCGATGGAAAGTTTGGAGGGAAGTTCAGGTTTAAAAATATGTGGAATTGCCATCCTGAGTTTCTAATTGAACAGGGGAAGGTGTGGAGACCTGTCAAGGGCTACACCCCCTGGGGTAATCTTTGGACACTCCAGAAATTAACTGCCAAGCACTTCAAAAGATGGAACTGGGTAACTTTTGGGAACACTCATGATAATATTCAGCAGGCTGAAGCTAATGTGGTTTGTATTGAGGCTGGCTTTCTACAAGGGGACAAAAGTGAAACTGATTTGTTCTCAGCTTCTGAACAGCGATTAGCTCAAGTTAAATACCAGGAGGAATTCTACAAACAGAAGACTAGGTCTGCCAAATTCATTTATGGTGACAGAAATACCAAATATTACCATGCTTATATCAATTTCAAAAGGAAGTGTAATATGATCCTTAATATCACCAATGCTGCTGGAGGTATTCTTACTGATGCTGAGGACATTGCAAGAGATGCTGTGATCCACTTTAGTAGCTTGTTCAATCAGGTTTACACTTGTACTACCCCTATTAAACATGTGTTATTTCTAGATAATTATCAGTATGTGCAGGAGCTTAGCTTAACTGATATTTCCGAGGAAGCCGAAATCAAGTCTCGCTTTAGATTCCATTGATGGAAAGAAAGCAACTCGGGCTCGATGGTTTCACATCCACCTTTTATAAGGTAAGCTGGGCCATTTTTGGGATGGACGTGGTTCATGCAAAGGCAATCCTTCTTTCAAGGCATGGACCCTCCAAAGTATTTCTCTGCATCTACCATTGTGCTGCTACCTAAAAATAAGATCAGAAACTTGGGGTGATTACAGACCCATAAGCTTAACTTCTGTTTTGTCTAAAGTGCTAAGAAAAGTTATTGTTTCCAGACTCCAACCTCATTTGAACAACCTAATTATGGACAACCAGGCAGCTTTTCTGAAAGGTAGAACCATCTCTGACAATATAGTTTTGGCTCAGGAGCCACTGCTGGATTTGGATAGGAAATGCAGAGGCCATAATATTATCTTCAAGTTAGACATTAAGAAGGCTTATGATTCAATTAGTTGGGACTTCATCATTAATGTCTTAAGTGCCAAGCTCATCAAAATGTGGTAAAAAAATAATGCTCACTCAGTTTTGGTGAATGGGAAAGGACATGGTTTTTTTAGTGCTTCTAGAGGCATCAAACAAGGTGATCCCCTATCTCCTACTATCTTCATTCTAGCCTTTGATTATCTATCCAGAATTTTGGATCAAGCCTTCTCACATGCTCCTCATCTAGCATATCATCACAAATCCAGCATCAGGATCAGCCATCTTGCTTATGCTGATGACATAATTATTTTCTCTATGGCTTCTAAGGCTGCTATAAAGGTTGTGCACAGAATTTTAAACCATTTCACTACTGTTTATGGGATGGAACTCAATCTACAGAAGTGACATTTTTTTCCTAGAAAATATGTCAGCTTAAATTTAAAACAATGGATTTCAGATTACACTGGTTTTCACTCAGCCCCTCTTCCTATTAACTACCTTGGTGTTAAGCTAATTATGGGTAGAACCAAGCAAATTCAGTTTCGGGAGATTATTGAAAAGATTCAGCTCAGATTTCCAGCTGGTCTAATTCTTTCCTTTCAAATGGGGGGAGGTTAACACTCTTGAAAATTATTTTAACTACTCTCCGCTCATATGCACTTCAGATGTTTACTATGAAGAAAAGCACTAAACAACTAATTAGCAGGATGTTCAACAGATTTTTGTGGGCTGGGCAACACAAACAAATCCATTGGCTTCCTTGGCAGCAATTATACAAACCTTTCCAGGCTGGGGGTCTTGGATTTAAAAGCTTTGACCAGTTAGGTCTCATCAACCTATGTAAGCTTTGGATAAGTTTCAGAGCAAATGATAGTCTTTGGGCTAAATTTCTGCATGGTAGGTACTGTAAAAATGATCATCCTACTATGGTTATGCCTAAACTGGGGGATTCAAGGCTATGGAAATCTCTGCTGAAAATTAAAGACAAAGCTGAGCAGCTTTTTATTTGGGAGCTAGGAGAGGGTCAGATTATCTTTTGGCTTGATCAATGGGTCTGGAAAGGGGAAAAGCTGTCATCGAATATATCTATTACCTTGCCTAATAACTGTGTGAAAGAGTAATGGACTAAAAATCAATGGAATTGCATGCTTTTGAGTACTTTGTTAACACCTGATCATCTACGACAGGTTTTCCTTACCAAGATCCAGCCAGAGCAGAAAGACAAACTGATTACCAGGAACAAAAGCTCTCAAAAAATATCTTCATTTATTTATCAAAGTTTCTTCTCTGGGGGCAGGATCCTTTGGGGGATTGAGCTTTGGGGAAAACTACTGTCCCCCTCCATGTTCTTCTTCAGTTGGAGAGTAAGACACCTTCTTATACCTACTGATGATATCCTCAAGCTCAAAGGCTGAAAAGGACCCTCTTGTTGCCATCTGTGTAATCAAGCTGAAGAATCTGTTAAACATTTATTTTTCAACTGCCCTTTTTCTCATTCTATTTGGAATGAGCTCATCAGTAGGCTTACTCTGCATACTTAGAATTTAAGTTGTCTTCAACTGTTTACAAGTTGGAGGGATTGGGAGAAAGTTAACCTCCTGGTGGTACCTTGCTTGGTGGCTTGGTTCATATGGATGAACATGAATAAGGCAAAGTTTGAAGGGAGACCATCCTCCTCATTACAAGTGGCTGCTCAATGTTTGACTTACATCCAGAAACTTATCAAATTTCACAACTTCAGGGATATCTGCAAGGTTGGGCAGCTGGCCCTTAAGAGGAAGCCATTAGTGATTAGTTGGACACCCCCTCTTAGTAATATGGTGAAAGTGAATACAAATGAAGGTTTTCACCAGTTTCATGCTGGGATTGGTGGGATTTTTAGGGACTGCTTTGGGAATTGCTTAATTTACTTTCATTCTCCCACTTCTGCCCTGAATGCTTTGGAAGCTGAAATGAGTGCCATATTCTGGGCTATCAAGATTGCACAATTATGTAAGATTATTTATCTTCAGGTTGAGTCTGATTCCAGTAGCTGCATCAATTTCCTCAACAAGTCTGAGTCTGCTCCTTGGAATAGGTCGGTTTCACTGAAAGCATGGTAGTGGATTTTGTCCTTATTGCTAGGGAAGGCAATATCCCAGCTCATTAGCTTGCCTCTCAGGGATAGTGTAATGAATCAATCAATGTTAGTACTAACAACCCCACCCCTCTCTCCTTTTTGATACTTGGAGATACATTGGATCTCCCATATGTAAGGAACTAGTTATTTATCTTTAAGTAATGATTATACTGCTTGCAAGTTTGGCAGGCATTTTTAGCTATATATATATATATATATTAGTTGTTGTGGATTATGTATCAAAATAGATTGAAGCAATAACTTTACCCAAATGTGATGCTCGAAGTGTTTCAAAATTTTTAATGAAAAACATTTTTACAAGATAAGGAATTCCGAGAGCTATTATAAATGATGGTGGTTGCTGGTTTAGAAAAAATCCGATTCAGAAAATTACACGAAAATATAATATTATGCATAAAATTTTAATTGATTATCATCCCTAGAATAATGGTTTAGCTGAAGTATCTAATCGTGAAATTAAAAGAATTTTGGAAAATCTGTAAATGCCTATAAATTAGATTGGTCTGCGAGATTAGATACTGTATTACGGGCATGTAGGACTGCTTATAATACTCCTATATGAATGTCTCCTTATAGGCTGATATTTGGAAAAACATGTCATTTACCAGTTGAATTGGAACATAAAGCAAATTGGGTGTTTAAAGAGTTCAATTTCAATTTAAAAGAAGTTGATGAGAAAAGATTATTGCAACTTAATGATTTGGGAGAAACGATAAATGAATCTTATGACAATGAAAGATTTTATAAAGAAAAATTGAAGTTATGACATTATTGGAAGATCATAAGAAAGAGATTTGAACCTAGGCAGGAAGTTTTGTTATATAAAACATGTTTAAGATTAATTCCTAGAAATCTTAAGTCTAGGTGGATAGGACCTTTCACTGTTACAAAAGTTTATCAATTTAGAACTGTTGATTTTGAAGATCCTAAAATTGGAATAAAATTTAAAGTTAATGGGCATCGACTAAAACCATATTTTGAAGGTTCAAGACCTAATTATAAAGAAGTTTTAATGTTAAGTCATCCTGAATAAAATAATGTTTGTCGCACTGACAACGTTATTTTATGGGAGGCAACACATAATTATCTTTGTTGTTTAGTGTGTTTGATTTTATTTAATTGATATTATGATAAGATAGTCTTATATTTGAGTCCTAATAACTCATAAATATTCTAAATGGTGCTAATTATTGGATTGAATTGAAGATTTGGAGTTTATTTGGATGAAAATGATGATTGGAGCAGAATTTTGCTCTGATGCAGATGGTGCCCAAACCAACGCCATCGGTTAGATTTTCCAGAGAGCATTTTTAATATTCGGTGTCGACTCCCTATTCAGCATCAACGGTGTTAAGGACTGAGAAGCAGTTTTTAGAGTTTTAAGTGGCTGAATTTGGTAGTTTCGAGCGGGAATTTTACCCTTATAATCCCCCAAACTCATTCTAAAACCCATTAACTCTTGAAAAACGAAAAAGCAGTTCCAAAATTTGCATTCCATGGCTTCCAACTTCATAGATTCTCCAAGATTTAGAGTTTTCAACATGAGAAAATTTATCAGTTTTGAGGCGCAGCGACTTTGTGATAAAGTCTTTATTAAGAGGAGAATTATCAAAGAAAGAGGCTTTGTCAATTGAGGTATGAATGTTCATAGTACTCCTGTTGAAGAAATTATTATGTAAAGGTGTTGGGAAGTGTTTTATTACACTTTTGCCACAGTAGTCATTCTTGTGGTAAAGGAATTTTATGCAAATCTTCATTGAATCAACCAAAGAGTAATCTATGTGCGAGATAGATGGATATCATTCACTCCATCCAATAGAAATGTAGTTTACATGATAGATAATGTGTCAATCTATCATTGTACCAATTTTGTCCCTATGAGAGACAATACGAATGAAATCTATCGATATCTAACAGATTAAGGTGAAAATTGGGTGATAAGAGATGATGCACAAGTCAATTTATCTGCTACTTTATTAAATCCCGTGTCGAAGCAATGAAATTTCTTTACATCTTCAAAATTACTCCAAACTATGAAAATTAATAAAGTGATGAAAGAAAGTGAAATCATTAACTATTGTATTCAAACTGGAAGACCTGTTAATGTTGGCACCACAATTTTGAAATCTATTTTCGGTTTGATTGTTAATGGATCAATTTATGGCTTGGGACATCCTTCCACTATATGTCTTCTTTGCAGCCAGTCATAAGTGTCATATGAGAGTTGGAAGAAGTGCTTCTCCATTAGAAGCCCAGGGATCCAACTAATGTTTATGACTTTCCAACAAGTTGGGATGAAAATGATTTGAGCAAAACTATAGACAAACAATCTCAGAGTTTAATACCTATCCAACCTCATTTTCCTAAAAATGCACAGTTGATTCTGAGGAAGATTATGAAACTAGAGAAAAAGGGATGAAATCTTATGGATGCAATTAATAATATATCTGAATTATTTGATCACTAGGTTGGAGGATGAAGAAACGATTTGATCATACTGGGTGTATGGAAGAAGCATTGATACGATTGATGATGAAAAAGGCTTGGATTAAAGAGGATTCAACTGATGAATTCTCATATCGACCCTTCTACAATTTGTCTGTCCACCACCAATGCATGGGAGCTATCAGAGAAGATAGTACTGACATTGATTTCAAGTAGTACTTTTCTATCTTATCTACTTTATTTAATATTTAGACATTATTTTCTTGGGTTTGGTTTGTATTTGGCTTGCTTATGGAGTGATTTCGAACTCATTATTCTTGAGATTTGAATTTGTGTTATGTTTTCAGCTTTAGAGTGTTATTGTTTGATTACAACACTGAGTTACTGATGTAATAGTTTGATTGATGTATGTAAGTTTATAACTTTAGATTTTATATATATAAGTGATGTTTTGTGTTGTTTGTGTGATACTTGTATTAGTTAATCACTCAATATTGAATTTAGATGCTTAGAAAGGCTAATTAGATGTCTTTGTAACTTGGAAACAATCAAAATCGTGGAATAATATTGGAACCAAAAATTTGATCTGGCACTGACGACGCCCGAACCACCGCCAACAATACCCGAGTAAGTGTCGACAATGCTCAATTCAACAACGATCGCAATGAAAACCTAAATTTTCCAGGTTCTCTTAAAAATTGTGATTTTGAATAGTAACTACCCCATTTATGACCTTCAACCTCCAGCTAAGGTTGAAAAACACCCTTAGGCCTTGCTTGCATTTGGATTTGAGGCGATTTGGGAGCTTTTTGAGGTTGGATCTCATCTTCTCTTAGTAAGTGTTTTACTTTAACCAAAAAATTTTAATTTCACCATTGAAATCTTCTACATTGGAGAGATAAAAAAATTTGTGGTTTTTGAAGAAAATTTTAAGAAACTCCATGGGAACACTCTTACTTGCTAGATTTGACTTTGGAGTTTATAGCATTGTGATTTTGCAATTTATTGGGATTTATTTATAAATTTGATAGAGATTTTGAGATGGCTCTAAAGATGTTTAAGGGGAAGAGAAAAGTTGATTTTGTTGAAAGGAAATTTGTGAATGGGAAAACACAGTACCATCTAAAATCTACACTCAAAAGCAAAAAGTTTATACAAGATCAAGGATTTAAAAATCCGGGCGGAGTTGTAGAGTAGGTAATTGCGTATCGGAATTGGGAAAGTTTCTGTTATTTTTCTCTCAATGCAGTTGCTGATGTAGTCTGTGAGTTTTATGCTACTTTGCGGTATATTGAAGAAGAATATGTTCTGGTTTGAGAAAAAATGGTATAATTCACTTCTAAACGGATCAATGCTTTCTACCAATTAAGAGATAATTCATTCTGTGAGTACAAATCTTTTGGTACTGTGGATACTACTTTGAATGAGGTAATTAGTTTTCTTACTAAAGGAAAAGGGGAGTGGAAAACTAAGCAAAGACAAAAGATAAATTTTCCTGCTTCCTCTCTTAATGTAGCAAATAAAGCCTGACATTACATTATTTTTGCAAGAATACTACCTATTTATCATCATAACAAAGTTTCAAGGGATATAGCAGTTTTGAATTTTTAATTTAAAACATGAGAATAATTGATATTGGAAGAGTTATTTATAATAATATTCAGAATATTGCTAAGGGAGAAACTACTGGAGGATTCAAACATCTTGCCCTGATTTCAACATTATGTATACAATCAAGAGTTGCGGTTGATTGTAGCGAAGAGTTGGTCTACTCTTTGAAGCCTATTAGTAAAGCCAACATACACACTTATGAATCTCATGTAGGATGGAGATCTGGAGGAAAGAGTAGTGAGATTCCCTCTGCTAGTCTTGATACACATTCTACTTCCAGCACCCTTTCTATTTTCTGATGTTATGGAGCAGTTGATGATAAAATGTGGTGATATTACGAGGATTCATAGCAGAATTGATGGTTTGGAAGCAAGAAATAACATCAATGATGTTATCAGAGGAGAAGAGTGGAATATGATATTTCATGATGCTCAGATGAGATTTCTTAGGGGAGAAGTGGGTGTGATATTTCCTACTTACCTCAGTTACATTCCATATCAGCTTGAGAAAGGCCAGAAGAAGGAAGAGATGATGATTGGTAGAGTAGTACTCTTTATGTTTGTTATTGTCTTGTTGATTTTTGTGTTTGTTGTTTGCTTTTTTTTAGAAGTTGTGTGTACTAATTGTACTTTCATTTTAGTTAAGTTGAATTGAAGTTTATGTTAATTTGTCACTATAATAGTAAATTTGTGATGGATGTTGTATTAAGTGTTTTAAGTAACATTTTTAATTTACTTTACTTTGCAAATCTCTGATATATATATGAACAATACTTCTAACTATTTTATACCTATATTAAAATTTTAATTAAGAATCAAAAGCCCGGCACAAAACAGTTAGTTTTCTTTTCATTTTTATCTCTGTTTTATAATTAGATATGCACTGAAAAACTTAAGTTTGGGGGAGGAAAAATTAACTGTTTTTTCTTCTCAACTAAAATATATTTTTAAAACTATTTTAGCATGACTTAAAGTAGTTGAGCATAACTCTAAATCACTAAATTTTTTATCTTATTTAAACACCATAGTAGATTTGAATGAAAGATTTTTGGTAATGAAGGTTAACTTTATTGGTTAAGAATATTTAGTATAAGATGATTAGACTATAGTTAACTATATAAAGTAAAGAAAACTATATTTTTTAGATGTTAAGTGACTTAGAGGTTTATGTGAGAAGAAAATATTGGGAAATTATGATGAATTATTAAAACTAATATATATATATATATATATATATATATATATATATATATATATATATATATATATATATCTATATAAAGTAAAGAAATGTTTCAAGTTCCAACCTTAAGAAGAGGACAGTGAAGTTCAAAATTACTAAAGGTTGTCCAGATATAGTAATCCTCACAAGAAAAAGAAAAAAAAAGAAAAAAATGAAAAAGGATTGAAAAGCAATTCCAAAAAAAAGAAAAGAAAGAAAAATAAAATATATGTGAGGAGAAGCTTGAGGAGATGCAAATAAATTGGCTTCACTTGAATTCACTTAAGGAAAGAACTTAGTTACATCTCTGAATTTATATTTAAAGTATTAGCACCCGTACTAATAGAGTATTCGTGAACTTATTTTTCATATGAAACTTAAAAAGCACCCTTAATGTGATAAATTATGGTTATTCTTGAAATAAATAGGAAGCTAGAACTCTTCGACTTGATTACTAGATGTTCTTATACCTATAGTTTTTACCTAAGTTATTGAGAATCTTTTTAAAAATCTTGTTATTATATTTATTTAAATAAAAAATCATTGTAATCATTAAGTAAAATTTACTACTAAAATCAATATTTTTATGTAGTAAAAAGATTACTTGAAGACAAGTAATAGTTAAGTTTTGGGAATTTTGATGCACCAAAAATATATTTGATTTTTCATAAGCATTTAATACTCATTTTTGGTGATATTGCACTTTAATGGAAGATATTCTTCATTTATTATTGCAAGTATGATGATTTTATGTAATTAGAGAAAAAAGAATCTAAAAGGAATGAATTTGGAGGAAAAAAAGACGAAACCCAGGATTTGAAGTTCTGATGCCGACTGCGCCCAAACCAACGCTGACGACGAGTTTTTCCAGTGAGTTCAAAATTAAATCATGTAATAGGGCGCCGAGGGCACCCAATGTCTGTGGAGGCCAGATTCAATGCATTTGGATGACTTCTTAGGGAATTCTTGAGGCAACTCTTGGGAAATTTATTCCTAGACTATTTTAACTTGTTTAGGGTGCCAGAATTAGTAGTGTGTGTTGGGTTAGAGAGTATTTGTAGTGTGTGTTGGGTTAGAGAGTGTTTGTAGTGCATGTGAGTAAAGAGGAAGTTTTAAAGAGAGTTTAAGTTTAGGGTTTGGTGTTAATTGTTGTTTTGTGAAGTATTCTTCTCAAAAAAGTTCTTGGAGAAGAGGGAAAGTGAGAGATTGCTTCTTCCCTACTATTCTAAGAGAGAATTATTTGTTGTTATGAAGAAAGAAAGAGATTCAAAGGAACATTAAGGGATTCGCTTGGGGAAGAAATTAAGTAAGTTTTATTTACTTTTTATAGTTTGTGTGAATTTGCTTTTATATATAAATTCTTTGTTTTATAGCATCATCCTTATGAATTATGAGTAGATTTCTTTATCTTTCTCCTTGCAATGATAAATGGTGAAGTAATGGTTGTATGCGCCATTTGAAAGATAAGAAATTGTGATGATTTTTCACTTCGTTCTTCATTGTCTTTTTGATTTGGCCAATTGAATTGATAAAATATGTTGTGAAACATACGATCCGAAAGGGCTACGCTTTCTACAACAAAAGTGGAGATTCCATTCAATGTCCATGATTGAGTGATGTAGTTCATCGGGGTTGAGTGCAAATAAATAGGGATATATGGTTTATTGGTGTAGAGTTGAAGATTTTAGGGTGACAGAATAAAATTTCCAATTGGTTCTAGAGTTTGGAAATTAAAGTGAGAGTTAGCCTTCAGGCGAAGGGAATTAGGAGCTCTGGAGTGAGAGCCAGTATTCTTTCAGCCTAACCACTGATTTAGGGACTAAACATACGATTAGCCAATGTTCTTTATAACACTCGAAAGAGGATAAAGAATAGGTATGTTCCTATTTGGAACGATACAATAATTGTACTGATCTATATCATTTACTCATCATAACATCATTGTAAGGGGGAGGACACTTTCTCTAAATTTGAACCTTACATTACAAAACTTAGTATAGTAATGGTTAACTTTAATCTTAAGTCTAGAGAGTACTTTAACAATTATTAAATTCTTTAGCAAACTTTAGCATCTTAGTATTTACTTTTGGTGCTTTGCAAATTTGAATATAGGATTTATGTGCTACGCTTTAAGGTTTGCTTCCTCCCCATGGGATCGATAACCAGGACTCTGCTAGAGCTCTGTATTACTTAAGCGATACATATACTTGCATATAGATTGGCTGCTTTATTATTAAAATGATTGTACTTTATAACTGAATTGAAAATACTTTTGAATATTACATTAAGTCTGTAGTAACCAGCAGCCAATCATTACTTCAGCACGACTTGAGAAGTTATGAAGTTGATTTAAGCTGTTCGAAGGGTGTCTTTGATGCACCAAAAATATGTTAGATTTTTGCTATATAATTTGTACTCATTTTTAGTGATATTCCACTTTAAATGAAGGTATTCTTAATGTTTTGGTGCAGGTAAGTAGATTTTAGGTGATAGGAAAATAAAGCGAAAAGGAACAAATTTGGATCAAAATGGGCAAGATGGAGAAAAGACTATTTTGGCGCCACTGATTTTAGAATGGGTGCCACTGGCACCCAACTCTAGAGAGTTCAGAATTAAAAGGAGGCACAGTGCCACCGGCGCCCTATCCAGTGTCGCCGGTCCCAATGTTGGTGGAAATCAAAATTCAATGTATTTGGATGCTTTTTGAAGGGCTGTTTGAAGAAACTCTTGAGGAATTCATTTCTAGACTATTATAGACAGTTATGGACACTCAAAAAGTTGTGTGAGTCGAGTGTGTTGAGTGTGTTGAAGAAAAAATAGTGAAGAGAGTGTGTTAGGGTTTGTAGAGGGTGGGTGTTAAGTGTTATTTTGTGAGGAATTCTTCTCTAAGGAGTGTAGGAGAAGGAGGAAAGTGAGAGTATACTTCTTCCATACTATTCTAAGGAGAGGAATGAGTGTTGTAGAGAAGAGTAAAAAAGAATCAAAGGAACTTCAAGGGATTTGCTTGAGGAAGAAATTGAGATAAGTTATATTTACTTTTGTGGTTTGTATGACTTTGCTTTTATATGTAAAATTTATGTTTTGTTGTATCTTCCTCATGAATTATGAACAGATTTCTTTTTCTTTCTACTTGCAATGTGATGTGGTGAAGTGTTGATGTAGATTTGATGTGCCATGAAAATGTTAAGAATTTGTGATGGTTTTTCACTTTGAACTTCAATTAGTTTTTGTTCTAGCCAATTGAATTGTTAAAACTTGTTGTGAAACATTCAATCCAAAAGGACTAAGTGTTCTACAACAATAGTGGAAAATCCATTCAATGTCTATGAATGAGTTGTATAGTTCATGGGAATTGAGTGTAAATAAATAAGAAAATATGGTTTGATGGGCGTCGAAATGGAGATTTTAGAGTGACAGGCTGAAATCACCAATTTGGTCCTAAAGTTTGATATCTAAAGCGAGAGTTAGCCTTCAGGTGATGGGAAGTGGGAGCTCCAAAGTGAGAGCCATTATTCTCCCAGCCTATCCTTAGATTCAGTGACTAAGCCTAGGATTTGCCAATGTTCATTTCATACTTGGATGAGGGTGTACTTTAATGAGGGTAAAGAATATAATTTCTCCTATTTGGCACAATAAAAATTTATTATCAATCTATATCAATCACCCATCACAGAATTATTGCAAGAACAAAGATACTTTTCCATATTAGAACCTTTCAATACAAAACTTAGTGTGTGTTAGTTAATCCTGTTTAGAAATTTAGAAAGTAATTTTTGTTAACTTAGTCGTAGCTATCGTTGCATTAGTAACTTTAATAGTACTTGAACTTGCATTGTGAATATATTTTGATAAAGTTCCTATCTTCCTCGTGGGATCGATAACTAGCACTCCACTAGAGCCCTGTATTACTTGAACGATACGTATACTTGCGTATATGAGTGCCTGCCTATATATGAGATTGATTATATTGTGATACTGAATTGAAAATACCCTTTAAATATTTACGTTGAGGCAGTGCACCGATACCGAGTGGTCGAGTCATGTTTTTGGCGCTGTTGATGGGGATGGTATAAAATGGTAACTGTAAAAATTATAGTATTTCAAAACCGTTACTTTGAATTTGCAATAGTGTGTGTGTGCTTGTTTACTTTCTAGTGTGTTTTGTGTGACTTTATATCCATAGGATTGGATCCGTAGGTTTAGTGCCTTACAATTCAAAATTAGAGCGTACTGTTAGAAAAATTTGAAAAAAAAAATTGAAAATCCTCATAGAATGGCAAACAAACAAAATATACCAAGACCTTTAAAAGATTATGCTAACCCAATAACAGATGAAATTCACTTAACTAACTAAAATCCTGATGTTGTTGCTAATTCATTTAAGCTTAAACCTGCTATTATCCAAATGGTTCAAAACATTCAATTTGGAGGAACACCTAACGAAGATCCTAATCTACATCTCACTAGTTTTCTAGAACTTTGTGCTACCTTTAAATATGATGGAGTGTCGAATGATGCTTTCATACTTAGACTTTTTCCTTTTATATAAGGGATAATGCTAAGGCGTGGTTAAATTGGTTAGCACCTGGATCTATCAGAATTTAGGGAGAATATTCACAAAAATTTTTGTCAAAATGTTTCCCTCCATAAAAATCTGCTAAGCTAAGAAATGATATTACATCTGTTGGTTAGTTTGAAGGGGAATCAATATATGAAGCCTCAGAAAGATTTGAAGATCTTCTTAGGAAGTGCCCACATCTTGCTTTACCAGATTGGTTACTAATTCAAACATTTTATAATGGATTAGTGGGATATCCGAGATCAATTTTAGATGCTGCTGCTGGTGGATCATTTATGTCAAAATCTTTGGATGAAGCATATTTGTTAATAGAAAAGATGGCTACTAACAATTTTCAATAGCTCTCTAAATGGGTAAATCCTAAGAGAGTATCTAGTATTCATGATTTTGATGCTATAACTATGATAGTATCTCAAATTGCTGCCCATTCGAAGAAAATAAATCATTACAGAATGAATTATTCTCAAACACCCCTAGTGCTAGAGTAAAATTCATTCGAACAAATAATAGAATCTTAAACACCTTATGAGACCTTAAAAGTTATAAATAATAGACTTAACAATCCTTATTCGAATTATTATAATTCTGGATGGAAGAATCATCTACATTTAAACTGGAATAATAACAAAGTTGTTAACCCGCAATGGGGAAACAATTCTATGAACCCAGTAGGAAATTTGAACAACCATGGAAAGAAAAACTTTAGACCTTCTTATCCTCCAAGTTTTAGGAGTAACCCACAATTTAAGGAAAAGTAGTTTTCTACTAAGGAATTAATTTTAAATATGTGTAATCAGTTACAAACTCAAGGTGTTGCGATTAAGAACATTGAAAATTAATTAGGACATATTTTCAGTACGTTTGATAATAGACCTTCAGGGACTCTTTCCAGTAATGTTGAGATCAATCCAAAAGATCAAATCAAACAACAAATTAAGGCTATTCAATTAAGGAGTGGGAAAGAATTAGAAACGAGAGTGCAAAAAGATATTGAAACTTAGAAAGAGAAGGTGGAAATTGAAAAATAGACTAATAAAATATATTCAGACATAGAATATCAGCTTGAACCAATGAAAATTACTGTAGAAAAACCAGCACCTCTATTTCCTCAAAGACTGAAAAAGCAAGATAAAGATAATCAATTTAAAAATTTTTAAAAATCCTTAATAAATTATCTAAGAATATTCCCTTTGTTGAAGCATTAGAATAGATGCTTGATTATGCAAAATTTATGAAGGATATTCTTAAAAGGAAAAGAAATTTCATAGATAATGAGACTGTTGCACTTAACAGAGAGTGTAGTGAAATTATTCAAAAAATGCTTCCCAAAAAACTTAAAGACCCTGGTAGTTTCACTATCCCATGTGTTATAGATGAAAAATTTTTCAGTAGAGCTTTATGTGATATAGGAGCTAGTATTAACCTTATGCTTTTATCAACTTTCAAAAGATTGGCAATAGGAGAAATTTCACTGATCATTCCATTACTTATCCTGAAGGAATGGTGGAAGATGTATTAGTGAACGTGGATAAATTTATCTTTCCTGTGAACTTTATTATATTAAATTTGGAGGAAGATAAAGAAATTCCAATTATTTTTGGAAGACCATTTCTTTCCACTGGAAGAGCTATGATTAATGTTTAAAAAAGATAATTAACTATGAGAGTTATTGATCAAGAGTTTTCATTTAATTTTATGAATTCTATGAAATATCCCTCAACAGAAAAAGATGATGACTGCTTTCGATTGGAAATCTATGATTATTTGAGAGATGATCATTTTAAAGAGATGTTGGAAGAGAAAATATAAAATAAAAATTTGAAATGTGAGGATGATAATGAAAGTGAAGATGATTTTGATGATATGAAGAATGAAGATTTAGACTATGTTTAGGAAAGATTTGAAATGTTGAATACTGTGAAAAGTGATGATAAAAGTTTAATTCCATCTATCATAAAACCTCCTGAACTAGAAATGAAAATTCTTCATAATCATTTGAAATACATGTTTCTAGGAGAATCATCTACCTTACCAATTATTGTATCTTCAGATTTAATTGAATATCAAGAACAAAAATTATTGTATACTTTAAAAAGATAAAAAAGGCTTTTGGTTGGACCTTAGTCGAAATTAAAGGAATAAGACCTTCAATCTGTATGCATAGAATTTTGTTGGATGAACAACATAAACCTAGAGCTGATCCGCAAAGGAGATTAAATCCAATGATTAATGAAGTAGTAAAGAAACAAATTTTAAAATGGCTTGATGCTGGAAGTATTTATCCAATTTCAGAATGTGCTTGAGTAAGTCCAATTCATTGTGTCCCTAAGAAAGGAGGAGTGACTGTTGATGTAAATGAATGGAATGAAAATATACAAACAAGACAAGGTAATGGCTAGCAAATTTGTATCGATTATAGAAAATTAAATGCCACCACTAGGAGAGATCACTTTCCTCTTTCTTTTTTAGATCAAATGTTGAATATACTCTCCGGACTCAAGTACTATAGGATTTTGGATGGATATACTGGTTATCATCAAATACCTATTGCTCCTAAAGATCTAGAAAAGGCTAGTTTTACTAGCCCTTATGGAATTTTTGGTTTTAAAAAAATGCCCTTTGGATTTTGTAATGCACCTCCAATGTTTCAAAGATGTATGATGTCGATTTTTAGTAATATGATTGATAATGGAATAGAAGTATTTATGGATGATTTTTCTGTAATTGGAACGTCATTTGACATATGTTTAAATAACTTTGAAAAAGTTTTGGAGGTTTGCGAGAAAATAAATTTAGTTCTAAATTGGGAAAAATGTCAATTTATGGTTGCAGGAGGAATTATACTTAGGCATAAAATTTCTGAATTTGGTATGGAGGTTGACCTTGCAAAAATTTAGGTTATTGAGAAATTACCACCACCTACTACAATGAGAGGTATGGATTTTCTTAGGACAAGCTAGATTTTATAGGCGTTATATTAAATATTTTTCGAAAATTACTAAACATTTGCGCCAACTTTTAGAAAAAGGTAAAAAATTTGATTTTAGTGTAGAATGTTTGAATGACTTTGAACTATTAAAGGAAAAACTAATCTCTACCCCTATAGATGTTTCACCTGATTGGCAGAAATCATTTGAACTTATGTGTGATGTCAGTGATTTTACGATTGGAGTTGCTTTAGAACAAAATGTTCAAAGTTATTTACTATGCTACTAAAACTATTAGTGTTGCTCAGATTAATTATACCAAAACGAAAAGAGAATTATTAGCTATTGTGTAAGGTTTTGAAAACTTCAGACCTTATCTGATTGGAACTAAATGTATATTGCATACAAACTATTCAGCTATCAAATATTTAATGCAATAGAAGGATGCTAAACCAAGCTTAATCGATGGATACTTCTAACGCAAGAATTTAAGTTTGTCATAGTTGATAGAAAAGGAACTGATAATTAAATTGTTGACCATTTGTCTAGACTGGAGTACTATAAACTATCTAAATTTGAGAAGGAAATTACAGAAACTTTCCCTGATGAGTAACTTTACAATAATAAGGACAAGTATTTGCCTTAGTATGTTGATATTGTGAATTATATAGTAAGTGATATTTTGCCACCTAATTTAACAAGGAAACAACAAAAGAAATTTATATATGATGTTAAATTTTACTTTTGGAATGAGCCCTACCTATATAAACAATGTAAGGTTCTTATTATTAGAAGAAGTGTGCCATATGAAGAAATTAAAGCAATTATTCAGATTTATCATGACTTAGAATTTGGAGGACCTTTTGGTACTATTAAAGCTGCATAGATGATTTTACAATCTAGATTGTATTGGCCTACTATTTTTAGAAACGTACACAAATATATAAAATCATGTGATCGATGTCAGAGAGTAGGTAATATTTCTAGAAGAAATGAAATGCCTCTAAATTTTACATTAGAAGTTGAGATCTTTGATGTATGGGGATTGAATTTTATGGGACCATTTACTCCCTCATTTGGAAATTTATTTGTGTTGGTCACTGTTGATTATGTCTCAAAATGGATTGAAGCAATTGATTAACTTTGATGTGATGCTCGGAGTGTTTCAAAATTTTTATTGAAAAATATTTTTACAAGATATGTAATGCCGAGCATGATCATAACTGATGGTGGATCTCATTTTGGGAATAATCGAATTCAGAGTTTGGTTGGAAAATATAATCTTATTCATAGAATCTC
Source organism: Papilionanthe hookeriana x Papilionanthe teres (assembly GCA_022702705.1). Classification (NCBI taxonomy): domain Eukaryota; kingdom Viridiplantae; phylum Streptophyta; class Magnoliopsida; order Asparagales; family Orchidaceae; genus Papilionanthe; species Papilionanthe hookeriana x Papilionanthe teres. The sequence continues at coordinate 105,619,613 of CM040428.1, read as the reverse complement.
TACTGGTTATCATCTCCAGACTGGTGATTCAGCAGAAGTGTCTAACCATGAAATTAAAAGAATTTTGGAGAAAATTGTGGATCTTCACAAATTAGACTTGTCTGTGAGATTAGATACTGCATTATGGGCATATAGGACTACTTATAAGACCCCTATTGGAATGTCTCTTTATATATTAGTATTTGGAAAGACTTGCCACTTACCCGTAAAATTGGAGCATAAAGCATATTGGGTGATAAAAGAGTTGAATTTTAACTTAAAGAATGTAGATGAGAAGAGATTATTGCAATTGAATGAACTGGAAGAAATTAGAAATGAATCTTATCATAAAGATATGATTTATAAGTAGAAAATAATATTTTTTCATGATCAGAAGATATTAAGAATGAAATTTGATCCTAGACAGAAAGATTTGCTATACAATACAAGATTGAAATTATTTACTAGAAAACTAAAGTCTTGGTGGATAGGACCTCATACTGTTATAAGAGTTTCTTCTTTTGGAACTGTTGATATTGAGGATCCTAAAACTGGAAAGATATTTAAAGTTAATGGGCATAGATTAAAACCATATTTTGAAGGGTATCAACCAGATTTTAAAGAGATTTTAATGTTAAGTCAACCTGAATAAATGAATCGTTGGTCAGGCTGATGACATTAAATGAAGCGCTTTGTGGGAGGCAACCCATATTTACCTTATTTATGCTTGTTTGCTAACTTTTAGTAGTTGTGCTTGTAGTTTGTAATATTTGAGTCCTACTCATTTGTAAATATCATAAATGATTGGAAATTATTGGATTGTATCGAAGAATTAGAATATTTTGGATGAAAATGAACTTCGGTGCATTTTGAACACTGGGGTCGGATGCACCTAATTTCAGGGTTTGGGCGCCGCCGACGCCCTATCCATCGCCACCGATACCAAAGTTCTAGAGACGGTTCTTAGAGTTTTAAAATATGATTTTTGGTTGTTTTAGGTAGAATTTCATCCTAATAACTTCTCAAAACATGTTTTTAACCCCCTAAAATCCAAAAAATGAAAGGATTCATTCCAAATTCGCATCCAATGGATTCCAAATTCGTAGAAACTCTGAGATTTAGAGTTTTCAATCGACAAAAATTTGTCAATTTTGAGGCGTAGCGATTATTCAATAATGTGATGATGAAGAGGAGGATTATAAAAAAAGAGGCTTTGTGAATCTAGGTATGGATACTCAAAGTACTAGAGTAGAAGAGATTATTGTGCAGAGGCGTTGGGAAGAGTGATGCTACACTACTGCCACTACAGTCATTCCTATTGTGAAAGAGTTTTATGCAAATATTCATAGAATCAACTAAGGATTTGCCTATGTATGAGGCAGGTTTGTACCATTCACTCCTTCGAAGATTAATGGTTTGTTTATGATTGAGAACGTGCTTATCTGCCATTATTTGAATTGTGATGTGCCGAGGGACATTATGAATGAAATTTATTGTTGTTTGACTGATGAAAGTGAAGATTGGGAGTTAAGAGACAAAGGAATTATATGTTTTTCTACTGCATTTTTAAATTTGGTGTCGAAGCAATGGCATTACTTTATTTCTGCAAAGTTACTTCCAACTATGAAAATTAGTAAAGTGACAAAGGAAAGTGCTATTTTGAATTACTGTATTTAAACTGGAAATCTGATCGATATATATATATAATTGTGAAATCTATATTGTGATTGATTGTTCATGGATCCAAATATGGGCTTGGACATCCTTCCAACATATTTCTTATTTGCAGCCAGTCACATGTTCCATATGAAAGTTGGGAAAAAAGTGCTTCTTCCTTGGAGGCCTATAGACCCTACTAATTTTTATGACTGTCAGGCAATAGAAGATGAGAATGATATGAGCCTCATTGAATATTTACCATCTCAGAGTTCACGACCAATTCAGCTTTACTTTCCTTAAAGTTCCCAAGTGATTTTGAAGAAGATCAAGAAGTTAGAGAAAGAGGTATAGAATCTTATGAATGTTATTAATAATATCTTTGATTTATTTAATCACTTGGATTAGAGAATGAAAGAACAATTTGATCACACTGGTTGAAAGAAGATATTTTAGTAAATTTGATGAAAAGGAATACTGTGATTGTTGAGGATTTGACTGATGAGTTCCTGTATCATCCCTTCTACAATCTGTTTGTGCATCATTAATCTATTAGAGATATCAGAAGAGAAGATAGTACTGAGACTTACAATGATTAGTGACTCTGCTTATATTTAGTATCTGGTATTTTTATTGTGCTTTGGTGTGTTTAATGTTGGCTTGATTGATTATATAGTATAATTGGACTTCTTATGCTTTGATTCTGTGTTTATGTTTAGTTTTTAGCATTAGAGTATCGTAGTGTGTTTGTAATGCTGAAGTTATATGGCTTGATGAACTTATATGTGAATGCTTAAGTGTGGATGCTTGTAATACGGATTTTTTATATTGAAGTTAAGTTTGTGTTGTTTGTGCAGATTTACTGTTAGTTAGTTGCTTAATTAATGAGGCTAATTATGTGATGGCATAACGTTGAAACCATCAAAATTACAGAAAAAATTTTATATGGACCCAGAAATTGAACTGGCATCGCCGGCACCCAAACACATAGAGTTTGGTAATTTAGTTTAAATAGGGCACCGCCGGTGCCCTATCCAATGCAGCTAGTTCCTGAATACAGGAAAGGTCCAAAATCTTCTTTATTTTGCGATTTTGCCCTGGGACCCGCCATTTGTACCATTTTTATCATCTTCTACCTCCAGCCAACGCATTTCTTAGATCTTGTGCTTGATAGATCGTAGATTTAAAGCAAGTTTAGGGCTTAAATAGTTTGGATCTTGTCTTCTTTTGGTAAGAGCTTCACCCTAAACTAAAAATTTTTTATTGTCACCATGGAAATTTCTCACATTTCTTAGATTCGAGATTTGAAATTTTTGATGAAGTTTTGAGATTTTCCATAGTGATTTAAACTCTTATATACTTATATTTGCTTTAGGTGTCTCCTACATTATCATTATGAAATTTATTGGTTTTTCTTGCAAATTTTTAGAAAATCTCACATGGCTCCTTAAACAAGTAAAGGCAAGAGAAAGTTAGATTTTGATGATAAAAGATTTGTAAATGTGAAAGAACAATATCATTTCAATTCGTTCTCATATAAAAAAAGTGTATTCAAGACCGGGCTTTCAAAAATGAGGGTAGATGTGTAGATAAGTTGATTTATTATCAAAATTGGGAAACCTTTTGTTATTTTACTGCTAATGCTATTATAGGTACTGTTAGAGAATTCTATGCAAATCTTCCTTGGACCAAAACAGAGTATGTGCTTATTCGAGGAAAAATGGTAGAATTCACCCCTCAACGTATTAATGCTTTTTATTAGTTAAAGGGAGTGAGATTCTGTGAATACAAAAACCTTGATGAGAGAGGCTAATATGAAAGAAGTGATTTCTTTTCTTACTGATGGAAGAGAGGAATGAAAAGCAAAGCAAAATCATATGTTTAATTTCCCTGCTTCCAAGTTAAATGTAGCTTCTAAAGCATAACAATATTTCTTCTTGATAAGATTACTACCTTCTTATCATCATAGTGAAGTCACTAAAGATATAACAATTCTCAATTATTGTATTCAGACTATAAAGAAGATTAATATTGGATTGATTATCTTCAACAATATCCAGATTATTGCTAGAGGAGGAACTACTGGTGGAATGGGATATCCTGCCCTGATTCATGCATTATGTGTACATTCTGGAGTTGAGTTTGATAGTTCTGAGGAGTTAGTCCATCCACTAAGGCTTATCACCAAGACTATTATTCATACTTATGAGTCTCATTTGTTTGGGAGGGGAGAAATTAGGAGTACTGATACTCCTACTACCAGCCAGGATATTCCATCTACTTCTAAGCCATCAACATTATTTGATGTTATGGAGTAGTTGAGGATTTAGAGTGCCAGTATAGATAGACTCCATAGCAGGATGGATGACTTTGGGGCTAGAAGTGATGCTAATGATGATTACATGAGGAGGAGAGTTGAGTATGATATCGCTTATTATGATCGTCAGGTCAGATTCATGAGGGGAGACTCTGGAGTGATATTTCCTACCTGCCCCAGTTATGTTCCTTACCGACCTGATCATGCAGAAGAAGACGAGGAAGCTGGTGATGATGATCGGTAGTTTTTTTATTTCTAATTTTATTTGTGTGTTGTAGTACTTTGTTGTTTTTGTTATTTGTTTTCTGTGATTTACGTATTTTGCTGATGTATTTATGTTAAAATGAAAATAAAAAAAAAGAAAATGTAATGAACTCTTTGTTAGTTTGTTTAGTGATTTAGATTGAGATTGTGATGTTATGCTGGATGTTTAATGTTTAAGTGTTTAATATTGCTTCACACTTGCAAAATTTTAGATGTTATACATATCACTGTTTCTAACTGTTTCATGCTTGCTAGCTTAATTTTTGATTAATACTAACATAGCATCAGAGGATTTCAAAATCCCAGCACAAAAATATTAGTTTTCTTTTAGTCACTTCCTTTGCAAATTTATATGTAATGAAAAACTTAAGTTTGGGGGAGGGTAAAATATTAACTTTTATTTGTTCTTAGTGAATATAATTTCAAAAATTGTTAGCATGACTTTTAGTAGTTGAATATAACTCTAGATAACAAATTTTTATTTCATTTAAATATTAAGGTAGATTTTAATGAAAGTTTTTAGTAATAAAGGTTAATTTTATAAGGTTAAGATATTTAGTATGAGAGGGTTATACTATAGTTGACTACTTAATGTAATGAAAATTGAATTTTTGAAATGTTAAGAGACTTAAAGAACTATGTGTGAAAAAAAGATTATGACTTTACGATGAATTATAAAGCTTATATTTATTTATAAAGTAAGGAGGTGTTTCAAGTTTTAACTTTAGAAAGAGGAGAGTGAAGTTCAAAACTATTAAAGGCTATCCAGATATAGTAATCCTCACAAGAAAGAAAAGAGAAAAGAGAAAAAGAAATGAAAAAGAAAGAAAAAAAGAAAGAAAAAGAAAGAAAACATATGTGAAGAGAAGCTTAAGGTGATGCCTAATAAAAAATTGGCTTTACTTGAATCAACCTAAAAGAAGAAATTTGTTATATTTCTGAATTTATATTTAAAGTATCAGCCTACTTTCTAATAGAGTTTGCATGAACTAATTTTTCATATAGTATTTCAAGGCAACCTTAATGCGACAAACTATAGTTCATCTTGAAATAAATAGCAAACAAGAATCTTAGACTTCACTACTGAATGTTCTTATACCTGTAGTTTTAACCCGAGTTACTAAAATTTTTTCAATGAATCTTACTATTATATACATTTGAATAAAAAATCATAGTATTTTATAAGTGAAAAGTTCACTACTTTGAGTTATAATTTTATGTAGTAAAAGGATTACTTGAGGATAATTAATAGTTAAGCTTGGAGAATTTTGATGCACAAAAAATATGTTAGATTTTTGTTTTTTTAATTTGTACTCATTTTTTGTGATATTGCACTTTAAAGGAAGGTATTCTTCATGTTATGCTGTAGGTATGAAGATTTTATGTGATTGGAGCAAAATAAAGTGAAAAAGGAACATATTTGGAGCAAAAAGAAGCAAAATGCAAAAAATAGTGTTATGGCGCCGCTGGCACCCAATTCCAAGAAGTTTAGAATTAAGAAGCAGCCCAACACCGCCGACGCCCTATCCAGCGCCACTGGTGGAAATCAAAATTTTGTGTATTTGGATGCATTTTAAAGGGATTCTTGAAGAAAATTATGTGGAATTCATTTCTAGACTATTATAGATAGTTATGAAAGCCCAAAAAAGTCGTGTGAGTCGAGTATGTTGTGGGTGTTGTTTATGTTGAAGAAAAAGGAGTGAAGAGAGTGTGTTTGGGTTTTGTAAATAGTGTGTGTTAAGTGTAATTTTGTGAGGGATTCTTCTGTAAGGAGTTTTGGAGAAGGAGAAAAGTGAGAGTTTGCTTCTTCCTTACTATTCTAAAAGGAGAATTAAGTTATCTAGAGAAGAGAGTAAAGGAATCAAAGGAACTTTAAGAGATTTTCTTAGGGAAGAAATTGAGATAAGTTGTATTTACTTTTTTGGTTTGTATGACTTTGCTTTTATATATATAATCCATGTTTTTTTGTATCTTCCTCATGAATTCTGAGTAGATTTCTTTGTCTTTCTTCTTACAATGTGATGTAGTTAAGTGTTGACGTAGATTTGATGTGCCATGAAAATGTTAAGAAATTGTGATAATTTTTCACTTTAAACTTCATTTACTTTTTGATCTGGAAAATTGAATTGTTAAATTTTGTTGTAAAACATTCAATCCGAAAGGGCTAGGTGTTCTACAACAATAGTGGAGAATCCATTCAATGTTTATGAATGAGTTGTGTAGTTCATGGGAATTGATTGTAAATAAATAGGGAAATATGGTTTGATGGACATTGAATTGGACTTTTTAGAGTGACAGGCTGAAATCTCTAATTTGGTCCTAAAGTTTGGTAACTGAAGTGTAGGTTAGCATTAAAGTGAAGGGAAGTGGGAGCTCTGATGTGAGAGCCGGTATCCTCCCAGCCTAACCTTTGATTTAGTGACTAAGACTAAGATTTGCCAATTTCCTTTTCATACTTGGAAGAGGGGGTACTCTGACGAGGGTAAAGAATATAATTGCACCTATTTGGCACAATACAAATTTATTATGAATCTATATCAATCACTCATCATATAATCATTGCAAGAGGAAAGATACTTTTCCATGTTAGAACCTTTTAATACAAAACTTAGTGTGTGTTAGTTAATCCTGTTTAGAAATTTAGAAAGTAATTTTAGTTTAGTTAGCCTTAGTTTTCATTGCAGTAGTAACTTTAATAGTACTTAAACTTGCATTGTGAATTGAGTAATGGATTTTAAATCTTTGCTATATTTTGATAAAGATCCTACCTTTCTCGTGGGATTGATATCCACGACTCAACTAGAGCCCTGTTTTACTTGAACGATATGTATACTAGTGTATATGAGTTACTGCCTAATTATTAGGTTGATTTTATTGTGAAACAAAATTGAAACTATCCTTTGAATATTTACGTTAGAGGCAGTGTACTGACACCGAGTGGTCTAGTCAATCTTCTAAGTGATTATGAAGCCTTGAGAATTCCAAGAAGGCAGAGGTCTCTTACTATAATTTTAGGATTTTGTATTCTCCACCTTTTTGGAGTGATTGGAGACGAATCAGAGTGGAATCTACAAGGGGATATACTCACCATTGTAGGGTGCACTTGGAAACCATTTGGGGAGGAATGTTCATCTCTTTTCTTAGGAAAACAAGCTAACTGTGGTGTTCTCTATTATCTTGTACTATTTTTAAACAGAATTCAAGTAGATTTGCTTTTTTATAAGAAGATGAATTGTGGTGTTTTATTCATGCATTATTAGTATATCTTTCTTATCTTTCCCTTGTGATGAATAAGTTGAATGTGTAGGATGTTAGGCTGCTTATATATTTGATCCTTACATATTAATGTGATGAATATTCTTCAAAACCTATTTTTCTTTTTATTCTGCTCACATGAACTATTAAAGTTTGTTGTGATCCATTATGGCTTGGAAGGTCAGTGGAGGAACGATTAGAGTATTCACATTGAACTAGTGGGTGACGGAAAAGTAGTTCATAGGGTGATGCAAATAGATAGGGAAGTAGGCTTTGATGGGTTAATATTGGGGTTTAGAAAATTAATACTTGTTTAAGAAAACCACTTTTAGCACTCGGGATAGAGTAAAGTAGAGAATTGTTCCTATTTTGTCACTAGTCATGTTGGCAAATTGAAGTATCTATTCTTACATAATCATTTATATCATCACAAGAGAGAGGTTACTTTCATATGTTAATAATCACCGATCCAGTTAAGTTAGGTAGGTTTTAACATTAAAATTAAATAAAGTGTTTTAGGAGTAGTGTTGACCTCATTTTTGATGAGGTCTTCTCTTCTCTCTTTAGTACTTAGGATCTAGCCTTAGGCTTTTCCTTTGACTATCTTAGAGGACTAGAGATGGAACCTACCCCTTTAGAAACTTAACCACTTCTTAAATCCCTGCAAACCCCACAAGCTTGATTGTAAACCCCTAATCACCTAGAGGGTTGAGATCAAATGTGGAGGTATAAAGAATGAGTTACCTAAGGACTCTTTGGCCTTAGGATCACCCTGGGTGGCCTGGTCTAGTGAAGGCTGACTTACACATACACTACACTCTCACACACACATTCCAAATCCTAAAACCCACACTCTCACCCAACTTCACCTCTTGACTCATCTAGGTAATTCACATGGATGGTCCTTAACCCCTAAGCCCCTGGTTAAGAGGGTTAGGAACAACATAATGAATGCCTCAAATGAGCCCTCTCATGGCTCTTATGGGCTTAATATGGCTTCATGGCTCAACCAAAATGATTCCATTTCACTCACACTTGCTCAATTTTCATTTTTCCAAAATTCCAATTTTTGACCCCCGGGGCCCTGGACCCACCAAACCTACTAAAAGCCCTTGGAACTACCCAAAACCACCAAAATTTCCAAATTACCAAAACATTTTCCAAAATCAACCTTGAAAATTTCCCAACCACTCAAATTGATCATCCATAACCAAAAATACCAAAATTTCCAAAAATACCCCCAATACCCTCCAAATTACCAAAATGCCCCTCTTGACCCAAAAATCCAAAACTTCCAAAAATTCCTAGAAAATTCCAGAAAATCTCAAATATTCTCAATTTCATTTTGTTCAACTACACGATGGGCCAATTTTTTCAATTTACCCCACTTTTGTCAAAAACACAATTTGACCCATTTTAAACCCAAGTGAACCCAATGTCAAACCAAACCACCCCAATTGACCTCAATTTTGGTCAAATTCAATTCTAAACTTCAATTAAATATCCACAATATTAATCTAGACCAAATCCATGCCCAATTAGATTGACATTTGAATCCAATTTCATTTTTAAGCTTAAAGCCCAATTTTGACCCATAACCCAAACTTAGCCCAAACCAACCCAATTCAACTCCAATAACCCCAAATCTTTTCTAAACCTTCCCTAACATCCCCACAAACAAAACACTAACATAATTTGCCCAAAATTTGGACCCAAACCCTACTCAAATTCAACCCAAACCCAAAATCCCTTAAATGGGCCTACACCTAAACCTAACCCAAATAGGCCCAAATCCCAAAATCAAAGCCCAACCAAAGTTGAAACCTCTTTGAAACACTCCCATAAACTTTTCTTAATGTTAATTTTACATCAATTTCAAAACTAGCCCAACCTTAGCCCAAGTTAGTCCATTTTGACCTATTTTGACCCTATCACTAAAGAGACTCAATTTAGACCCAATTCAATTCCAAACCACCTCAAGTTTGATCCAACTCACTCATGACACATCCTTAAACTAAACCCAACATTTATTTGGCATGGCCCTTTGCAAAATTTTCATCTAAAAGCCCACTTACAAAAGACATTCAAAAGCCCATTCCTAACCAAACTCAAAAGCCCAAGCCCATCCTAAAGCCCACATTACAATCTCATCTCATCCTCACTTAAATAAAATCATTCCAAAGTCCTAAATCAGCAATCAAACCTTTCTAAACAAAGCCATATGAAAAACCATCCAAATTTTACACCAAAATACAAAAATTCCTTAAACCCATTTCCATGAAACGAAGCCAACTTTTCCCAAGCCATATAAGAGCCATGAAGCCATCCTTAAGCCCCATGTGAAGCCATGAGGGGTTTGACATGTGACCAAGCTATTAATGGCAAAAGGAGGGCCCCCTTTCCTAATCCTTCATTAAGCCTTTTTAGCCATATCTATGTCACACACTAAACCATGTTTTGCCACCTAATCCTTGATGCAGACTCCACCACACATGGGAGGGTGACCCAACTGATTACCTCAGCCTAAAATCAGGTTATGGGAGAGTGAACCCAATCCATTTGGATGAGTTGACCAAACCAAGCCTAAAATGGCCTTATCCCCATACCACTTAGAGCCAACTCCCTTACACATGTCCAAAGCCAATTCACTTCACCAAACCCCAACCCCGACTTCCCCGGTCAAGATGGTGACCCATGCTCGGCCGGCCGACCACCACGGCTCGCCGGAAAACACCATGGCCGAGACCTCGGAAGGAGCCAAACATTGAAATTCCATCTTGCTGAGCCGCCCCGTGTCCAATGGCCGCCATGGCCGTTCTTCCTCGATCTAAGCAACCGATCCAAGCCTTCAACCCTCCCTGGGAAGCCCTCCAGCCAGCCCTATTTAAACACCACCTCCTCTCGGCCAAGGAAAGTGCTGAAACAAACCATACAGAAACTCTGCCAAAATCATTCCAGACTCTCCTCCACAACTAGAGAACTTAATCCCCACTAAAATCCCCCTGCCATTTCCTCTCTGTGAGCTCAATTTCAGAGTTGAAATCCAAGCCCAAAACCAGGACACTTCACCACAGCTGAGTCAATCCTCAAATTGATTGACTCTACACCTTTACCGGACCAAGAGGAGAAGATCCCCAACGAAAGCCCCCTCACTGAGCCGGCCATTGCTTCCGGCCTCCAAGCTTCGTGATCGGCCGTGGTCACTTTTGTACCTAGGCAATTCACTGTGCCAAGGGACTTCATCCGGAGCTTGCTTGGACCCAATCGAACGTGACACAACTCTCAGATCGAAGCTTCACTTCTTAGAGCAAAGGTATGGGCTCTCTCTTCCTCCCGAGCTTCTGGAGATTCTCCATTTGATATGAATCGATTTCAATGCTTATTTACCATATTGATGTGTTTGTCTCTTCAAGACGAATCCATAGAGCATAAGAACATAAAAATCCATTGAGAAATGAGGGAGATATTAGGGCTAGAAGGTCGACGGTCACGGGTTCACACCAGACGGAGACGATGACCAGTAACCATTGGATCGCGCGTGTATCGGAGGGACGGCCAGGATCGCATCGGACCGGAGGATGTTACATAAATGGCGGGCCCCGAGACGGTTGATTCAGATGGCAGCGCCCAATCACAGCGCGACACGTACCCCCTTCGGAGCCGCCGAGGTTGACGCGGCGCCGCGTAGGATAAGTAGGAAAATATGGAATTTTCTTATTTATTAAATACCCAGAACTTTAAAAATGCATAACTTTGTGTAGAAAAATTACAAAAATAAAATAAAAATACACTCTTGCTCAGTGAACAGAGGAGAATAATGTGGAAAAGAAATCAAGTCATTTCATTGAGTATTATATTTTTAATTAATTATTTACTCTCTGCACTATTTTGATTCTCCATGCATGTAGATAATTCATCATGGCATGAAACCATAAGGCTTTTGAAGCCTCTGAACTTGGGAACATTCCCTGAATTTTCCAAGGTCAGACGCCATCCCTATGAGAAGTTATTGATTTTTCAATTGCATGTTACTGTTTTGAGTATTTTAATTCCAATAATTAGCATATTGAGATATAAATTCTAGAAAAATTTGGTCATGTTTCTTATGACCAGAGGAACCTAGGAAAAATAGGTTTTGAGTTAATTCACATGGAGCAACTCTAATTGGCCTAAATACCCAAAATTGAATTTTAATTAATTAGGGTTAGCCACACATTAAATTGACTTGAAAACTATTCTCCACTGATCTTTAGGATCAGAGGAACATCACATAAAAATTTGAAGTCAATTGGATTTGATTAGCCTCACCAAATGGGTTGATTAAGCCTCTTAAGCAAAATGGATAAAATTAAATTTTAAAAATTCATAACTAACAAAATACTTTTCAAAAATTCACAAAAATGGTTTTAGAGCTTCTCTAATATCAGAGGAACTTAGGAAAATTAAAATTGTAATTTTCTAAAAAAGTTGATTTTTATCTTTATTTTAATATTTTTAATAATTAAAAAATAATAAAAATCATAAAAATATTAAAAATCACCAAAATATCACATTTTAACTTCTAATCACCTAGGAACAAACCAAATATTTTTCCTAATTCTCTAGGGTAAGATATTGAATTTTAAAGGCTTAAAACAATTTTTGAATTAAAAATGATTTTCTTTAACATTTCCACTAAAATAATTCCAATAAATCAAAGAAAAATCAGAAAAATATAAAATTTTGTTCTCTGACTTCCTTGATATCAGAGAGATTTTTGAAAAATATAAAATCCAATTTTCAACCTTTATTTCATTTTTAAATTAATTAATACTCCAAAAGTCAAAATAATTCTAATAAATAAAATATAATCCAAAAAATCACCAAATTTGGTCCAAATGGTCCTCTGGTCATTAGGAACATCCCATAATTTTCTTAAGGACATAAAAATTTCCTTGGTCTTGTTATTGAATTTTCCTTGAAATCCCCTATTTTCCATTAAAAATAATTACATAAATAAATTAAATACAGAAAAATCACATTTTCTCCTCTAATGTCTTAATTGGCATGTGAGTGAGGTCAAATAAAAATTTCAAGTTCACTTGAGCTTAGTTTAGTGAATTTTAAAATTATTAAGCTTGAAGGGCAAAAGGGTAATTAAAAATTTCAACCCTTAATCAAAATTTTAGGAATAATCAAAAAAGGGGAGGGTAAAATATTTGGTTTTAAATTGATTTTGGATGATTGAAACTTAAATGATTGAAGGGTAGAAACCAACTAATCATTTCAAGAATAATTGAAATATACTTTAATTAATTAATTAATTAAAATTTTGGAAGAGCAATGGAAATTGGAATTATTAAAGTAGAGATATTATTAAGAGGATATTTATTCTTTAATTTAAAAATCCCTAAATAAATCACTTCAATAATACTTAATTCTTAATTAAAAAATTAAAATGATAATCCAAATTAATAATTAAAACTAAAATTAAACTAAAATTAAATAAAAATTATATTTAAACTAAATTAAAAAATTAAATCAAATTAAATTAAAATTAAATTAAAACTAAACTAAATTAAATTAAAAACTAAATTAAAGTTAAAATTAAACTAAATATAAATTAAATTAAATTAAATTAAATTAAAATTAAGATTAAAATTAAGTTAAATTAAATTAAATTAAATTAAAATTTAAATTAAATTAAATTAAACAAAATTAAATTAAAATCAAAATCAAATCAAATTAAGTTAAAATTAAAATAAATTAAATTAAAATTAAGTTGAATTAAATCAAAATCATTTAACAACAAACCTAAATGAAATCATTAAGAATTAAATCTAAAATAATTTGAACACTATTCCAAACTTAAAATTGTTAAATTAAAACACTTTAAACCATTAACTCGAACTTTCAATTAATTTGATAAACCAACTTGCCCTTAAAGGCTTTAATTATTATAACTCTTAAATAGAGTATTAAGTGAGATGTCACTTCATTCATCGGGTAATCAAATATTTAATTTCACTGAGCAAGAGACAGAGTCTAATTAAACTCCTGGATGATTAATTCATATGTGCAACTAAATTTACCTGGACTCAAAATAATCCTAGAAGCATTGAAAAGATGTTTAGGACTCGTCCAAGCGCTTCCTCAAAATGATGGGATGTTTTAGAAGAACAATTAAATTTAATTGTTCTTTGATGAAGAAAATCATCCTTAAACCAAACCAAGAACCTAGACATCATAGGAGATGACTAGCTATAGGATTATGAATTCGGTAGACAACCAAGACTCTTTCCCTTAGCTTTACCTAGGTATCTGTTGAAATATTTAAATGCCTCAACATGTGTTTTAAGTGCAGCTTGGGATGACGGGAAGACCCTCCAGGTACGCTTTTATTTAATTGCAATTTACTTTATTGCAATTTACTTACATGCACCGTACTTTACTTTTTCTTGCATGATAAACAAGACTATTGCATGAAAATCAAAACCTTTAGGATAGTCCTTAAACTGAAACCAAAACTAAATTAAAAGTCATTGCAAGATAAAATTCACTGCCACAACATTCCAAAATATAAAACAACTCAAAATTTAATCACAAACAGAACAACAAAACTACAATCACAACTAAATTAAAACGACTCATTGAATGATCGAGAATACCTCGGATGATGTAACCCACGTGTTGCTAACGGGATTTACCACGGTCTAAATGAAAGTGTGGAACTCATTCAGTTGAGTTTAGCAAATTCACCTGGACTAAGTGAATTCGATGAAAATAACGGTGTCGGGATGACGGAACCGTGGGATGTTAATCGGTTCTGTTTAATAAACTTTAAGATTTGTTTTAATTAAAATATTAAATAAACTTGGATTTTAAGATTTTCTCTAAACCAAAACACTTCTCTCATCCCCTGATTTATGACTTCTAAAACTAAACCTCTGTAACAACAATGAGCTCGGAGCATGGTGGGCAGCGCGGCCATCGTCGTCAGCAAAATAACTCTACATCTAAACATTCCTAGAATTAAACAAGCAAACCGTAGGATTTCGAGGTAGTTTGCCTAGTGCAACATAAATCCTCAACCCTTCGTTAGGCATTTGCAAAATCATGTTATGTAAATTAAGCCCTAACCGGTCTTAGGACTCCGAGGTAGTCATTTGGTACGACATAAACCCTCACATCTTTGAGGATAATTGCATGACTGTGTCATACAAATATAAGTCCTAATTAATTAAAATTGGCAGGATCAAAACATTAAAAAAACTCCCAAATTGAAGCCAAACAATAAAATTGGCAGGATCAAAACATTAAAATTGGCAGGATAGTTTGGGAAGTTGCCAAGATTCTTCTTGGATCCTCAGCTTCTCCTACTTCTCTCCTTTTGGTCTCTTAAAATAAACTGTTCCAAATTTGAGCTAATCCCTATTGAAAATTCCAAAATCCAATCCTTTGAAAACCTTAAACATTGAAATTCTTGAGAGCAAAACCACTGATCATTATCGAGAGTTTTCTTAAATGATTCCTGTCATTTAAGATGTAATTAACTATAGGGGCTTGCCCTTATAGGGAACTTTAAAAATCCAGGTAATATAAAACCTGCTTAATTCATTTATATTAAGCAGGGGAACTTGTCGGCTTATAAAATTGGTTCGCAGACCAAAGTGATGTCACAAATCTTCTAGTTTATTTAACCGAGCCCCATCATCATGCAGTGTGTCTATCCTCCGGGATAGATATACGGTTTGTGGTGCGGTGCTCGTTTATATAAACTATTTGGGATGTGAGATCAGTTTGATTTCATATCTTAAAATTTTCAAACTTAAAATTACTTTCAAAATCAAATGCTACTTTCTAAATTATATATATGTATATTTAAATTACAATTAAAATCTAAAATTCACCGACAACTTCTGTAGGCGACCCCTTTTCAAAATACAACACAGAACCTAAAAATATGCCGACAAGTAGTTGTTAGAACTTTCACTAAACTGCAATTCAAAACTACAACCTAAAAGTACTAGACCAGAACTTTTCTTAACGTATTCATTACCTCGTTCCCTGTGGGATCGACAATCCATACTCAATAGATCCTTATGTTTTTAAAATGATACATAAACTTACGTGAAAAACCCCATTGTGCATGATAAGTAAATATAAGAATTTAGTCAAGTTGCTAAGGAGTAGATCAAGTTTCTGGAGTTGTTTTCAGCAACTTACATTATTGTGATAATAGCTGAGGTTCATCACCTGACTACCACTCCCCAACGCTTGGGAAAATCGACCCAACGAGGCATAATGGAATGACTAATCTATGATCATGAAACTTGGCCAAAAAGGTTTCCCCAACACCCAGGGAACTTAACTAGATCGATCGGGTGACATGTCAATCTTTGCAGCTCTCCACACACTGTTTGAGAAAACTATACCTGATAACCATTTTTATCAACCAATAAGGTTGGGTTGGTGAGAGAGAGGCAGTAACAACTTGTCAGTAGAAATATAAAAAATGGGAAAAAAGAGGAATTAACCACTAAACATCAAATTAGGTACAACATAGTAAAATCACAAATTTTATTCATCTTGGCTGAAAAGTACATGACATCTGGGTAACAGATGCACCAAAAATATATTAGTTTATATATATATAAATTGTACTCATTTTTTTTATGTTGCACTTTAAAGGAAGGTTATTTTCATATTTTGCTACATTTTTTATGATTTTAGGTGTTTGAAGCAAACTGAAGTAAAAAGGAACAAATTTGGAACAAAAATAGGCAAAAGAGAAAAAATCAGCCTGCTGACGCCGACGACGGCTTATCCAGTGCTGCCCGCACCTAATTCGAGAGAGTTCAGAATTATTTTGGCGGACCAGCATTGACAGCTCCTTATCTAGTGCTGACAATGCCCAAAGTCGGTGGAGACCAAATATAATGTATTTGGACAATTTTTGAAGTTTTGCTTAAAGAAGCTCTTGGGGAATTCATTTCTAAACTATTTTAAATATATTTAAACACCAAGAAAAGAGGAGAAGAGAGGATGAGAAGTCTTGGGAAGTGTGCGAAAGGTGTGTTAGGTTTTGGAGAGTGAGTGTGTGAGTGAGTAAAGTGTGTAGTAGTCTTGTTTTGTGAAAGATTCTTCTCTATAGAGTGTAGGAGAAGGAGAAAGGTGAGAGTTTGCTTCCTCCTTATTATTCTAAAGAAAGAATTAAGTGTTGTTATGAAGAGAGAAAATGATTCGAAGAAACTTCAAGGGATTTTCTTGAGGAAGAAATTGAGATAAGTTGTATTTACTTTTAGTAGTTCGTATGACTTTGCTTTTATATAAAAAATCCATGTTTTGTTACATCTTCCTCATGAATTCTGAGTAGTTTACTTTGTCTTTCTCTTCGCAATGAGATGAGATAAAGTGGTGTTTTAGATTTGATGTGCCATTTAAATGTTATGAAATTGTGATGATTTTTCACTTCGTAATTAAATTACTTTTCGATCTGGCCAATTGATTGTTTAAACATGTTGTGAAACATGCAATCTGAGAGGACTAAGTGTTCTACAACAAAAGTGGAGAAATCATTCAATGTTCGTGAATGAGTTATGTAGTTCATGGCGGTTGAATGCAAATAAATAAGGAAATGTGGTTTGATGTGGTCTAAAATCAATACTTTTATGTAGTAAAAAGATTACATGAAGACAAGTAATAGTTAAGTTTTGGGGATTTTGATGCACCGAAAGGGCTACACTTTCTTCAACAAAAGTGGAGATTCCATTCAATGTCCATGAATGAGTGATGTAGTTCATCGGGGTTGGGTGCAAATAAATAGGGATATATGGTTTATTGGTGAAGAGTTGAAGATTTTAGGGTGACAATAAAATTTTCAATTGGTTATAGAGTTTGAAAACTAAAGTGAGAGTTAGCCTTTAGGCGAAGGGAATTAGGAGCTCTGGAGTGAGAGCCAGTATCCTTTCAGCCTAACCACTGATTTAGGGACTAAACATACGATTAGCTAATGTTCTTTATAACACTCGAAAGAGGGTAAAGAATAGGTATGTTACTATTTGGAACAATACAATAATTATACTGATCTATATCATTCACTCATCATAACATCATTGTAAGGGGGAGGACACTTTCTCTAAATTTGAACCTTACATTACAAAACTTAGTATAGTAATGGTTAACTTTAATCTTAAGTTTAGATAGTACTTTAGCAATATTAAATTCTTTAGCAAACTTTAGCATCTTATTATTTACTTTTGGTAATTTGCAAATTTGAATATAGGACTTATGTGCTACGCTTTAAGGTCTGCTTCCTCCCCATGGGATCGATAACCAGGACTCCGCTAGAGCCCTGTATTACTTGAGCGATACATATACTTGCATATAGATTGGCTCCTTTATTATTAAACTCATTGTACTTTATAACTGAATTGGAAATACTTTTGAATATTACATTAAGTTTGTAGTAACCAGCAGCCAATCATTACTTCAGCACGAATTGGGGAGTTATGAAGTTCATTTAAGCTGTTCGAAGGGAGTCTTTGATGCACCAAAAATATGTTAGATTTTTGCTATATAATTTGTACTCTTTTTTGGTGATATTGCACATTAAATGATGGTATTCTTCCTATTTTGGTGTAGGTAAGTAGATTTTAGGTCATAGGAAAATAAAGCGAAAAGGAACAAATTTGGAGCAAAATGGGCAAAATGGAGAAAACACTATTTTAGCGCCATGGATTCTAGAATGGGTGGCACAATGCCACCGGCGCCCTATCCAGTGTCGCCGGTGCCCAATGTTGGTGGAAATCAAAATTCAATGTATTTGGATGCTTTAAGATGGGATGTTTGAAGAAACTCTTGAGGAATTCATTACTAGACTATTATAGACAGTTATTGACACCCAAAAAGTTGTGTGAGTCGAGTGTGTTGAGTGTGTTGTCTGTGTTGAAGAAAAAATAATGAAGAGAGTGTGTTAGGGTTTGTAGAGGGTGGGTGTTAAGTGTTGTTTTGTGAGGAATTCTTCTCTAAGGAGAGTAGGAGAAGGAGGAAAGTGAGAGTATACTTCTTGCATACTATTCTAAGGAGAGGAATGAGTGTTGTAGAGAAGAGTGAAAAAGAATCAAAGGAACTTCAAGGGATTTGCTTGGGGAAGAAATTGAGATAAGTTATATTTACTTTTGTGGTTTGTATGACTTTGCTTTTATATATATAATTTATGTTTTGTTGTATATTCCTCATGAATTCTGAGCAGATTTCTTTTTCTTTCTACTTGCAATGTGATGTGATGAAGTGTTGATGTAGATTTGATGTGCCATGAAAATGTTAAGAATTTGTGATGGTTTTTCACTTTGAAGTTCAATTAGTTTTTGATCTTGCCAATTGAATTGTTAAAACTTGTTGTGAAACATTCAATCCAAAAGGACTAAGTGTTCTACAACAATAGTGGAAAATCCATTCAATGTCTATGAATGAGTTGTATAGTTCATGAGAATTTAGTGTAAATAAATAAGGAAATATGGTTTGATGGGCGTCCAAATGGAGATTTTAGAGTGACAGGCTGAAATCCCCAATTTGGTCCAAAAGTTTGATAACTAAAGCGAGGGTTAGCCTTCAGCTGATGGGAAGTGGGAGCTCCGAAGTGAGAGCCATTATTCTCCCAGCCTATCCTTAGATTCAGAGACTAAGCCTAGGATTTGCCAATGTTCATTTCATACTTGGATGAGGGTGTACTTTGATGAGGGTAAAGAATATAATTGCTCCTATTTGGCACAATAAAAATTTATTATCAATCTATATCAATCACTCATCACAGAATCACTGCAAGAGGAAAGATACTTTTCCATATTAGAACCTTTCAATACAAAACTTAGTGTGTGTTAGTTAATCCTGTTTAGAAATTTAGAAAGTAATTTTAGTTAACTTAGTCGTAGCTATCATTACACTAGTAACTTTAATAGTACTTGAACTTGCATTGTGAATTAAGTAATGGATTTTAAATCTTTGTTATATTTTGATAAAGTTCCTATCTTCCTCGTGGGATCGATAACTAGCACTCCACTAGAGCCCTGTATTACTTGAACGATACGTATACTTGCGTATATGAGTGCCTGCCTATATATGAGATTGATCTTATTGTGATACTGAATAGAAAATACCCTTTAAATATTTACGTTGAGGCAGTGCACCGATACCGAGTGGTCGAGTCATGTTTCTGGCGCTGTTGACGGGGATGGTACAAAATGGTAACTGTAAAAATTATAGTATTTCAAAACCTTTACTTTGAATTTGCAATAGTGTGTTTGTGCTTGTTTACTTTCTAGTTTGTTTTGTGTGACTTTATATGCATAGGATTGGATCCGTAGGTTTAGTGCCTTACAATTCAAAATTAGAGCGTACTATAAGAAAAATTTGAAAAAAAAATTAAAAATCCTCACAAAATGGCAAACAATCAAAATATACCAAGACCTTTAAAAGATTATGCTAACCCAAAAACAGATGAAATTCACTTAACTATCTGAAATCCTGATGTTGCTGCTAATTCATTTAAGCTTAAACCTGCTATTATCCAAATGGTTCTAAACAATCAATTTGAAGGAACTCCTAACGAAGATCCTAATCTACATCTTACTAGTTTTCTAGAACTTTGTGCTACTTTTAAATATGATGGAGTGTCTAATGATGCTTTCAGACTTTGACTTTTTCCTTTTTTATAAGGGATAATGCTAAGGCATGGTTAAATTGGTTAGCACCTGGATCTATCAGAATTTAGGGAGAACATTCACAAAAATTTCTGTCAAAATATTTCCCTCCATCAAAACTGCTAAGCTAAGAAATGATATTACATCTGTTGGTTAGTTTGAAGGGGAATCAATATATTAAGCCTAGGAAAGATTTAAAGATCTTTTTAGGAAGTGCCCACATCTTGCTTTACCAGATTGGTTACTAATTCAAACATTTTATAATGTATTAGTGGGATATCTGAGATCAATTATAGATGCTGCTGGTGGTGGATCATTAATGTCAAAATCATTGGACGAAGCATATTTGTTAATAGAAAAGATGGCTACTAACAATTTTGAATGGCTCTCTAAATGGGTAAATCCTAAGAGAGTATCTAGTATTCATGATTCTGATGCTATAACTATGATAGTATCTCAAATTGCTGCCCATTCGAAGAAAATAAATCATTACGGAATGAATTATTCTCAAACACCCCTAGTGCTAGAGGAAAATTCATTAGAACAAATAATAAAATCTTAAACACCTTATGAGACCTTAAATGTTATAAATAATAGACTCAACAATCCTTATTCGAATTATTATAATCCTGGATGGAAGAATCATCTAAATTTAAATTGGAATAATAACAAAGTTGTTAACCCGCAATGGGGAAACAATTCTATGAACCTAGTAAAAAATTTGAACAACCATGGAAACAAAAACTTTAGACCTTCTTATCCTCCAAGTTTTAATAGTAACCCACAATTTAAGGAAAAGAAGTTTTCTACTGAGGAATTAATTTTACATATGTGTAATCAGTTACAAACTCAGGGTGTTGCGATTAAGAACATTGAAAATTAATTAGGACATATTTTCAGTACGTTTGATAATAGACCTTCAGGGACTCTTTCCAGTAATGTTGAGATCAATCCAAAAGATCAAATCAAAGACCAAATTAAGGCTATTCAATTAAGGAGTGAGAAAGAATTAGAAACGAGAGTGCAAAAAGAAGTTGAAACTTAGAAAGAGAAGGTGGAAATTGAAAAATGGACTAATAAAATATATTCAGACTTAGAATAACAGCTTGAACCAATGAAAATTACTGTAGAAAAACCAACACCTCTATTTCCTCAAAGACTGAAAAAGCAAGATAAGGATAATCGATTTACAAAATTTTTAAAAATCCTTAATAAATTAACTAAGAATATTCCCTTTGTTGAAGCATTAGAATAGATGCTTGATTATTTGAAATTTATGAAGGATATTCTTAAAAAGAAAAGAAATTTCATAGATAATGAGACTGTTGCACTTAACAGAGAGTGTAGTGAAATTATTAAAAAAATGCTTCCCGAAAAACTTAAAGACCCTAGTAGTTTCACTATCCCGTGTGCTATAGTTGAAAAATTTTTCAGTAGAGCTTTATGTGTCTAGGAGATAGTATTAACCTTATGCTTTTATCAACTTTTAAAAGAATGGGAATAAGACAAATTTCACTAATCATTCCATTACTTATCCTGAAGGAATGGTGGAAGATGTATTAGTGAAGGTGGATAAATTTATCTTTCTTGTGAACTTTATTGTATTAAATATGGAGGAAGATAAAGAAATTCAAATTTTTTTTGGAAGACCATTTCTTTTTACTGGAAGAGCTATGATTGATGTTTAAAAAGGATAATTAACTATGAGAGTTATTGATCAAGTGGTTACATTTAATTTTATGAAATATCCCTCAACAGAAAAAGATGATGAATGCTTTCGATTGGAAATCTATGATTATTTTAGAGATGATCATTTTAAAGAGATGTTGGAAGAGAAATTATAAAATGAAAATTTGAAATGTGAGGATGATAATGAAAGTGAAGATGATTTTGATGATATGAAGAATGAAGATTTAGACTATGTTTAGGAAAGATTTGAAATATTGGATACTATAAAAAGTGATGATAAAAGTTTAATTCCATCTATCATAAAACCTCCTGAACTAGAAATGAAAATTCTTCCTAATCATTTAAAATACATGTTTCTAAGAGAATCATATACCTTACCAATTATTGTATCTTCAGATTTAAATGAATATCAAGAACAAAAATTATTGGATAATTTAAAAAGATAAAAAAGGCTTTTGGTTTGACCTTAGTTAAGAAATAAATTTTAAAATGGCTTGATGCTGGAAGTATTTATCCAATTTTAGAAAGTGCTTGGGTAAGTCCAATTCATTGTGTCGCTAAGAAAGGAGAAGTGACTGTTGATGTAAATGAATGGAATGAAAATATACCAACAAGACAAGTTAATTGCTAGCAAATTTGTATCGATTATAGAAAATTAAATGCCACCACTAGGAGAGATCACTTTCCTCTTCCTTTTCTAGATCAAATGTTGGATATACTCTCTGGACTCAAGTACTATTGGATTTTGGTTGGATATACTGGTTACCATCAAATACCTATTGCTCCTGAAGATCTAGAAAAGCCTTGTTTTACTAGCCCTTATGGAACTTTTGCTTTTAGAAAAATACCCATTGGATTTTGTAATGCACCTCCAACGTTTCAAAGATGTATGAGGTCAATTTTTAGTAATATGATTGATAATGGAATAGAAGTATTTATGGATGATTTTTCTGTAATAGGAACTTCATTTGACATATGTTTAAATAACTTTGAAAAAGTTTTGGAGGTTTGCAAGAAAACAAATTTAGTTCTAAATTAGAAAAAAATGTCAATTTATGGTTGCAGGAGGACTTTTTCTTAGGCCTAAAAAATCTGAATTTGGTATGGAGGTTGACCTTGCAAAAATTCAGGTTATTGAGAAATTACCACCTCCTACTACAATGAGAGGTAAGGATTTTCTTAGGACAAGCTGGATTTTACAGGCGTTATATTAAATATTTTTCAAAAATTAATAAACATTTGTGCCAACTTTTAGAAAAAGATTAAAAATTTGTTTTTAATGAAGAATGTTTGAATGACTTTGAATTATTAAGGGAAAAACTAATCTCTACCCCTATAGATGTTTCACCTGATTGGCAGAAACCATTTGAACTTATGTGTGATGTCAGTGATTTTGCGATTTGAGTTGCTTTAGGACAAAATATTCAAAGTTATTTACTATGCTTCTAAAACTTTTAGTGTAGCTCAGATTAATTATACCAAAACGGAAAGAAAATTATTAGCTATTGTGTAAGGTTTTGAAAACTTCAGACCTTATCTGATTGGAACTAAATGTATATTGTATACAAACTGTTCAGCTATCAAATATTTAATGCAATAGAAGGATGTTAAACCAAGTTTAATCGATGAATACTTCTAATGCAAGAATTTAAGTTTGTCATAGTTGATAGAAAAGGAACTGATAATCAAATTGTTGACGATTGTCTAGACTAGAGTACTATAAACTATCTAAATTTGAAAAGGAAATTACAGAAAATTTCCCTGATGAGTAACTTTACAATATTAAGGACAAGTATTTGCCTTAGTATGTTGATATTGTGAATTATATAGTAAGTGATATTTTGCCACCTAATTTAACAAGGAAACAACAAAAGAAATTTAGATATGATGTTACATTTTACTTTTGGAATGAGGCCTACCTATATAAAAAATGTAAGGTTCTTATTATTAGAAGATGTGTGCCATATGAAGAAATTAAAGCAATTATTCAGATTTATCATGACATAGAATTTGGAAGACCTTTTGGTACTGTTAAAACTGCATAGATGATTTTACAATCTAGATTGTATTGGCCTACTATTTTTAGAAATGTACACAGATATATAAAATCATGTGATCGTTGTCGGAGAGTAGGTAATATTTCTAGAAGAAATGAAATGCCTCTAAATTTTACATTAGAAGTTGAGATCTTTGATGTATGGGGATTGAATTTTATGGGACCATTTACTCCTTCATTTGGAAATTTATTTGTGTTGGTCACTGTTGATTATGTATCAAAATGGATTGAAGCAATTGATTTACTTAGATGTGATGCTCGGAGTGTTTCAAAATTTTTAATGAAAAATATTTTTACAAGATATGTAATGCCGAGCGTGATCATAACTAATGGTGGATCTCATTTTGGGAATAATCAAATTCAGATATTGGTTGGAAAATATAATGGAAAATCCATTCACTGTCTATGAATGAGTTGTATAGTTCATGGGAAATGAGTGTAAATAAATAAGGAAATATGGTTTGATGGGTGTCGAAATGGAGATTTTAGAGTGACAGGCTGAAATCCCCAATTTGGTCCTAAAGTTTAATAACTAAAGCGAGGGTTAGCCTTCAAGTGATGGGAAGTGGGAGCTCCGAAGTGAGAGCCATTATTCTCCAAGCCTATCCTTAGATTCAATGACTAAGCTTAGGATTTGCCAATGTTCTTTACACAACTTTGAAGAGGGGGTACTCTAAAGAGGGTAAAGAATATGAATGCTCCTATTTGACACAATACAAAATTTTATCAATCTATATCATTCACTCATCATAGTATCATTGTAAGGGAAAAGATGCCTTTTCCATATTTGAACATTTTATTACAAAAATTTGTCTGTGTTTGTTATTTCTGTTTAAAGAAATTTAGAAATTAACATTAGTTAACTTAGCCTTTAGTTATTGTTACACTAGAAACTATAATATTTCCTGAACTTGCATTGTGAATGGATTATTGCATTTCATTTCTATACTATATTTTGAGTAGATCCAACCTTCCTCATGGGATTGATAACCAAAACTCCACTAAAGCAATGTATTACTTGAACGATACGTATACTTGCGTATAAAAGTGGTTGCTAAATTATTAAATTGATCTTACTGTGAAAATGAACTGAATATACCTTGAGAACTAACTCTTTAGCAGCGACCGGTCATATTTTTGGTGCCGCTGCTGAGGAAGGTTTAAAACAATAACTGTCAAATTCATAGAATTTGAAAACCTTTACTTTATAATTTACAATTGTGTTTGCTTGCTTACTTTTAAGTGTTTTTTGTGTGATTTTATATGCGTGGTATTGGATCCATAGGTATAGTTCCTCACGATTCAGAATTAGAGTTTACCATTAAAAAATTTTGAAAACAACAAAAAAATCTGAAAATCCTCACAAAATGGCAAACAACAAAAATGATCAAGGAATTGACAAGAACAGATAACAAAACCTTTAAGAGATTATGCTAACCCAACAGCTGATGAAACTAACTTAACTATTCAAAATTCTGATGTTGCTGCTAAGTCATTTAAGCTTAAACCTGCTATTATCCAAATGGTACAAAATAATCAATTTGGAGGAACACCTAATGAAGATCCTAATTTACATCTTGTAAGTTTTATGGAATTGTGTGCTACATTTAAATATGACAGAGTGTCAAATGATGCTGTTAGACTTAGACTTTTTCCTTTTTCATTCAGAGATAAAGCTAAGGGGTAGTTAAGTTTGTTAGCACCTGGATCTATCAGAACATGTGGAGAACTTTAACAAGAATTTTGGTCAAAATATTTTCCTCCATAAAAGACTACTAAACTTAGAAATGATATTACTCTCTTGGTCATTTTGAAGGGGAATCAATATATGAAGCTTGAGAACGATTTAAAGATCTTCTTAGGAAATGTCCACATCATGCTTTACCAGATTGGTTAATAATCGAAAAATTTTATAAT
Organism: Papilionanthe hookeriana x Papilionanthe teres; assembly: GCA_022702705.1. NCBI lineage: Eukaryota > Viridiplantae > Streptophyta > Magnoliopsida > Asparagales > Orchidaceae > Papilionanthe > Papilionanthe hookeriana x Papilionanthe teres. The sequence goes on along the minus strand of CM040428.1, from coordinate 105,593,800 downwards.
AGATTAGTAGGACCTCTTAGATCAATTATACATGCTGCTGCTTGTGGAGCATTATTTTCTAATCATTTTGATGAAGCATGCTCTTTAATAGAAGAGATGAATACTAACAATTTTTAATGGCCCTCTGAATGGGTAAATCCTAAAAGAGTAGCTAGTAGTCATGACTCTGATGCTGTAACTCTGATAGTCTCTCAAATTGCTGCCTTATTAAAGAAAATAGATCATTACCAAATGAACTATTCTCAAACACCCCCAGTGTTAGAGAAAAATTCATTAGGACAGATGATAGAATCTCAAACATTCTATGAGACATTGAATGCTATAAATAATAAACCCAATAATCCTTATTCAAACTATTATAATCCTGGTTGGAAAAACCACAACAACTTAAATTGGAGTACTAATAACAATGCTGCTGTTAACACGCAATGGGGAAACAATGCATTGAATATAGTAGGAAATTTAAACAACCAGGGAAATACATACTATCGACCTTCTTATCCTCTAGATTTCAATAGGAAAAGAACTTATCGATGGAGGAATTAATCTTAAATATGGGTAATCAACTACAAACTCAAGGCAATCAATTACAAACTCAGGGAGTTGTAATTTAAAACATTAAAAATCAATTAGGACATATTTTCACTATGCTTAATAATAGACCTTCTGGAAGTCTTTCTAGAATGTCGAGATTAACCCAAAATATTAAGGTATAGAACAAATTAAGGCCATATAATTGAGAAGTGGAAAAGAATTAGAAACAAGAGCGCAAAAAGAAATTGAAACTGAGAAAGGAAGGTGGAAATTGAAGAAGATAATGATAAAATTTATCCAGACTTAGAATATCCACTTGAATCAATGAAAATTACTGTAGAAAACCACCACCTCCGTTTCCTTAATGATTAATAAAATAAAATAGAGATAATTGATTTACCAAATTTTTAAAAATCCTTAAGAAATTAATAGTAAATATTCCCTTTGTTGAGGCCTTAGAACAGATGCCCGATTATGCCTCGATGTGATGCTCAAATTTAAGAAAGAAAATATTTTGAAGATTTGGAATACCAAGAGTAATCATAACTGATGGGGGAAGTCATTCTTGAAATGCGATTATTGGAAAGTTAGTAAAGAAATATCATATTAATCATCGCATTGCTACTGCTTATCATCCACAGACAGGTGGTTTGGTTGAATTATCCAATCGTGAAATTAAAAGAATATTGGAAAAGACTCGTTAATCCAAATAGGAAGGATTGGTCAATCAAATCGGATTATGCTTTGTGGGTCTACATGGATCGCCTACGTAACCCCTATCGGAATGTCCCTATATAGGCTGATTTTTGGAAAAGCTTGTCATTTACCTATTAAACTGGCATAAAGCATTTTGGGCTATTAAAGAGTTCAATTATAATTTGAAAGATGCTGCTGAGAAGAGATTATTGCAATTAAATGAGCTTAAAGAGATAAAGAATGAATCATATGAAAGTGCTAAGATTTATCAGGAAAAGATGAAGTTATGGCATGATCAGAAGATTATTACTAAAAATCTGGTGTCGGGACAGAATGTTTTGTTGTATAATGCCAGATTGAAGAATTGTTTCTGGAAAACTTAAGTGCAGGTGGTTGGGTCCTTTTATTGTGATGAAAATTTATTCTTAAGGAGCCGTGGATATTCAAGATCTTAAGACTGGAAAAATAATTAAAGTTAATGGAAATAGACTTAAACCATATTTTTAAGTCGAGCAATCTAAATCTGATGAGAATCTGACATTGGGTCACTTAGAATGAGTTCTAGGTTTGTCAGGCTGAAGACGTTAAACTAAGCGCTTTGTGGGAGGCAACCCATAATTATCGGTATGCTTTGCTTTATGTTTGTTTTGTGTTATTTGTTTGCTTTGTTTGGTTTGTTTTTATATTTTTAGTGGTAGTAATTTGGAGTTTTTAAACTAAATAGAGTTTATTTTTACCTTATTTGATTACTTAAAGGAGTCAGAATGAAAATTTGGACATTTAGCAGACCTATGCTAAATTGAGCACTGGCGGCTAAGTGCAGCCTAGTTGGCGCTTAGGCGCTGGAATTACAAAAAATGTGAAAAATGAGATTCTAGAAGCCTAGATCGTAGGGAAGAGGTTTTGGACGTTATTTTGGAGTTTTAAAACGTCTTGTGGTAGTTTTAGCACTTCTCAAGTCTATAAAAAGAACTTAATTTAAGAGAAACACTTGCCTCAAGTCCTATTTTCATTTCTAAATCTTAAGAAGAGTATTTTGAGTACATCATGTCTTCCTAGAAGAATGAGATTAAGAAGAAGCAAGATTCTGATAAGAGTAAGTTCATTAGTGATAGTGCTAAAGAGTTATTCAATGGATTTCTCACTGTTAGTACTCAAGAGATTGCAGAAATCATTGCAAAAATTGAAGTCCGAGTGACTTCAATGGAAGCAAAGATCAATGAAACTAACTTACATTTAGAGCACATGGGATGGCAACTCAAGATGCAATTCAGTCATTCAAGATACGTGGAAGAAGTGGATAAGGTGATGATTTTGAAGAACAAATTGATTGAAGAATAAGATATAAGAATCAAAAATTATCACGCATTCTATCAGATTAATATTCCAGAAGTGTCAAATGAGAATAATAGTGGTCCTGGATATAATCAGCCTAATGGGGAGTGGAATTAAGTGTGTTTTGTTCTTATATGTTTTGTGTTCTTATGTGTTTTGTTTAATATGTTTAATGTTCTTATGTGTTTTGTTTGGTGTGTTAGTGTTTATGTTTGAATTTTAGTTACACCTTATGATGTGATAGTTACATCCTAGAGATGTAAACATATCAGTTTGAGATTAAGTCTATTATATCTAGAGAATTTCATCCTATGTATGTGGATAGAACATCTAGGATTGTTTTAAGTGCTATGTTTGTTTTAATGAATATAAATTTATGTTTGTGTGAAATTTGTTTGGAATCGATGAATATCAAACATTTGAATTGGAATATTGGAAGATTTATGGGGAAGAGATAATTATTTTGAAGAGATTAAGGGTGATTAACAAAGTGGTTTAAAGCATATACCTTAATTGTGAAAATCTGGGTATTGGCGGCTAAGCGCTAGAGTACCGGCGCTTAAGCGCCAGATTTCGCGGCTGAGCACCAAAGGGTTCACGCTTAGGCGCCAGTTCGAAAAATTGCTTCCCAGCACTTAAAAACCCGTGAATCGCCATTTTAACTCTCCTGTCATTTTCAACCCATTGTTTTCACGCGAGAGAGAGTCAAGGGCATCCTTAATTTGGACTATTTAAGAGCCGATCTCAACAAAAATTTGTAAATTTGGATTCCATGAGGTAAGAGCACTACTCCTAAGTCAAAATTTTTCATTTTCACCATGTATTTTGAGTACATTTTGGAAAATCTTAAAATCACTATTCATGGTGAAAATTTGAGGAAAAACTTAAGAAATTGCTTGGATTTAGTGGAAATATCTTTAGGAAGATAATTTAACAAATTTAGTTTAATTTTGGAATTTATGGTAAGTTTTTTGTCATTTTTTAGAGATGGATCAAAAGTCAAAGCTCGCGAGAGGAAAGACGAAGTTTGATTCCAATAAATTTGTTTGTGCGAGAGCTGAGAAACGATACGACGTTGCGTTGCAATCACGTAAATTGATTCCAGAGAGAGTGTTCAGTAAGCCAGCAGAAATAATTGAAGATATGATTGCTAGGAGGAACTTGGAGAACTATTGTTGCTTCTCCGTTGTTGTTGTTGTTTCTATTGTTAGAGAATTCTATACGAATTTGCCTTCATCAAAAGAGAATTTGGTGATAGTTAGGGGGCAAGATGAGACTTTTATTCTGGAATAATTAACACTTTCTATCAATTTCCTCCCACTATGTTTTGTTTTTATTCTAATTTTCATCCTACGGAGGGAGAGTTAGATGAGATAATGGGATTTTTGACGGATGGAAGAGGATTATGGAAAATAACAAATGATAGAAGTGTGAATTTTCCTGCTTCCAAAATAAATGTCACTTCTAAGGCATGACATTATTTTATCTCTTCTAAGCTATTGCCTTCAAGTTATACTAGTGAAGTGATGAAGGAAAGAGATGTTTTGAACCATTGCATTCAACAAGGGAAGCCTATAGATATTAGAGCAGTCATTTATGATTATTTTGTGAATTGTGCCAGATCTACCACTACTGCGGGTATGGGATTTTTGTCCCTGATTCATTCATTATGTGAACGGTCTAAAGTGAAATTTGAAACTTGGGAAGAGGTACTTCAGCCTTTGAGACCTATCACCAGTGTAAACGTTGGAGCTTACATTGTACATTCAAAATTTGGCTGGAGAGGAGGATTTGGTAGGGCTTCTACTGCTTCTACTTCTGCTTCTGCTGCATCTACTTCTCGTGCTACTACTTCAAGTGCTTCATCATCTACTGATTCACAGACTGGTTTATTAAGAAAAATTTTGAAGAAAGTGAGTCTTACTCGAGATCATATGAAAGATATGGATGGTTAGATGGATAATGTAGAGAGATATATTGTAAAACATGATGAGTATGAGGAGAATTATCAGCATTATTTAGATAGACTGATTAGAGGTAATCAGAGTGCTGAGATGCCCCTTCATCCATTCTACATACCTTATGTGCCATCCAGGGATTGGAACGAGCAGGATGATGATGATGAGGAGGATGAAGAGTAGATGTATGTTGTTTGTTTTAGTTGTTGTGTTGTTGCACTGTGTTATTGTGTACCTTGTCTAGTATTTTGTTTGATGATTGTGTTGTGATGTGAACTCTGATAGTATGCAGATTGTAGTTGTACTATTTATCTGTTATGCATATTCTGATGTATCGTTGTTGGATTGATGTTTTATATGTTGCTTTGAGTGTAGTGTGTGTGGTAGTAATTGTTTTAATGTGTTTGTTGTACTAGAGTTTTTTTTAGGGTGTACTTTAATTCTAAAACTGTTAGGAGATTAGAGAACACTATAGAAACTACTATTTACGAAACTGTATTCTTAAAAACTTTACAAACATCTACCACTAACATTTGCTATCTAGTATCAGTGTGATTTTAGTTGGTGTGTATTTGCTTTGAAAACCTCCATTACTGTAAAAGTCTTTTGAAATTTTTACAATTCTTTTTATAAAAAGAAAATGTTTTGAAAAACTGAATTTGATTTCATTTTACTCCTGTTTTTTAAATTGCTATACTTACATATTTAGTATATTTAAATTCCTGCAAACATGTTATGTTAGTCTTTAATTCTCAGCAATGTATCATTTCTTATGCTTAAATGTTTTTTCCTAACTAAAAATTAAAGTTTGGGGGGAATTTTAAAAACAAAAAAAAATTTCAAAAACCTAAAAATTTATTTGTTCTCAAGAATACTTAAACTAAATCTTATTTCCTGATTGAGAACAATTATGTATATGAAGTTATATTAGGAAAAAAAAATTGAATATAGAAATGAATAAAAGAATTTAGTTAAAAATTTATAGTAATCATGAAAAACTTAAAGTTAAAATTTTATTAGTGAAGAGATGTTAAATATTGAATTTACCTTTAGTAAGAAATTTTATATTTTTGGATAAATAGATTTGACTTTTATTCTTCAAAGCTTAAATTTCTTTTATTGAGGAATAATTTTCTAATACTATTATTATGATTTTTAAGTGAAAGATATATATTTGACCTTTATTTTAAATGGAATGGTGGAAGTCAAAATCATTAAAGGTCTATCCAGATAAAGTAATCCTTGTCTTAGAAAAAGAAAAAAAAAGATAAAAAGAAAACAAGAAAAAGAAAAAGAAAAGAAAAAAGAAAAAGAAAAAGTGAAATATAGTATGTAAAAAGGGAGGAGAAGCTTGAGGATTTATGGGCCTAATCAAAAATTGGTTCCATACATAAAGTTTAACATATAAGTTCAGAGAAATACTAAAGCTTAAGGTTATAATATAGTAAGTAAAATTATTTTCAAATAAAGATTTTTAAGTGAGAAAAATAAGATGTTTGAATCCTATATTTTGAAGAATCTACAAATAATTCTGAATTAGATAGAGACTTATGTTTGTCATTTTTCTTTCCTTAAGAACTTTCTAAACTTTAAGTTAGTCCTAATTACTGAAATTTTTTCTAAATTGGACTATTCCATTTCAAGAACAAAATTTTGTTTTCTTCCTAAGAAACTCATTACATAATTTGCATGTTAAAATTTTTCTATGAGATTAATTGTCACTTGAGGACAAGTAACATTTTAAGTTTGGGGGATTTTGATACACCTAAAATATATAGTATTTTTTATGCACATTTTTATTCATATTTTTGATGATATTGCACTTTAATGGAAGTTATTTTGTGTTTTTCTTGCAGGTATGATGAAAATGAGTGATTATGATGAAAGGAGCAAAATTGGATCAAATTTAGAGCAAAAAATTTGAAAAATGGAAATTTGGGCACTGGCGGCTAAGCACCGCTGGGACGACGCTTAGCCTCCACAGTCAAAAATTGAGATTAACTTGAATTTGGCGCCATTTTCAAAGAGTATGGGATGCAACTCTTGGTGTTAACTTCCATAACTTTCTTTGGGCGGCAAGTTTGAATGAAGGGGTGCATTCTTTGGTGGGTACATTGAATCTTGACACATTTTGAAGAGACACCAAGACACCTTTTTTGTTCAATTTTAAAGAGAGTCTTAGGAAAGATTAGGGGCTCTTCCATTGCATTTTGAAGAGAGTTTTTACAAAGTTTTTATTGTTTTTTATAAGATTTTTTATTAGGAGTAGGGGTAGAGGGTAAAAGTGAAAAAGGATAGGATTGAAGCCTTCTTCTTCCCACTTCTTTTCTTTTCTTTAGTTTTTATTGCAGGTTGAAGTCTCTTTCTGAGTCATCGGAGTTGGGAGAACTACTCTGAGGAGTAGTTTAGTTAAGATTCAAAGTTTCAGAGGAATTTCTTGAGTCTTGTGGAGAGGACTTTCAGATAAGTGTTTACTTTTATTCTTACATTTAGTTTTTAATTAATACTTGTTGTGTTTGTTGTTTTTCTTATGGTTTTAATTTTAAATCAATGTGTTTTTGTATTTTCTCAATGCATTCTAAGTATTTTACTTTATCTTTTTCTTTCTTAAATGAAGAAGTAAGTAATTTATGAAGAATTGTTAGGAATGTATATGTGTTTAAAGTTGGAAGAAGTTGTGAAGATTGATTCTATAAACTTTATCTACTTCTTAATTTGGCCTGTTAAGATGTAAAAATTGTGGTGAGATTATGTAAGATCCAATGCGGTATTGTCTCATAAAAGTTAGTAAGAATCACATTCAAAATTATATGGGTAAAAATTGTAATTCATATAATTGAATGCAATATATTAGAAGATGTTTTAAAGGAGAGTAAAATTAGAGGATTTTTAGTGTGACAGGCTAAATGCCCCTAATTTAGTTTGAAATTTTGAATTTTGTTATGAGAAGTTAGCCCCCAGGTGGAGAGAATTGAGGGAACTCTAGAGTGAGAGCTGATATCTTCCCTGCTTAACCATGTTCAAAATGATAAAATTTCCAATTAACCAATGTTCTTTATAGAACCAGATAAAGGTAAAGAATACATTTGCTTCTATTTATCACAAAAAATTTAAATACTTCCACAACAATAGTTTCATAATTATTACTACTTTATAAAGGAAAGAAAATTATATACTAGTTAATAGTGTTTTTCATACCGTGTTTACAGGTATTATCATTTTAATTTCTTATTTGACTTTTATAAGAAAATTTAAAGAGTGAAATCTGTTGACCTCATTTTTGATGAGGTAGGCGAAAATTAGTCTTTTGTGTTAATTTGTTGTGCGGTCTTTTGTGTTAAGTGCGATCTTTTAGTCGAGTGTTAACTTTAGTGCGATCTTTTGTGTTCCAAGTGCGATCTTTTAGTCTTTTTGTGAGTTAAGTGTAATTTGTGTGCGGTAGTGTGTCTTTAGTGAGTCTTTTAGTAAGTTTAGTGAGTAATTAGTGAGTCGTCTTTGTCTTGGAAGGAAGAGTCGAAAGGAACTACGAGAGTACGTTTGGGGATAAATCGAGATAAGTATTTGTATTTATTGTTTTTAACTTTAAATGAAATCCATGCTTAGTTTAGTTCCCATGCATTACGAGTAGTTTATTAGTCTTTCTCCATGTTTATGAAATTAAGTGACTTGATGAAATTAAAATAGAGATACTTATATATATTAATAAATTGTGATAATTTTTACTTAAAACTTAATTTACTTTATTGGCCATTTGAATTGTTAAAATATGTTGGTTATCGAACTATAGTAAAAATTACATCGATATTCGGGAATTAAAAGCCTTGGAAGGAGGGTGCGAATAAATAGGGAAATAATATCCTTTGGGCGTAGAATTGAGCATTTTAGTGTGACGGACTAAAATATTCGATTCGGTCCATTGTTTGAAGGTGAAGTGTAGATGTTAGCCCTCGGGCGAGGGAACGTGGGAGCTACGAAGTGGCGATCGGTATCCTCCGACTGGCCGTGGATTCGGTAATCGAACATAGGATTAGTCGATATTCTTTACACTCGGACCAAAGGGTAAAGAATAGGAATGCTCTCTATTTGTCACGATACCTTAAAATTATCTATTTAAATTCATTAATCACTTAAATTTCTAAACGAGGGAAAGATACTTTTTACGAATAGTTAAGACTTATTTAGCGATTAGTTTAATTTCTGCACTTTCAATACGTATTAATTTTCTACTTAGTTAAGTTACACAATTAAAATACTTAGTTTACTTTATTGCGCTTTCAAATTTAGAATTCCAAATTTTCGTATCTTATTTTAAAAATTATTATTATTATTTTAAATTAGTTGTTATTTAATTTTCTCTTTCCATGTGGGATCGATAACGAGGACTCCGCTAGAGCCTGTATTGCTTGATACGATACGTATACTTGCGTAGCATCACGACATAAACAATTACGATTCTATACATATAAATAGCGGGGTCGAGTTTTTGGCGTCGTTGCGATTAAATTAAAAATATCATAATATAAAATTGTGGGTCGAGTTTTTGGCGCCGTTGCTGGGGAAAGTAAGAAAAATTTCTTAAAGTAACGGACTATTTTAAAATAATCATAATAAATAAATTAATATACGATACCGAAATTGTATGCGCAAATTTGGAAACGAAAATTTAATACCTTACGATTCGAATTAGAGCGTACGATTAAAAGAATTAGAAAACAAAAGAAACAAATTATTAATTTAACACGAATGGCGAATATTCACGAAATTAAAAATATGAACCAACGAAAGACCATTAAGAGATTATGCCGACCCACATCGAGATGAAATTCATTTAATTATTCAAAACACGATGTAGTTGCTTAATTCATTTGAACTTAAACCTGCACGATTATCGAGATGGTGCAAAGCAATCGATTTAGTGGTTCACTGCTTGAAGATCCTAACTTACATCTTGTTAGTTTTACAGAACTTTGTCTTTACTTTTAAATATCGAGGAGTATGCGACGATCTTTATAAGACTTAGACTTTTTCCTTTTTCATTAAGGGATAAAGCTAAAATGTGGTTGAATTCGTTAGCACTTGGATCTATTAAAACTTGGGGAGAATTATCACAAAAATTTCTATCCGAATATTTTCCACCATCTAAAGCTGCTAAGTTTAGAAATGATATAACTTCTTTTTGTCGATTAGATGGAGAATCGATATATGAAGCTTGGGAGAGATTTAAGGAACTTCTTAGGAAATGCCCGCATCATGCGTTACAGGATTGGTGATTATTCGAGCCTTTTATAATGGATTAGTAGGATCTTTAAGATCGATCATCGATCTTCTTCTTTGGAGGTTCATTAATGTCTAAACCATTTGATGAAGCTTATGCACTAATCGAAGAAATGGCAACGAAATAATTTCCGATAGCTTCTTGAAAGAGTAAATCTAAAAAGATAGCCGGCATTCATGAAAACGATGCGATATACATGTTAGCTTCTCGAATTGTCTGCTATATCTAAGAAGTTAGATCATTTTGGAATGAACTACTCTCTATTTTAGAAGAAAACTCATACTGGACAAATCATAGAATCTCGAACTAATTATGAAACTTTAAATCTTTATTAATAATAGAACTAATAACCCTTATTGAACTATTATAATCTCGGTTGGAAAACTCATCCAAATTTTAATTGGAATAACACATCTGATCAACAATGGATGAATCGAACCTAATCAAGCAAATCCAAGCTATAAACTCAATTACCCACTTGGATTTAATAACAATAACCCTCGATTCGAGGATAAGAAATTATCCATGGATGAATTAATTTTGAATATGGGTCATCGAGCTACAAAATCGAGGAAATCGACTACAAATTCGAAATCGATTACAAATTCGAGGAACATCTATTAAAAATATCGAAACTCGACTTGGACATATTACTTCTTTACGTTAAATAATAGAATACTTGGAACTTTTCCTAGTAATGTGGAAATAAATCCTAAAGATCGAGGAAAAGAACAAATTAAAGCAATACAGCTAAGGAGTGGAAAAGAATTAGAACCTCGAATTCAAAAAGAACTTGAAAGCGAAAAGAGGAAGTGGAAATTGAAAAGGAAACAATTAATGAAGATTCGAACTTGGAACATCCTTTAATACTATGAAAATTTACGTTGAAAAACCTCATCACCATTTCCTCGACGACTAGCTCGACATAAAAAAGATAAACAATTTGCTAAATTCCTTGAAATATTAAAGAAATTAACAATTAATATACCTTTTGTTGAAGCTTTAGATCGGATACGAATTATGTAAAATTTATGAAAGATATTCTAAATAAGAAAAGAAAATTCAACGATAATGAAACGATCGCACTTAGTGAAGAGTGTAGTCTTATTATTCGAAGAAGCTTCTGAAAAATTAAAAGATCTGGTAGTTTCACTATACCTGCAGCTATAGGAGAAAAATTTTATGGAAAAGCTTTGTGTGACTTAGGAGCGAGCATCGATCTAATGCCTACTATCGATTTTTAAGAGATTAGGATTAGGAAAAATTACACTACTTCGGTAACCCTTGATTAGTTGATCGTTCGGTTACTATCCTAAGGGAGTTATTGAAGATGTGTTAGTAAAGGTGGATAAATTTATCTTCAGAGTAGATTTTATTGTTTTAGATATGGAGGAAGATAAAGAAATTCCTATCATTTTAGGAAGACCATTTTTAGGCTATCTTGGAAAAGCTATGATTGATGTTCGGAAAGGAGAATTAACTATGAGAGTAAATGACGAAAAGTTACATTTAATATTGCGAAATCGATGAAATATCTGCTAGTTAGAAAAAGATGATGAATGTTTTCGGATGGAAATACTTGAATATTTACAACAAGAACATTTTAAGGAATATTACGAGGATAAATTAGAAAAAGAAAACAACTGAATTAATTGAAGATAATCATGAAGAACTAGATTTTATTCGGGAAAGATTTGAATTTTTGGATAATGCGAAAATACTTGATGAGAATATAGTTCCATCGATTATTAAACCTCTGAACTTGAGACTTAAAAATATTACACGATCATTTGAAATATGCTTATTTAGGTAATTCTTCGACTTTACCGAGTTATTATTTCATACGCATTAAACGAATCTCGAGAACAAAAACTTTTAGAAACTTTAAAAAAATATAAAAAAACTTTTGGTTGGACTTTAGCGAGATATTAAAGGAATTAGTCCTTCGATACTGTATGCATAGAATTATTTTAGATGATGAACATAAACCTAAAGCGAGATCCCGAAAGGAGATTAAACCAGATAATGAAAGAAGTAGTTAAGAAAGAAATTTTAAAATGGTTAGATAATGGTATTATATATCCTATTTACGACGAGTCTTAGGTAAGCCCGATTCATTTGTGTTCTAAGAAGGGAGGAGTGACGAGTCACTTTGACGATGAAAATAACGATCTTATTCATATAAGACAAGTTGCTTGGTTGGCGTATATGTATTGATTATAGGAAATTAAATACGCCACCGGGAAAGATCACTTCCCTTTACTGATTTCAGACCGGATGTTAGATAGATTAGCAGGACATAAGTATTTTTGTTTTCTAGATGGATACACAGGTTATCATCGAATACGAATTGCTCACGAGGATCGAGAAAACTACATTTACTAGTCCTTATGGAACTTTCGCTTTTCGAAGAATGCGCTTTTGGATTATGTAATGCACGCGACGACATTCAGAGAGATGTATGATGTACATATTTAGTAAGTTAATTGACAATGGAATAGAAGTATTTATGGATGATTTCTACGTATTTGGAACATCATTTGACACATGCTTAACTCATCTTGAAAAAGTATTAGAAGTATGTGAGAAAACAAATTTAGTTCTAAATTGGGAGAAATGTCGATTTATGGTTGCGGGCGGCATTGTATTAGGGCATAAAATTTCGGAAAAAGGCATGGAAGTGGACCACTGCAAAAATTCGAGTTATAGTTAAATTACCACCTCCAATTACGGTAAAAGGGGTAAGAAGTTTTCTTGGACATCTTTGGATTCTACGGACGCTATATAAAAGATTTTTCAAAAATTACTAAACCTACATGCCAACTTCTCGAAAAGGACGAGAAATTTGAATTTCTGATCGAATGCACGAATGCTTTTGAACTCTTAAAAGAAAAATTAATTACGGCACTTATAATAGTTTCACTAGCTTGGGAGAAACCATTTGAGCTTATGTGTGATGCTAGTGATTATCTTTGTAGGAGCGAGTTCTTGGGCGAAGATATGAAAAGATTTTTAAAGTTATATCTTATCTTTAGTAAAACTCTAAATGATCTTTGAAATAAATTATACGATTCTGAAAGAGAAGCTATTAGCGGTAGTATATGGTTTTAATAAATTTAGACCTTATACGATTGGAACAAAATGTATCGTGCATGCTGATCATTACTGTATCAAATATTTAATGCAAAAGAAAGATTCCGAACCAAGATTAATTAGATGGATGTTATTAATGCGAGAATTCGATTTTGAGATCGTTAATAAGAAAGGCTGATAATCGAATTGCGGATCATTTATCGAGATTAGAAAATCATGAATTATACGATATTGAAAATGAAATTATAGACGGTTTTACGATGAACAACTATATAATATCGATGAATGGAAAATACCGTGGTATCTTGATATAGTAAACTATATAGTTAGTAATATTTTACCACTATGCTTAACTTTGCAGCAACGAGAAAAAATTCATCCATGATACGAAAACTTATTTTTGGGATGAACCATATTTATATAAACGATGTAAGGATTTAATTATTAGAAGATGTGTACCTTATGAAGAAAGCTGAACCGATTATTCAAAAATGTCATGATTCTAATTTTGGAGGACATTTTGGGACTGATAAAGCTGCTTATAAGATTCTACGATACGGATTTCTTGCGCTACTCTATTTAGAGATGTATATAGATATATTAAAACTTGCGATAAATGCGAAAGAGTAGGAAATATATCTAGAAGAAACGAAATGCCTCTAAACTTTATATTAGAAGTTGAAATTTTTGATGTTTGGGGATTAGATTTTATGGGACCTTTTATTCCTTCGTTTGGAAACTCATATATATTAGTAAGTTGTTGATTATGTTTCCAAATGGATTGAAGCACAAGCTTTACCTAGGTGTGATGCTTAAGAGTGTTTAAAAATTTACGATGAAAAATATTTTTACTTAGATTTGGAATGCGAGAGTGATTATCAGCGACGGAGGAACTCATTTTAGAAATAAATACATTCACGAACTAGTAGAAAAATACGATATTACTCATAAGATATCCACTTGCTTATCATCCATGAGACTAGCGGATTAGTGAAGTATCTAATCGTGAGATTAAACGTATTTTAGAAAAATCGTAAACTCGAATAGGTTAGATTGGTACATTAGATTAGACAACTGCATTATGGGCTTATAGAATTTGCTTATAAAACTCGATTGGAATGACTCCTTACGGACTTATATATGGAAAAACGTGCCGCTTACCGGTTGAATTAGAACATAAAGCATATTGGGCGATTAAAGAATTTAATTATAATATGAAGGAAGGCTTGGTGAGAAAAGATTGTTGCGATTAAATGAATTGGAAGAATTAAGAAATGAATCGTATGATAATGATCGGATTTATAAAGAAAAGATGAAATTATGGCATGATCGGAAGATTAATCGAGAGAAATTTTGAACCGGGACGGGAAGTTTTGCTTATATAATACTAGATTGAAATTATTTCTGGAAAATTGAAGTCTCGATGGTTAGGACCTTTCACCATAACTCGAAATATTTTCATACGGAACTATAGAAATCGAAGATCCAAAAGCTGGACATAAATTTAAAGTTAATGGACATAGATTAAAACCATATTTCGAAGGTATAAGACTGACTATAAAGAGGTTTTAATGCTTAGTCGACACGATTAATAATTGAAATTAGGTCGGGCGACGACGTTAAACCAAGCGCTTTATGGGAGGCGACCCATATTAGTTATCTATTTTTATTGTATCTTAATAGTTAATTTATATTATTGAAACTTTCTTACTCGATTATTATTAAGAATCATCACATATTCGAACCATTATGATGAGAAAAGAAATTATTCGATTTAGAGCGAAATTGGACATTATTTTGAAATCTCGCCAGACGGCGAGGTCGATACTCGCCGAACGGCGAGGTTCGCGCTCTAAATTAGATTCGGTTTATTTATCGAGCTCGGCGACGGCGAAACGTCCTCGCCAGACGGCGAGAGCCGGAAAGGCGGTTTTTATAAGCTAAGTCGCAGACGGCGAGAACGTCCTCGGCGAACGGCGAGGAAGTTATAAAGATGAGTTATTTATACTTTGAATGCCGATTTGGACGGTTTCGACACCGATTCCTTTGTGAAAACCCATTCTTAAACCACTACTAAGTACTGCCTTCTTCACTAGAATTCATTCCATTCACCATAATGGCCTCCAAATTCTTAGATTCCTCTAAATGCGGAGTGTTTAACGGAGGAAATTTGTGAGTGCGGAAGCGCGGCGGATCTTGACAAGGTTTTGATAAAGAAAAGAGTTATCGAGAACGGGGATTTGTCGATCGAGGATTAGAGAATTCCATTTACGAAGATAGAAGAAACGATCGCGCGGCAGCTGCTTGGGAGGTATTTTGTTACACTACGTCTGCTGTTGTTATTCCGGTTGTGAAAGAGTTCTACTCTAACTTACATGCGATCGACAATGGGAATGTCTACGTCGAGGAAGATGGGTGACGTTTACTCCATCGAGAGTAAATGAATTATTCTCATAGAAAACACCCGGTATGTCAGCTATTCGAATTTTGTGCCTTCTCGATATAATATGAATGAGATATTTCGATATCGGTGATGAACCGGAAGATTGGGAAATGCGTGAAGACGGGTATGTTAGTTTCTGCGCATCACTTTTGAATCTGTCTCGAAAGCAGCGCACTTTTTCATCTCATCTAAATTGTTACTACTTATGAGGGTAAACGAGGTTTCGAAGGAATGCGTTATATTGAATTATTGTATTCGAAGTGGATTACTATTGATGTTGGATCGATAATTGTTAAGTACGCATTGGGTTTAATTGTGCATGGGTCGGTTCGCGGACTAGGACACCCATCTCTTATTTTTGCATTATGCGATCGGTACCGAGTTTCTTATGAAGCTTGGGAAAAGGTTACGTTACCTTGGAAGCCGCTTGATCCTACGGATATGTTCCACTACTTTGGACGATAATGAAGACATTACATTTATCTCGATAGAGCTTCACGAGAATAATCCTATAGCAGAGCTATTTCGGATAAAACGGAGTTACTTTTGAAGAAAATTAATGGAATGGAGAAAGAAGCTACGAGAATGTGAGAGATTTAATCGACGATATATACGATTTATTTGATCGCATTAGTTGGAGGATGAAGGAACACTTTGATCATTACGGACACACGGAAGCTAGCTTTCTTCATTTGCGAGACGAAGGGTTGGATCCTTGAAGAATGCGCCGGAATTTCCCTCGAGCCTTTACATAACTTATTTGTGCATCATCGTCATATCGGAAATATCGGAGAAGATGAAGATTCGACCTTGAAGAGTAGTAGTAAAGATTTTCATAGTATGTTTGTATTTATGTTATTTGATTTGATTTAGATTTTATTATGTGTGGAGTGATGATTTGAATATCTCGAAACTTAATTGAGATATGCGTCATAGTTTTGTATCGGCATTTAGTGTGTCGTGGATTGGTTTGCGATGCTTGATTAGTAGTAAGGATTGAAGTTTGAAGTTTGATTATAGAGTTTTAAATTATGTTAGTTTGTATGTCTCATGGATTTCGATATTAAAGTTAATTTGTTGTGTTGTGTGAATTTGTTTGTGTATAAGTAGCTAATCTTCATATTAAATTAATAAATGATATGATCGGAAATATAATATAAGGCGAAATCGAGGTTGAAAATGATTGACGAAATTCAAAAATTGAAATTTTTAGGACCTCGCCGAGCGGCGACAAAATCCGCAGACGACGAGATCGATCTCGGCGACGACGAAGAATTTCTCGCCGACGGCGGATTTTCCGAAACTTTTGCCTTATGGAATTAATTAGCTCGGCGACGGCGAGAAAATCTCGGCGACGGCGAGAACGTAAAAGACACTATGTTGTGGAGTCGAAAACACTATTCATCATCCCGACCTCTCATTTTCGCAAAAACCGACCTAGGGCTTGAGAGATCTTGGATTTAGAGGCGATTCCATCACTCGAAAACACCGGATTTCATCTTCTCTTGGTAAGTGCTTCACTCCTATGCAAAAATTTTTGATTTTCACCATGTATTTTCACCACATTGCAAATTTTGGGAAAAATCGAAATATGGAAGAAATATTCGGTGGAAATCCATGGAATTTAATTTAAATTGCTTATAAATGTTGTAGGAAGCCTTCTTAGGATTATTTTTAAGTTTAGTGAAAATTTTCATGATTTTCACGAGATCGATCGTATGGCTCCACGACAAAAACGTCGAGTAGAATTCGACGAAGACCGATTCATCGATGCGCGAGCACGGACTAAATATTTTGAAAATATTCGAGGAAGAAAGTGCATTGCGGATCGGGTTTTCAAAAATCGGGAGGAGAAGTAGAGCGGATTATTAAGGAACGAGGTTGGGAGAATTTACGTTACGTTCGATATAGAGCGGTTGTGGAAGTGGTTAAAGAATTTTATGCAGTTTAGCTTCATGGTGAAGATGCACGAGTAAAGGTACGAGGGTTTTTGTAGAATTCGATGCTTTGCGAGAATAAACGCGTTACATGAAGTTCATGACTCGCCCTTTAGCGAGTATGAAACTTTTGGAACGATGGAAGGACCACTTGGAGGAAGTCATTAACTTTCTCGGCTGATGGGACCGGAGTTTGGAAAATTAAGCGACGGGAAAGAGTGAATTTTCCTCTTTCTAAATTAAATGCGATCTCGAAGCATGGCATTACTTTATTTGTTCTACTACTGTACCTACTATCACGCGGTGAGGTAACACGAGATAAAACGGTCGAATTACGTATTCGGAATAATAGAAGCATCGACATCGGGAGAATTATTTATCGAAACATCTGGCCGCTCCTCAGAAATGAGAGTGGAGGCTAGTTAGGACACCACTGGATTAATTTTTTCACTGCTTGACTCTCTGGAGTTGAGGTAGAGATAATGAAGAATGGGTAGAACCAGTGAAAGCCACTCGCAGTTGCTTAATATTAAGAAGTATGAATCTCGTGAAGGGTGGAGAGCGGGAGTAAGAAGTTATTTCACTCGGTCGAGTAGAGATATACCCTCTCTTAGCCATGAACCTCCGAGCTGCCACCCCTACCCTACGAAGATCGATGAATGAATTGACAACTTGCATAGAAGAAGTTTTGAGCGGTTTGGAGAAACGATGGGGAGAAGATTTGATCATTTTGATCGAAAGAATTGATAATACGGAGAGGAGACATGATTATGATAGCGAATATCTCCGGCGACATTCGGAATACGAGATTGCATACTTATGAAGGTGAACGTCGTTATAGGAGTGGTGATTTAGATGTTGTCTTTCACGAGTGCCCCAGATATTCGCGATACCCGGCTTGCTCGGTCTTCTCGGCTTCTGGATCGGGGAGGAGATGATATAGATTGGAACTTTGGTCTTTGAAGATTAGGACTTTATTTGTTTTATTTGTCTGATGTTAAGTTATTTTAAAGACTTTATATATTTGTAATATTCAATACTTTATGTTTTAAGACATTGGATGTTTGTTGGATTATTTGCTTGAATTGTTGTAGTAGTTTAGTTTTTGTTTTTGTATTAGTTAATTACATTTGTTTTTATGTTAAATAGGATGTTAGTTTTCTTTAGTATGTTTTTATTTTATTACGTATTGTTTTAAATTGCAAAATTGTTAATCTGTTAGTTAAAATGTTTTTAATATGTTAGTAATTCATATGTATAGTGTAGAGTTAATTTTAATTGTTATAGTTAATACTTATCTTAGATTTTATCACTAGCATTTTCTTTAAATTGTTATATATATATGGAGAATACTAACGATACGGGTTCGATGAAAAATGAAAAAGCTGCTAAAAATTTGAAAAGAAAAATACATAAGCTTGAAAGGTATGATTTATTTACTTTCCACTTTTTCATTATTTAGAATAGATATAAAAATTTAAGTTTGGGGGGAGTAAAATACGAAATTTAGTTATTAACTTGTTCTCGATTTATTTTCAAATTATTATAAAATGATTTTTATAGCAAATTTTTCGATTTAATTAATATGAATTATTTTATTTAATTATTATAAAAGGTTAAATGAAATATTTCTAGTACTTTAATTAATTAAATAGAATAAAATATTTGGTTAAAGGGAATAAGAATATAGTAAGCTATTTTTAGTAAGGAAAAGCTATATTCAAAATTAAAATTCTTAAGTATTGAGTGAAAAAGAAAAGATTGAAAATCGATAAAGTAAAAGCTATGAAGTATATATAAGCGAAGAAATATTCCTAAGTTTCAATTTAGGAAGATGAAAATGAAGTTGAAAATTATTAACGAGCTCTCAGGATACGGTAATCCTCGAAAAAAAAAAAAAAAAAAAATGAGGAGAAGACTATGAGGAGATGCGCTTATCAAAATTGAGCTTCATTTGAATTAACACAAAAGGAAAAACTTAGATATTTCCAAACTTATATTTATGGATTAGAATTTTACACTAATAGTGTTTTCTTGAATTTCTTATCATATGAATATCTTAAGTAGTTATTCTTTTAAATATAGTCGATTCACGAAATGAATAGTAAAGTTAGAAATCTTAGACACGATAACTAAATAATTTATTTATAAGATTAATTAAATTACATGAATTATTTTTATTTAACTTTATTATGATATTAATTAATCTAATTCATAGTTTATTTGAATTGAAAAATCTTACTTATAGAAATCATTATTTTTATGTAGTATTAAAATTACTTGAGGACGAAGTAATAAGTAAGTTTGGGGGATTTTGATCGGCTGAAAAATTTATTAAGAAATTCATACTTATTTTTGATGAAATTGCACTTTAAAGAAGGGTATTTTCTTTATTTTGTTGCGGGAATGAATAATTTAGGTGATAAAAGCAAAAATCATAAAAAGGAGCGAATTTGGAGCAAAATCATACAATTTGTCTTTGAGTCGCCGACAATGCGAGATCGAACCGCCGACGGCGAGGATTACTGAAGAAAATTTTGAAGAATTTATAAGCTGTCTCGTGACAATGAGCACGAAGCCTGGCAATGACGAGATAGAGCGGTTTGAAGATCTTCAGAAGCCTCGACGGCAATGAGTAGTTAAATCGTCAGACAGCGAGGTAGTTGAAATGGCACGGATACATTGAACACTGGACACTTTTTGAAGAGATGCTTACACACCTCTTGGACCTTTGCTCACCTCATATATAGAGGCTAGAAATCGTCTTTTGTAGTGCGATCTTTTGTGTTAAGTGCGATCTTTTAGTCTTTTGTGAGTTAAGTGTAATTTGTGTGCGGTAGTGTGTCTTTAGTGAGTCTTTAGTAAGTTTAGTGAGTAATTAGTGAGTCGTCTTTATCTTGGAAGGAAGAGTCGAAGGAACTACGAGAGTACGTTTTGGGGATAAATCGAGATAAGTATTTGTATTTATTGTTTTTAACTTTAAATGAAATCCATGCTTAGTTTAGTTCCCATGCATTCTGAGTAGTTTATTAGTCTTTCTCACTGTTTATGAAATTAAGTGACTTGATGAAATTAAAATAGAGATACTTATATATATTAATAAATTGTGATAATTTTTACTTAAAACTTAATTTACTTTCAGTGGCCATTTGAATTGTTAAAATATGTTGATTATCGACTATAGTAAAAATTACATCGATATTCGGGGAATTCAAAAGCCTTGGAAGGAGGGTGCGAATAAATAGGGAAATAATATCCTTTGGGCGTAGAATTGAGCATTTTAGTGTGACGGACTAAAATATTCGATTCGGTCATATTGTTTGAGAGTCGAAGTGTAGATGTTAGCCCTCGGGCGAGGGAACGTGGGAGCTGCGAAGTGGCGGTCGGTATCCTCCGGCTAGCGCGGATTCGATGTCGAACATAGGATTAGTCGATATTCTTTACACTGGACCAAAGGGTAAAGAATAGGAATGCTCTCATTTGTCATGATACCTTAAAATTATCTATTTAAATTCATTAATCACTTAAATTTCTAAACGAGGGAAAGATACTTTTTACGAATAGTTAAGACTTATTTAGCGATTAGTTTAATTTCACTGCACTTTCGATACGTATTAATTTTCTACTTAGTTAAGTTACACAATTAAAATACTTAGTTTACTTTATTGCGCTCGAATTTAGAATTCCAAATTTTCGTATACTATTTTAAAAATTATTATTATTATTTTAAATTAGTTGTTATTTAATTTTCTCTTTCACTGTGGGATCGATAACGAGGACTCCACTAGAGCCACTGTATTACTTGATACGATACGTATACTTGCGTAGCATCCACAACATAAACAATTACAATTCTATACATATAAATAGCGGGGTCGAGTTTTTGGCGTCGTTGCGATTAAATTAAAAATATCATAATATAAAATTGTGGGTCAATGGTCGATTGAAAAATCATGTATTTGGAATTAAAAATGTTACACTCACGTTTAAAGTATGCATTTCTTGGAGATTCATTAACTTTACGTAATAATATCTTCGGAAATTAAGTAAAGATCAAGAAGAAAAATTAATAGGAGTTCTAAAGAATTATAAGAAAGCTTTTGGTTTGAGCTATTGCGGATATAAAAGGAACGAAGCCCTTGATACGTATGCATAGAATTTTAATGGAAGAAAATTGTAAACCTCTATTGAACCTCGAAAATTAAATCCAATTATGAAAGAGGTTGTCGAGAAAGAGATTTTAAAATGGTTAGATACGGAATTATTTATCCATTTCGGATATGCCGATGGGTAAGTCCTACGCATTGTATTCAGAAGAAAGGAGGTGTAACGTATCATTGTTAATGAAAAAAATGAATTAATCCCGACAAGGCAAACTTACCGGATGGGAATTTGCATTGATTATCGAAAATTAAATAATGCCACTAGAAAGGATCATTTTCACTTTACCTTTCTTGGATCAAATCTTGGATAAACTAGTCGGACGCTCGTATTTCTTATGTATTTTGTGATGGATGCTCGAGTATCTAATCTCAGAGTTTCCATAGGCATCCCTTGAAAATTTGCCCAGAAACTCTTCGGAAATTTGTCATTCTTGCTTGGAAACGGCACCGGTGGCACCCGATAGGGCGGCGGCGGCGCTCATCGTGAAAAATATTGTCGTAGTCTGCGGGAAAATGGTGCCGGCGGAGCTAACAGTGGCGCCGGTGGTGCCAAAACATTTTCCTCCTTTTTGCTCATTTTAAGCTCTCGAATTCTTTTTCACTCACGTCACTTTAAATCATCATACTGAAAAAATCATGAAAATACCTTTCGTTAAAGTGCAATATCACCGAAATGGGTAAATAAATATAGTAAAAACCATATATTTTTTGGTGCATCATGAGGTAGTGAGAGAAAGGGAGAGAGAAAGCACGAGAGAGAAAGAGAGAGTGTGAGGGTAATCATGAGGAAAGATGTGGAGAAAGTAAGAGAAATAGACGAGAGAGAAAGGGAGGGGAAGGAGGGAGTGAGTCGAATGAGGAGGGAGGGAGGTTGGGAAAGAAATGCGGGGATAAAGTGAGATATAGTGAAGAGCTGATAAGAAAGTGGTAGATTGAAGAGGTGATGAAAGGGATAGGACAAAGTGAGGCGGCGAGAGAGAATTGAGAGATAAAGGAGAGCAAGAAATTGAGTTAGGGAGGCCATGATAAAGATTGAAGGGAAAAAGACGAGAGAGGTTAGAGAGTGTGAAAGAGAAATAATGAGATGGATTTGAGGACGAAGCAGATGTGACGGTAATTCGTGGAGAGTGTGTGAGGGAGGAGGAGTGAGAGAGAGAGAGTGAGAGACGGAGGGGGAGAAAGAACAGAGTAAAGAGAGATAAAAGAGGGAGAAATATGAAAGAGTAAGAGAGAGAAACTTATAAGGCAAAAGAGAGCAAAAAATTAACAAAAAGATATGAAATAGAGTGCGAGAGAGAGTAAGAGAGAGACTCGAAGATAGGGATTAAAGAGTGAGCGGCGAGAGAGAGAGTGAGAGAGGGTAACACAAAAAATAGAGTGAAAAAGAGACACTCACAGAGAGAAGCGAAATGAGGATAGTGATTGAGAGAGATTAAGATGCGTATAAGTGTGTGAAATGGAGATCGAAGGTAAGGTACATAATGGAGACCTAGAGAGGGTAAGAATGGAGTGATAAAGATAAAGGAAAGAGTGAGAGCAATAAAAAGTATAAGGGTGAGAGAGTAAAGAGATCCGGAGAAAGAGGAAAATAATGTGAGAGAGAAAATAAATTAAGAGAAGGAATGAGAGTGAGGGACAAGAGAGAAAAAACGATATTAGCGAGGGTGGGATGGGAGAGAGAGTGTGAGGGAAGTGTGAGGGAGGGAGGGAGGGAGGGAGGAAAGGAGGGAGAAGAAAAAAAATGTTAGAGAGTGAGAGAATGAGAGAGAGGGAGGAAAGAGAGAAATATTGAATGGAGGGATAGAGTGAGAGCAAAGAATAAATAATGAGAGTGAGAGATAGGCGTGACGAGAGAGAGGAGAGAGTGAGAGAGAAAGAGAGAGACAAGTGTGAGAGAAAGTAAGAAATAATGAGAGAGGGAAGAGGGAATGTTTGAGAAAGGTAAAAGTTGGAGAGTGAGAGATAGAGTGTGAGTGAGGGATAAGTTGAAAAGGATTGAGCAAGGAGAGAAAAGAGAGTGAATGAAGAGAGCGGAAGAGGGAGAAGTGCGAGAGAGTGAGAAGAATGATGGGAATAGAGAGCTACAGAGGTCGAGAGAGAGAAAAAGAAAGATAGAGAAAGGGGAGTGAGAGATATTGAGGAGTGAAAGATTAAGATAGAAAGATATTGTAAGAGGAAAATAAAGAGAAAAAAATGACGATAAATGAAGCGAATAGGGTTAGTGAGAGGGACATAGGGAAGGAGAGCAAGAGAATGTGAGAGAGAGAATGAGAGAGAGAGAGATTGGCAAAGGGGAGAAACAGTGATGAAAAGGTAGAGGAGAAAGTGAAAGAGTGTGTGAAGAGAGAGCGGGAGAGAGAGAAAGAGGGAGACATAAAAAGGAAGGAGGAATGTGAGAGAGGGGAGAGAGAGTTGGGGATATATGAAGAGAAAGAGGTGAAAGGAATGAGAGAGAGAGAGAGACAATAAAAGACATATTAAGGATAAAGAAAGAATAGAGGATGAGAAAGACAAAGGAATGATTATGAGTGAGAGTGATATTGAGATTAATAAGAGGGCCAGGAGAGAATGAATGAGAAAGAGAATAAGAGGAATAAAGAGAGTGTGTATGTGTGAGAGTGAGAGTAATAGAAGAGAGAATATTAGAAGAGGTAAGAAAAATAAATAATAAATAGTGAAAAATAGAGAAATTAGAAGAGAGAAGAACAGGGATGAGAGAATAAGAGAAAAGGAAGAGCACGGAGAGATAGAGAGAGTGCATGTGTGTGTGAGAGAGAGGGAAGAGATGAGATTGTGAGAGATAGTGGGAGGGGAGAGAGAGAGAGTGAGAGAGGGAGATAAGATAGAGTGGGGGATAGATGGAGAAAAAGTGTAAAGAGGAGAACAAAGTAGCATAAGAGACTAAGAGAGAGTGGGAGAGAGAGAATAAGAAAGAGAGAGAAATAGAGTGTGGAGGGAGTAAAGGTGAGATTTTAACTAAATAAAGGGACAAAGGGACCGAAATAGAGGTAAAAAAAGAGAGAAAAGTGAGGGTAAGGGAGTGCAAGAGAGTAGGGAGGGAGAGAGAGACAATGAGAGAGAGTGTAAGATAGAAGAGAGAGAGCAAAAGAGCAAAGAGTAGTGAAGAATGCTTGGAAGAAGTGTAATCGAAAAAATTAATAGTGAGGAAAGAGAGGGAAAAGAGAGGGAGAGTGGTAGAGACAAAGAGAGCAAAATAAAGGGGAGGGAGTGAGGTAAGAGAAAGGAAAGAAAGTAATAAACAATTAGTGAGATGAGGGGGTGAGAGAGAAGAGAGAGAGAGAGAATGATAGGAATGGAGAGAGAGTTATATTGAAGGACATAGAGAGATCAAGGGTTAGTGAAGAGAGAAAATAGAGGAAGAGGGAAAACAAAAGAGCGAGAAAGAAACATGAGGAGAGTGAGACATAGTGAGAAAGAGAGAGAGATAGAGTTTAGTGTAAGGGAGAGAGTGAGAAAGGGGGAGATTGTTGAGAAAGGGAGTGAGAGAGCATGAGAGAGAAAAGATTTAATAGAGATAGGAGCTGAGAGAGGAAGAGAGAGTAGAAAGATAAAAAGCAAGATATTGAGATAAGGAGGGAGATTAAGAGAATACATGAGAAGGAAAGGAGAGAAGGAGATGGAGAGGGAGAGAGAAGGAGGGAGATAAAGATAGGGTGAGTGGGAGGGAGGTAGCGAGAGGGAGAGAATGAGAGAGAGAATGGGAGGAAGAGAGAAATAGAGGAATAGAAAGTCGAGAGAAGAGAGAGCGAGGTAGATGGAATGAGAGAGAAACGATGGAGAAAATAAGAGAGAGAGAGAGAGAGTGAACAGAGTGAGTACAACAAGAGTGAGAGAGAGGAGTGAGATAGGGAGTGGTAAGAAAAGGAGGAAAATATGGATTGAAAGAGTGAGGGATTGAGGAGGACGGAGAAATCTATAAGAGAAAATAGGAAATAGTGAGATGGATAAGAGGGAAAGAGCAAGATGCGAGAGAGAGAGTGTGAGGAAGGAGAGTAAGAGAGAGTAAGAGATAGAAGAATAAGAGTGGGATAGAGTGGGGGCTAAAGAGAGTAAGAATAAAATAAAGTGAGATGAAAGAAAGTGAGTGAGAAAGAAAAAGACCAAGAGTGTGAGTGAAGATAGTAATTGAAGAGTGGTGTTTGGAGGGAGTGAGAAGGGGAGAGAGAGGGTGAGATAGAAATATAAAGAGAAAAAATACTTTCTGTGAAGATAGAGTTGAGTGTGAGATAGAGAGGGAGATATAGAGAGAATATAAAGATAGCGAGTGGTGAGAGGACAATAGATTGAGGCGGAAACAATAAAAGAAGAGGAGGAAGAGAGTGAGAGATGTTCGGAGAGAAAAAGTGAGTAAAGTGATAAAAGAGTGATAATGGAGAGTAAGAGCGAGAGAGAGAGAGAGAGAAAGGAAGAGATAGAGAAAGAAAAATTAATAATGCATAAATAGAGAAAAGTGGAAGAGAGGGACATAATGTGAAAGAGAGAGATGAGCCGGCGGGAGTTAGAGAGGAAGAGTGGTTGAGAGAAGAGAGAGTGATGGAAGATATAGAGTGAAAGTGAGAGGGAGGGAGAGACGGGGAAAAGAATGATATTTAGTGGAGAGTGGGGATGAGTAGGAATAGAGTGAGATGGAGAGAGGAAGAGAGTGTGTGAGAAAGGAGAGAGAGAGCGAGAGGGAGAGAGAGAAGGAGGGAGAGAAGGAAGCGAGTGGAGGGAGAGAGAGGGAGAAAGATTGAGAGGAGAGAGAGGAGAGAGAGTAATCGACAAGAGAGTAAGATGAAAGAGTGAACATGGAGAAGGGAAAGAGAGAGAGAGTGAGGAGTAAGAGTGAGTGTGAAGGCGAGAGAGAGGAAAAGGAAGTGAGAAAGGGAGAGAGTAAGTGAGAGAGAGTTAACATGGAGCGAGAAAGAGAGAGATAGGGGGAGTAGAAGTGAGTTTGCAACTGAGGAGAGAGGAAGAGGGAGCGAGAAGGGAGAGAGAGTGTGATAGAGAAATAGATGTAAGAGATAGTGAGGAAAGAGTGATTGTGAGAAGGGAGAATGTAGAGAGCGGAAGTGATGTAAGGAAAGCGAGGAGAGAAGGACGAGAAAGATAAAAGTTGGAGAGTGAGAGATATAGTGTGTGTGAGGGATATAGAAGAAAAGATTAAGCGAGAGAGAGAGAGTGATTGAAGAGAGGAAGGAAGAAGATCGGTAGAAATTTAGAAAGAATAGAGAGTGAGAGAGAGAGATAAGTTGAGAGTGAGAAAGAGAGATAGAGAGAGCGAGTGAATGATTGAGAGAATTGTGGCGAGAAAAGTACGAGAGAGAAAGAGATTGAGAAAAAGACGAGAGAGGAATAGTCGG
Source organism: Papilionanthe hookeriana x Papilionanthe teres (assembly GCA_022702705.1). Classification (NCBI taxonomy): domain Eukaryota; kingdom Viridiplantae; phylum Streptophyta; class Magnoliopsida; order Asparagales; family Orchidaceae; genus Papilionanthe; species Papilionanthe hookeriana x Papilionanthe teres. Next base: position 105,567,003 of record CM040428.1, on the reverse strand, counting down.
AGGACGAGAGGGAAGGAGAGCATGAGAATGAGTGAGAAAGAGATCGAGAGAGAGAGAGATTAAGAAAGATAGAGCAAAGGCGTGATGTAGAGGTAGAGGAAGAGAGTGGAAGGGAGAGAGTGAGAGAGTGTGTGAAGAGAGAGGAGAGAGAGAGAGTGAAGGGAGACATAGGAGGAAGAAAAGTGAGAGAGGGTGAGAGAGAGAGTTAGGGATATATGGAGAGAAGAGTAAGAGTAAGAGAGATAAAAAAATAGGTTAAGAGAGAGAGAGAGAATATTGGTTAAGAGTGAGAGAGATATAGAGATAAAGAGCGGGATCGAGAGGAAGAGAGAAAAAGTGTGAATGAGTTAGAGTAATGGAAAACCAAAAAATAGAAGAGAGAGCAAGAAAGATATTGAATAAATAGTGATAAAAAAGAAATAGAAGGGGATATACGAGAGGAAATGGGAGAGAGGTACAAGAGAGAAAAAGAGATATTAAGAGAGTAAGAAGTGAGAGATTGTGTGAGGGGAGAGAGATAGAGAATATAGAGATAGAGAACTAGAGAATGATAGAGATAGTGAGTGAGGGAGCAAGAGATATATTGGTAGAGAAAACAAGAATAAGGAAAAGAGAAAACATAGAGCAAGTGAGTTTAGTTAGAGCCCGGAGGAAGGAGAAGTAGAGAATGGATAAGATAAAGATTGAAAGAGTGAGATTAAAGAGAGAGTGAGCGATGGTGATGCGAGAGGAGTCGAGGAAGAGAGTGGAAGGGAGAGAGTGAGAGAGTGTGTGAAATAGAGAGAGGGGGAGAGAGAGAAAGAGGGTGGCATAAGGAGGGGAAGGGGAGAAAAGTAGAGTGTTAGAGAGGGATCCCCAACGGATATATGGAGAAAAAAGGATAAAAGGTTGAGAGAGTAAGTGAGAGAGTGATAACATAGAATCATAAAGAGAAGGAGTGGGCTAAGTTTAGCGGAGGGAGGGAGTGACAAAGGAGGAAAGAGAGTGAGAGAGTAATTGGGAGATAATAGAGTTAGAGAAGAGAAAGATGGAGATAAAGATGTTTAGCGAGGGAAGATAGAGCGAGGAAGAGAGAGACGGAGAAAAGAGGGGTGAAAAAGAGAGGATAAAGAGTGAGAGTTAAAGTAGATTGAGAGAAGGAATGAAAATGGGTGAGGGAAGAGATATTGTGGGAAAAGTGAAGAAGCGAGAGGGGAGTGAAAAGAAAGTAAGAGAGTGGGAAAGAGAAAGTGGGATAGAGTGAGTGAGAGAGAGAGTAGGAAAGATAAAGTGAGATAGAGTGAATGGGAGAGAGCACGTAGGAAGAGAGACTAAGAGTATGAGTGAAGGGTAAATAAGTGGAAGAATAGGAGAATGTTGATAGAGTGGGATTAAGAGAGGGAAACAAAAAGAGGCGAGATAGGGGCAGAAAAATGGAGGCCCAGAAAGGGCATGAATGAGGGAGTTAGAATGGCGGGCGAGAGTGAGAATGATAAAGAGTGCGATAGTAAGAGAGTGATAGATATCTAGAGAGAGAAATAGGAAAGGAGAGTGAGGGAGAGAGGGCAGGATAAAAGAAACGGAATAGAGAGGGACAAGAAAGAAAAAAAGGATATTAGGAGGGTGAGAAGGGAGTGAGAGAGAATGTGTGAGAAACAATGATTGAGATAGAGAGAGGATTGAGAGAGATAAAAGTTAAAAGTTGCAAGAAAGATGGGGGGTGCGTGTGGGGTATATGAGAGATAAATATTGAGTAAAGAGAGAGAGATTGTGTGTGTGTGTGTGTGAGGAAGAGAGTGAAGAAAAAATATAAGAAGAGTCGAAGAAGTGTGAGAGCAAAGAATGAAAGACGAGTGAGGGAGGGATTCATAGAGATATATAGATAGAGGGAGAGGCTGAGAATAAGAGTTAGTAAAGAGAGTGAGAGATAGAGGAGATAGGGAGAGAGAAATAGAGATAGAGAGGCTTGAGAGAACGTGAGAAACCGAGAGATAGAAAAGAGAGAAATTGAAAGAGATAAATGTTGGAGAGTGAGAGAGAGAGAGAGAGAGGGTGCTTGTGAAGGATCGGGGAGGCTAAAGAGTAAGAGTGGAGTATGGAGCATATGTGGGTGAGAGGGAGAGAGATTGAGAGAGAGTGAGAGATTGTATGAGTGTGTGTGAGAGCTTGAGAGTTCGAAAAATAACTATATCACTCTCTTTTCTCCCTCCCTCCCTCCCTCGCACTCTCTCTCCCTTCCCTTTTATTAATATCTTTTTTCTCTTGTCACCACTTTTATTCCCTCTTTTACAATTTTCTTTCTCTCAGCATTTATTATCCTCTTTCTCTCTAGATCTCTTTGACTCTCTCTCACTTTTTGTTTTATCGGTCTTACTCTCTATCATTCTCACTCCCCTCCGATTTGTCATCTCGGAGTCTCCCTTATTTACCTCACTCTTCTCTCTCCATTTCATATTTATTACACTCTCTCACACTCTCTCTCAATCACTCTCCCTCTCACCCTTCTTAGCTCCATTTATCACTCTTTATCTCACTCTCTCTTTTATGCTCATATTCTTTCTCTCCCACTCCCTCACTCGATTTTCACTTTCTCTCTATCCCATCCTACATTATTTTCCCCTCACTCTCTCTCATTCTCAATATTCATTCTCTTCTTATCTTATACTATCTTTTACACTCTCCTTTATTTCTCTCTTCCCTCTTACATATCTCTCACCCTATTTCCCACTATCTCTCCTCTCTCGCTTCTCTTCTTCCATCCTTCCTCTCTCATCCTTTCTCTTCTCTCCCTCCTTCCCTTTATCCATTTCCATCTCCCTCTCTACATGCGTGTACTTTCGTTTTCTCCTCTCTTTTTACCTCTCATTCCTTGCTTTTACTTGATCTTCCCTCTATCACTCTTCTCACCCTCTCTCTCCCTTTAACTCTCCCTTCTTTTCTCTTTCTTGCTCTCCTTTAAACCTCCACTATATCCTTACATCTCTTTCTCACTCCCTCTCCCCAGCAGTCCCACTTCTATTCCATCTCTTTTTATCTCTCTCTCCCTCTCTGTCTCTCTTTTCATGCTTCCTCGCTCCTTCTTCCTCTCTCTTCCATTTCCTCTTACTCTTAATGCCTCATTCCCTACGCTCACTCCAAGATCATTCTCTCTCACTTACTCTCTTATCCCCATTTCTCTCTTTCCTCTCTCTCGTCGTCTCGATCTTTCTCTCCTGCCCGCGCTCTCTTGCTTCCTTCCCTCACTCTCTCTCCCTCTCTCGCCGTCTTTCTCTCTCTAACACACTCTCCCTCTTCTCCTTCTCGCTCTCTTCCATTTAATCCCCTCTCTCTCCCACTAATTCTCATTCTCCACTTCCTCTCTCTCTCCATCTCTCACTCTCTCTCTCTCTCATTATCTTCCTTCACTCTCTCTTGTCTCTCCTTATCTCTTCTCTCTCACTCCCCACTCTTCCATTCCTCTGACTCCCTCGATATTTCTACCTCTTTCTCAGTCTCTCCTTTCTTACTACTTTATTTGTTTATGCTTTATCACATTTTCTTTCTCTGTGCTCTCTCTCTTTTCTCTCTCATCGTCGCTCTGTGCTCTCTTTTATCACTTGTCGGCATATTTTTAGGTTGTGTGTTTTTGAAAAGGGGTTGCCTACAGAAGTTGCCGGCAAACTTTAAAATTAATTTATATAGTTTTAGAAAGAAGCATTTGATTTTTGAAAATAACTTTATTTTTAAAACCTGAAATCAACCGAGATCTCTCGCATCCCGAATAGTTTATATAAACGGGGAAACTGACACCACTATTTGTGTATCCACCTTGAAGAATAGACACCTTTGCTTGATGATGGGGCTCAATTAAATAAACTAGAAGATTTGTGACATCCGTTTGGTACGCGAACCAGTTTTATAAGCCAACAAGTTCACATTTTAATATAAAGAAATTAAACAGGGTTTATATTCACAGGTTCTTAAAGTTCCCTGTAAGGGCGAGCCCCATGGTTAGTTACATCTTAAATGATGAGAATCATTTGAAAACCTCTGGTAATGATCGATTGGTTTTGCTCTCAAAATTTCAAATTTTAAGGTTTTGAAGGATTGAATTTTGGAGATTTTATTAGAGAATGGATCAAATTTGGAACGAGTTAATTTTTAGGAGTCCGAAAGGAAGAGAAGTAGGAGAAGGCGAGGATCGAGAAGAATCTTGGCTTGGCTTCCCAGGCTATCATTGTTTGGCTTCAATTTAAGAGTATGTTTAATGTTTCAATCCTGCCATTTTTAATTAATTAGGACTTATATTTGTATGATAAAATCATACGAATGGCCTCGAAGAAGTGAGGGCTTATGTCGTACCAAAAGACTACCTCGGAATCCTAAGATGATTTAAAGGCTTAATTTACATAACATGATTATGCAAATGCCTCACAAAGAGTTAATGATTTATGTTGCACTAGGCAAAATACATCGAAATCCTTTATTGTTTAGTTGTTGATTTTAAGAATGGTTTTTGCGTATCGATCCAGTTTTGCGCGACGATAGTCGTCTTGCCTTCCGCTCAAGCACCTTGTTGTTGCGAGTTTTAGTTTTAGATGGTGAAAATCGGGGGGATGAGAAAAGTGTCTTGGTTTAGAGAAATCTTAAAGTCCAAATGTCTTTAGTGTTTTAATTAAAGCAAATCTTAAAGTTGATTAAACAAAGCCAGATTAAAGATCCGGTTCCATCATCCCGACACCGTTATTTTCATCGAATTCACTTAGTCGAGATGAATTTGCTAAACTCAGCGGAATGAGTTCCACACTTTCATTTAGGCTTATGGGAAATCCGGGTGTAACACGTGGGTTACATCATGCGAGGTATTCCGTCATTCGACGAGACGTTTTAATTTAGTTAAAGTTGTGGTTTTGTTGTTAGGTTTGTGATTAAATTGAGTTGTTTTTTATTTTGAATGTTGTGGCGGTGAATTTTATCTTGTTGTGACTTTTAATTTAGTTTTGGGTTTCAGTTTTGTGGCTATCCTAAAGGTTTCAGTTTTCATGCAACAATCTTGTTTAACATACGAAAGGTAAAGCGCCGGTACATGTAAGTAATTTGCGATAAAATAAAAGCGTACTGGAGGGTCTTCTCGTCATTTTCAAGGCATAAAACACATGTTAAGAGCATTTAAATGTTTATTACAAATACCTAGGTAAAGGTAGGGGAAAGGTGGTTGTCTACGAATCCTAATCTTCTTATTTAGTCGGTTCTTTATGACGATACAGGTTCATTATATTTTGTTAAGGATGATTTTCTTCGTGAAAGAACAATTAAGCTCGGTGTGCTTTGCTTAAAAACCTTATCATTGTATTAGGAAGTGCTTAGAACGGGTTCTAAACATCTTTTGATAGCAAAATTATTTCGAGTCTAAATGAATTTTTATTGTAGAGATCGATCGATCATCCCGATTTTTTTTTTAGTTAAGTTTGACTCTTGCTCGGCGAACTTAGGACATTTGATTATCCGAATGAATGAAGTGACACTTCACTTGATGCTTTCCAATTTAAGAGTTATAATGATAAAAGTCTTTAAGAATGAAATCAATTTATTAAGAATTTCAACGATTTAAAATTAGAATTAATGCTTTAAGGTGATTTAAATTAGTTATAAAATTTTCATAAATTTAAGTTTGGAATAGTGTTCGAGTTGTTTTATTCTTAAGTGTTTTAAAATATTTGAATTGAAAGAGGAGTTTAAATTGTTTAATTTAGACTTTAATGATTTAATTTTAATTTAATTGCAATATTAAGATTAACTTTTAATTGGTTTGAATTTTTTTTTAGGAATTATTATTTTCTTTTTAAAATTGATTTTGATGTTTTGGTTGTTTAAATTTGCTTTAAGTGATTTTTGAAATAAATTTTTTTTTATGTTTGAATTTATTTCAATTTAATTATCAAGTTATTTAATATTTTAAGTTTTAATTTAATTAAGGGTTACCTTTTCTTTATTATTAATTTATTAATTTTGATTATCATCTTAAGTTTAATTAAGAGTTAAATATAATTAAAATGATTCATTTAGGGATTTTAGTTTAAGTGATTATAGTCTCTCTAAATTATATCCCCATTTTAATATCCAAATTTTTAATTATTCTTCCAAAATTCAAATTATTTAATTAATTAAGGTTTCATTTTTTTTTTGGTTCATTAGAAGTGATCAGTAGGTTTCTACCCTTTTATTTTTTCAAGTTTCGATCATCTGAAAGAATTAGGATCGAATATTTTACCCCCATTTTGATTAAACTGAAAGTTTTAATTAGGGGTTAAAATTCTTAATTATTAATATGCCTATTTAAGCACAATTATTTCATAACTAAAAAATTTGAGCTCGAATGAGCTTGAAATGTTTATGTCACTTCACTCATATGTCGAATTAAAACATTAGAGGAGAAAATGTGATTTTTCTAAATTTAATTAATTTATATATTTATTTTTCACGAAAAATAGGGATTTTTAATGGAAATTCAACAACATGACCAAGGTAAGGTTGTTGACCTCATTTTTGATGAGGTCTTCTCTTCTTCTCTTTAGTACTTAGGATCTAGCCTTAGGCTTTTCCTTTGGCTTATCTTAGAGGACTAGAATTGGGATCCACCACCTAGAAATTCGAACCACTTCTTAACTCCCTGCAAACTCACAAGATTTGATTGTAGACCCACAATCACCTAGAGGGTTGAAATCGAGTGTGGAGAAGTTTAAAGGATGAGTTCTTATGGGACTCTTTGGCCTTAGGATTGCCTAAGGTAGCTTTAGTACGGTGAGGGCTGACTTGCACACCTTTACACTCATACACTACACTTCCACGTACACCTCCTTCAAACCACACATACCTAACTTGACCTCCTGACTCATGTAAGTGGTTTGCATGGATAGTCATAACCACAAGACCCTTGGTAAGAGGTTAGGAACAACATAGTGAATACTTTCGAAATGAGTCCTTCATATTTCGTATGGGCTTGATGTGGCGCCGTAGCTCGGCCCGAAATGATTTTATTCCACTTATATTCACGAATCTTCAATTTTTCAAAATTTGATTTTTGACCTAGGGACCCTACGCGACTAACTTACGGAAATGCCGCCAGAAACTACGAAATTTCCCGAAAATCACTAAATTGCAAAATTCTCAAAATCATTCCCGAACATTTCCTGCATCCACTCGAATTGATCATCCATAGCAAAAATACCAAAAATTCAAAATACCTCCCAATACCCTCCAAATACCCAAAATACCCTCTTAGCCCGAAAAATCGAAAATTGAGAAAATTCGGAAAATTCGAGAAAATCCCAAATATTCCCAATTTCATTTTGTTCGACTACACCATAGGCGATTTTTTCCAATTTACCCCTCTTTTATCAAAACCCCCAATTTGACCCATTTTAACCCAAAAAGTAAACCCGATGTCGAAACCTAACGCGATTGACCCAAATTCTGGTCGATTCAATTGAGCTTGATTCAATATCCCCGACACCAATTTAGACCAAATCCAAGCCCAATTTGATTGGCATTGGGATCCAATTTCACTTTTGGCCTTAAAGCCCGATTTGGACCTTGACCCCGAGCTTGGCAAAACCCGCTGATTGACTCGATTAACCCCAAATATTTTCTAAACCTTCCTTAACATCCCCATAAACAAAACACTAACATGATTTGCCCAAGATTTTGACGAGCCCACTTTCGAATTCAGCGAAAATCAAAAAGCCCCGATTTTGACCTAAACGAGCCTAACGAAATAGGCCCCGAACCTCGAAAATCGAAACCGAAGCCAAAGCCAAAACCTCTTTGAAACACTCCCGTAAACATTTCTCAACATTTATTTTACATCAATTTCAACCCTAGCCCAACATTGGCCAAGTTAGCCCAATTTGACCTACATTGGCCCATTTACGAATAAACCCAATTGACCCAATTCGAAACCCAACCACCTTAAATCTATTTCAAATTATTCATGAAACATCCACTAACCAAAACCAACGAAACTATTTGAAACTTTTTACAAAATTCCCATCCATGAACACATCCTTAAACTTAAAAGCCCACTTCCCTTAAACCTTCTTAAAAACTGCATTTTCCTTGAATTCAAAAGCCCAAATCATCATAAAGCCCACATAACACTTCCCCTCATCAGCCATTTGATCAAAATCACCCCTAAGTTTCAAAATCATCAATTAAACCATTCCAAATCAAGCCACATGTCAAATTACCCCCTAAATGTCAAATATTTCTAAAACCCTTTTCATGAAACAAATCGACACTTTTCCAAACGAATGGAGCCATGAACGAGCCATTCTCGAAGCCACATGAAGCCATGAGGGCTTTGACTTGTCATTAGTCCATTTATGGCAAGAAGAGGGTTCTTTCTTAAACCTCCTTTAACCCTTTTACCACTAATCATGTCACACACTAAACCATGTTTACCGCCTCATCATGGATGGAGACTTCACCACTCCTTCTAAATCGACCTAAATGATTCCCTCGGCTCGAAAATCGAGCTTGGAAGGGTGCGACGAAGCGAAAATGGTGGGTTGACCCAAACCAAGCCAAAGTGAGCCTTCTCCCATTCCATTTAAATCAAACTCCTTTACACATGTCAAACCTCGATTGGCTTCATGCCAAGCCTCAGAATACACACACGACCACTTTGAGCTTGAGGTGACGACCACTGGCCAGGGCCGGCCACCCGGTCGCCGGAAAACACCATGCCGAAACCTTGGGAGGGAGCCCAATTTTGGAATTCCACCTTGTAGAGCTGCCTCACTCCAAATGGCCATTGCGGTGTTCTTCTCCTCTGGAAACGGTGATCCGGCCCTCGACACCCGGGAGAGCCTCCGGCCATGCTGGCCCCAAACCCCTCACCCTCTCGGCCAAGGAGGTGATGAACCAAGCCTTAGAAAACTGCGCAAAATCACTCCAGATCACTCTCCACACATAGAGCACAGTCCGTGAATTCCGGCCGATTCCCTCGTTGAGCCCCGATTTGAGCTCGAGCTTTGGCAAAACGGACACTTCTTGGAACGATTCCCGGAATTGATTGGTCTGCACACCTTCGGCGGGCCGAGAAGTTCCCCAGCCCCCATCTCTGAGCCACCCGGTTGCTCGGCCTCCCGGCTTTGTGATCGGGGCGCGGTCGAGTCCGACTGAACGATTCCGCAGAATGACGGGAGACTTCATGCGGGAGCTTCTTGGGGATCGATCGAAGGTGCGACAACTCTCGGATCGAAGCTTCACTTCTCGAGCAAAGTATGGACACCCTCTTCTTCCCGAGCTTCGAGAGATTCTCGTTTAATTTGAGTCAATTTAAATGCATGTTCTGAAGTATGGATGTGTTCGTCTCTTGAAGACGAATCGTAGAGTATAAGAACACGAAAATCCATTGAGAATCGAGTGAGAAATTAGGGTTAGAAGGTTGACGGTCACGGGTGCACACCGATCGTAGACGATGGCCAAGGGAGCGGTGGATCGCGCGTGTATCGAGCGGACGGTTCGGATTGCGCCGGACCGGGGAATGTTACGTGAACCGCGGGTCGAGACGGGCGGCTCGGATGGCGGCGCCCCGATCACGGCGCGACACGTACCGCTTCGGAGAGGCTAAGGTTGACGCGGCGCCGACTCGGATAAATAGAAAAATAGGGTATTTTCGATTTATTTAATTCCACACTAGCTTGGAAAATTTATATCTTTGTGTAGAAAAATCACAAAAATAAAATAAAAATACCCTCTTGCTTTCCGGTAAGAACGAGAGGAGAATAATGTGGAAAAGAAATTAATTAATTTTTGTCCAGTATTTTATTTTTAATTAATTATTTACTCCCTGCATTTTTTAATTCTCCATGCATTCATACAATTCACCATGGCATGAGACCATAGGGCTTTTGAAGCCTACGAGACACCAGGAACATTCCTTTGAATTTTCCAAGGTCGAGAGGCCACCTGTAATGAAAAGTTATTTATTTTTCAAATGCATGTTGCTGTTTTGAGTATTTTAATTCCAAAAATTAGCATTTTGTGAAATAAATTCTAGGAAAATTTGGTGATGTTCCTTGTAATGAGAGAACCACAGGAAAAATAGGACTTGAGTTAGTTCACTTTCAATAACCCTAATTGGCTTAAATACCCAATTGGACTTTAATTAATTGGAGTTAACCATAGATCAAATTGACTTGAAATCAATTCTCCACTGACTTTTTAGGATCAGAGGAACCCACCATAAAAGTTTGGGGAATTCGATTGGAGCAAAGGATTTAGCCTACTTTTAGTTGGGTTGATTAAACCGCTTAGTCATTTTAAACTTTTTAAAAATCCATAACTTTGAAATATCTTTCAAAAATTCACAAATTGGTTTTGGAGCCTCTCTCTGATATCAGGGGAATTTAAGAAAATTCAAAATTCCCGATTTTAAAAAAAAGTTGATTTTTAATATTATTTTAATATTCTTAATAATTAAAAAATAATAAAAATCACAAAAATAATAAAATTCACGAAAATGTCACATTTGAATTTTAATCACTTAGGAACAAACCCCATATTTTTCTCAGGCCTATTTGGTGAGATATTAATTTTTAAAGCTCTAGGGTAATTTTAAAATTAAAAAAAATGTATTTTCTTGTATTTTCACTAAAATAATTATAATAAATCGAAAAATCAGAAAATTGTAAAATTTGGTTCTCTGGAATCCTTGATATTAGAGAGAATTTTAAAAATTATAAAATTCATTTTTCAACTTATATCCTATTTTTAAATTAATTAATACTCCAGAACTTAAAATAATTCTAATAAATAAAATATAATTCAAAAAATCACGAAAATTGGTCGAAGTGGCCCGCGATGCGTTAAGTGTCCCTAAATTTTTGCTTGGAATGACTTTCATTGGTCATGTTATTAAATTTTCCTTGGAAATCTACATTTTCTACTAAAAATAATTATATAAATAAATTAAATACAGAAAAATCCGTTTTTCTCCTCCAATGTCTTTATTGACATATGAGTGAAGTCGCGTAAAATTTCGAGTTCATTTGGGTTGATTTAGTGAGTTATGAAATTATTAGGTTTAAGGGGCAAAATGGTAATTAAATTTTAATCCTTAATTAAAACTTTAGGTTTAATAAAAAAAAATTAACAAGTAAAATATTTGATCCTAACTGATTTGGATGATTGAAATTTAATTATTGAAGGGTAGAAACGAGTAGCCGATTTAAAATGATTAAACTTTAATTAAATAATTGATTAAATTTGGAAGAATAATAAAATTGGAATTATTAAAATAAGATATTATTAGGAAGAGATTTATTCTTTAATTTAAAAAAAATCCCTAAATTAATCATTTCATTAGTGTTTAATTCCTAATTAAAATGATAATTCAAATTCAAAATATTAAAAGACTTAATCATTAAACTACAATTAAATTATTGAACTCTTTTAAAATTTTAATTAAAATTAAAATGAATAAAATTAAATTAAATTAAAAATTAAATTAAATCAAATTAAATCAAATTAAAAATTAAATTAAAAATTAAATTAAATTAAAAATTAAATTAAATAAATTAAATTAAAATTAAATTAATTAAATCGAATTAAATAAAAAAATTTTAATTAAATTAAATCGAAATTAATTAAGTATAACATCGGAAATCAAGTAAATTAAATTAAATTAAATTAAATTAAGTTAAATTAAACTAAATCATATTACATTAAATTAACTTAAGTTAGCTTAAATTAAATTAAAAGCTAGCGTTACATTAAATTAAGTTAAATCGAATTAAATAAAATTAAATATAAAGGCGTGAAAATTCGAAAATAAATCTAAGATAACTTGAACAATTTATTCCAAACTTAAATCATTAATTTGAACTTAAATTTGAATCACGGAAATCATTAAATATCGTTTTGCCTTAAAAAGCTTTTAATTATCGCCTTTCTGAAATGGAGTATCGAAGTGAAATGTTCTTGCAACATAGGACATTGAAATATCTGAATTGTTGGCCGGAGTTAACAAAACTTGAAAACCTCGGACGATCGATTCATTTACATAATTAAATTCTCTTGGACTTAAAACAATCCTAGAAATATTGAAAAGATGTTTAAGATTTTTAGCAGCAACGCCGATATGATGGGATATTTATAGACGATTGAGCTTAATTTGTTCTTTGATGAAGAAAATCGTCTTGAGCTAAAAACACGAGAGCACAGACGTCATAGAAAATGGCCAGAAGTTTATAGGATTAGGAATTTGGTAGAAAACCTTAACCCTTACCTTAGCTTTACCTAGGAACTTGCTTAAATATTAGCTTGTGTTTTAAGTGCGGCTTAGGGTGACGGGGAAGACACTCCGTCTGTTTTTATTTTTATTGCGAATTACTTTACGGTAATTTATTTAATCGCATCGCACTTATTTTTCTTGCATGATAAACAACGATTCATGAAAACCCCGCTGCCCCAGGACGAGAAACCAAGCGAAACCCATAACTAAATTAAAAGACACTACGAATCGAAGTCACCCCCTCGACGTTGAAAATATAAGACGACTCGAAATTTAATCACGAACGAGAACACGAAACTACGAATTACGGCGGAATTAAAACGTCACGGTGGATGATCGGGAATACCTCGGATGATGTAACCTCGTGTTGCTAACGGGATTTCCCACGGTCTAAATGAAAGTGTGGAACTCATTCAGTTGAGTTTAGCAAATTCATACGGGTAAGTGAATCGATAAAAATAATGATGCGGAAGGATGGAATAGTGGGATCTTGCTTAGGTGTTGTTATAATCGACTTTAAGATTTGTTTTAATTAAAACACAAAAAAAACCTTGGAAATTAAGACTTCTACGAACGAAACACTTTTTCTCGTCACGATTTATGATTTCTAAAACTAAACCTCTGCCGAGCGACAGGGAGCTCGGAGCATGGTGGTGACGCGGCCATCGTCGTCAATGAAAACTTGAACCTACTTCGGCAAAACTTTCTTAGAATTAAACAACAAAGCCATAGGACCGAGTAGTTTGCCTAGTGCAACATAAATCCTCAACTCTTTAGGCATTTGCATGATCATGTCATGTAGATTAAGCCACTAACCGATCTTAGGATTACGAGGTAGTCGTCGATACGATATAAACCCTCACATCTTCGAGGCTATTTGTATGAGATATCATACGAATATAAGCCCTAATTAATTAAAATTGGCAAGATTAAAACATTAAATAAACATTAGGACTTTCTAAATCCAAGCCGAACAATAGGATAGTCGGAGATTGCGAAGTTCGCTTCGAATACGTAATTTCTCCTACTTTTCTTCCTTTGAATTCCGAAATAAAATGTTCAAACTTGATCCATTCCATTTATTAAGATTCAAAAATTCAATCCTTTGAAAACTTAAACCTTTGAAATTCTTGAGAGCGGAAATTATTGATTATTATCGAGAGCGTTCTTAGGTGATTCTGTCACTTAAGATGTAATTAGATTATAGGGGCTTGCCCTTATGAGAATTTTTAAAGAACCGGAGTAATATAAGCCACATTTAATGTTTTCATATTAAGCGGGGAATTTGTCGGCTTATAAAATTGGTTCGCAGACCGAACGGATGTCATGTGAAATCTTAGTTTATTTAGCGAGCCCCCTTATTGACGGTATGTTTATCTTAGGGATAGATACACGGTTTGTGATGCGGTGCTCGTTTATATAAACTATTTGGGATGTGAGATCGGTTTGATTTCATATCTTAAAATCTTAATTTAAAATTATTTTCAAAAATCAAATACTACTTTCTAAATTATGCTCATATTTAAATTAAACTAAAAAAATTCGCGGAAACCCAGCACGGCAAGGCGACCCCTTCAAGCACGGCCTAAAAAAATAATCTTGGCTTGACTTCGTGACTGTTGGGAAAATTCCTCTCCGTTAATCGGACAATTACGCTTTCAAAAATCGGTAGTGCATCCATGTCCCTTATGGATCGAACTACCCTTCTTTCGTTAAGGATCTTATGTTCATTTCCACCTTGAACGAGTATAACCGGCATTCTCTCGAATTTAGGAGCCACTTTGTTTAGACACCCCCAAACGAGAGGGATTGAGATCCTTTTACCTCATTTCTGAGGTGGGGTAGACGATAGGTGTTAGTTTAGGAGTGATCTTCGAGTCGAGAAGTCTTGCTTAAGACTCTCTTTTCCTTTCCGACTCGATTGATTCATACCCTTCTCTGCACCTTTGAACACTGCGTTCTAAATAAACGAACCCTCTAATAAGTGATTCTTTTAATAAGTGATTCCTTCTTATAAATACATGAACAAGAATGAGTTCGGACTCTTTTCAATTCCTCTCTTTTAAATCCTAAAGAAAAGAAGCGCCCAACTTGGGGCCAGCAATGTAATGCACCTGTAAATGGAAGCCCGGCGATTTTCTCTTTTACCAATGGGTTGGACTTCGGCATGCATAAGGATGGCGCAAGACGATGGAATCATCCGATTTGGACAAGGATTTGAAAACACGAACGTCGAGATCCGCAGAAAGCGTCTCCCTCTTTGCAGCGATGAACGAGGTAATACGAGCGGAGGAGCCGGCGCGAGTTCGGCCTTAGGTCGACCCAGGAATTCCACTCCTGCGAAGGATCTCGTAAGAGGAATGCTGGCATCATGAGGAGGAGGCATTCTTCACCCCACCCCCGCGTAGTCTAGTTGTTTGCGCTACCCCGACTTTTGCCGAATCGAAAGGAAGAAATCCGGAGATATGATGGACATTACGTGGAAGTACGAGATCTTCTGTAAGACATACATTTTCTAAATCGAATTCGGTTGAAGATTCGAAATGTAACGAGGACCCCGAAAGAAGAAACGAAGTAGAAGGATCGCTAGAGAAACGGAGAACAACGAAATTGCTTTCTGAAGGGAAATTCAGGCTTGCCCGAATATACACATTGCTGAATACATACCACTCTTGGGGAGGAAGCGGGTTTCATCCCCTCTCACTTCGCGAGAAGATGAAGAAAATATTCGCAAGATTGCTGCCACATTACCCGACCCGCATATTACAGCGATAGCCGCGAAAAAGAACTAGAACTACGCGGGTTGCTCGGCTAACGAGCTTTGGTAGAAAAGTTAGCAAAGAAGGAAAACGCCGTATCGAAATTCTACGAAGGATAGGGCGGGTGCCGATCAAATCCGTCTTGGGCCCGAGTAGAACCCGCCATCATGACAGAAAAGCCAAGTAAAAGAATGAAGGCTAGTCGCGTTGTCGTCTCGGATTACAAATTAAGGAGGATACCACCTTCGCATTTGGCGGAACGGGCCATGCGGTCTAGACCTTCTGCGCTAGAAGGATGGTATGGCGTCCCACTGCGGCGGAGTTGAAGTTGAAGCCGGCAGCCGAGAAGAAAGTCTCGCTAGGAGACTTGAATGCGAAAGAAGTCTTTACCGCGATGAAGGGGACTCGTGAGAAGGGGACCGGCGGCTATCGCACGACAACCACGAAGACACACGGAAAGCCCCGCTAGAAGATGCCATGGAAAAGTTGAGAGCCGTGCTCAGAGCGATTGGCAAAAGAAAGAGAAAGAAAAGTTCGGAGACGAGATTGATTCATCGGAATTCATGGACGACGAATGCGCAGAAATCAACATGGTTGAGACACGAGCTTCATCGGCTTCGCAAGGTGCTCCTGGAGTCGCGAAGAGAGGAGCCGGGCGATGAAGGCGACTTCAGGAGAAAGACGACACGATCGCTCGAATGGCGAAAAAGGATGGAAGAGATGGCCGTAGCTCGGCCACTCTCCGAAGTCAAGTACAACCACATAGAGACACCCCCGAGAGGTCATTCACATTGTAGACGGAGGAAAGGAGATTACGTCCGTCAATGGGGGATGATTCGGCTGAAAGGATACAACCGCAGTATGATTCCTGAAAAGAATATCAAAGAACTTGGTGGAGCAGGCGGAGTGCGAGAAACGCAGCACAATCGAAGAGCGGGACATGCATTCGGACGGAGTAGACCTTACCGAAGAATTCGGCCGCTGTCATGCCGAAAGGCTTAGTACCACCTCGTCGAAGACCGACGGGCAGGAGCCCGGCCGGCATGTGGCGCACTTTCGTGCCGATTGTTGCGATGCGGCGGGAGCGATGCATTACTCTTCGACGAGTTCGTCGGCGGTACGTCGAGAATCGCCTTCGGCGAGTACGCGAATTACCGAATGGTTCGGTGAGAACGTTCTCAGAGCTAGAGAACCTCTTAAATTGACGATTAGCCGAGCTCGGCACCACATCCGCATAGGTGATTTAGTGGTAGAGAAACGAGCGAATGAAACTGGTGGATTACATGCTTCGATGGAGGAACTTAAGCATGAAGTGTGAACCGCGGCTAGAGAACAACACGCGATCGGCATTTTACTTAAAAGCATCCATGGCCCGATAGCACTTCTCCTCGAGGATTTACTATTAAAACTTTCGAGAAGTTGTTAAGCAAGGCGGAAGCTTGCAGAGGAGAACAAAAGCAATTAAGTTTTCTACATAGATAAGACGAGATAAACAAAAAGCGCAAAGACTTTTGAAAAGAAATCCGGGGATCGTTGCGGCGGTTGACAAGGCGGTAATAAGTGCGGCTCCTGCTCGAACGGCCGCAGCAATCTGTAAGAATACCAACGACAGCCCGGCTATCGGTCATCTCGACGGTATGAACGAGCCGCCGTTCGCAACGTACGTTAACGGAGCTTACGACGAGGGAGTATCCGTTCGAGAATGAAGCGGTCATAGAAAATGTTCCGTAGTCGATGAAGACTCGATTTCCAGCTGCCGAGCCTAAAAGACCAGAAGTCAACAAGAAAGGTGATCCCAACTTTTGCCCTTACCACGGATGCTTGGGCCTGAAATAAAAGATTGCGTACCTTCCAAAAGTTGGCTCGGACGGCAACCTTGCTCGGAAAGGGAATATAACGATCCGAAGGAGTACATGAAAGGAACCCCGGGGAAAGGGTTCGGGAGTCGATGTTGTCTCGACTGATCCACGTCATTAGATAGATCCTATCTGTTGACGATGGATGGTGCAAACGGACGAGGTCTTCGAAAAAAGATTTTAGATAGCATCAGAACGCTTCGGTGCGAGCTTCGATTCGGAGTTTGAAACTTTGTTCGCCCAGGTGCGCATCACTTGCGATAGAAGAACCACCTCGGGAGACGATTGAAGAAAAGAAGAAAATTGACGAAGAAGAGAAGGCAGGGGCACACAGGCTGGGCGGGGCGCATCTAGGATAGTTGTTTCGATTCGGGAAGAAATCCCTCGAACCTCGACTCGTATGATTGTACGCACAAAGCCCGGTGGGATCGTATAATGATAAGGGTGATGGCGTTGGCTACGTTTTTGGCTTGTTTCTAACGATTACGTAACTAACGATAATCCGGATATATCGATTTCGATACCAACGACGATTCTCAAATCATACACAATCTCGACGATCACGGTAATGAAGACGTCGCCGAGGAGGCTACGAGTTCAATGACAACGAATCTATTTGCGAGTTTCGAGGAGCTCCGATCACAATAGAGTTAGAGCCTTCGGACTGCGAAGCTAATCAGGAAGAGCACATCATTAGATTCGAAGAGACACCGTAATTTCAACCGATAGATTCGGAGAAATTACGGAAGTCGACTTAAGGAGTGGAAGGATTACACATGCGAGAATGGGTCGAAAGGACGAGAGAGCGGTGGTTGTTCGAGAAGAACCAACCTGAGCGGAAGAAATGCCCGTTCGAGAAAGAAGCGAGGAGACACATGAAAATAAAGTGGACTACAACGTGCTGGCTATCTTAGGAAACTGCAAGCCCGAGCATGCGACGCTCTCGTCTTATCGAGGAGATGAGAGAAGCTCGTCGAGCCTTGCCGATCCGGGGGCACAGCTTAGCTCGAATGGCGGGAGAGTCCTTAGATGAGGTTTGCTCGTTAAAGGAACGACGGTGTTACCTTCACGGACGATGACTCTTGCTTGGAACGGCGGATGCGCGGCCGACGGGTGTACATTTCGATTCTGATCGGAAAATTCACACTCTCCGGAAGTATTGGTGGATCCGGGAGCATCGATCAATATAATGAATCTTCGAACGCTAGCATACTTGGAAATTGATGCTCGCGAGCTCGAGGCGAACAAATGTTATTAAGAGGATTCGGCCCCGGAAAGGAGAAAGAGCCTCGGCTCGATAACACTAATGAAGACCGGTGACTTAGCGAAGACAACCGCGAAATTTCACATAGTGATTCGAAACGTCGTTCAACGCTCTCTTTGGGCCGACCATGGATACATGAAAACGGGGGGATGGTACCATCATCTGCATCGGTACGCCGAATCTTACGACGGAGGAACGAGTGTATTAAAGGTGACTTACAACGGATTCTCCGTACATGAAATCGGAATCCATGAAGATGCGGCTTATTATGCACCCCAAGCTTCGATCTTCTCCGGAGATACCATAACAAATGAAACAAAGGAAATTTGGGACAACGAAGAACACAGTTCGAATTAGCAGTGCTCATCACTTACGGCGAGATGCGAAGGTTTCTCCCACAACTCGCATCGAGGACGGCGGGGACGAGGTCGTGGTAGAGACATTAGAACTGGACAAAGGAAACCGACCATCAATGTCGATTGGGAAGATACTTACGAAGAAGAAAAAGAAATCGAACAAGAAAACGGCGACAATAAGTCGGAAGAAGCCGCAATCGAATCCCTCTCGAAGATGAGAAGAATGAAGAATACGGAAATCAATGTACGAGAAGATTAACCACTACGTACATCACTTATGACCCTAACTAGATCCATTCTAATAAGATTGAGGGTATGGAGGTCGAAAAGAGGTACGTAGCGGTGGTGCGAAACCCATCGGAATTCTACCGTGGTGCTCCTTCCTCCAAAGCGAAAATAATGTACAACTTGAAGATACTACTTCATCGGAATTAATGGAATTGCCTTTTGAGTGGTACTCTCACTGTGTTCGAGAATTTAATTCAGCGTGGTTCTTATCTCGACGATGGACGAGTCGATCACAACGTTTTTTGAAAATTTATGGAATAACTCGGTTGTCCACCCAACTCGAAAGCATGGTCTCGGGATTCGGCACGGTAGGATCGGTTGATGATGCGAATTTGCTTGGTTGTCACTTGCGAATCTAATGAAAAGCACGTAAGAGCTAACGGACGAGCGAATTCCTGAGTGGAGACGCTGCGCTGAATTCGAAAATCGAATACGATAGATGAGTTAACGGAAGTTAACTTGAGTACTAGCGAAGAGCCTAGACCTACCTTTGTTAGCTCCTTACTCGATAAAGAAGACTCGAAGAAATAATCAAGTTATTAATGGAATTTAAAGGCTGTTTTGCTTGGAGCTACGATGAGATGCGGAATTCTCCGGAGGTCGCCGAGTCCATAAACTAGGGGTAGATCTGCTTCTATTCCGGTCGGACGAGTCCCGAGAAGAATGCGTCTAGAAATCGAACAACAAGTCATAGCTGAAGTTAAGAAGCTAATAGACGCTAAATTTGTCGTGAAGAACAATGCCGAACTTGGTTGTGACGTGGTACCGGTCGGGAAGAAGAATGGGTCGGATCGAAATTTGTGTGGATTTCGAGAGATTTAAACAAGGCATGCCGAAAAGATGAATTCCTGCGATCCCGAATTAATGATCGACATCGCTTCAACACATGAAATATTCTCATTCATGGATGGATCTTGAGGATACAACCGGATAATAATGGCTCGAAGATGAAAAACTTACGGCATTCGAACGCCGATCGGAGTATATTGCTACACGGTGATGCCATTCGAGATGAAGAACCGGGAGCGACACCAAAGACGATGACAAGAATTTTTGATGATCTCATCCATGTGGCTCCAGTCGAATCTTTACGTGGACGATGTGGTCATCAGCGAAGTAAAGGACGACCACTTGTATGATTTGAGAATTGTTTTCGAACGATTAAGACAATTTAACCTTAAGATGAATCCCTTAAAATGCGCCTTCGGCGTCACCTCGAAATTCTTAGGATTCGTTGTCAGGCAATAGTAGGTGAAATCGACTAGAAGAAGATTAAAAGTTTATCTTAGAAATGCCGCCTCCGAAACCTTAAAACAACTACGATCTTTTCAAGGAAGGCATATCTTCGACGCTTTATCTCAAACACATCAGGTAGGTGTCGGCCTTTCTCGGCTTAGCCCAGTTAAAAGGACGCCCAATTTATTTGGGAAGAGAAATGTGAGAGGGCCTTCGAGGACATTAAACGATACTTAATGACACCTCTGTCTTAGGCCCGATCTCGGGTAGGCCGCTAATACTTTATACCGCGGCTTTAGACGACTCTCTCGGAGCCTGTTAGCCCGGGATGATATGAGGGTAAAGAAAATGCTCTTTACTACTTAAGTAGTCGTTCTGTAGGCGGAAATAAAATGTCCGCGATTGAAAAGCATTGTTTGGCCTACGATGCTTCGCGCTCAGCTCGGGCATTACATGCTTTCTCATAAGGTCAGCCGATCTCGAAGTTTAATCCATTGCGATACTTGATGACTCGTCCAGCGCTTTCGGCGGACTTGCCGGATGGTCGATGATATTATTGCAATTCGATATAACTTTCGTGCCTCTTCGTGTCGTAAAGGACAAGTCTTAGCGGACTTCCTTGCGGCACACCCTTTGCGGCGAATCTCCTCTCGATGACGATTTGCCGGATGAACAAATAATGAACCTGAAGACCTTGATGATCGACGTTGGGAATTATATTTCGACGGAGCATCTTCGGCACATAAAGAGCAGAAGAATCGCAAGTGATAGTGCCGGTAAGGGCGAGGGATCGGACTAATCTTTATAACACGGAGCGGGGGATGTTAAGATACTCCTATCACTTGACGGAGGCCGTCTGTACGAAACAACGAGCGGAATACGAAGCCCTCATAACGCCCGAATTTGGAATTAACCATTCGAATGGG
This sequence comes from Papilionanthe hookeriana x Papilionanthe teres, assembly GCA_022702705.1. Taxonomy (NCBI): domain Eukaryota; kingdom Viridiplantae; phylum Streptophyta; class Magnoliopsida; order Asparagales; family Orchidaceae; genus Papilionanthe; species Papilionanthe hookeriana x Papilionanthe teres. The sequence continues at coordinate 105,546,062 of CM040428.1, read as the reverse complement.
GATAACGGAGACATCGACATCTGCGGGGATTCACGAGTTAATCATTCAACGGTCCGCGGACGGTACGAAATTTAAAGCCAAGACTCGAACAATACTTCCGGTATGCCGTACGGTACATTGGAACGATTCGAATGTGACGATACGAAATTCCGAAAAACGCTTTATGAATCTGTGCCCGTCTCGCAAAGAATTTGCTGTTTGCAAGATGAATCGGTAAGTGTCGGTTCACGGACGTCGGAGTCCTATCACAGTTCGACATGGGCACAATACCTGAATCGAGAAGGAAAAAGGATCGGTGCGGCGATGAGCGAAGAGCACGAAGGTGGCGACGGCCGTTAATGAAGCACACAACGAGCGGGAAAACTACCGGACGATAGGTCGTTGACGCCAGTTAAGAAAAGAACTCGTTGTCTACGCATTAGTAAACAATACGTTATACGGAAGGTGCGATCGAATGTGGTAGGTGCCTAAGCGGGTCGAGGCCGTGAAGGTGATAGAGTACATTCGAGACTGTGGCGGCTCGCGTCGGGTCAGATGAAAATGAAAATTAAAAAGACTCTGGGGTACTGCGGCCCTCGATGATGACGGCGCATGAAAATCGCCAAGAGGCATCACCAATGCGAGAGTGCGCGGGTAGTTACACGACCTCCAAATGTCTTGCACATCAGGCAATTTGCATCGTGACGTTTTAGATGTTGGGGCACGGATATAGTGGGTCCGATAGAACCACCATCTTCAAAAGGACATCGCTTCATTCTTGCGGCTACGGAGATTACTTTTCCAAGTGGGCGGAAGGCGGTTCCACTTAGAGAAGTGAAAGCACACCACGTCTTTACGATTAAGAACCAAGTTGTACGCGTTTCGGGGTGCCGCGCGGGATCATCTCGGATAATGGGTCGGCATTCGGAAGTACGCAAATCAACTATTTTGTCGGGGAGACATGGAATCGATGGCGATATTCAGCGATTTACTACCCGGCAAGCTGACCTTAGCGAAGCTTTTAATAAAACTCTCGTTCGGAATTTTAAAGAAAACCTTGGACGATAATAAGTGAAATTGTTGGCACGAGAAGTTGTTAGAAGCCTTATGGGCCTACGGACAACCTTGAACACTGCACAAACCCTACACCTTACGCTGCGGTGTATGGGTCGGCGATGTTACCGCAAGTCCGGCTTCCTTCACTCGGAATTGCGATTGCGAATAAAATCACGACGAAGAGAACGCTTCCTTTGACTATCATAGAGGATTAGAATTGGGACCCACCTTTTAGAAATTCAAACCACTTCTAAACTCCCTGCAAACTCCACAAACTTGGTAGTAGACCCCTAATCACCTAGAGGGTTGAAATCGAATGTGGAAGTTTAAAGGATGAGTTCTATAGGACTCTTTGGCCTTAGGGCCCTTCACAGGTGGCACAGTGCAGTGAAGGGGCTGACTCACACATACACTACACCTATGCACTACACTTTCACACACCTCCTAAAAACACACCCATACCTGACTTGACTTCTGACTCATGTAGGTGATTCGCATGGATGGTCGTAACCCACTAAGCCCTTGGCTAAGAGGGTTAGGAACAACATGGTGAATGCCTCGAAATGAGTCCCTTCATGGCTCATGTGGGCTTGATATGGCTTCATGGCTCAACAAAAGATGTTTTCATTTCACTTACATCCACCTAATCTTCAATTTTCCAAATTTTCAATTTTTGACCCGGGACCCTACACTGGCAAACCTACCAAATGCCTTGAAACTACCCGAATTTCTCAAAAATTTCCAAATTACCCAAAATTCCTCAAAACCATTCCTAAACATTTCCACATCACTCAAATTGACCATTCTAGCCAAAAATACCAAAAATTCCAAGAATACCCTCCAATACCTTCCAAATACCCAAAATACCCCTTTTGACCCAAAAATCCAAAAATTCAGAAAATTCCCAGAAAATTCCAGAAAATCCCAAATATTCCCAATTTCATTTTGTTCAACTACACCATGGGCCAATTTTGTCAATTTACCCCACTTTTATCAAAACCCCCAATTTGACCCATTTTAACCCAAAGTAAACCCGATGTCGAACCAAGCCTACCCGATTGATCCAAATTTTGGTCAATTCGATTCTAAACTGCAATTCAACATCACAAACACCAATCTAGACCAAAGCCAAGCTTAATTTGATTGAAATTTGGGTCAATTTCACTTTTGGCCTTAAAGCCCGATTTGGACCCATGACCCAGAGCCTAACCCGAACTCACCCATTTCAACTCCAATTAACCCCAAGTCTTTTCCAAACCTTCCTTAACATCCCCATGAACAAAACACTAACATGATTTGCCCAAAACTTTGATCCAAACCCCACTCAAATTCAACCCAAGATAAAAGGCCCATTTTGACCTAAACCCGAGCCTAGCCCGAATGAGCCCGAGCCCCAAAATCAAAACCCAACCAAAGCCAAAACCTCTTTGAAACACTCCCATAAACATTTCCCAACATTAATTTCACATCAACTTCAACTCTAGCCCAACTTTGGCCCATGGTAGCCCATTTTGGCCCACTTTAGCCACTTGCCAATTAAACCCGAGTCGAACCAATTCGAACCCAAATCACTTCAAACTTGTCTCGAATCACTCATGACACATCCTTAAAACTAAACCCAACATTTATTTGGCATGGCCCTTTGCAAAATTTTCATCTAAAAGCCCACTTCTAAAAGACATTCAAAGGCCCATTCCAGACAAACTCAAAAGCCCAAGCCATCCTAAAGCCCGCATTACTGATCTCATCTCATCCTCGCTTAGTTAAAATCATTCCTAAGTCCTAAATCAGCAATCAAATCTTTCTAAACAAAGCCATATGACAAACCATCCAAATTTTACACCAAATTACCAAAAATTCTTAAAACCCATTTTTATGAAATTGACTAAACTTTTCCACTAAGCGAAGACAAGCCATACGAAGCCATGGACATGACCACATGAAGCCATGGAAAGTTTGACATGTGATCGAAGCCATTAATGGAAAAAGGAGGACCCCCTTTCCTAATCCTTCTTAAGCCTTTTTACCTTAAGCATGTCACACTCTAAACCATGCTTTGCCACCTAATCCATGGATGGAGACTTCACCACTCCATGGCGGTGACCAGTTGATCCTCTCGGCCCGAAATCGAGGCCATGGGGAGGTGCACCCAACCCGAACCAATGGGTTGACCAAATTGAAGCTAAAATAGCCCCTTCCCCTTTCTACTTTGATTCAACCACTTTACACATGTCGAACCTCGATTGAATACACCAAACCCACCGCACGACCCACCGAACGAGATGGTGACCGAGTGCACAGGCCAGGCCGACCACCGGGCCGTGGGAAAACACCATGGCCGAAACCTCGGGAGGAGCCGAACTTTGGAATTCTCCCTTGCTGAGCTGCCCCATGTCTAGTGGTCACCATGGCATGTTCTTCTCCTCACGCAAGGCTGGTGATCCCAAGCCACTAACTCCCCACAGGAGGCCCTCCGACCATGCCTGTTTAAACACCACCCCCTCGCGGCCATGAGAGGAGAGTTGCACAAACCTTGCCAAAACTGCTGCCAAAATTGTTCCGGACCCCTCCTCATACACGGAGCACTTGATCCCAGGTGAGATCCCCTGCCATTTCTTCTCGTGAGCTCGATTTCGAGTTGAAATCCGAGCCCAAAACCGGGACACTTCCCACGGTGAACCAATCCCCGAATTGATTGGTCCTACACCTTCACCGGACGAGGGAAGGTGTCCGCCGACAAAAGCCCCATCTCCGGGCCACCCGGTTGCTCCGGACTCCGAGCTTTGTGATCGAGTCGTGGTCGAAGTTCAACTTGAGACAATTCACCGGACCGAGGAGACTTCATGCGGAGCTTGCCGGGATCCGATCGAAGGTGCAACAACTCTCGGATCGAAGCTTCACTTCTGCGAGCGAAGGTATGAGCTAATTCTTCATCCCAGAGCTTCGGAGATTCTCCGTTTCAAATGCCTTAATTTCGATGCATGTTTCACAGTATGGATGTGTTCGTCTCTTGAGACGAATCCGTAGAGCATAAGAACACGAAAATCCATTGAGAATCGAGTGAGTTCTTAGGGTTAGAGTGTGGACGGTCACGGGATCACACCGGTCATGGACGATGAACGGATGCGCGTCCATTTAATACACGCGCGGACGGACGGCTCGGATGGCGTCGGACCGGGAGACGGTACGAGAACCGCGGGACCGGGGCTGGCGACTCGGATGGCGGCGTCGAATGGGAGCGCGCCGCGCGGCATTTCGGAGGCTGCCGAGGTTGACGCGGCGCGCGTGGATAAGTAGATAAATAGGAATATTTTCCATTTATTTAATTCCCGAGAACTTTAAAAATCCATATCTTTGTGTAGAAAAATCACAAAAATAAAATAAAAATACCCTCTTGCTCGGTGAATAAAGGAGAATAATGTGGAAAAGAAATTAATTAATTTTGTCAGGTATTTTATTTTTAATTAATTATTTACTCCCTGCATTGTTTTAATTCTCCATGCATGTATACAATTCACCATGGCATGAGACTATAGGGCTTTTGAAGCCTGCGAACTTAGGGACATTCACTGAATTTTCCAAGGTCGGAGGCCATCTCTGTGAAAAGTTATTGATTTTTCAAATGCATGTTGCTGATTTAAGTATTTTAATTTCAAAAATTAGCATGTTGTGAAATAAATTCTAGGAAAATTTGGTGATGTTCCTTATGACCGAGAGAACCCTAGGAAAAATAGGATTTGAGTTAATTCACTTAAATTAACCACTAATTGGCTCAAACACCCAAAATAGACCCCTAACTAATTAGAGTTAACCATAGATCAAATTGACTTGAAATCAATTCTCCACTGACCTTTAGGATCAGAGGAACCCACCATAAAAATTTGAGGTCAATTGGACTTGGTTAGCCTCACTAATTGGGTTGATTAAGCCAGCTTAGCCATTTTAAACTTTAAAAATTCATAACTTTCAAAATATCTTTCAAAAATTCACCAAATTGGTTTTGGAGTCTCTCTGATATCAGGGGAGTTTAAGAAAATTAAAATTTCAATTTTCTAAAAAGTTGATTTTTAATATTATTTTAATATTTTTAATAATTAAAAAATAATAAAAATCACAAAAATAATAAAATTCACTAAAATGTTATATTTTGAATTTTAATCACTTAGGAACAGGTCCCATATTTTTCCTAGGTCTATTTAGTGAGATATTAATTTTTAAAGCTCTAGGGTAATTTTAAAATTAAAAAAATATATATTTTCTAGCATTTTCACCAAAATAATTATAATAAATCAAAGAAAAATCAGAAAATTGCAAAGTTTGGTTCTCTGGAATCCTTGATATCAGAGAGAATTTTAAAAATTATAAAATTTATTTTTCAACATTTATTTTATTTTTAAATTAATTAATACTCCAGAAGTTAAAATAATTCTAATAAATAAAATATAATTCAAAAAATTACAAAATTTGGTCCAAGTGGTCCTCTGGTCATTAGGAGTGTCCCCTAATTTTCTTAAGGACAGAAACTTTCCCTTGGTCATATCATTGAATTTTCCTTGGAAATTTCTCTTTTCTACTAAAAATAATTATATAAATAAATTAAATGCAGAAAAATCACATTTTCTCCTCTCATGTCTTTATTGACATATGAGTGAAGTCTCATAAAAATTTCAAGTTCATTTGAGTTCAATTTAGTGAGTTATGAAATTATTAGGCTTAAAGGGCAAAATGGTAATTAAAATTTTAACCCTTAATTAAAACTTTAGGTTTAATAAAAAATTAACAAGTAAAATATTTGATCCTAATCTGATTTGGATGATTGAAATTTAATAATTAAAGGGTAGAAACCCATTAAGCAATTTAAAATGATTAAACTTTAAGTAAATAATTAATTGAATTTGGAAGAATAATAAATTTGGAATTATTAAAATAGGGATATTATTAGGAAGAGATTTATTCTTTAATTTAAAAATCCTAAATTAATCATCTCATTAATACTCAACTCTTAATTAAAGTGATAACTCAAATTTAAAATATTAAAAGACTTAATCATTAAATTAAATTAAATCATTAAACTCTTTCAAAAAATTTCAATTAAATTAAATTAAATTAAGATTAAAAGTTGAATTAAATTAAATTAAAATTAAGTTAAATTAAATAAACAAATTAAATTAAATTAAATTAAATTAAATTAAATTAAATTAAATTAAATAAATAAAATATAAATAAATAAATTAAATTAAATTAAATTAAATTAAATTAAATTAAATTAAATTAAATTAAATTAAAAATTAAATTAAATTAAATTAAAATTAAATTAAATTAAATTAAGAAATTAAATCGAAATAAATTAAATTGAATTAAATTAAATCAAATCAAATTAAATTAAATAAATTAAATTAAAATAAATTAAATTAAAATAAATTAAGTTAAATTAAATAACATCACTTAAGACATAAACCTAAAATAATTTGAACACTATTCCAAACTTAAATCATTAATTTGAACTTAAATTTGAATCACAAACTATTAAATATTATTTTGCCCTTAGGAGCTTTTATTATCATAACTCCTAAATGGAATATCAAATGAAGTGACACTTCACTTATAAGGATATTCAAACATCCTAGTTCACTGAGCAAGTTAACAAAACTTGAAAACCTCGGACGATCGATTCATTTATATAATTAAATTCTCTTGGACTTAAAACAATCCTAGAAATATTGAAAAGATGTTTAAGATTCTTCTTAAGCACTTCCTCAATATGATAGGATATTCTGAGAACAATTGAACTTAATTGTTCTTTGATGAAGAAAATCGTCTTCAAACTAAAAACACAAAGAACCTAGACGTCATAGGAAATGACTAAGCTATAGGATTAGGAATTTGGTAGAAAACCATAAACCTTTTCCCTTAGCTTTACCTAGGAACTTGCTTAAATATTCTAACTATGTTTTAAGTGCGGCTCGGAATGACGGGAAGATCCTCCAGAGTACGCTTTTATTTTATTGCAATTTATTTTATTGTAATTTATTTAATTGCATCGTATTTATTTTTCTTGCATGATAAACAACGGTTGCATGAAAACCGACACCTTTAGGACAGAAACCAAAGCTGAAACCCATAACTAAATTAAAAGACACTACAAGATAAAATTCACCTTCACAACATTTCAAAATATAAGACAACTCAAAATTTAATCACAAACGAACACAAAACTACAACTACAACTAAATTAAAACGTCTCGTTGAATGATCGGGAATACCTCGGATGATGTAACCCACGTGTTGCTAACGGGATTTCACGCGGTCTAAATGAAAGTGCGGAACTCATTTAGTTGAGTTTAGCAAATTCATACGGACTAAGTGAATTCGATGAAAATAACGATGCCGGGATGACGGAACCAGTGGGATCTTAATCGGTTCTGTTTAATCAACTTTAAGATCTGTTTTAATTAAAACATAAAGAACACTTGGAAATTAAGACTTCTCTAAACCAGAACACTTCTCTCATCTCCCGATTTATGATTTCCAAAACTAAACCTCTGCAACAACAAGGAGCTCGGAGCATGGTGGGCAGCACGGCCATCGTCGTCAGCAAAACTTGAACCTACTTCGACAAAACTTTCTTAGTATTAAATAACAAAGCCATAGGACTTCGAGGTAGTTTGCACTAGTGCGACATAAATCCTCGACTTTTCGTTAGGCATTTGCATTGCAAATTAAGCCCTAGCTAGGTCTTAGGATTCCGAGGTAGTCGTCCGATGCGACATAAACCCTCATATCTTCTAGAGCGATTTGTATGATTCTATCATATAAATATAAGCTCTAATTAATTAAAATTGGCAAGATTAAAACATTAAACAAACATTAGGACTTTCTTAAATCCAAGCCAAACAATAGGATAGTCGGGAAATTACCGAAGTTCACTTCGAATCTATGATTTCTCCTACTTTTCTTCCTTTGAATTCCCAAAATAAAATGTTCCAAATTTGATCCATTCCCTATTGAAATTCCAAAATTCAACCCCTTGAAAACTTAAACTTTGAAATTCTTGAGAGCGAGAATTATTGATTATTATCGAGAGTTTTCTTAGGTGATTCCCGTCACTTAAGATGTAATTAACTATAGGGGCTTGCCCTTATAGGGAACTTTAAGAACCCGAGGTAATATAAACCCTGTTTAATAGTTTCATATTAAGCGGGGAATTTGTCGGCTTATAAAATTGGTTCGCGAGACCAAACGGATGTCACAAACCTTTCTAGTTTATTTAATCGAGCCCCATTATCGAGCGGTGTGTACTATTCTTCGGGATAGATACACGGTTTGTGGTGCGGCGCTCGTTTATATAAACTATTCGGGATGTGAGATCGGTTTGATTTCATATCTTAAAATTTTCAAATTTAAAATTATTTTCAAAATCAAATACTACTTTTCAAATTATTTATTTAAATTAAATTAAAATTACGCAGACAATTTCTGTAGGCGACTCCTTTCAAAATACAACACATAACCTAAAAAATATGCCGACATATTTACGGCGACTCACGTGAGGAAAAGTTCCTCTCTCCATCTTAATCGAAATAGTTACGCTTTCGAAAATCGGTAGTGTATCCATGTCACTAATGGATCGAACTACCCTTCTTTCCGTTGGAATACTGTGTTCATTTCTACCTTGAACAAGTATAACCAGACATTCTCTCGGATTTAGGAGCCGTTGTTTAGACACCCGTAAACGGAGAGGTTCAGAGATCCTTTTACCTCATTTACGAGGTGGGGTGGACCCCCAATAGGTGTTAGTTTAGGAGTGATCCTTCGAGTCGAGAAGTCTTGCTTAAGACTCTCTTTTCCTTTCCAACTCCGATTCGGATTCCTTACCTTCTCTACACCTTCGAACACTCCGTTCTAAATAAGAACCTCAATAAGCGATTCCTTTAATAAGTGATTCCTTCTTATAAATACATGAACATGAATGAGTTCGGACTCTTTTCGATTCCTTTCTTTTCGTCACTAAAGAAAAGAAGCATAACTTAGGACCGACAACGAGAATCTACCTGCGGAAATGGAAGCCCGAAGCTGATTTTCTCCTTCACCGATGGATCGGACCTCGGCATGCATAAGGATGAGTTGCCCGACAATGGAATCATCCGATTTGGACAAGGATTTGAAAACACGAACGTCGAGGTCACCAACGTCTCCTCTTTGCACTAATGAACAAGGTATCCGAAGCGAAGAGCCGTTGGCAGAGTTCGACCTTAGGTCGACCCGAGAATTCCCTCCTCTGCAGAGGATCCGGACTAAGAGGAGTACTGACGTCCACGGGAGGACTGTTCTTTCTACCCCCCTCGGTCTAGTTGTTTGCACCTGCCCCGAGCTTTTGCCAAATCAAAGGGGAAAGAAATCCAAGATTATGATGGACTCGTTGCACGTGGAGGGTACGGATCTTCCTGTAAGACCTTCGTTTTCGAGATCGGGTCCGGTTCGAGAATTCCGTCACTAACGAAGACCCGGAGAAGAAACGAGAAATAGAAGGATCGCTAAAGAAGCCGAGGTTGCTGAAATTGCTTTCCTAGAGGAAATTCCGAAGCTGCGGAATATACACCATTGCCCTGAATACATACCATCGTTGGGAGGAAGCGGATTTCATCCCCTCTCACGCATGAGAAGATGAAGAAAACATTCGCGAGATTCGTTGCCAAATTACCACAACCCGCATATTACAACGATAGCCGTAAGAAAAGAACTAGAACTACGCCGTTTGCTCGGCTGCAAACTTTGGTAGAAAAGTTAGCGAAGAAGGAAAAGCGCCGTGTCGAGAAATTCTACGGAGGATAGGGCGGGTGCCGGTCGAAATCCCGTCTTGGGCCCGAGTAGAACCCGCCATCATGACGGAAAAGCCAAGTAAAAGAATGAAGGCTAGTCGCTTTGTTGTCGTCTCGGGATTACAGATTAGGGAGGATACCACCTTCCGGCATTTGGCGAGACGGACCATGCGGTCCTGGACCCTGCCTGCGCCGGAAGGATGGTATGGCGTCCCACTTCTTGGGCGATTGAGATTGAAACGACGACCGAGAAGAAAGTCTCGCCGGGAGACTTGAATGCGAAGAAAGTGCTACCGCGATGAAGGGGACTCGTGAGAAAGGGACCCGGCGGCTATCGCACGACAACCACGAAGACACACAGAAAGCCCCGCTAGAAGATGCCATGGAAAAGTTGAGAACCGATGTCCAGAGCGATTGGCAAAAGAAAGAGAAGAAAAGTTCGGAGACGAGATTGATTCATCGGAATTTATGGACGACGAATACGCGGAAATCAACATGGTTGAGACACGAGCTTCATCGGCTTCGCAAGGTGCTCCTGCGGCCGCAGAAGAGAGGAGCGAGGCGATGAGAAGACGGCTTCGAGAAAGACGACACGATCGCTCGAATGGCGAAAAGGATGGAAGAGATGGCCGTAGCTCGGCCACTCTCCGAGTCGAAGTACAACCACGAAGGGAAACACCCCGGAGGTCATTCACATTGTAGACGGAGGAAAGGAGATTACGTCCGTCGATGGGGATGATCGGCTGAAAAAGGATACAACACAAAGTATGATTCTCGAAAAGGATATCAAGAACTTGAGTAGAACGGCGGAGTGCGAGAAGCCTTAGCACAATCGAAGAGCGGGACATCCATTCTGACGGGTAGACCTTACCCAGAAGAATTCGACGCTGTCCAATGCCGAAAGGCTTCGTACCACCTCCGATTTAAGACCTTCGATGGAACCGGGAACCCTCGACGGCATGTAGCACACTTTCGTGCCGGTTGTTGCAATGCGGCGGGAGCGATGCATTACTCTTCCGACGGTTCGTCGGCGGTCTGTCGGGAATCGCCTTCGGCGAGTATGCGGAGTACCAAACGGTTCGGTTAAGACATTCTCGAGCTAGAGAACCTCTTCATCGAGCGATTCGCCGGAGCTCGACACCACATCACTATAGGTGATTTAGTGGTAGAAAGCGGAAGCCGAATGAAACTTTGGTGGATTACATACTCAGATGGAGGAACTTAAGTATGAAGTGTGAACCACAACTGCAAGAACAGCATGCGATCGGCATTTTGCTAAAAAGCATCCATGGCCGATAGCACTTCTCCTCGAGGATTTAATATTAAGACTTTCGAGAAGTTGTTAAACGAGGCCGGAAGCTTGCAAGAAGAGGCGAAGCAATTAAGTTTCACCGACAAGACGGACAAACAAAAGCACTGTAAAGACTTTTGAAAAGAAATCCGGGATCGTTGCGAGCGGTTGACAAAGGCAAGCAACCGATGCAAATACCACCGAACGGCCGCAACAACCACAACGGAATTACCGGCAACCCGGCCCGGCTATCAGTCATCTCCGCAGTATGAACAACCGCCTCGTCCGCAACGTACATTAAGAGAGCTTTTGAGCAGAGAATATCCGTTCAAGAATGAAGCAGTGCCGAAAATGTTCCGTAGTCTGATGAAGACTCCGGATTTCCAGCTGCCAGAGCCTAAAAGACCAGAACGAGTCAACAAGAAGGGTGATCCCAACTTTTGCCCTTACCACCGGATGCTTGGACACAAAATAGAAGATTGCATTACCTTGAAAAGTTGGCTCGATGACAACTGCGGAAAGGGAATATAACGATCCCGAAGGAGTACATGAAGGAACCCCGGAAAGGAGGTTCCGTCGATGTTATCTCGGCCCGATCCCATCATTCCGATAGATCCCTATACGGCGCGACGATGGATGGACTACCGCTTGGACGAGGTCTTCGAAAAAGATTTTAGACGGCATCCGGACCGCTTCGGTACGAGCTTCGATTCGGAGTTTGAAACCTGTTAGCCGGTACTAACACTTGCGATAGAAGAACCACCTCGACGGGAGACGATTGAAGAGAAGAAGAAAATTGACGAAGAAGAGAAGGCTGAGGCACCTAAGGCTAGGCTGAGGGCCGCTTATCCTAGGATAGTTGTTTCCGATTCGGGGGAGAAATCCCTCGAACCCTTGACTCTGTATGATTATCCGCTCACTTCGGTGGGATCATATAATGATAAGGGTGATGGCGTTGGCTACGTTTGATCGTTTCTAACGATTACGTAATTAACGATAATCCGGATATCGATTTCGATACCAACGACAATTCTCAAATCATACACGATCTCGACGAGCAAAATAACGAAGGAGACATCCATCGAGGAGGCTACGAGAGTTCAACAAGCAACGAATCTATCTGCGAGTTTCGAGGAGCTCCGGTTACGATAGAATTAGAACCTTCGGACTACGAAGCTAATCCGGAAGAGCTCGTCATTCCGATTCAGAAGAGACACCGGCGAGCTCAACAATAGATTCGGAAGAAATTACGAAGTCAACTTAAGGAGTGGAAAAGTTCTACCTCCGAGAATGGGTCCAAAAGACAAAGGGAAGCGGGCGGTTGTTCGGGAAGAACCAACCCGGCGGAAGAAATACCCATTCGAGAAGAAAACGAGACACATGAAAACAAAGTGGACTACAACGTGCTAGCCCATCTTAGGAAACTACCGACCAGGCGAGCATTTACGACGCTCTCATCTTATCAAAGGAGATGAGAGAAGCTCGATCGAGGCCTTACTTGATCCGAGAAATTTGCTTAGCTCGAATGGCGGAGAGTCCTTAGATGAGGTTTGCTCGTTAAAGGAACGACGAGGTGTTACCTTCACGGACGATGACCTACTACTTGGGACGGCGGATCACAACCGACCGTTGTACATTTCGGTTACAATCGGAAAATTTACACTCTCCGGAGTATTGGTGGATCCGGGAGCATCAATCAATATAATGAATCTTCGAACGCTAGCATACTTGGAAATTGATGCCCGCGAGCTCGAGGCGGACAAAATGTTATTAAGAGGATTCAACCAGAAAGGAGAAAGAGCCCTCGGCTCGATAACGCTACTGATGAAGACCGGTGACTTAGCAAAGACAACCGCGAAATTTCACATAATTGACTCAGAAACATCGTTCAACGCTCTGCTTGGGCCGACCATGGATACATGAAAACGGGATGGTACCATCATCTCTACATCGATTGCATCGAGTACTACGATGGAGGGGAACGGTGCATCAAAGGTGACTTACAACCATTCTCCGTACATGAAATTGGAATCCACGAGGATGCGACTTATTATGCACCGCCGAAGAAAACGATCTTCTCCGGAGATACTATAACAAATGAAGCAAAGAAAGTTCGGGACAACGAAGAACTCGAAGTTCTAGTCCAACGATCACTCACCACTCCCTTACGGCGAGATGGTGAAGGTTTCTCCACAACTCGCATCCGAGGTCGAGGCGGGGACGAGGTCGTGGTAGAGACATTAGGACGATTGGACGGAGGAAACCAACCATTAATGTCGATTGGGAAGATAGTTCGAAGAAGAAAAAGAAATCAAACAAGAAGCGACGACAATAAGTCGGAAGAAGCCGCAATTCGGAATCCCTCTCGAAGATGAAAGAAACGAAGAATATAAATCGATGTACGAGAAGATTAACCACTATGTACATACTATGACCCCGACCCCGATCCGTTCTAATAAGATCGAGGGTATGGAGGTCAAAGAGGTACGTAGCGGTGGTGCAAAACCAATCAAATTCTACCGTGGTGCTTCTTCCTCCAAAGCCGAAAATAATGTACAATTTGAAGATGCTACTTCATCGGAATTAATGGAATTGCCTTTTGAGTGGTACTCTCCCCGTGTTCAAAATTTAATTCAACGTGGTTTCTTACCCCGACGAGTGGACGAAAGGTCAATCACAACGTTTTGAAAATTTATGGAATAACTCCGGTCGTCCACCCGACTCGAAGCATGGTCTCGGATTCGGCACGGTAGAGTCGGTTGATGATGCGAATTTTGCTTGGTTGTCACTTGCGAATCTAATGAAAGCTGCATGGAAACTACGGAAGAACTCGAAGATTTGCAAATTGGAGACGCTCCACCGAATTCGAAGAAGAAATCGAATCTACGATAGATGAGTTAATAGAAGTTAACTTAGGTACTAGCGAAGAGCCTAGACCTACCTTTGTTAGCTCTTTACTCGATAAAGAAGACTCCGAAAGAAATAATCAAGTTATTAATGGAATTCAAAGACTGTTTTGCTTGGAGCTACGATGAGATGCCGGGTTTAGCTCCGGAGGTCGCGAGTCCATAAACTAGGAGTAGACCACACTACTGTTCCGGTCGGACGAGGTCCCAGAAGAATGCGTCCTAGAAATCGAACAACAAGTCATAGCTGAAGTTAAAAAGCTAATAGACGCTAAATTTGTCCGTGAAGAACAATACCCGAGCTTGGTTAGCCAACGTGGTACCGATCGGGAAGAAGAATGGTCGGATCGGAATTTGTGTGGATTTCGGAGATTTAAACGAGGCATGTCCGAAAGATGAATTTCCTCTACGATCCCGGAATTAATGATCGACATCGCTTCAACACATGAAATATTCTCATTCATGGATGGATCTTCGGGATACAACCAAATAAAAATGGCTCCGAGAAGATGAAAAGCTTACGGCATTCGAACGCCGATCGGAGTATTTTGCTTACACCGTGATGCCATTCGGATCGAAGAACGCAGAGCAACCTACCAAAGAGCAATGACAAGAATTTTTGATGATCTCATCCACAATCAAGTCGAATGCTACGTGGACGATGTGGTCATCAAAAGCAAAGTAAAGGACAACCACTTGTATGATTTGAGAATTGTTTTCGAACGATTAAGACAATTTAACCTTAAGATGAATCCCTTAAAATGCGCCTTCGGCGTCACCTCGGGAAATTCTTAGGATTCGTTGTCCGACATCGTGGAATTGAAATCGACCCGGAAAAGATAAAAGCCATCTTAGAAATGCCGCCTCCCAAAACCTTAAAACAACTACGATCTTTTCAAGGAAGGCGGCATATCTTCGACGCTTTATCTCGAACCCGTCGAGTAGGTGTCGGCCTTTCTCGGCACTAGTTAAAAAGGACGCCAAATTTATTTGGGAAGAGAAATGCCGAGAAGGCCTTCGAGGACATTAAACAATATTTAATGACACCTCCTGTCTTAGCGGCCCCGGTCTCGGGTAGACCGCTAATACTTTATACCGCGGCTTTAGACGACTCTCTCGGAGCCCTGTTAGCTCAGGTCAATGATGAGGGTAAAGAAAATGCTCTTTACTACTTAAGCCGTCGTTTACTTGCCGACGGAAATAAGGTATCCCGCAATTGAAAAGCATTGTTTGGCCCTGATCTTCGCCGCTCAAAAGCTCAGGCATTACATGCTTTCTCATAAGGTCAACTCCGATCTCGAAGTTTAATCCGTTGCAATACTTGATGACTCGTCCAACGCTTTCAGCGAGACTTGCCGGATGGTCGATGATATTATTGCAATTTGATATAACTTTCGTGCCTCTTCGTGCCGTAAAGGGACAAGCCCTAGCGGACTTTCTCGCAGCACACCCTTTACGGCGAATCTCCTCTCGATGACGACTTGCCGGATGAACAAATAATGAACCTAGAAGACCTTGATGATCGACGTTGGGAATTATATTTCGACGGAGCATCTTCAGCACATAAAGACGAAGAATCGCAAGTGATAGTGCCCGGTAAGGCGGGAATCGGGCTAATCTTTATAACACGGAGCGGGGGATGTTAAGATACTCCTACCACTTGACGAGCCGTGTACAAACAACGAAGCGGAATACGAAGCCCTCATAACGGGACTCGGAATTAACCATTCAAATGGGGATAACGGACATCAACATCTACGGAGATTCACGGTTAATCATTCAACGGATCGCCGGACAATACGGAATTTTAAACCAAGACTCGAGCAATACTTCCGAGTATGCCATACGATATTGATGGCAATTTACAAAATTCCCGAGAAGAAAACGCTCTAGCGGATGCGCTAGCTCGTCTCGCAAAAGAATTTGCCTGTTTGCAAGATGAATCGGTGGAAGTGTCGGTTCACGGACGTCAGGTCCTATCACAGCTTGACATAGACACGATACACAAATCAGAAAAGGAAAAAGGATCGGTTACAACGGTGACGGAAAACACGGAAGATTGGCGACGGCCATTGATGGATTACCTACAAACGGAAAACTACCGGAGGATAGGTCGTTAGCCCATCGGATCGAAAAGAACTACGTCTACGCACTAATAAACAATACATTATACAGAAGGTCTTTTGATCAAATGTGGCTAAGGTGCCTAAGCGGGTCCGAGGCCCGTGAAATTGTTAAGGAAGTGCATTCAGGACTCTGTGGCGCTCACCAGTCGGGTCCAAAGATGAAAATGAAAATTAAAAGACTAGGGTACTACGGCCCTCGATGATGACCGATCGCATGAAAATCGCCGAGAGCTGTCACCGGTGCCGAGTGCACGGAGTGGTTCTACACCAACCTCCAAATGTGCTACATCCGACAATTGCATCGTGGCCATTTGAATGTTGGGGCACGGATATAGTGGGTCCAATAGAACCGCCGTCGTCAAAAGGACATCGCTTCATTCTTGCGGCTACAGATTACTTTTCCAAGTGGGCGAGGCGGTTCCACTCGGAGAAGTGAAAGCACATCACGTCTACAATTTTTCGAGAACCAAGTTGTCTACCGTTTCGGAGTGCCGCGCGGGATAATCTCGGATAATGGGTCGGCATTCGAAGCACACAAATCAACAATTTTGTCGGGAGACACGGAATCGGCTGGCGATATTCAACAATTTACTACCCAAGAGCAAACGGCTCAGTCGAGGCTTTTAATAAAACTCTCGTTCGAATTTTAAAGAAGACTTTAGACGACAATAAGAGAAATTGGCACGAGAAGTTGTTAGAAGCCTTATGGGCCTACCGGACAACCTTCGAACTCCTACGCAAGCTACACCTTACGCTCCGGTGTATGGGTCCGAGCGAGTGTTACCTTTAGAGGTTCAGCTCCCTTCACTCAGAATTGCAGTTGCAAATAAAATCACAACAGAAGAGAACGCCAAATTACGACTTGAAGAGTTAGAGAGCCTGGAAGGGAAAAGACTTGCAGCGCAACAGAATTTAGAACTGTACCAGGCCAAGATGGTTCAAGCACATGACAAACTGGTCCGCCCAAGAACCTTCAAAGTTGGTGATCTATTTCTCGTTCTCAAAAGACCTATTCTTGCACACCGCAAGATAGGAGGAAAATTCGAACCCACTTGGGAAGGACCGTTTGTGGTTGAAGCAGTATACTCAGGAGGTTCCTACCAGCTAGTGAATTGCCAGGGAGAACGACATATGCTTCCGATCAATGGACGATACTTGAAAAAGTATTACGCTACCTGATGTTTCGAAGGAATGAACTTTCCATCCCTAGAAGCACGGGCAAAGTGATTACTTATGACTGGGTCCGAACCCAAAAATGACAAAAATGTGCTAAAATAAATAAAATCCTGATAATAAAGTTTTCCTTGTTTTCTTTTTCAAATTTCAAATTCGATCTTCCAAATCTTAAATCAAATTCTCAATCAAATTTCGAATCCAATCTCAGTCAAATTTCAAATCTCAATTTTGATCTTCCAAATTTCAAATCAAATCCTCGATCAAATTTCAACCGAGTTCAAACTCATCCTTTCAAATTTCAAATTCAATCTTTCCGATTCCAAATCTCTATCAAATTTCAAATTCAATCTTTCCAGATTCCAAATCTCTATCAAAATTCAAATTCAATCTTTCCAGATTCCAAATCTTTATCAAAATTCAAATTCAATCTTTCCAGATTCCAAATCTTTATCAAATCTCAAATTCGATCTTTCCAGATCTCACATCAAACCTCAAATCAACTCAAACCTTTGGGTCGAGGATTTTACATCCAAGACTGCACTGCTTTAGGATTTTCTTCCTACTGCACTGAAATACATCAATTCAAACCTTTGGGTCGAGGATTTTACATCCAAGACTGCACTGCTTTAGGATTCTCTTCCTATTGCACTTGAAATACATCAAATTCAAACCTTTTGGGTCGAGGATTTTACATCCAAGACTGCCTTGCTTTAGGATTTTCTTCTCTATTGCACTGAAATACATCAAATTCGAACCTTTTGGGTCGAGGATTTTACATCCAAGATCGCACTTGCTTTAGGATTTTCTTCCTACTGCCTGAAATACATCAATTCAAACCTTTGGGTCGAGGATTTTACATCCAAGTACCGTATTGCTTTAGGATTCTCTTCCTACTGCACTTGAAATACATCAAATTCGAACCCTTTGGGTCGAGGATTTTACATCCAAGACCGCATTGCTTTAGGATTCTCTTCCTACTTGCACCGAAATACATCAAATTCAAACTTTTGGGTCGAGGATTTTACATCCAAGACTGCACTTGCTTTAGGATTCTCTTCCTATTGCCTTGAAATACATCAATTCAAACTTTTGGGTCGAGGATTTTACATCCAAGACCGCACTTGCTTTAGGATTCTCTTCCTATTGCACTTGAAATACATCAAATCAAACTTTTGGGTCGAGGATTTTACATCCAAGACCTATCGCTTTAGGATTCTCTTCCTATTGCCTTGAAATACATCAATTCAAACTTTTGGGTCGAGGATTTTACATCCGAGATCTGCATCGCTAGGATTCTTTTCCTACTGCACCGAAATACATCAAATTCAAACTCCCGAGGTCGAGGATTTTACATCCAAGTACCTATCGCTTTAGGATTCTCTTCCTATTGCATTTGAAATACATCAAATCAAACTTTTGGGTCGAGGATTTTACATCCAAGACTGCACTGTTTTAGGATTCTCTTCCTATTGCACTGAAATACATCAATTCAAACTTTTGGGTCGAGGATTTTACATCCAAGATCGCACTGCTTTAGGATTCTCTTCCTACTGCACTGAAATACATCAAATTCAAACTCTTGGGTCGAGGATTTTACATCCAGACTGCTTCGCTTAGGATTCTCTTCCTATCGCATCGAAATACATCAATTCAAACTCTTGGGTCGAGGATTTTACATCCAAGACTGCCTTGCTAGGATTCTCTTCCTACTGCATTGAAATACATCAAATTCAAACTTTTGGGTCGAGGATTTTACATCCGAGACCGCATCGCTTTAGGATTCTCTTCCTGTTGCCTTTGAAATACATCAAATCAAACTTTTGGGTCGAGGATTTTACATCCAAGACTGCACTTCGCTTAGGATTCTCTTCTGTGCACCTGAAATACATCGATTCAAACTTTTGGGTCGAGGATTTTACATCCAAGACTGCACCTTGCTTTAGGATTCTCTTCCTACTTGCCTTTGAAATACATCAAATTCAAACTCTTGGGTCGAGGATTTTACATCCAAGACTGCACTGCTTTAGGATTCTCTTCCTACTGCACTGAAATACATCAATTCAAACTCTTGGGTCGAGGATTTTACATCCAAGACTGCACTGCTTTAGGATTCTCTTCCTACTGCACTGAAATACATCAAATTCAAACTTTTGGGTCGAGGATTTTACATCCGAGACTGCACTGCTTTAGGATTCTCTTCCTATTGCACTGAAATACATCAAATCAAACTTTTGGGTCGAGGATTTTACATCCAAGACTGCACTGCTTTAGGATTCTCTTCCTATTGCACTGAAATACATCAATTCAAACTTTTGGGTCGAGGATTTTACATCCAAGACTGCACTGCTTTAGGATTCTCTTCCTACTGCACCGAAATACATCAAATTCAAACTCCCGAGGTCGAGGATTTTACATCCAAGACCGCACTTGCTTTAGGATTTCTTTTCTATTGCACTGAAATACATCAAATCAAACTCTTGAGGTTAAGGATTTTACATCCAATACCGCATTACTCTGAGATCTTTCCTCATTGTAATGACTCAATCCAATCGATTCGATCTTCTTTTGGGGTTGAAGATGTTACATCTAAAACTTCAAAATTCCAATTTTCATTTCAAATCAAATTCCTTCAAATTAATCTTGACAAACTTCAATCTAAATTGAAACTCCAAATTGAAATCTAAACTCACGCATCGTGACTTGAACATGAAATAAAATAAAATCTAAATCGAAATTCTCCCGGATCATGTGATTTGGGATTCACCTCCTTTTCCCTTCCCCGGCGAGAGTTCGAGAATCTCCGGTTTCGGAGATATACTTGACACTCCCCGGCGAAATTCTTCACTTCGTCCTAAGTTTGTTACTTGGACATCCGTGTTGGTTTTGTTGATCGCTTCGGTCAACACCAATACGTGCGGTGTGCTCCGTCGGCTCACCACACCTATTGGGAGTCCATTTGTTGACCTCATTTTTGATGAGGTCTTCTCTTCTTCTCTTTAGTACTTAGGATCTAGCCTTAGGCTTTTCCTTTGACTATCATAGAGGATTAGAATTGGGACCCACCTTTTAGAAATTCAAACCACTTCTAAACTCCCGGCAAACTCCACAAACTTGATCGTAGACCCCTAATCACCTAGAGGGTTGAAATCAAATGTGGAAGTTTAAAGGATGAGTTCTATAGGACTCTTTGGCCTTAGGGCCCTGCCAGGTGGCACGGTCGTGGTGAAGGGCTGACTCACACATACACTACACCTATGCACTACACTTTCACACACCTCCTAAAAACACACCCATACCTGACTTGACTTCCTGACTCATGTAGGTGATTCACATGGATGGTCCTTAACCCCTAAGCCCTTGGCTAAGAGGGTTAGGAACAACATGGTGAATGCCTCAAATGAGTCCCTTCATGGCTCATGTGGGCTTGATATGGCTTCATGGCTCAACAAAAGATGTTTTCATTTCACTTACATCCACCTAATCTTCAATTTTCCAAATTTTCAATTTTTGACCCCGGGACCCTACACCCATCAACCCTACCAAATGCCCTTGAAACTACCCAAATTTCTCAAAAATTTCCAAATTACCCAAAATTCCTCAAAACCATTCCTAAACATTTCCACATCACTCAAATTGACCATTCCTAGCCAAAAATACCAAAAATTCCAAGAATACCCCCCAATACCTTCCAAATACCCAAAATACCCCTTTTGACCCAAAAATCCAAAAATTCAGAAAATTCCCAGAAAATTCCAGAAAATCCCAAATATTCCCAATTTCATTTTGTTCAACTACACCATGGGCCAATTTTGTCAATTTACCCCACTTTTATCAAAACCCCCAATTTGACCCATTTTAACCCAAAGTAAACCCAATGTCAAACCAAGCCTACCCAATTGATCCAAATTTTGGTCCAATTCGATTCTAAACTGCAATTCAACATCCCAAACACCAATCTAGACCAAAGCCAAGCTTAATTTGATTGAAATTTGGGTCCAATTTCACTTTTGGCCTTAAAGCCCAATTTGGACCCATGACCCAAACCTAACCCAAACTCACCCATTTCAACTCCAATTAACCCCAAGTCTTTTCCAAACCTTCCTTAACATCCCCATGAACAAAACACTAACATGATTTGCCCAAAACTTTGATCCAAACCCCACTCAAATTCAACCCAAAGATAAAAGGCCCATTTTGACCTAAACCCAAACCTAGCCCAGAATGAGCCCAAACCCCAAAATCAAAACCCAACCAAAGCCAAAACCTCTTTGAAACACTCCCATAAACATTTCCCAACATTAATTTCACATCAACTTCAACTCTAGCCCAACTTTGGCCCATGGTAGCCCATTTTGGCCCACTTTAGCCCACTTACCAATTAAACCCGAATTCAAACCAATTCAAACCCAAATCACTTCAAACTTGTCTCAAATCACTCATGACACATCCTTAAAACTAAACCCAACATTTATTTGGCATGGCCCTTTGCAAAATTTTCATCTAAAAGCCCACTTCTAAAAGACATTCAAAGGCCCATTCAGACCAAACTCAAAAGCCCAAGCCCATCCTAAAGCCCACATTACAATCTCATCTCATCCTCACTTAGTTAAAATCATTCCTAAGTCCTAAATCAGCAATCAAATCTTTCTAAACAAAGCCATATGACAAACCATCCAAATTTTACACCAAATTACCAAAAATTCTTAAAACCCATTTTTATGAAATTGACTAAACTTTTCCACTAAGCCGAAAGACAAGCCATGCAAGCCATGGACAAGCCACATGAAGCCATGGAAAGTTTGACATGTGATCAAGCCATTAATGGAAAAAGGAGGACCCCCTTTCCTAATCCTTCTTAAGCCTTTTTTACCTTAAGCATGTCACACTCTAAACCATGCTTTGCCACCTAATCCATGGATGGAGACTTCACCACTCCATGACAGCTGACCCAACTGATCCTCTCAGCCCAAAATCGAGGCCATGGGGAGGTGCACCCAACCCAAACCAATGGGTTGACCAAATTGAAGCTAAAATAGCCCCTTCCCCTTTCTACTTTGATTCAACCACTTTACACATGTCAAACCTCGATTGAATACACCAAACCCCCGCCACGACCCACACGAACAGGATGGTGACCGAGTGCACGGCCGGCCGGCCACCGGGCCGCCGGAAAACACCATGGCCGAAACCTCGGGAGGAGCCAAACTTTGGAATTCTCCCTTGCTCGAGCTGCCCCATGTCTAGTGGTCACCATGGTCGTTCTTCTCCTCACCAGAGCAGGTGATCCCAAGCCCTAACTCCCCACGAGAGGCCCTCCAGCCATGCCTATTTAAACACCACCCCCTCACGGCCATGAGAGGAGAGTTGCACAAACCTTGCCAAAACTACGCCAAAATTGTTCCGGACCCCTCCTCATACACGAGCACTTGATCCCCGGTGAGATCCCCCTGCCATTTCTTCTCTGTGAGCTCGATTTCGAGTTGAAATCCAAGCCCAAAACCAGGACACTTCCCCACGGTGAACCAATCCCCAAATTGATTGGTCCTACACCTTCACCGGACCGAGGGAAGGTGTCCACCAGCAAAAGCCCCATCTCCGAGGCCACCCGGTTGCTCCGGACTCCAAGCTTTGTGATCGAGCTGTGGTCGAAGTTCAACCTAGACAATTCACCGGACCGAGGAGACTTCATCCGGAGCTTGCCGGGATCCGATCGAAGGTGCAACAACTCTCGGATCGAAGCTTCACTTCTCCGAGCAAAGGTATGAGCTAATTCTTCATCCCGAGCTTCGGAGATTCTCCATTTCAAATGCCTTAATTTCAATGCATGTTTACCGTATGGATGTGTTCGTCTCTTCAAGACGAATCCATAGAGCATAAGAACACGAAAATCCATTGAGAATCGAGTGAGTTCTTAGGGTTAGAGTGTGGACGGTCACGGGATCACACCAGTCATGGACGATGAACGGATGCCGTCCATTTAATACACGCGCGAACGGACGGCTCAGATGGCGTCGGACCAGGAGACGGTACGAGAACCGCGGGACCCGGGCTGCTGACTCAGATGGCGGCGTCGAATGGGAGCGCGCCACGCGGCATTTCGGAGCTGCCGAGGTTGACGCGGCGCCGCGTGGATAAGTAGATAAATAGGAATATTTTCCATTTATTTAATTCCCAGAACTTTAAAAATCCATATCTTTGTGTAGAAAAATCACAAAAATAAAATAAAAATACCCTCTTGCTCAGTGAATAAAGGAGAATAATGTGGAAAAGAAATTAATTAATTTTGTCCAGTATTTTATTTTTAATTAATTATTTACTCCTGCATTGTTTTAATTCTCCATGCATGTATACAATTCACCATGGCATGAGACTATAGGGCTTTTGAAGCCTCTGAACTTAGGGACATTCCCTGAATTTTCCAAGGTCAGAGGCCATCTCTGTGAAAAGTTATTGATTTTTCAAATGCATGTTGCTGATTTAAGTATTTTAATTTCAAAAATTAGCATGTTGTGAAATAAATTCTAGGAAAATTTGGTGATGTTCCTTATGACCAGAGAACCCTAGGAAAAATAGGATTTGAGTTAATTCACTTAAATTAACCCTAATTGGCTCAAACACCCAAAATAGACCCCTAACTAATTAGAGTTAACCATAGATCAAATTGACTTGAAATCAATTCTCCACTGACCTTTAGGATCAGAGGAACCCACCATAAAAATTTGAGGTCAATTGGACTTGGTTAGCCCCACTAATTGGGTTGATTAAGCCACGTAGCCATTTTAAACTTTAAAAATTCATAACTTTCAAAATATCTTTCAAAAATTCACCAAATTGGTTTTGGAGTCTCTCTGATATCAGGGGAGTTTAAGAAAATTAAAATTTCAATTTTCTAAAAAAGTTGATTTTTAATATTATTTTAATATTTTTAATAATTAAAAAATAATAAAAATCACAAAAATAATAAAATTCACTAAAATGTTATATTTTGAATTTTAATCACTTAGGAACAGGTCCCATATTTTTCCTAGGTCTATTTAGTGAGATATTAATTTTTAAAGCTCTAGGGTAATTTTAAAATTAAAAAAAAATATATTTTCTAGCATTTTCACCAAAATAATTATAATAAATCAAAGAAAAATCAGAAAATTGCAAAGTTTAGTTCTCTGGAATCCTTGATATCAGAGAGAATTTTAAAAATTATAAAATTTATTTTTCAACATTTATTTTATTTTTAAATTAATTAATACTCCAGAAGTTAAAATAATTCTAATAAATAAAATATAATTCAAAAAATTACAAAATTTGGTCCAAGTGGTCCTCTGGTCATTAGGAGTGTCCCCTAATTTTCTTAAGGACAGAAACTTTCCCTTGGTCATATCATTGAATTTTCCTTGGAAATTTCTCTTTTCTACTAAAAATAATTATATAAATAAATTAAATGCAGAAAAATCACATTTTCTCCTCTCATGTCTTTATTGACATATGAGTGAAGTCTCATAAAAATTTCAAGTTCATTTGAGTTCAATTTAGTGAGTTATGAAATTATTAGGCTTAAAGGGCAAAATGGTAATTAAAATTTTAACCCTTAATTAAAACTTTAGGTTTAATAAAAAATTAACAAGTAAAATATTTGATCCTAATCTGATTTGGATGATTGAAATTTAATAATTAAAGGGTAGAAACCCATTAAGCAATTTAAAATGATTAAACTTTAAGTAAATAATTAATTGAATTTGGAAGAATAATAAATTTGGAATTATTAAAATAGGGATATTATTAGGAAGAGATTTATTCTTTAATTTAAAAATCCCTAAATTAATCATCTCATTAATACTCAACTCTTAATTAAAGTGATAACTCAAATTTAAAATATTAAAAGACTTAATCATTAAATTAAATTAAATCATTAAACTCTTTCAAAAAATTTCAATTAAATTAAATTAAATTAAGATTAAAAGTTGAATTAAATTAAATTAAAATTAAGTTAAATTAAATAAACAAATTAAATTAAATTAAATTAAATTAAATTAAATTAAATTAAATAAATAAATAAAATTAAATTAAATTAAATTAAATTAAATTAAATTAAATTAAATTAAATTAAATTAAATTAAATTAAAAATTAAATTAAATTAAATTAAAATTAAATTAAATTAAATTAAGAAATTAAATCAAATAAATTAAATTGAATTAAATTAAATCAAATCAAATTAAATTAAATAAATTAAATTAAAATAAATTAAATTAAAATAAATTAAGTTAAATTAAATAACATCACTTAAGACATAAACCTAAAATAATTTGAACACTATTCCAAACTTAAATCATTAATTTAAACTTAAATTTGAATCACAAACTATTAAATATTATTTTGCCCTTAGGAGCTTTTATTATCATAACTCCTAAATGGAATATCAAATGAAGTGACACTTCACTTATAAGGATATTCAAACATCCTAGTTCACCGAGCAAGTTAACAAAACTTGAAAACCTCGGACGATCGATTCATTTATATAATTAAATTCTCTTGGACTTAAAACAATCCTAGAAATATTGAAAAGATGTTTAAGATTCTTCTTAAGCACTTCCTCGATATGATAGGATATTACTAAGAACAATTGAACTTAATTGTTCTTTGATGAAGAAAATCGTCTTCAAACTAAAAAACACAAAGAACCTAGACGTCATAGGAAATGACTAGCTATAGGATTAGGAATTTGGTAGAAAACCATAAACCTTTTCCCTCAGCTTTACCTAGGAACTTGCTTAAATATTCTAACTATGTTTTAAGTGCAGCTCGGAATGACGGGAAGATCCTCCAGGTACGCTTTTATTTTATTGCAATTTATTTTATTGTAATTTATTTAATTGCATCGTATTTATTTTTCTTGCAACAGTTGCATGAAAACCCACACCTTTAGGACAGAAACCAAAACTGAAACCCATAACTAAATTAAAAGACACTACAAGATAAAATTCACCTTCACAACATTTCAAAATATAAGACAACTCAAAATTTAATCACAAACGAACACAAAACTACAACTACAACTAAATTAAAACGTCTCGTTGAATGATCGGGAATACCTCGGATGATGTAACCCACGTGTTGCTAACGGGATTTCCACGGTCTAAATGAAAGTGCGGAACTCATTTAGTTGAGTTTAGTAAATTCATCCGGACTAAGTGAATTCGATGAAAATAACGGTGCCGGGATGACGGAACCGTGGGATCTTAATCGGTTCGTTTAATCAACTTTAAGATCTGTTTTAATTAAAACATAAAGAACACTTGGAAATTAAGACTTCTCTAAACCGAACACTTCTCTCATCTCCCGATTTATGATTTCCAAAACTAAACCTCCGCAACAACAAGGAGCTCGGAGCATGGTGGGCGGCACGGCCATCGTCGTCGGCAAAACTTGAACCTACTTCGACAAAACTTTCTTAGTATTAAATAACAAAGCCATAGGACTTCGAGGTAGCTTGCACTAGTGCGACATAAATCCTCGACTTTTCGTTAGGCATTTGCATTGCAAATTAAGCCCTAACCGGTCTTAGGATTCCGAGGTAGTCGTCCGATGCGACATAAACCCTCATATCTTCTAGGCAATTTGTATGATTCTATCATATAAATATAAGCCCTAATTAACTAAATTGGCAGGATTAAAACATTAAATAAACAATAGGACTTTCTTAAATCCAAGCCAAACAATAGGATAGTCGGGAAATTACCGAAGTTCACTTCGAATCCATAATTTCTCCTACTTTTCTTCCTTTGAATTTCCAAAATAAAATGTTCCAAATTTGATCCATTCCCTATTGAAATTCAAAATTCAACCCCTTGAAAACTTAAACTTTGAAATTCTTGAGAGCAGAATTATTGATTATTATCGAGAGTTTTCTTAGGTGATTCCCGTCACTTAAGATGTAATTAACTATAGGGGCTTGCCCTTATAGGGAACTTTAAGAACCCGAGTAATATAAACCACTGTTTAATAGTTTCATATTAAGCGAGGGAATTTGTCGGCTTATAAAATTGGTTCGCAGACCAAACGGATGTCACAAACCTTTCTAGTTTATTTAACCGAGCCCTATTATCAAGCAGTGTGTCTATTCTTCGGGATAGATACACGGTTTGTGGTGCGGCGCTCGTTTATATAAACTATTCGGGATGTGAGATCAGTTTGATTTCATATCTTAAAATTTTCAAATTTAAAATTATTTTCAAAATCAAATACTACTTTTCAAATTATTTATTTAAATTAAATTAAAATTCGCCGACAATTTCTGTAGGCGACTCCCTTTTCAAAATAAAACACATAACCTAAAAAAAATATGCCGACAAAATCAACTATCAAACTTTTCAAAATCAAAACATACTTTCAAAAGCCAATTAAAAAAGTAAAAAGATAATTTTCTTATTTTTTTAAGGATTTTTCACTTTCCTTGTGGGTTCGATATCTCGGGGCTTAATCAGAAAATCCTATATTACTTGATAAATGATATGTATACTTGAGTAGTATCCACATTATAAATCATAATTTTCATATCAAAATCATAAGCATATATATCTGGCAGAGAAAAGTTTTTGTCGCCATTGCCAATTTTCATATCATAATTGTAAGTATAAATATCGTGTGGATCAAACATTCTGTTTGCTTGGAGCTCGCGGGCATCAATTTCCAAGTATGCTAATGTCCGAAGATTCATTATATCGATCGATGCTCCCGGATCAACTAACATTCTGGAGAGCGTGAACTTTTCGATAGTGACTGAGATGTACAAGGGTCGGTTGTGATCAGCTGTCCCGAGCAGTAGGTCATTGTCCGTGAAAGTAACACCGTACTATCCTTTTAACGAGCAAACCTCGTCTAAGAAATTACCGGCCATTTGAGCTAATTAAATTTCTGGATCAAGTAAGGCCTTGATCAGAGTCTCCCTCATTTCCTTTAACAAGATCAGAGCATCATTGATGTTTAGTTTGGTTGGTAGCTTCCAAAGATGGGTTAGCACGTTATAATCTGCTTTATTACGAGACTCATCAGCCTCTTCCCAAATGGGAAATTCTTCCACCGGGGTTAGTTCTTCCTGAGCAACCACTTGCTTTCCTTAATCCTTTGGTCCCATTCTCAGGGGTAGGACTTTTCCACTCCTCAACTTTACTTCTGTTATCTCTTCTAAATATGGTGCTGGATCTGTCGGTGTCCTTTCTTGAATCAGAACGACTGGCTCTTCTGGAGCTGCTTCGAAATCTGATAACTCCAATTATATCGCAATCGGAGCTCCTCGGAACTCATAAAGGAACTCGTCGCCTCATGGGCTTTTGTAGCTGCTCATGTAGACATCCTCTCCTTCATCGCTGTCGTCGAGGTTTTGTATGATTTGAGAATCATTATTCATATTGAAATTGAGATCTGGGTTAGGTTTGTTATCGTTAGTTACATAATCGTTAGAAAACGTCAAAACGTAGCCAACACCATAACTCTTATCGTTATAATACCGCACAGGGGCAAACAAATAATCATACAGAGTCAGTGGTCCGAGGGATTTCTCTCCAGAATCAGAAACAACCATCCTAGGAAAAGTAGCCCCTACTCAACTCTTCGGAGCCTCGGTCTTCTCTTCTTCTGCGATCTCCTCCTCCTTCTGTGGTGGTTCTTCAATTGCAATTAATGGAGCCAGCTTAGCGAGTTTCAAACTTTTAATTGAAGCGCGCACCGAAGTAGTTTGGTTGTGATCCAATATTTTCTTCGAAGACTTCGTCCAAACAGTACTCCATCCATCGTCAGTCGTGTACAGGTCTATTGAAACAACAGGATCTGTCGAAATGACATTAACGGAATGAGCTTTTTGGGGTTCCTTCATGTATTCTTTCGGGATAATTATAATCCCTCAACAAAAATTATACTCGAGCCATTTCTTGAGGGTGAAACAATCTTTTATTTTTTTCTAAGCATCCTATGGTAAGGGTAATAATTTGGATGATCTTTCTTGTCGACTTCCTCTGTCCTCCTGGGCTCTAGCAGCTGAAAATCAGACGTCTTACTTAAACTGTGAACATTTTGGCCACTGCTTCTTCTTGAAGGGGTATTTCTTATTCAAAAGCTCGTGCAGGCCATGTCTTGGGTTAGGCGGTGGTTGATCATGACGTTGCGGTGACTGATAACTTGGTCGAGGCTGTTGATAATTCAGCTGGGGTTGTTGATAATTCCACTGCGGTGGTTAAGAACTTGGTTGTGGCCATTCAGGTTGTATCTACACAGATCGTTTACCCTTATCCACTACCGCGAAGATTCTAGATTTCTTCTCAAATGCCTTAATTGGCTTCTACTTATCAGCTTTATCGACGAAATACAGTTGTTTTGCTTCCTCTTGCAAGTTCCCGGCCTTGCTAAGCAACTTCTCGAATGTCTTAATTGTGAATCTTTTGAGGAGAAGTGTTCTTGAGCCATGAATACTCTTCAGTAAGATATTGACTGTGTGCTATTCATCGAGTTGTGGTCCAAACTTCATGCTTAGATTCCTCCATTGAAGGATGTAGTGGACCAAGGTTTCGTTCGGCTTTTGTTGCTGCACCACTAGATCACCGATAGTGATGTGGTGTTAAGCCCCATCAAACTGTTTAACAAAAAATATTTTCCAATTCTGAGAAAGTCTTGACCGAAATATTTGGTGACTTTGCATACCAATCAAAGGCGATCACTAACAAGCCACTTACGAACTGGCGAAATAGCAAAGCATCACTCCCACTGGCGTTGCAACAACTAGCACGAAAAATGTATGACATGCTGTCGAGGGTTTCCCATACCATCAAAAGTCTTAAAAAGAGGTGGTATGAAGCCTTTTGGATATTGAACTGCATTAAATTTTTTAGGGTAAGGTCTACCCATCTAAACAGATGCTCCACTCTTGGACTGGGCTAGAGCATCTCGCACCTACTGTTCCACCATGTTCTTAATATCCTTTTCTGGTAATACACTTTGATCGGAATCTTTCTTTGGCTGCTCATCTTCGTTGACTGATATAACTTCCTTTCCTCCATCCACAAAGTGAATGATTCGGGGACGTTTCCTTTTGGGGTTGACGATGACTTTGAAGCGTGGCCAGAGAAGCCGACATCTCCTCCATCTTCTTCTCCATTCAATAAATTGTATTGTCCTTCTCCCGAAGATGTAGCCTCACTACCGCTGGGTCATCTCCCTCTGCAGATGCTGGAGCTCCCAATAGAGTTGACGATGCTCGAGTCTCGACCATGTTGATTTCGGTAAATTCTTCATCCATGAATTCAGACAGATCTTCTTTATTCCTTATTTCTTCTTTTTTTTCTTTCACCAACCGTTGAATTTCAGTTCTCAACTTTCCTATAGTAGCTTCGAGTGGTCTCTTCCAAATAGTCTCGTAGTTATCGGGTTACGACTGCCGAATTTCAACTTCCAGAGTTATCTTCAAGGCCGCGGCACTCTCTTCAGATTCGGGCTCTCTAACGAGACTTCTCTTCTCAGAGCGTTCTTCCAGTATCGGTTCAGTGATAATAGGTTGCCACACCATCTATCTTGAAGTTGGGAGCCTAGAACTGGATGGTCTGCCGTACTGCACGTCAGTAGGTGGTGTGTTCTTTAATATGATGACCTGATACAATGATAGGTGACCTCCTTTCAATACTTTGTATCTTCTTTCTTGGTGAGCAGTGACCGGGGTTACCGATACTCCTAAATTATATAGTATTTTTATGCACATTTTTATACCAATTTTTTATGATATTGCACTTTAATGGAAGTTATTTTGTTTTTTCTTCCATGTATGATGACAATGAGTGATTATGATGAAAGGAGAAAAATTGAATCAAATTTGGAGCAAAAAAAATGAAAAATGAAAAATTTGGGCACTGGCAGCTAAGCGCCGCTGGGCCGGCACTTAGCCGCCACAGTTAAAAATCGAGTTTAATTTGAATTTGGCACCATTTTCAAAGGGGATGGGATGCAACTCTTGTGATAACTTCCATAACTTCCTTTAGGCGGCAAGTTGGAATGAAGGGGTGCATTCTTTGGTGGATACATTGAATCTGGATACATTTTGAAGAGACACCAAGGCACCTTTTGGTTTAATTTTTGAAGAGAGTCTTAGGAAAAATTAGGAGCTCTTCCTTTGCATTTTGAAGAGAGTTTTAATTAGGATTAGGAGTAGAGAGTAGAAGAGAGCTCTTCCTTTGCGTTTTGAAGGGTTCTTCAATTGCATTTTTACAGAGTTTTTATTTTAGTTTTAATTAGGAGTATGAGTAGAGAGTAGAAAAGAGAAAAGCCTTCTTCTTTTGACTTCTTTTCTTTCCTTTAGTTTAGTTTTTATTGAAGTCTGAAGTATGTATTCTGAGTTATCGGAGTTGGGAGACTTGCTCAAAGGAGTAGTTTAGTGAAGAGTCATAATTTCAGTGGAACTTCCTGAGTCTTGTGAAGAGGATTTTCAGATAAGTGTTTACTTTTATTCTTTCATTTAGTTTTTAATTAATACTTGTTTTTGTTTGTTGTTTTTGTTATGGTTTTTAATTTCAAATCAACGTATTTTGGTATTTTCTCAATGCATTTTGAGTAGTTTACTTTGTCTTTTTCCTTCTTAAATGAAGAAGTAAGTAATTCATGAAGAATTGTTGTGGAAAGTATATGTGTTTAAAGCTGTAAAAAGTTGTGAGAATTGATTCTAAAAACTTTATTTACTTCTTAATTTGGCCTGTTAAGATGTAAAATTTGTGGTGAGATTATGTAAGATCTAATGCGGTATTGTCTCATAAAAGTTAGTAAGAATCACATGCAATTATATGGGTAAAAATTATAGTTCATAAAACTGAATGTAATATATTAGAAGTTGTTTTTAAAAGGGCAGTAAAATTAGAGGATTTTTAGTGTGACAGGCTAAAAGCCCCTAATTTAGTTTGAAGTTTTGATTTTTGTTATGAGAAGTTAGCCCCCAGGTGGAGGGAATCGAGGGACTCTAGAGTGAGAGCTGGTATCTTCCCTACCTAACCATGTTCAAAATGATAAAATTTTAAATTAACCAATGTTCTTTGTAGAACCAACTAAGGGTAAAGAATACATTTGCTTCTATTTTTCATAGTAAATTTAAATACTTCCACAACAATACTTTCATAATTATTACTACTTTATAAAAAAAAGAAAAAGATATTCTAGTTAATTGTGCTTTTCATACCAATTCTTGTTAATAGTGTTTTTCATATCAATTCTAGTTAATAATGTTTTTCATACCAATTCTAGTTAATAGTGTTTTTCATACCAATTCTAGTTAATAGTGTTTTTCATACCGTGTTTACAGTTATTATCATTTTAATTTCATTGTTTGACTTTTATAAGAAAATTTAAAGAGTGAAATCAACTATCAAACTTTTCAAAATCAAAACATACTTTAAAAACCAATTAAAAAAAGTAAAAATGTAATTTTCTTATTTCTTTAAAAATTTTCACTTTCCCTGTGGGTTCGATATCTCAGAGCTTAATCAGAAAGTCCTATATTACTTGATAAACGATACATATACTTGCATAGTATCCCATATAATAAAATCGTAATTTTCATATCTAAATCATCAGCACATATATTTAACGGGGATCAATTTTTTAGCGCACATATAAGTATCCGGCGGAAATAAGTTTTTGGCACCGTTGCCGGGGAAAGAAATTAATTAAAATTACATTTTAAAGAAAATTAAGAAATTTTAAGTTTTTACTTTTCTTTGTTTTTGTTTGTGTGTTGTCTTTTATTTTGTTTTATTTTTGTATGCGTAGTTCAGGTTCTGAGGGACTTGTGCCTTGTGATTCTGAATTAGAAAGAACTATCAAAAAAATAAAAAAAATAAAAAATATAGAAAAAGATAAAAATATTCAAGAAATGACAAATCATCAAGATCAAATTGTTGGCATCCATCAAGAATTAAGACCTTTAAGAGATTATGTTAACCCTACAGTGGATGAACTTTGTTGTAGTATACAAAATCCTACTGTAGCTGCTAATTCTTTTGAGCTTAAACCTGCTATTATCCAAATAGTGTCTAATAAACAGTTTGGGGGAGCAACAACTGAAGATCCTAATTTACATCTTGCTAATTTTCTAGAGTTGTGTGCTACTTTTAAATATGATGGTGTTTCAGATGATGCTATTAGACTTAGAAATTTTCCTTTCTCACTAAGGGATTAAGCTAAAATATGGTTACATTCGTTAGTATCTGGATGAATTAGAATTTGGGGTGAACTGTCACAAAAATTCCTTGCTAAATATTTTCCACCATCTAAAACTGCTAAGTTGAGAAATGATATTACATCTTTTTGTTAGTTTGAAGGGGAATCAATATACGAAGCATTGGAAAGATTTAAAGATCTCCTCAGGAAATGTCAACATCATTCGATACCATATTGGTTAATAATTCAAAATTTTTATAATGGATTAGTTGGATCTCTTAGATCGATCATCGATGCTGATGCTGCTGGATCATTAATGTCTAAACCATTTTCTGATGCTTATGCTTTAATTGAAGAAATGGCTACTAAAAATTTTTAATAGCCTTCTGAAAGGTTAAATCCTAAAAAGGTAGCCATTGTTTTTGAAAATGATGCTTTTACAATGTTAGCAAATCAAGTTACTGTTGTTTTAAAGAAGATAAACCAACTGGGGATGAATGTTTCTCAGCCACATTCCATGATTGAAGAAATTTCATTAGGCCAAATGGTTGATTCTTATTCTTCACCAGAAACTGTGAATCCTATAATTAAGGCTAACAACCCTTATTCCAATTATTATAACCCAGGTTGGAAGAATCATCCAAATTTTAACTGGCACACCAATAATCAGGGTGGTGTTAATCAACAATGGGGGAACCACCAAGTAAACCCATTGGGGAATTGGAACAACCAAGGAAATAATAATAATAATAGATTAACTTATCCTTCAGGTTATAAAAATGCTTTACAATTGAAGGAGAAAAAGTTGTCTATTGAAGAAGTGGTATCAAATATGGGAAATCAGTTACAAATTCAAGGAGCAACCATCAGAAATATTGAAAATCAATTGGGAAAAATTGCAAATGCCTTAAGTAATAGATCCCAAGGAATGCTTCCAAGTAATACTGAAATAAATCCAAGAGAAAAGAATAAAGAACAAGTAAAAGCAATTCAACTGAGAAGTGGTAGAGAAATTGAAGATAGAGTTCAAAAAGAAACTAAAGTAGAGAAAGAAGAGATTGAATAACCAAAAGAGGACGCTCCGAGAGGTTTGGAAAGTCCTGTTTCTCCACCTAAGGTTGATTTAGAAAAACCACCACATCCATTTCCTCAGAGACCTTCAACAAAAGTTTGACAAGTAATTTTCAAAATTCTTAGAGATATTTATAAGGCTTACTATTAATATTCCATTTGCAGAAGCCTTAGAACAAATGCTAAGCTATGCAAAATTTATGAAGGATATTCTTGCCAAGAAATGGAAGTTTGAAGATAATGAGACTGTTGCGCTTTGTGAGGAGTGTTGTGCAATAATTCAGAAAAAGCTTCCTGAAAAGCTTAAAGATCCTGGTAGTTTCACAATTCCATGTGCAATCGGAGACAGATTCTATGGAAAAGCTTTATGTGATTTAGGTGCAAGCATTAACCTTATGCCTCTATCAATATTCAAAAGACTGGGACTAGGAGAAATAACCCTAACTACTATAACTCTACAATTAACAGATCGTTCAATCACATATCCTAAAGGAGTTATAGAAGATGTTTTGGTTAAAGTAGATCGATTTATTTTTCCTGTTGATTTCATTGTGTTAGATATGGAGGAAGTTAAAAAGATACCTATAATTTTGGGAAGACCTTTCCTAGCTATAGGCCGAGCCAGGATAGATGTGCAAAAAGGGGAATTAACGATGAGGGTTAATGATCAGACCTTTACATTTAATATTTCAAAATCGATGAAATATCTTGCTAGAGGTAAAGAAGATGAATGTTATAGGATGGATGTTATCAAATATTTGAGTGAATGTCACTTCAAGTCAACATATGAAGAGAAATTTGAAAGAGAAGAATTGGAACATAAGCATGAAGTGGAGTTACATGATTCTGAAGATTTTCTAGAGGAAGATATAAAGTATGTTTGTGAAAGTTTTGAATTGTTGAGTTTGACTGAAAAAGATGAATCTTATGGTCCATCAATTGAAAAACCTCCTGAACTTGAGTTTAAAATGCTTCCTAATAATTTGAAGTATGTTTTTCTAAGTGAATCCTTAACCTTCCCAGTTATAATTTCCTCTCAATTAACTGAAAAAGAAAAAGAGAGTTTGTTTGAAATTTTGAAGAAGCACAGGAAAGCCTCTGGATAGACAATTGCTGATATTAAAGGAATCTGTCCTTCAATTTGTATGCACAGAATTCTTATGGAAGATAATTACAAATCGCGGGCTGATCCCCAAAGGAGATTAAATCCTATCATGAAAGACGTTGTTAAGAAATAAATTTTAAAATGGTTGGATGCTGGAATTATCTACCCTATTTCAGATAGCGCAAGGGTTAGTCCTATTCACTGTGTTCTTAAGAAGGGAGGAGTGACGGTGACTGTTAATGAAAAGAATGAAATAATACCAGCAAGACAAGTTACAAGTTGGCGAATATGCATTGATTATAGAAAATTAAATCTTGCCACAAGGAAAGATCACTTTTCACTCCCATTTCATGATCAAATGTTGGATAGACTGGCTGGGCATAAAGACTTTTGTTTTCTACATGGATATACTGGTTACCACCAAATTCAAATTGCTCTTGAGGGTCAAGAGAAAACTACGTTTATCAGTCCTTATGGTACGAGAATGCCTTTGGTTTATGTAATGCCATTGCTACTGTCGGCATATTTTTAGGTTGGGTGTTTTATTTTTGAAAAGAGGTCACCTACATAAATTGTCGGCGAATTTTTAATTTAATTTAAATAAATAATTTGAAAAGTAGTATTTGATTTTGAAAATAATTTTAAATTTGAAAATTTTAAGATATGA
Source organism: Papilionanthe hookeriana x Papilionanthe teres (assembly GCA_022702705.1). NCBI lineage: Eukaryota > Viridiplantae > Streptophyta > Magnoliopsida > Asparagales > Orchidaceae > Papilionanthe > Papilionanthe hookeriana x Papilionanthe teres. The sequence continues at coordinate 105,509,686 of CM040428.1, read as the reverse complement.
AATCAAACTGATCTCACATCCCGAATAGTTTATATAAACGAGCACCGCCCACAAACCGTGTATCTATCCCGAAGAATAGACACACTGCTTGATGATGGGGCTCGATTAAATAAACTTTGTGACATCTGTTTGGTCTGCGAACCAATTTTATAAGCCGACAAGTTCCGCTGCTTAATATAAAGAAATTAAGCAGGGTTTATATTACATAGGTTCTTAAAGTTCCCTATAAGGGCAAGCCCCTATAGTTAATTACATTTTAAATGAAGTGAATCATTTAAGAAAACTCTCGATAATGATCGGTGGTTTTGCTCTCGAGAATTTGAAAGTTTAAGGTTTTCAAAAGATTGGATTTTTGGAAATTCAAAAGGGAATGACTCAAAATTTGGAACAATTTATTTTTGAGAATCGAAGGAAGAGAAGTAGGAGAAGCTGAGGATCCAAGAAGAATCTTGGCAACTTCTCAAACTATCCTATTGTTTGGCTTAGATTTGAGAATATCATTTAATGTTTCAATCCTGTCCATTTTAATTAATTAGGACTTATATTTGTATGATAAAATCATACGAATAGCCTTGAAGATGTGAGGGTTCATGTCGTACCAAACGACTACCTCGGAGTCCTAAGACCGGTTAGGGCTTAATTTACATGACATGATCATGCAAATGCCTAACGAAGAGTTGAGGATTTATATTGCACTGGGCAAACTACCTCGAATTCCTATGGTTTTCTTGTTTTAATTCTAGGAATGTTTAGTTGATGTAGATCCGAGTTTTGCTGACTAAGATGGCCGTGCTGCCCACTATGCTCCAAGCTCCTTGTTGTTGTAGAGGTTTAGTTTTAGAAGTCATAAATCAGGAGATGAGAGAAGTGTTTTGGTTTAGAAATCTTAAAATCCAAGTGTTTTTAATATTTTAATTAAAACAAATCTTAAAGTTGATTATAACAGAACCAATTAAGATCCCACGGTTCCGTCATCCCGGCACCATTATTTTCATTAAATTCACTTAGTCCAGATGAATTTGCTAAACTCAACTGAATGAGTTCCACACTTTCATTTAGACTGTGGGAAATCCCGTTAGCAACACGTGGGTTACATCATGCGAGGTATTCCGGATCATTCAACGAGACGTTTTAATTTAGTTGCAATTATAGTTTTGTGTTCTGTTTGTGATTAAGTTTTGAGTTGTTTTATATTTTGGAATGTTGTGGCGGTGAATTTTATCTTGCAGTGATTTTTAATTTAGTTTTTGTTTCAGTTTTAGGGACTACCCTAAGGGTTTTGGTTTTCATGCAACAGTTGTTTATCATGCAAGAAAAGTAAAGTGCATTTGCAATAAAGTAAATTGCAAGAAAATAAAAGCGTACCTGTAGGGTCTTCCCGTCATCCCAAGCTGCACTTAAAACACATGTTAAGGCATTTAAATATTTCAACAAGTACCTAGGTAAAGCTAAGGGAAAGGTTTTGGTTGTCTATCAAAGTCCTAATCCATATGGTAGTCATCTCCTATGACGTCTCAGGTTCTTGTATTTTGGTTTAAGGATGATTTTCTTCATCGAAGAACAATTAAGTTCAATTGTTCTTATAAACATCCTATCATATTGAGGAAGTGCTTCGGACGAGTCTTAAACATCTTTTCAATATTGCTTAGAATTGTTCTAAGTCCGAATGGATTTAATTAACCGAGGTGAAGTAATCATCCGAGGTTTAATTAAGTTTTGTTCTTTTGCTCGGTGAGCTAGGATGTTTGAATATCCTATGAATGAAGTGACACTTCACACTAATACTCCATTTAGGAGTTATGATAACAAGAGCTTTTAAGAGCAAATTGATATTTTTGTGATTTAATTTAATTTTAATTAATGGATTTAAGTTTGGAATAGTGTTCAAGTTGTTTTAGATCTATTTTGAATTCTTTATGTCTTAGGTGATGTTATATTTAATTTAATTTAATTTAATTTAATTTAATTTAATTTAATTTGGTTTAGTTTTAATTTTAATTTAATTTAATTTTTTTTTAATTTTAATTTAATTTAGACTTTATTTTAATTTGATTTTATTTTTTATTTAATTTAATTTAATTCAATATGTTTTAATTTAATTTAATTTAATTTAATTTTAATTTTAATTTAATTTTAAATTTAATTTAATATTTTATTTTTTATGTTTTAAAGATGATTCAATTTAAGCTGTTAAAGTATTAATTTAATTGAAATTTTGGAAGGATTTAATTTAAATATTTTAATTTTGATTTAATTTAATGATTAAGTCTTTTAGTATTTTAAATTTTGAGTTTGAATTATCATTTTAATTAGGAATTAAGCATTATTGAGGTGATTAATTTAGAGACTCTTAAATTGAAGGATAAATGTCTTCTAAATAATATCCCTATTTTAATAATTTCAGTTTTTATTAATCTTCCAAATTTCATTAATTAAATGATTAAGGTTTATTCTTAAAAATGATTGATGGGTTTCTACCCTTTAATTATTTAAATTTCAGTCATCCAAATCAGATTAGGATCAAATATTTCACTCTTTCATTTTATTAAGCCTAAAGTTTTAATTAAGGGTTAAAATTTTAATTACCATTTTGCCCTTGAAGCTTAATAATTCCATAACTCACTAAATTGAGCTTAAATGAATTTGAAATTTTTATGTGGCTTCACTCACATGTCAATTAAGACATTAGAGGAGAAAATGTGGTTTTTCTGTATTTAATTTATTTATATAATTATTTTTTGTAAAAAATAGGGATTTCCAAGGAAAATTTAATAAGATGACCAAGGGAATTTTTCTGTTCTTAAGAAAATTATGGGGCACTCCTAATGACTAGAGGACCATTTAGACTAATTTTGGTGATTTTTTGAATTTTATTTTATTTATCATAATTATTTTGAATTTTGGAGTATTAATTAATTTTAAAAATAAAATAAAGGTTGAAAAATGAATTTTATATTTTTCAAAAATCTCTCTGATATGAGGGAAACCAGGGAACCAATTTTCATAATTTTTTGATTTTTCTTTGTTTTATTGGAATTATTTTAGTGGAAAGGTTGAAAAATACATTTTTAATATTAAAAATTACATTAAATCTTTAAAATTCAATATCTTATCCTAGGAACTTAAGAAAAATATTTGGTTTGTTCCTAAGTGTTTAGAATTCAAAATATGACATTGTGGTGATTTTTAATATCTTTGTGATTTTTATTTTTTTTAATTATTAAAAATATTAAAATAATGATAAAAATCAACTTTTTTTTAGAAAATTACAATTTTAATTTTTCTAAGTTCCTCTGATATCAGAGAAGCTCCAAAACCATTTTTGTGAATTTTTGAAAAGTATTTTGTGAGTAATGAATTTTTAAAGTTTAATTTTACCCATTTTTGCTTAAGAGGCTTAATCAACCCATTTGGTGGAGTTAACCAAGTCCAATTGGTTTCAAATTTTTATGTAGTGTTCTCCTATCCCTAGTGAACAGTGGATAATTATTTTTAAGTTAATTTGATGAATGGTTAACCCTAATTAATTAAATTTCAATTTTGGGTATTTATGCCAATTAGGGTTGTCTAAAGTGAATTAGCTCAAAAATTATTTTTCCTAGGTCTCTCTTGTCATAAGAAACATCACCAAATTTTCCTAGAATTTATTTCTCAACATGCTAATTATTGGAATTAAAATACTCAAAACAGTAACATGAACTTGTAAAATCAATAACTTCTCATAGGGATGGCCTCTGACCGTGGAAATTTCAGAGAATGTTCCTAAGTTCAGAGGCTTCAAAAGCTCTATGGTCTCATGCCATGGTGAATTTCCTATATGCATGAAGAATTGAAATAGTGCAGAGAGTAAATAAATCATTAAAAATAAATTACTTAATGAAATTACTTGATTTTTTTCCACATTATTCTCCTCTGTTCACTGAGCAAGTGGGTATTTTTATTTTATTTTTAGGATTTTTCTACACAAAGTTATGAATTTTTGAAGTTCTGGGTATTTAATAAATAAGAAAAATCCCTATTTTCCTACTTATCCACGCGGCGCCACGCCATCCTCGGCAGCTCCGAAGGGCCACGCGGCGGGCTCTGATTCGGCGCCGCCATCCGAATTAGTGCTCTAGGGGCCCGCGGATCATGTCCCATTGCTTCGTCCAGCGCGATCCTGGCCGTCCACTTGATACTCGCGTGATCCAACGGTTCCCAGTCATCGTCTACGACTGGTGTGAACTCGTGACCGTCAACCTTCTAACCCTAATTTCTCACTCGATTCTCAACGGATTTTTGAGTTCTTATGCTCTATGGATTCGTCTTGAAGAGACAAACACATCCATACGGTAAACATGCTTTGAAATTGATTCAAATTAAATGGAGAATCTCTGTAAGCTCGGGAAGAAGAGTGAGTCCATACCTTTGCTCGGAGAAGTGAAGCTTCGATGCGAGAGTTGTGTCACGTTCGATTAGGTCGAAGCAAGCTCCGGATGAAGTCCCTTGGCACAGTGAATTGTCTAGGTATGATTTCGATCGAAGCCCGATCACAAAGCTTGGAGAGCTGGAAGCAATGGCTGGCTCTGGTGAGGGGGCTTTCTTTGGGAAACTTCTCCTCTTGGTGCGGTGAAGGTGTAGGACCAATCAATTTGGAGATTGGCTCGCTTGTGGTGAAGTGTCCTGGTTTTGGGCTTGAATTTCGACTGCGAAATTGAGCTCGCGAGAGGAAATGGCAAGGGATTTCGGTGGGGATCAAGTTCTCTATGTGTAGAGAGTGATCTGGGATGATTTTGGCAGGGTTTCAGTAAGTTTTTGTTCAGCACCTCTCATGGCCGAGACGAGGTGGTGTTTAAATAGAAGAGGGTGGAGGGCCTCCCAGGGGGGTTTAAGGCTTGGGATCAGCTGCTCCATACAAGAGAAGAACAGTCATGGTATTCGGTTGGGCTGGGACACTTCAGCGAGGCGGGATTGAAAAGTTTGGCTCCTCCCGAGGTCTCGGCCATGGTGTTATCCGGCGATCCGGGCGGGTGGCCGGCGAGGCATGGGTCGGCCTCGGGTCCGGGTGGGTCAGGGCTGGAGGTTTGTGCAGGCAATTGAGCTTTGCCATGTGTAAAGTGGATGGCTTGAAATGGAAAGGGTAAGGGCTCATTTTGGGCTCAATTTGGTCAACCCATGATTTTGGGCTTGGTTCACCTCCCCATGACCTCGTTTTGGGCTGGGTGAATCAGTTGGGTCAGCTGCCATGGAGTGGTGAAGTCTCCATCCATGGTGAGGTGGCTAAACTTGGTTTAGTGTGTGACATGGTTATGGTTAAAAAGGCTTAATGAAGGATTAGGAAAGGGGCCCCTCTTTTTGCCATATGGCTTGGTCACATGTCAAACCTTCCTTGGCTTCATATGGCTTGTAAATGGCTTGCTTATGGCTCCATGTGGCTTGGGACGAAGCTTGGTCATTTACATGAAAAAGGGTTTTAGAAATTTTGGTAATTTAGGGGTGATTTGATGGGATTTGGCATATGGCTTGATTTGGAATTATTTCATCATGGATTTGGAACTTAGGAGATGGTTTTATCAAATGGATGATGATAGAGGATTGTCATGTGGGCTTTAGGATGGGCTTGGGCTTTTGAGTTTGGTTAGGAATGGGCTTTTGAATATCCTTTAGAAGTGGGCTTTTAGATGAAAATTTTGCAAAGGGCCATGCCAAATAAATGTTGGGTTTAGTTTAAGGATGTGTCATGAGTGATTTGAGGCAAGTTTGAGGTGGTTTGGGTTTGAATTGGGTTGGATTTGGGTAATTTGGTACATGGGCCATTGTAGGTCAAGTTGGGCTAATTTGGGCCAATGTTGGGCTAGGGTTGAAATTGATGTAAAATTAATGTTGGGAAATGTTTATGGGAGTGTTTCAAAGAGGTTTCAACTTTGGTTGGGTTTTGGTTTTGGGACTTGGGCTTATTTGGGTTAGGTTTGGATTTTGGTCAAAATTGGGCTTTTTGGTTTTGGGTTGAATTTGAGTGGATATTGAGTCCAAATCTTGGGCAAATTATGTTAGTTTTTTTTTTGTGGGGATGTTAGGGAAGGTTTAGAAAAGGTTTGGGGTCAATTGAAGTTGAAATGGTTTTGTTTGGGCTAAGTTTGGGTCATGGGTCCAAATTGGGCTTTAAGTTCAAAAGTGAAATTGGACCCAAATGTCAATCAAATTGAACTTGGATTTGATCTAGATTGATATTGTGGATATTGAATTGGAGTTTAGAATTGAATTGGACCAAAATTGGGGTCAATTGGGTAGGTTTGGTTTGACATTGGGTTCACTTGGGTTAAGAATGGGCTAAATTGGGGGTTTTGGTAAAAGTGGGGTAAATTGACAAAATTGGCCCATGGTATAGTTGGACAAAATAGAATTGGGAATATTTGGGATGTTCTGGAATTTTGTGGGAATTTTCTGAATTTTTGGATTTTTTGGCTAAGAGGGGCATTTTGGGTATTTTGAGGGTATTGGGGGGGTATTTCTGGAATTTTTGATAATTTTGGCTATGGATGATCAATTTGATTGGTGAGGAAATGTTAAAGGTTAATTTTGGGAAATTTTGGGTGATTTGGAAATTTTGGAGGATTTGGGCAATTTTAAGGGCTTTTAGTAGGTTTGATGGGTGTAGGGTCCCGGGGTCAAAAATTGAAATTTTGAAAAAAAGAAGATTGATCAAATATGAGTGAAAGGGAAGCACTTTGATTGAGCCATGAAGCCATATTAAGCCTATAAGAGCCATGAGAGGACTTATTTGAAGCATTCACTATATTGTTCCTAACCCTCTTAGCCAGGGGCTTAGGGGTTAAGGTCCATCCATATGAATTACCTACATGAGTCAAGGAGTCAAGTTGGGTATGGGTGTGGTTTTAGGATCTGGATTGTGTGTGTGAGAGTGTAGAGTGTGAGTGTAGTGAGTGTAGTGAGTTAACCCTCACCAGACCAAGCCACCCAGGGTGGTCCTAAGGGCAAAGAGTCCTATAGGGAACTCATCCTTTAAACCTTCACATTTGATTTCAACCATCTAGGTGATTAGGGGTCTACAATCAAGCTTATGGGGTTTGCAGGGAGGCAAGAAGTGGTTCAACTTTCTAAGGGATGGGTCCCAATTCTAGTCCTCTAAGATAGTCAAAGGAAAAGCCTAAGGCTAGATCCTAAACACTAAAGAGAGAAGACTTCATCGAAAATGAGGTCAACAGCTACATTTCAGAGATGTATGAAGAAGGGATTGATGTTTTTATGGATGACTATTCAGTGTTTGCAATTTCATTTGAATCATATTTAGAACATTTATCTAAGGTTCTAGAACACTGTGAAAAACTAATTTGGTCCTTAACTGGGAAAAATGCCAATTTATGGTAGCAGGAGGAATTGTTTTGGGACATCAGATTTCAGAAAAAGGATTGGAGGTAGATCCTACAAAAATTCAAGTTACATCTAATTTACCTTGCCCAACTAATGTAAGGGGAAGTAAAAGTTTTTTAGGACATGCTAGATTCTACAGGCGTTACATCAAAGACTTTTCAAAGATTACAAAACCTTTATGCCATTAACTGGAAAATGTGCAATTATTAATTTTGATGATGATTGCCTCAAAGCCTTTAGAACATTAAAAGAAAAATTAATCACTGCATCTGTAATAATTTCACCAAATTGGAAAAAACCTTTTGAATTAATTTTTGATGCTAGTGATTATGTTATTGGTGCTGTTTTGGGACAGAAATATGATAAGATTTTCAAAGTTATTCTTTATGCTAGTAAAACTTTTAATGAAGCTCAAATTAATTATACCACTACTGAGAAAGAGTTATTAGCTATAATATATGTCTTTGACAAAGTTCGATCATATTTAATTGGAACTAAATGTGTTGTGCATACTGATCACTCTGCTATCAAATACTTAATGAAGAAAAAATATCTGAAAACCGAGACTGATAAGATGGATTCTTATTTTGCAAGAATTTGACTTTGAGATAGTAGATATAAAGGGTTCTAAAAATCAAATTGCTGATCATTTGTCCAGGCTTGAAATTGAAAATCTCTCTGTGATGTTGAAGAAATTATTGAACATTTTCCTGATGAAAAATTGTTCACTATTAATGAGTGGTGTGTTCCGTGGTATGCAGACATAGTAAATTTTATTGTCAGTGATATTATACCCTATGGTTTGACATATCAAGAAAAAAAGAAATTTTTGTCTGATGCTAAGATTTATTTTTGGGATGACCCATTTTTATATAAACAAGGAAAGGATCTTATAATTTGAAGATGTGTACCTTTAGAAGAGACTTATGAAATTATTCAAAAATGTTATGATTCTGATTATGGGGGACATTTTGGAAGTGATAAAACTGCATATAAAATCTTTCAATCTGGATTTTATTGGTCTACAATTTTTAAGAATGTGAATGCTTATATTAAAAATTGTGATCAGCGTGTAGGCAATATTTCTAGGAGAAATGAGTTGTCCCTCAATTATGTATTGAAAGTTGAAATATTTTGTGTTTGGGGATTAGATTTCATGGGACCATTTACACCATCTTTCGAAAATGTTTATAATTTGATGGCAGTAGACTATGTTTCAAATGGATTGAAGCTATTGCTTTACCTCGATGTGATGCTCAAAGTGTTGCAAAGTTTTTGATGAAGAATATATTTTGCAGAATTGGAATATCGAGATTAATCAAAACTGATGGGGGAATTCATTTTAGAAATGTGATTATTGGAAAGTTAGCAAAGAAATATCATATTAATCATCGCATTGCTACTGCTTATCATCCACAGACAAGTGGTTTGGTTGAATTATCTAATCGTTAAATTAAAAGAATATGAAAAAAGACTGTTAATCCAAATAGAAAGGATTGGTTAATCAAACTGGATTATGCTTTGTGGGCCTATAGGACTGCCTATAGAACCGCTATAGGAATGTCCCCATATTGGCTGATTTTTGGAAAAGCTTGTGATTTACCTATTAAACTTAAGCATAAAGCATTTTGGGCTATTAAAGAGTTTAATTATAATTTGAAAGATGCTGCTGAGAAGAGATATTGCAATTAAATGAGCTTGAAGAGATAAGGAATGAATCTTATAAAAGTGCTAAGATTTATAAGGAAAAGATGAAGTTATGGCATGATCAGAAGATTATTACTAAAAATCTTGTGACAGGATAGAAAGTTTTGCTATATAATGCCAGATTGAGAATTTTTTCTGGAAAAATTAACTCCAGGTGGGTGGGTCCTTTTATAGTGATGAAAATTTATTCCTATGGAGCTGTGGATATTCAAGATCCTAAGACTAGAAAAATATTTAAAGTTAATGGAAATAGACTTAAACCCTATTTTTTAGCGAGCAATCTAAATCTGATGAGAATCTGATGTTGGGTCACTCAGAATGATTTTTGGATTTGTCAGGCTGAAGACGTTAAACCAAGCACTTTGTGGGAGGCAACCCATATTTATCGGTGCGCTTTGCTTTATGTTTGTTTTGTGTGCTTTGTTTGCTTTCTTTTTATGTTTTTAGTGATAGTAATTTAGAGTTTTTAAACTAAATAGAGTTTATTTGACCTTATTTGATGACTTAGAGGATTCAGAATGAAAATTTGGACATATGGCAGACCTGTGCTAAGCGCCGCCTAGTTGGCGCTTAGGCGCCGGAGTTACAAAAAAAATGTGAAAAATGAGATTCTAAAAGCCTAGATCGTGGGGAAGAGGTTTTGGAAGTTATTTTGGAGTTTTAAAATGTCTTGGGGTAGTTTTAACACTTCCTAGGTCTATAAAAAGAACCTGATTTAAGAGAAACACTTGCCCCAAGTTCTATTTTCATTCTTGAGTCTTAAAAAGAGTATTTTGAGTGCATTATGTCTTCCTTGGAGAATGAGATGAAGAAGAAGCAAGATTCTGAAAAGAGTAAGTGCATTAGTGATAGTGATAAAGAGTTATTCAATGGATTTCTCGTTGTTAGTATTCAAGGGTTGCAGAAATGATTACAAAAATTGAAGCACGAGTGACTTCAATGGAAGCAAAGATCAATGAAACTAACTTACAGTTTGAGCACATGGGATGGAAAACTCAAAATGCAATTCAGTCATTCAAGATATGTGGAAGAAGCAGATAAGGTGATGTTTTTGAAGAACAAATGGATTAAAGAAGAAGATGTAAGAAAGAACAATTATCACCCGTTCTATCAAATTTATATTCCAGAAGGGTCCAATGAGATTAATAGTGGTCCGAGATATAATCCGCCTAATGGGGAGTGGAATTAAGTATGTTTTGCTTTTATATGTTTATTGTTCTTATTTGTTTTTTTTAATATGTTTTGTGTTCTTATGTGTTTTGTTTGGTGTGTTTGGTGTTTATGTTTATGTTTTTAAACCCATTATGATGTGATAGTTACATCCAAGAAATCTAAACTTATTAATTTGAGATTAAGTCTCTTGTATTTAGAGAATTTCATCTTATGTATGTGGTTAGAAATTCTAGGATTGTATTAAGTCTAATGTTTGTTTTAATGAATATAAGTTTGTGTTTGTGTGAAATTTGTTTGGAATCGATGAATATTTAACATTCGAATTGGAATATTGGAAGATTTATGGGGATGAGATAATCATTTTGAAGAGATTAAGGGTGATTAATGAAGTGGTTTAAAGCATATACCTTAATTATGAAAATCTGGGTATTGGCGGTTAAGCGCCAGAGTGCCGACGCTTAAAAGCTAGATTTCGCGGCTAAGCGCCTAAGGGTTCGCGCTTAGGCGCCAGTTCGCGAAAATTGGTTCCCACCAATTAAAAAACCGTGAATCGCCATTTTTAACTACCTGTTCATCTTTAACCCATCGTTTTCACGCGAGAGAGTCTAGGGCATCCTTGATTTGGACAATTTAAGAGCCGATCTCAACAAAAATTTATAGATTTGGATTCCTTGAGGTAAGAGCACTACTACTAAGTAAATTTTTTTTTTCACCATGTATTTTGAGTACATTTTGGAAAATCTTAAAATCACTATTCATGGTGAAAATTTGAGGAAAAACTTAAGAAATTGCTTGGATTTAGTGGAAATATCTTTTGGAAGATAATTTAGCAAGTTTAGTTTGATTTTAGAATTTATGGTAAATGTTTCTTGAATTTTAAGAGATGGCTCCAAAGTCAAAGCGCGCGAGAGGAAAGACGAAGTTTGATTCTGACAAATTTATTAGTGCGAAGGATAAGGAATGATACGTCGATGTGTTGCAGTCACGTAAATTGATTCCAGAAAAAGTGTTTTGTAAGTAAGGAGAAGTGATTGAAGATAAGATTGGTAGGAGGAACTGAGAGAACTACTGTTGCTTCTCTACTGTTGTTGTTATTTCTGTTGTTAGAGAATTCTATGCGAATTTGCCTGCATCAAAAGAGAATTTGGTGATGGTTAGGGGGCAGGATGTGAACTTTTCTTCTAGGGTAATTAACACTTTCTATCAACTTCCTCTTGCTATGTTTTGTTTTTATTCTAATTTTCATCCTACGGAGGGAGAGTTAGATGAGATAATAAGATTTTTGACTGATGGAAGAGGATTATGGAAAATAAAAAATGATAGAAGAGTGAATTTTCCTGCTTCCAATTTAAATGCCACTTCTAAGACATGGCATTATTTTATCTCTTCTAAACTGTTGCCTTCATGTCATACTAGTGAAGTAACGAGAGAAAGAGTTATTTTGAACTATTGCAATCAACAAAGGAAGCCTATAGATATTGGAGTGATCATTTATTATTATATTGTGAAATGTGACAGATCTACCACTACTGCAGGTATGGGATTTCCTTCCCTGTTTCATTCAATATGTGAGCAGTTTGAAGTGAAGTTTGAAACCTGGGAAGAGGGACTTCAGGCTTTGAAACCTATCTCCAGTGTAAACATAAGAGCTTACACTGTACATTCAGAATTTGGTTGGAGAGGAGGACTTGATAGGGCTTCTACTGCTTCTGCTGCATCTACTTCTCATGCTACTACTTCATGTGCTTCATCATCTACTGATTCACAGACTGGTTTATTAAGAAGGATTTTGAAGAAAGTGAGTCTTACTTGTGGGCATAGAGAGACATGGATGGTAAGATGGATAATATGGAAAGATATATTGTTAAACATGATGAGTATGAGGAGAATTATTAGCATTATTTGGATAGACCGACTAGAGGTGATCAGAGTGCTGAGATGCCCCCTCATCCATTCTACATACCTTATGTGCCATTCAGGGATTGGTACGAGCAGGATGATGATGATGAGGATGAAGAGTAGATGTATGTTATTAATTTTAGTTGTTGTGTTGTTGGGTTGTGTTATCGTGTATTTTTCCTAGTATTTTGTTTAAAGATTGTGTTGGGATGTGAACTCTGATAGTATGCAGATTATAGTCATACTATTTATCTGTTATGCATATTCAGATGTATTGTTGTTGGATTGATGTTTTTATGTTGCTTTGAGTGTAGTGTGTGTGGTAGTAAATGTTTTAATGTGTATGTTGTACAAGAGTTTTTTTTTTACGGTATACTTTAATTCTAAAACTGTTAGGAGATTAGAGAACACTATAAAAACTACTATTTAGGAAACTGCATGCTTAAAAACTTTACAAAAATCTACCACTACCATTTGTTATTTAATATCAGTCTTTTGAAATTTTTACTTTTCTTGTTATAAAAAGAAAATGTTTTAAAAAATTGAATTTGATTTCACTTTACTCCTGTTGTTTAAATTGTTATACTTGCATATTTAGGATATTTAAATTCCTGCAAGCATGTTATGTTAGTCCTTAATTCTCACTCATGTATCATTTCTTATGCTTAAAGGTTTATCCTAACTAAAAATTAAAGTTTGGGGGGAATTTAAAAAACAAAAATTTTCAAAAATCTAAAATTTTATTTGTTCTCAAGAATACTTAAAATAAATCTTATTTCTTGATTGAGAACAATTATGTATATGAAGTTATATTAGGGAAATAAAAATTTTGAATATAGAAATGAATAAAAGAATTTAGTTGAAAATTTATAGTAATCATGAAAATTTTAAAGTTAAAATTTTCTTAGTGAAGAGATGTTAAATATAGCTATCTTTAGTAAGAAATTTTATATTTTTGGATAAATAGAAGATTTGATTTTTATTCTTCAAAGCTTAAATTTCTTTTATTGAGGAATAAATTTCAAATACTTTTATTATGATTTTTCAGTGAAAGATATATATCTGACCTTTATTTTAAATCGAAGGGTGGAATTCAAAATCATTAAAGGCCTATCTAAATACAGTAATCCTTTCCTTAGAAAAAGAAAAAAAAACAGAAAATGAAAAATAAAAAAGAAAAAGAAAAAAAATGTGAAAAATATTATGTAAAAAGGGAGGAGAAGCTTGAGGATTTAAGGGCCTAATCAACAATTGGTTCCATACCTAAAATTTAACCTATAAGTTCTGAGAAAATCTAAAACTTAAGGTTATAATATAGTAAGTAAAGTTATTTTCAAATAAAGATTTTTAAGAAAGAAAAATAAGATGTTTGAATCCTATATTTTGAAGATTCTACAAATATTTCTGAATTAGATAGAGACTTATATTTGTCATTTTTCTTTACTGAAGAACTTTCTAAACTTTAAGTTGGTCTTAATTACTGAAATTTTTTCTAAATTGGACTATCCCATTTCTAGAACAAAATTTTGTTATCTTCCTAAGAAACTCATTACATAAATTGTATATTAAAATTTTTCTATGAGATTAACTGTCACTTGAGGAAAAGTAACAATTTAAGTTTGGGGGATTTTGAAACACCTAAATTATATAGTATTTTTTATGCACATTTTTATACCTATTTTTGATGATATTGCACTTTAATGGAGGGTATTTTGTGTTTTTCTTGCAGGTATGATAAAAATGAGTGATTATGATGAAAGGAGCAAAATTAGATCAAATTTGGAGCAAAAAAAAAAATGAAAAATGAAAATTTGGGCACTGGCGGCTAAGCGCTGGCCCAACGGCGCTTAGCCGCCACAGTTAAAAATTGAGTTTAATTTGAACTTGGCGCCATTTTCAAAGGGGATGGGATACGAATCTTGGTGATAACTTCCATAACTTCATTTGGGCGGCAAGTTTGAATGAAGGGGTGCATTCTTTTGTGGATACATCGAATCTGGACATATTTTGAAGAGACACAAAGGCACCTTTTGGTTTAATATTTAAAGAGAGTCTTAGGAAAAATTAGGAGCTCTTGCTTTGCATTTTGAAGAGAGTTTTAATTTGAAGTAGGAGTAGAGAGTAGAAGAGAGCTCTTCCTTTGCATTTTGAAGGGTTCTTCCATTTCATTTTTATAGAGTTTTTATTTTAGTTTTAATTAGGAGTAGGAGTTGAGAGTAGAAAAGAAAAAAGGGTAGGATTGAAGCCTTCTTCTTTCCACTTCTTTTCTTTCCTGTAGTTTAGTTTTTATTGAAGTCTGAAGTCTGTATCATGAGTCATCGGAGTTAGTAGACTTGTCTGAGAAGTAGTTTAGTGAAGAGTCAAAGTTTCAGAGGAACTTCCTGAGTCTTGTGAAGAAGATTTTTAGATAAGTGTTTACTTTTATTCTTTCATTTAGTTTTTAATTAATACTTATTTTTTTTTGTTTTTTTTCTTATGGTTTTTAATTTCTAATCAATGTGTTTTTGTATTTTCTCAACGCAATATGAGTAGTTTACTTTATCTTTTTCTTTCTTAAATGAAGAAGTAAGTAATTCATGAAGAATTGTTGTGCAAAAGTATATGTGTTTAAAGTTGGAAGAAGTTGTGAAAATTGATTCTTAAAACTTTATTTACTTCTTAATTTGGCCTGTTAAGATGTAAAATTTGTGGTGAGATTATGTAAGAACCAATGCGGTATTGTCTCATAAAAGTTAGTAAAAATCACATGCAATTATATGGGTAAAAATTGTAGTTTATATAATTGAATGTAATATATTAGAAAATGTTTGTAAAAGGGGAGTAAAATTAGAGGATTTTTAGTGTGACAGGCTAAAATCCCCTAATTTGAGTTGAAGTTTTGAATTTTGTTATGAGAAGTTAGCCCCCAGGTGGAGGGAATCAAGGGAACTCTAGAGTGAGAGCTGGTATCTTCCCTGCCTAACCATGTTCAAAATGATAAAATTTGAAGTTAACCGATGTTCTTTATAGAACCAAGTAAGGGTAAAGAATACATTTGCTTCTATTTTTCACAACAAATTTAAATACTTCCACAACAATACTTTCATAATTATTACTACTTTATAAAAGAAAGAAAAAAATATTCTAGTTAATAGTGTTTTTCATACCAATTCTAGTTAATGTTGTTTTTCATACAAATTTTAGTTAATAGTGTTCTTTATACCAATTCTAGTTAATAGTGTTTTTCATACGAATTATAGTTAATAGTGTTTTTCATACCAATTCTAGTTAATAGTGTTTTTCATACCAATTCTAGATAATATTGTTTTTCATAATGTGTTTACAGTTATTATCATTTTAATTTCATTATTTGACTTTTATAAGAAAATTTAAAGAGCGAAATCAACTATCAAACTTTTCAAAATCAAAACATACTTTCAAAAGCCAATTAAAAAAGTAAAAAGATAATTTTCTTATATCTTTAAAGATTTTAACTTTCCCTGTGGGTTTGATATCTCGGGGCTTAATCAGAACGTCCTATATTACTTGATAAACGATACGTATACTTGCGTAGTATCCCGTATTATAAAATCATAATTTTCATATCTAAATCATCAGCAAATATATTTACTGGGGATCAAGTTTTTGGCGCCGTTGTATTTATCGGGGATCAGTTACCCTCGATCCGAGGGATCTAACTGGTAATCACCCCATCCTTCTCAGAATTTTTGATACGGGGCATCCCTCTTTCGTTGTTAACTTCTCAACCACTGCTAGCAATCAGGCTAGCGGTGCAGTCTTCATCTCCCTCCTCCTATAATCAACGTAGTATGCAGGTCAGGGTAACGGAGCGGCAATCTTTCAGGCATCTTCTTCATTAGAGGCACTAGAGAGAGGGTAGAACCTACTCTCCTCTAGTAGCGGTGAGATTTTTGGTAGCTCTTTGTCTTCCTCGGGAATTTCTTCAAGAATGGCAGCTTCAGCAGCCCTAGTCTTTCTGATCATGGAAATCTTCATGTTCCTGCTCCTCATTTGTGTTTTGGTTAAGGGCATAAGTCTTTAACTGGATCCTATCTCAAAAACAGACAGTGTTGCAGCAAAATTTGAACCCTCCACTATAACAGGCTCACCACTAACTTGGACTTCCTTCCACTTTAGTTTAGCGGGAACCGGAGTAGGTCCAGTGATGATCAGACCAGTGGGGGTAGAGACGACAGTCCTGGGAGTAGCAGCTAATCTCTTACGGACAGCGGTGTTTTCCTCAGCTGGGACCCTCTGCAGGGGAGGAAACTCTTGTGTTGACTTCAGGTTGAATTCAATCACAGGCTCCATAGTTTTCGGTACTTTGGCCATTAGTGCAAAGAGGGTAACGTCTGTGAACTTGATGTCCGTATTATCGAATCCATGTCTGAAGCGAATGACCGCATCATCCGGTAGTTCATCCTTCCTGACTGCCAAGTCCAATCCGTTGGTGAAGGAGAAAATCAGCTTCAACGTGACATCTTCTGTTGGGTAGATTCTGAACGTCAGTTCCATACTATGCTTTCCTCCTTTATAAAACACATAGGACCAAAAAGTATTACTCGAAAAATAGATTTCAAACACATTCTTATTCACTTTCTTAGTTTTTTTTATAAAGTATTTTAAATTCCATTTTGTTTGTTTATTTGTAGTTTAAAAGGTTCGTTAGGAATGAAAAAATTAAAGGAGGAAGGGTAAGGAAAGGTAAAGGACCCAATCCAGAATCGGAAAGGAAGAGAAAACCTCACAAGACTCTTATCTCGATGAACCGCTCCTAAGCTAATACATATTGGGGGTTCACCCCACCTCAGAGAAGCAGAATGATTCCACAACCTCTCTGTATAGGGATGTCTAAACAGTGGCTCCAAAATCCAAGAAGAGTTGACTATACCAGTTCAAGACAGAAGCGAATGTGGTATGGCAACGGAAAGAATGGTAGTTTGATCCAATAGGGGCATGGACTCACTACCGATTTATGAAAGCAAAACCATATGATCAAAATGGAGAGAGGAACTGTCCCCAAGGAGTCGCCAGAAGTTGTAAGCTGTTTTATATTTTTTGAAAAGAGATTTTTAAAATATATTAGAATATACTTAAAATAGTTTAATTTAAAATAATAGGATATAAATTTTTGGAAAATAGTAATATAATTTCAAAAAAAAGAAACGAGATACCGTATATTCAATAGTTTGGATTAGTCGAGTGTAACAATAAAAGTAATGCATTTATTTCAAAGAGTAAACACATCACTTAAATAGTGACACTCAACTAAATAAACTAAACAATCTACGGTATTCATTTAGTCAGCGAAACCAATTTTATAAGCCGACAAGTTCCCCTATTTAATATAAAGAATATAATAGGATTTATCTTACCTGGGTTCTAATGTTCCTTATAGAGGCAAGCCCCTATAGTTAATTACATCTTAAGTGACAGGAATCACTTAAGAAAACTCTCGATTAAGATCAGCAGTTCTGCTTTCAAGAATTTTAATGTTTAATATTTTCAAGATTCGATATTGGAAATTCAAAAGGGAGTGGATCAAATTAGGAACAATTATTTTAAGAGTCCAAATGAAGAGAAGTAGGGGATTTCACGGACCCGAAGTGAACTTCAGTGACTTCCCAACTATCTTATTGGTTTGGCTTGAACTTGAGAGTTTATTTAATATTTCAATCCTTCTAATTTTAATTAATTAGGACTTATACTTTCATGATATGATCATACAAAAATCCTCAAAAATGTGAGGGTTTATGTCGTACCAAACGACTACCTAGGAGTCCTAAGACGAGTTTAGGGCTTAATTCGAATAATATGATTATCAAAATGCCTAAAGAGAAGTTGAGAATTTATGCTGTACTAAGCAAGCTACCTCGAAATCCTATGGCTTAGTTATTTAATTCTAAGGAAGGGTTAAGCTGATGAAGACTTGTTTTGCTGTTGAAGATGGTCGTGCTGACCACTGTGCTTGATCCAAGCTCTTTGTTTTCGTAGATGGTTTAGTTTTTGAAATGACAATCATGGGGTGAGAGAAGCATTTTGGTTTAGATAGGTTGAAAATTGAGATAGCTTAGTGTTTTAATTAAAACAAATCTTAAAGTTGATTAAGCAGAACTAGTTAAGATCCCACGGTTCCATCATCCCGACACCACTATTTTCATCGGATTCACTTAGTCCAAATGAATTTGCTAAACTCAACTGAATGAGTTCCACACTTTCATTTAGACCGTGGGAAATCTTGTTAGCAACACGTGGGTTATATCTTCTGAGGGATTCCCGATCATCCAATGAGACATTTTAAGTTTAATTACAATTGAAGTTTCATTTTGTTGGTGATTAAATTTTAAGTTATTTAAACATGTTGGGTTTGATCATTTTCATGAATTTATAAATGTGGGAAAGTAAGACATTTAATAAATTACGGAATGTAAATTGCAATAAACTTAAATGCATACCTGGTGGGCATTCCCATCTTTTTCATCTGCACTTAAAATACATGTTATGGCATTTATATATTCACAACAAATACCTAGGTAAAGCTACGAGAAGGACCTGGTTATCTACCAAGCTCTATGATGTCTAGGTTGAAGTCCTAGTCGACTACCAAGTCTTATGACGTCTAAGCTAGAATCTTGGTTGTCTATCGAGTCCTATGACGTCTAGATTCCTGTGTTTTATTAAAAATTATTTTCTTCATCAAAGAACAATGAAGTCACACTGTTTTTCTAAAACATCCCATCAAGTTAGGGAAGTGCTCGGAAATTAATTCTGAACATCTTCCTAAACATTTTAGGAACTATTTTAAGTTCAGTTAGTTTCATTGTGGTGATGAATCAATCACCCAGGTTACTCATAGTTCTGGTCTTATTTAACTCGCGCTCAGTGAATTTGAATGTTTGATTATCCTATGAGTAAGGTGACATTTCATTTAATGCTTCCGTTAAGAGTTATAATAATGAAAAGCCTTTAGGGGCAAGTTAGTTCATTAAAGGACCTAGCCAATCTTAATTTAAAGTTTGAGTTAATGGTTTAAAGTGATTTGATTTAGTTATAAAGTTTTGGTTGATCTTTTTAGATGTTTTAAGTTATTTTAAGTTGGAAAAGTATTCAATTTGTTTAATTCAGTTAATTTTTAATATTTTAAATGGTCTTAACATTTTAGATTAATTTTAACATTTTAAACTGATTTAATTTAATTATAATATTTTAATTATGATTTCTTCTGAATTAACCTTAACGTTTTAAATTTGTTTTAATTTAATTTTTAAACAATTTTAGGTTAGTTTTGATATCTTAAGTTTGTTTTAATTTGATTTTCTTACGTCAAATGGGTTTAATGTTTTAAGTTTAATTCGATTATCAATTTTCAAGATTATCACCCTTTTCATTAGTTTCAATTATCATTTTTATAGCTTAATTAATAAGAAATTTAATGATATTTGATCAAATCATTGATTAGGGATTCAATTTAAAGAATTACAATCTGCTTATGTCACATTCCCTAATCTTAATAATTCATGCCTTAATTGATCTTCCAAAGTTTAGGTGATTTAATTAATTAAAGTTTCTTCTTTAATATTTAAGGTGATTAATGAGTTTCTACCCCCTAACTTCCTAAGTTTCAATCATCCATGAGGAAAATTAAGATCATATACTTACCCATTCCCTTTGGTTTAGCCTAGATTTTAATTAAGGTTAAAATTCCTTAATTACCTTTATGCCCTCTTAAACTTTTTCATCTCATAATTTATTAAATTAAGCTTAAATGAATTTGAAACTTTTATGTCACCTCACTCACATGTCATTTAAGACATTAAAGGAGACAATGTGATTTTTTTCATGTTTAAAGTAATTTATATAATTATTTTAGTGGAAAATAGGGATTTTCAATAAAAATTCCACAACATGACCAAAATAAAACTTATGTCCTTTGAAAAATTATAGGAAGTTTCTACTGATCAGAGGACCATTTGGACCAATTTTGATGATTTTTTAAATTT
The DNA here is from genome assembly GCA_022702705.1 of Papilionanthe hookeriana x Papilionanthe teres. Taxonomy (NCBI): domain Eukaryota; kingdom Viridiplantae; phylum Streptophyta; class Magnoliopsida; order Asparagales; family Orchidaceae; genus Papilionanthe; species Papilionanthe hookeriana x Papilionanthe teres. The sequence continues at coordinate 105,489,536 of CM040428.1, read as the reverse complement.
TATTTTATCAATTATAATTATTTTAAATTTTGGAGTATTAATTAAAGAAAAAATAAAATTGAGTTGGAAAAATAAGTTTTATATTTTTCTTAAATCTCTCTGATCCCAAGAAAATTACAGAAATAAATTTTATATTTTTCTTATATTTCTTTGAACTTTTAGAATTTTTTTAGTAAAAGGGTTGGAAAATCCATTTTTAATATTAAAATTTACCTTAAGCCTTTAAAATTCAATATCTTTACTTAGACACTTAGGAAAAATATTTGGTTGGTTCCCAAGTGATTAGGAGACCAAATATGATATTTTAATGAACTTTAATATTTTTATGATTTTTATAACTTTTAGTTATTAACATATTCAAAAATATGTGAAAAAGGAAATTTTTAGGAAAATTCCAATTTTAATTTTCTTATACTCCTCTAACATCAAAGAGCACCCAAAACCAATTTGGTGAATTATTGAATTATTTTTTGGGATTAATGAATTTTTAAATTTTAAAAAAGGTTATGTTATTTAGAAAATTCATTTAATGGGTTAAACCATTTCCAATTAACTTCAAAATTTTTATGGCGATTCCTATTATCCTATGGAACAGTGGAGAATTGATTTTGAGTTATTTCCATTTTTAATTTGTTCTAATTAATTAAAAATTAGTTTGAGATCATCTGAGCAATTAAAGCTATTTTTAATGTTTTAGCTCATGCAATAATTTTCCTAAGTTTCTCTGGTCATAGGGAACCTACCCTAATTTTTTTCGAATTTTTTCAAGAAATATCCTAATTATTGGAATTAAAATGCCAAAATAGACATAAAAAACATGAAAATAGATATCTTGTCATAGGAATCTTCTTACCTTGAAAAAATCAGGGAATGTTCCTAATGACAGAGGGAATAAAAGCCCCATAATCCCAAGTCATTGTGAATTGTGTGTGTGAGTGGAGAATTGATTTAAGATTTACTGTAATTAATTAATTTAAAAAATAAATACTAAGAAAATAATTTTGATTTTTCTTCCACATCATTCTCCTCTGTTCACTGAGCAAGAGGGTATTTTTAAATTATTTTTATAATTTTTGTATGCCAGGTTATGAAATTTTGAAGTTTCTGGTATTTAAATAATTCAGAAAATAAGATTTTCCAACTTAAACCACTCAGCGCCACCTCAACCTACAGTGGCTTCGAAAGCACACGCGGCTTCTTCTGGTTGGGCGCCGCCTTCTGAGTCAGCGCCACGCGTCTCCACGGTTCCGTCTCATCTCCTCATCCGGCGCGATCCTAGCTATCCATTCGTTACACGCGCAATCCAACAGTTGTTGGTCATCGTCTCTGCCTAGTTCAACCCGAGAGCCGTCCATACAAAAACCTTATGATATCCCTCATTTCTCAACCAAATTTCACAAGGTTTGATCTTATGTGTTCATCTAGACAGGGGCTACAAATCCATACGACTAACATGCATTGAATTTAAGCAAAATAAAATGGAGAATCGCTGGAAGTTCGGGAGGAAGAAATGTTCAATACCTTGGCTCTGAGAAGTGAGGCTTCGATCAGAGATGCTCCACACCTTCGTGGTGGTCCAAGGAAGCTAGGGATGTAGCCTCGAGCGATGGTGAATTTTCTGGATTTGAAAGTGACCAGACTCGATTTGGTGTTCTGGCCGATAGAGCAAGTGGGTGGCCTGGTGAAGGGGCTTTCACTGAGGAACTTCTTCTCTACCTCTGGTGAAGGTGTGTGAAGAGTTAATTTGGTTTTTGTTGAGTTTCGGTGGGTGTTCTATTTTCTTGTCTAAAATTAAGCTATGAAACTGAGCTCAATGATTAGGGCAGAAATGTAGTGGGGCTGAGCTTCTCTGTGTTGTGAGAAGGATTGGGAGAAATTTGGGAGGGTTTCTTGCAAAAAAATTTTAGCACTTGGTTTTGGCCGAAAGGGCGTGCTTATATGGCCAGGGTCATTGGGTTGAGCTGGGGGCCAATTGCTGGGTGGATTCAACTACTTAGGTGGAGGGAAAAAGGGCTCCAGTGGCAATTTTGGCTGAGGTGGCCAATTGGTGGAGTTTGGGTGAGTTTAGCTTGGAGGTGGCTCTCGGTTTTGGTTCCCTCTAGTGACTAGGCCGGCCGGAAAGGACAAGGGAGCTGGCCCTCAGGTTAGGTAACTCAGGGGAAGGTTTAATAGCGATTAATCAATTGTTGGGAGGTTTTGGGGTAAGGAAAATGGGAGATTTAGCCACTTAAGGGAAAAAACCCCTAAAATGAGGGACCCTTGGTCCATGGCTCACCTAGCTTGGGTTAGGTTGATCTAGGGTGGTTCCTAGGGTTCACTTGGTGGCTATGGAAAGTTTGGTTTAATTTGGTTAGGTTTGGTCATAGGTTCAATTCGGTTCATTTGGGTTATGGTTGGGCTAACTTAAGTTTGAGCTTGATTTAAGTCCAAAATTCTTGAGTAACATTGTGCACTTGATTGCAATGAAGAATTTTCAAGAAGACTTGGATTGGTTTTGAGTTCAATTGATGGGTCAATTTGGTGGATTTTAAGATTTTGGTCAATTTGTAAAGTTGGATCAGCTTGGGTCTACGTTGGCCTAAGGTGGGTTTTAGACCCAATTAAATGTTTCAAATGGTTTAGGGGAATGTGGTGAAGAGTTCCCAACATGAATTGGTAGGAAATTTTAGGGTTAGGTCAATCAATTTGGTAGATTTTGGGCTTGTGTTCAATTTGGGTTAAAATTTGGTATTTTTGGATTTCAAGTGGATTTAGGTTAGACATGGGCTTAAATTGGGACAATTGAATGTTGCATGTAATTTATAGGAGTTTTATAAAGGTTTTAGGAATGAAATTTAGGGAAATTGGTTGACATTAGGTCAATTTGGGGTTTTTGGATCATTTAAGCATAATTGGGGATTTTGGATTTCTAGTGGAATTGAACTCAATTATGGGTCAATTTGACTTAGATTTGGTTTAGATTGGTATTTGGGATGTTGAATTGAATTTTAAAATTGAATTTGATCAGCATTGGGGTCAATTGGGTTGATTTGGTTTGACATTGGGTCCATTTGGGCTAAGTGAGCCAACTTTGGGTTTTGGATTGAAAGTGGGTTAATTTAGCAAAATTGGGTTATGGTGTAGTAAAACAAAATGAAATTAGGAATATTTAGGATTTTCTGGAATTTTTTGGGAATTTTTGGCATTTTTGGAATTTTGGGCCAAAAGGGTATTTAGGTTGTATGGGGGTTATTTGGTGTGTATTGGGGTGTTTTTGTGAATTTAAGAGGTGGGAATTATTTTGAAATGATTTTCAGGAATTTTGGGTAATTTTTGGGAAATTGTGGATTTATTTGGTGGTTGTAGGGGCAATTTAGGTAATTTTGGGTAGGTTTAAGCACCCAATGTAAAAAATTGAAATTTTGGGAAAATGGAATTTGGTTATGGCTGAGTGGAGTGAAATAGTCCAGATTTAGCCATGGATCAAGAAAGTGCTCATTTTGAACATCTAATATGTTGTTCCTGACCCTCTTATCCAAGGAGCTAGGGGTTTGGATCCATCCATATGAGTGCTCTAATGAACCAGGAGTCGAGATTGGGTAAAGATGGTTTAGGGTTTAGGATGTGTGTAGGAGTGTAGTGTGTACAAGCTAGACCCCACCAAGACTAGGCCACCCAGGTTTGTCCTAAGGCTTGACCATCCTATAGGGATTCATCATTGTCGTCCTGCACATTGGTCCTAACCTTCCAAGTGGTTTGGAGGTTGATGACCATCCATGTAGGATTCCAAAGAGAGTTAAGATTTGGTTTGAATTTCCAAATGGTGGGTTCCATCTCTACTCTTCTAAGATAGTCAAGGAGAATTCCTATGGCTAGATAATAAGAATAAGAGGAAAGAAAAGACCTCAACAAAAATGAGGTCAACAGGGTATAGTTCAAAAATTTTATGCAAATTTTCCTCGGACTAAAAGTGAATATGTACTTGTGTGAGGGAAAATAGTAGAATTTACCCCTGATGGTATTAATTATTTTTACCTGTTAGGAAGAACACCATTCTGTGAGAACGAGAATTTTTGTACTATGGATGCTAGACTGAAAGAAGCGATTTCTTTTCTTACTGATGGAAAAGGGGAATGGAAGATAAAGCAAAGACAAAGAATTGGTTTCCCTATTTCCTTGTTAAATGTAGCTTCTATGACTTGGCATTTTTTCATATCAGCAAGATTACTACCTTCTTACCATCATAGTGACGTTACTAGAAATATAGCTATTTTAAACTACTGCATTCAGAACATCAAAAAGATAGATATTGGGGCTATTATCCATAAGAGTATCCATACTATTGCAAGCAGAGAAACCACTGGTGGATTAGGACATCTTACCTTGAGTCATGCATTATGTGTACATTCTGGAGTCGAGTTTGATAGCAATGAGGAGCTAGTTCATCCATTGAAGCCTATTACCAAAGCTAATATTTGTACTTATGAGGCTCATGTGGAATGGAGAGGAGGAAGTAGGAGAACTGATATTCCTTCTGCTAGCCAAGATATACCTTCTACGTCTGAGGCACCTACTTTGTCTGATGTTATGGAGTAGTTAAGAATTCAGAATTCTAGTACTGAGAGACTCCATGGCAGAGTTGATGAATTAGAAGCTTGGAACTACATTAATGATGATTATTAGAGGAGGAGAGTTGATTATGATATAGCCTACCTTGATGCTCAGGTAAGATTCATGAGGGGAGATACTGGAGTGATATTTCCTACTTTACTCAGCTATGTTCCTTACCAACCTGATTATGCAGATGAGGCTGATGAAGCTGATGATGATAACTGACAGTTTTGTGATTTATGTTTTCATTTGTGTTTTGTGGTTCTTTGATATGTTAGATATCTGATTCTCTGTCATCAATGTAACTTGTGATTGTAATTGTGTTAGTAATGAGAATTTCATGAACGTTGTGTTGATTGTTTAGTGATTTAGATTGAGATTATGTTGAATATTTAAAAGTTAAGTGTTCAATTTTTCTTCACATTGCAAATTTTCAAATATTATATATATGACACTGCTTCTAACTGTTTCATGCCTGCTAGGTTAAATTTTTTATTAGTACCAGCATAGCCTTAGAACATTTCAAAATTCAAGCACAAAAGGGATAGTTTTGTTTTTGTTTTACTCCTTACCTTTGTAAATTTATATGTAATGAAAAACTTAAGTTTGGGGAAAGTAGAATATTAACTCTTATTTATTCTAATTTAATATAATTTCAAACATTATCAACATAACTTTAGTAGTTGAAATTAACTTTAGAGAACTAATTTTTTTAATTCATTTACAAATCATAGTGGATTCAAATGAAAATTTTTAATGATAAAGGTTAACTTAATGGGGATTAAGATATTTTGTATAAAAGAATTGAACTATAGTTGACTATTTAAAGTAAAGGAAGCTGTATTTTTGAAATGTTATGGGACCTAGAGATTTATGTGAGACAAAAGGATTGTGACTCTATGATGAATCATAAAGCTATTATATATTTATAAAGTAAAGAGATGTGTCAAATTCCAACTTTAAGAAGAGGAGAGTGATGTTAAAAATTATTAAAGGCTATTCAGATATAGTAATCCTCACAAGAAAAAAAAGAGATAAAAAAAGAAAAATAAGAAAAGGGAAGAAGAAAAAAGATTAAAAAGCAATCCCAAAAAAAAGTAAAAATATATGTGTGAGGAGAAGCTTGAGGAGATGCCTAATCAAAAATTAGCTTTAATTGAATCAACTTAAAGGAATAACTTCATTGTATTTCTGAATTTGTATTTAAAATATTAGCCTACTTTCCAATAGAGTTTGCAAAAGCTTCTTTTTCATATTTGCCTTTAAAGTGCCCTTAATGTGACAAATTATGGTGATTCTTAAAATGAATAGGAAACTAGAACTCTTAGACTTGACTACTAAATGTTCTAATACCTGTAGCTTTGACTTGAATTACTGAATATCTTTCTAAGTATCTTACTATTATATTCATTTAAATAAAAAGTTATAGTATTCTCTAGGTGAAAGTTCATTACTACGAGTTATATTTGTATGTAGTAAAAGGATTACTTTAGGACAAGTAGTATAGTTTGGGGGATTTTGATGCACCAAGGTATGTGCCACAATATATATATATATGGCAGTTGCGGGTGATATTACATTACTAGGGTTTGTGGCATCATGGTAACCCACCGATGGAGTAGGGGCTTGCCGGAGGCTGTGGTGGTGTGTGATCCACTTAAAAAATACCCATTTTTATGCCTTATTTATGATTTAATTCTTAAGGATATTATGCTTTAAGGAAAGGTATTTTCATGTATTTGGATGTAGATGATTAAAAAGAGCCCAAGAAGGAAAAAAGAGAAAAAAAGGAGCAAAAATGGAGCTTATGGAGCAATTTTTAGAATTATTAGCCTGGCGCCTAGGCACCAGAGTCCGGTGCCTAAGCGCCAGTTCGATACAGACGCTGTTAAGTTTTTTTTTTATTATTTTGGGTTGTTATTTTGACGGTGTTAAGCAATTATTGGAGCTTCAAGAAGACTGGAAGTTACTCCTAATATATAGGACATGTGATATAATGTATTTTGACACAAGGAAACGGTCTGGATCTCGAAGAGGTGCGACCCAAAGTGAAGAGGTGCGAACGACCTGGTCACGGAGTCCGGCGCCTAGGCGCCCGATCCCGGCGCCTAGACGCCAGATCCCGGCGCCTAGGCACGATGGTTACCTTCTAGAAGATACATTGAATTTGGACGAATTTTGAAGAGTGCCTTAAGCAACCCCTGGTCCAATACAGAGCTCTATAAATAGGAGCCCATTTTACAGAGAAAATTGCACCAAACCCCCCCCCCTCTTAGTACACATACCCATTTTAGCCTATTCTAGTTTAATTTAGTCTCTTCCATAATTAGGGTGCCACTTTATTTCATATCTACTGAGTTTATTTTGAGTGTTTATTGTGTGTAATTGCTGTTGGAGTCTTTCATCATTGTGTTGGAGTCAGTAGAAGTCAGCGGAGCTCTTGAAGGAACACTTCAGATAAGTATTTGTACTTTGGTTCAAAGTTTTATAAATATGTTTTGTTGTGTTATTTTAATTAGTTCTGAGTGGTTAGTTATCTTTCTTCTTCAACTATGAAAATAATATAAATTAATGAAATTTCGTAGGAGAATTAAATATAAAATATTTTAAAATATTGTGATTATATTACTACCTGATCATAGTTTACTTTCTAAATTGGCCATTTAATTTGTTAAAACCTGTTGAAGAATTTTGACACCTATCCAGAGATAAATTCTTAAGTAGTAGATATCACATGAATCCTTAAGGTAATCGAAGGCTTTACGCAGATTATTTATGGTGAAGTGCAAATAAATAGGAAGATATTATTTATTGGGCGTAGAATTAAATAGGTTTTAGAGTGACAGACTAAATTCTTATAATTTGGTTTATAGAAAGGTAACAGGTCACTGGTAGGGCCCACCATAGCCACCCTTGGACATCTAGTAATGTGAGTGTAGATTAACCCATTCTACTAATAACACATCCTGAGCCTAACTATAGATTAGTCAATGTTCTTTGCACTTGTACCAAAGGGTAAAGAATAGGAATGCTTTTATTTGGCACAATACTATAATCTTAATTCTCTACAAAAGATAATTAATCTATAATTCTTGGATTAGTTGAAAAAAGAGAAAGTTATTTTTTTAATTGCATTAAATTACTGCTTACTTTAATTTCCCGCTTATTGCTTACTTTCCTTTAGTACAAGTTATTAGTTAATTAAATTTGAACATATATATAATTCTATTAAAAAATTTCAAAATATTTTTTTATATATTTTTACTTTTTATTTTTATTATCTCTGTGGGATCGATAACCAGGACTCCACTAGAGCCCTGTATTACTTGACAATATGTATACTTGCGTTTAAAATTGTGACTTTTACAGTAATTAAATCTAATAAAATTATAAAAGTAAACCTCGCACATCAAGTTTTTGAAGCCATTTGCCAGGAATTATATCTTCTAAAAAGTGGTATCAAGATCTTGTATTTTAAAGTTTAATTAAAGTCGCATAGCATCAAATTTTTGGCGCCGTTGCCGCTGATAAGATAAAGTAAAAAGTAAAAGTAAAAATAAAAAAAAATAACAAAAACATAAAAACAAAACAAAATTATTATCTTTAAGTTTTTATGCGTAGTTCTGGATTTGAAGGATTACTATCTTTTGATCATGAATTAGAAAGAACAATTAAAATAATTAAAAAAAGAAAACAAATATCAAAACATAAAAAAATGGCTAACTTACATAAAAAAAATCAAAATCGAATCGAAATTAATGAACAAAATATTTATAAACCATTAAGGGAATATGCAAACCCTATAGCTGATGAACTTCATTTTAGTATACAAATTCCAGCTGTAGATGCTAATTCTTTTGAGCTTAAACCTTCTATTATTCAAATGGTTCAAAACAATCAATTTGGAGGAACACCTAATGATGATCCAAATTTACACCTTGCTAGTTTTTTAGAACTTTGTGCTACCTTTAAATATAATAATGTTTCTGATGATGCAATTAGTCTTAGACTCTTTCCTTTTTCCTTAAAAGATAAAGCAAAGATGTGGCTTAATTCATTAGCAACTTGTTCTATTAAAACATGGGCAGATATGGCACAAAAATTCCTTGCTAAATATTTTCCACCTTCTAAAACCGCTAAATTGAGAAATGATATTACTTCATTTAAACAATTTAATGGAGAAACAATTTATGAAGCTTGGGAAAGATTTAAAGAACTATTTAGAAAATGTCCTCATCATGCTTTACTAGATAGGTTAATTATTCAAACAATTTATAATGGACTTATTGGATCACTTAGATCAATTATTGATGTTGTTGTTGGTGGTTCTTTATGGCTAAGAAATTTGAAGAAGCCTACACCTTAATTGAAGAAATGGCAAACAACAATTTTTAATGGTCTTCCAAAAGGGTTAATCCTAAAAGAATGGCCAGTATTCATGATAATGAAGCCTTTTCTATTTTAGCTTCAGAAGTGGCTGCGATATCTAAGAAATTAGATAATTTTGCTATTAATATATCGCATGTGAATAATGAAAATGCTGCAAATTCTGATGATTCTCAAACAATGGAAACTTTGCAAGCTATTGCTAGTAAAACTAATAATCCTTATTCTATTTATTATAATCCTGGTAGGAAAAATCATCCTAATTTTAATTGGACTAATGGAAACCAAACCAATCCAATTTGGAACAATCAAGGAAATTCAAACTATAGACCAACTTATTCTTCTTATTATAACAATCAGCAGAAAAAGTTATCTGTAGAAGAATTCATCTTGCAACTTAGTAATCAGTTACAAAGTCAAGACACTGCTATTCGTAATATTGAGAATCAGATGGGTCAAATTGCTAATTTCATTAATTACAGACCTCAAGGAACACTGCCTAGCAATGTTGAAATTAATCCCAAAGGATCTGGAAAAGAACATGAACAAGCAAAAGCCGTACAACTTAGAAGTGGAGAGGAATTAATAGATAAAACATGGAATGAGATTGAAAAAGAGAAAGAAGTTGAAGAGATTGAAAAACCTAAAGATACCCTTTCTCCAAGTAAAGATCATACTGTTGTACCTATTGAAGTGGAAGTTGTAGGACCACCACCACCTTTTCCTCAAAGACTTAAACAGCAGAAGCTTGACCATCAATTTTCTAAGTTCTTTAAAATTTTTAAGAAACTTACCATCAACATTCCTTTTGCTGATGCTTTGGAGCAAATGTCAAGCTATGCAAAATTTATGAAGGATATTTTAAGTAAGAAGAGAAAATTAGAAACTTATGAAACTGTTGCATTAAGTGAAGAATGTAGTGCAATTATCCAGAAGAAATTTCTTCAGAAACATAAAGATCCTGGAAGTTTCACTATACCATGTGCTATTAGAGAAAAATTCTGTGGAAAAGCCTTATGTGATTTAGGAGCTAGTATTAATCTCATGCCATTTTCAATCTTTTGAAGGTTAGATTTAGGAGAGATCTCTCCTACCACTGTAACTCTTCAGTTAGCTGATTGATTGATCACTTATCCTAAAGGGGTTATAGAGGATGTGCTTGTTATTGTAGATAAATTTATCTTCTCTGTAGATTTCTTTGTTCTAGATAAGGAAGAAGATAAAGAAATACCTATCATTTTAGGAAGACCTTTTCTAGTTACCAGTCGAGCAATGATTGATGTGAAAAAAGGAGAATTAATCATGAGAGTTAATGATCAAGAGATAACATTAAATGTTCTGAAATCAATGAGGTATCCTGAAAAAGAAAAATGCTATCGGATGGATATTTTTTATTATATGATTGAAAAACATTACCAAGAAAGATGTAAGGTCATTTTTTATATTAAAAATAAAAAATCTATGTTATATGATGAGTTATTAAATGAAGAGAATTCATCTGAAGAAGCTCATTATATTCATGAAAATTGGGAAATTTTAGACACAACTACAAATGAGATATTATTACCCTTAATTGAAAAAGCCCCTGAACTAGCATTAAAAATGTTACCTACGCATTTAATGTATGCATTTCTCGGAGATTCATTAACTTTACCTATAATTATATCTTCAGAACTAAGCAAAGAACAAGAAGAAAAATTAATTAGAGTTCTGAAGAGTTATAAGAAAGCTTTTGGTTGGACTATTGCAGATATAAAAGGAATAAGCCCTTCAATATGTATGCATAGGATTTTAATGGAAGAAAATTGTAAACCCACTATTAAACCCCAAAGAAGATTAAATCCAATTATGAAAGAGGTTGTTAAGAAAGAAATTTTGAAATGGTTAGATGCTGAAATTATTTATCCTATTTCGGATAGCCAATGGGTAAGTCCTATTCATTGTGTTTCGAAGAAAGGAGGAGTAAGCTGTCATTATTAATGAAAAAAATGAATTAATCCCAACAAGACAAGATTCTTGGATGGCGAATTTGCATTGATTATCGAAAATTAAACAACGCCACTAGAAAGGATCATTTTCATTTACCTTTCTTGGATCCAATGTTGGATAAACTTGCTGGACATTCATATTTCTGTTTTCTGGATGGATATTCTGGTTATCATCAATTACCTATTGCTCCTGAGGATCAAGGAAAGACAACATTTACTAGTCCTTATGGAACATTTGCCTTTAGAAGAATGCCTTTCGGTTTATGCAATGCACCTGCAACTTTTCAAATATGTATGATGTCAATATTCTGTGATTTGATTGATAAAGGAAATGAAGTATTATGGATGACTTTTTAGTTTTTGGAACTTCTTTTGAATCTTGCTTAAAATTTTGAATAGGTTTTAAGAAACAATTTTAGTTCTAAACTGGGAAAAATGTCAATTTATGGTTACAGAAGGCATTGTACTTAGACATAAAGTTTCACAAATAAGGATGGAAGTTGATCATGCAAAAGTGAAAATTATTGCTAAATTGCAACCACCTACTACCGTTACTGATGTAAGAAGTTTTTACGGGTTTTATAAGAGATATATAAAAGATTTTTCTGAAATTGCTAAGCCATTTATTAGAAAAAGAAACTAAATTTGAATTCAATGAAGATTGTCTGAATGCGTTCAATATTCTGAAAGAAAAGTTAATCACTGTACTTGTCATTATTGCACCTGATTGGAATAAACCTTTTGAATTAATGTATGATGCAAGTGATTATGCAATTGGAGCTGTATTAGGACAAAAATATGAGAAGATTTTCAAAGTTATATACTATTCTAGCAAAACTCTTAATGAAACTCAAATAAATTACACAACTACTGAATTGAAGCTGTTAGCAATAGTATATGCCTTTAATAAATTTAGACCATATCTTCTTGAAACAAAATGTATAGTACACACTGATCATTCTGCTATTAAGTATTTAATATCTAAAAAGGCTGCTAAACCTAGATTGATCAGATGGGTTTTACTTTTGCAAGTTTGATTTTGAAATAGTAAACAAAAGAGGGACTGACAACCAAATTGCTGATCATTTATCAAAAATAAAAAAATAATAATGAGAAGATTTGTGAAGAAAATATAAATAAGAAATTCCCGGATGAGCAATTATATGTCATTCAAGGATTACAAATATCGTGTTATGTAGATATAGTTATGTACTTGGTTAGCAATATTTTACCATATGGGATGAATAGTAAATATATTGAGAAATTCAAGACTGATTGTAAATCATATATTTGGGAAGATCCTCATTTATTTAAAATAAGAATAGATTCTGTGATTTGAAGATGTGTACCTTATGAAGAAACCTTTGCTATTATTCAAAAATGTCACGACTCTGAATTTGAAGGACACTTTGGAGTAGATAAAAATGCATTTAAAATTTTAAATTCTAGATTTTATTGGCCTACTTTATTTAAAGATGTTGGACATCATGTGAAAACTTGTGATTGATGTTAAAGAATGGGAAATATTTCCAGAAAAGATGAAATGCCTCTAAATTTTATACTAGAAATCAAAATTTTCGATGTACGGGGTCTAGACTTTATGAGACCTTTCGTACCATCATCTGGAAAGATTTATATTGTATTAGCAATTGATTATGTTTCAAAGTGGATCGAAGTTGTAGCTTTATCGAACTATGATTCCAAACGTGTTTCAAACTTTTTAAAGAAAATGATTTTTACAAGATTTGGAATGCCTAGGATAATTATCACGGATGGGGGAAGTCATTTCAAAAATATAAGAATTCAATCATTGCTGGAAAAATTCAGAATTAAGCATAGAATTGCAACTGCTTATCATCCTCAAACAAGTGGAATCGCTGAAGTATCAAACAAAGAAATTAAAAGAATATTGGAAAAGACTGTTTATCCTAAAAGATCTGACAGGGCTGACAGACTTGGTTCTGCATTATGGGCTTATAGAACAGCTTATAAGACACCTATCGGAATGTCACCTTATCAGTTAATTTATGGTGAACATTGTCACTTACCTGTTGAAATGGAGCATAAAGCTTATTGGGTGATAAAGGAGTTCAATTATCATTTGAATACCGTAGGAGAAAAACGATTAATACAACTAAATGAAATGGAAGAGATAAGAAATGAATCTTATGAAAATGCAAAAATTTATAAGGATGGAATGAAGAAATTACATGACAATAATTTCAAGAAAAATATTCGAGCCTGCACAAGAAGTATTATTATTTAATGCTCGTTTAGAACTTTTCTCTGGAAAATTAAAATCTAAATAGATGGGACCGTTTATAACTGAGAAAGTATACCCTTATGGAGCTGTGGATATTAAAGATTCCGAAACTAGAAAATTATTTAAAGTTAACGGATTAAGACTGAAGCCTTATATGGGAAAAATGAAATTATATTACAAAGAGGCTTATGAACCGAGTCTACCCGATTATTTCAATTAATTAGGTCGGGCTGACGACGTTAAACTAAGTGCTTTGTGGGGGGCAACCCATATTTATTAGTTTGAATTTAATTATCGCTGTAAGGTTATGCCTTGGTTTTGACTAAATTTGTATATAACTTCTGGAAAAAGAAGGCTAACAAGTCTGTATTGGCTTAAGCTAAACATTTTATTGAAGTATATAGAAATTGGATTTCGACCACTCCATGACAAATGTGAGTAAAAAGGAGATCAAGTTAACCTTCGTTTGTGATTGTTTGTGATTTGAATTTTTGGTAACTGTGTTTGTGTGTTGATCATATTCGTTTATTAGACCTATTTTTACGACCTAAACTTTGCAAAATTTGACGATAGGCGAATCAGAGTCGATCGAGGTTTCGGCGCCTAGGCGCCAATAGTTGGCACCTACGCGCCATAATAAGTGGCATATCGATGAATCCAGCGCCTAGGCGCCAGATTCCGGCGCCTAAGCATCGTGGTTATAGATCATGGAAAAACCGAATTTCTTTCATTTTTCACACGAAATCTCTTTATTTATAGCTTATTTTTCATCACCAATCCCATAGACACACTAATTTTGGACAGAGCAATTCATTTTGGAGGCGTTAGGATGGATTTGTAGGCCATGGATAAAGGAAATCATGGAAATGAGGTAAAAGACAATTCTCCTAAAAATCCTCAGCCTTATTTTAATGGTTTTATTGTTGTTAATTTAGAGAAAATGTTTAGTTGAATGGATAAGATTGAAGCGGAACTTCAAAGTATTGGTTATCATCTCCGTGAGATTTACCACCAATACGAACACTTGGAATGAACCAAACTTCAACCTGTTCACATGGCTGCCTATCAAGACGCTCAAGTAGAAATGTACGCGAAGAACAAATGGATTGATGAAAAGACGGCTTTGGAATTTCCAAGGGCGTTGGTGTTCTATGCCTTTGGTTCTAGCGAACTTCATTGCGAAAGAGATAGAAATTGAAGATCAGTGTTAAATAAATTATATGTGTGTTTTAGGTATGATTGAGTCTTATTTTAGTGTGTTAAATATCTAATGTATGTATTTGCTTAAATTGTTCAATGTGTTTTGTTGGATTTGAATGTTTGCTTTTAATATGTTGTTAATTGTGTTATTTATAAAACAATGAACCTTGATACAAGTCTTGTACTGAAGATTGTTGAATTTGGAATGGATATTAGGATTTTGAATTGAAGAATTTGGATACATTTATGTGGATCTATGCTTTTATTTTAAAGATTGTGAAAATATTTAGAGGTTATAAAATGAATTAATACTCTCATAAGAGTAATTAGGAGTCGAATATGATAAGATTTGGTGGAAAATATTTAATTTAATTGAATTTTTAGAAAGGCGAGTCTGGCGCCTAGCCACCGATTTGGCCTGAACCCGAAAACTCATCTTCATAAACCCCCCCCCCCCATGCTATTTTTTACACCTAAGCTTCCTTCTCCATAGTATTTTCTTGAATATAGCATCTAGAGATCCCATTTAGAGCCGAATTTGCAAGTTTTTGGGCTTTACCACTAATTTTGCTCTCATTAAGAAAAACAAAAAATTTGAGAAAAATTTTGATTTTTATGATCAAATTCATGGGTGTTTAAGATATTTCAAGTTTGCAAAGCTTAAATTAGTTTATTTTCCTTGATCCGTTGAATTTATTTTGCGTTTTTTTTCACAATTAGATGGCACCCAAATCTAAGCGAGGAAAGCAATGAGAAAACTTTGATCATAGCCAGCTCGTCACTACTGCTGCCCACTTCTGATATAATGATTTTGCTACGACTTGGAAGTTTATCTCAGTGCGAAGTTTCTATAATCCTGGAGGAAGAATTGAGGAGGCAATCGTTGCACTCAACTGGCAACGATTTTTCTATTTCACTGCTGTTGTTGTTATCCCGGTGGTTAGAGAGTTTTATGCTAACTTCGTGGATGCGGAGGAATACGAGATTTTCGTTCGAAGAGTTGGAGTAGGATTCACTCCTGAACGTATCAACATTATCTATGGCCTGCCACCAAACATTGATTGTTATTACTCAGGTTTATTTCCATCTGAGGAAGATTTGGACATGATCATTGCCTACCTGACTGATAGTACTGGAGCCTGGAAGACTCAGAATGGAAAAAGGGTAAACGTTTTACCTTCTAAGCTTAATGGTGTTTCCAAGGCATGGCACTACTTTATTTCTGATTGACTCCTTCCATCCAATCATCCGAGTGAAGTTACCAGAGATATAGCTATTCTAAACTACTGCATTCAAGAGAGGAAGTCTATTGATGCAGGGAGCATTATCTATGATTCTATGGAGGCTACTGCTCGTTCTAGCACATCTATTGGACTTGGTTTTCCATCACTGATCTATTCTCTTTGTCAAAGTGCTGGAGTAGTTGCTGAGCTTTCTGAAGAAAAGCTTAAGTCGATGAAGCCTATAGGAAGAGAGAGTGTCAGCATTTATGACCGACTGCGAGGTAAGAGTTCTACTGCACCTGCTGGTTCATTACCTACTTCAGGTAGAGCTTCTACTTCTAGACCATCTACTTCTACTAAGCCATCATCTACATTTTGGGAAACCATGCATGATCAGTTCATAGAGCAGCAACATGAGTTATTCTTAACTCACTGCAGAGTAGATACCATAGATAAGAAGATTGATCATCTTTCTGAGTATCCACCAAGAAAGAGTGATTATGATGTTGAATATTCAGAGTCTTTAGTGAGATTTCTGAAGGGTGAGCATGATATTCAGTTCCCTACTTGTCCCAGATTTTAAACCTATGTTGATCCTAAGGATATGGAGTTCTCTTTTGGTGATGATGATGAAGCTACAGACAGTGATTAGTAGCTTTATTTATCTCTAGAGATTGTTGATTCTATTTTTAGAGTATTATCTTATTTTTTGTGATGTTATTTATTGATGTTGTTTGTGAACTTTTTATGTTAAAACTATTTTTAGATAATCTGATATGTGTTTAAGACTGAGATGTGAATTTCTATAAAAGTTCATTTCTGTTTCAGCCTACTGTTTAGGGTTCATAAATAGTTAATAAATTTGCATGTTCTAAAATAAATTTTTTTTTAGAAATTAACTCATGCTCTGCAAAACTTTTCTATATATGCTTAATCATTTCTGTTATATTCATATTGAAGCATGTGTAGAAGTAGAGTATAGTTTTTCCTTACTATATCATTGTTATACTTTGATTAATTCTTGTTTATTACTTTCTCTATTGCTTTAGAAAATTTCAATATTCATATTTATACTAAAGTTGAAGTTTGGGGGAGGGAAAATATTTATCAAATTTAAATATTATTTGTCCTTAAAGAACTAATATTTTCTTTAAAAATATATTATAAATAACATAAGGAATGAAAAATATATTTAAGAATACCTAAATTTTTGAATTTATAAATAATTTAGTAAACTTAACTAAAATTTCAAAAATTTTGGTTGATTTTAGGAATATAATTATTTAGCTTAAAGAATAATAAGATGAAAATTTTTCTATTTATAGTAAAGAGAATTATATTTTTGAAATACTAAAGAATCAAGATTATTGCTTGAAAAAGAAAAGATTGAAATAAGTTTGGAAAAATATTAATGTCATATTTATTAAGCAAAAATGTATAAGTTCTTAAAAATAAGTTAAGAATAGTGAAGTTCAAAATCATTAACAAACTATCTAAAAATAGTAATCCTCACTTAAAAAAAAAGAAGAAGAAGAAAAAAGGGTGAGGAGAAACTTGAGGAAAAGCCTAATAAAAAATTGGCTTCACATGAATTATCTTATAGTAAGAAAACTGATTACATTTTTAACTTAATTTCTATGTACATATATTTTTACTAGAAACAAATTTCATGAAAATCTTTTTGTTGTAAATATTCTATGTGACCTTGGTATGATAAACTACAATTATTCTTGAATTAAATTAAAAATTGGAAGTCTTATGATTTGGTAGTTAAATGCTCTTTAACTCTTAAAATTAAACTTAATTAGTGAAATTTGGTTAATGATTTGATAAAGTATTTATAAACCCAAAAACTATAAGGAATCTTAAATATTTTAACTTCATTCCAAATGTTATTTATTTATTTTATGTAATTAAAAGGGCTACTTGAGGACAAGTAACGTTTAAGTTTGGGGGAATTCAATCCAATTAAAAAATACCCATTTTTATGCCTTATTTATGATTTAATTCTTAAGGATAATATGCTTTAATGAAAGGTATTTTCATGTTTTTGGATGTAGATGATTAAAAAGAGCCCAAGAAGGAAAAAAAGAGCAAAAAGGAGCAAAAATGGAGCTTATGGAGCAATTTTTGGAATTACTGTCCTGGTGCCTATGCGCCAGAGTCCGATGCCTAAGCGCCAGTTCGATACAGACGCTGTTAATTTTTTTTTTATGACTTTGGGCAGTTATTTTGACGGTGTTAAGTGGTTATTGGAGCTTCTAGAAGACTGGAAGTTACTCCTAATATATAAGACATGTGATAAATGTATTTGTACACAAGGAAAATGTTTGGATCACGAAGAGGTGCGACCCAAAGAGATAAGGTGCGAACGACCTGGTTACGAAGTCTGGCGCCTAGGCGCTAGAACCCGGTGCCTAGGCGCGAGGGTTACCTTCTAGAAGATACATTGACTTTGGATGAATTTTGAAGAGGTGCCTTAAGCAACCCCTGGTCAAATTCAGAGCTCTTTAAATAGGAGCCCATTCAATAAAGAAAATCGCACCAAAATCCCCCCTCTCAGTACACATACCTATTTTAGCCTATTCTAGTTTAATTTAGTCTCTTCCATACTTTGGGTGCCACTTTATTTTGTATCTAGTGAGTTTATTTTGAGTGTTTATTATGTGTAATTGTTGTTGGAGTCTTTCATCATTGCGTTGGAGTCAGTAGAAGTCAGCGGAGCTCTTGAAGGAACACTTCAGATAAGTATTTGTACTTTGGTTCAAAGTTTTATAAATATGTTTTGTTGTGTTATTTTAATGAGTTATGATTAGTTAGTTATCTTTCTCCTTTCAACTATGAGAAGATTATAAATTAATTAAATTTTGTAGGAGAATTAAATATAAAATATTTTAAAATATTGTGATGATATTAATACCTGATCTAAGTTTACTTTTTAAATTAGTCGTTTAATTTGTTAAATCCTGTTGAAAAATTTTGAGACCTATCTGAAGATAAATTCTTAACTAGTAGATATCACATGAATCCTTAAGGTAATCGAAGGCTTTACGCGGATTATTTAAGGTGAAATGCAAATAAATAGGAAGATATTATTTGTTGGGCGTAGAATTAATTAGTTTTTAGAGTGACAAACTAAATTCTAATAATTTGGTTTATAGAAAGGTAACGGGTCACTGGTAGGGCCGACTATAGCCACCCTTGGACATCTAGTAGTGTGAGCCTAGATTAACCAATTCTACTAATAACACATTCTGAGCCTAACTATAGATTATTCAATGTTTTTTTCACCTGGACCAAAGGGTAAAGAATATGAATGCTTTTATTTGGCATAATACTATAATATTAATTCCCTACAAAGGATAATTAATCTATAATTGTCGGATTAGTTGAAAAAGGAGAAAGTCTTTTTCATAATTGCATTAAATTACTGCTTACTTTACTTTCCTACTTAATGCTTACTTTCTTTTATTAAAAGTTATTAGTTAATTAAATTTGAATATATATATATATATATAAGTATATATAAATATATATATATAATTTGATTAAGAAAATTTTAAAATATTGTTTTTATATATTTTTACTTTTTTTTTCTTATCCCTATGGGATCGATAACTGAGGACTCTACCGAAGCATTGTATTGCTTGAACGATACGTATACTTGCGTTTAAAATTATGATTTTTACAATAATTAAATCTAATAAAATTATAAAAGTAAATCTCGCACATTAAATTTTTGAAGCCATTTTCCAGGAATAAGTCTTCTAAAAAGTGGTATCAAGACCTTGAATTTTAAAGCTTAATTAAAGTCGCATCGCATCAGGGTGCTGTGGATAGGAGGTATGTTTTGGCTCCTTGTTGGTGGTTGGAGGGAAAGTGTGGTGTTAGTTCTTTGATTTCCTAGGCTTTTGTTGTTTTAAAAATTTTGCTACTCTTCTATTAGTTTCGTGGCTTTCGAGGAGGCTGCTAGAGAGAATTTACTTCTTGCTATAACCACTGTGGTTAGTCACTAATTTTGGTGCGGTATCTTTATTTCTGAGGCTGGTTGAGGCTTTGGGGTTGCGGGGGGGGGGGGTTGGTTCTGCCTCTATGGAGGAACCTACTCCAATTGATCTTTGAGTAACTCAGAATGGTCAAAGGCTACATATGCTGGGATTGTTGGCAATGGATAGGCCCCTCGCACCAACTTCGACCAGCTAGTTTTTCACAGGCTTTCAATGATGCAATAGAAGGCAGGGGGTGTACCCTCTTATTAAACCCATCACTTTGAAGGATGGAAAACTGGTTGTTATTTACACTGAGGCAGAGTTAACCACCCTAGTAGATGCTTGTAAGTTTATCCTCATTGGCAAGGTCCAACTTGGTCATCCTAAGATGGAGAGCGTTAGGAAGTGCTTTGAGGATCCTAAACTGTTGGAGCCTTGGAAATTGGGGCTGATAGATGGCATTATCTAATGATAAAATTATCCTTGGAGGAAGTCTATGTAAGAATTTTTTCCAAGCACTAAATGCAGATTAGGGGGTCCCTTGAAGATCCTTACATGGACACCGGGTTTCAATCCTAGGAATGAGCCCCCAATAATGCCCATTTGGTTTAAATTTTCTGAGTTACCATTCCAATTCTATAATCAAAATTATGTATACAACATTGGGAAGGCTATTGGAAGGCCTTTCATGGTGGGCATCCCCACTCTTAACTTCTCAAGACCAACTACTATATGGGTGTTAGTGAAAGGGACATCACTCTCCAAGATTTTATAAGTTCTGCTGGCCAGAGGGTTCTCTCCTGAATTCTCAGCTAATCTCCAGATGGCTTAAAGGAAATATCCATTCTATTCTACTTAATGGACAACTTTGTGGCAACTTTGTATCCATTGGGGGAATTCAACAAGGGGACCCTTTGTCACCAACCATCTTTATATTGGCCATTGATTACATGTCCATGTTGTTGAATTCTCAGATTCTGCCCATTGACTATGCTAGGTTCCATCATAAGTCCCGAATTCCTATCTCCCACCTCATATATGCTGATGACAATATGCTTTTCTCCAGAGCCAATAAACATGCTATTAGGAAGGTCACTCACTGCCTTAAGCTATTCCAAAGACACTCTGGAATGTGGTTCAACCCTGAAAAATGTGACCTTCTCTTAAGCAATAAAATTTCTCTTGCTAGTAAACAATGGATCCTCCAGTTTACTGGATTCGCTACTGCTGAACTTCCACTCATGTATCATGGATTCCCACTCAATGAAGGAAGGGTTAAGCTCATACATTTTGAGGAGGTTAGGGAAAGTGAACGAACAACTTTCCTGTTGGACCCATTATTTTCATTCTAATGGGGGCTGAATCACCTTGCTAAAAAGCATCCTGACAACGTTCCCCTCTTACATTCTGCAGATGACTTACATGAAAAAGAGTACAAGAGTAATGATGGAGAGAGCCTTCAACAGATTCTTATGGGCTAGGTAAAGGCAGTAATTGCGCTGGGCCAGCTGCTAGAAAGTGGATAAACATCCAATGGCTGGTGGTATTGGCTTCAAGAGGCTACAACAACTCCAGCAAGTGAATCTATGCAAGTTATGGATTAAATTCAGACAACAATCTTTTTTGTGATAACAGTTTATGTTGGGGAAAGTATTGCAAGGAGATTCACCCCTTTTTTGTGGTAAGGAAGTTGAGTGACTCCAAGTTATGTGGGCAAATTTATCATGTTAGACAACAGACAGAGAATTTGTTCTTATGGAAAGTGGGGGAGAGGCAGCCCTCCTTCTGGCTAGATAGATGGTGTCCACTTGAGTGGCTTCATCTCCTCAATGAGCTGGTTCACCCACAGCTCAAAGTTGTTGGCTGCTGGGAGGGGGATCAGTGGTCAGATTCTTTTCTACAAACTCTTGTTAACACTCCTTTTATGAAGCAGATTAGAAGGCCATTTGACAGAACCAAGCCTGACAAGATTGCTTGGAAATCTAGCCACACACAAAGCTTAACCAAATGAATTTATTCCAAACTTTACATTGGGTTCCAGTGTGCTGGGGGGACCAAATTTGGAATAAAATTTTGACCACTCCCATGTCTTTCTTTTGTTGGAGACTTTTCCACAAACTAATTCCCACTGATGACATACTTAAGATGAAAGGGCTGAGGGGACCTTCCAGTTGCTGTCTGTGTTTGTGTGTTGGGGGGAGGAGGAATCCCTATCTCATTTGTTTTTAAAACGTAAATTCTCACAGAGGGTCTGGAGGGAACTCATTGAGCTGTTGGTAATCAACACTATCAACCTTCATTAGGACACTTTGTTCTCATGCTGACATAGCTGGAATTCTTCCAAGGCTGGGGTCATCACTTTTGTGGTTGCCTATTACCTTTGGATGGCAAGGAATAGTGCAAAGTTTGAGGGATTGACACTTTCTGTTGGCAAAGTGGTTAGCTACTGTGACTCATACCACCTGAGAAAGTTGATCAAATTTAAGAGGTTCCCAGACTGCTTCAAAATGCATCCTCCTAAACAGCTTTACCAACACAGGATCATCAAGGTTTATTGGAAGCCCCCTTCTCCTTTCTTTGTCAAAGTCAATACTGATGTCGGTTTCTCTCCCACAAGTGCTGGAGTGGGGGGTGTGTTCAGGGATCATCTTGGAAAATGCCTTCTCTTCTTCCATGCCCCTGCCAAGGTGTCTGATGCATTGGAAGCTGAATTGGTTGCTGTTTACGGCTGTGATAAACTCTTGGAGCCACATAAAGCTAGAGGTTAATTCTAATATCATAGTTGACTATTTGAAGGAGGAAGGGGAATTTCCTTGGCATCAGTCTGTACTCTCTTGAATGTCAGGACTTCCTCCATTTTTAGAGATAAGTAATAGGCCAGCTCACTGGCTTGCTAGAGTTGGGTCTGATTCAATCCATGTATATGTATCCTCTACTCCCTACCCCTCTTTTGTTTCTACTAGAAGGGGACCTGTATGAGGTCCTTTATCTTAGAGTTGTAACCTCCCTTTAATCAATACAAATCTTTTTCCTAATATATATATATATATATGGGACCACTTTAGACCCATCAGCCTCACATCAGTTTTAAGCAAGGTCATCAGCAAGATCATAGTGGCTAGACTCCAACTTCATCTAAGAAAAATCACATGTATGAACCAATCTGCTTTTGTGAAGGGGAGGACCATTTCAGCTAATGTTTTATTAGCTCAAGAGTTTCTCCTTGACATGAACAAGAAGTGTAGGGGGGCAAACCTGATATATAAATTGGACATAAGAAAAGCTTATGACACCATCAATTGGCATTTCATCATTGAAGTACTTTCTGCCAGAGGTTTTTCTACTTGTTTCTGCTCCATCATACAAAGATGGCTAAGGAACAACTCCATTCCATACTCATTAATGGTACAAGTTGGAGACTTTCACTGCATCTAGGGGACTTAAACAATGGGACCCCTATCTCCAACTCTTTTTATCCTAGCAAATGACTATTTCTCCCATATGCTGAACAACCTTCAAAACTCTCACAACTATACAAGATACCACCACAGTTCCAACATTCTCATCTCCCATCTTATCCATGCTGATGATGTGATGATCTTCTCCAATGCCTCCAAGGGTGCTGTCAAACGGATCTCCCAATGTATTCAGCTGTTTCAGCAGCATTCTGGACTGAGTTTTAACTCCTCCAAATGCCAGATCCTTTTTCCTCATAAGATCTCACAGGAAGTGACACAATGGACTCTTTCCTACACTGGTTTTTCTAGCGCTTAGCTACCCATGAAACATCTGGGAGTGCAGCTCAATATTGGCAGAGTCTAGCAGAACCATTTTGACGAGATCCAGCAAAAGATCAGCACCTATCTATCAAATTGGACTCACATCTACCTATAAAATGGAGGAAGGTTGACCTTGCTTAAGAGTATTCTTACCACCCTTCCCTCCTATGTGATGCAAATGACCACCATGAAGAAGGGTACTCAGATTCAATTTGAAAGAGCTTTCAACCATTTCCTTTGGGCTGGTAACAAAAATCAAACCCATTGGGCTTCTTGGCAAAAACTAGCTAAACCTACCTGGGCAGGTGGCCTGGGTCTCAGAGGGATCCATCAAATTCTCCAAGTAAATCTTTGTAAGCTGTGGATCAAGTTCAGAACTCAGGACTCTCTATGGGCTCAATATCTGCTTGGGAAGTATTGTAAACATACCCACCCCTCTCAGGTCCCTCCCAGGATTGGTGACTCTAAACTATGGAAAGCTTTGATTAAGAACAAAAACCTGGCTGAACAACAGTATCTTTGGAATCTTGGTAATGGTAATATGAATTTCTGGTTAGATCATTGGTGCCCTCAAGATTGGCTGCAAACCAACACTACACCTATCAACCTAAACCTCAAAGTTGTTCATTGCTGGAATGGGGACAAATGGTCCTTGCCTTTCTTCACAATATTTTGGAAGCCCCCTCTGTCCAGAAAGTTGCTTCAGTTCATTTCAACAGATCCAAATCTGATTCACCTGTTTGGAAAGCCCTTCAAAACCACAGTTTTCCAAGGCCATGTATACCCAACTTTATCATTGGGAGGTCTGTCCCCAGGGTGATCTTGTTTGGAAGAAGTATCTCTCCCCTCTATGAACCTTTTCGGTGGAGACTATTCGAGCGGCTCCTTCCTATCGATAACATCCTAAAGTTAAAGGGACGTAGAGGCCCTTCTTACTGTAGCTTATGTCATATGGAGGAAGATTCTATCACTCACCTGTTCTTTGAATGTAGCTTCTCTCAAAAAGTCTGGACACATCTGATTCCGCATCTGAAACTGAACACTCTCCATTTGCAATGGAAACATCTTCTTACCTGTTGGACTGAATGGTATCATCAGGGAGCAGGTGTTTTCCCCCTTATCACAGCTTAGTTCATATGGATGGCAAGAAACAAGGCAATTTTTAAGGGACTATCTACTAATGCCAATTCTGTAGCCAGAAACTGCATATCTTACCTTCACAAACTCATCAGCCTTAAAAAGTTTCCTAATATCTGTAAAGCCTGTCAGCCCCAGACCAATCAGCCCCCCAAACACATTAAAGTTACCTGGCTTCCTCCAAACATCAATTCTGTTAAAGTAAACACTGATGGAAGCTACACTAGTGCTGCTGCTGGTATTGGTGGTCTCTTCAGGAACCATCAGGGTGTCTGCCTTTTGTTCTTCCAAGCCCCTATATTTGCTTTAGATGCTCTTGAATCTGAACTAATAGCTGTCTACTGGGCACTGAGGTTGGCTCTGATCTTCAATTGGAGGAACCTAATCATTGAGGGGGACTCTCAAGAGATGAACAACTTGATTGACTCTGGTATTTCTACTTCTTGGCACCACTCTCAATGGATCCAAAAGATTCATTTCCTCACATGTCAACTTCAGGCCAACTTCCATTTCATCTTCAGAGAGGGGAACAAGCCTGCTGATTGGCTAGCAAGAACTGGTGCTCTCTCCTCTAGAGTGACCCTCTCTACTTCTCCTCCTTCTCAGCTAAAACTTTTGATGGCTGGAGACCTCTTATCTGCCCCCCACATCAGAGCTGATTTCGGCCACTCTTGACTGCTGCTGCTGTTTAGGATTGTTTTGCTTTTTTTTTTTTTTTTTGCCTTGGTATACATATATATATATCTGTCTTATATATATATATATACACACACAGTCTTGTTTTTTTTTTGTTGTTTTCCCCTGGATGTTGGTATGGCCTCCTTAGTTGTTGCTGTTAGTAGGAGGCTTACCTTCTCTAACTTTTGTACCCTCTTTTAATCTCAATATGAAAGAAGATTTCTAATATATATATATATATATATATATATATATATATATATATATATAAAGTTTAACCATGCCAAGAAAATAATTTAAAGATTGGTTGAAAGCCGTTCAATTAATTTAAAATTTGTATTATAAAAGTGCTCCTCAGCCGTTAAGACATGATAACATTCACCAACCCGCACGAGAATTCGATGACACCGTGTTAGCTAGTTTTTGTTGATGGGGTTGGTGAGAGTTGATATTTGATAAACACCGCATGTTTTGGGATTCTTTTCAGTGAACAACTAATTGCACTGTTTTAGGCTTCGTTTCAGAAAGCTACAGCTTTACAAAAAATTCCATTTAAACGGAATGTTAACATAAGCAGCGGTATCATGTTTAAATTATTAAAGTTAATAATTCATTTGATTAATATTAACTTTTCAAATATAAAAAATCTAAAATAGCCCTCTTTTATGACCATAAGTTGACCATAGCTTACTGCCACCACAAAACCCCATCAAACTCATCGTCGGCTGGAGCAGCGGCAAATGGTTTCCCACAGCAACGATAAAATATATGGGTTCCGTTTTGTTCAGCAGCGTTGCTGGCAGTTCATCAAACGCAACGGCATCTAGTCGCCATTTCAGATCGCAACAGAACGACTACGTCGTCCGTGTTACCACTGTTCTATGTTTCTTGAAGAAAATTGTCCAAAAGCACCTCCATCCTTTGTCTAAGGGATGAACAAATTATTAGCGCGCTTTTCTTCACTCTATGATGAGTTCTCCCCAACGAATAAGATCAACTCCGTTAACTTTTCTAAGGGATGAACAAATTATTAGCTATCTTGTTTCTTGAGTAGCATTCTGTGTGGCATAGAGGGGAGAGATACCACTTCATCGGCAAAAATAAAAATCCCAATAGATTTTTCTTTCTTTTTCATTCCATGGTTTTTTCCTCCTTAACATAATTTTTTTATTGGTGGTATGTCCAATATTTAGGATCCAAAATCCTCAAAAATACAATGAGTGTGAATATGCCACAACAAGACCATGAGCTTTTTAAGGAGCAAAACCAAGTAACGAAGATTATTTTCTCAACACGGAATGCCTAAGAGAATTCATGAAATAAGAAATTAATGAGTTAGAGCAGCAAATGACAGTGATGATTGAGGAAGTCTTGGAGTGTACAATGAGGAAGACATTACATATCCAATCACCCTATGGTTCTCCAATATTAGTAGCACATAGAATAAGAGACCTAGTAGCCAAGATAAATAAAATTCTACCATCTACTCTACAGAGGAAGATAATATATACTCTCAATGGTGCTTATTGACCCCAATGTTTCAATCAACATATGAATTTAAGAATACTTGCATATTTAGACATTGATGCCCAATGGCTAACAAAATATAAGATGATCCTACGTGGCTTCAATCAACAAAGAGAAAGAGTAGCATGTTCAATCACATTACTTTTGAAAATCAGTAATTTGGTGACAGCGGCAAAACTCCATGTCAATGCTTTGGTTGGTCCACCATGGCTCCTTGAACACAAGATGGTTCCCTTTTTGCTACATTGATGCATTAAGTTGTTGTACACGGGACAAAATGTTTGCTTCAACAGATATCTGCAGCTGTTCTCAGTACATGAGATCGAAGTATGAATATGTTGCATACTATGCCTCACTCAAGAGATAGATTTCTCTTGGGACATGGTAATAAATGCAGAAGAAAATGATCAAAATCAGAAAATCTAAGAAGGAGATGAAGAGGAACAAAAGAAAATTAAGGAATACCATGCGGCAATGCAACCGAAGGGTAGAGACTCCTAGAAAATTCGCATTCGAGGTCGAGGTCAGAGACGGGGACGAAGGAGAGAGAACCCAACTGGTAAAAGCATTGAAGAACAACTACAGCTTTTACTCCAATTCAGAGGAAGTAAAAGAGAGAAAGAGAACAATGGTGGTAACTTGAAAGAAACCACAATCCAAAATATCCCTCAAGGACGAAGAAGAAAGAAAAGAATATGAGTTTATGTATTAAAGGATTAATCACTATGTATAATCTATGATCGTAATTCTGATTTCTTCAAATAAAATCGAGAGTTTGATGGTCAAAGAAAAACATGTTGAGTGTATAAAACCCATTAAGTTCCATTTTGTTCTTTCTCTTCCAATTTAGAAATAAATGTAAATCTTGAAGAATAAGATCTCTTAAAATTAATGGAACTTCTTATTGAACGTTATTCGCCGTATGTTGATACCAAAACAATGGTCACCAGACCAGTCCCACCTTTTTAAACAATTATGGATCAATTAACAATGAAATTCAAAAAATGGTTTTGGATTCGATACACTAGTACCTATAGATGATACAGAGTTTCGCCTTGTTGTCATTGAA
The DNA here is from genome assembly GCA_022702705.1 of Papilionanthe hookeriana x Papilionanthe teres. Lineage (NCBI taxonomy): Eukaryota > Viridiplantae > Streptophyta > Magnoliopsida > Asparagales > Orchidaceae > Papilionanthe > Papilionanthe hookeriana x Papilionanthe teres. Next base: position 105,461,707 of record CM040428.1, on the reverse strand, counting down.
GAACCAAATATAGAATGTGCAAAGCACCCAATGATTTTGAAGAGTCTTTAATTGATGACGCGTTACCAGACTTAGAAGAAAAAATTAAATCATCAGTAGATGAGCTAAGAGAAGTTAACTTGAGGACTGAAGTGGACCCAAGAACAACATTTATCAGCTCAATACTGAACGACACAGAAGAAAATGAAATAACCCAACTGTTAAAAGACCACCTGATTACTTCACTTGGAGCTATGATGAAATGCTCGGACTTGCTCAATATGTGGCGGTCCATAAACTCGGGACAAACCTAACTGCAATCTGAGTAAAATAAGTTACTTGATGATTGCACGTGGAAGTAGAATAGTTGGTCATAGTCGAGGTTAAAAATTTGATCGTCTGCTTCATTTAAGAAGAAAAATATCCAACTTGGCTGACCAACGTAGTACTTGTGAAGAAGAAAATTGGCTAAATGCGTTGACTTCAGAGACCTAAGTAAAGCCTACCCAAAAGATGAATTCCCCTTACCTATTTCAAAGTTGATGGTAGATATTGCATCGACACACACAATATTCTCATTCATGAATACAATCAAATTAGAATGTCTTTATAAGACGAAACAAATTCAAACTTTATAACACCCATCAAGATTTACTGCTATAATGTAATTTCCGTTGGACTTAAGAATGCTAGTGCGACATACCAACGGGCTATGCTATGAATCTTTCACAAAATCATCACAACTAGGTCGACTGTTATGTGGATGACATTATCGTCAAGAGTAAACAAAAGGATGACCATGTATATAATTTGAGAGTCATGTTTGAACGAATGCAAAAAATTAATCTAATGATGAATCCCGTAAAGTGCGCTTTTGGGGTGACCTTAGTGAATTTCTTAAGATTTGTTTTCGTCATCATGCGATTGAAATTTAACCTCTTAAGATTGAAACGAACTTAAATAAGCCCCTTTTGAAGACTTTGACCCAACTGCAGACATTTCTAGGAAAGTTGGCATATATAAGAAGCTTCATGTCTAATTTTTCAAGTAGGGGTGAACTACTCACTGCCTTAACTAGAAAGGATGACAAATTCATGTCGGATGACAAATGCCAACAAGCTTTTGAAAATAAGAAACAATATTTAACATAATCTCCTATTTTAGCAGCCCTTATCTCGGGAAGGCCTTTGATCATCTACACTACGAGATTAGAAGGCATTCTCAGAGCCTTGTTAGCGAAAGTCAATAATGAGAGTAAAGAGATTGCATTATACTACCAAAGGCATCATCTAATTTCAATCGAAATAAAGTATCTTGCAAAATAAAAGCATTTCTTAGCTTTGATCTTTGTTGTTAAAGCTCACGCATTACCTTCTTTCTCATAAAGTGACTCTTATTTCAAGAGACAATCCACTGTAGTACTTAATGACCTGTCTGAAACTCTCCAAAAGATTGGCAAGGTGGGTAATGATACTACTTTAGTTCGATATAACCTTTGTGCTTCTTGATATACCAAAAATATATAGTATTTTTATGCACATTTTTATACCTATTTTTGATGATATTGCACATGAATGGAAAGTATTTGTGTGTTTTTCTTTTAGGTACACTTAAATGGACCAAATATGTCAAAAGAAGTGAAAAAGGAATAAATTTATAGAAAAAATGAAGAAAGTGTTAAGATGAATCGGCGCACCTCAACGCCCAGATCTAGCACCTAAGTGCTAGCAAATTGAGAAGGTTGTGCCTAAGCACAAGAGAACCCGTGCTTAAGCTCCAGGAAGTTACTTTGCAATTTTAAGGAAATAATGAAAAATTTTAAAGAAGTGTTTGAGGCGTCCTTTGGTACAAATGTTGGTAAGTAATCAAGGGCGGCAAAAGACATTCAAATTTCACTTGAAAGGATGCATCTCTGAGGTAGATTGATTGAATATGAACACATTTTGAAGAGATACCAATGCACATTTTGAAGAAAATATAAAAGAAGGAATTGAAGAGAAGTGTGGGTGTAGAGTTCTTTTAGAGAGAATAAAATGAGAGTTTGTAGAGAGTAATTTAAATAAGAAGTTGTAGGATTCTTACTTAGGATTTTTTCACACTTTTCTCCTTCTTTTTGAAAGAGAGAGTGAGTAGGAATTCCTAAGTAAAAAATCCATTGAATAGAGAGATTTAAACCCTTTTGGGTTAGGAGATTAGTCCAAGGGAGGTTTGTAAGAGAAATGAAGAGATTCAAAGGAACTTTAAGTTTCTGGTGGAGAGGAACTTAAGATAAGTTTTTGTCTTTATACTTGATTTGGATTTAATTGAGACGTTTTATGTTTTCTACATGGTTTCAAATTTTAAAACTATTTGTGGTTGTGTTTTCTCCATGGATTTTGAGTAGTCATCTTTATTTTTTTTCTTAAAATGGAAAGTAATTAAATGTTGGATGAAAGTTGTGGAAGTAGTGATCTTTAATATTGGAAGAAGTTGTGCTGATTCAATCCTTGCACTTCATTTACTTCTTGATTTGGCCAATCATGATGGTAAGATTTATTGTAAGAACATATAAGATCCAAGTAGGTATTATCTCAATTAAAAATAGGCAGGAATCATATGGAAATGTATGGATGATAAAGTAATTCATATAATTTCGTGCAAATAAATAAGGAAAATACATTGATGGGTGTAGAATTAGAATCTTTAGGGTGATAGACTAAAGACACTAATTTGGTTTACTGTTTTAGGTTTTGATGCGAGAGTTAGTCCCAAGGTTGAGAGAAAGAAAGGAACTCTTGAGTGAGAGCTAGTATCTTCCTTAACTAACCCGTCTTCAAAATTATTCAAACTTTAAACTAGCCAAAGTTCTTTATAGCATCTCTAGTAAGGCTAAAGAAAAATATTGCTCCTATTTGGCACAACACATTTTGAGAACTTCCACAATAGAATTCATTTAATTATTACACATTCATGATAAGGGAAAAGATATTTTCATTTATACTTCTTTAAATTTTACAAAAAGTTTCTTGCTATAGTCATATAATTGTTTACTTTATTTAATAATTTAAGAAAATACCAAAAAGAATTGTATTTTAAAGTTTTCTGTTATATGAAATTGCATAAGTGTCTTTTTCTATTTATGATCTAAAAATTTTTTTATCTTTTAAATTTTCAAATGTTTTTCCCCGTGGGATCGATATTTCGGGGCCTAATCAGAAAGTCCTATATTACTTAATAATGATACATATAGTTGCATAGAATCCCTAAATTAAAATATCACTGTTGTATTCTTATTTAAATCAAAATCAAGTTTTTGGTACTGTTGTAAAAAAGATTATTTTATATCAAACATATAAGTTTAATTGGATTACCAAAAACATAAATTTATCAGTTTTCATCTAGTATTAAAGAGAATCAGGATCAAGTTTTTTGCGCCGTTGCCAGGGAAATAAAAGAAAAGTCAAATTTTCTTTGGATTTAAATTTAAAAGATAAATTTTAAAAAAATTAAGAAAAAAATTTTTCTATTTTTAGAAAGTCGTATTTAAACCTTATCTATTATTGTGTATTTTATTTTTATTTTTTTTTCATTTTTGTGTTGTGTAATAGTTTATGCGAAGTTCAGGCTCTGAAAGACTTGTGTCTTACTATTCTAAATTAGAATGAACTATTAGAAAAATTAGAGAAATACAGAAAAAATTTCAAATTTTCAACAAATAACAAATCAAATTAATCAAAATACTGAAATTCATCATGAATTAAGGATTTTAAGAGATTATATAAACCCAATAGTGGATGAACGTCGTGGTAGCGTTTAAAATCCTGCTGTAGATGCTAAGACATTTTAACTTAAAACAAGTTTACCTCTTGCCAAGTTTTTAGAATTGTGTGTTACATTTAAAAATGATGGTGTTTCTGATGATGCTATTAGGCTTCGGTTGTTTCCATTCACACTTAGGGATAAGGCTAAGATATAGTTGAATTCTTTAGCACCTGGATCTTTCAGAACTTGGAATGATCTAGCACAGAAATTACTTGCTAAATATTTTCCACCATAAAAAGCTGCGAAGCATAGAAATTATATTACATCATTTTGTTAGTTTGAAGGGGGATATATTTACGAAGCTTGGGACCAATTTATATAACTCCGTTGAAATTGTTTACACCATGCTGTGTCAGATTGGTTAATTATTCAAACATTTTATAATGTATTAACTAGGTCTCTTAGATCTATTATCGATGCCGCTGCTAGTGGTTCATTGATGTCTAAACCATTTCCTGAAGCTTATGCTCTAATTAAATAAATAACTACTAATAATTTTCAATGGCCTTCTGAAAGGGTACATCCTAAAAAGGTAGCCAATATTCATGATTCTAAGGCTTTTGCCATGTTAGTAAATCAAGTTGCTATAATTTTAAGGAAGATAGACCACTTTGGAATGAAATTTTCTCAACCAAATCCAATGATTGAAGAAAATTCATTAGGCTAAATGGTAAGATCTCAAACATCAACGGAGACTTTGAATGTTATTAATAACAGGTCAAATAACCCATATTCAAATCACTATAATCTTGGTTGGAAAAACCATGCTAATATTAACTGGAATAACAATTTGGGTGGAACTAATAAGTAATGAGGAAGAAACCAAGTAAACTCATTGGGGAACTAGAACAATCAAGGTAATAGTAATTATAGACCTACCTATCCTCCAGGTTTTAATAATAATCCATAATTTAAGGATGAGAATTTGCCTATAGAAGAAGTGGTGTTACAAATGGGAAATCAATTATAAAGTCAAGAATCTGCTATAAGAAATATTGAGAATTAGTTGGGACAATTTGCAAATTCATTAAGTAATAGAACATAAGGAACACTTTCTAGTAATACAAAAGTTAATCCTAAATACTAGAATAAAGAGCTAGTAAAGATTGTTCAACTTAGAAATGGAAGAGAGTTGGAAAGCAGAATTCAAAAAGAGATTGAAGTAGAGGAAGAATAAATTGAAAAATATGAAGATGACACTCGAGATGATTATAAGAGACCTATTTCTCCACTTAAGTTTGATTTAGAAAAACCACCACCACCTATTTCCTCAAAGACTTCGTTAAGAAAAGTTGAATTAGCTATTTTCAAAATTTCTAAAAATCTTTAAGTTTATAATTAAAATTCCTTTTGATGAAGCTTTAGAACAAATACCAAGCTATATGAAGTTTATGAAGGATATTCTTAACAGAAAATAAAAAAGTTTTAAGATAATGAGATTATTGAACTTAGTGAGGAGTGTAATGTTATAATTCAAAAAAAACTTCCCAAAAAGCTTAAAGATCCTGGAAGCTTCACAATTCTATGTGCGATAAGAGAAAGATATTTTATAAAAGCTTTATGTTATATGGGTTCAAGTATTAACCGTACGCCATTATCTATAGTTAAAAGACTGTGATCAGGAGAAATATCTCCTCTTACTAGAACCTTGAAATTAGCAGATCGTTCTATAACATAGCCTAAGGGAGTTGTAAAAGATGTTTTGGTGAAAGTGGATCGATTTATCATTCCTGTTAATTTCATTATGTTAGATTGGAGGAAGATAAATATATACCTATAACTTTAGGGAGACCTCTCCTAGCAACAGGCAGAGCAATGATATAAATGCAAAAAGGGAAATTACTTATCTTTGTTAATGATCAAATGGTCAATTTTAATATTTCCAAGTCAATGAATGAATTTTTCAGGATGGATGCAATGAGATATCTTAGTGAATGCCATTTCAAAACAACATATGAAGAGAACTCAGAAATGAAAGAATTGAAACATGAGCAAGAAGAGGAATTAGAAAATCTTAATGATTTTATTGAAGAAAATTTAAATTTTGTTCAAGAATGTTTTGAAGTTTTGGACATGATAGAAAAGAAAAATCTTTTTGTCCACTAATTGAGAAACCACGTGAACTTGAATTGAAATGACTTCCTAAGCATTTAAAATATGCCTTTTTAGGTAATTACTCAGCTTTACTTTTTATAATTTCCTCGAATATAACTTCAGAAGAAGAAGAGTGTTTGCTAAAAATTTTGAAAAGATATAAGAAATCCTTTGGATGGACAATTACTATTATTAAAGAAATCTGTCCTTCAATTTGTATGCATAGAATCCTGATGGAAGAGAACAGTAAATTCAGGGTTGCTCCTAAAAAAGGATTAAATCCCATTATGAAAGAAGTTGTCAAGAATTAGATTTTAAAGTGGTTAGATGCTAGGATTATCTATCCTATTTCAGATAGTGCATGGGTTAGTCCTATTCACTGTGTTCCTAAGAAAAAAGGAGTTATTGTAACTATCAATGAAAAGAATGAAATAACACCACCAAGACAAGTTACAGGAAGGCAAATATGCATTGATTATAGAAAATTAAAACTTGCCACGAGGAAAGATCATTTTCCATTACACTTTTGTCGGTCATTAAATTTTGTGAGGTTGATATTTTGAAAAGGGGTTTTAGAATAAAGTTTTATAAATTAGAATTTTGATTTAATAGATAGATAGATATATATATATATATATATATATATATATATATATATATATATATATATATATATATATATATATATATAGATTTTTGAAATAATATTTCAATTTTGAACAATATGAAATCAAACCGATCTCATATAAATGATAGTTTAAATAATTAAGAATTTCACCGCGAGACATGTATTTATCCCGTAGAATAAGTATGTGGCTTGAGGTGAAGCTTGATCAATTAAACTAAAGGATTTATGACATCCATTTGATCTACGAACTAATTTTGACCTACAATTTCCCCTACCTAATATGAAGGAATTAGATTAATCTGGGGTCTTTAAGTTTTCTATAAGGGCTAGTCCCTATAGTTAATTACAACTTAGATAACCGAAGTCACCTAAGAAAACTCTTGATATAAATCAAGAAACATTTATATTCATGACTTCCATGGGTAAGGTTTTCAATGAAAATGTGATAGTTGGATATTCAATAGGTGAATGGCTCATGTTTTGGAACATTTCATTTTAACAGAATCCAAAGGAGAGAAGGCTAGGGGAGGAGCATAGGTTCAAGGAGGAACCCTGATGTCTTCCCAAACTATCCTATGGTTGGTCTTTAAATTTTGGAAATGAATTTATTTAAAATTCAATCCTACCAATTAATTATAGGAATTACATTCGCATAATATCCGATTATGCGAATAACTTAGAAGATGGGAGGATTTCTGTCATACCGGATGACAACCTCGTAATCTTAAAGTGAATTAGGGAATATGTTGCACAGCAGGGCTGTGCAAAGGCCTAGAGAAATAGTGAGTATTTCTGCTGCACTGGGAAAGCTACCTTGAAGTCCTATGGTTTGTTGTTTTAATTTCTAAGGAATGGTTTTGCTAATGTAGACAAGTTTTACTCTTGAAGATGGCTGTGCTGCCCACTATGCATGCTCCAAGATCCTTGTCATAGCAGGTTTAGGTTAAAGAAGTGACAATTGAAGAGACGAGAGAAGAGTCATGTTCTAGAAATATTTAAGATTGAGATGTCTTAATATTTTATTAGGGGAAACATTAAAGTTCATTATAGCAATACTAGTTAAGATCTCACGGTTCCATCATCTCGGCATCGCTATATTCATCAAATTCACTTAGTCTAAATGAATTTACTAAACTCAACTTAATGAGTTGCATACTTTCATTTAGACCGTGGGATAACCCTGTTAGCAACACGTGGGTTACCTGCTCAAAGGAATTCTCGATCATCGAATGAGACATTTTAATGTAGTTGCAATTGTGGTTTTTGTTTTATTTGTGATTAAATTTTGAGTTGTTTTATATTTTGAATATTATGGCGGTAGATTTTACCTTGTCGTGATTTTTTAATTTTTAATTTTGGTCTCATTTCTGTGGCTATCCTAAAGGTTTCAGTTTTCATGGAGGGTGACATTGTTATTTAGCATGCAAGTTTGCAACAAAGGAATGTACAGTAGAGTGTAGGTAAATAAATTGCATTATAATATAAGCATACCTGGTAGGTCTTCTCGTCATCACCACCTGAAACTTTAGTTTTCTTTCAATAAACATTTATATATTATAGGGAGGTAAAATTTTATGGATAGGTTCGTCACAGGCTTACAAATTCCTAGGTCATAACCTGGTAAACTCTTATTCATTTGTTAGATTTCTTCATTTAATAAATATAATAAGTACAATGGTCATACAAGGTGTCCAGAATACTTGTGAAAAGTCCAAGAGAAGCTTGGATATTTCATAATACTTTTGAACTTCCTTGAGGTCCTTTTAGACTTATTAGAGTTATTAAATGAGTAATTCCTCTCACACTCTTATGCTTAGTGAGCCAATTTTAGTCATCCCAAAAGGTGAGGTAATTATTACTTGGTTCTTTACGTAGGAATTATGTGGGTTGGCCTTTAAAAGGCAAAATTTAACTTGTGGAAGAATTTATCAAAATTTGATGGGCTCATAAAATTTTAAAAGATAGTTTTCATATTAAACATCTTTTCTTAGAAAACTCTAATTTGTTAAATATTTTGATTAAGCCTAGCTCATTACTAAGCCCTTAAGATTTAGTAGGTATTTTTATGCCTTTTAGAAAAGAAAATTTTATGATTTTCATGATTATGATTCTTATCAAAATATTGATTTATCAATTGAATACAAATAAAGAGGAATCAAATTAGTGGAATATTAACTTCCAAAATCAACCCCTAACTTTAAGGTTCTTTTAATTTGATTTTTCTTCCAAATTATAATAATTAAGGAAAATTAAATATTTAATTTTGATGTGAGAAAATTGCAATGAGTTTCTACCATTTATCCCTTAATGTTTCAATCACCCAATATAATAATTAATATTATTTATTGCCCTTTTCCCATTTTGATTAAGCCTAAATATTAATTAAGGCTAAATTTTCCAAAATCGCCATTTTACCCCTAAAGGCCTTCATCACCTCATAATTCATAAATTTAGCCCCAATTACTTTGTAATTTTTATGTGACCCCACTTATGGGATGATTAAAATATCATAAGAGAAAATGTTATTTTTCAAAATTTAGTTTAATTTATATATCTATTTTAATGCAAAAATATGGGTTTTCAAAGAAAATTCAATAACTTATCCAAAACAAAACATATGAATTTGAAATTTTTATTGAAGGTAGACCTAGACCAGAGACCCAATTGGACCAAATTTCATGATTATTTGAGTTTTAATTTAATTTTTATAACTTTTATAAATTATAGGGTTTTAATTAATTTTAAAATATTTTAAAGGTTGAAAATTCAATTTTATATTTTTCTTAAATCCCTCTGAGGTCAGGGAACCCAGAGAAAGAAATTTTATATATTTTTAATTTTTATTTTAAATATTAGAATTATTTTTGTAGAAAATTAAGAAAATCCATTTTTACTCTTTTAAAATTAATTTAAGCCTTTAAAAATTGATATTTTAATTTTGAAAATTAGGAAAAATATTGGGATGGTTCCTAAGTGATTAGGAGAGTAAAAGTAACAATTTGGTGAATTTTAGTATTTTTGTGATTTTTATTATTATTTAATTATTTAAATATTAAAAATATGATTAAAAATGAAAAGTTTGTGAAAATACCCATTTTATTTTTAAAAGAGTCCTCTGATCTCATAGAACTCCCAATACTAATTTTACAATTTTTTGAGTTATATTTTAATTAGTAAAATTAGTTTAATATTCAAAATTATCATTTCACTTAGAAAATTCATTTAGGTGACCAAATAATTTCCAAATGCTATGAAATTTTTCTGCGGAGTTCTCTGACCTTTAAAATATAGTGAAGAATTATTTTTAAGTGAATTTTATATTTAATGCACTCAAATTAATATAAATTCAATTTTAATCCAAGTTGATAATCAGGTTATTTCTTAATGATTTAACCCATGAAAGTTTTATCCTAAAGTCCTTTAGTCATAAAAAACCTACCATGATTTTTTTGAATTTTTATAATCACCATGCAAATTTATAGAATTAATTTATGAATATAGATGCCTAAACTTGAAAAATATAGAACTCTTCATAGAGGCCTCCTCTGACTTTGGAAAAATCAGGGAAGATTCCCCATGAAAGAGCTTATAACATGCCAGAATATTAGGCCATGTTGAAATGTCTACATGCATGGAGAATTAAAAGACCATAGAGGGTATTTAATTAATTAAAAATCATTCATGCATCAAATAAATTTCAAACCACTTCTAAATTATTCTCCTCTGTACACTGAATAAGTTGGTCTTTTTCTTTTATTTTTATGACTTTTCTGCACCATGTTATGAATTTTTAAAGTTCACTAATTTAAATAATTCAAAAATACCCCTAATTTTATACTTAAACACGTGGCATCGCGTCATCCTCGGCAGCTCTGAAGTCTCCATGCTTCGCTCTGCCATTTTACGCAGACTTCTAACTCAACTGCCACGCAGCCATGCTTTATGTATCGAGAGCTCGTCCAACACAATCCTAGCTATCCATTGATTACACACGCAATCCAACGGCTCCTGGTCATCGCCTTCACTTGGTCTAACCTATGAGCCATCCACCTTCTAGACCTAAGAACTTGAGCTAGACTCAACCAAATCGCATTGGGCTTATTCCTAGAGCTTCATCTAGCCTAGACGAACCTATCCATATGGTTTATGCGGTATGAAATACAATGTACAATTATGGAGGACGAAGAAAAGCTCAGGGGGAAGAGGGAGTCCAATACCTTTGTGTGAGAGGGGAGGCCTCAATCAGATGGTTGTAGCAGCTTTGATTGGTCCCAACAAACGTCCAAATTGAGCCTTTTTCTCTGATGAATTTTCCAAACCCAAACTTGAACAGACCCGATTTCAGGTGTTGATGGAATTCTGGTGCAGAGGCCTTCTGTGATCGGGCTTTGATGGGGGATCCTCTTCTTTCACTGCTGTGAAGGTGTGTGTGCATTTAATTGTAATTTGGTGCAGTGTGGAGCTATGGAGAAATATAGCTAGTTTCTGGCCAAATTTCAGTGATGAAATTGCTCTTAGACAGTGGGGATCAGTGGCTGAAGACAGTGGAATCACTCTTAGGACCTCTTAGGGAAGCTCTGGAAGCAATTTGGTGGAGTTTTCTTGAGAAAAATTTCAGCACCTGGTTTTGGCCGTGAAGCGGTCTATTTATGGCCATGACTGTTGGGCTGAACTCAGGGGCTGGCAATGGATGGATTCAACTGCCTAGGTGGAGGGCAGATGAGCTCCTACGGCAATTCCAAGCTGACTTGACCATAGGGTGGAGTTTGAGTTTAATTTGAGAGGGGGTGGGTCTTAGTTTTGGTATTTTCCAATCACTAGGGTGGCCGGCAGGACCAGGACTGGTGGCCACGGGGTTCAGGTGAGCCAGGGGAGGATTAATGATGCTTTATCCCCAATGGCAAGTAATCATGGTGAAGATATTTTTCCTAAGGACAAGTTTGGGGTGAAATCCCCTAATTCAAGGGATCTTTGGTCCATGGCTCCATTAGAGTGGCTAGGTGGGTCTAGGGTGGTTCTTAGGGGTCACTTGTTGGCTGTGGAGAAGTTTTTTGGTCACATTTGGTTCAATTTGATTAAGTTAAGTCATGGGTTCAATTTTAGGTCACATGGGTCAATTTTGGGCTAGATTTGGTTTGAGCTTAGGTTAGACCCAAATGATTAAGCAAAATTGTGTGTATGATTGTCATGAACTGTTTAGAAAAGGTTTGGAGAGGTTTTGGATTGGTTTGGTAGATCAATTTGGCTTGGTTTGGGATTTTGGTCAATTTGGGACAAGTTAGGTTAACTTGGGTTTAGGTTAAGCTAGGGTTGGGTCCAAGGCCAATTGAAGGTTCGAAATGGTCTATTGGGATGTCATAAGGAGTTCTCACCACTAATTGAGTGGAAATTTTGGGAGTAGGGCAATCAATTTGGAAGATTTTGGGCATACATGTTTGGGTCAAAATTGGGTAAGCTTGGTCCAAGTGGATTTGAATGAGACTTGGGCTTAAATTGGGGTTAATTGATGGTTCAATTCAATTTATAGGAGTGATATGATGGGTTTAGAATTAAAATTTGGGAGAAATTTATTGGTGTTAGGTCAATTTGGGGGATTTGGGTCACTTAGATAAAATTGGGGATTTTGAGTTTTAAGTGAAATTGAAATCAAATATGGGTTAAATTGGGCTTGGATTTGGTTTATATTGGTATTGGAGATGTTGAATTAAAGTTTTGAATTGAAATTGGGTAAGATTGGGATCAATTGGGTAGACATTGGGTTTAATTTGGGCACTTTTGGGTTAAAATGGGTCAAATTAGGGCTTATGGTTAAATTGGGTAAAATTGTCCAAATTGGGTCATGTGGTAGTTGAGAGAAATGAAATTGTGAATATTCGGGAGGTACTGGGAATTTATGGGAATTTTTCGAATTTTTGTAATTTTGGGCTAAGAGGGGTATTTTGGTCATTTTGTGGATTTTTGGGTAATTTTGGTTAATTTGAGTTGTAGGAAGTATTTTGGAATGATTTTTGAGGAATTATGGATAATTTGAGTGATTTTGGAAATTTTGGGAGATTTTAGGATTTTGGGGGCATTTTGGGTATTTTGTGTATTTTGGGTATTTTGGGTATTTTGGGGCAAAGTGGTTAGAAATTTAAAATGTTTAGGAAATTTGAGATTGGTTGAAAGTAAGTAATAAGGAATTTTTTAGGTGGATCCATGGACCAAGGGTCACCCTCATTTGGTCCTCTATGTGTTGGTACTAGCCAATCCCTAGCCTGAGGCTAATGGCTTGGGAAAACCACTTACATGAGTTTCCAAAAAGTTAGGGGATCAAAGGTGATGTGCCTTATTTAAGCTTGTGAGTGTGTAGTGCAAGTGTGGTGTAAGCTCCAGACCTTCAGGGTAGATCCTATGGCCTGACCACCTACTAAGAGACTTCCCCTGGGCTTCCTTATGCTTGGTCTCTTCATCCCAAAAACTTGAGGTTAGGCCTTAAGCATATGAAAACTCCTAGTAAAGTGAGAAAGTTTGAATTTTTATGGGGTGGGTTCCATGACTAGTCTTCTAAGAAAGTCACTAGGAGAGTCCTATAGTTAGACCCTAAGCTATTCAAAAGAAAGACTAGACCTCAACCAAAAGTGAGGTAAACAAATGGACCCCCAATAGGTGTGGTGTGCTGGGCAAGCACACTGCACGTATTAGTGTTGACTGATGAGATCAACAAAACTAACACAATTGCCTCAGTTAAAACTCAAGACAAACACAGAATTTAGAAAGGAAGTTTCCGTTGGGGATTATTTGGCTGAAACCTTTAAGTTTTGGGAACTTCTGTTGGGAAGGGAAATGGAATACCTTCATGAGAGGAGCTATGGATTTCAAGCCTCCAAACACTGAAGGAGTTTGATCTGAATGGATTCAAAGTTGGAATTTGGATTTAGAATTAGGATTTAATTTCAATTTAAATTTTGAGTTTGAATTTTAATTTGATTTAGAATTTTAAGTTTAATTTTAAACTTTATGAAATTTGTAGAAATTTTAGAAATTATTTAATTTTGAATTTGAACATGTTAATTTCATGGGAAATTTTAAGTTAGAAGTTAGTGTAGAGGGGAAATCGGAATTTCAATACCGATCCCAGAAGGATGAGAACTTAAATTTAGGTAACATCCTTAGAAATTAGAATCAGAATTTCAGTACCAACCTCGAAATTTTTGTTGAAGCGGAAACATTTCTCGAAAGGGAAATGGAAAATATATAGGGAATTTTAGAAAATTGGACGACTGAGCTCCGTTCCCAGAATTTCATGGAAGGCGGAAAAATTTCTTGGAAGGGAGACGGAAAATTAGGGATTTTTTGGAAATAAGACGACTGAGCTCCATTCCTCAATTTTCATGGAAGGCGGAAAAATTTCTCGGATAAAATGTGAAAATTAGGGAATTTTGGGAAATTGGGCGACTGAGCTCTGTTCCCAGAATTTCATGGAAGGCGGAAAATTTTCTCAGAAGGGAGATGGAAAATTAATTAATTATGGGAAATCAGACGACTGAGCTCCGTTCCCGAAATTTCATGGAAGGATAAAAAATTTCTCGGAATGAAGATAAAAATAAAGAATTTTGGGAAATCAGACGACTGAGCTCCGTTCTCAGAATTTATAGTTATTAATACTTTGATTAACCCAAAGGATGGGTTGAATATATTTGTCTTTCCATCTGGAAATTATGTGGGTGAAAATTCTTTGGGGCAAAGTTAATCCATTTAAAGGAGTTTAGCCGATGAATTTTATAATTGGGCTTGTAATACCTTCCAGCGATTGAAATCTGATTATATTTGCTTTTCTAAACTTCTTTTAACAAACTTTGATTAGACCTAGTCCACTACCTAGCCCTTAAGATTTAACAGATGAATTTGCAATTTTTTTTAAAAAGTTAAATCCTTTGAATTTAATTTTCATAAAAATATTGGGTTATCATTCAAAATCAAGTAGGGGTGAAAATCAGGGGATTATTAACATCCAAGATCGACCCCTCACCATAAGGATCATTTGGCTTAACCATCTTACAAATCAAAATAATTAAGGAAATTTAAATATTTAATTTTTGTGTGACAAAATTGCATTAGGTTTCTACCATTTATCCCTTGATGTTTCAATCATCCAAACATAATGATTAAGATCATTTATTATCATTTTCCCATTTTTATTAAGCCTAAATATTGATTAAGGCTAAATTCTTTTAAAATCATAATTTTGCCCCTAGTGCTTTATCACCATATAATTCACAAAATTTAACCCAAATGACTTTGAAATTTTTTATGTACCCCACTTCTGGGTTAATTAAAATATTAGAGGAAAAAAATGTGATTTTCAAATTTTAATTTAATTTATGTATTTATTTTCATGTAAAAAGAAGGATTTTTAATGAAAATTCAATAACTTATCCAAAACAAGGCGTCCAACTATGAAATTTTTTTTAGAGGTTGATCAAGACTAGAAAACCACATAGACCAAATTTCATGAATTTTAGGTTTAAATTTAATTATTAGAATTATTTTAATTTTTAGAGTTTTAATTAATTATAAAATAATTTAAAAGTTGCAATTCATGCTAAAATGAACTCTAAATGTCATGAAATTTTTATGAAGAGTTCTCTTACCATTAAAGTTTAGTGGAAAATTGTTTTTGAGAAATTTTCACATTTAGTTTATTCTAATTTATTAAAATTCGATTTTGAGTTAAGTTGATGATTATGTCATTTATTAAGTATTTGGCCATGAAAAAGTTATCCTAGGGTCCTCTAGTAAAAAATAACCTACCATGATTTTTCAGGATTTTTCTTATTAACATGCTAATTATTAGAATTAAATTATCAAAACAAATGCAAAAACATTGAAAAATATAGATCTCTTCATAGAGGTCTCCTCTGACCTTAGTGAAATTAGAGAAGATCCCACATGATAGAGGCTACATCATGCTAAAATGGCAAGCCATGATGAAAAGACTAAGTGCATGGAGAATTAAAATACTACGGATAGTATTTAATTAATTAAAAATCATACATGCATCAAATAAAATTCAAACTATTTCCAAATTATTCTCCTCTATTCACTGAGCAATAAGGTATTTTTATTTTATTTTTATGATTTTTCTACACCAAGTTATGGATGACTTAAATAATTCATAAAATTTCTAGTTTCCTAATTAAACATCTCAGCGCCGCGTCAACCTATGGTGGATCGAAGTATCCATAAGGCGTGCTCCTATTTGATGCTGCCAGTTGATGCGGGATGGAACGCGACGCATTGTTCCATTCCATCTTCCCATCCGGCACGATCTGAGCTGTCCAACATAAACACACATGATCCAACGGCTGCCCGTCTTCGACTCAGTCTGGTGTGATCCCGTGACCGTCCATACTAAAACCCTAGTTTCTCAGCCTAGCAATGAAAACTCTTCGGGTTTGATCTTATGGACTCATCTAAGCATGAAGAATATATCCATACGACTAATCATGATTTAAATTAACCCTAATTACATGGAGAATTCAGAGAAGCTCGGGAAGAAGGGGAGTTCATTATCTTGGCTCTAAGAAGTAAACCTTTGATCATAGATACTCTACACCTTCGTGGGGGTCCCAGGAGCTCAGAGGTGAAACCTCTTGCCCTGGTGAATTTCCTATGTAAGAGAGTGACCATGCCTGATTTATAGCTTTGGTGGAAGTCCCGGCTAGAGTGACCTGCTGATGGGGTATTTAGTGGGGAACTTCTACTCTTGTTGTGGGGATGGTGTGTGCATAATTAATTTTAGATTGGTGGAGTTTAAGAAGGTGTCCTATTTTGGGCTCAATGTTAAGCTCAGATATTGAGCTTAGACAGAGGATTTGAGGGCTGGAAAATGGTGGGGATTGACTTCTCTGTGTTAGAATTAGCTCTGGGAGAATTTTGACAGAGTTTGGGCATGTTGTTTGGATAAGTTCCCTTTTGGCCGTGGAGGAAGTGAGCTTAAAAAGCCATGGCTGGGGTGGCTGCCAGGGCTCCAATTCAGGTGCAGTGCAATGTCTAGGTTGAGTGTTGAAGAGCTCACATGGTAATTCAGGGCTGAGCTGGCCATGGGATTGAATTTGGGTTTGTCAATGTGTGTGGTGGCTCTAAATTTGGGCTCCTCAAGTGACTAAGCCGGCTGTCCAGACCAAGGGAGGTGGCCAGTGGGTTAGGTGAGCCAGTGGGCAGGCCATGAGTGCAATGGGTTTTAATGATTAAGGCATTATGGCAAAAATTACTTAGGTTTAACCATTTAAAGGAGGAGATCCCCTAATTTAGGGGACCTTTTGTCCATAGCTTCACTAGGGTGGGCTATGTGGCTCTATCTCAGTCCCTAGGGTCAGTTTAGTGGCTGTGGAGGGGTTAGTTTGGTCACATTTGGTTCAATTTGGTGAATGTGTCATAGGTTCATTTGGGTCACTTTGGGTTCATATTGGGCTAACTTGGGTTCAAGCTTGAATTGAGCCCAAGTGATTGATCAATATTGTGTATATGATTTCCATAAATGGTTTAAAGAAGGATTGGAATGGTTTTGGATTGGTTTGGGGGATCAATTTGGCTTGATCTGCGATTTTGGTCAATTTAAGCAAGTTGGGTTAACTTGGGCTTAGGTTAGGCTAGAGTTGGGTCTAAGGCCAATTGAAGGTTCCAATGGTCTATGGGGATATTATAAAGAGTTCCCAACCTTAATTGGGTGGACATTTTAGGGTTAGGGCACTCAATTTTAGGAATTTTAGTGATGTGTTCAATTTGGGCTAAAATTGGGTATTTTTGGTTCAAGTGGGTTTAAGTACGGCTTGGATCTAAATTTGGGCTAATTAATGGTTCATTCCATTTAGGGGAGTGTCATGAGAAGTTTAGAATTCAAATTGAGGGAAAACTGATTGACATTAGGTCAATTTGGTGGATTTGAGTCACTTAGGCAAAATTGGGGCTTTTGAAATTCAAGTGAAATTGAACTCAAATGTGAGTCAAGTTGAGCTTGGATTTGGTGTAAATTGGCATTGGAGATATTGAATTAAAGTTTGGAATTGAAATTGGGCAAGATTGGGGTCAATTGGGTAGACATTGGGTTTAATTTGGGCACTTTTGGATTAAATGGGTCAAATTGGGGCTTTTGGTTCAATTGGGCTAAATTGGCCAAATTGGCTCAAGTGATAGTTGAGTGAAATGAAATTGGGAATATTTGGGAGGTTTTGAGAATTTATGGGAATTTTTGGAATTTTTAGAGTTTTGAGCTAGGAGAGGCATTTTGGTCATTTCTGAGATTTTTTGGGAAATTTGGGAATTTTGGGTAATTTGAGTGGTAGGAAGTATTTGGGAATAATTTTTGGAGAAAAATGTGTAATTTGGGTGATTTTGGAAATTTTAGGGGATTTTAGGGTTTTGGGTAGGTTTATGGGCAAGGGGTTAGAAGTTTGAAATTTTTGAAAAAAAATTGGGATTGGTTGAAAGTGAATAATATGGTATTCTTTAGGTTGAGCCATGGACCAAGGGTCACCCTCATTTGGTCCTAGATGTGTTGGTACTAGCCAAACCCTAGCCTGAGGTTAAGAACTTGAGAAAACCACTTACATGAATTTCCAAAGAGTCAGGGGATCAAGAAAGATGTGCTTTGTTTAGGGTGTGAGTGTGTAGTGTAAGTGTGTGTAAGCTCTAGACTTCCCAGGGTAGATCCTATGGTCTGACCACCTATAGAAGACTTTCCCTGGGCTTCCTTATGCTTGGTCTCTTCTTCCCAAAAACTGGAGGTTTTTCCTTAAGCATATGAAAACTCCAAGTGAAGTGAAAAAAGTTTGAATTTTTAAGGGAAGAGGTTCCATGACTAGTCTTTTAAGAAAGTCACCAGGAGTGTCCTAAGGATAGACCTTAGGCTATTCTAAAGATAGACTAGACCTCAACCAAAAGTGAGGTCAACAAATGGACCCTCAATAAGTGTTGTGTGCTGGGCAAGCACGCTGCACGTATCAGTGTTGACCGACGAGATCAACAAAACCAACACAACTATCTGAGTGAAAAATCAAGACAAACACATAATTTAGTGAAGAATTTTCCATCGGGGATTATTTGGTTGAAACCTTTCAAGTCCCAGGAAATCCTACTGGGGAAGGAAAATGGAATACCTTCATGAGAGGAGCTATGAATTTCGAGCCTCCAAACTCTGAAAGAGTCCAATCCAAATTGATTTGAAGTTGGAATTTGGATTTAGAGTTGAGATTTTATTTCAATTTAAATTTTGAGTATGAATTTTAATTTAATTTTGAGTTTTAATTTTAATTTTAGATTTTATGAAATTTACAGAAATTTCAGAATTTGTTGAATTTTGAATTTGAAAATTTTAATCTTGTAGGAAATTTTGAGTTTTAACTGAGTGCAGAAGGGAAATCGAAATTTCAGTACCGATCTCGTAAGGTGGGAGTCAGAATTTAGGTACTGATCCCAAAGGGCAAGAACTAAAATTTAAGTACCAGCCTCAGGAATGAGAATCAAAATTTCGATACTGACCTCGAGATTTCGTGTGTGTGGGAAATTTTCTCGGAAGGATGATGAAAGTATAAGGAATTTTGAGGAAATCAGAAGACTGAGCTCTGATCTTGGAATTTCATGGAAGATGAATAATTTCTCTGATTGGAGGTGGAAATGAAGGGAATTTGAAGGATTCGGATGACAATGCTCCGATCCTAGAATTTCGTGGAAGGCAAAAAAATTCTCGGATAGGATGTGGAAATATAAGTAATTTGAAGGAGTCGAACGATAATGCTCCGATCCTAGAATTTCATGGAAGGTGAAAAATTTCTCTGATAGGATGTGAAAATATAGAGAATTTGAAGGAATCGGACGACAATGTTCCCTTCCTAGAATTTCATGGAAGGAAGAAAATTTCTCGGATATGATGTGGAAATATAGGGAATTTTAAGGAGTTAGACGACAATGCTACGATTCTAGAATTTCATGGAAGGCAGAGAACTTCTCGAATAGGATGTTGAAATATAGGGAATTTTGGGAATCCTGGGGAGGAAAGCTGAAAGACTCACATCTGGCCTAAGGGGTAACAGGAGGGACTCAAAACTGAAGTACTTATTCTGGAATTTCATTTGAGGAGAATTTCATAAAACTTGGTATTGACTTTCAAAGAAAGAAAATTTGGTGTAATTCGGTCATGACCAGTAGCCATTGCAAGATTTGCAGAATTTCATAATATTTTGAATTTGTGAGAAGTGGCGCTGTGTGAAAAATGATTCGAAGATGAGTGCAAGTATTCATAATCTTGAGAGAGAGAGAGAGAGAGTATTATCATTTGTTTGTTTTCAATTCATCATTTTCACTAAATTTTTTTTTATTTCATTTTGTTTCATTTGATTTCATTTGACTTAAGTTTCGAGTTCATTTTGATTTTAATTTCATATTGTTGTCATTTTATTTTTTTCTTTTGTATCATTTTTTGTCCTTTTCATTTGTAACCAACACAAGGTTCTATGGCTTTTGACCATCGCGCTGAAAAAAAAAATTTCTGAAAACAGAAATATTCATTAATTATGCTAAAAGTGTACAACTGATCATATGCTGACAAGCATCCAAAAGTTGATCATGTGTACAAAACTAAACAAGACTGACATATCCTATCATCTGGCTGCTGCAATAGTGGTGATAACAACTGACGTGACCCATTGTGAGGGGTAGTAAATTTCTGCCACCTGAGGCTGCTGCGGGGATGAGCCAACCTGCCAATCTTATGCTCCGAACAAAAGTCCCCTCGTGAACACTCAGAGGTACTTCCGTCACAGTGGCAAAAGATGAAGGTTCTCCAATTATGGATCTGACTCGTACTAAAATGTCGTTTTATCTTCATCAATTCTTTTGAAGGTGACAAACACCCTTTTTCTTATAACTCATGGGATTCAGTGTTTTTCTAAATATGCTCCATTTCCTTTTAATACCAATACTTATCTTACTGGTAGGGGAAGTTTAATGGAACCTCATAATTCTCCCGGTCCGACAATCCGAATTTCTTGTCCAAATAAAATTTTATTTTCACTTATCAAGGAGACTGTGCAGAAGGGTCTCACAATGTCATGGTGGTCGATATGAGGTGGGATACAGTCCCTGTCCTCATAAATATTTATGATGCAGCATTTAGGAATACAGCCTGCAGGAAAGACATGCCACTCAACCATCCTCTTTATCATCTTCTTGATCCGCAGCAGCATCAGATCCACCTCATCATGCTGTAGGATCCTAGGTGGATTGCCTTATCGATCTTTAGCGAAGTTACAATAGCAACCACACTAAATGGTGACTCTAGCATTTCCTCTTTTCCATTTCAATGGCTCTGTATATGTTCTCGACTTCAAGCGATCTGCTCTGCCCAAATTCTGAAGAGTGTTAATGCAATACAAAATTCCTTCTTTGTCCTTCTTCGAGAATACATCGGTGTATAACTTGAGTCTATCCAAGATATTAAAAAATTTCCCTTGTATTTATTCATAGTGTTGAAATTCATTCTTTCTGATTCTTCTGATTTTTTTCCATGACGTAGTTTGGAACTCTTCGCGGCGGTGGCGGCGGTGGCGACGGTAGGATAAACTGTGGTACGTATGAATCTATATCAGGATACTCCCTGCTCCTGAGTAGCTTTGCGGCAGCTGCATATGCCTCAAATGTGCCATACTCCTCTTGTTGTGAAACGTTACATTCCAGGAACTCTGAAAATGCTCCTATCACTGAAGGCAGTCTAAGTAAGCTTGAGTTTCAAGTTGAACACCCAATAAAGATTTCTTCCATCGAATCCAATGTCGGCCCGGGATTCTCTACAGTTTCTGGCTCAGTATCTCTGTGTGATGCGCTGTCGTTAGTTTCTTTCATTTCAAGATCATAAAAATCTTCTAGAATGGGTGATAGCTAGGGGGCTAGCTCTCAAGCTTGTCTCCTCTCCATCCGGTCTAAGAGGCAAAGTTTGTGGAGATTCGCATTTCCTCTTTTAGTGCGTGCCAACGATGCATCTGGAATTCTTTCAACTGACACAGTGAATAGATCGCCCTTTGGAGTAGTGATCATAGATGAGACCTGACTGTGTCTCGTGGCGAGGTGGTACGAGTCAACGAACCATCCAGTATCTCCATATCCTGATGTCTGTCTGATGTCCTTACGACCAATCTTCATCATTGACTTCATGTTTGTAGTCTTCTATTGTGTATTCCTTTTCAAGATGCCAGGTCTTAGCCGAATTTGTAAGCAAACACCAACTCACAACCCGACACTTCCTGCACAAGTAAACAGGGGAAAATTTCTGTGGGTGGTGTTGTGCACAAACAAGAACAAGAACAAACTTATTACTTTTTATTTTAATAAGTTTTATAATTTTTTTAATTCCATTATCTTATTTAATACATTTTTATAAGATTTATATCTAGAAATTAACATGCGTATTTTATTTTTGTGAAAACATTTACTTTACTTCATTTAACTTTATTTTATAACAAGATTTGGACTCAGTCACAAATGTTGGCCCTATTCTACATCGGAATGAAGATCTTTCTTCAGATTTCTCATGTTGCATCGTACTTCTTAAGATATCGTCCATTTATTGGTTACATGAGTCTATCCCCTTGAGAGTCCACCAGCTAGTATTACGCTCCAGAGTAAACCTTTTCCACCATAAATGGTCCTTCCCTGGTTGGTTGAAAATTTCCACCTATCTTACGGTGTGCCAGAATAGGCCTTCGAGAACGAGCACGAGGTCACCAATTTTAAACAACTTCAGGCGGACCAACTTATCATGGGCTTGAATCATCTTTTCTTCGTAGAGTTCCAAAATTTTGCTATGCAATCAATCATTTCCCTTCAAGAATTTCTAATTCTTCCAATCAAAGTTTGGCATTCTCTTCTGTTTTAATTTGAATGGCGATGACGATCCAGAGCGATGGTAGCTGAACTTCTAATGGATGGACTGCCTCAGACCCATACACAAGTGCATAAGGGTTAGACTGTGTTGGTGTTCTGACTGTTGTTTTGTAGGCTCACAAAGCTTCAAGCAATTTCTCGTGCCATCATTTTTTCTTGTCTTTGAGCTTCTTCTTTAGAGTTAAATGAAGGTCTTGTTAAAGGATTCTGCCAAGCCATTTGCTTTAGGGTATTAGATTGTAGAGTATCTCTAATCTATCCCGTATCTTCTGACAAAGTTATTGAATTTAATGCTCTTGAATTCAGACCCATTGTCAGAGATGATCCTTCGTGGTACACCGAAGCGGTAAACTATCTAATTCTTGAAGAACTGTAGAACCTGCTTTGCTGTAACTTCCCATAGTAGAACTGCCTCTACCTATTAAGTGAAGTAGTCTGTAGCTGTGAGTATGAATCTGTGTCTTTTTTAATACGAAGGGTCTATCAAACCCACTATATCCGTTCTCCAACACTCGAATGGCCACGAGGCAATCGTGGGGTGTAGAACATTCGGAGGTTAGTGCAAGACCACCCTGTGTACTTGGCATTGATAACATTTCTTTGCTATGTCCCGCAGTCTATCATCATTGTCGGCCAGTAGTATCTAAGTCTTTTAATTTTCATCTTCATCTTTGGTCTTAACTGGTGAGCTCCACACAATCTGGAATGTACTTCTTTGACGATTTTTTGTGCTTCTGCTCTGTTGAGGCATTTGAGCCACATCTGCACAGAAGGATTATCTGTACATAACACTTTCAATTAAGGCATATGAGAGAGCTCTTTCTGAATTTATTGTGCTGCTGACTTGTCTTCTGGTAACTTTCTATAATGCAAATATTCTGTCAATGGTTGATGCCAATATTATGTATCATCTAAAGCTGTAGCTTTTTCTCTTCTTTTCCAAGCTTGTGCAAGCTATCGAGATTGATTCGTGACAAAACCTGACATCTATGTACCGTAAAATCTATAGAATTTTTGGGTGGACAAGCCAATTATTTAGCAAGCTTAGCTAAAGTGTCCGCGTGGGTGTTGTCTGTTCCAAGAATCCTATAAAATATCACACTCGGAATTTGCTCGAGTAATTTCAGTGTGTACCAGTGATATTCTTCTAACCTTGGCTTCAAAATTTTATATTCTCCTGTAACCTGTTAAATGATGAGTTGTGAGTCACCATAAATGGCAATGTGTGTTATTTCTATTAGTATTGTTAATTCCAAACTGGTGGTTAGAGCTTCATATTCTGCTTCATTATTGGTACACGACTTTGTCAAGTGACAGGAGAATCTCAGCATCACCAGATCCAGAGTTATGAAGACAAAACCAATTCCTTCTTTGTCGAGTATCATTGTCTATTGTCCTTTGTCTCTTTAGGTTGATGGCGCTTCGTCGAAGTAAATTTCCCAACGTCTCGAACTACGCTGCTTCATTTGTAGTATATGTTAGTTTTGTAGTTTGTCATTGAGCAGGGACCCAGCTGGCAATGGCTGCACTGCGAGAAAATCCGTGAGAATCTGCTCTTTGATAGCGCGGAGCACAAAAGTTAGGTCAAATTGCAATAATATCATCGAACATCTTGCTAAAATTCTAGAAAGTGTTGGTCGGGTCATCAAATATTGCAAAGGATTAACTTTTTAAATTAGGTTAAACTTATGTGACAACATGTAATTTCTAAGCTTCTGCGCGGCGAAGACCAAATCTAGACAATGTTTCTCTGTAGGAGGACACTTTACTTCTGTCGGTATTAGACGTCGTCTCAGGTAGTGGAGCACATTCTCTTTACCCTCATCATTGTTGGGTAAGTAGTGCCCCGAGAGACTCATCTAAAGCCGTAGTATAAAGTATCAATGGTCTACCTAGGATAGGGGCTGCTAAAACAGGAGGCGTCGTTATATATCATTTAATATCTTCGAAAGCTCGTTGATATGGCTCTCCCAAAATGAATTTGGTATCCTTTTGAAGTTAAGTCGGAAAGGGTAGACACCGTCCTGACAGATTAAATATGAAGCGTCTTAGATATGCAAATTTTCCTTGAAAAGAATGCAGTTATTTCAAGGCTTTAGGAGGAGGCATTTTTGAGATAGCTTTAATCTTTTTTGGGTTGATTTCAATTCCCCAATGACGGACAACAAATCCTAGAAATTTCTTGGAGGTAAAGCCAAAAGCGCACTTTAAGGGATTCATCTTTAGATTATATTGGCGTAACCATTCGAATACGATCCACAAATCATTTGGGGGGTTTTTCTTTACTTTGCTCTTAATGACCAAATTTTCCACAGAGCATTCCACTTGGTTGTGAATGAGGTCATCAAATATTTTTGATATTGCTCTTTGGTATGTTGCTCCTGCTTTCTTTAAAATGAATGGCATTATGGTATAACAGTAAATCTCGATCGGAGTTCTGAATGCCAAAAGCATTGCATCTTCTGTAGCCATCTTGATTTGATTGTAACATGACAATCCATCGATGAAGGAGAAAATTTCGTGTGACGATGTAATGTCCACCATTAATTTCAGTATTGGAAACAAGAATTCATCTTTTAGACATGCATTATTCAAATCTCTGAAGTCAACACACACTCGTATCTGTCCATTTTTCTTCTTTACTGGCATGAAGTTGGTTAACCATTTCAGATACTATTCCTCTCGGATAAATTTAGCATCTATTAATTTCTTTATTTCTGATGTAACTTGTTGTTCTATTTCGAGGCACATTTTTCTAGGAGCTTGATTTACTGGCATTGTACTTTGATGTACTCTGACCCGATGAACTACGACTTCTGGAGATAGTCCAGACATTTCATCATAGCTCCAAGTGAAGCAATGTCTAAATTCTGACAGTAACCTGACCAAGTCTATAACCTCTTTTTCGTTGCGTAAAAAACTTATCAAAGTAGGCTGGGGCTGCTCCTCAGTCCCGAGATTGATTTCTTTTAATTCGTCCACAGTTGATTTGATTTCTTCTTCGAATTCTAGCAGAGCCTCTTTCATTGGATGATCTTTGCATTCATCTTGGATGTCCAAGCAATCTTCTTCTAGCTAACTAGTAACAACCAAGCAAAATCCCGAGTCATTGACATGCTGATCGTACCAAAACCTAGACATTCTTTCGAGTTGAGTTTCTTTCCTTTTGTATTCCATAATTTTTTGAATGATTGTAACTTATCTTTTTGCATTTTGTTTGACACATATCTTTGTTGAATTAATTTTTGTACACATGGTGAAAGGTAACCAAAAGGTAATTCCATTAATTCATTAGAGTTATTCTCATCGAGAATTATACAGGGTTCAGAAGTAGAAGGATAAGCTTTATAAAACTTGATCGATTTAAAACCATCACCTTGGACTTCCTTGACTTCTATGCACTCGACCTTTTGAGGATGGATCGGAGTTAGGATCATGGCTTGAACATAATGATTAATCCAATCATACAGTGATTGATATTCATCCCTTTCTGTGTCATTCATAGAAATCTCGAAGTGAGGCTTCTTCTGACTTATCATCATTGTTTCATTATCTTCTTTGGAGCTTCCTTCTACATCAATGTTGATTGTCAGCTTCATCCGTTCAACAATCTGGTGAGTTCCTCCTCGACCATATCGCCAGCCTTGACCTCGGATGCGTGGGCTAAATGAACCTCCACCAACTTATTGTGAAGGAGAGTGGGAGGTTGTTGAAGCGGAGGTGTATGGTTCTGTTTTCGCAGTTATTCTGAATCTTCAACTTTACTTGTCACAATTTCTTTTGAAAGTATTTTTTTCTTCGGAGGAGCGTAGCAGGCGGCGTCTTCGTGAATACCTACTTCATGTATTGAGAAAGGTTGTAAGTCTCACTTAATGCAATGTTCTTGTCTGTCCTTGTAGTACTTGATGCATTGGTGAAGTGATGAGGGGACCATATTGTACTCGTGAAGCCACGACCGACCAAGCAAGGTATTGAACGAAGTATCTGCATCGATGACATGAAATTTTGCGGTTGTTACTAAATTTCCAACTTCAACATTATAGATCCGAGGTCTCTTTCTCCTTTCTGGTTGAATCCTCTTAGCATCATTTTATCCATAGAAAGCTCTTGAGCGTTGATTTCCAAGTAGGCTAGTGTCCATAGACTCATTACGTTGAGTGATGCTCCAGGATCTACTAACACTCTAGAAAGTATGAACCTGCCGATGATGATAGAAATGTAGAGCAGATGGTTGTGATCGGTTGTTCTGAGTAGCAAATCTTCATCGGTGAAGGTTACGCTAGGCTGTTCTTTCAAAGTGCAAACTCCATTTGAGGATGTGCTAGCCAACTGTGCTAAGCAAATATCTGGATCAATTAGAACCTTGATCAAATTTTCTCTCATCTTCTTTAATAGGATCAGAGCATTGTAAATGCTTAGTAGAACTGGAAAATCCTGATATGTGCTAGCGCGTTATAATCCATCTTGTTTGAATCTTCAATTTTGTTTCGAACTTGTACTTCTTCCATTGTTAGAGATACTTCGTCTTGAGTATTTTTCTGTTTTCCTTTATCCAATGGAGCTGTCCTTGGCAGTAGCAACTTGCTACTTCTTATATGTACCTTGCTACTTCTTAAATATACTTCTGTTATTTCTTCTTCTTCTGGACCTAGAGATTTTTCTATTACTGTATCTAGCTCTTCCGTATCTAAAAAGTCGACGTTGATGGCAAGTGGGGTTCCTTTCCATTCGAGGACTGGCTCCTCGCTTCCGGTACTGTCATTGCCGGTGTTGTCAATATCTTCTCAATTTTAGTCAACATTCTCGTTAGGAGCAATCATGATTTTAGGATCATTTTCGAAATTGCATGCGGAGTTAGAGAGGTTGTGATTAGTTATTTCATCACTAAAGACAGTAAGAACAAAGCCAACATTGTTTCTATTATCATTATGAGACCCTGGAGGGTCATAAAGATAATGCTACAAAGTCAGGGGTTCGAGGGGTTTCACCCACGAATCAGAAACAACCAATCTAACAGGGACAGCCTCTATCCTACCCTTCGCTCTATTGTCCATAATTTTATTCATGGTTCGCTTCCTTCTCCATTCTTGTCGTGGTGGCCTCCTTGGTGAAATCTTCATCATGGATTAGGCTGGTGGTAGACTCCGGACAGCAGGTTTCTTTAGAGAAGACTGGATCTGATCCAGGACTTTCTTGAGCTCATTCCAAATTGTGCTCCATGTGCCTTTACTGGTATATGCATCAATCGGAGAGATTAGCTCAGCTGAAATCACATTTCTAGAACCTCTTTTATGTTCTTTCAAGTATTCCTTTAGTATTTTTATATTCCCTTCCTTGTAATTCAACTTGAGCCAATCCTTGAAATTGAAGCAGCTTTCTATAGTGTGTCCGAGCATCCTTTGGTAGGGAAAGAAGTTGGGCTGATCCTTCTTATCCATCTATTCTGAATTCTTTGGCTCGAGAAATCTAAACTCAGGCTTCTTTATGTGATTCCTGAACATCTTTGCTACGGCATCGCCTTTGAAGGAGTAGTTCTTGCGTAGCTGTTCTGACATTGTCGGACCCTATCTTCCATCTATTTTGTATAACCTTTGTTGCTGACTAGACTGACTACTCTGCTATGTACGAGGCTGGCCATATTGCTGAGATTGACTGTACTGAGGCGACTGACTGTGCTGCCGTGGCAACTGCTCAACCTGAATCCTCATTGGCTGCTTTCCTTTGTCGACCGTTGCCACTACGCTAGATCTCTTCTCATATGCTTTAGCGGGTTTTGTTTTCTCTGTCTTTTCTGTAGGTGTCAGGTTCTTGAATTCTTCTTGTAAGCTACTGGCTTTGCTGAGTAGCTTCTCGAAGGACTTGATGGTGAGACCCTTAAGCATGAAGGCTACTGGACTGTGGATACTCTTGAGTAGTATCTCGATCGTGTGTTGTTCTTGTAGCTGAGGTTCACATTTCATGCTTAATTTTCTTCATCTCAGAATGTAGTCGAACAAAGTCTTTTCAGGCATCTGCTGCTTGATCCACAGAAAATTTGATAGCTTATTAATGTCCATTTCATACCTGTTTTTTATGATATTGCACTTTAAAGAAAGATATTTTTCATGTTTTCATCCAGGTACAATGATTTTTAAGTCTTTGGACCAAAAGGAATAAAAAAGGAGCAAATTTTGAGCAAATTGAGCAAAATAAATTTTATTGAACTAGGGTTGAATGGCGCTGTCACCAACGTTGGATAGTGCTAATTTACAGAGACTTTTAGACCAGAAAGTGGAAAATAGCGCCGAACGGTGACCTATCCGGCGCCAAACCGCTCCGTATCCTAATTTGTAACTAGATTCAATGTATTTTACTGGATTTTAGAGGGATGCTTAAAGAAACTCTTGGGAATTCAGTTATGGCCAAATTTAAACTATTTTGGAGCCAAGTATAGTGAGGGGGAGAGAGTCATTGAGTGTGAGGGAGTGAAGAGTGAGCATTTTATTTCATTTTTTTTAGGAAATCTAGGATTTGTGTGTTATCTACTAAGGAGTGTAGGAGGAGAGGAAAAGTGAGAGATTTCTTCTTCCTTACTTATCCAAAGAGAGAATTGTGTATTGTTGTGAAAAAAGAAGATGAGTCAAAGGAAGTCCTTGAGATTCTCTTGGGGAAGAGTTTGAGATAAGTTGTCTTTTCTTTACTTTATTTGTATGACGTTTCTTTTATATAAAAAAATTCATGTTTTATCATCTTTTCCTCATGAGTCTTGAGTAGATTTCTTTGTCTTCCTCCTTTTCATGTTATGTGTTGATGTTGTGATATGCAAATAATGTGTCGATTTATTATGGAGAATTTGTGATGACCTTTTCACTTCGTACTTTATTTACTTTTTGATCCGACCAATTAAATTGTTAAAACTTCTTGAGAAACATATATTCTAAAAGGATTATGAGTTCCACAACAAAAGTAAATGTCACATACAATATCCATGAATGAGTGACGTAGTTCATGGGGGTTAAGTGCAAATAAATTGGGAAATATATTTTGATGGTCGTAGAATTTGAGATTTTAGAGTGAAAGGCTGAAATCCCTAATTTGGTCCTAGGGTTTAGAAAACAAAGCGAGAATTAGCCTTTAGAGGAAGGGAAGTGGGAGCTTTGGAGTGAGAGCCAGTATCCTCCTAGCCTAACCACTGATTTGGGGACTGAACATAGGATTAACCAATGTTCTTTATGGGCTTGGAAAAGGGTAAAGAATAGGAATGCTTCTATTTGGCACAATACATTTGGATCACTGATCTATGTCACTAAATCATCACATTATTACTGGAGAGTAGGAAGATTCTTTCTTACAATTGAATTTTTATTATAAATTTAGTCTTGTGTTAGTTAAACTTGCTAGAAAGTTAGAATGCACTTTGGTAGAAATAGTAACTGCAACTGTTTGTTTATCTTTTAATAATAGGAAATACTTGCAATCGTGCTATGATTCGAGAAGTTATTTCTGTACTACATTATAAAATTAATTGCCTCCCTGTAGGATTGATAACTTGGACTCCACTAGAGCCCTGTATTACTTGAGCAGTACATATACTTGCATTAAATTGTGTGACTCAATAGAAAACTAAATTAATATATATATAAATCTGAGTACATAAATTTTGGTTGTTTAAAAAGGTTGCACCATGTTTTTGGCGCCTTTGCCGGGAGATAACTGCTAAAATTAGTTTTGTAGTATTTGAAAGCTTATATTTGAATTACATATCATAATTATGTGAGTCTGTTTATTGTTAGTGTGCTTATGTGTTTGTACGCGTAGTATCAGATCTATAGGTTTAGTGCCCTACGATTCTGAATTAGAGCGTACTATTAGAAAAATTCAAAAACAAAAAAAAAATAATCTGAAAATCCTCACAAAATGACAAACAATTTGGACAATCAAAACAATCAAAATGAAAATATACCAAGACCTTTAAGAGATTATGCTAATCCAACAGCAGATGAAATTCACTTAACTATCCAAAACCCTGAATTTTCTGCTAATTCATTTGAGCTTAAACCTACTATTATCCAAATGGTACAGAATAATCAATTTGGAGGAACACCTAATGAAGATCCTTACTTACATCTCACTAGTTTTCTAGAACTGTGTGCTACTTTTAAATACGATGGAGTGTCGAACATCTTGTTAGACTTAAACTTTTTCCATTTTCATTAAGGGATAAGGCTAAGGCATGGTTAAATTCGTTAGCACCTAGATCTATCAGAACTTGGGGAGAACTTTCACAAAAGTTTCTTTCAAAATATTTCCCTCCTTAAAAAACTGCTAAGCTGAGGAATGATATCACATCTTTTAGTCAGTTTGATGGAGAATCTATATATAAAGCTTGGGAAAGATTTAAAGATCTTCTGAGAAAGTGTCAATATTATGCTTTACCAGACTGGTTAGTAATTCAAACATATTATAAAGGATTAGTTAGATTTTTGAGATCAATTGTAGATGTTGCTGCTGGTGGATCATTAGTGTCAAAACCTTTAGATGAAGCATATTCGTTAATTGAAGAGATGTCTACTAATAATTTTCAATGGCCCTCTAAGCGGGTAAATCCTAAGAGAGTAGCTCATATTCATGATTCTGATGCGATAACTATGATAGTCTCTCAAATTACTACACTTTCTAAAAAATTAGATCAATATGGAATGAACTATTCTCAAACACCCCCAGTGTTAGAAAAAAATTCATCCGGACAGACGATAAACTCTCAAACACCTTATGAAACCTTGAATGCCATAAATAACAAAGTCAACAATCCTTATTCAAATTATTATAATCATGGTTGGAAGAATCACCCAAAATTCAACTGGAATAATAACAATGTTGTTGTTAATCCGCAATGGGGAAACAATTCTATGAATTTAGTTGGAAATCTAAACAACTAAGAAAATACCAATTATAAACCTTCTTATCCTCCTGGTTTTAATAGTAACCCAAAATTTAAGGAAAATAAGTTATCTACTGAATAAATAATTCTAAATATGGGTAATCAAATTCAAGCTCAATATGTTCTGATGAATAACATTGAGAATTAATTCGGACATATTTTTACTATGCTTAATAATAGGCCTTCTCGAAATCTTCACAACATTGTTGAGATCAACCCAAAAGATCAAAACAAAGAGCAAATTAAGGCTATTCAATTAAGCAGTTGAAAAGAATTTGAAACTAGAGTACAAATAGAAGTTGAAATTGAAAGAGAGAGTGAACATTGAAAAAGGTTCTAAAACATTGAAAAAGGTTCTAATAAGATATATCCAGACTTAGAATATCCGATTGAGCTAATGAAGATAATTTTTGAAAACCCACCTCCTCTATTTCCTCAAAGACTAAAAAAATAGAATAGGGATAATAGATTTGCAAATTTTTTTGAAATTCTTAAGAAATTAACGATTAATATTCTTTTGTTGAAGCATTAGAGCAAATGCCTGATTATGTAAAGTTTATGAAGTATATTCTTAAAAAGAAAAGAAAGTTCTATGACCATGAGACTGTTGTACCTAGCGGTGAGTGTAGTGCAATTTTTCAGAAGAAGCTTCCTGAATAACATAAAGACCCTTGTAGTTTCACTATCCCATGTGCTATAAATGAGAAATTTTTCGGAAGAGCTTTATGTGATCTGGGAGCTAGTATTAATCTTATGCCTTTATCAACTTTCAAAAGATTGGGAATAGGAGAAATTTCTCCTACATCTGTGACTCTTCAATTGGCTGATTGTTTTATCACTTATCCTAAAGGAGTTGTGAAAGATGTATTAGTGAAGGTGGATAAAATTATCTTTCTGGTAGACTTTATTGTATTAGATATGGAGGAAGATAAAGAAATTCAAATTATTTTGGGAAAATCATTCCTTGCTACTAGGAGAGCTATGATCGATTTTCAAAAAGGATAATTAATTATGAGTGTTAATGATCAAGAGGTAACTTTCAATATTCTATAATCTATGAAATAACCTTTAGCTAAAAAAGATGATGAGTGCTTTCGAATGAAAATCTGTGATTATTTCAGAGAAGATCATTTTAAAGAAGTGTTTGAAAAGAATTTGGAATGTGAGGATGAAAGTGAAAGTGAAGATGATTTGGATGCCATGAAGAATGAAAAGTTAGAATTTGTTCAGGAAAGATTTGAATTATTGGATACTATGGAAAATGGAGATAAAAGTTTAATTTCATCTATAATTAATCCCTTTGAACTTGAGATGAAAATTCTCCCTAATCGTTTGAAGTATATGTTTTTAGGAGAATCATTTACCTTACCAATCATTCTATCTTCAAATTTAAATGAATATCAAGAAAAAAAATTACTGGACATCTTAGAAAGATACAAAAGGCTTTTGGTTGGTCCTTAGCAGATATTAAAGGACTTAGTCTTTTGATCTGTATGCAAAAAATTTTGTTGAATGAACCTTACCGGCCGGCTTAGTCACCGGAGGGGGTCAAAAACGAGAGCCACCACCTACCTAAGCTCACCCAAACTTACCCAATTGGCCACCTCAGCCAAATTAAACCTTGGAGCCTCTCTGCCCTCCACCTAAGCAATTGAATTCACCCATCAATTGAACCCCAACCCAGCCATATGGCCCTGTCCATATAAGCACCTCTTCTCGGCCATGAGAAGGGTGTTGAAAATTTTTTCATCAAAACCTCTCCCAATTGCTCCCAGAGTTCCTCCCAGGCAAGAGAAGCTCAGCTCCACTGTTCTCCTGACCTGAACCCCACTGGTTGAGCCCAATTTCTCATTCAAAAAATCAGGTTAGAAACAGGACATCTTCAGAAACTCCACAGAAACTAAATTAACTCTTCCCACACCTTCACCAGAGGTAGAGAAGAAGTTCCCCAGTGAAAGCCCCCTCATCAGGAAAGCCAGTTGCTCCAGAGGTGAAAACACCAAATCGGGTTTCAGCTCTTTCATACTTAGGCATTTCACAAGAGCAAGAGACTCAATTCATAGCCTCCTGAGACTCCAACAAACCTTCCGAACACCTCTGATTGAAGCTTCACTTCTCAGAGCAAATGTATTGCGCTCTCCTTCTTCCTGAGCTTCCATGGATTCTCCAATTTTTTCTGCTTGATTTCAATGTGTATTATCCGTATGGGTAGACTCACCTAGGCTCGAGCATGTAGGAAGAAACCGCACTCGATTTGGTTAAGTATCGAGCGAGATATTTGGGCTAGAAGGTGGACAGTGCTCGGGTTGGCTCAGCTTGGGACGATGACCAGTAGCCGTTGGATCACGCGTGTAATGGATGGACGGCTAGGATCAAGCTAGACGGAGTGATGAAACGGAACCGCAGGCCGCGTGACTACCTAGTCAGATGGTGGCGCAAAATTAAACCCCGCTCGTGGAGCTTCGACCCGTCGTATGTTGAGGTGGCGCTGCGTCGGATAAGTAGGAAAATAGGGCTTTTCTAATTTATTTAAATACCCTGAACTTCAAAAATCCATATCTTTGTGTAGAAAAATCACAAAATTAAAAGAAAAATACACTATTACTCAGTGAATAGAGGAGAATAATTTGGAAAAGAAATCAAGTTATTTGGTTGAATATTTAATTTTTAAATATTTTAATACTAATCTGAGTATTTTAATTCTCCACTCACACACACAATTCACCATGGCATGAGAGCATAGGGCTTTTGTAGCCTTTGATCTTGGGAATGTTCACTGAAGTTTCTAAGGCTAGAGGCTATTCCCATGACAAGTTATCTATTTTCCAAGTTTTTATGCCTGTATTGGTATTTAAATTCCAGTAATTAGCATGTTGTTTGGAAAATTATAAGAAAATTAGGGTAGGTTTCTTATGACAAGAGAAACTCAAGAAAATTATTGTATGAACTAAAACATAAATAACCCTAATGGTTCACTTGACCCAAAATCAACATTGAATTAATTAAGGAAAATTAAAAATCAAAATAACTTAAAATCAATTCTCCACTATCACATAGGATAATAAGAATCCTCATAAAAAGTTTGAAATTAATTGAAATGGTTTAACCCATTAAATGGATTTTCTAAGTAACATGGTCAAGTTTAAAATTAAAAAAATTCATATAATTCAAAATACATTTTAAAATCTCACCAAATTAATTTTGGGGACTCTCTGATATCAGAGGAGTCTAAGAAAATTAAAATTGAATTTTTCTAAAAAACTACATTTTAACCTAACTTTAATATTTTAATAATTAAGAAATTACAAAAATCACAAAAATATTAAAATTCATAAAAACATCATATTTGGTCCCCTAATCACTTAAGAATCAACCAAATGTTTTTTCTTGAGTCCCAAAATAAAGATACTGAATTTTATAGGCTTAAGGCAATTTTTAATATTAAAAAATGGATTTGTCAACCTGTTCACTAAATTAATTCTCAAAATTTAAAGAAACATTAGAAAAATATAAATTTTGTTTCTATGAGCTCCATGGGATCAGAGAGATTTAAGAAAAATATAAAACCCATTTTCCACCTCAATTTTATTTTATAATTAATTAATACCTCAAAACTCAAAACATTTATAATAAATAAAGTAAAATCCAAAAAATCACTAAAATTGGCTCAAGTGATCTTCTAGTCAATAGAAATCTCCCATAATTTTCTTAGGGACAGAAACTTCCTCTTGATCATGTTATGAAATTTTCATTAAAAATCCCTATTTTCATTAAAATAATTATAGAAATTAAATTAAAAACAGAAAAATCACATTTTCTCCTCTAATGTCTTAATTGACATGTGAATAAGGTGAGATAAAAATGTCAAGTTCATTTGAGCTTAATTAGATGAGTTATGAGATGAACAAGTTTAAAAGGGCATAATGGTAATTAAGGAATTTTAACTTTAATTAAAATTTAGGCTAAACTAAAGTGAAAGGGTAAATCTTTGATCCTAACTTCATTTTGGATGATTGAAACATAGGGAATTTAAGTGGTATAAACTCATTAAACCACCTTAAACATTAAAGAAGAAACATTAATCAAATCACTTAAAATTTAGAAGATCAATTAAAGCTTGAATGATTAAGATTAAAGGATGTAATATAACAGAATTTGAATTCTTTGAATTGAACCCCTTATCAATAATATGGTCAAACATTTTTAAATATTAATTTATAGAACTCTAAAATGATGATTGAAATTAATATTTTAAGAAAGGAACAATTTTTAAAAATCTTATAATTAAAATAAATACATTAAAAGAAATTAATTTGAAATCCTTTAAAACTTAAATAAAATAAGTTCAAAATATTAAGGCTAAATTGGATTACTTTAAGACTTTAAAACTAATATGAAGTTGTTTGAAACATAAAATTAAAAATAAATTTAAAAGCATTAAAAAGAAATATCAATCTAAAATGTTAAGATTATCTAAAATATCAAAACTTAACAGAATTAAACAACTTGAACATTATTCCAAACTTAACAAAATTTAAAACATTTGAAAAAGATTAATCACAACTTTATAACTAAATCGCTTTAAGCCATTAGTTCCAACTTTAACTAAGAATGGTTAAGTTCTTTAATAAACTAATTTTCCCTAAAGGCTTTTACCTTTATAACTCTTAAATGAAACATCAAATGAAATGTCACTTTACTCATAGGATAATTAAATATCCTAATTCACTGAGCAAGGGTAACATAGGTGATTGATTCATCACCACAATGAAACTAACTGAACTTAAATTGATCCTTAGAATGTTTAAGAAGATGTTCAGAATTCAGTTCTGAGCACTTCTATAACTCGATGGGATGTTTTAAAAAGAACAGTGAGACTTCATTGTTCCTTGACGAAGAAAATCATCCTTAACAAAACACAAGAACCTAGACGTCATAGGAATTGACTAGCAATAGGATTAGGACTTTGGTAGACAACCAGAACCTTCCCTTAGCTATACCTAGGTACTTGTTGCAAATATATAAATGCCTTAACAGAGTTTTCAGTGCAGGTGAAAATGACGAAAGTGCCCACCAGGTATGCATTCAAGTTTATTGCAATTTACATGCAGTAATTTATTAAATGTTTTACTTTCCTGTACTTATAAATGCATGAAAATGATCAAACCCAGCATGTTTAAACAACTCAAAATTTAATCACCAACAAAAAATAAAACTGCAATTACAACTAAAATTAAAACGACTCATTGGATGATCGGGAATCCCTTGGATGATGTAACCCACGTGTTGCTAACAAGATTTCCCACAGTCTAAATGAAAGTGTGGAACTCATTCAGTTAAGTTTAGCAAATTCATTTGGACTAAGTGAATTCGATGAAAATTGCTGTGCCGGGATGATGGAACCGTGGGATCTTAACCGGTTCTGCTTAATCAACTTTAAGATTTGTTTTAATTAAAATACTAAGCCATCTCAATTTTCAACCTCTCTAAAACAAAACACTTCTCTCATCTCTTGATTGTCACCTTCTAAAACCAAACATCTACAACAACAAGGAGCTTGGAGCACAGTGGGCAGCATAATCATCTTCAACAGCAAAACTTGTGTCTACTTCAGCAAAACCTTTCTTAGAATTAAATAACCAAGCTATAGGATTTCGTGGTAGTCTGCCTAGTGCAACATAAATCCTCAACTTTTCATTGGGTATTTACATAATCATGTTATGCAAATTATGTCCTAATCGGTCTTAGGACTTTGAGGTAGTCGTTTGGTACGACATAAACCCTCATATCTTTGAGGTTTTTTCTATGATTATGTTATACTAATATAATTCCTAACTAACTAAAATTGGTAGGATTGAAATATTAAATAATTCTCTCAAATTGAAGCCAAATACATGGATAGTAGGGAAGTCACCGAAGTTCACTTCAGGTCTGTGACATCCCTTACTTCTCTTCCTTTGGACTCTTTAAAATAAATGGTTCCAAATTTGAGCTATTCCCTATTAAAATTTCCAAAATTCAATTTTTTTGAAACCTTAAACTTTGAAATTCTTGAGAGCAAAACGACTAATCATTATCGAGAGTTTTCTTAAATGATTCCCGTCATTTAAGATGTAATTAACTATAGGGGCTTGCCCTTATAGGGAACTTTACGAACCCGAGTAATATAAACCCCAGCTTAATTCCTTTATATTAAGCGAGGAGAACTTGTCGGCTTATAAAATTGGTTCGCAGACCAAACGGATGTCACAAATCTTCTAGTTTATTTAAACGAGCACCATCATCAAGCAGTGTGTCTATTCATCGGGATAGATACACGGTTTGTGGTGTGGTGCTAGTTTATATAAACTTTTTCGGATGTGAGATCGGTTTAATTTCATATCTTAAATTTTTCAAACATAAAATTATTTTCAAAATTCAAATACTACTTTTCAAACTATATATATATATATATATATTAAACTTAAAATCTAAAAATTCATCGATAATTTCTGGTGACTCTGCTGGGAACAGTTCCTCCATTTTGATCAGATTGTTTCACTTTCATAAATCGGTAGTTAATCCATGCCCCTTATGGATCAAACTATCATTCTTTCCGTTGACATACCACGTCCATTTCTATCTTGAACGGGTATAGTCAACTCTCTTAGATTTTGGAGCCACTATTTAGACACCCCTAAACAGAGAGGTTCCGGAATCATTCTACCTCTTAGAGGTGGGGTGGACCCCCAATAGGTGTTAGCTTAAGAGCGGTCCCTCAAGTTGAGAAGTCTTGTGAGACTTTCTCTTCCTTTCTAATTCTGAATTGGATCCTTTACCTTTTCTTTATCCTTCCTCCTTTAATTATTTCGTCCCTAATAAACAAACTTTCTAATGAACAAACCTTTTAATAAATGAACCCTTTTTCAAATCGCAAATACACGAATAAGACAGAATCTGAAATACCTTATGAATAAAACTAAGAAAACGAAAAGATAAATGAGAACATGTTCAGACTCTATTTTTTTTTTGGAGAAATTCTTTTTTCGTCCTGAAAATTTTTGTGATGAAAGGAAGCATAATTTGGAACTGATGTTCAGAATCTAACCTGCAGAGGATGCCTGCACCGAAGCTGATTTTCTCCTTTACCAACGGACTGAACTTGGATGAACTGTCTGATGATGCGATCATTCACTTTGGACAAGGATTTGACAACACGAACATTAAGTTTGCAGATGTTACTCTCTTTGCGCTAATGACCAAAGTACCATAAACCAAGGAACCCATAATTGAGTTCAATCTGAGGTCAACCAAAGAGTTTCCTCCCATGCAAAGGGTCCCAGTTGAGAGGAATACCGCTGTTCATAGGAGGTTAGCTGCTACCCCAAGGACTGTTGTCTCTACCCCCACCGCTCTGATCATCACTCCACCTACCTCGGCTCCAGCCAAACTGAAAGGGAAGGAATTCTAGATCAGTGATGAGCCTATTACCGTGGAGGGTTCGGACTTTGTTGTGATACAGTCTGTTTTCGAGATTAGGTCATGTTCGAGATTGGCACCCTTAATGCAGACACAAAGAAGGAATAAGAGTAGAAAGATTTCCAAGATCAGAAAGATTAAGGCCGCTGAGTTTGCCTTTCTTGAAAAGATTCCTGAAGAAGAAGAAGAACTGCCTGAGACTTCACCACTGTTGGAGGGGAGTAGGTTCCACCCTCTCTCTGCTACATCTGATGAGGAAGATGCTCGAAGGATCGCCGTTTTGTTACCCTTACCTGCATACTACAGTGATTGTAAGAGAAAGAAGATCAAGACTACGCCGCTTACCCGATTGCGAGCGGTAGTGGAGAAGTTAGCCAGAAAGGAGGGATGCCCCGTGTCAGAGATTCTGAGAAGGATGGGACGAGTACCAGTTAGATCCCACCTCGGACCACGAGTAGACCCCTTCATTGCCCTAGAAAGGCCAAGGAAGAAGGTACAAGCTAGCGAAAGAAGTTCGCCTGTTGTTGTATCAGGTCACCTTATTAGGGAACACACCACCTACCGACGTACAACCTACAGACCATCTGGTCCTAGGCCTCCTACTGTAAGAAGGATGGTGAGACAACCTATTATTGCTAAACTGATACCGATAGAATGCTCTGGGTGGAGAAGTTTCATCAGAGAGCCTGAATCTGAGGAAAGTGCTACTGCTCTAAAGGAAACTCATGAAGAAGAAGTTCAACAGTTGTTTCCTGACAACCGCAAGACCATTTGAAAAGCCCGCTTGAGGCCGCTATAGGAAAGCTAAGAACTGACATCCAATGGTTGGCAAGAGAAAGAAGAGAAGATCTAGGGAATGAAGAAGAACAATCAGATTTCATGGAAGAAAAATTTGTGGAGATCAATGTAGTTGAGACTCGAGCATCGCCAGCTTTGCAGGGATCTCCATCAACTTCAGAAGCAGATGAACCAGAAGTTATGAGAGCACATCTTCGAGAAAAGGATGACACTATCTACTGGATGGAAAAGAAGATGGAGGAGATGGCGGCCGCCTTAGCTACTCTCCAGAGTCAGCCTCAACCTCAGAAGGAAACACCTCCAGAGATCATTCACAGTGCAGATGAAGGAAAATAAATTACTCCCGTCAACGGAGATGAACAGCAAAAGAAGCATTCAGTTCAGAGCATGATTCCTGAAAAGGATATTAAGAACATGGTGGAACAGCGGTGCGAGAAGCCTTAGCCCAGTCAAAGAGCGGAGCATCTGATCAGACGGGTAGACCTTACCCTGAAGAATTTGATGTAGTCCACTACCCGAAGGGCTTCGTACCACCTCTGTTTAATAACTTCGACGATATGGGGAGCCCTCGGCAACATGTCGCACATTTTCGTGCTAGTTTCTACAGTTTCGGTGGGAACTACACTTTGCTATTTCTTCAGCTTGTCAATAGCTTGTCAGGGATCTCCTTCGATTGGTATGCAGAATTGCTAAACGGTTTAATCATGACCTTTTCGGAATTGGAGAATCTTTTCATTAAACGGTTTGCCGGGACTCGACACCACATCACTATCGGTGATATAGTGGTGGAGCAACAAAAACCGAATGAAACCTTGGTGGATTACATACTTTGATGGAGGAACTTAAGTATGAGGTATGAACCACAGCTTTAGGAACAACATGTGGTTGGTATCTTGTTGAAGAGTATCCACGGCTTGATAGCACTTCTCCTTAAAGGATTAACAATTAAGACTTTCGAGAAGTTGCTTAGCAAGGCCGGGAGCTTGCAAGTGGAGGCAAAACAGCTGAGTTTCATCGACAAGACTGACAATCAAAAGCCAATGAAAGTGTTCGAGAAGAAATCAGGGACCATCGCGACAGTGGATAAAGGTAAACAACCAGTGCAGGTAAAGCCAGAGTGACCACAACCAAGTTATCAACCACCACAACGGACTTATCAACAGCCTCAGCAGAGCTATCAGCAGCCTCGATCGAGCTATCAGTCACAACAACATGATCAACTGCCGCCTCGCCCATCACGTGGCCCGAAGGAGCTTTTGAATAAGGAATACTCATTTAAGACTAAAGTAGTGGCCAAAAGGTTTTGCAGTTTGATTAAGACGCCCGATTTCTAGCTGCCAGAGTCCAGGAGGCTGGATGAAGTCGATAAGAAGGATCATCCGAGCTACTGCCCCTACCATAGGATGCTCGGACACAAGATATAAGATTGTTTCACCTGCAAGAGTTAGCTTGAGGATAACCATTGAAAAGGGAACATATCGATCCCGAAGGAATATATAAAGGAGCCCCAAAAAGGAGGTTCCGTTAATTTTATTTCAACAGATCCTATTGTTTCGATAAACCCGTACACGACCGACCATGGTTGGAGTACTGTTTGGAAGAAGTCTTATAAGAAAATTTTTGATCACATCTAGACTTCTTCAGTGCGTGCTTCCATTCAGAGTTCGAAACCCTCCAAACTGGCACTATCGCTTGCGATTAAAGAACCACCCCAGATGGAGGAGAAGATCGTGGAAGAGAAGACCGAGGCTCTGAAGGGTAGACTAGGGGCTGCTTTTCTTAGGATGGT
Source organism: Papilionanthe hookeriana x Papilionanthe teres (assembly GCA_022702705.1). Classification (NCBI taxonomy): domain Eukaryota; kingdom Viridiplantae; phylum Streptophyta; class Magnoliopsida; order Asparagales; family Orchidaceae; genus Papilionanthe; species Papilionanthe hookeriana x Papilionanthe teres. Next base: position 105,420,322 of record CM040428.1, on the reverse strand, counting down.
TGTTTCAGATTCGTGGGGAGAAATCCCTCGGACCTCTGACTCTATATAATTATTTGTCTGCCTCTGTGGGGTACTATAATGGTAAGAGTTATGGTGTTGGCTACGTTTTTACTGTTTCTAACCATTATGTAACAATGAAAACCAACCTAATCTGTATCTCAATTTCGATACGAATAATGATTCTCAATTCACATGAAACCTCGATAACACCGACGAAGGAGAAGACATTCATAAGAGTGGCTACGAAATCTTAAGAAGTGACGAGTCCATTTGTGAATTCTGAGGAGCTCCGATCACAATAGAATTAGAGCTGTTAGATTCCGAAGCAACTCCGGAAGAGCCAGTCGTTCTAATTCAAGAGGTGGCACCGGCAGATTCAGCACCAGATTTAGAAGAAATAAAAAAAGTCAATCAAAGAAGCGGAAAAGTTCTATCCCTGAGAATTAAACTAAAGGATAAAGGAAAGTAGGTGGTTGCTCAGGAAGAGTCAACCCCAGCAGGGGAATGGCCTGTTTGGGAAGAAATTGAAGAACCTGGTAACAAAGTGGATTATAACGTGCTAGCCCATCTTAGAAAGCTACCAGTCAAACTGAGCATCTACGACACTCTGATCCTGTCAAAGGAGATGAGGGAAACTCTGATCAAGGCTTTACTTGATCCAGAAATTTTGCTTAGCTCAAATGGCCGGTAATTCCTTAGACGAGGTTTGCTCGTTAAAAGAACAGCGTGGTGTTACTTTCATGGACAATGATCTACTACTTGGAACAGTTGATCACAACTGACCTTTGTACATCTCAGTAACAATCAGAAAGTTCACGCTCTCCAGGGTGTTAGTTGATTCAGGAGCTTCGATCAATATAATAAATCTTTGGACGTTAGCATACTTGGAGATTGATGCCCACGATCTCGAAGTAGACAGAATCTTACTGAGAGGCTTCAATCAGAAAGGAGAAAGAGCTCTTAAATCGATAACACTATCAATGAGGATTTGTGATTTGGCAAGGACAACCACAAAGTTCCATTTAATTGATTTTTAGACATCGTTCAATGCTCTACTGGGTCGGCCGTGGATCCATGAAAACTGGATGGTACCGTCATCTCTGCACTAGTGCATAAAGTATTATGAAGGAGGGGAAGAATAGTGCATCAAAAGTGACTTGCAGCCGTTCTCCATGTGCGAAGTTGGAATTCAAAAAGATGCAACCTACTATGCGCCTCCAACGAAGAATATCTTTTCCAGAAATGTCATATCGAATGAAGCAAAGGAAGTCCGAGATGACGAAGAACCTCAAGTTCTAGTTCAACAAGTACTCACCACTCCCTTACGACGAGATGGTGAAGGTTTCTCCAGAACTCGTTGATCCACCCGATATTTATACTTACAATTATGATATGAAAATTGGCAACGACCTCCACCGAATATATATGCTTATGATTTTTATAAGAAATTTATGATTTATAATGTGGATACTACGCAAGTATATGTATCATTTATCAAGTAATATAGGACTATCTGATTAAGCCCCGAGATATCGAACCCACAGGGAAAGTGAAAAATCTTTAAAGAAATATGAAAATTATCTTTTTACTTTTTTAATTGGGTTTTGAGAGTATGTTTTGATTTGAAAAGTTTGATAGTTGATTTCACTCTTTAAATTTTCTTATAAAAGTTAAACAAGAAATTAAAATGATAATAACTGTAAACACGGTATGAAAAACACTATTAACTAGAATATCTTTTTCTTTCTTTTATAAAGTAGTAATAATTATGAAAGTATTGTTGTAGAAATATTTAAATTTGTTGTGATAAATAGAAGCAATTGTATTCTTTACCCTTACATGGTTCTATAAAGAACATTGGTTAATTTGAAGTTTTATCATTTTGAACATGGTTAGGCAGGGAAGATACCAGCTCTCACTCGAGAGTTCCCTCAATTCGTTCCACCTGGGGGCTAACTTCTCATAACAAAATTCAAAACTTAAAACTAATTTAGGGGTTTTTAGCCTGTCAGACTAAAAATCCTCTAATTTAACTCCCCTTTAAAACATCATCTATTATTTTGCATTCAATTATATGAACTTCAATTTTCACCCATATAATTGCATGTGATTCTTATTAACTTTTATGAGACAATACCGCATTCGATCTTACATAATCTCACCACAAATTTTACATCTCAACGGGCCAAATAAGAAGTAAATAAATTTTATAGAATCATTCTTCACAACTTCTTCCAACTTTAAACACATATACATTCCACAACAATTCTTCATGTATTTCTTACTTTTTCATTTAAGAAAGAAAATGATAAAGTAAACTACTAAGAATGCATTGAGAAAATACAAAAACACATTGATTTGAAAGTAAAAACCACAAGAAAAACAACAAATACAACAAGTAATAATTAAAAACTAAATGTAAGAACAAAAGTAAACACTTATCTGAAAATCCTCTTCACAAGACTCAGGAAGTTCCTCTGGAACTTTGACTCTTCACTAAACTACTCTTCAGAGCAAGTCTCCAAACTCTGATGACTCATAAACAAACTTTAGACTTCAATAAAAACTAACCTAAAGGAAAGAAAAGAAGTAAGAACAAGAAGGCTTCAATCCTACCCTTTTCTCTTTTCTACTCTCTACTCCTACTCCTAATTAAAACTCTTATAAAATACAATAAAAACTCTGTAATAACTCTCTTCAAAATGTAATGGAAGAGCCCCTAATCTTTCCTAAGACTAACTTTAAAAATTAAACCAAAATGTTCCTTGCTGTCTCTTCAAAATGTTTTCAGATTCGATGTATCCACCAAAGAATGTACCCCGTCATTTAAACATGCCGACCAAAGGAAGTTATGGAAGTTGCCACCAATAGTTGAATCCCATCCCCTCTAAAAATGGCACTAAATTCAAGTTAATCTCGATTTTTAACTGTGGCAGCTAACCGCCTGTCCAGCGATGCTTAGCCGCCAGTGCCCAAATTTTCATTTTTCATTTTATTGCTCCAAATTTGATCCAATTTTGCTCCTTTCATCATAATCACTCATTTTCATCATACCTGCAAGAAAAACACAAAATACCTTCCATTAAAGTGCAATATCATCAAAAATAGGTATAAAAATGTGCATAAAAAAGACTATATATTTTAGGTGTATCACTCGCACCCGAGGTCGAGGCCAGGGACGAGGTCGAGGAAGAAATGGTGGAACAGTTGAACAGAAGAAACCAGTCATCGATGTTGATAGAGAGAGTAGTTCCGAAGAAGAAGAAATCAATAAAGAAGCATTGAACATAAATCAAATGAAACCCCAGTTCAAGATCTCTCTCGAAGCGAAAAGAATGAATGATACAAATCAATGTACAAGAAGATTAACCACTATGTGCATACTATGACCCTAACTTTGATCCACCCTAGTAAGATCGAGGGTATGGTGGTCAAAGAAGTGCATGGTGACGATGCTAAGCCGAGTAAGTTTTGCCGTGGTTCTTCTACTTCTTCTTCCAATACTGAAAATGATGTAAAATTTGAAGATGTTGCTCCATCTGAATTAATGGAATTGCCTTTCAAGTGGTACTCTCCCTGTGTTCAAAATTTAATTCAGTGTGGTATCTTACCTAAGCAGTGGTTAAAAGGTCAAACACAGTGCTTTGAAAAATTATGGAATAACACCAGTCAACTGCCCAGTTCAAAGCATGGTCTCAGATTCGGCACAGTAGCACCAGCTGATGATACAGAATCTTTCTTGGTTGTTACTTGCGAGCTTAATGAAGACTGCTTCAAAGCTTCAGATGATTTCGAAGATCTACCAATTAGAGATGCTCCACCATAATTTGAAGAAGAACTTAAATCTGCAATAGATGAGTTAATGGAAGTTAACTTATGTACTAGCGAAGAGCCTAGGCCGAGCTTTGTTAGCTCCTTACTCAATAAAGATGACTCCGAAGAATTGATCAAGCTACTGATGGAATTCAAGGACTGTTTTGCTTGGAGTTATGATGAAATGCCAGGATTAGCTCCAGAGGTTGCAGTTCACAAGCTAGGAGTGGACCACACTGCCATCCCAGTCAGACAAGCTCCGAGAAGAACGCGTCTAGACATTGAATAACAAGTTATAGCTGAAGTCAAGAAGCTCATCGATGCTAAATTTGTCTGTGAAGAGCAGTATCCAACTTGGTTAGCCAATGTGGTACCAGTCAAAAAGAAGAATAGTCAAATCAGAATTTGCGTGGATTTCAGAGATTTGAACAAAGCATGCCCGAAAGATGAATTTCCTCTACCGATTCCAGAATTGATGATCGGCATCGCTTCGACACATGAGATCTTCTCTTTCATGGATGGATCATCAGGATACAATCAGATAAAGATGGCTCCAGAAGATGAAAAGCTCATAGCCTTCAGAACACCAATCGGAGTATACTGCTACACAATAATGCCTTTCGGATTATAGAACGCAGAAGCGACTTACCAAAGAGCAACGAAGAGGATTTTTGATGATCTCATTCATAACCAAGTTGAGTGCAACGTGGATGATGTGGTCATCAAGAGCAAATTAATGGAAGATCATCTGTATGATTTGAGAGTTGTTTTCAAGTGATTAAGATAATTTAACCTTAAGATGAATCCCTTGAAATGCGCCTTCGGTGTCGCCTCTAGAAATTCTTAGGATTTGTTGTCCGACATCGCGGAATTGAAATCGATCCGGAGAAGATTAAAGTTATCTTAGAAATGACGCCTCCTAAAACATTGAAACAACTACGATCCTTTCAAGGGAAGTTGGCATATATTCGACGCTTTATTTCTAATTTCTCAGGTAGGTGTCAGCCCTTCCCGACATTGGTTAAAAAAGAAGCCAAATTCTTTTTGGAAGAAAAATGCCAGCGGGCCTTTGTTGACCTCATTTTTGATGAGGTCTTCTCTTCTCTCTTTAGTACTTAGGATCTAGCCTTAGGCTTTTCCTTTGACTATCTTAGAGGACTAGAGATGGAACCTACCCCTTTAGAAACTCAACCACTTCTTAACTCCCTGCAAACCCCACAAGCATGATTGTAAACCCCTAATCACCTAGAGGGTTGAGATCAAATGTGGAGGTTTAAAGGATGAGTTCCCTATAGGACTCTTTGGCCTTAGGATCACCCTGGGTGGCCTGGTCTAGTGAAGGTTGACTTACACATACACTACTCTCTCACACACACATTCTGAATCCTAAAACCAACACTCTCACCCAACTTGACCACTTGACTCATGTAGGTAATTCACATGGATGGTCGTTAACCCCTAAGCCCCTGGTTAAGAGGGTTAGGAACAACATAATGAATGCCTCAAATGAGTCCTCTCATGGCTCCTATGGGCTTAATATGGTTTGATGGCTCAACCAAAATGATTCCATTTCACTCACACTTGCTCAATTTTCATTTTTCCAAAATTTCAATTTTTTACCCCCGGGGCCCTGGACCCACCAAACCTACTAAAAGCCCTTGGAACTACCCAAAACCACCAAAATTTCCAAATCACCCAAAACTTTTCCAAAATTAACCTTGAACATTTCCACACCAATCAAATTAATCATTTACAGCCAAAAATACCAAAATTTCTAAAAATACCCCCAAATACCCTCCAAATTACCAAAATGCCCCTCTTAACCCAAAAATCTAAAAATTCCAAAAATTCCCAGAAAATTTCAGAAAATCCCAAATATTATCAATTTCATTTTGTTCAACTACACCATGGGCCAATTGTGTCAATTTACCCCACTTTTTCCAAAACCCCCAATTTTACCCATTTTAAACCCAAGTGAACCCAATGTCAAACCAAATCACCCCAATTAACCTCAATTTTGGTCCAATTCAATTCTAAACTTCAATTCAATATCCCCAATATTAATCTAGACCAAATCCAAGCCCAATTTGATTGTCATTTGAATCTAATTTCACTTTTAAGCTTAAGGCCCAATTTTGGCCCATGACCCAAACTTAGCTCAAACCAACCCAATTCAACTTCAATTAACCCCAAACCTTTTCTAAACCTTCCCTAACATCCCCACAAACAAAAAACTAACATAATTTGCCCAAAATTTGGACCCAAACCCTACTCAAATTCAACCCAAACCCAAAATACCTTAAATGGGCCTACTCCTAAACCTAACCCAAATAGGCTTAAATCCCAAACTCAAAACCCAACCAAAGTTGAAACCTCTTTGAAACACTCCCATAAACATTTCATAATGATAATTTTACATCAATTTACACATTAGCCCAACCTTAGCCCAAGTTAGTCCATTTTGACCTATTTTGACCCTATCACTAAAGAGACTCAATTTAGACCCAATTCAATTCCAAACCACCTCAAGTTTGATCCAAATCAATCATGAAACATCCTTAAAATAAACCCAACATTTATTTTGCATGGCCCTTTTCAAAATTTTCATCTAAAAGCCCACTTCCAAAAGACATTCAAAAGCCCATTCCTAACCAAACTTAAAAGCCCAAGCCCATCCTAAAGCCCACATTACAATCTCATCTCATCCTCACTTAATTAAAATCATTCCTAAGTCCTAAATCAGCAATCAAACCTTTCTAAACAAAGCCATATGACAAACCATCCAAATTTTACACAAAAATACCAAAATTGCTTAAACCCATTTCCATGAAACCAAGCCAACTTTTCCCAAGCCATATAAGAGCCATGAAGCCATCCTTAAGCCCCATGTGAAGCCATGAGGTGTTTGACATGTGACCAAGCTATTAATGGCAAAAGGAGGGCCACCTTTTTTAATCCTTCATTAAGCCTTTTTAACCATATCTATGTCACACAATAAGCCATGTTTTGCCACCTAATCCTTGAGGGAGACTCCACCACACATGGGAGGTTGACCCAACTGATTGCCTCAGCCCAAAATCAGGTTATGGGAGAGTGAACCCAATCCATTTGGATGAGTTGACCAAGCCAAGCCTAAAATGGCCTTATCCATATACCACTTAGATTCAACCCCTTTACACATGTCCAAAGCCAATTCACTTCACCAAACCCCAACCCTGACTTCCCTGGTCAAGATGGTGACCCATGCCTGGCTGGCCAGCCACCACAGCCGCCGGAAAACACCATGGCCGAGACCATGGAAGGAGCCAAACATTGAAATTCCATCTTGCTGAGCTACCCCATGTCCAGTGGCCATTGCAGCTGTTATTCTCTTGATCTAAGCAGCTGATCCTAGCCTTCAACCCTCCCTGGGAAGCCCTCCAACCAATCCCTATTCGAACACCACCTCCTCTCGCCCAAGGAAAGTGTTGAAATAAACCATACGTAAACTCCGCCAAAATCATTCCGTACTCTCCTCCACACCTAGAGAACTTAATCCCCACTAAAATCCCCCCGCCATTTCCTCTCTGCGAGCTCAATTTCGTAGTTGAAATCCAAGCCCAAAACCAGGACACTTCACCACGGGAGTCAATCCTCAAATTGATTGACTCTACACCTTCACCAGACTAAGAGGAGAAGTTCCTCAGCAAAAGCCCCCTCACCAGGCCAGCCATTGCTTCCAGCCTCCAATCTTTGTGATCGGCTGTGGTAAATTTTGTACCTAGGCAATTCACCAGGCCAAGGGACTTCAACTGAAGCTTGCTTGGACCCAATCGATTGTGACACAACTCTCAGATCGAAGCTTCACTTCTATGAGCAAAGGTATGAGCTCTCTCTTCCTCCCGAGCTTCTGGAGATTCTTCATTTGATATGAATCGATTTCAATGCATATTTACCGTATGGATGTGTTCGTCTCTTCAAGACGAATCCATAGAGCATAAGAACATAAAATTCCATTGAGAAATGAGGGAGATATTTGGGCTAGAAGGTCGACGGTCACGGGTTCACACCAGTTGGAGACGATGACCAGGAACCGTTGGATCGCGCGTGTATCAGAGGGACAGCTAGGATCGCGTCGGACCGGAGGATGTTACATAAATGGCAGACCCCGGGACGGCTGACTCAGATGGCGGCGCCCAATCACAGTGCGACACGCACCCCCTTCGGAGCCGCCGAGGTTGACGCGGCGCCGCGTAGGATAAGTAGGAAAATATGGAATTTTTCTTATTTATTAAATACCCAGAACTTCAAAAATGTATAACTTTGTGTAGAAAAATCACAAAAATAAAATAAAAATACCCTCTTGCTCAGTGAACAGAGGAGAATAATGTGGGAAAGAAATCATGTAATTGCATTGAGTATTTTATTTTTAATGATTTATTTACTCTCTACATTATTTTAATTCTCCATGCATGTAGACAATTCATCATAGCATGAGACCATAGGACTTTTGAAGCCTCTGAATTTGGGAACATTCCCTAAATTTTCCATGATCAGGGGCCATCTCTATGAGAAGTTATTGATTTTTCAAGTTCATGTTACTGTTTTGAGTATTTTAATTCCAATAATTAGCATGTTGTGAAATAAATTCTAGGAAAATTTGGTGATGTTTCTTATGACTAGGGGACCCTAGGAAAAATAGGTTTTAAATTGATTCACTTGGAACAACCCTAATTGGCCTAAACACCCAAAATTGAATTTTAATTAATTAGGGTTAACCACACATTAAATTGACTTAAAAACAATTCTCCATTGATCTTTAGGATTAGAGGAACATCACATAAAAATTTGAAGTCAATTGGATTTGATTAGCCTCACCAAATGGGTTGATTAAGCCTCTTAAGCAAAATGGATAAAATTAAATTTTAAAAATTCATAACTCACAAAATAATTTTAAAAAATTCACAAAAATGATTTTGGAGCTTCTCAAATATCAGAGGAACTTAGGAAAATTAAAATTGTAATTTTCTAAAAAAGTTGATTTTTATCATTATTTTAATATTTTTAATAATTAAAAAATAATAAAAATCATAAAAATATTAAAAATCACCAAAATGTCACAATTTAACTTCTATTCAACCAGAAACAAACCAAATATTTTTCCTAAGTCTCTAGGGTAAGATATTGAATTTTAAAGGCTTAAAACAATTTTTGAATTAAAAAATGATTTTCTTTGACATTTCCACTAAAATAATTCCAATAAGTCAAAAAAAAATCAGAAAAGTATAAATTTTATTCTCTAACTTCCTTGATATCAGAGATATTTTTGAAAAATATAAAATCCAATTTTTAACCTTTATTTCATTTTTAAATTAATTAATACTCCAAAACTCAAAATAATTCTAATGAATAAAATATAATCCAAAAAATCACTAAATTTAGTCCAAATGGTCCTCTAGTCATTAGGAACATCCCATAATTTTCTTAAGGACATAAACATTTCCTTGGTCATGTTATTGAATTTTCCTTGAAAACCCCTATTTTCCATTAAAAATAATTACACAAATAAATTAAATACAGAAAAATCACGTTATCTCCTATAATGTCTTAATTGACATGTGTGTGAGGTCACATAAAAATTTCAATTTCACTTGAGCTTAGTTTAGTGAGTTATAGAATTATTAAGCTTGAAGGGCAAAAGGGTAATTAAAAATTTCAACCCTTAATTAAAATTTTAGGATTAATCAAAAAAAGGGGAGGGTAAAATATTTGATTTTAAACTGATTTTGGATGATTGAAACTTAAATGATTGAAGGGTAGAAACCATCTAATCATTTCAAGAATAATTAAAATAAACTTGGAATCTTGGAAGAATAATAAAAATTGGAATTATTAAAGTAGGGATATTATTAAGAAGATATTTATTCTTTAATTTAAAAATCCCTAAATAAATCACTTCAATAATGCAAAATTCTTAATTCAAAAAAGAAAGTTAATTAAAATAATAATCCAAATTGATAATTAAAACTAAAATTAAACAAAAATTAAATTAAAATTAAATTTAAACTAAATTAAAAAATTAAATCAAATTAAATTAAAATTAAATTAAAACTAAACTAAATTAAATTAAATTAATTAAATTAAAATTAAAATTAAACTAAATTAAAATTAAAATTAAATTAAATTAAATATAAGATTAAAATTAAATTAAATTAAATTAAATTAAATTTAAATTTAAATTAAATTAAATTAAACTAATTAAATTAAAATCAAAATCAAATCAAATTAAGTTAAAATTAAAATAAATTAAATTAAAATTAAGTTGAATTAAATCAAAATCATATAACAACAAACCTAAATGAAATCATTAAGAATTAAATCTAAAATAATTTGAACACTATTCCAAACATAAAATTGTTAAATTAAAACACTTTAAACCATTAACTCAAACTTTCAATTAATTTGATAAACCAACTTGCCCTTAAAGGCTTTATTTATTATAACTCTTAAATAGAGTATTAAGTGAGATGCCACTTCATTCATCGGGTAATCAAATACCTAAGTTCACTGAGCAAGAGATAGAGTCTAATTAAACACATGGATGATTAATTCACTTGTGCAACTAAATTTACTTGGACTCAAAACAAGCCCATAAATATTGAAAAGATGTTTAGGTCCCGTCCTAAGCACTTCCTCAATATGACGGGATGTTTTAGATGAACAACTGAATTTAATGGTTCTTTGATGAAGAAAATCATCCTTAAACCAAACCAAGAACCTAGACGTCATAGGAGATGACTAGCTATAGGATTAGAAATTTGGTAGACAACCAAGACTCTTTCCCTTAGCTTTACCTAGGTATTTCTTGCAAAATATTCAAATGCCTTAACATGTGTTTTAAGTGCAGCTTGGGATGACGGAAAGACCCTTCAGGTACGCTTTTATTTTATGGCAATTTACTTTATTGCAATTTACTTACATGCACTGTACTTTACTTTTCTTGCATGTTAAATAAAATTGTTGCATGAAAACCAAAACCTTTAGGATAGTCCCTAAACTAAAACCAAAACCAAATTAAAAGTCATTGCAAGATAAAATTCACCGCCACAACATTCCAAAATATAAAATAACTCAAAATTTAATCACAAACAGAACAACAAAACTACAATTGTAACAATTTAAAACGTCTCGTTGAATGATCGGGAATACCTCGGATGATGTAACCCACGTGTTGCTAAGGGGATTTCCCACGGTCTAAATGAATGTGTGGAACTCATTCAGTTGAGTTTAGCAAATTCATCTGGACTAAGTGAATTCAATGAAAATAACGGTGCCGGGATGACGGAACCGTGGGATCTTAATCGGCTCGTTTAAATAACTTTAAAGATTTGTTTTAATTAAAATATTAAAAAATATTTGGACTTTAAGATGTCTAAACTAAAACACTTCTCTCATCTCCTGATTTATGACTTCTAAAACTAAACCTCTGCAACAACAAGAAGCCTGGAGCACGGTGGGCAGCACGGCCATCTTCGTCAGCAAAATAACTCTACATCAGCTAAACATTCCTAGAATTAAACAACAAAACCGTAGGATTTCGAGGTAGTTTGCCTAGTGCAATGTAAATACTAAACCCTTTTGTTAGGCATTTGCATAATCATGTTATGTAAATTAAGCCCTAACCGGTCTTAGGGCTCCGAGGTAGTCGTTTGGTACGACATAAACCCTCACATCTTCGAAGCTATTTGCATGACTGTGTCATATAAATATAAGACCTAAATAAATAAAATTAGCAGGATTGCAACATTAAATAAATTCTCAAATTGAAACCAAACCATAGGATAGTTTGGGAAGTTGCCAAGATTCTTCTTGGATCCTCAGCTTCTCCTACTTCTCCTTCTTTGGACTCTTAAAATAAATTGTTCCAAATTTGATCCATTCCCTATTGAAATTTCTAAAACTCAAATCTTTTGAAAACCTTAAACTTTGAAATTCTTGAGAACAAAACCACTGATCATTATCGAGAGTTTTCTTAAATGATTCCTGTCATTTAAGATGTAATTAACCATAGGGGCTTGCCCTTATAGGGAGCTTTAAGAACCCAGGTAATATAAACCCCGCTTAATTCATTTAAATTAAGCGAGGGAACTTGTCGTCTTATAAAATTGGTTCGCGGACCAAACGGATGTCACAAATCTTCTAGTTTATTTAACCGAGCCCCATCATCAAGCAGTGTGTCTATTCTTCGGAATAGATATACGGTTTGTGGTGCAGTGCTCGTTTATATAAACTATTTCGAGATGTGAGATCGGTTTAATTTCATATCTTAAAATTTTCAAACTTAAAATTATTTTCAAAATAAAATGCTACTTTCTAAATTATATATATTTAAATTAAATTTAAAACCTAAAATTCGACAATTTCTGTTAGGCGACCCCTTTTAAAAATACAACACATAACCTAAAAATATGCCGACAGCCTTCGAGGACATTAAATAGTATTTAATGACACATCCTGTCTTAGCGGCCCAGTATTAGGTCGACAGTTGATACTTTATACCGTGGCTTTAGACGACTCCCTCGGAGCCCTATTAGCTCAGGTCAATGACGAGGGTAAAGAAAACGCTCTCTACTACTTAAGTTGCCGTCTAATTCTAACGGAAGTAAAGTATACTCCTATTGAGAAGCATTGTTTGGCCCTGATCTTCGCCGCGCAAAAGCTCAGGCATTACATGCTTTCTCATAAGGTCAACCTTATTTTGAAGTTTAATTCGTTGCAATATTTGATGACCCGTCCGATGCTTTCTGGCAGATTTGCCAGGTGGTCAATGATACTATTGCAATTCATATAACCTTCATTCCTTTTCGTGCTGTAAAGGGACAAGTCCTAGCAGACTTCCTCGCAGTACACCCTTTACCGGCAGAATCGCCCCTCAATGACAACTTGCCCGACGAGCAGATAATGAGCTTAGAAGACCCCGATGATCGATGTTTGGAACTATACTTTGATGGAGCATCCTCAGCACAGAAGAGTACAGAATTGCAAATGATATTACCCAGTAAGGCAGGAATCAGACAGATATTTATAACAACAGAGTCGAGGATGTTAAGGTACTCCTACCAATTGACAGAACCATGTACAAATAATGAAGCATAATACGAAGCGCTTATAATCGAAATGGATTTAGCCATTCAAATGGGGATGACCGACATCAACATCTACGGAGATTCTCAGTTGATCATACAACAGGTCGTTGGGCAGTACATAATTCTGAAACCAAGACTTGAGGAGTACTTCCAGTATGCAATGAAGTTGCTGAAGCAGATTCTGAAAGTAACAATCTACAAAGTTCCCATAAGGGAAAACGCTCTTACAGATACGTTAGCCCACCTTGCAAAAGAATTTGTCTGCTTACAGGATGAATCAGTTGAAATGTCAGTTTAGGGACGTCAGGTCCTATCACAGCTCGATGTGGATACATTGCACTAATCAGAAAAAGAAGAAGAAACAGTTGCGGGAGTAACAGTAACTACATAAGATTGGCGGAAACCATTAATGAACTACCTGCGAACAGGAAACCTACCGGACGATAAGTCATTAGCCCATCAGAACAAGAAAAGAACTCTGTCTTACACATTAATAAATAATACCTTATACAGAAGGTCTTTCGATCAGATGTAGCTAAGGTGCCTGAGTGGGTCTGAGGCTCGTGAAATTGTCAAAGAGGTGCACTCAGAACTTTTTGGTGCTCATCAGTCGGGTCCAAAGATGAAGATAAAAATTAATAGACTAGGGTACTACTAGCCCTCGATGATGACCGACTACATGAAGACTGTCAGAAGCTGTCACCAGTGCCAAGTGCATGGAATGGTTCTACATCAACCACCAAATGTGCTACATCCGACAATCGCGTCATGGCCGTTTGAATGGTGGAGCACAGACATTGTGGGTCTGATAGAACTGCCTTCCTCAAGAGGACATCGCTTCATTCTTGCAGCTACAGATTACTTTTCCAAGTGGGCAGAAGCAGTACCACTAAGAGAAGTGAAGTCACATCACGTGCTGCAATTCTTCAAAAATCAAGTCATCCACTGTTTCGGGGTACCGCGCAGAATCATTCCAGATAATGGGTCTGCGTTCAGAAGTATGAAGATCAAAAATTTTGTCAGAAGACACAGGATCAATTGGCGTTATTCGACTATCTTCTACCCAAGAGAAAACAGCTTGGTTGAGGCTTATAATAAAACTCTCTCCAGAACTTAAAGAAAACTTTGGACGACAACAAAAGAAATTGGCATGAGAAGTTATTAGAAACCTTATGGGCCTACAGAACAACTTTCATAACTCCTACTCAGTCTACACCTTACGCTCTAGTGTACGGGTCCGAGGCCGTCTGACCCTTAGAGTTTCAGCTTCAGTCTCTCAGAATTACAGTTGTGGACAAGATTACTACAGAAGAGAACGCCAGACTACGACTAGAAGACCTGGAAGGCTTGAAAGAGAAACGATTTTTAGCGCAACAGAATTTGGAACTATATCAAGCCAAGATGATCCAGGCCCATGATAAACAGATCCACCCGAGAGCATTCAAAGTCGCTGACTTGATTCTAGTTCTCAAGATGCCTATTCTTGCACACTGCGAGATAGGAGGTAAATTTGAACCGACTTGGGAGGGGTCGTTCGTGGTCGAGACAGTCTACTCAGAAGGTTCCTACCAACTTGTTAATTGCCGTGGAGAACGATCTATGTTTCCAATCAATGGATGATATTCAAAAAACTATTACACAACCTGATGTTTCGAAGAATGAACTTTAGAAAATGATGTCTAATTCCTAGAAGCACGGGCACAGTAATCACTTGTAACTGAGTCCAAACCCAAAATTTGAATAAGAAAAAAATGATGAACAAAAATTTTTATGTTAAAAAGAAGATATATGAAAGAAATCATCATAATAATAAATTTTAATCTTTCCTTTAAAATCAATCTCATTTTCGATTTTCCCTTACCTTTTCGTATCTCACTATAACTCAAATGAAATAAAAAAATAAAATTCTTTCATTAATTAACAAATTTTCTTATTGTTCTCGTTCTTGACACAACCCCTGATCCTTTCCTTGTTTTCACAGGGAAATGTCGAACGAGCGGTTGATTCTAAACTTCAAGAATGGCGTGAGTCTAGCACTCGATGAAGAGAAGATAAAGGATGAGGTCATGATTGAGATCGACACTGATTTCACGCCTGCCGACTTACAGTACGAGGAGGCTGATTGGACCCCGATTGACCGGGATGAGTTCCGCAGTCAGACAGTGGTGAAATTGGGTGGCTCGAGTTAGTAGTTTACCGACAGGAAGAGGAAAGTGAACGCCGCTCATGTAACTGGAGCAAATAAGAAAGTTAAGTCCATGGTTACTACAGCAGAGGGCAGGCTTGTCAGCGTTGTCTCCACAATGGTTCAGTAAGTAAGGAGAGCTACTCTCACTCCTACATAGCGAAGAAACAAGAACCTCCGTGTTCACAGGATGTTGAGCAAGCTGGCGGCGAACCAGCATAAAGAAACAGTCTCTACCATTAGTCCTAGTACGTCAAAGAAGCTGGTTCGACAGGTACTAGAAAAGAAGAAATCAACTCCAAGAAAAGCAGAAAATATGAAGTAAATTGCAAAGAAATCAGAAAAAAAATCAGCCCCACGACGCCAAACAGAGACACCAGTTCTGAAGAGCATTGTTGCGAAAGCAACCCTGGAGAATGTCTTGACAGAGATTATCCCCGAGGAGGTGAAACACATAGGAGAGCTTGCTGAGATTGAGCCATACATCGCATAGTACATTACCAGATCTCGCCGACTTTAGATAATTCCACAATATGAGTTGGAAAGGTTGTAGAAAGTTGAGAAGAAGACCTTTGAATATTTCGAAAGGATTCGAGGCAAGAAGATCAATATCTTGGAAGGCCTTGAGCTACATATAGAGGTTTTTTCAGACTACGAGCAGCAGCAGATTATGGATTTTGTCGTCGGTCATCAGAAAATGGGCTAAGCTGGTAGTTTAAGAGAGAAGACCTATTCAGAACCCCAGAGGTGGATGAAAGAAAAAGGAAGAGTTACAATTCAGTGAGGGTGTTGTTGCAACTTCGTAGAGGACAGGAAAGGAAATCCGCCAGGGATACTCTGTCGCATTGAGGTGGATCCGATGCCAAGAATCATTAAGAGGATGGTGACATAGCTGGTATTGCTTGCAGATTGCTTACCCAACAGCTGCATCATCAATATATACGAGGAAGGCGACTGCATACCACCACACATAGATCATCAAGATTTCGTCAGACCCTTCTACACAGTGTCCTTCATTAATCAGTATAACATCCTATTCAGATCAGACCTCCGGATAGCAGGCCTCAGAGAATTTTGAGGGCCAGTGGAGATACCTTTACCGGTAGGTTCCATTATGGTGTTAAAAGGAAATGTAGCAGACATAGCAAAGCACTGCATTCCGGGCGTACCTTTTCAGTGAATCTCCATCACTTTCAGGAGGATGGACGACAACAAAATGTTTTTTGACTTTCATCCAGATCCAGAGTTAGAAGGCCTTCAACGCTACGAGCTGTGACTTACATGAAAAATAGCACACCTCCAATGCACATCCGAACAACATTCCTGTCAAGGATGGCTTGGAAGGTGATGTCATTACTCATGTGTCTCACTTTTCAGACATGGATTTTGACAGACGTTGTTGGAAGAAACCTACAAGAATCTTACGCAGTCTGTTTTTGGTTTTACGTGGATTGTATGAGATGCTTAATTATCAAAAAAAATATCATCATCTTTTGGATCAAGCTTTATGATGTACTTTCAGCAAATTGGAATGGAAACGACCATGTCATGTTTTGCCTTCAGTTCTTTTGTGCAAATTTGACTGGGAATGCAATTAAGTTGAATGAACTTCAAATGAAGAATGATTTGAAAATAAGCAAATAAATAAGATAAAATGAAAATAAACAAACAAACAAACAAAAAATAAATAAGAAAAGAGAGAATAAAAAGATAAATATAAGTATGAAAAAAAGAAAGGAAAATGAAAATGAAAATGAACGAAAACTCTTTTAAAAAAATCTAAATGTTAAAATGAGCTCCAAATTAACGCGAACTCAAATTGAACAAAAATAAAATCAAATCACTAAGAAACAAAAAAAAAACAAGTCTAAATCTCGAATTGAATTCCGATCTGAATCCTCCGATTCGAACCTTTCAATTCTTCTTCAATTTGAAATCTGTTTGAAACCCTTGTGAAACTCAAATCTTTTCCTCGACTTATTGCTATGTCGAGTCTTGTCAGATTGGTGCGCTTACCAGCTCCTTTCAATTCTCTTCCTTCTGTGTGTTAGAGGATTGACTGGTTCTATTGACACGGAGCCACAAATTTTATTTGATTTGGTTCTGATGGCATGGGACTGGGTCCCTCCTCACACATATCTCCTTTTCGAGAAACCCTTTAAGCTGGATTTGAAGCTCCTTCATATCTTGTCAAAATTTTCTGAGGCTGGAGCCTAACTCCCAGCACTCTTCCTTAGGCTAGAGCCTAAACTCTAGATCTCTTTCAATTTCCAAGACTGGAGCCTAACTCCAGCTCTCTTCCAGAGGCTAGAGCCTAAATTCTAGCTCTCTTACAATTTCCGAGGCTGGAGCCTAACTTCCAGCTCTCTTCTAAAGGCTAGAGCCTAAATTCTAGTTCTCTTTCAAATTTCCAAGGCTGGCTCCAGCTCTCTTCCTGAGGCTAGAGCCTAAATTCTAATTCTATTTCGAATTTCCAAGGCTGCAGCCTAACTTCCAGCTCTCTTCCTAAGGCTAGAGCCTAAGTTCTAGTTCTCTTTCGAATTTTTGAGGCTGGAGCCTAACTTCCATCTCTTTTCCTGAGACTAGAGCCTAAATTCTAGTCCTCTTTCAATCTTTGAGGCTGGAGCCTAAATTCTAGCTCTCTTTCAAATTTCTGAGGCTGGAGCCTAACTTTCAGCTCTCATCTCGAGGCTAGAGACTAAATTCTAGCTCTCTTTTGAATTTTTGAGGCTGGAGCCAAACTTCCAGCTCTCGTCTTGAGGCTAGAGCCTAAATTCTAGCTCTCTTTCAATTTCTAAGGCTGGAGCCTTCCAGCTCTCTTCCTAAGGCTAGAGCCTAAATTCTAGCCCTCTTTCAAATTTTTGAGGCTGGAGCCTATCTTCCAGCTCTCTTCTTGAGGCTAGAGCTTAAATTCTAGCTCTCTTTCAAATTTCTTAGGTTGGAGCCTACCTTCCAGCTCTCTTCTTGAGGCTAGAGCCTAAATTCTAGTTCTCTTTTAAATTTTTGAGTCTGGATCCTAACTTCCAGCTCTCTTCTTGAGGCTAGAGCCTAAATTCTAGTTCTCTTTCAAAGTTCCGAGGTTGGAGCATAACTTCCAGCTCTCTTCTTGAGGCTAGAGCCTAAATTCTAGTTCTCTTTCAATCTTCGAGGCTGGAACCTAAATTCCAGTTCTCTTTTCAATCCCGAGGTTAGAACCTATGTTCCAATTCTCATTTCAAATCTAGAATTTCCACAGAATCAATCTTGAAATAAATCTCAAACTTTAATTTAAATTGAAACTCTGATCAAATCAAAATTCAAACTCAAAATTAAAACTTGAAAAAAAAATGAAACGAATCTAAAATCCAATCTCTTGAAATCTTGTGATTTGGAATTCACCTCCTTTTTCCCCAGCAAGAGTTCTGGAATCTTCAGTCTTGGAGATTTACCTGGTACTTCCCAGCGAAAATTTTCTACGCATTATTATAAATGTGTCACTTAAATGTCTGTGTTGGTTTTGTTGATCTCTTCGGTTAACGCCAATACGCGTGGTGTGCTTGGTTAGCACACCAAACCTATTGGGGGTCCATCTGTAGACCTCATTTTTGGTGAGGTCTTTTTTTTTCTTCTCCTTGACTATCCTAGAAAACTAGAGATGGAACCCACCATTTAAAAATTCAAACCAAATCTTAATTCTCTTTTGAATCCAACGTAGATGGTCATTAACCTCCAAGTCACTTGGAAGGTTAAGACCAATGTGTGTGAAGACAAAGATGAATTCCTATAGGATGTTCAAGCCTTAGGACAACCCTGGGTGGCCTGGTCTT
This sequence comes from Papilionanthe hookeriana x Papilionanthe teres, assembly GCA_022702705.1. Lineage (NCBI taxonomy): Eukaryota > Viridiplantae > Streptophyta > Magnoliopsida > Asparagales > Orchidaceae > Papilionanthe > Papilionanthe hookeriana x Papilionanthe teres. The sequence continues at coordinate 105,401,393 of CM040428.1, read as the reverse complement.
GGTGAGGTCTGGCTTCCACACACTGCACTCCCACACCCATCCAAAACCCTGAACCATCCCTACCCAATCTTGACTCCTGGTTCATTGGAGCACTCATGTGGATAAGTCCAAACCCCTAGCACCTTGGCTAAGAGGGTTAGGAACAATACATATGAGATGTTCAAAATGAAAACTTCTTGGTCCATGGCTCACTTTATGTTTTTCCACACTACCTAAACATAATCAAATTCCATTTTGCCAAAATCCCTGGTTTTGACATTGGGTCCATAAACTTACCTAAAATTACCTAAAATGCCCCTACAACCACAAAACCCTCTAAAAATTTCCCAAAAATTACCCAAAACTTCCAAAAATCCTAAAAATCATTTTAAAACTATTCCCACCTCTTAAATCCACCAAAATACCCCATTACCCTCTAAATACCCTAAATACTCCTTTTGGCTCAAAATTCCAAAAATTCCAAAAATTCCTAGGAAATTCCAAGAAAACCTAAATATTCCCAATTTAATTTTGTTCGACTATATCATAAGCTAATTTTACCAAAATAATCCAATTTTATCAAAATCCCCAATTTGACCCATTATTAACCCAAATGGACCCAATGTCAAACCAAACAAACCCATTTGATCTCAATTTTGCCCAATTTCAATTATAAACTTCAATTAAACATCCCTAATACAAATTTAAACCAAATACAAGTCCAAATTGATTCACATTTGAGTTCAATTCCATTTGAAACCCAAAACTCCCAAATTTGCCTAATTAATCCAAAACCCCCAATTATCCTAATGTCAACCTTTCCCCCCAAATTTTAATCCTAAACCATCCATGGGACTTCCATGAAACCCATGAAACATTCAATTATCCTAATTTGAGCTCAAGCTTAGTCTAAATCCACTTGAAATCCAAAATATCCCATTTTAGCCAAAATTGAATTCATGCCCTAAAACTACTAAATTGATTGGCCTAATCCTAAAATTTCCTCCCAATTGATGTTAGGAACTCTTTGATACATTCCCCTAAACATTTGAAAGATTCAAATGGTTTTAAACCTCACCTTAACCCAACTTGGACCCAAGTTGATCCAACCTTGACCAAATTAACCAAAATCCCAAAACCCACCTAATTGACCTCTCAATTGTACTCAAAACCTCTCCATGTCTTTATGAAAGTTCTTCTTGGCATTCATTTGCATAATGTTGCTCAAGACGCATGAATCCAAATAAAACCCAAACCCATGTTAGCCCAACCTAAACCTAAGTGAGCCAATTTGAACCTATGACCTAACCTAACCAAATTGAACCAAATGTGACCAAACCAACCTTTCTACAGCCACCATTTGAATTCTAGGAACCACCCTAGATCCACCTAGCCAAAGTTAAGTGAGCCATGGACCGAGGGTTCCCCATTTTAAGGGATCTCTTCCCTTAAATGGTTAAATCCTCCTTTTGCCTCACCCCAAATCCCCCCTTGCCCGATTAATCACCATTAAACCGTACTCCCTGACTCACTTGACCTGAGGCCAGCTCCCTGGTCCTTGCCGGCCAGCCTAGTTGCCTGAGGGGGTCAAAACTGAGAGCCATCACCTACCTAAGCTCACCGAAACTTACCCAATTGGCCACCTCAGCCAAATAAAACCTTGGAGGCTCTCTGCCATCCACCTAAGAAATTAAATTCACCCATCAATTGAACCCCAACCCAGCTGTATGGCCCTAGCCATATAAGCACCTCTTCTTGGCCATGAGGAGGGTGTTAAAACTTTTTTCATGAAACCTCTTCCAATTGCTCCCAGAGTTCCTCCCAGCTAAGAGAAGCTCAGCTCCACCGTTCTCTTGCCCTGTACCCCACTGGCTGAGCCCAATTTCTCAGTCAAAAAATTTGGCCAGAAATAAGACAACTTCAAAAATTCCACATAAACTCAATTAACTCTTCCCACACCTTCACCAGAGGTAGAGAACAAGTTCCCTAGTGAAAGCCCCCTCACCAAGCCATCCAGTTGCTCTAGAGGTGAAAACACTAAATCGAGTTTCAGCTCTTTCATACCTAGGCATTTCACCAGAGCAAGAGACTCAATCCGTAGCCTCCTGAGACTCCAACGAACGTGCCAAACACCTCTAATCAAAGCTTCACTTCTCAGAGCAATGGTATTGAGCTCTCCTTCTTCTTGAGCTTCCATGGATTCTTCATTTTGTTCTGCTTGATTTCAATGCGTGTTATCCGTATGGATAGACTCCCCTAGGCTAGACAAGCTTGTAAGAAGAAACCACACTCGATTTGGTTAAGTATCGAGCAAGATATTAGGGCTAGAAGGTAGACATTGCTCGGGTTGGGCTAGTTAGGGACGATGACCCGCAGCCTTTAGATCGTACGTGTAATGGATGGCGGCAAGGATCACGCTGGACGGAGAGATGGAACAGAACCGTGCGCCGCGTGGCTGCCGAGTCAGATGGCAGCGCCGAATCAAACCCCGCTCGTGGAGCATCGACCCGTCATATGTTATGGTGGCGCCGCGTTGGATAAGTAGGAAAATTAGATTTTTCTGAATTATTTAAATACCCTGAACTTCAAAAAATCCATATCTTTTTGTAGAAAAATTAAAAAATTAAAAGAAAAATAACCTCTTGCTCAGTGAACAGTGGAGAATAATTTGGAAAAGAAATCAAGTTATTTGGTTGAATATTTAATTTTTAATTATTGTAGTACTTATATGAGTATTTTAATTCTCTACTCACACACACAATTCACCATGGCATGAGACCATAGGGCTTTTGTAGCCTTTGATCTTGGGAATGCTCACTGAATTTTCCAAGGCCAGAGGCTATGCCCAAGACAAGTTATCTATTTTCTAAGTTTTTATGCTTGTTTTGGTATATTAATTCCAGTAATTAGCATGTTGTTTGGAAAATTCTAAGAAAATTAGGGTAGGCTCCCTATGACCAGAGGAACTCAAGAAAATTATTGTATGAACTAAAACATTATAAATAACCCTAATGGTTTACTTGACCCAAAATCAACATTGAATTAATTAAGGCAAATTAAAAATCAAAATAACTTAAAATCAATTCTCCACTGTCACATAGGATAATAAGAATACCAATAAAAAGTTTGAAATTATTTGAATTGGTTTAACCGATTAAATGGATTTTCTAAGTACCATGGCCATATTTAAACTTAACAAAATTCAAAAATTCATTTCAAAATCTCACTAAATTGATTTTGGGGACTCTCTGATATCAGAGGAGTCTAAGAAAATTAAAATTGGATTTTTCTAAAGAGCTTCATTTTCAACCAAACTTTTAATATTTTAATAGTTAAAAAATTATGAAAATCACAAAAATATTAAAATTTATAAAAATATCATATTTGGTCCCCTAATCACTAAGGAATCAACCAAATATTTTTTCCTAAGTCCCAAAACAAAGATATTGAATTTTAAAGGCTTAAGGCAATTTTTAATATTAAAAAATGGATTTTTCAACCTTTTCACTAAATTAATTCTCAAATTTTAAAGAAAAATTAGAAAAAACTAAAATTTATTTCTCTGAGCTCCTTGGGATCAGAGAGATTTAAGAAAAATATAAAACCCATTTTTCCACCTCAATTTTATTTTATAATTAATTAGTACCTCAAAACACAAAATAGTTATAATAAATAAAGTAAAATTCAAAATATCACCAAAATTGGTCCAAGTGATCCTCTAGGGACAAAAACTTCCTCTTGATCATGTTATGAAATTTTCATTGAAAATCTCTATTTTCATTAAAATAATTATATAAATTAAATTAAAAATAGAAAAAAATCACATTTTCTCCTCTAATGTCTTAATTGACATGTGAATAAATTTAAAAGGGCATAGTGGAAATTAAGAAATTTTAACTTTAATTAAAATTTAGGCTAAACTAAAGGGAAAGGGTAAATCTTTGATCCTAACTTCATTTTGGATGTTTTAAGTGCAGGTGAAAATGACGGGAGTGCCCACCAGGTAAGCATTCAAGTTTATTGCAATTTACATGCAACAATTTATTAAATGTCTTACTTTCCTGTAATTATAAATGCATGAAAATGATCGAACACAGCATGTTTAAACAAGTCAAAATTTAATCACCAACAAAAATAAAACTGCAATTACAACTAAAACTAAAACGTCTCACTATATGATCAGGAATCCCTCGGATGATGTAACCCACGTATTGCTAATGAGATTTTCCACAGTCTAAACGAAAGTGTAGAACTCATTCAGTTGAGTTTAGCAAATTCATTTGGACTAAGGGATTCCGATGAAAATAGCGGTGTTGGGATGATGAAACCGAGAGATCTTAACCGGCTCTGCTTAATTAACTTTAAGATTTGTTTAGTGAAAATACTAAGTCATCTCAATTTTAAACCTCTCTAAAACAAAACACTTCTCTAATCTCTTGATTGTCACCTTCAAAAACCAAACCTATGCAACAACAAGGAGCTTGGAGCATAGTGGGCAGCACGGTCATCTTCAATAGTAAAACTTGTGTCTACATTAGCAAAACCTTTCTTATAATTAAATAACCAAGCTATAGGATTTCGAGGTAGTCTACCTAGTGCAACATAAATCCTCAACTTTTCGTTGGGCATTTGCATAATCATGTTATGAAAATTAAGTCCTCACCGGTCTTAGGACTCCGAGGTAGTCGTTTGGTACGACATAAACCCTCATATCTTCGAGTTTATTTGTATAATTATGTCATACTAATATAAGTCCTAATTAACTAAAATTGGTAGGATTGAGACATTAAAAAATTATCTCAAATTGAAGCCAAATAATTGGATAGTTGGGAAGTCACCAAAGCTCACTTCGGGTCCGTGACATCCCTTACTTTTCTTCCTTTGGACTCTTTAAAATAAACTATTCAAAATTTGAGCTATTCCCTATTGAAATTTCCAAAATTCAATTTGTTTGAAACCTTAAATATTGAAATTCTTGAGATCAAAACCAATGATCATTATCAAGAGTTTTCTTAAATGATTCCCGTCATTTAAGATGTAATTAACTATAGGGGCTTGCTCTTATACGGAACTTTAAGAGCCTATGTAATATAAACCCTGCCTAATTCCTTTATATTAAGAAGGGGAACTTGTCAGCTTATAAAGTTAGTTCGCAGACCATATGGATGTCACAAATCTTCTAGTTTATTTAAATGATCTCCATCATCAAGCAGTTTGTCTATTCTTCGGGATAGATACACGGTTTGTGGTGTGGTGATAATTTATATAAACTATTTGGGATGTGAGATCGGTTTAATTTCATATCTTCAAATTTTCAAACATAAACTTATTTTCAAAATTCAAATACTAATTTTCAAACTATATATATATATATAAATTAAAATTAAAATCTAAAAATTCACCGACATAAACACAAAAACTACTAGAGGAACGAAAAGGAAGATCCCAAATCTCATCCAAATGGATTCTGACTCGATAGAAACTTCAAGATTTCAAGTTTTCAGCCATAGAAAGTATGTCAGTTTCAAAGCGCAGCGTCTATTCAACAAGACTATCTTAAAGATGAGGCTGATTAAGGAGAAAGGCTTCATGAATCGAGGTTTGAATTCTCCTACTACTTGAATTGAAGAAATTATTGTTCAGAGACGTGGGGCAGTGTTATATTATACTACTACCGCCATAGTTGTCCTGGTTGTGAAAGAGTTTTATGCAAATCTTTATGGAATTAACCAAGGATCAGTCTATGTGCGAGGTAGATTTGTCACTGTCGGCATATTTATAGGTTGTGTGTTTTAAAAAGGGGGTCGCCTACAGAAGTTGTCGACAAATTTTTAAATTTAATTTAAATTTATTTTTATATATAAATAATTTGGAAAGTAACATTTAATTTTGAAAATAATTTTAAGTTTAAAAATTTTAAGATATGAAGTTAAACCGATCTCACATCCCAAATAATTTATATAAACGAGCACCACACCACAAACCGTGTTTCTACCTTGAATAATATACACACTGCTTGATGATGGGGCTCGATTAAATAAACTAGAAGATTTGTGACATCCGTTTGGTCTGCGAACCAATTTTTATAAGCCAACAAGTTCCCCTGCTTAATTTAAAGGAATTAAGCAGGGTTTATTTTACCTGGGTTCTTAAAGTTCCCTATAAGGGCATGCCCCTATAGTTAATTACATCATAAATGTCTGAAAACACTCAAGAAAACTCTCGATAATGATCAGTGGTTTTGCTCTCAAGAATTTCAAAGTTTAAGGTTTTCAAACAATTGGACTTTGGAAAATTTAATAGGGAATAGCTAAAATTTGAAACAGTTTATTTTAAGAATCCAAAGGAAGCGAAGTAGAGGATGTCACGGACCCGAAGTGAACTTCGGTGACTTCCCAACTATCCTATGGTTTGGCTTCAATTTAAGAATTTATTTAATGTTTCAATCCTGCCAATTTTAATTAATTAGGACTTATATTTGTATGGCATGATCATACAATCAGCCTGGAAGATGTGAGAGTTTATGTCGTACCAAACGACTACCTCAGAGTCCTAAGACCGGTTAGGGCTTAAGTTGCATAACACAATTATGCAAATGCCTAACGAAAAATTGAGGATTTATGTTGCACTTAGGCAAATTACCTCAAAATCCTATGGCTTTGTTATTTAATTCTTGGAAAGGTTTAGCTGATGTAGACACAAGTTTTGCTGATGAAGATGGCCGTGTTGCCCACTGTGCTCCAAGCTCCCTGTTGTTGCAGAGGTTTAGTTTTAGAAGGTTAAAATCAAAAGATGAGAGAATTATTCTGGTTTAGAAGAGTTTTAAGTTTCAAATATCTTAGTGTTTTATTAGGGGAATCTTAAAGTTGTTTATAACAACACTGGTTAAGATCCCACGGTTCCATCATTCCGGTACCGTTATTTTTATCAGATTCACTTAGCCCAAATTAATTTGCTAAACTCAACTAAATGAGTTCCACACTTTCATTTGGACTGTGGGAAATCCCGTTAGCAACACGTAGGTCACATCATCGGAGGTATTCCCGATCATCCAATAAGGCGTTTTAATTTAGTTGTAGTTGTAGTTTTGTGTTCTGTTTATAATTTAAATTTTGAGTTGTTTTATATTTTGAATGTTGTGGAGGTGAATTTTATCTTGCCGTGACTTTTAATTTAGTTTTAAGGTTTCAGTTTTCATTCAGGGTGACATTCTTATTTATAATACAAGAAAAGTAAAGTGCAGTACATGTAAGTAAATTGCAATAAAGTAAAAGCGTACCTGAAGTGTCTTCTCGTCATTCCAAGCTGCACTTAAAACACATGTCAGAGCATTTAAATAATTGCGAGAGATACCTAGGTAAAGCTAAGGGAAGGTTCTGATTGTCTACCAAAATCTTAATCCTATTACTAGTCAATTTTTATGACGTCTAGGTCATTGGTTTTGTGAATGATTTTCTTCACCAAAGAACAACTAATTCCAATTGTTCTTCTAAAACATCTCATTGTATTAAGAAAGTGCTTAGGATGAATCGTAAACATCTTTTCAACACTTCTGAGATTATTTTGAGTCCAACTCAATTTGATTGTAGAAGTGAATTAATCATTCAAGAGATTTAGTTAAGTTTTGCTTCTTGATCAGTGAACTAGGATGTTTGCCTATCCTATGAGTAAAGTGACATTTCACTTGATGCTTTATTTAAGAGTTATAGTAATAAAAGCCTTTAGGGGCAAATTAATTCCTTAAATATTTTAACAACCCTTAATATAAAATTGGAATTGATGATTTAAAGTGATTTGGTTTAGTTATAAAATTTTAATTAATAATTTTCAATTTGGAATAGTGTTCAAGTTGTTTTAATTCAATTAAATCTTTATATTTTAAATGATCTTAATATTTCAGATTAATTTTACCGTTTTAAATTTACTTTGGTTGAAAGAGGTGTTTAAGTTATTTATTTTTATTGAATTTTGATGGCTTGATGTGGATTAAATATAATACTTTAGTTTGATTTTAATTAGTGAATTTTTAAAATATATTTTGGGTTTTATGAATTTTTAATATTCAAAATAGCTATGTCATTTAATTAATTCATTTAATGGGTTAAATCATTTCCAATTAACTTGAAATTTTTTATATGAGGTTCTCTACATCATAAGTGATAGTGGAGAATTGTTTTCAAGTAATTTTAATGTGTGGTTAATTCTAATTAATTAAAATTCAATTTTGAGTGTTTGGACTAATTAGGGTTATTTTTAAGGAATTAAATCAAACCATAATTTTCCTAGGGTCCTCTGGTCATAAGCTACCTCTCCTAATTTTCTTAATATTTTTTAAGCAACATGCAAATTATTGGAATTAAAATTCTAAAACAGAGACATAAATTTGGAAAATCAATAACTTACCATAGAGATGGCCTCTGGCCTTAGAAAATTCAAGGAATGTTCCCAAAGATAGAGGCTACAAAAGCCCAGTGGTCTCATGCCATAGTGAATTATATGCATGAATGGAGAATTAAAATACTGAAATCAGTAAATAATTATCTAAAAATAAAATACTTAACAAAACAACTTAATTCTTTTCCAAATTATTCTCCTCTGTTCACTGAGTAAGATGATATTTTTATTTTATTTTTGTGATTTTTCTACACAAAGATATGGATTTTTAAAGTTTCTGGTATTTAATTAATTCCAAAAATACCCTATTTATCTACTTATCCAGTGCGACACTGACTCAACCTCGGCAGCTCCAAAAGGCCACGCGTCGCTCTGCCATTTGACACCGCCATCCGACTGGGATGCCACGAGGCCCGCGGTCTCACTTCATCTTCTCTTCCGGTTCTATCTGGACCGCCCATTCGATACACGCGCGAATGGACAACATCCGTTCATCGTCCCCAGGCATTCTAACTCGAGAGCCGTCCACCATCTAGGTTTAATATCTCGCTCAATACTTAACCAAATTACACGTTCTTATGCTCTATGAACTCGTCTGAATGAGACGAACACATCCATATGACTATCATGCATTGAAATTAACTTGAACAAAATGGAGACTTAAAAGAAGTTCTCGGGAAGGAGGAGTTTCCATACCTTGGTAAGGAGGTGAAGCCTCGACTGAATGTGCTCGGCATGTTCGTTGGAGCTGGAGGAACCTAGGGATGAAGCCCCTAGCACTGGTGAATTGTCTAGACCTGATATCCACCAAGCCCGATTTCAAAGCTTGGCCGATAGAGAGAATGGCCAGCCTGGTGAGGGGCTTTGTTGGGGACTTCTTCTCCTGGTCTGGTGAAGGTGTAGAGTCAATCAATTTGGGGATTGACTCACTGTAGTGAAGTGCCTTGGTTTTGGGCTTAAAATTGAACTCAGAAATTGAGCTCACAGAGGGGAAATTAGGGCTGGATTTCAGTGGGGATCAAGTGTTCTATGCTAGGAGAAGAGTGTGGAGATATTTTGACAGAGTTTTGGTAAGGTTTGGTTCAGCACCTTCTTTGGCCGAGAGGTGGTGGTGTTTAAATAGGCATGGCTGGAGGGCCTCCCAGGGGGAGTTAGGGCTTGGGATCAGTTGCTGAAGGCAAGGGAAGAACAGCTGTGGAGTCTAATTGAGTTGAGGCAACTCAGCAAGGAAGAATTTAAAAGTTTGGCTCACATGGAGCTCTCGGCCATGACATTTTCAGGCGGCAGTGGTGGCTGGCCGGCCAGGCATGGGTCACCATCTTGACCAGTGAGGTTAGGTCTGGGGTTTGGTGAACTCAATTGTCTTTGGCCATGTGTAAAGTGGTTTGATTAAAGTGGAATGGGGGTAGGGCTCATTTTGGGTTTGGTTTTTTCAAACCATGCTTTTGGGCTAGGTACACCCCCCCAAGACTTGATTTTGGGCTGAAAGGAATCATTTGGGTCAGCCAAGAGAAGGTGGTGAGGTCTCTATTTATGGTGAGGTGGCTAAGCTTGGTTTAGAGTTTAACATAAAAGGGGTTAAAAGGGTTTAATGAAGGGTTAAGAAAGAACCCCCTCATCTTGCCATTAATGGCTTGGTGAGGTGTTAAAGCTCTCATGGCTTCATATGGCTTGTGAATGGCTTCATTTGGCTTGCACATGGCTTGGAAAAAGGTTGGCTTATTTTCATAAAAATGGGTTTTGGCATTTTTGATGAATTTAGGGGAAATTGGCATGTGTCTTGATTTAGAATAATTTGATGATCAATTGGAACATAGTGATGGTTTTAATTGAATGCATGATGAAGAAGAGTATCATATGGACTTTAGAATGGATTTTTGGGCTTTTAAAATGCTTTAGGAAAGTGGGCTTTTAGGTTTTTAAAACAAATTGATGGGTGAAAATTTGGTGAAGGGTTGTGTCAAATAAATGTTGCAATTGGTTTAGAAATGTGCCATGAGTGATTTTGAACTAGTTTGGGGTGATTTTGAGTTGAAATGGGTTTAATTTGGGCTTCTTTAATAATAGGGTCAAAATGGGTCAAATTAGGCTAACTTGGGCCAAGGTTGGGTTAATGTTGGGTTTGATGTAAAATTAATGTTGCTAAAGGTTTATGGGGTGTTACAAAGAGTTTCTAATTCTTGGTTGGGTCTTAATTTTCGGATTTGGACTTGTTTGGGTTTATGATTGGTTTAGGCCAATTTAGGAAATTTTTGTTTGGGTTAGGCTTGGTTGAAGTTTAGGTTCAAATTTAGGGCAAATTAAGTTAGTGTTTTGTTTGTGGGGATGTTAGGAAGGTTTTAGAAAAGATTTGGGGCTAATTGGAGTTGAGTTGGGTTGGTTTGGGCTAAGTTTAGGTCATGGCCAAAATTGGGCTTTTAGGCTTCAAATTGAAATTGGACTCATATGTTGATAAAATTGGGTTTGAATTTGGTTAAAATTGATATTGGGGATATTAAATTGAAGTTTAGAACTCAATTGGATCAAAATTGGGATCAATTGGGTTGATTTGGTTTGACATTGGGTTCATTTTAGGTTAAAAAAGGGTCAAATTGGGGATTTTAGTAAAAGTGGGCTAAATTAACAAAATTGTCCTATGGTGTAGTTGAACAAAATGAAATTGGTAATATTTGAGATTGTTTAGAATTTTCTAGGAATTTTTGGAATTTTTGGATTTTTTGGGTTAAAAGGGTATTTTGGGTATTTGAAGAGTATTGGGGGGTATTTTTAGAAATTTTGGTGTATTTGGCCATAGATGATCAATTTGAGTGGTGAAGAATATTTAGGATTGATTTTGAGGAATTTTGGGTAATTTGGGCAATTTTTCAAATTTTGCGCAATTTCAAAGGTATTTGGTAGGTTTCGTGGGTTTAGGGCCCCGGGGGTCAAAAATTGAAATCTGGGGAAAAAGAAGAATAATTAGGTGTGAGTGAAATTAAACCATTTTGGTTAAGCCATGAAGCCATATTAAGCTCACAAGAGCCATGAGAGGACTCACTTAGGCATTCAATATGTTGTTCCTAACCCTCTTAGCCAGGGCTTAGGGTCAAGGGCCATCCATATGAGTCACCTACATGAGTCAGGAGTCAAATCAGGTAAAGGTGTGATTTTAGGGTTTTGGAATGTGTGTGAGTGTGGTGTGTGCAAGCTTACCCTCACCAAGGCCAGGCCACCCAGGGTAATCCTAAGGCCAAAGAGTCCTATGGGGAACTCATCCTTTAAAACTCCACATTTGATCTTAATCCTCCAAATGGCTTTAGGGGTTTACAATCAAACTTGTGGGGTTTGAAGGGAGTTAAGATGTGTTTTGCATTTCTAAGAGGTGGCTCCCATTTCTTGTCCTGTAGGATAGTCAAAATGAAAACCTATGGCTAGATCCTAAGCACTAAGTAGAGAGAGATGAAACCTCACCAAAAATGAGGTCAACAAATGGACCCCCAATAGGTGTGGTGAGCTAACCAAGCACACCGCGCGTATTGGCGTTGAACGAAGAAATCAACAAAGCCAACACAAATGTTCGAGTGATAAACTCGGGACAAAGCGTAGGAAATTTCCCCTGGGGAGTATCAGGAAAATCTCCAAGACTGAAGATTCCAGAACTCTCGCTAGGGAGGAAGAAGATGAATTCCAAATCACAAGACTTGGAGAGAAAACAGATTTTAGATTCATTTCATTTTTATTTCAAGTTTCAATTCTGAGTTTGAATTTTCGATTCAAGTTTTAATCTCGGTTGCAATTTGACTTAATCGGAATTTTTTTTTTAAATTTAATTTAAGATTTAGATTTGAAGGTGATTTCGTAGAGATTTCGGATTTGAAATAGGAATTGGAACCTAGGTTCCAACCTCGAGAGTGCAAAAAGAACTGGAATTTAGGTACCAGCCTCGAGAAGAAGATCAGAATTTAGGTATTGATTGAAAAGGATGAGAATCGGAATTTAGGTACTGATCTCGAAAAGGATGAGAATCAGAATTTAGGTACTGATCTCAGAAAGAGAGTCGGAATTTGGTACCGACCTCAAAAGGAGAGAACTGAAATTTGGTTATAGTCTCGAAAAGGAGAATTGAAATTTGGTATCAATCTCGGAAAGAGAGTCGGAATTTGGTACCGACCTCGAAGGAGAGAACTGGAATTTGGTACCAGTCTTGAAAGAGAGAATTGAAATTTAGTATCAATCTCAGAAAGAGAGTCAGAAATTGGTACCGACCTCGAATGGAGAGAACTGGAATTTGGTACCAGTCTCGAAAAAGAGAATTGAAATTTAGTATCAATCTCGGAAGGAGAGTCAGAATTTGGTACCAACCTCGAAAGGAGAGAAATAGAATTTGGTACAGTCTCAAAAGAGAGAATTGAAATTTGGTATCAATCTCAGAAAGAGAGTCGGAATTTGGTATGGACCTCGAAAAGAGAGAACTGGAATTTGGTACCAGTCTCGAAAGGATGGGAATTAGAATTTAGGTACCAATCCCAAAAGTTTGTATTTGATTTGGTTTTGAAGATTTTGTGGAAATTTTAGTTTAGTGGAAGATTGGAATGAGACATGAAAGTATTTCACATCCCAGGAGAGTTGATCGAATTTTGATTGTTTGGCGAAGGATATGAATCCATGTCATCAGAACCAAATCGAAAATTTCATGATTCTGTGTCAGTAGACTTAGTCGTCATGATTCTGTGTCAGTAGACTTAGTCGACCTTCTCAAAAGAGGAAAGAGATCGCGGAGAGTCGAAAAGGTTTGAGAATAGCCTGAGGCTGGGAATTTCAGATTCAGGAATTTATTTTCGTCGTTTGTTGTGATTGGATTTTAACTTGATTTTCAATTTAGAGTTCACGTTTATTTGGAATTTGTTTTGACATTCAGATTATTTAAGAGAGTTCTCATTTTTTTTTTATTTTTCCTTCGTTCTTAGTTCGAAGTTAATTAACTTAATGACGTTTCCTAGTCAATTTGCACAAAAAGAGGTGAAGGCAAAACATGAGTTGGTCATTTTCATTCCGATCTTGTCAAAAATACATCATACATCTTGATCCAAAACATGTTGATGTTTTCCTTTAGAATTCTGTATCTCATACAATCCATATAAATTCAAAACAAATTGTGCAAGATTCTTGCACGTTTCTTTTAAAAACTTCTGTCAAAATCCATGTCTGATTAGTGAGACACATGAATGACAACATCACCTTCCAAATCATCCTTGGCAGGAAATGTCATTTGGATGTGCATTGGAGGTGTGCTATTTCTCATGTAGCGCACAGATCATAGGGCCGAAGGCTCTCTAACTCTGGATCTGGCTGGAAGTAGAAAGGCATTTTTTTGTCGTCCATCCTTCTGAAAGTGACGGAGATCCATTCAACAGGAACTCCTGGAATGCAATGTTTTGCTATGTTGGCTTCATTCCCTTTTAACACAAGGACGGAACCTACCGGTAGTGGTATCTCCACCGGCCCTCGGAATTGTCTGGGGTCTGCTATCCGAAGGTCAGATCCGAACATGATGTTGTACTGGTTGACGAAAGACATTGTGCAGAAAGGTCTGACGAAGTCATAATGATCTATGTGTGGCGGTATGCAATCGCCCTCTCTGTATATGTTAATGATGCAGCTGTTGGGTATGCAGTCTGCAGGCAATACCCTCTATGTCACCATCCTTCTTACCATTCTCTTGATAATTCTTGGTATTCGATCCACCTCACTACGACGGAGTATCCCTGGTGGATTTCCCTTTCTGTCTTGAGTGACGTTGTAGCAACACCCGCAATGGAACGTAACTCTTCATTTTCCTCTCATCCATTTTCGAGGTTCCGAGTAGGTCTTCTCTCTTAAACGACCGGCTCGACCCATTTTCTGAAGTTCAACGACGCAGTCCACAATTTGTTGTTGCTCGTAGTCTGAGAATACATTTGTACATAGCTCGAGGCCCTCTAAGATGTTGATCCTCTTGACTCAGATTCTTCCAAAATATTGAGAAGTCTTCTTTTCAACATTCTGCATCCTTTCTTGCTCGTATTCCAGAATTATTTGCAACTGGCGAGGTCTGGTAACATACTGTAGGATTTATAGTTCGACCCCAGCACGTTCTCCCGCATGTCTCGGCTCCTCGGGGATAGTCTCTGTCAGGACATCCTCTGGGATTGCTTTTCCAATAAGACTCTTCAATATTGGTGCATCTGTCTGGCGTCTTGGCACCGATTCTATTTCTGCTCTTCTTGGAATTTCTTTCATCCTGGAGTTGATTTCCTGGAGTTGATTTGGAGTTGATTTCCTCTTTTCTGGTTCCTGACGAACCAATTTCTTTGGAGTATTTGTACTGACGGTAGCAATTGTCTTTTCATGTTGGTCCGCTGGTAGCTTGGTTAGCATCTTGCGAATGCGACGGTTCTTGTTTCTTTGCTGAGTAGGAGTGGGAGTATGTTGACCTCATTTTTGATGAGGTCTTCTCTTCTTCTCTTTAGTACTTAGGATCTAGCCTTAGGCTTTTCCTTTGACTATCTTAGAGGATTAGAATTGGGACCCACCTTTTAGAAATTCAAACCACTTCTAAACTCCCTGCAAACTCCACAAACTTGACTGTAGACCCCTAATCACCTAGAGGGTTGAAATCAAATGTGGAAGTTTAAAGGATGAGTTCCTTTAGGACTCTTTGGCCTTAGGACTGCCCTGGGTGGCCTGGTCTGGTGAAGGGTTGACTTGCACACACAGTACACCTACACACTACACTTTCACACACTTCCTAAAAACACACCCATACCCGACTTGACCTCCTGACTCATGTAGGTGATTCACATGGATGGTCCTTAACCCCTAAGCCCTTGGCTAAGAGGGTTAGGAACAACATAGTGGATGCCTCAAATGAGTCCCTTCATGGCTCATATGGGCTTGATATGGCTTCATGGCTCAACAAAAATGACTTCTTTCCACTTACATCCACCCAATCTTCAATTTCCCAAATTTTCAATTTTCGACCCCGGACCCTACACCCGCTTAGCTCTACCCAAAACCCTCAAACTACCCAAATTTCTCAAAAATTTCCAAATTACCCAAAATTCTCCAAAATCATTCCCAAACATTTCCACATCACTCAAATTGATCATCCATACCCAAAAATACCAAAAATTCCAAGAAAACCTCCCAATACCCTCCAAATACCCAAAATACCCCTCTTGACCCAAAAATCCAAAAATTCAGAAAATTCCCAGAACATTCCAGAAAATCCCAAATATTCCCAATTTCATTTTGTCCAACTACACCATGGGCCAATTTTGTCAATTTACCCTACTATTGCAAAACTCCCAATTTGACCCATTTTAACCCTAGGTGAACCCAATGTCAAACCAAACCTACCCAATTGACCCAAATTCTGGTCCAATTCAATTCTAAACTTCAATTCAACATTCCCAACACCAATCTAGACCAAATCCAAGTCTAATTTGATTGACATTTGGATCCAATTTCACTTTTGGCCTTAAAGCCCAATTTGGACCCATGACCCAAACTTAACCCAAAACTCACCCAATTCAACTCCAATTAACCCCAAACCTTTTCTAAATCTTCCTTAACATTCCCACAAACAAAACACTAACATGATTTGCCCAAAAATTAGACCCAAATCCCACTCAAATTCAACCCAAAGCTAAAAGGCCCATTTTTGACCTAAACCCAAACCTAACCCAAATGAGCCCAAACCCCAAAATCAAAACCCAACCAAAGTCAAAACCTCTTTGAAACACTCCCATAAATATTTCTCAACATTAATTTTACATCAATTTCAACCCTAGCCCAACATTGGCCCAACTTGGCCCACTTGGACCCATATAGGCCCACTTACCAAATAAACCCAAATTCAAACCAATTCAACTCCAAATCACACCAAATTGACTCCAAGCCCTTCATAGAACATCCATAAACCAATTATGACATTTATTTGACAAGGCCTTTCACAAAATCTTTACCCAAATGCCCATCCTAAAATCAAAAAGCCCATTTCCCTTAAACTTTCCTAAAAGCCCACTCCCTTCAAATTCAAAAGCCCAAATTCATCCAAAGCCCACATGACACTTCCTTTCATCATCCATTTAATCAAAATCACCCCTAAGTTTCAAAATCATCAATTAAACCATTCCAAATCAAGCTTCATGCAAATTTTCACCAAAATATCCAAAATTCTTAAAACCCATTTTTATGAAATTGACCCAACCTTTTCCCAAGCCAAATGGAGCCATGGAGCCATGCACAAGCCATATGCAAGCCATGAGAGCCTCTTTACATGTCACCATGCCATTTTGGGCAAAAGGAGGAGACTCTTTCCTTAATTCCTAAAGGTGATTAACCACTCCCATGATTCCCCTTAACCATGCTTATGCCTAATTGTGCTTGGATGGTGACTTGACCCTACTGATTATGCTGAGCCAAATCACTTTTCCCTCAGCCAAAACCAGGCCTTGGGTGGTGCACCTAGCCCAAATGGGGGGTTGACCCATTTAGGTCCAAATTTAGCCATGCCCCCATTCCATCTAAATCAAACCCTTTACACATGGCCAATGCTAATTGATTACACAAGCCTCCAGCCCTGACCCACCTGGACCTGAGAGTGACCCATGCCTGCCGGCCAGCCGCCTGGGTCGCCGGAAAACACCATGGCCGAGAGCTCACATGTGAGCCAACATTGAAATTCTCCCTTGCTGAGCTGCCCCATGCCTAGTGGTCACCATGGCTGTTCTTCTCCTCACCAGAGCAGCTGATCCCAAGCCCTAACTCCCCCTGGGAGGCCCTCCACCCTCTCCTATTTAAACTCCACCCCTCTCGGCCATGAGCGGAGCTGAAAACAAAACCTTAAGGAAACTCTGCCAAAATTGTTCCAGACTCCTCCCCATACACAGAGCACTTGATCCCCAGTGAGATCCCCTGCCATTTCTTCTCTGTGAGCTCAATTTCAGAGTTGAAATTCCACCCAAAACCAGGACACTTCTCCACAGTGAGCCAATCCCCAAATTGATTGGTTCTACACCTTCACCAGACCAAGGGAAGGTGTCCACCAGCAAAAGCCCCATCTCCGAGGCCACCCGGTTGCTCCAGACCTCCAAGCTTTGTGATCGGGCTTGGTCGAAATCACATCTAGACAATTCACCGGACCGGGAGACTTCATCCGGAGCTTGCACGGGATCCAATCGAAGGTGCAACAACTCTCGGATCGAAGCCACACTTCTGCGAGCAAAGGTATGAACTAATTCTTCATCCCGAGCTTCTGGAGATTCTCCATTTCAAATGCCTTAATTTCAATGCATGATAACCGTATAGATGTGTTCGTCTCTTCAAGAAGAATCCATAGAGCATAAGAACATAAAAATCCGTTGAGTATCGAGTGAGATCTTAGGGATTTAGTGTGGACGGCTCTCGGGTGAGGACGCTCGGGGATGATGAACGGATGCCGTCCATTTAATACACGCGCGGACGGACGGCTCAGATGGCGTCGGACCAGGAGACGGTACGAGAACCGCGGGGCCCGGGCTGGCGACTCGGATGGCGGCGTCGAATGGGAGCGCGACGCGTGTGAGTTCGGAGATGCCGAGGATGCGCGCGGCGCCGCGTGGATAAATAGAAAAATAGGGTATTTTTCTATTTATTTAATTCCCTAAACTTGGAAAATTCATAACTTTGTGTAGGAAAATCGGAAAAATAAAAGAAAAATACCCTCTTGCTCGGTGAACGAGAGGAGAATAATGTGGAAAAGAAATCATTTAATTTCATCAAGTATTTTATTTTTAGTAATTTATTTACTCTCTGCATACATTTAATTCTCCATGCATTCATCCAATTCACCATGGCATGAGACCATAGGGCTTTTGAAGCCTCTGAATTTGGGAACATTCCCTGAATTTTCCAAAGTCAGAGGCCATCCCTATGAAGAGTTATTGATTTTTCAAATTCATGTCACTATTTTGAGTATTTTAATTCCAATAAATAACATGTTGTGTAATAAATTCTAGGAAAATTTGGTGATGTTCCTTATGACCGAGAGAACCCTAGGAAAAATAGGTTTTGAGTTAGTTCATTTTAGACAACCCTAATTGGCTTAAACACCCAAAATAGGTCTCTAATTAATTAGAGCTAACCATACATCAAATTGACTTGAAATCAAGTCTCCACTGACCTTTAGGATCAGAGGAACCCACCATAAAAATTTGAGGTCAATTGGACTTGGTTAGCCACACTAATTGGGTTGATTAAGCCACTTAGTCATTTTAAACTTTAAAAATTCATAACTTTCAAAATATCTTTCAAAAATTCACCAAATTGGTTTTGGAGTCTCTCTGATATCAGGGGAGTTTAAGAAAATTAAAATTTCAATTTTCTAAAAAAGTTGATTTTTAATATTATTTTAATATTTTTAAATAATTAAAAAATAATAAAAATCACAAAAATAATAAAATTTACCAAAATGTCACATTTTGAATTTTAATCACTTAGGAACAAATCCCATATTTTTCCTAGGTCTATTTAGTGAGATATTAAATTTTAAAGCTCTAGGGTAATTTTAAAATTAAAAAATGTATTTTCTAGCATTTTCACTAAAATAATTATAATAAATCATATAAAAATCAGAAAATTGCAAAATTTGATTCTCTGATTTCTTTGATATTAGAGAGATTTTTGAAAAATATAAAATTCATTTTTCAACATTTATTTTATTTTTAAATTAATTAACACTCTAAAACTTAAAATAATTATAATAAAAATAATATAATTCAAAAAATCACCAAAATTAGTCCAAGTGGTCCTCTGGTCATTAGAAATGTCCCCTAATTTTCTTAAGGACAGAAACTTTCCCTTGGTCATGTTATTAAATTTTCCTTGGAAATCTCTATTTTCTACCAAAAATAATTATATAAATAAATTAAATACAGAAAAATCACATTTTCTCCTCTCATGTCTTTAGTGACATATGAGTGAAGTCACATAAAAATTTCAAGTTCATTTGAGTTCAATTTAGTGAGTTATGAAATTATTAAGCTTAAAGGGTAAAGTGGTAATTAAATTTCTTTTAATCCTTAATTAAAACTTTAGGTTTAATAAAAATTAACAAGTAAAATATTTGATCCTAATCTGATTTGGATGATTGAAATTTAATAATTGAAGGGTAGAAACCCATTAAGCAATTTAAAATGATTAAACCTTAATTAAATAATTGATTAAATTTGGAAGAATAATAAAATTGGAATTATTAAAATAGGGATATTATTAGGAAGAGATTTATTCTTTAATTTAAAAATCCCTAAATTAATCATCTCATTAATATTCAACTCTTAATTAAAATGATAACTCAAATTTAAAATATTAAAAGACTTAATCATTAAACTAAAATTAAATCATTAAACCCTTTCAAAAATTTCAATTAAAATTAAATTAAATTAAATTAAAAATTAAATTAAATTAAGTAAATTAAATTAAAATTAAATTAAATTAAACTAAGATTAAAAGTTGAATTAAATTAAATTAAATTAAATTAAATTAAATAAACAAATTAAATTAAATTAAATGAATTAAATAAATTAAATTAAATAAATTAAATTAAATTAAATTAAATTAAATTAAATTAAATAAATTAATTAAATTAAATTAAATAAATTAAATTAAATTAAATTAAATTAAATTAAATTAAATTAAATTAAATTAAATTAAAAATTAAATCAAATCAAACTAAATTGAATTAAATTAAATCAAATCAAACTAAATTGAATTAAATTAAATCAAATCAAACTAAATTGAATTAAATTGAATTAAATTAAATTAAATTAAATTAAATTGAATTAAGTTGAATTAAATAACATCACCTAAGACATAAAGAACTCAAAAATAAATCTAAGATAACTTGAACACTATTCCAAACTTAAATCATTAATTTGAACTTAAATTTGAATCACAAACCATTCGAACACCAATTTACCCTCAAGAGCTTTAGTTATCATAACTCCTAAACGGAATATAAAATGAAATGTTACTTCACTTATAGGATATTCAAATGTCCTAGTTCACTTGAGCAAGTTAACAAAACTTGAAAACCTCGGACGATCGATTCACTTACACAATTAAATTCATTTGGACTTAAAACAATCCTAAGAATATTGAAAAGATGTTTAAGATTCTTCTTAAGCACTTCCTCAATATGATAGGATGTTTATAAGAACAATTGAACTTAGTTGTTCTTTGATGAAGAAAATCGTCTTCAAACCAAAAACACAAAGAACTTAGACGTCGTAGGAAATGACTAGCTATAGGATTAGGAATTTGGTAGAAAACCATAACCCTTCCCTTAGCTTTACCTAGGAACTTGCTTAAATATTCTAATTGTGTTTTAAGTACAGCTTGGGATGACGGGAAGACCCTCCAGGTACGCTTTTATTTTATTGCGATTTACTTTACGGTAATTTATTTAATTGCATCGCACTTATTTTTCTTGCATGATAAAACAACAGTTGCATGAAAACCTACACCTTTAGGACAGAAACCAAAACTGAAACCCATAACTAAATTAAAAGACACTACAAGATAAAATTCACCTCCACAACATTTCAAAATATAAGACAACTCAAAATTTAATCACAAACGAAACACAAAACTACAACTACAACTAAATTAAAACGTCCTATTGGATGATCGGGAATACCTCGGATGATGTAACCTACGTGTTGCTAACGGGATTTCCCACGGTCTAAATGAAAGTGTGGAACTCATTCGAGTTGAGTTTAGCAAATTCATCTGGACTAAGTGAATCCGATAAAAATAATGATGTCGGAAGGATGGAACCGTGGGATCTTAACCGGTGTTGTTATAATCAACTTTAAGATTTGTTTTAATTAAAACACAAAAAACACTTGGAAATTAAGACTTCTCTAAACTAAAACACTTTTCTCATCTCCTGATTTATGATTTCTAAAACTAAACCTCTGCAACAACAAGGAGCTCGGAGCATGGTGAGCAGCACGGCCATCGTCGTCAGCAAAACTTGAACCTACTTGACAAAACTTTCCTAGAATTAAATAACAAAGCCATAGGACTTCGAGGTAGTTTGCCTAGTGCAACATAAATCCTCAACTCTTCGTTAGGCATTTGCATTGCAAATTAAGCCCTAATCGGTTTTAGGATTCCGAGGTAGTCGTTCGATACGATATAAACCCTCACATCTTCCAGGCTATTTGTATGATTCTATCATATAAATATAAGTCCTAATTAATTAAAATTGGCAAGATTAAAACATTAAATAAACATTAGGACTTTCCTAAATCCAAGCCAAACAATAGGATAGTCGGGAAATTACCGAAGTCCGCTTCGAATCCGTAATTTCTCCTACTTTTCTTCCTTTGAATTTCCAAAACAAAATGTTCCAAACTTGATCCATTCCCTATTGAAACCCAAAATTCAATCCCTTGAAAACTTAAACTTTGAAATTCTTGAGAGCAGAATTATTGATTATTATCGAGAGTTTTCTTAGGTGATTCCCGTCACTTAAGATGTAATTAACTATAGGGGCTTGCCCTTATAAGGAATTTTAAAGAACCCAGGTAATATAAACCCTGTTTAATGTTTTCATATTAAGCAGGGGAATTTGTCGGCTTATAAAATTGGTTCGCAGACCAAACGGATGTCACAAATCTTCTAGTTTATTTAACCGAGCCCCACCATCAAGCAGTGTGTCTATCCTTAGGGATAGATACACGGTTTGCGGTGCGGTGCTCGTTTATATAAACTATTTGGGATGTGAGATCGGTTTGATTTCATATCTTAAAATCTTCAAATTTAAAATTATTTTCAAAATCAAATACTACTTTTTCAAATTATTTATCTAAACTAAATTTAAAATTCGCCGACAACTTCTGTTAGGCGACCCCTTTTTAAAATATCACACAACCTAAAAATAGTGCCGACAAACTTCGGCGACTCCGCTGGGGAAAATTCCTCTCTCCATTTTAATCGGACAATTCGCTTTCAAAAATCGGTAGTGCATCCATGTCCCTTATGGATCAAACTACCCTTCTTTCCGTTGGGATACTATGTTCATTTCTACCTTGAACAAGTATAACCAACATTCTCTCGGATTTAGGAGCCACTTGCTTAGACACCTCTAAACGAGAGGTTCCGAGATCCTTTTACCTCATTTCGAGGTGGGGTGGACCCCCAATAGGTGTTAGTTTAGGAGTGATCCTTCGAGTCGAGAAGTCTTGCTTAAGACTCTCTTTTCCTTTCCAACTCCGATTCAGATTCCTTACCTTCTCTATACC
The DNA here is from genome assembly GCA_022702705.1 of Papilionanthe hookeriana x Papilionanthe teres. Lineage (NCBI taxonomy): Eukaryota > Viridiplantae > Streptophyta > Magnoliopsida > Asparagales > Orchidaceae > Papilionanthe > Papilionanthe hookeriana x Papilionanthe teres. The sequence continues at coordinate 105,378,711 of CM040428.1, read as the reverse complement.
TTTGCACACTCCATTCTAAATAAACAAACTCTCTAATAAGTGATTCTTTTAATAAGTGATTCCTTCTTATAAATACATGAACATGAATGAGTTCGGACTCTTTTCAATTCCTTTCTTTTCGTCCTAAAGAAAAGAAGCATAACTTGGGACCGACAACCGGAATCTACCCTGCGAAATGGAAGCCCCGAAGCCGATTTTCTCTTTTACCAATGGACTGGACCTCGCCGTCTATAAGGATGAGCTGCCCAGACAATGGAATCATCCGATTTGGACAAGGATTTGAAAACACGAACGTCAAGATCACCGACGTCTCCCTCTTTGCACCGATGAACAAGGTATCGAAGGCGAGGAGCCGCCGTTGAGTTCAACCTTAGGTCAACCCAAGAGTTCCCTCCTCTGCAAAGGATCTCGACTAAGAGGAGTACCGATGTCCATAGAAGGACTGTTATCTCTACCCCCACCGGTCTAGTTGTTTCTGCACCTACCCCGACTTTTGCCAAATCAAAGGGGAAAGAAATCCGGAATTATGATGGACACGTTACGCGTGGAGGGTACGGATCTTCTGTAAGACCTTCGTTTTTGAAATCGGGTCCGGTTCGAAGATTCCGTCATCGACAAAGACCCAAAGAAGAAACGAGAAATAGAAGGATCGCTAAAGAAGCCGTAGCTGCCGAAATTGCTTTCCTAGAGGAAATTCCGGAAGCTGCCGGAATATACACCGTCTGCTGAATACATACCACTCTTGGGAGGAAGCGGGTTTCATCCCCTCTCCGCCGCAGAAGATGAAGAAAACATTCGCAAGATTCGTTGCCACATTACCACGACCCGCATATTACAACGATAGCCACAAGAAAAGAACTAGAACTACGCCGTTTGCTCGACTGCAAGCTTTGGTAGAAAAGTTAGCAAAGAAGGAAAACGCGCCCGTATCGAAATTCTACGAAGGATAGGGCGGGTGCCGATCGAATCCCGTCTTGGGCCCCGAGTAGAACCCGCCATCATGACGGAAAAGCCGAGTAAAAGAATGAAGGCTAGTCCGCCCGTTGTCGTCTCGGGATTATAAATTAGGGAGGATACCACCTTCCAGGCATTTGGCCGACGGACCATCCGGTCCTAGACCTTCTGTCGCTAGAAGGATGGTATGGCGTCCCATCTCCGGGCGATTGAGATTGAAACGACGGCTCGAGAAAGAAAGTCTCGCCGGGAGACTTGAATGCGAAGAAAGTGCTACCGCGATGAAGGGGACTCGTGAGAAGGGGACCCGGCGGCTATCGCACGACAACCACGAAGACACACGAAAGCCCCGCTAGAAGATGCCATGGAAAAGTTGAGAACCGATATCCGACGATTGGCAAAAGAAAGAGAAGAAACGTTCGTAGACGAGATTGATTCATCGGAATTCATGGACGACGAATACGCAGAAATCAACATGGTTGAGACACGAGCTTCATCAGCTTCGCAAGGTGCTCCTGCGGCCGCAGAAGAGAGGAGCCGAGGCGATGAGAAGGCGAGCTTCGGGAGAAAGACGACACGATCGCTCGAATGGCGAAAAGGATGGAAGAGATGGCCGTAGCTGCGGCCACTCTCCGAGTCGAAGTACAACCACAAAGGGAGACACCCCCAGAGGTCATTCATATTGTAGACGGAGGAAAGGAGATTACGTCCGTCAATGGGGATGATCAGCTGAAAAGGATACAACACAAAGTATGATTCCTGAAAAGGATATCAAGAACTTGGTGGAACAGCAGTTGCGAGAAGCCTTAGCACAATCGAAGAGCGGGACATCCATTCGGACGGGTAGACCTTACCCAGAAGAATTCGACGCTGTCCAATACCCGAAAGGCTTCGTACCACCTCTGTTCAAGACCTTCGACGGAGCCAGGAACCCCAGACGGCATGTGGCACACTTTCGTGCCGGTTGTTGCAATGCGGCGGGAGCGATGCATTACTCTTCCGACGGTTCGTCGGCGGTCCGTCAGGAATCGCCTTCGACTGGTATGCAGAATTACCAAATGGTTCGGTGAAGACGTTCTCAGAGCTAGAAAACCTCTTCATCAAGCGATTCGCCGGAGCTCAGCACCACATCACTATAGGTGATTTAGTGGTAGAAAAACAAAAGCCGAATGAAACTTTGGTGGATTACATACTTCGATGGAGGAACTTAAGCATGAAGTGTGAACCACAATCGCAAGAACGAGCATGCGATCGGCATTTTACTAAAAAGCATCCATGGCCCGATAGCACTTCTCCTCAAGGGATTCACTATTAAGACTTTTGAGAAGTTGTTAAGCAAGGCCGGAAGCTTGCAAGAGGAGGCGAAGCAATTAAGTTTCGCCGACAAAACAGATAAACAAAAGCCTGTAAAGACTTTTGAAAAGAAATCCGGGATCGTTGCAGCAGTTGACAAAGGCAAGCAACCGATGCAAATACCACCGTAACGGCCGCAGCAACCACAACAGAATTACCAGCAACCCCGGCCCAGCTATCAGTCATCTCCGCAGTATGAACAACCACCTCATCCGCAACGTACATTAAGAGAGCTTTTGAGCAGAGAATATCCGTTCAAGAATGAAGCAGTGCCGAAAATGTTCCGTAGTTTGATGAAGACTCCGGATTTCCAGCTGCGCGAGCCTAAAAGACCGGAGGAAGTCAACAAGAAAGGTGATCCCAACTTTTGCCCTTACCACCGGATGCTTGGGCACAAAATAGAAGATTGCATTACCTTCAAAAGTTGGCTCAATGACAACCTTCGGAAAGGGAATATAACGATCCCGAAGGAGTACATAAAGGAGCCCCAGAAAGAAGGTTCCGTCAATGTTGTCTCGACTGATCCCATCATTCCGATAGATCCCTATACGACTGACGATGGATGGACTACCGCTTGGACGAGGTCTTCGAAAAAGATTTTAGACAGTATCCAAACCGCTTCGGTGCGAGCTTCAATTCAGAGTTTGAAACCTGTTAAGTCGGTACTATCACTTGCGATAGAAGAACCACCTCAACAGGAGACGATTGAAGAGAAGAAGAAAATCGACGAAGAAGAGAAGACCGAGGCACCTAAGGCTAGACTAGGGGCCGCTTATCCTAGGATAGTTGTTTCCGATTCGGGGAGAAATCCCTCGAACACCGACTCGTATGATTATCCGCTCACTTCGGTGGGATCATATAATGATAAGGGTGATGGCGTTGGCTACGTTTTGACTGTTTCTAACGATTACGTAACTAACGATAATCCGGATATCGATTTCGATACCAACGACAATTCTCAAATCATACACGATCTCGACAAGCAAAATAATGAAGAAGACATCCATCAAGGAGGTTACGAGAGTTCAACAAGCAACGAATCTATTTGCGAGTTTCGAGGAGCTCCAGTCACGATAGAGTTAGAGCCTTCAGACTCTGAAGCTAATCCGGAAGAGCCTGTCATTCCGATTCAAGAAGAGACACCGGCAAGCTCAACAATAGATTCAGAAGAAATTACAGAAGTCAACTTAAGGAGTGGAAAAGTTCTACCTCCGAGAATGGGTCCAAAAGACAAAGGAAAGCAGGTGGTTGTTCAGGAAGAACCAACCCCAGCAGAAGAAATACCCATTCGAGAAGAAGCAGAGACACATGAAAATAAAGTGGACTACAACGTGCTAGCCCATCTTAGGAAACTACCGGCCAAACTAAGTATTTATGATGCTCTCATCTTATCAAAGGAGATGAGAGAAGCTCTGATCAAGGCCTTACTTGATCCGGAAATTTGCTTAGCTCAAATGGCCGGAGATTCCTTAGATGAGGTTTGCTCGTTAAAGGAACAACGAGGTGTTACCTTCACGGACGATGACCTACTACTTGGAACAACGAGACCACAACCGACCGTTGTACATTTCGATTACAATCGGAAAATTTACACTCTCCGGAGTATTGGTGGATCCAGGAGCATCAATCAATATAATGAATCTTCGAACGCTAAGCATACTTGGAAATTGATGCTCGCGAGCTCGAGGCGGACAAAATGTTATTAAGAGGATTCAACCGAAAGGAGAAAGAGCCCTCGGCTCAATAACACTGCTAATGAAGACCGGTGACTTAGCAAAGACAACCGCGAAATTTCACATAATTGATTCGAAACGTCATTCAACGCTCTACTGGGCCGACCATGGATACATGAAAACGGGATGGTACCATCATCTCTACATCAGTGCATCAAATATCGCGATGGAGGGGAACGAGTGCATCAAAGGTGACTTACAACCATTCTCCGTACATGAAATTGGAATCCACGAGGATGCGGCTTATTATGCACCACCGAAGAAAACGATCTTCTCCGGAGATACCGTAACAAATGAAGCAAAGAAAGTTCAGGACGGCGAAGAACCCGAAGTTCTAGTCCAACGATCGCTCACCACTCCCTTACGGCGAGATGGTGAAGGTTTCTCCACAACTCGCATCCGAGGTCGAGGCCGGGGACGAGGTCGTGGTAGAGACGTTAGGACGATTGGACAGAGGAAACCGACCATCAATGTCGATTGGGAAGATAGTTCTAAAGAAGAAAAAGAAATCAAACAAGAAGCAGCGACAATAAGTCGAAGAAGCCGCAATTCGAATCCCTATCGAAGATGAAAGAAACGAAGAATATAAATCGATGTACAAGAAGATTAACCACTACGTACATACTATGACCCTGACCCCGATCCATTCTAATAAGATTGAGGGTATGGAGGTCAAAGAGGTACGTAGCGGTGGTGCAAAACCCATCAAATTCTACCGTGGTGCTTCTTCCTCCAAAACTGAAAATAATGTACAATTTGAAGATGCTACTTCATCAGAATTAATGGAATTGCCTTTTGAGTGGTACTCTCCCCGTGTTCAAAATTTAATTCAGCGTGGTTTCTTACCTAGACAGTGGACAAAAGGTCAATCACAACGTTTTGAAAATTTATGGAATAACTCCGGTCGTCCACCCAACTCAAAGCATGGTCTCGGATTCGGCACGGTAGGATCGGTTGATGATACTGAATTTTGCTTGGTTGTCACTTGCGAATCTAATGAAAACTGCATGGAAACTACAGACGAACTCGAAGATTTACAAATTGGAGATGCTCCACCAGAATTCGAAGAAGAAATCAAATCTACAATAGATGAGTTAACGGAAGTTAACTTAGGTACTAGCAAAGAGCCTAGACCTACCTTTGTTAGCTCCTTACTCAATAAAGAAGACTCGAAGAAATAATTAAGTTATTAATGGAATTTAAAGACCGTTTTGCTTGGAGCTACGATGAGATGCCGTGGATTAGCTCCGGAGGTCGCGGTCCATAAACTAGGAGTGGACCCTACTTCCGTCCCAGTCAGACAAGGTCCCAGAAGAATGCGTCTAGAAATCGAACAACAAGTCATAGCTGAAGTTAAAAAGCTAATAGACGCTAAATTTGTCCGTGAAGAACAATACCCGACTTGGTTAGCCAACGTGGTACCAATCGGGAAGAAGAATGGTCGGATCGAATTTGTGTGGATTTCGAGAGATTTAAACAAGGCATGTCCAAAAGACGAATTCCCTCTACCGATCCCGGAATTAATGATCGACATTGCTTCAACACATGAAATATTCTCATTCATGGATGGATCTTCGAGATACAACCGGATAAAAATGGCTCTAGAAGATGAAAAGCTTACAACATTCGAACGCCGATCGGAGTATTTTGCTACACGGTGATGCCATTCGGATTGAAGAACGCGAGAGCAACCTACCGGAGAGCAATGACAAGAATTTTTGATGATCTCATCCATAATCAAGTCGAATGCTACGTGGACGATGTGGTCATCAAAAGCAAAGTAAAGGACAACCACTTGTATGATTCGAGAATTGTTTTCGAACGATTAAGACAATTTAACCTTAAGATGAATCCCTTAAAATGCGCCTTCGGCGTCACCTCCGGAAATTCTTAGGATTCGTTGTCCGACATCGTGGAATCGAAATCGACCCGGAAAAGATAAAAGCTATCTTAGAAATGCCACCTCCCGTAACCTTAAAACAACTACGATCTTTTCAAGGGAAGCCGGCATATCTTCGACGCTTTATCTCAAACCCGTCGAGTAGGTGTCGGCCTTTCTCGGCACTAGTTAAAAAGGACGCCAAATTTATTTGGGAAGAGAAATGCCGGAGGGCCTTCGAGGACATTAAACAATATTTAATGACACCTCCTATCTTAGCGGCCCCGGTCTCGGAGTAGACCGCTAATACTTTATACCGCGGCTTTAGACGACTCTCTCGGAGCCTGTTAGCCTGGGTCAATAATGAGGGTAAAGAAAATGCTCTTTATTACTTAAGCCGTCGTTTATCGCCGATGGAAATAAGGTATCCCGCAATTGAAAAGCATTGTTTGGCCATGATCTTCGCCGCTCAAAAGCTCAGGCATTACATGCTTTCTCATAAGGTCAACCTAATCTCGAAGTTTAATCCATTGCAATACTTGATGACTCGTCCAACGCTTTCCGGCAGACTTGCCAGATGGTCAATGATATTATTGCAATTCGATATAACTTTCGTGCCTCTCCGTGCCGTAAGGGACAAGTCTTAGCGGACTTCCTCGCGAAGCACACCCTTTGCGGCAGAATCGCCTCTCAATGACGACTTGCCGGATGAACAAATAATGAACCTAGAAGACCTTGATGATCGACGTTGGGAATTGTATTTCGACGGAGCATCTTCGGTACACAAAGACGAAGAATCGCAAGTGATAAGTGCCCGGTAAGGCGGGAATCGGGCTAATCTTTATAACACCGGAGCGGGGGATGTTAAGATACTCCTACCACTTGACGTAACCATGTACAAACAATGAAGCGGAATACGAAGCCCTCATAACGGGACTGGAATTAACCATTCAAATGGGGATAACGGACATCAACATCTACGGGGATTCACGGTTAATCATTCGGCGAGATCCGTGACAATACGGAATTTTAAAACCAAGACTCGAGCGATACTTCCAGGTATGCCATACGAGTCTGTTGGAACAGATTCCAAATGTGACAATCTACAAAATTCCCAGAAAGAAAACGCTTTAGCGGATGCGCTAGCTCGTCTCGCAAAAGAATTTGCCTGTTTGCAAGATGAATCAGTGGAAGTGTCAGTTCACGGACGTCAGGTCCTATCACAGCTTGACATAGACACGATACACAAATCAGAAAAGGAAAAAGGATCAGTTGCAACAGTGACAGAAAACACGGAAGATTGGCGACAACCATTAATAGATTACCTGCAAACAGGAAAACTACCAGATGATAGGTCGTTAGCCCATCAGATCAAGAAAAGAACTCTGTCCTACGCATTAGTAAACAATACGTTATACAGAAGGTCTTTTGATCAAATGTGGCTAAGGTGCCTAAGCGGGTCCGAGGCCCGTGAAATTGTTAAAGAGGTACATTCAGGACTCTGTGGCGCTCACCAGTCGGGTCCAAAGATGAAAATGAAAATTAAAAGACTAGGGTACTACTGGCCCTCGATGATGACCGATCGCATGAAAATCGCCAAGAGGCGTCATCGGTGCCAAGTGCACGGAGTGGTTCTACACCAACCTCCAAATGTGCTACATCCGACAATTGCGTCGTGGCCATTTGAATGTTGGAGCACGGATATAGTGGGTCCAATAGAACCACCATCTTCAAAAGGACATCGCTTCATTCTTGCGGCTACGGATTACTTTTCCAAGTGCGGAGAGCGGTTCCACTTAGAGAAGTGAAAGCACACCACGTGCTACGGCTTTTCAAGAACCAAGTTGTCTACCGTTTCGGAGTGCCGCGCGAATCATCTCGGATAATGGGTCGGCATTCAGAAGCACGCAAATCAACAATTTTGTCAGGAGACATGGAATCGACTGGCGATACTCAACAATTTACTACCCAAGAGCAAACGGCCTTGTTGAGGCTTTTAATAAAACTCTCGTTCAAATTTTAAAGAAAACCTTAGACGATAATAAGAGAAATTGGCACGAGAAGTTGTTAGAAGCCTTATGGGCCTACCGGACAACCTTCAGAACTCCTACGCAAGCTACACCTTACGCTCTGGTGTATGGGTCCGAGGCGGTGTTACCTTTAGAGGTTCAGCTTCCTTCACTCAGAATTGTAGTTGCAAATAAAATCACAACAGAAGAAAATGCCAAATTACGACTCGAAGAATTAGAGAGCCTGGAAGGGAAAAGACTTGCAGCGCAACAGAATTTAGAACTATACCAAGCTAAGATGGTTCAAGCTCATGACGGATCGGTCCGCCCAAGAACCTTCAAAGTTGGTGATTTAGTTCTCGTTCTCAAAAGACCTATCCTTGCACACCGCAAGATAGGAGGAAAATTTGAACCCACTTGGGAAGGACCGTTTGTGGTTGAAGCAAGTATACTCGGGAGGTTCCTACCGGCTAGTGAATTGCCGGGGAGAACGACATATGCTTCCGATCAATGGACGATACTTGAAAAAGTATTACGCTACCCGATGTTTCGAAGGAATGAACTTTCCATCCCTAGAAGCACGGGTGAAGTGATTACTTATGATCGGGTCCGAACCCAAAAAATAATAAAATGTGCTAAAATAAATAAAATCCCGATAATAAAGTTTTCCTTGTTTTCTCTTCCAAATCAAAATCTCTTTCCCGATCTTATCCCACTTCATTCCCGTTAAGTTTAAAAATATAAGAATAATAAAAAAAATGTCTTTAATAAACATTTTCTTAATGTTCTTGTTCTTAGTACAGCCCCTGATCCTTTTCCTTGTCTTTTCGCAGGGAAATGTCGAGCGGGCGGTTGGTCCTGAACTTTAAGAATGGCGTAAGCCTTGCACTTGATGAAAGAGGGTGTAGGATGGAGCGATAATCGAGATTGACTCGGATTTCGCACCAGCAGGCCTACAGTACGAGGAAAGTGACTGGGTCCCGGTTGACCGAGAAGAACTGCCCGGACAGACAGTGATGAAAGTGGGTGGCCCAAGCTACCAATCCAGCAACAAGAAAAGAAAGACAAACATTGAAGAAGATAAGAAAATGAAGTCTGTAGTCGCTACAGCAGAGGGCAGGCTTGTCAGCGCCACGCCCACAGACGTTCAAGAAATTCGAAGAGCTACTCTCACAACAACGCAACGAAGAAATAAGAATCGCCGTATCCGTAAGATGTTGACAAAACTAGCTGCGGACCGGCGACGAGACGAGCTTGCTAATGTCGGTGCGTACACTTCAAGGACACCGGTTCACCGAGAACTCCGAAGAAAGGAGGCCGGCTCCTAGGATAACAGAAAGAACCAGGGAGATCTAGAGAAGATCAGAGGAAAGAAGGCTACCACGCCACCGGATAGAACCACCAATGATGCATGACCTTGTTGCAGAAGCAACCCCGGGGGATGTCCCGACAGGCATCATCCCTGAGGAGCCGAGGTATGCAGGAGAACGTGAAGGGATTGAACTCGTATATTCCACGAGTACGTCACCGGGCCTCGCCATCCGCGGATCATTCCGGAATATGAGCTGGAGAGAATGCGAGAATGTTGAAAAGAAAACCTTTGAATACTTCGAGAGAATTAAAGGCAGAAGAATCAATATACTTGGAGGGCCTTGAGCTACATACGGACGTATTCTCGGAGTATGAACGAGCAGAAATCGTGGATTGCATCCGGGATTTGAAAAGAATGGGCCGAGCGAGGCCGCCTAAGGGAAAACACATACTCGGAACCCCGGAGATGGATGCCGGGAAAGGAAGAATCACAATACAATGTGGATGTCTGTTACAACTTTGCGGAGGACGAGGAAGCGAAACCCACCGGAATACTCCGTCATGGGCAAGTGGATCCGATGCCATTAGTCATCAAGAGAATGGTAAAGAGATTGATAACATGGAGGGTACCGCCGCGCAGTTGCATACCCAATAGCCGCATCATCAACATCTACAAACAGGGTATCGTATACCCCCACACATAGATCACCACGACTTTGTCGGACCTTTACGCACGGTCTCTTTCCCGAGCGAGTTTAATATCATGTTCGGATCCGACCTCCGGATAGCGAGCCCGAGGCGAGTTCCGAGGGCCGAGTAAAGATACCTTTACCGGTAGGTTCCGTCATGATACCGAAGGGCAACGGAGCGGATATCGCTAAGCATTGCATACCGGGAGTACCAGGTGAAGCGGATCTCGGTTACTTTCGGGAGAATGGATGACAGGAAGACACCTTACCATTTCCGACCGGACCCGAGCTAGAGAACCTCCGGCCTTACGAGCCGTGAGTTACATGGAAAATATCACACCTCCAATGTACATCCATACGGCATCCTTGCCAAGGATGGCTTGGAAGGTGATGTTATTGACCATGTACCTCACTATTCGGACATGGATTTTTGACGAGATACCTTTTTGGATGAATCAACAAAGATCATACACGATCCGTTTTGAGTTTACATGGATTGTATGAAATATATTCCAGATCAAGATGTATGATGTATCTTCTACATGATTGGAATGAAAGTGACCATGTCACATTTTTGGCCTTCACCTCTTTTGTGCAAATTGATTGGGAAACGCCATTAAAGTTAAATGAACTTCGAAGAAAGAACAGAAAAGGAATTAAAAAAAAAGAATAAAAGAAAACTTTCAAAAAAAAAAAAAAAATCTAAAAAAAAATGACAAACACCAAATTCACATGAACATTAAACAAACGATAAGATAAAATCTGAATCATTAAAAGATAAACAAAATCAAGATAAATGTTAAATCAAATTCTCAATCAAATTTCAAATGTGATCTTCCAAATTTCAAATCAAATCTTAAATCAAATTTCAACCGAGTTCAAACTCATCCTTCCAAATTTCAAATTCAATCTTTCCAGATTCCAAATCTCTATCAAATCTCAAATTCGATCTTCCAGATCTTAAACCAAATCTCAGTCAAATTTCAAATCTCAAATTCGATCTTTCCAGATCTCACATCAAACCTCAATCAAATTCAAACCTTTGGGTCGAGGATTTTACATCCAAGACTACACTGCTTTAGGATTCTTTCCCTATTGCACTGAAATACATCAAATTCAAACTTTTGGGTCGAGGATTTTACATCCAAGATCGCACTCGCTTTAGGATTCTTTCCCTATTGCACTCTGAAATACATCAAATTCAAACTTTTGGGTCGAGGATTTTACATCCAAGACCGCACTCGCTTTAGGATTCTTTCCCTATTGCACTCGAAATACATCAAATTCAAACTTTTGGGTCGAGGATTTTACATCCAAGACTACACTCGCTTTAGGATTCTTTCCCTATTGCACTCGAAATACATCAAATTCAAACTCTTGGGTCGAGGATTTTACATCCAAGACTGCACCGCTTTAGGATTCTTTCCCTATTGCACCGAAATACATCAAATTCAAACTTTTGGGTCGAGGATTTTACATCCAAGACTGCACTCGCTTAGGATTCTTTCCCTATTGCACTCGAAATACATCAAAATCAATTTTTTGAGGTTGAGGATTTTACATCCAAGACCGCACTGCTTTAGGATTCTTTCCCTATTGCACTGAAATACATCAAAATCAACTTTTTGAGGTTGAGGATTTTACATATGATACCGCACTGCTTTAGGATTCTTTCCCTATTGCACTGAAATACATCAAATTCAAACTTTTAGGTCGAGGATTTTACATCCAAGACTGCACTGCTTTAGGAGTCTTTCCCTATCGCAATGAAATACATCAAAATCAAACTTTTGGGGTTGAGGATTTTACATCCAAGACTGCATTGCTTTAGGATTCTTTCCCTATTGCAATGAAATACATCAAAATCAAACTTTGGGGTTGAGGATTTTACATCCAAGACTGCATTGCTTTCGGATTCTTTCCCTATCGCAATGAAATACATCAAATTCAAACTTTTGGGTCGAGGATTTTACATCCGAGACTGCATTGCTTTAGGATCATTTCCCTATCGCAATGAAATACATCAAAATCAAACTCTTGAGGTTAAGGATTTTACATCCAATACCGCATTACTCTGAGATCTTTCCTCATTGTAATAATCCAATCCAATCGATTCGATCTTCTTTTGGGGTTGAAGATGTTACATCTAAAACTTCAAAATTCCAATTTTCATTTCAAATCAAATCCCTTCAAATTAATCTTGACAAACTTCAATCTAAATTAAAACTCCAAATTGAAATCTAAACTCACACATCATGACTTGAACATGAAACGAAATAAAATCTAAATTGAAATTCTCCCGCATCATGTGATTTGGGATTCACCTCCTTTTTCTTTCCCCAGGCGAGAGTTCAAGAATCTCCGGCTCCGGAGATATACTTGACACTCCCCAGCCAGAGCTCTTCTACTTCGTCCTAAGTTTGTTACTTGGACATCCGTGTTGGTTTTGTTGATCGCTTCGGTCAACACCAATACGCGCGGTGTGCTCCGTCAGCTCACCACACCTATTGGGGGTCCATTTGTTGACCTCATTTTTGATGAGGTCTTCTCTTCTTCTCTTTAGTACTTAGGATCTAGCCTTAGGCTTTTCCTTCGACTATCTTAGAGGATTAGAATTGGGACCCACCTTTTAGAAATTCAAACCACTTCTAAACTCCCCGCAAACTCCACAAACTTGACCGTAGACCCCTAATCACCTAGAGGGTTGAAATCAAATGTGGAAGTTTAAAGGATGAGTTCCTTTAGGACTCTTTGGCCTTTGGACTGCCCTGGGTGGCCTGGTCTGGTGAAGGGTTGACTTGCACACACACTACACCTACACACTACACTTTCACACACTTCCTAAAAACACACCCATACCCGACTTGACCTCCCGACTCATGTAGGTTATTCACATGGATGGTCCTTAACCCCTAAGCCCTCGGCTAAGAGGGTTAGGAACAACATAGTGGATGCCTCAAATGAGTCCCTTCATGGCTCATATGGGCTTGATATGGCTTCATGGCTCAACAAAAATGACTTCTTTCCACTTACATCCACCCAATCTTCAATTTCCCATATTTTCAATTTTTGACCCCGGGACCCTACACCCGCTAACTCTACCCAAAACCCTTGAAACTACCCAAATTTCTCAAAAATTTCCAAATTACCCAAAATTCTCCAAAATCATTCCCAAACATTTCCACATCACTCAAATTGATCATCCATACCCAAAAATACCAAAAATTCCAAGAAAACCTCCCAATACCCTCCAAATACCCAAAATACCCCTCTTGACCCAAAAATCCAAAAATTCAGAAAATTCCCAGAAAATTCCAGAAAATCCCAAATATTCCCAATTTCATTTTGTCCAACTACACCATGGGCCAATTTTGTCAATTTACCCTACTTTTGTCAAAACCCCCAATTTGACCCATTTTAACCCTAAGTGAACCCAATGTCAAACCAAACCTACCCAATTGACCCAAATTCTGGTCCAATTCAATTCTAAACTTCAATTCAACATTCCCAACACCAATCTAGACCAAATCCAAGTCTAATTTGATTGAAATTTGGATCCAATTTCACTTTTGGCCTTAAAGCCCAATTTGGACCCATGACCCAAACTTAACCCAAAACTCACCCAATTCAACTCCAATTAACCCCAAAACTTTTCTAAATCTTCCTTAACATTCCCACAAACAAAACACTAACATGATTTGCCCAAAAATTAGACCCAAATCCCACTCAAATTCAACCCAAAGCTAAAAGGCCCATTTTCGACCTAAACCCAAACCTAACCCAAATGAGCCCAAACCCCAAAATCAAAACCCAACCAAAGTCAAAACCTCTTTGAAACACTCCCATAAATATTTCTCAACATTAATTTTACATCAATTTCAACCCTAGCCCAACATTGGCCCAACTTGGCCCACTTGGACCCATATAGGCCCACTTACCAAATAAACCCAAATTCAAACCAATTCAACTCCAAATCACACCAAATTGACTCCAAGCCCTTCATAGAACATCCATAAACCAATTATGACATTTATTTGACAAGGCCTTTCACAAAATCTTTACCCAAATGCCCATCCTAAAATCAAAAAGCCCATTTCCCTTAAACTTTCCTAAAAGCCCACTCCCTTCAAATTCAAAAGCCCAAATTCATCCAAAGCCCACATGACACTTCCTTTCATCATCCATTTAATCAAAATCACCCCTAAGTTTCAAAATCATCAATTAAACCATTCCAAATCAAGCTTCATGCAAATTTTCACCAAAATATCCAAAATTCTTAAAACCCATTTTTATGAAATTGACCCAACCTTTTCCCAAGCCAAATGGAGCCATGGAGCCATGCACAAGCCATATGCAAGCCATGAGAGCCTCTTTACATGTCACCATGCCATTTTGGGCAAAAGGAGGAGACTCTTTCCTTAATTCCTAAAGGTGATTAACCACTCCCATGATTCCCCTTAACCATGCTTATGCCTAATCGTGCTTGGATGGTGACTTGACCCTACTGATTATGCTGAGCCAAATCACTTTTCCCTCAGCCAAAACCAGGCCTTGGGTGGTGCACCTAGCCCAAATGGGGGGGTTGACCCATTTAGGTCCAAATTTAGCCATGCCCCCATTCCATCTAAATCAAACCCTTTACACATGGCCAATGCTAATTGATTGCACAAGCCTCCAGCCCTGACCCACCTGGACCTGAGAGTGACCCATGCCTGCCGGCCAGCCGCCTGGGTCGCCGGAAAACACCATGGCCGAGAGCTCACATGTGAGCCAACATCGAAATTCTCCCTCGCTCGAGCCGCCCCATGCCTAGTGGTCACCACGGCTGTTCTTCTCCTCACCGGAGCAAGCTGATCCCAAGCCCTAACTCCCCCGGGAGGCCCTCCACCCTCTCCTATTTAAACTCCACCCCTCTCGGCCATGAGCAAAGCCGAAAACAAAACCTTAAGGAAACTCGCCAAAATTGTTCCGGACTCCTCCCCATACACGAGCACTTGATCCCCAAGTGAGATCCCCCTGCCATTTCTTCTTTGTGAGCTCAATTTCGAGTTGAAATTCCACCCAAAACCAGGACACTTCTCCACAGTGAGCCAATCCCCAAATTGATTGGTTCTACACCTTCACTCGGACCAAGGGAAGGTGTCCACCAAGAAAAGCCCCATCTCCGAGCCACCCGGCTTGCTCCGGCCTCCAAGCTTTGTGATCGGGCTTGGTCGAAATCACATCTAGACAATTCACTGCACCAGGAGACTTCATCTCGGAGCTTCGCTGGGATCCAATCGAAGGTGCAACAACTCTCGGATCGAAGCCACACTTCTCCGAGCAAAGGTATGAACTAATTCTTCATCCCGAGCTTCGGATATTCTCCATTTCAAATGCCTTAATTTCAATGCATGATAACCGTATAGATGTGTTCGTCTCTTCAAGACGAATCCATAGAGCATAAGAACATAAAAATCCGTTGAGTATCGAGTGAGATCTTAGGGATTTAGTGTGGACGGCTCTCGGGTGAGGACGCTCGGGGACGATGAACGGATGCCGTCCATTTAATACACGCGCGGACGGACGGCTCAGATGGCGTCGGACCAGGAGACGGTACGAGAACCGCGGGGCCCGGGCTGCTAACTCAGATGGCGTTGTCGAATGGGAGCGCGACGCGTGTGAGTTCGGAGATGCCGAGGATGCGCTGGCCCCGCGTGGATAAATAGAAAAATAGGGTATTTTTCTATTTATTTAATTCCCTAAACTTGGAAAATTCATAACTTTGTGTAGGAAAATCAGAAAAATAAAAGAAAAATACCCTCTTGCTCAGTGAACAAAGGAGAATAATGTGGAAAAGAAATCATTTAATTTCATCAAGTATTTTATTTTTAGTAATTTATTTACTCTCTGCATACATTTAATTCTCCATGCATTCATGCAATTCACCATGGCATGAGACCATAGGGCTTTTGAAGCCTCTGAATTTGGGAACATTCCCTGAATTTTCCAAAGTCAGAGGCCATCCCTATGAAGAGTTATTGATTTTTCAAATTCATGTCACTGTTTTGAGTATTTTAATTCCAATAAATAGCATGTTGTGTAATAAATTCTAGGAAAATTTGGTGATGTTCCTTATGACCAGAGAACCCTAGGAAAAATAGGTTTTGAGTTAGTTCATTTTAGACAACCCTAATCGGCTTAAACACCCAAAATAGGTCTCTAATTAATTAGAGCTAACCATACATCAAATTGACTTGAAATCAATTCTCCACTGACCTTTAGGATCAGAGGAACCCACCATAAAAATTTGAGGTCAATTGGACTTGGTTAGCCCCACTAATTGGGTTGATTAAGCCACTTAGTCATTTTAAACTTTAAAAATTCATAACTTTCAAAATATCTTTCAAAAATTCACCAAATTAGTTTTGGAGTCTCTCTGATATCAGGGGAGTTTAAGAAAATTAAAATTTCAATTTTCTAAAAAAGTTGATTTTTAATATTATTTTAATATTTTTAAATAATTAAAAAATAATAAAAATCACAAAAATAATAAAATTCACCAAAATGTCACATTTTGAATTTTAATCACTTAGGAACAAATCCCATACTTTTCCTAGGTCTATTTAGTGAGATATTAAATTTTAAAGCTCTAGGGTAATTTTAAAATTAAAAAAATGTATTTTCTAGCATTTTCACTAAAATAATTATAATAAATCATATAAAAATCAGAAAATTGCAAAATTTGATTTTCTGATTTCTTTGATATCAGAGAGATTTTTGAAAAATATAAAATTAATTTTTCAACATTTATTTTATTTTTAAATTAATTAACACTCTAAAACTTAAAATAATTATAATAAAAATAATATAATTCAAAAAATCACCAAAATTAGTCCAAGTGGTCCTCTGGTCATTAGGAATGTCCCCTAATTTTCTTAAGGACAGAAACTTTCCCTTGGTCATGTTATTAAATTTTCCTTGGAAATCTCTATTTTCTACCAAAAATAATTATATAAATAAATTAAATACAGAAAAATCACATTTTCTCCTCTCATGTCTTTAGTGACATATGAGTGAAGTCACATAAAAATTTCAAGTTCATTTGAGTTCAATTTAGTGAGTTATGAAATTATTAAGCTTAAAGGGTAAAGTGGTAATTAAATTTCTTTTAATCCTTAATTAAAACTTTAGGTTTAATAAAAATTAACAAGTAAAATATTTGATCCTAATCTGATTTGGATGATTGAAATTTAATAATTGAAGGGTAGAAACCCATTAAGCAATTTGAAATGATTAAACCTTAATTAAATAATTGATTAAATTTGGAAGAATAATAAAACTGGAATTATTAAAATAGGGATATTATTAGGAAGAGATTTATTCTTTAATTTAAAAATCCCTAAATTAATCATCTCATTAATATTCAACTCTTAATTAAAATGATAACTCAAATTTAAAATATTAAAAGACTTAATCATTAAACTAAAATTAAATCATTAAACTCTTTCAAAAATTTCAATTAAAATTAAATTAAATTAAATTAAAAATTAAATTAAATTAAGTAAATTAAATTAAAATTAAATTAAATTAAACTAAGATTAAAAGTTGAATTAAATTAAATTAAATTAAATTAAATTAAATAAACAAATTAAATTAAATTAAATGAATTAAATAAATTAAATTAAATAAATTAAATTAAATTAAATTAAATTAAATTAATTAAATTAAATTAAATTAATTAAATTAAATTAAATTAAATTAAATTAAATTAAATTAAATTAAATTAAATTAAAAATTAAATCAAATCAAACTAAATTGAATTAAATTAAATCAAATCAAACTAAATTGAATTAAATTAAATCAAATCAAACTAAATTGAATTAAATTGAATTAAATTAAATTAAATTAAATTAAATTGAATTAAGTTGAATTAAATAACATCACCTAAGACATAAAGAACTCAAAAATAAATCTAAGATAACTTGTACACTATTCCAAACTTAAATCATTAATTTGAACTTAAATTTGAATCACAAACCATTTGAACACCAATTTACCCTCAAGAGCTTTAGTTATCATAACTCCTAAACGTAATATAAAATGAAATGTTACTTCACTTATAGGATATTCAAATGTCCTAGTTCACTCGAGCAAGTTAACAAAACTTGAAAACCTCGGACGATCGATTCACTTACACAATTAAATTCATTTGGACTTAAAACAATCCTAAGAATATTGAAAAGATGTTTAAGATTCTTCTTAAGCACTTCCTCAATATGATAGGATGTTTATAAGAACAATTGAACTTAGTTGTTCTTTGATGAAGAAAATCGTCTTCAAACCAAAAACACAAAGAACCTAGACGTCATAGGAAAGGACTAGCTATAGGATTAGGAATTTGGTAGAAAACCATAACCCTTCCCTTAGCTTTACCTAGGAACTTGCTTAAATATTCTAATTGTGTTTTAAGTACAGCTTGGGATGACGGGAAGACCCTCCAGGTACGCTTTTATTTTATTGCGATTTATTTTACGGTAATTTATTTAATTGCATCGCACTTATTTTTCTTGCATGATAAAACAACAAGTTGCATGAAAACCTACACCTTTAGGACGTAAACCAAAACCGAAACCCATAACTAAATTAAAAGACACTACAAGATAAAATTCACCTCCACAACATTTCAAAATATAAGACAACTCAAAATTTAATCACAAACGTAACACAAAACTACAACTTCAACTAAATTAAAACGTCCCTTGAGATCGGGAATACCTCGGATGATGTAACCTACGTGTTGCTAACGGGATTTCCCACGGTCTAAATGAAAGTGTGGAACTCATTCAATTGAGTTTAGCAAATTCATCTGGACTAAGTGAATCCGATAAAAATAATGATGCCGGAAGGATGGAACCGTGGGATCTTAACCGGTGTTGTTATAATCAACTTTAAGATTTGTTTTAATTAAAACACAAAAAACACTTGGAAATTAAGACTTCTCTAAACCAAAACACTTTTCTCATCTCCTCGATTTATGATTTCTAAAACTAAACCTCCGCAACAACAAGGAGCTCGGAGCATGGTGAGCAAGACGGCCATCGTCGTCAGCAAAACTTGAACCTACTTCAGCAGAAACTTTCCTAGAATTAAATAACAAAGCCATAGGACTTCGAGGTAGTTTGCCTAGTGCAACATAAATCCTCAACTCTTCGTTAGGCATTTGCATTGCAAATTAAGCCCTAATCGGTTTTAGGATTCCGAGGTAGTCGTTCGATACGATATAAACCCTCACATCTTCCAGGCTATTTGTATGATTCTATCATATAAATATAAGTCCTAATTAATTAAAATTGGCAAGATTAAAACATTAAATAAACATTAGGACTTTCCTAAATCCAAGCCAAACAATAAGATAGTCGGGAAATTACCGAAGTCCGCTTCGAATCCGTAATTTCTCCTACTTTTCTTCCTTTGAATTTCCAAAACAAAATGTTCCAAACTTGATCCATTCCCTATTGAAACCCAAAATTCAATCCCTTGAAAACTTAAACTTTGAAATTCTTGAGAGCAGAATTATTGATTATTATCGAGAGTTTTCTTAGGTGATTCCCGTCACTTAAGATGTAATTAACTATAGGGGCTCGCCCTTATAGGGAATTTTAAAGAACCCGTGTAATATAAACCCCGTTTAATGTTTTCATATTAAGCGTGGGAATTTGTCGGCTTATAAAATTGGTTCGCAGTACCAAACGGATGTCACAAATCTTCTAGTTTATTTAACCGAGCCCCACCATCAAGCAAGTGTGTCTATCCTTAGGGATAGATACACTGGCTATGCGGTGCGGTGCTCGTTTATATAAACTATTTGGGATGTGAGATCGGTTTGATTTCATATCTTAAAATCTTCAAATTTAAAATTATTTTCAAAATCAAATACTACTTTTTCAAATTATTTATCTAAACTAAATTTAAAATTCGCCGACAACTTCTGTTAGGCGACCCCTTTTTTAAAATATCACACAACCTAAAAATAGTGCCACGGGCTTAACTTTCTTGTCTTCTCCTGTTGCATGAGCGACGTTTGCTTTTCTTTTCTTGCTGGTAGACTGTTAACTTGGGCCACCCAATTTCATCACTGTCTAGCTATGGTACTCTTCCCGGTCAATCGGGGTCCAATCAGTTTCTTCATACTGTAGCCCGGTCGGTGTGAAATCAGAATCTATCTCAATCACGGCCCCATCCTTCATCCTCTTTTCATCGAGCACTAGACTCACGCCATTCTTAAAGTTCAGAACCAACTGCCCGTTCCACATTTCCCTGCAAGAAAATAAGGAAAGGATCAGGGGCTGTACTAACAACAAGAACAATAAAAAAAACATTAATCAATGGAAAATTTTTTATTTTATTATTTCAAATTTTAATAAGAGTAGGAAAAGACGAGAAAAAATTAGGAGTGAGATGATTTAAAAGGAGGGATCAAAATTTTATTATTGTGATTTCACATATTTTCTTTTTAACACATTTTTCTTTGAAAATGATTTTTATCATCCATTTTTATATTTTGGGTTCGGACCCAGTTATAAGTGATTACTGCACCCATGCTTCTAGGAATGAGACTTAATTTTTTTAAAGTTCATCCTTCAAAACATCAGGTTGCGTAATCTTCAAATATCGTCCATTGATTGGAAGCATAGGTCGTTCTCCCTGACAATTCACAAGTTGGTAGGAACCTCCTGATTAGACTGTGTCAACCACAAACGACCCCTCCCATGTCAGTTCAAATTTACCTCCTATCTTGCGGTGTGCAAGAATAGGTCTCTTGAGAACTAGAACCAAGTTACCAACTTTGAATGTCCTTGGATGGACCAGTTTATCGTGGGCCTGGATCATCTTGGCTTGATACAGTTCCAAATTCTGCTGTGCTGAAAGTCGTTTCCCTTCCAAGCTTTCCAGTACTTCTAGTCATAGTTTGGCATTTTCTTCTGTAGTAATCTTTTCTGCAACTGTAATTCTAAGAGACGGAAGCTGAACCTCTAAGGGTAAGATGGCTTCGGACCCGTACACTAAAGCGTAAGATGTAGACTGAGTAGGAGTTCTGATGGTCGTTCCTTAGGCCCATAAGACTTCTTACAAGTTTTCGTGCCAATTTCTCTTGTTATTGTCCAAATTTTTCTTTAGAATTTGGACGAGAGCTTTATTAAAATCCTCGGCCAAGCCGTTTGCTCTTGGGTAGCAGATCGGTGAATAGCGCCAATCAATCCCGTGTCTTCTGACAAAACTGTTGATCCTTGTACTTCTGAACGAGGACCCGTTATCTGAGATAATTCTGCGCGGTACCCCGAAATGGTAGACGACTTGATTCTTGAAGAATTGTAGCAGGTGGTGCGCTTTCACTTCTCTGAGCGGTATTGCTTCTGCCCATTTGGAAAAGTAATCTGTCGCTGCAAGAATGAAGCGATGTCCTCTTGAAGAAGGTGGTTCTATCAGACCCACAATATCCATGCCCCAACACTCAAATGGCCACGATGCGATTGTCAGATGTAGCACATTTGGAAGTTGATGTAAAACCACTCCATGCACTTGGCATTGGTGACAACATTTGTCAACTTTCATGCAATCAGTCATCATCGAGGGCCAGTAGTACCCTAGTCTCTTAATCATCATTTTCATTTTGGGACCTGACTGATGAGCGCAACAAAGTCTTGAGTGCACTTCTTTAACAATTTCATGGGTCTCGGACCCACTCAGGCACCTTAGTCACATCTGGTCGAAAGACCTTCTGTATAATGTACTGTTTATTAACGCGTATGACAGAGTCCTTTTCCTAATCTGATGGGCTAATGACTTATCGTCCAGTAGGTTTCCAGTTTGCAAGTAGTCTATTAATGGCTTTTGACCCGAAATAAATATATGCGTACTAAAATCTTCTTCCCCGGCAACGGCACCAAAAACTTGACCCGAAGTCCTCTGAAGATCAACGTAGTAATTAATGCTTTCAAAAATATATGTTATAAATAACAATAGCTTCTAGTGTATATAAATATAATCTTATGGAAAAAATTTTACCCACTAGGGGTTCTACTTAAGTATACGTATCGTATCAAGTAATATAGGGCTATGAAACAAAGACCCCAGTATCGTTCCCACAAGGAGAGAGTTATAGATCTTTAAATATTTTTTTTAAAGTATTTCTTTTATAATTAATAATAAAATATCTTTAATTTACTAGATGGAATAATAAAGCAGAAATAAAATAATTGACGTAAATAGCAATAAGAAAGCAACTCTCTCCCTTTCAATTAATCTATGATTTTCTAAGATAATGATAATATTCGTGGAGAATATAAAGTTATGGTATTGTTCCAAATAGAAGCATTCAAATTATTTACCCTTTGATCCAGGTGCAAATAACATTGGCTAGCCTATAGATCATGTCCGGATGTATTGTTAGTAGAATGGGTTAATCTAGGCTCACACAACTAGATGTCCAAGGGTGGCTATGGTCAGCCCTACTAGTGACCCTTTCCTTTTCTATAAACCATATCATAAGATTTTAGTCTGCCACTCTAAAATCTTATCAATTCTTCGCCCAATATATAACATCTTTCTATTTATTTGTACTTCACCTTGAATAACCCTCACAAGGCCTTCGACTACCCAAGGATTCATGTGATATCTACAAGTTAAGAATTCATCTCCTTCTAGGTCTCAACACTCTTCAACATGTTTTAATAATTTAAATGGCCAATTTAAATAGTAAATTAAGAACCAGTATTAATATCATCACAATGTTTTGAAAATATATGATTTTTAATTCTCCGATGAATTTTGTATTATATTATTTATCTTTTCATAATTGAAAGGAGAAAGTAAAGTAACTACTCAGAACACATTGGAATTAAATAACAAAACATAATAAATAAACTTTGAATCAAAATAAAAATACTTATCTTAGATGTTTTTCCTACTGAACTTCTGATTCCTACTGACTCCACAACGTAATGAACTACAGATGCAACAACTCTTTCAAACTCTAAATACAATCTCTAAAATAAACTCACTAATTTATGAAGGAAAGTAAAAAGGTGGCCCTAATATGATCTCTCTAGTTCTCTCTCTAGGTTGGACTCTAGGTAGGGGGGGTAGATGGGGCATTTTTCTCTGAAGGAATACTCTCTTACTTTTAGGCTTCAAGGGTTGCCTCAAGGCACCTCTTCAAAATGTGTCCACATTCAATGAATATTCTAGAAGGTGTGTCGGGCGCCTAGGCGCCGGACACCGCGTCCAGTTCTTCACACCTCTTCACTTTGGATCGCACATCTTCGAGATTAAAACTGTTTTGAGGCGTCCCAATACATTGTATCACATGTCCTATAAATAAGAAACAACTGCCAGTCTTCTAGAAGGTCCAATAACCGCCACACCGTCAAAATAACCGCTCAAAAGTCATCAAAAACTTAACAGTTTTCTGTATCGAGCGGGCGCTTAGGCGCTGGACTCTGGCGCCTAGGCGCTGGACTCGGCGCCAGCGCCGTGCCGCAATTTCGACAATTTTGCATTTTGGCTCTATTTTTGCTCCTTTTTGCTCCTTTTTGCTCCTTTTTCATATTTTACTCCTTCTTGAACATTTTTGTATCACCTACATCCAAAAACACAAAAATACCTTTCATTAAAGCATAATATCCTTAAAATTTAATAAAAATCAAGGCATAAAAATAGGTGTTTTTTCTTGGATCAAAATCCTCCAAACTTAAACGTTACTTGTCCTCAAGTAACCTTTTTTACTATATAAAATGTATAACATTTGGAATAAAAAGGTAAATATTTAAGACTTCTTAAGATTTTTGATTTTATAAAGGCTTTAGTAAATCTTTAACCAAATTTCACTAACTAAGTTTAATTTTAAGAATTTAAAGAATATTCTAACTACCAAATCATAAGACTTCAAAATTTTTTCATTCACTTCGAAAATAATTGTAGTTTATTATATTAAGATCACATAAATTATTCACAAGAAATAGATCTTCATGAAATTTTTTTCTAATAAAAATACATGAATAAAAATTAAGTAATATATGTAATCAGTTTTCTTTTTATAAGATAATTCAAGTGAAGCCAATTTTTGATTAGGCATTTCCTCAAGCTTCACCTCTCTCTTTTGTCTTTTTTTTTTAAAAAAAAAGAGGATTACTGTATCTCGATAGCCTGTTAATGGTTTTGAACTTCACTATCCTTAACTTATATTTTCAAACTTACACATTTTCACTTACTTATTATAACATAAATAGATTTCAAAAAGAATTTCAATCTATTCTTTTTTTGAGTTATAATTTTTAATTTCTTAATATTTCTAAAATTCAATTATCTCTACTATGAATAGAAAAATTTCTTAATCTTATTCTTCTTTAAATTGAATAATTCTATTCTTTAAATCAATCAAAGTTATTAAAATTTTTAATTAAGTCCACTAAATTAATTATAATTTAAAAAATTTAAGTGATATTAAATAGATTCTTCATTCCTCATGTTATGTTAAAAATTTTTATTTTAAGAAAATGTTAGTTCTTAAAGGACAAATAAAATTTAAATTAGAATGTATTTTCCCTTTCCCCCAAATTTAAGTTTTGATCTATCATGAAATTTTTTTTTTAAGTATGAGAGAAAGAAAAACATAATTTTAAAAAGGAATTTTTATAATTATGAAAAAAAAACATTCTTGAAAGAAAAATTTACTTCTACACATGCTTTTATGAATAATACTGAAATAATGAAGCAGGAATAAAAGTAAGCAGGCTCATTAGTAATTATATTAAATGACTATACTACTTATAATAGCAGAAATAGAACAACAATACTAACTATTAAACAGTAGGTTGAAACAGAAATAAACATAAATTCATCCAAATTTTAATCTTAAACAAAATACATTAAAAATACTCTAACAACAGTCTCAACACAAACAATCCACACAAAGTACTTTAACAAATCTAAACTAGCAAACAACAAACAACAATCAATACTAGCAAACAAACTAATCTAACAACAGACTTAGCACAACTTAGAGGTAAATCAGGTCACTAATTACTGTCTGTAGCCTCATCATTTTCATCACCACCAAAAGAAAACTCAACATCCTTAGGATCAACATATGGTGAGAAACTAGGAAAGGTAGGAAACTGAACATCATGCTCTTCCTTCAGGAATCTAATGAGAGCTTCATCATACTCAACATCGTAACTACTCTTCCTCTGGTTATGCTTAGATAAATGATCAATTTTCTTATCAATAGAATCAACTCTGCAGTGAGTTTGAAATAACTCATGCTGCTGCTCTATAAACTGATCATGCATCGATTCCCAAAAACTAGATGGTGGCTCAGCAGTAGAAGTAGAAGGTCTGGAAGTGGAAGGTCTACCTGAAGTGTGTGCAGAAGTAGGAGCGGTCAATCTCTTCCCTCGAAGACGATCATATATACTAACACTTTCCTGTCCAATTGGCTTGGTAGACTTCAGCTTCTCCTCAGAATTATTAGCAGTGACTCCATTGCTAACACATAAAGAATAGATCAAAGATGGGAATCCCTGTCCCACAGAAGTACTGGATCTAGCAGTAGACTCCACAGAATCATAAATAATACTGTCGGCATCTATCAGCTTTCTCTCCTGAATGCAATAGTTCTGGATAGCTCTTTCTCTGGTAACTTCACTTAGGTGGTTGGAAGGTAGAGTTCTAGCAGAAATAAAATAATGCTAAGCCTTTGAAACACCATTTAGCTTAGAAGATTTCAATTTTACCCATATCCAGGCTCCAGTGCCGTCAGTCAAATAAGTAATAATCATCTCAAGATCTCCCTCAGATAGAGATAATCCGGAATAGTGGCACTCGATGGTAGGTGGCAGTCCATAAAACACATTGATCCTCTCCGGAGTAAATCCAACTCCAACACCTCTGATGAAGACTTTGTAGTCTTCAACATCTAAAAAGTTAGCATAAAATTCACGAACGACTGGAATAACAACAACAGCAGTGAAATAACAGAATCGTTGCCAGTTGTGCGCAACGATTGTGTTCTCGATCATTTCACCCGGATTGTAAAAGCTTCGCTCCGAGATAAACTTTCTCGACGTCGCAAATTCGTGATATCGAAAATGCGCTGCCGCAGTCACGAACTTGCTACTATCAAAATTTTCTCGTCCCTTCCCTCACTTAGATTTCGGTGCCATCTAAACGTTAAAGAAAACAAGACCAAATTTAGGAATCATGTATTTAAACTCTTTTTAAGTTTAAGAAACATAAAATAAGTTTAAAAATCTAAATAGAATACCTAAAAATTAATATTTTTCTCAAAATTTTAGATTTTAGAAAAACATATGAAAAACTATGGTGAAAATCGAAAATAAATGGATTAGAGTGTAGATCTGACCTCAAGATGAAGAAATCAAGTAATTTCGCGCCCAAATACTTGATGCTTTGACCTCAAAATGGATCTAAGAGGTGTTTTTTAGCAAAAATGGGGAAGGAGATGAATATTAGGCGTCATCCATGGCTAATGGGGTTTATATGGTATTTTTCGGGTAAGCAAGTGGAACCGGTGCTTAAGCGGCGAATTCTAACGCCTAGGCGCCAGACTCGCCTTTCACAAAAATCACTCTAAAAATTTTCTTATCCACCAAAATTCATAAATTCAGCTTCCAATTACTCATATTAGAGTTGGGCTTCAGTTTCTAACTTCCAAAACATTTTCCAATAAATTTTAAAAATTAAATATTAAATCCACCAATCAAAGACAAGGTTTAAATCAAACTCCCCTAATTTCCATTTATAATCTTCAATATTAGCTCAATACACTTCAGATAAGTATAATATAATGATTCAAGTCCTAACACACAATCAAACAACACAATTTGAAAACAAATACAACACACATTGAACATGAAAGCAAATACACAAACAAACACAATCGATTCACTAAATCGATACAACGACTCACTAGATAAATCATGATCTCACCAAATCACTATCTAATTTCCATTATCTTGGCAAAGAAAACTATTCAGCCCACTTGGGAAGAACACTAATGCTCTTCAAAAATCCGTAGCCGTTTTCTCGTCGATCCAAATGTTCTTCCATACATCTCCACTTAAGCATCTTGATAAGCTTTTAAATGATCAAATTGGAGTTTCGCTTGCCATTCCAGATGTTCAATTTAATGATACATCTCATGGAGGTGATCTCCAATGCTTTTGAAATCCACTTCAAATTTATCAAGACGACTAGAAATTTTCTCCAAACATACAGTGATGAAACCATTGAAGTAGGGTTGAGGATCTTTTGGACCTTTGTCTCTAGCCTGTTCTCCAAGATTTCTCCTCTCCATTTCTTCAAAAATCCTCTCTAATCTCTCAAGAATGGAGTGTATGGGTCGAAATAATGATTGCATAGGGATTGGGGACGAAGATGGCTTAATTTAAATGTGAAAATCATGTGAAAAACTGAAAATTTTCAGTTTTTACACGACCCAGTAACCGTGGCGCTTAGGCGCCAAATCTGGCGCCTAGGTGCTGGACCCATTGACACACAACTTATTTTGGCGCTTAGGCGCCCAATTCTGGCGCCTAGGCGCTGGAACCATGTTCGACTTCGTTTCGCCTAACGTCAAATTTCAAGGTTTCGTTCTCCAAAAATAGGTAAATTATAATGATAAGATCAGAATAATCTTAATAACACAATTATACATAATTACAATGAAGGTTAACTTGATCTCCTTTTTACTCATATATGAAATAGAGTGATCCGAAGTCCAAACTTTATATACTTCAAGATAATTTTTAATTTTCTGAAGTTATATAAAATTAGTTAAGACCAAGGCATAACCATACATTAAAAATGTAAAAACACACTAAAAATAAAATCTATGGGTTGCCTCCCATTAAGCGTTTGTTTAACGTCGTCAGCCCGACCTAAGTAATTCTTTAATCAGGTTGACTTAATTCATAAGCCTCTTTATAAATCTTTTTAATGTCTCCCAAATAAGGCTTTATTCTTAATCCATTAACTTTAAAAATTTTTCCCATTTTGGGGTCTTTAATATCCACATCTCCATATTGGTATACTTTTTCAATTATATATGGTCCTATCCATTTTGATCTCTATTTTCCAGGAAAAAGTCTTAAACGAGTATTAAACTGTAATACTTCTTCTCCAGGCTCAAATATTTTTCCTGAAATCTTTTTAACATGTAATACCTTCATTTTCTCTTTATAAATTTTTGCATTATCATATGATTCATTTCTTATTTCATCCATCTCATTTAATTGCAATAATCGTTTTTCTCCTGTAGTATTCAAATCAGAATTAAACTTCTTTATCACCCAATAAGCTTTATGTTCAAGTTCAACAAGTAAGTGACAGTGTTTTCCAAAAACTAACCGGTAAGGTGACATTCTGATTGGTGTCTTATAAGCTGTTCTATAAGCCCATAATGCAGAATCAAGTTTATCAACCCAATCAGTTCTTTTAGGATTAACAGTCTTCTCTAAAATTCTTTTAATTTCTCTATTTGATACTTCAGCCATTCCACTTGTTTGTGGGTGATATGCAGTTGCAATTTTATGTTTGATTCCAAATTTTTGCAGTAATGATTGAATTCTTATATTTCTAAAGTAAATTCCACCATCTGTGATAATTACCTTAGGCATTCCAAATCTTGAAAAAATCATCTTCTTTAAAAATTTAGATACACTTTTGGAGTCACAGTTAGGCAATGCTACAGCTTCAATACACTTTGAATCATAATCAACAGCTAATAAAATATAAATTTTTCCAGATGATGGTACAAATGGTCCCATAAAGTCTAAACCCCATATATCAAAAAGTTCAACTTCCAATATATAGTTTAAAGGAATTTCATCTTTCTTGGATATATTTCTCATTCTTTGACATCGATCACATGTTTTAACATAATGTCTCACATCTCTGAATAAATTAGGCCAATAAAATCCTGAATTTAAAATTTTAAATGCAGTTTTATCTACTCCAAAGTGTCCTCCAAAATTGAAATCATGACATTTTTAAATAATAGCATATGTTTCTTCATGAGGTACGCATCTTCGAATTATAGAATCTCTTCCTAATTTAAATAAATGACGATCTTCCCAAATATAATATTTATCATCATTTTTATATTTCCTAATAAATTTTTCATCCAATCCATGAGGTAGAATATTCCTAACTAAATAGTTAACCATATTCGCATACTAAGGTGTTTGGTATCCTTGAATAACATATCAATATTCATCAGGAAAGTTCTCATTTATGTTTTCTTCAGTAATAACAACATTCTTAATTCTAGATAAATGATCAGCAATTTGGTTGTCCGTTCCTTTTCTATCCACTACTTGAAAATCAAATTCTTGTAGAAGTATATCCCATCTTATTAGTCTGGGTTTAGCATCCTTTTTTGAGATTAGATATTTAATTGCGGAATGATCAGTATGAACTATGCATCCAGTACCAAGAAGATATGGTATAAATTTATCAAAGACATATACTATAGCTAGAAGCTCTTTCTTAGTATTAGTGTAATTTCATTGAGTTTCAGTAAGAGTTTTACTAGCACAATATATAACTTTGAAAATTTTCTCATATTTTTGTCCCAATACAGCTATAATTGCAAAATCACTTGCAGTGCACATTAATTCAAAAGATTTATTCCAATTAGGTGCAAGAATGATAGGTGCAGTTACTAATTTTTCTTTTAAAATATTAAAAGCATTAACACAGACTTTGTTAAATTCTTTATATATCTTCTATAAAATCTAGCACGACCTAGAAAACTTCTCACATCAGTAATAGTAGAAGGTGGTTGTAATTCAGCAATAATTTTCACTTTTGCTTGATCTACTTCCATCCCTTTTTGTGAAATCTTGTGACCAAGTACGATGCCTTCTGTGGCAATGAATTGACATTTTTTCCAGTTAAGAACTAAATTTGTTTCTTCACATCTTTTTAGAATTTTGGAAATATTTTCCAAACAAGATTCAAAAGAAGTTCCAAAAACTGAAAAATCGTCCATGAATATATTAATTCCTTTGTCAATCAAATCACAAAATAATGACATCATACATCTTTGAAAAGTTGCAGGTACATTACATAAACCAAAAGGCATTCTTCTAAGGGAAAATGTTCCATAAGGACTTGTAAATGTTGTTTTCTCTTGGTCCTTAGGAGCGACAGGTAATTGATAATAACCAGAATATCCATCCAGAAAACAGAAATATGAGTGTCCAGCTAATTTATCAAACATTTGATCCAAGAAAGGTAAAGGAAAATGATCATTTCTAGTGGCGTCATTTAAATTAATGCAAATTCGGGATCCAGTAACTTGTCTTGTAGGAATTAGTTCATTTTTATCTGTGACAATGACAGTTACTCCTCCTTTCTTTGGAACACAATGAGTAGGACTTACCCATTGGCAATCCGAAATAGGATAATTAATACCAGCATCTAACCATTTAACAATTTCTTTTTTAACAACCTCTTTCATGATAGGATTTAATCTTCTTTGCAATTCAATAGTAGGTATAAAATTTTCCTCCATTAAAATTCTATGCATACAAATGGACTGGCTTATTCCTCTTATGTCAGCAATTGTCGAACCAAATGCTTTATTATAATTCTTTAACACTCCTAACAATTTTTCTTCTTGATCTTTACTAAGCTCAGAAGAATTAATAACAGGAAAAGTTAATGAATTTTCCAGAAATGCATACTTTAAATGTGAAGGTAACATTTGTAATTCCAGTTCAGGGGCTTTTTTAATTGAGGGTAAAAGTATATCATTTTGAGTTATGTCCAAAGTTTACCAATTATCTTTAATATAATTAGTTTCTTCTTCTTTTAGTTCTTCATCTTCATCGGTTAATAATTCAAATTTTTCTTCAGAAATTACTTTACATTTTTCTTGATGATTTTTCTCAATTAAATAATCAATTATATCAATTCGATAACATTTTTCTTTGTCAGGGTACTTCATTGATTTAAGGACATTAAATTTAATCTCTTGATCATTAACTCTCATGGTTAATTCTCATTTTTGCACATCAATCATAGCTCGTCCGGTCGCTAGAAAAGGTTTCCCTAAAATAATAGGTATTTCTTTATCTTCTTCCATATCAAGTACAATGAAATCTACAGGGAAGATAAATTTATCTACCTTAACAAGAACATCCTCTATAACTCCTTTAGGGTAAGTGATAGATCTATCTGCTAGCTGAAGGGTTACAGTGGTGGGAGTAATCTTTCCTAAATTCAACCTTCGAAAAATAGAAAATTGCACGAGAATAATACTTGCTCCTAAACTGTATAAAGCTTTTCCACAAAATATTTCTCCAATAGCACAAGGTATAGTAAAACATCTAGGATCTTTAAGTTTTTGAGGTAATTTCTTTTGAATTATTGCACTACATTCTTCACTTAATGCAACCGTTTCAAAAGTTTCAAATCTTCGTTTCTTACTTAAAATATCCTTCATAAATTTTGCATAAGTTATCATCTGTTCCAAAGCTTCAGCAAAAGGTATGTTTATAGTAAGTTTCTTAAAAATTTCAGAGAACTTAGAAAATTGATGATCAAGCCTCTGCTATTTAAGTCTTTGAGGGAAAAGTGGTGGTGGTTTTTCAACTTCCATATTAATAGAAATATCAGTTTGATCTTTATTAGGAGAAGAAGTTTCTTTAGATTTTTCAATCTCTTCAACCTCAATCTCATTTTCAATTTCATTCGCATTCTTTCTTTTAATTCCTTTCCACTTTTAAGTTGTACAGCTTTAACATGTTCATGTTCTTTTCCAGTTTCTTTTGGATTGATTTCAACATTACTAGGAAGTGTTCCTGGGGGTCAATAATTAATTAAATTAGCGATTTGTCCCATTTGAGTCTCAATATTATGAATAGCAGTGTTTTGATTTTTTAATTGATTACTTAGTTGTAAAATTAATTCTTCTATAGATAACTTTTTCTGTTGATTGTTAAATCTAGGTGGTTTATAGTTTGAATTAACTTGATTATTCCAATTTCCAGTGGGATGAGATTGACTATTACCCCATTGTTGTGAATTATTCTAGTTAAAATTAGGATGATTTTTCCATCGAGGATTATAATAATTTGAATAAGGATTATTTTTACTAGCAATAGCTTGTAATGTTTCAATAGTTTGAGATTCTTCAATAGTGGCAGAGTTATTATGTGATATATTAATAGTAAAACTATCTAATTTCTTAGACATTGCTGCTACTTGTGAAGATAAAATAGAAAAGGCTTCATTATCATGAATACTTGCCATTCATATAGGATTAATCCTTCCAGAAGGCCATTGAAAATTATTGTTAACCATTTCTTCAATTAATGTGTAAGCTTCTTTAAATGATTTAGACATTAAAGAACCTCCAGCAGCAGCATCAATAATTAATTTTAAAGAACCAATTAATTCATTATAAAATGTTTGAATAATTAACCAATTAGGTAAAACATGATGAGGACAGTTTCTTAATAGTTCTTTAAATCTTTCCCAAGTTTCATAAATTGTCTCCCCGCCAAATTGACTAAATGAAGTAATATCATTTCTTAATTTAGCAGTTTTAAAAGGAGGAAAATATTTAGCAAGGAATTTTTGTCCCTTTTCAAACCATGTTTTAATAGAACATGTTGCTAATGAGTTCAGCCACATCTTTGCTATATCTCTTAAAGAATAAGGAAAGAGTCTAAGCCTAATATCATCATCAGAAACATTGTAATATTTAAAGGTAACACAAAGTTCTAAAAAACTAGCAAGGTGTAAATTTGGATCCTCATTTAGTGTTCCACTAAATTGATTGTTTTGAACATTTGAATAATAGACGGTTTAAGCTCAAAAGAATTAGCATATACAGTGGGTATTTGAATACTACTATGAAGTTCATCAACTGTAGGGTTAGCATAATCCCTTAATGGTTTATAAACATTTTGATCATTAATTTCAATTAGATTTTGTAAATTGTTATGTAAATTAGTCATTTCTTGAAATTTTTGAATTTGTTTTCCTTTTTTAATACTTCTAACAGTTCTTTCTAATTCAAAATCTAAAGGTAATAATCCTTCAGACCCAGAACTACGCATAAAAAGTCAATTAGCAAGAATTAAAATAAATATTATTATTATATATATGTTTTTTTTTGTTTTTTTTTGTTTTTTTTATAATAAAGAAAAATTAATAAAATAAAAATATTTAATATCTAAAAGTTTGCCACTACTCTCCCCGGCAACGGCACCAAAAACTTGACCCGATATAAATATATGCATTCTAAAATCTTCTTCCCCGACAACGGCGCAAAAAACTTGACCCGAAGTCCTCTAAAGATCAACGTACTAATTAATGCTTTCAAAAATATATGTTATAAATAATAATAGCAGCTAGTGTATATAAATATAATTTTATGGAAAATATTTTACACACTAGGGGTTCTACGCAAGTATACGTATCATATCAAGTAATATAGGGCTTTGAAACAAAGACCCTAGTATCGTTCCCATTAGGAGAGAGTTATAGACCTTTAAATATTTTTATTTTAAAGTATTTATTTTATAATTAAAAATAAAATATCTTTAATTTACTAGATGCAATAATAAAGCAGAAATAAAATAATTGATGTAAATAGAAATAAGAAAGCAACTTTTTCCCTTTCAATTAATCCAAGATTTTCTAAGATGATGATAATATTCGTGGAGAATATAAATTTATGGTATTGTGCCAAATAGAAGCATTCATAATCTTTACATTTTGATCCAGGTGCAAAGAACATTGGCTAGCCTATAGATCAGGTCCAGATGTATTGTTAGTAGAATGGGTTAATCTAGGCTCACACTAATAGATGTCCAAATGTGGCTATGGTCGGCCCTTCTAGTGACCCTTTCCTTTTCTATAAACCAAATCATAAGATTTTAGTCTGTCACTCTAAAAACTTATCAATTCTACGCCCAATATATAACATCTTTCTATTTATTTGCACTTCATCTTAAAATAACCCGCACAACGCCTTCGACTCCCCAAGGATTCATGTGCTATCTACAAGTTAAGAATTCATCTCATTCTAGGTCTCAAAACTCTTCAACAGGTTTTAACAATTTAAATGGCCAATTTAAATAGTAAATTAATAACCGATATTAATATCATCACAATGTTATGAAAATATATGATTTTTAATTCTCCGACGAATTTTGTATTATTTTATTTATCTTTTCATAATTGAAAGGAGAAAGTAAAGTAACTACTCAGAACACTTTGAAATTAAATAACAAAACATATTAAATAAACTTTGAATCAATATAAAAATACTTATCTTAGATGTTTCTCCTACTGAACTTCTGATTCCTACTGACTCCACAGCGTAATTAACTACAGATGCACCAACTCTTTCAAAATCTAAATACAAACTCTAAAATAAACTCACTAATTTATGAAGGAAAGTAAAAAAGTGGCCCTAATATGATCTCTCTAATTTTCTCTCTAGGTTGGACTCTAGATAGGGGGTAGATGGGGCGTTTTTCTCTGAAGGAATACCCTCTTATTTAAAGGCTTCAAGGGTTGCCTCAAGGCACCTCTTCAAAATGTGTCCACATTCAATGAATCTACTAGAAGGTGTGTCTGGTGCCTAGGCGCCGGACACCGCGTCCAGTTCTTCGCACCTCTTCACTTTGGATCACACCTCTTCGCGATTAAAACCATTTTGAAGCTTCCAAATACATTGTATCACATGTCCTGTAAACCAGGAACAACTGTCAGTCTTCTAGAAGGTCCAATAAATGCTCACACCATCAAAATAACCGCCCAAAAGTCGTCATAAACTTAACAGTTTTCTGTATCGACCTGGCGCTTAGGCGCCGGACTCTGGCGCCCAGGCGCCAGGCCAGAAATTTCGACAATTTTGCATTTTTGGCTCTATTTTTGTTCCTTTTTGCTCCTTTTTCATATTTTTCTCCTTCTTGAACATTTTTGTGTCACCTACATCCAAAAACACAAAATTACCTTTCATTAAAGCATAATATCCTTTAAATTTAATAAAAATCAAGGCATAAAAATAGGTATTTTTTTCTTGGATCAAAATCCCCCAAACATAAACGTTACTTGTCCTCAAGTAACCCTTTTTACTATATAAAATGTATAGCATTTGGAATAAAAAGGTAAATATTTAAGTCTTCTTATGATTTTTGATTTTATAAAGGCTATAGTAAATCGTTAACTAAATTTCACTAACTAAGTTTAATTTTAGGAATTTAAAGAATATTCTAATTACCAAATCATAAGACTTCAAAAATTTTTCATTCACTTCGAAAATAATTGTAGTTTATTATATTAAGATCACATAAATTTTTCACAAGAAAAAGATCTTCATGAAATTCTTTTCTAATAAAAATACATGCATAAAAATTAAGTAATATATGTAATCAGTTTTCTTTTTATAAGTTAATTCAAGTGAAGCCAATTTTGGATTAGGCATTTCCACAAGCTTCTCCTCACTTTTATTTATTTTTTTTTAAAAAAAAGAGGATTACTGTATCTGGATAGCCTGTTAATGGTTTTGAACTTCACTATCCTTAACTTATATTTTCAAACTTATACATTTTCACTTAATTATTATAACATAAATAGATTTCAAAAGAAATTTCAATCTATTTTTTTTCGAGTTATAATTTTTGATTTCTTAATACTTCTAAAATTCAATTATCACTACTATGAATTGAAAAATTTCTTAATCTTATTCTTCTTTAAGTTGAATAATTCTATTCTTAAAATCAATTAAACTTATTAAAATTTTTTATTAAGTCCACTAAATTATTTATAATTACAAAAATTTAAGTGATCTTAAATAGATTCTTCATTCCTCATGTTATGTTAAAAAATTTTATTTTAAGAAAATAGTAGTTCTTAAAGGACAAATAAAATTTAAATTTGAATGTGTTTTCCCTTTCCCCCAAACTTAAGTTTTGATCTATCATGAAATTTTTTTTTAAAGTATGAGAGAAAGAAAAACATAAATTTAAAAAGGAATTTTTATAAGTATGAAAAAAAAATCTAGAAAGAAAAATTTACTTCTACACATACTTTTATGAATAATACTGAAATAATGAAGCAGGTATAAAAGTAAAATGGCTCATTAGTAATTAAATTAAATGACTATTCTACTTATAATAACAGAAATAGAACAACAATACTAACTACTAAACAGTAGGTTGAAACAGAAATAACATAAATTTATCCAAATTTCAATCTTAAACACAATACATTAAAAATACTCTAACAACAGTATCAACACCCAACAATCCACACAAAGTACATAAACAAATCTAAACTAGCAAACAACAAACAACAATCAATACTAGCAAATAAACTAATCTAACAACAGACTTAGCACAACTCAGAGGTAAATAAGGCTAATAATCACTGTCTATAGTCTCATCATTGTCATCATCACCAAAAGAAAACTCAACTTCCTTAGGATCAACATATGGTGAGAAACTAGGAAGGGTAGGAAACTGAACATCATGCTCTCCCTTCAGGAATCTAATGAGAGCTTCATCATACTCAGCATCGTAAGTACTCTTCCTCTAGGTATACTCACATAAATGATCAAGTTTCTTATCAATAGAATCAACTCTGCAGTTAGTTTGAAATAACTCATGCTGCTGCTCTATTAACTGATCATGCATCAATTCCCAAAAACTAGATGGAGGCTCAGCAGTAGAAGTAGATGGTCTGGAAGTGGAAGGTCTACATGAAGTGTATGCAGAAGTAGATGGAGCGGTCGATCTCTTCCCTCGAAGACGATCATATATTCTAACACTCTCCTGCCCAATTGGCTTGGTAGACTTCAGCTTCTCCTCAGAAATATCATCAGTGACTCTATTGCTAACACATAAAGAATAGATCAAAGATGGGAATCCCAGTCCCACAGAAGTACTGGTTCTAGCAGTAGGCTCCACAGAATCATAAATAATACTACCGACATCTATCAGATTACTCTCCTGAATGCAATAGTTCTGGATAGCTCTTTCTCTGGTAACTTCACTCAAGTGGTTGGAAGGTAGAAGTCTAGCAGAAATAAAATAATGCCAAGCCTTTGAAACACCATTTAGCTTAGAAGATTTTGAAGTTTACCCATTTTTCATTCATGATCTTCCAGGCTCCAGTTCCGTGAGTCAAATAAGCAATAATCATCTCAAGATCTCCCTCAGATGGAGATAATCTAGAATAGTGGCACTCGATGGTAGGTGGCAGTCCATAAAACACATTGATCCTCTCCGGAGTAAATCCTACTTCAATACCTCTGACGAAGACTTCGTAGTCTTCCGCATCTAAAAAGTTAACATAAAATTCGTGAACGACTGGAATAACAGCAGCAGCAGTGAAATAACAGAATCGTTGCCAGTTGTGTGCAACGATTGTGTTCTCGAACATTTCATCCAGATTGTAAAAGCTTCGTTCCGAGATAAACTTTCTCGATGTCGCAAATTTGTGATATCAAAAATGCTCTACCGCAGTCGTGAACTTGCTACTTTTAAAATTTTCTCATCCCTTCCCTCGCTTAGATTTTGGTGCTATCTAAACGTGAAAGAAAATAAGAAAAATTTAGGAATCAAATATTTAAACGCTTTTAAGTTTAATAAACTTAAAATAAGTTTTAAAATCCAAATAGAATACCAAAAAATCAATTTTTTTCTCAAAATTTCGGTTTTTAGCAAAACATAGGAAAAACTATGGTGAAAATAAAAAATAAATGGATTAGAGTGTAGATCTGACCTCGAGACGAAAAAATCAAGTGATTTCGCACCCAAATACTTGATGTTTTGACCTCAAAATAGATCTAAGAGGTGTATTTTTGTGAAAATGGGAAGGAGATGAAGCTTAGGCGTCATCCATGGCTAATGGGGTTTATATGGTGTTTTTTGGGTAAGCAGACCGAATCGGCGCTTAGGCGCAGAATTCTGGCGCCTAGGCGCCAGACTCGCCTTTCACAAAAATCAATCTAAAAATTTAATTTTCCAAAAATTCAACTTCCAATTACTCATATTAGAGTAGAGCATTAGTTTCTAACTTCCAAAATATTTTCCAAAAAATTTTAAAAATTAAATATTACATCAACCAATCAAACACAAGGTTTAAATCAAACTTCTCTAATTTCCATTTATAATCTTCAATAATAGCTCAATACACTTCAGATAAGTATAATATAATGATTCAAGTCCTAACACACAATCAAACAACACAATTTGAAAACAAATACAACACACATTGAACTTGAAAGGAAATACACAAACAAACACAATCAATTCACTAAATCGATACAACGACTCACTAGATAAATCACGATCTCACCAAATCACTATCTAATTTCCATTATCTTGGCAAGGAAAACTATTCAGCCCACTTGGGAAGAATGGAAAATCCATAGCCGTTTTCTCATCGATCCAATTGTTCTATGCATACATCTCCACTAGAGCATCTTGATAAGCCGCTAGATGATCAAATTGGAGTTTCGCTTGCCATTTTAGACGTTCAATTTGATGATACATCTCATGGAGGCGATCTCCAATGCTTTTGAAATCCGCTTCAAATTTATCAAGACGACTAGAAATTTTCTCCAAACTTACAGTGATGAAACTATTGAAGTAGGGTTGAGGATCTTTTGGACCTTTGTCTCTAGCCTCTTCTCCATGATTTCTCTTCTCAATTTCTTAAAAAATCCTCTCTAATCTCTCAAGAATGAAGTGTATGGGTCGAAATAATGATTGCATATGGATTGGGGATGAAGATGGGTTAATTTAAAGGTGAAAATCATGTGAAAAAATGAAAATTTTTAGTTTTTACACGACCCAGTAACCGTGGTGCTTAGGCGGCAAATCTGGCGCCTAGGTGCCGGACCCATCAACACACAGCTTATTCTGGTGCTTAGGCGCCCAATTCTGGCCCCTAGGCGCCGGAACCATGTTCGACTCCGTTTCGCCTAACGTCAAATTTCAAGGTTTCGTTCTCCAAAAATAGGTAAATTATAATGATAAGATCATAACAATCTCAATAACACAATTATACATAATTTCAATGAAGGTTAACTTGATCTCCTTTTTACTCACATATGAAATGGAGTGATCCAAAGTCCAAACTCTATATGCTTCAAGATAATTTTTAATTTTCTGAAGTTATTTAAAATTAGTCAAGACCGAGGCATAACTATACATTAAAAATGTAAAAACACACTAAAAATAAAATCTTTGGGTTGCCTCCCATTAAGCGCTTGGTTTAACGTCGTCAGCCCGACCTAAGTAATTCTTTAATCAGGTTGACTTAACTCATAAGCCTCTTTATAAATCTTTTTAATGTCTCCCAAATAAGGCTTTAATCTTAATCCATTAACTTTAAAAATTTTTCCCGTTTTGGGGTCTTTAATATCCACAGCTCCATATTGGTATACTTTTTCAATTATATATGGTCCTATCCATTTTGATCTCAATTTTCCAGGAAAAAGTCTTAAACGAGTATTAAATAGTAATACTTCTTGTCCAGACTCAAATATTTTTCCTGAAATCTTTTTATCATGTAATACCTTCATTTTCTCTTTATAAATTTTTGCATTATCTTATGATTCATTTCTTATTTCATCCATCTCATTTAGTTGCAATAATTGTTTTTCTCCTACAGTATTCAAATCAGAATTAAACTCCTTTATCACCCAATAAGCTTTATGTTCCAGTTCAACAGGTAAGTGACAGTGTTTTCCAAAAACTAACTGGTAAGGTGACATTTTGATTGGTGTCTTATAGGTTGTTCTATAAGCCCATAATGCAGAATCAATTCTATCAACTCAATCAGTTCTTTTAGGATTAACAGTCTTCTCTAAAAATCTTTTAATTTCTCTGTTTGATACTTCAGCCATTCCATTTGTTTGTTGGTGATATGCAGTTGCAATTTTATGTTTGATTCCAAATTTTTGCATTAATAATTGAATTCTTATATTTCTAAAATGACTTCCACCATCATTGATAATTACCTTAGGCATTCCAAATCTTGAAAAAATCATCTTCTTTAAAAAATTAGATACACTTTTGGAGTCACAGTTAGGCAAAGCTACATCTTCAATCCACTTAGAAACATAATCAACTGCCAATAAAATATAAATTTTTCCAGATGATTGTACAAATGGTCCCATAAAGTCTAAACTCCATATATCAAAAAGTTCAACTTCCAATATATAGTTTAAAGGCATTTCATCTTTCTTGGATATATTTCTCATTCTTTGACATCGATCACATGTTTTAACATAATGTCTCACATCTCTGAACAAAGTAGGCCAATAAAATCCTGAATTTAAAATTTTAATTGCAGTTTTATCTACTCCAAAGTGTCCTCCAAAATCGGAATCATGATATTTTTGAATAATAGCATAAGTTTCTTCATAAGGTACACATCTTTGAATTATAGAATCTCTTCCTAATTTTAATAAATAAGGATCTTCCCAAATATAATATTTAGCATCATTTTTAAATTTCTTAATAAATTTTTCATTCAATCCATAAGGTAGAATATTGCTAACTAATTAGTTAACTATATCCGCATACCAAGGTGTTTGGTATCCTTGAATAACATATAAATGTTCATCGGGAAATTTCACATTTATGTTTTCTTCAGTAATAACATCATTCTTAATTCTAGATAAATGATCAGCAATTTGGTTGTCCGTTCCTTTTCTATCCACTATTTGATGATCAAATTCTTGTAGAAGTAAAACCCATCTTATTAGTGTAGGTTTAGCATCCTTTTTTGACATTAGATATTTAATTGCGGAATGATTAGTATGAACTATGCATCTAGTACCAAGAAGATAAGGTCTAAATTTATCAAAGGCATATACAATAGTTATAAGCTCTTTCTTAGTAGTAGTGTAATTTCTTTGAGTTTCAGTAAGAGTTTTACTAGCATAATATATAACTTTGAAAATTTTCTCATATTTTTGTCCCAATACAGCTCCAATTGTAAAATCACTTGCATCGCACAATAATTCAAAAGATTTATTCCAACTAGGTGCAACAATGATAGGTGCAGTTACTAATTTTTCTTTTAAAATATTAAAAGCATTAACACAGTCTTTGTTAAATTCAAATTTAGCATCTTTTTCTAATAAATGACAAAGAGGTTTAGCAATTTTAGAAAAATCCTTTATATATCTTCTATAAAACCTAGCATGACCTAGAAAACTTCTCACATCAGTAACAGTAGTAGGTGGTTGTAATTCAGCAATAATTTTCACTTTTGCTTGATCTACTTCCATCCCTTTTCGTGAATTCTTGTGACCAAGTACGATGCCTTCTGTGACCATGAATTGACATTTTTCCCAATTAAGAACTAAGTTTGTTTCTTCACATCTTTTCAGAATTTTGGAAATATTTTCCAAACAAGATTCAAAAGAAGTTCCAAAAATTGAAAAATCGTTCATGAATATTTCAATTCCTTTGTCAATCAAATCACAAAATATTGACATCATACATCTTTGAAAAGTTGCAGGTACATTACATAAACCAAAAGGCAATCTTCTAAAGGCAAATGTTCCA
This sequence comes from Papilionanthe hookeriana x Papilionanthe teres, assembly GCA_022702705.1. Lineage (NCBI taxonomy): Eukaryota > Viridiplantae > Streptophyta > Magnoliopsida > Asparagales > Orchidaceae > Papilionanthe > Papilionanthe hookeriana x Papilionanthe teres. The sequence goes on along the minus strand of CM040428.1, from coordinate 105,337,167 downwards.
TAAGGACTTGTAAATGTTGTTTTCTCTTGGTCCTCAGGAGCGACACGTAGATGATGATAACCAGAATATCCATCCAGAAAATAGAAATATGAGTGTCCAACAAATTTGTCAAGCATTTGATCCAAGAAAGGTAAAGGAAAATGATCCTTTCTAGTGGCGTCATTTAATTTCCTATAATCAATGTAAATTCGCCATCCAGTAACTTGCATTGTAGGAATTAGTTCATTTTTTTCATTGACAATGACAGTTACTCCTCCTTTCTTTGGAACACAATGAATAAGACTTACCCATTGGCTATCTGAAATAGGATCAATAATACTAGCATCTAACCATTTAACAATTTCTTTTTTAACAACCTCTTTCATGATAGGATTTTTTATTCTTTGCGGTTCAATAGTAGGTTTAAAATTTTCCTCCATTAAAATTCTATGCATACAAATGGACGGGTTTATTCCTCTTATGTCAGCAATTGTCCAACCAAATGCTTTCTTATAATTCTTTAACACTCCTAATAATTTTTCTTCTTGATCTTTACTAAGCTCAAAAGAAATAATAATAGGTAAAGTTAATGAATTTCCCAGAAATGCATACTTTAAATGTGAAGGTAACATTTTTAATTCTAGTTCAGGGGCTTTTTTAATTGAGGGTAAAAGTATATCATTTTGAGTTATGTCCAAAGTTTCCCAATTATCTTTAATATAATGAGTTTCTTCTTCTTTTAGTTCTTCATCTTCATCGGTTAATAATTCAAATTTTTCTTCGAAATTACTTTACATTTTTCTTGATAATGTTTCTCAATTAAATAATCAATTATATCCATTCGATAACATTTTTCTTTTTCAGGGTACTTCATTGATTTAAGGACATTAAATTTAATCTCTTGATCATTAACTCTCAAGGTTAATTTTCCTTTTTGCACATCAATCATAGCTCATCCGGTCGCTAGAAAAGGTCTCCCTAAAATAACAGGTATATCTTTATCTTCTTCCATATCAAGTACAATGAAATCTACATGGAAGATAAATTTATCAACTTTAACAAGAACATCCTCTATAACTCATTTAGGGTAAGTGATAGATCTATTAGCTAACTGAAGGGTTACAGTGGTGGGAGTAATCTTTCCTAAATTCAACCTTCGAAAAATAGAAAATGGCATGAGATTAATACTTGCTCCTAAATCGCATAAAGCTTTTCCACAAAACTGTTCTCCAATAGGACAAGGTATAGTAAAACTTCCAGGATCTTTAAGTTTTTGAGGTAATTTCTTTTGAATTATTGCACTACATTCTTCACATAATGCAACAGTTTCAAAAGCTTCAAATCTTCGTTTCTTACTTAAAATATCCTTCATAAATTTTGCATAAGTTGGCATCTATTCCAAAGCTTTAGCAAAAGGTATTATTATAGTAAGTTTCTTAAAAATTTCAAAGAACTTAGAAAATTGATGATCAAGCTTCTGCTGTTTATGTCTTTGAGGGAAAGGTGGTAGTGGTTTTTCAACTTCCATATTAATATAAATATCAGTTTGATCTTTATTAGGAGAAGAAGTTTCATTAGATTTTTTAATCTCTTTAACTTCAATCTCATTTTCAATTTCATTCTGCATTCTTTCTTTTAATTCTTTTCCACTTCTAAGTTGTACAGCTTTAACATGCTCATGTTCTTTTCCAGTATCTTTTGGATTGATTTCAACATTGCTAGGAAGTGTTCCTGGGGGCCTATAATTAATTAAATTAGTGATTTGTCCCATTTGATTCTCAATATTACGAATAGCAGTGTTTTGATTTTGTAATTGATTACTTAGTTGTAAAATTAAGTCTTCTATAGATAACTTTTTTTGTTGATTATTCCAATTTCCTGTGGGATGAGATTGATTATTACCCCATTGTTTTGAATTATTCCAGTTAAAATTATGATGATTTTTCCATCCAGGATTATAATAATTTGAATAAGGATTATTTTTACTAGCAATAGCTTGTAAAGTTTCAATAGTTTGAGAATCTTCAATATTAGTAGAGTTATTATGTGATATATTAATAACAAAACTATCTAATTTCTTAGACATTGCTGCTACTTGTGAAGCTAAAATAGAAAAGGCTTCATTATCATGAATACATGCCATTCTTTTAGGATTAATCCTTTCAGAAGGCCACTGAAAATTATTGTTAGCCATTTCTTCAATTAAAGTGTAAGCTTCTTCAAATGATTTAGACATTAAAGAACCTCTAGCAGCAACATCAATAATTGATTTTAAATATCCAATTAATCCATTATAAAATGTTTGAATAATTAACCAATCAGGTAAAGTATGATGAGGACAGTTTCTTAATAGTTCTTTAAATCTTTCCCAAGTTTTATAAATTGTCTCCCCGTGAAATTGACTAAATGAAGTAATATCATTTCATAATTTAGCAGTTTTAGAAGGAGATAAATTTTTAGCAAGGAATTTTTGTGCCATTTCAGCCCATATTTTAATAGAACCTGTTGCTAATGAGTTCAGCCACATCTTTGCTTTATCTCTTAAAGAAAAAGGAAAGAGTCTAAGCCTAATAGCATCATCAAAAATATTATTATATTTAAAGGTAGCACAATGTTCTAAAAAACTATCAAGGTGAAAATTTGTATCCTCATTTGGTGTTCCACTAAATTGATTATTTTGAACCATTTGAATAATAGACGGTTTAAGCTCAAAAGTATTAGCATCGATAGTGGGTATTTGAATACTACTATGAAGTTCATCAACTGTAGGGTTAGCATAATCCCTTAATGGTTTATAAACATTTTAATCATTAATTTCAATTGGATTTTGTAAATTGTTATGTAAATAAGTCATTTCTTGAAATTTTTGAATTTGTTTTCCTTTTTTAATACTTCTAACAGTTCTTTCTAATTCAGAATCTAAAGGTAATAATCCTTCAGTTCCAGAACTACACATAAAAAGTCAATTAGTAAGAATTAAAATAAAAATTATTATTATATGTATGTTTTTTTTGTTTTTTTATAATAAAGAAAAATGAATAAAATAAAAATATTTAAAATCTAAAAGTTTGCCTCTGCTCTCCCCTGCAACGGTGCCAAAAACTTGACCCGATATAAATATATGCGTACTAAATTGTCCTTCCCTGGCAACGGCGCCAAAAACTTGACCCGAAGTCCTCTGAAGATCAACATACTAATTAATGCTTTAAAAAATATATGTTATAAATAATAATAGCGAGCTAGTATATATAAATATAATTTTATAGAAAATATTTTACACACTAGGGGTTCTAAGCAAGTATACGTATCGTATCGAAGTAATATAGGACTTTGAAACAAAGACCCCGAGTATCGTTCCCACGGGGAGAGAGTTATAGATCTTTAAATATTTTTGTTTTAAATTATTTCTTTTATAATTAAAAATAAAATACCTTTAATTTACTAGATGCGATAATAAAGCGAAATAAAATAATTGATGTAAATAGCAATAAGAAAGCAACTTTCTCCCTTTCAATTAATCCATGATTTTCTAAGATAATGATAATAACAGTGAAGAATATAAATTTATGGTATTGTGCCAAATAGAAGCATTCAAATTCTTTACCCTTTGATCCAGGTGCAAAGAACATTGGCTAGCCTATAGATCAGGTCCAGATGTATTGTTAGTAGAATGGGTTAATCTTGGCTCACACTACTAGATGTCCAAGGGTGGCTATAGTCGGCCCTACTAGTGACCCTTTCCTTTTCTATAAACCAAATCATAAGATTTTAGTCTGTCACTCTAAAAACATATCATTTCTACGCCCAATATATAACATCTTCCTATTTATTTGCACTTCACCTTGAATAACCCGCACAAGGCCTTCGACTACCCAAGGATTCATGTGATATCTACAAGTTAAGAATTCATCTTCTTCTAGGTCTCAAAACTCTTCAACAGGTTTTAACAATTTAAATGACCAATTTAAATAGTAAATTAAGAACCAGTATTAATATCATCACAATGTTTTGAAAATATATAATTTTTAATTCTTCAACGAGTTTTGTATTATCTTATTTATCTTTTCATAGTGGAAAGGAGAAAGTAAAGTAACTACTCAGAACACATTGAAATTAAATAACAAAACATAATAAATAAACTTTGAATCAAAATAAAAATACTTATCTTAGATATTTATCCTACTGAACTTCTAATTCCTACTGACTCCACAACGTAATGAACTACAGATGCACCTACTCTTTCAAACTCTAAATAAAAACTCTAAAATAAACTCACTAATTTATGAAGGAAAGTAAAAAGGTGGCCCTAATATGGTCTCTCTAATTCTCTCTCTATGTTGGACTCTAGATGGGGGGTAGATGGGGCATTTTTCTCTGAAGGAATACCCTCCTATTTATAGGCTTCAAAGGTTGCCTCAAGGCACCTCTTCAAAATGTGTCCACATTTAATGAATCCTCTAGAAGGTGTGTCTGGCGCCTAGGCGTCGGAATCTGGCTCCTAGGCGCCGGACACCGCGTCTAGTTCTTCACACCTCTTCACTTTGGATCGCACCTCTTCGCGATTAAAATCATTTTGAATCGTCCAAATGCATTGTATCACATTTCCTATAAACCAGGAACAATTGTCAGTCTTATAGAAGGTCCAATAACCGCTCACACCATCAAAATAACCGCCCAAAAGTTATCAAAAACTTAACAGTTTTCTATATCGAGCTGGCCCTTAGGCGCCGGACTCTGGCGCCTGCGGGCCAGTAAATTCGACAATTTTGCATTTTGGCTCTATTTTTATTCCTTTTTGCTCCTTTTTGCTCCTTTTTCATATTTTTCTCCTTCTTGAACATTTTTGTATCACCTACATCCAAAAACACAAAAATACCTTTCATTAAAGCATAATATCCTTAAAATTTAATAAAAGCCAAGGCATAAAAATAAGTATTTTTTTCTTGGATCAGGTACCACCAATCTTTTGTATTTTCTGTTACTGCTGCAACTATTTCTTCCTCTTTTTCTGACTTGTGTATTGCATCCATGTCGAGCTCTGAGAGGACCTGTCATCCCTAAACTGACATTTCAACTGACTCGTCCTGTAAGCAGGTAAACTCTTTCGCGAGGCAGGCTAACGCATCTGCGAGAGCATTTTCTCTCTTAGGAATCTTATAGATCATTACATTCAGAATCTGCTCCAACAATTTCATGGCATACTGAAAGTACTGTTCGAGTCTCGGCTTCAGAATTATGTACTATCCTGCGACTTGTTGAATGATCAACTGTGAATCTCCATAGATTTTGATGTATATTATCCTCATCTGAATGGTCAATTCCAGTCCGGTTATGAGGGCTTTGTATTCTACTTCAATGTTCATGCACGGTTCTGTTAAGTGGTAGGAGTACCTTAACATCCCTCGCTCCGGCGTTATAAAGATTAGTCCGACTCCTGCCTTACCGGGCACTATCATTTGCAATTCTTTCTCATTCTGTGCTGAAGATGCTCCGTCGAAGTACAGTTCCCAACGCAGATTATCGGGGTCTTCTAGGCTCATTATCTGCTCGTCTGGCAAATCATCGTTGAGAGGCAATTCTACCGGTAAAGAGTGTGCTGCGAGGAAGTCTGCTAGGACGTTTCCCTTTATAGCATGAAGAGGAACGAAAGTTATATCGAATTGCAATAGTATCATCGACCACCTGGCTAGTCTGCCAGAAAGCGTTGGTCGGGTCATCAAATATTGCAATGGATTAATCTTTGAAATAAGGTTGACCTTATGAGAAAGCATGTAATGCCTGAGCTTTTGAGCGGCAAAGATTAAGGCCAAAAAATGCTTCTCAATCGGGGGATACTTTACTTCCGTCGGAACTAGACGACGACTTAAGTAGTAAAGAGCATTTTCTTTTCCTTTGTTATTGACCTAGGCTAACAGGGCTCCAAGGGAGTCGTCTAAAGTCGCAATATAAAGTATCAATGGTCTACCCGAGACTGGGGCTACTAAGACAGGAGGTGTCATTAAATATTGTTTAATGTCATCGAAGGCCTGCTGGCATTTCTCTTCCCAAATAAATTTGGCTTCCTTTTTAACCAATGCCGAGAAGGGCTGACACCTACCCGACAAATTAAAAAAAAGCGTCGAAGATATGCCAACTTCCCTTGAAAGTATCGTAATTGTTTCAAAGTTTTGGGGGGCGGCATTTCTAAGAAAACTTTAATATTTTCCAGATCGATTTCAATTCCACGATGTCGGACAACAAATCCTAAGAGTTTCCCAGAGGTGACGCTGAAGGCACATTTCAAAGGATTCATCTTAAGGTTAAATTGCCTTAATCGCTCGAAAACAATTCTCAAATCATACAAGTGATCTTCTTTCAGTTTTCTCTTGATGAACACATCATCCACGTAACACTCGACTTGGTTGTGAATGAGATCATCAAAAATCCTCGTCATTGCTCTTTGGTAAGCTGCTCCTATGTTCTTCAATCCGAAAAGCATTACTGTATAGAAGTATATTCCGATTGGCGTTCTGAAGGCTGTGAGCTTTTCATCTTCCGGTGCCATCTTTATCTGGTTGTATCATGACGATCCATCCATGAAAGAGAAGATTTCATGTGTCGAACTGATGTCGATCATTTATTCTGGAATTGGTAGTGGAAATTCATCATTTGGGCATGCTTTAGTTAAATCTCTGAAATCCACGCAGATTCTGATCTATCCATTCTTCTTTTTGATTGGTACCACATTGGCTAACCAAGTTGGATATCGCTCTTCACGGACAAATTTAGCATCTATTAGCTTTCTAACTTCAGCTATAACTTGTTGTTCACTCTCTAGACACATTCTTCTGAGAGCTTGCCTGACTGTAACAACAATGTGATCCACTCCTAGTTTGTGAACTGCAACTTCTGGAGCTGATCCAGGCATTTCATCATAACTCCAAGCAAAGCAGTCCTTGAATTCCCTTAGTAGCTTGATCAGTTAATAATTCTGGTGGAGCATCTCTAATTGGTAGATCTTCAAGATCATCTAAAGCTTCCAGGCAGTCTTCATTAGGCTTGCAAGTGACAACCAAGCAAAATCCCGTATCATCAACTGATCCTACTGTGCTAAATCCGAGACCGTGTTTTGAATTGGGCGGTCGACTGGCATTATTCCATAATTTTTCAAAGCGCTGTGATTGGCCTTTTGTCCATTGTCTAGGTAAGACACCACGTTGAATTAAATTCTGAACACAGGGAGAGTACCACTCAAAAGGCAATTCCATTAATTCAGATGAAGTAATGATCACAGAAAAATACATTAAGAAATTCATATCTATTTTTGATGAAATTGTACTTTAAAGAAAGGTATTTTCTTTATTTTACTGCAGGAACGAAGATTTATAAGTGATGGAAGCAAAAAGCATGAAATGGAGCGAATTTGGATCAAAAAGGAAGAAATTCATGCAAAATGAACTAAGTCGCCGACGGCGAGATCGAGGCCGCCGACGACGAGATCATGAGGAGAATTTCTGAAGGAATTATAACTACCTCGCCGACAGCGAGCCCGAGCCAGCTAACAGCGAGATCGCGCGGTTTGAAGACCTTCTAGAAGCCCCGCTGACGGTGAGGTCGTTTCCCGCCGACGGCGAGACAGTTCAAAATGCATATACATTGAACCTGTACGCTTTTTGAAAAGGTATTTAAGCATCCCTTGGAGCTTTTCCTACCTCTATATATAGAGGATGAATTTTAGTAGGTAGTGTGTCTTTTGGGTGTCATTTGTGTGTGTCTCTGGAGTCTTAAGTGTGTCTATTTAGAGAGTCTTAGTGAATCTTTAGTGAGTTAGATGTGTGCTCTACTAGAAGGCAAAGTCAAAGGAACTTCAAGGAGTCTGCTTGGGGAGGAAATTAAGATAAGTATCTTTGTTTATTGTTGTTAACTTTAAATGAAATCCATGCTTTGTTTTATTCCCATGCATTCTGAGTATTTTTCTTAGTCTTTCTCCTTGTTTATGAAAATTATGCGAATTGATGAAATTAAATAGAAGTACCTAATATATTAAAATAAATTGTGATAATGTTTACTTAAAACTTAATTTACTTTCAATCTGGACAATTGATTTGTTAAAATATGTTGAAGTATCAACTATAGTAAAAATTACATCCAATATTAAGGGAAGTCAAAAGCCTTGGAAGGAGGGTGCAAATAAATAGGGAAACATTATTTATCAGACGTAGGATTGGACATTTTAGTGTGACAGACTAAAATATTCAATTTGGTCCTATTGTTTGAGAGCTGAAGTGTAGATGTTAGCCCTCAGGTGAGGGGAACGTGGGAGCTACGAAGTGGTAGCCGATATCCTCCCAGCCTAGCCGCAGATTCAGTAATCAAACATAGGATTAGTCAATGTTCTTTGCACCTGGACCAAAGGGTAAAGAATAGGAATGCTCCTATTTGTCACAATACAATCCAAAAATTCTATTTAGATTAATCATTCACTTAATTTTCTAAAAATAAGGAGAAGGATACTTTTTCTGAATTATTTAAATCAACTTTGTTTCAAGCATTAGCTTACTTAGTTTACTGTAGTTACTTAAAATTTCCAATTACTATTTTAGTAAGTAATTCATTTAAATTTTAGCTGATACAAATCTGTTAAAAACTTCCCTGTGGGATCGATTACCAGGACTCTACTAGAGCCCTGTATTACTTGATACGATACGTATACTTGCGTAGAATCCACATTAAACATTCCATCATAAAATCAAATATATATATATATTAAAGCGGGATCAAGTTTTTGGTGCCGTTACTATTAACATAATTTGCAAATATATAAAAAGTGGGTCAAGTTTTTGGCGCCGTTGTCGGGGAAGTAAAGAAATTATTTACTAGAGTAACAGACTATTTTGTTTTATAAAATTGTATGTGAAAATTTGGAAACGAAAATTTAATACCTTATGATTCAGGATTAGAGCGTACAATTAATAGAATTAGAAAACAAAAAAGGAAATTATAAATTTAACACAAATGACAAATATTCCTGAAAATGAAAATATCAATCAACAGAGACCATTAAGAGATTATGCCAATCCTACATTAGATGAAATTCATTTAACTTTTCAAAACCCTGATGTAGCTGCTAATTCATATGAACTTAAACCTGCAATTATCCAAATGGTACAAAATAATCAATTTAGTGGTTCACCTACTGAATATCCTAATTTACATCTTGCTAGTTTTTTAGAACTATGTGCTACTTTCAAATATGAAGGAGTATCTAACGATGCTTTTAGACTTAGACTTTTTCCTTTTTCTTTAAGGGATAAGGCTAAAATGTGGTTAAATTCGTTAGCACTTAGAACTATTCAAACTTGGGGAGAATTATCACAAAAATTTCTATCCAAATATTTTCCGCCATCTAAAACTGCTAAGCTTAGAAACGATATAACTTCTTTCAGTCAGTTTGATGGAGAGTCAATATATGAATCTTGGATGAGATTTAAAGAACTTCTTAGGAAATGCCCACATCATGCGTTACCAGATTGGTTAATTATCCAAACTTTCTATGATGGATTAGTAGGATCTTTAAGATCAATCATCGATGCTGGTGCTGGAGGATCATTAATGTCAAAACCATTTGATGAAGCCTATGCACTAATCGAAGAAATGGCAACTAATAATTTTCAATGGCCTGCTGATAGAATGAATCAAAAAAAATAGCTAGTATTCATGAAAATGATGCAATATCTATGTTAGCTTCACAAATTGCTGCTGTATCTAAAAAATTAGATCATTTTGGAATGAATTACTCTCCAACTATATCAGAAGAAAATTCATCCGGATGACTTATAGAATCCCAATCTTAATATGAAACAATTAATGCAATTAACAACAGACCCAATAATCCTTATGCAAATTATTATAATCCTGGATGGAAAAATCATCCTAATTTTAATTGGAAAGAACACTAACGCTCTCGGGAAATCCATAGCCATCTTTTCGTCAATCACTTACAGCGATGAAACCATTGAAGTAGGGTTGAGGATCCTTTGAGACCTTGTCCCTAGCTTCTTCTCCATGATTTCTTCTTTCCATTTCTTCAAAAGTTTCTCAAATCTCTCAAGAATGAAGTGCAAGGGACATAATTTTGATTGCTTGATGGTTAGGGAAGAAGATAGGTTGATTTAAAGGTGAAATTCGTGTGAAAAACTGAAAATTTTCGGTTTTTGCACGACCTAGTAACTGTGGCGCTTAGGCGCTTAATCTGGCACCTAGGCGCCGGACCTATTGATACATAGTTTGATTCTGGTGCTTAGGCGCCGAATTCTGGCACCTAGGCGTCAGAACTATGTTCAACTTCGTTTCACCTAATCATCAAATTTCAAAATTTTGTTCTCTAAGATAAGTAAATTATACTGGTAAGAGTAATTTAGACTCAATAACAATCAAAATGAAGGTTAAATTGATCTCTTTTTTACTCATATTCAGAATAGAGTGATCTAATTTCTAAATATTACATACATCAAAATAATTTTCAGCCTAAGTCAACAAAGACTTATGAGCATCAAATTTTTCTAAAGTAATATAAAATTAATCAAGATCGAGGCATAACCTTACATTAAAACACAAAAACACTCAAAACAAAAGATAATTATTGGTTGCCTCCCATAAAGTGCTTGGTTTAACGTCGTCAGCCCGACTTAAGTAAATCTTTAATCAGGTTGACTCAAATCATAAGCCTCTTTATAAATCTTATTAATATCTCCCAAGTAAGGCTTCAATCTTAATCCATTTACTTTAAAAATTTTTCCTGTTTTGGGATTTTTAATATCCACAGCTCCATAATGGTACACTTTCTCAACTATATAGGGTCCAATCCATTTAGATCTTAATTTTCCAGGAAACTGTTTTAAACGAGAGTTAAACAGTAATACTTCTTGTCCGAGTTCAAAAATTTTTCCTGAAATTTTCTTATCATGCAACATCTTCATTTTCTCTTTATAAATCCTCGCATTTTGATATGCTTCATTTCTTATTTCTTCCATCTCATTTAATTGCAATAATCGCTTTTCTCCTGCTTTATTCAAATTAAAATTGAACTCCTTTATCGCCCAATAAGCTTTATGTTCAAGTTCTACAGGTAAGTGACAATGTTTACCATAAATTAACAGGTAAGGTGACATTCCGATTGGTGTTTTATAAGTCGTTCTATAAGCCCATAATGTAGAATCAAGTCTATCAACCCAATCAGTTCTTTTAGGATTAACAGTATTCTCTAAAATTCTTTTAATCTCTCTATTTGATACTTCAGCCATTCAACTTGTTTGTGGGTGATAAGTCGTTGCAATTCTATGTTTGATTCCAAATTTTTGTAGTAATGATTAAATTCTTGTATTCCTGAAATGGCTTCCACCATCAGTAATAATTACCTTAGGTATTCCAAATCTTGAAAATATCATTTTCTTTAAGAATTTAGAAACACTTTTGGAATCACAGTTTGGTAAAGCAACAGCTTCAATCCACTTTGAAACATAATCAACTGCTAATAAAATATAATTTTTTCCAAATGATGGAACAAATGGTCCCATAAAGTCTAAACCCCATATATCAAAAATTTCAACTTCCAATATATAGTTTAAAGACATTTCATTCTTCATATATATATTTCCCATCCTTTGACATCGATCACATATTTTCACATAATGTCTCACATCTTTAAATAAGGTAGGCCAATAAAATCCAGAATTTAAAATTTTAAATGCAGTTTTATCTATGCCAAAGTGTCCTCCAAAATCAGAATCGTGACATTTTTGAATAATAGCAAAAGTTTCCTCATAAGGTATACATCTTCGAATCATAGAACCTTTATCAGTTTTAAATAAATGAGGTTCTTCCCAAATATAAGATTTAGCATCATATTTAAATTTCTTAATAAATTTGTTATCCAAGTCATAAGGCAAAATATTGCTAACTAAATAATTAACAATATAAGCATACCAAGGTGTTTTGTATCTTTGAATAACATATAAGGATTCGTCAGGAAATATCTCATTCATATTTTCTTCCGAAGTATTATCATTTTTAATTCTAGAAAAATGATCAGCAATTTGGTTTTCAGTTCCTTTTTTATCTACTATTTCAAAATCAAATTCTTGTAGAAGTAAAACCAATCTTATAAGTCTAGGTTTAGAATCCTTCTTAGATAATAGATATTTAATAGCGGAATAATCAGTATGAACTATGCATTTAGTACCAAGAAGATAAGGTCTAAATTTATCAAAGACACATACTATAGCTAGAAGCTCTTTCTCAGTGGTAGTGTAATTTCTTTATGTTTCAGTGAGAGTTTTACTAGCATAATATACAACTTTAAAAATTTTCTCATATTTTTGTCCTAATACAGCTCCAATTACAAAATCACTTGCATCACACATTAATTCAAAAGATTTATTCCAATTAGGTGCAACAATGATAGGTGCAGTTATTAATTTTTCTTTTAGAATTTTAAAAGCATTAATACATCCTTTATTAAATTCAAATTTCGAATTTTTTTTAATAAATGACAAAGAGGTTTAGCAATTTTAGAAAAATCCATTATGTATCTTCTATAAAATCCAGCATGACCTAGAAAACTTCTCACATCAGTAACAGTAGTAGGTGGTTGCAATTCAGCAATAATTTTCACTTTTGCTTGATCTACTTCCATCCCTTTTTGTGACACTTTGTGACCAAGTACAATGCCTTATGTGACCATGAATTGACATTTTTTCCTGTTAAGAACTAAATTTGTTTCTTCACATCTTTTCATAACTTTAGCTATGTTTTCTAAACAAGATTCAAAAGAAGTTCCAAAAACTGAAAAATCGTCCATGAATATTTCAATTCCTTTGTCAACCAAATCACTAAATATTGACATCATACATCTTTGAAAAGTTGCTGGTGCATTACATAAACCAAAAGGCATTCTTCGAAAAGCAAATGTTCCATAAGGACTTGTAAATGTTGTCTTTTCTTGGTCCTCGGGAGCAATAAGTAATTGATGATAGCCAGAATATCCATCCAGAAAACAGAAATATGGGTGTCCAGCTAATTTATCGAGCATTTGATCCAAGAAAGGTAAAGGAAAATGATCCTTTCTAGTGGCTTTATTTAATTTTCTATAGTCAATACAAATTCACCATCCAGTAACTTTTCTTGAAGGAATTAGTTCATTTTTACCATTAACAATGACAATTACACCTCCTTTCTTCGGAACACAATGAATAGGACTTACCCATTCACTATCCAAAATAGGATAAATAATACCAGCATCTAACCACTTAATAATTTCTTTTTTAACTACCTCTTTCATGATAGGATTTAATCTTCTTTGTGATTCTATAGTAGGTTTAAAATTTTCTTCCATTAAGATTCTATGCGTGCAAATGGAAGGGCTTATTCCTCTTATATCAGCAATCGTCCAACCAAAAGCTTTCTTATAATTCTTTAACACCCCTAGTAGTTTTTCTTCTTGATCTCTTGTCAGTTCAGAAGAAATAATAATAGGTAAAGTTAATGTATTTCCAAGAAACGCATATTTTAAATGTGAAGGTAACATTTTTAATTCCAGTTCAGGGGCTCTTTTAATTGTTGGTAAAAGTGTATCATTTTGAGTTATGTCTAAAGTTTCCCAATTATCTTTAATAAAATGAGTCTCTTCTTCTTCTACTACTTCATTTTCATCAGTTAAAAATTCAAATTTTTCTTCAGAAATGACTTTACATTTTTCTTGATAATTTTTTTCAATTAAATAATCAATTATATCTAATCGATAACATTTCTCTTTATCATGGTACTTCATTGATTTAAGAACATTGAATTTAATTTCTTGATCATTAACTCTCATGGTTAGTTCTCCCTTTTGCACATCAATCATAGCTAATCCGGTAGCTAGAAAAGGTCTCCCTAAAATAATAGGTATCTCTTTATCTTCTTCCATATCAAGTACTATGAAATCTACAGGGAAGATAAATTTATCCACTTTAACAAGGACATCCTCTATAACACCTTTAGGATAAGTGATAGATTTATCAGCTAACTGATGGGTTACAGTGGTGGGAGTAATATCTCCTAAATCCAATCTTCGAAAGATAGAAAATGGCATGAGATTAATACTTTATCCTAAATCACATAAAGCTTTTCCACAAAATTTTTCTCTAATAGCACAGGGTATAGTGAAACTTCCAGGATCCTTAAGCTTTTTAGGTAATTTCTTTTGAATTATTGCACTGCATTCTTCACTTAATGCAACAGTTTCAAAAGCTTCAAATTTCCGTTTTTTGCTTAAAATATCGTTCATATATTTTGCATAAGTTGGAATTTGTTCCAAAGCTTCAGCAAAAGGTACGTTAATAGTAAGTTTCTTAAAAATTTCAAAGAACTTAGAAAATTGATGATCAAGTTTCTACTGTTTAAGTCTTTGAGAAAAAGGTGGTGGTGGTCTTTCAACTTCCACATTAACAGGTATAACAGTCTGATCTTAACTAGGAGAGAGAGTTTCTTTAGGTTTTTCAATCTCTTCAACCTCAATCTCTTTTTCAATTTCTTTCTGCATTCTTTCTCTTAATTCTTTCCACTTCTAAGTTGCACAGCTTTAACTTGTTCATGTTCTTTTCCAGTTTCCTTTGGATTAATTTCAACATTACTAGGAAGTGTTCCTACAGGTCTGTTATTAGTTAAAGTAGCAATTTTTCCCATTTGATTTTCAATATTACGAATAGCGAGTATTTTGATTTTGTAATTGATTATTCATTTGTAAAATTAATTCTTCTATTGATAACTTTTTCGTTGATTATTAAATCCGGGAGGTTTATAATTTGGATTAACTTGATTATTCCAATTTCCGGTGGGATGAGATTGATTATTACCCCATTGTTGTTGTAAATTATTCCGGTTAAAATTAGGATGATTTTTCCACTCGAGATTATAACAATTTGATTAAGAATTATTTTTACTTGCAATAGCTTGTAAAGTTTCAATAGTTTGAGAGTATTCAATATTAGCAGAGTTATTATGTGAAATATTAATTGCAAAATTATCTAATTTCTTAGACATTGCTGCTACTTGTGAAGCTGAAATATTAGCAGTGTGAACATAACGATCTTTAAGCAGTGTGTTTATTCTCCGGGATAGATATACAGCTTGTGGTGCGGTGCTCGTTTACATAAACTATTCGGGATGTGAGATTAGTTTGATTTCATATCTTAAAATTTTCAAATTTAAAATTATTCTCAAAATCAAATGCTACATTCTAAATTATATATATTTTTTTAAATCAAAATTTAAAATCTAAAATTCGCAGACAATTTCTGTAGGCGACCCCTTTTCAAAAATACAACTTAACCTAAAAATTTGCCGACACATTAAAGCATAATATCCTTAATTGATAAGAATTAAGACATAAAGAAATAGTTATATTTTTTTATAGATCAGGTTATTGATTTAATTTGATGAACATATTGTTTTTTATGATGTACTGTGGATTTTATATATAGAAGTGATGTTTTGTGTTTTTTGTGTAATAAGTTTGTTAGTTATTACTTGTGTGATAAAATAGATGCTTAATGATGTGTTAAATGTCATTGTGGAGGACGAACCGATTGAAAATTACCAAAAAATTTTCGGACCGAAAAAAATTTTTGCACTAGTGCTGCCAGCGCCAGAATGAGTGCCACCGGCACCCAAATACAGAGAGTTTGTGCTATTTAAAAATATAGAGCGCCGCCGGCACCCTATTTAGCGCCGTCGGTGCCCGAATACAGAAAAAGACCAAAACCCATTTATTCCAAGATCTGGCACACCCTAGGTCTTCAAAGTAACGAAAATGGAGGAGGAAGACAAAAGCAACGGAAAAAATTGCGGGTTCCTTCATGTATTCCTTTCTGGGGTTCCTTCATGTATTCCTTTAGGATCGTTATGTTCCCTTTCCGGAGATTGTCATCAAGCTAACTCTTGAAAGTGATGCAATCCTCTATCTTGTGTCCGAGCATCCGGTGGTAAAGGTAATAGTTCGGATGATCTTTCTTATTGACTTCCTCCGGCCTCTTGGGCTCTGACAGCTGAAAATCCGGTGTCTTCATTAAGCTACGGAACATCTTCACTATTGCTTCAGTTTTAAATGGATATTCCCTATTCAGCAAATCTTTCAGGATACGTTGTGGACGAGGCGGTTGTTCATAATGCTGAGGCAACTGATAGCTCGGTCGAGGCTGTTGATAGCTCTGCTGAGGTTGCTGATAGATCCGTTGTTGGTATGTCTGTTGCGGTGGTTGGTAACTAGGCTGTGACCGCTATGGCTGTATCTGAACCGGCTGCTTACCCTTATCTACTGCGGCGATGATTCCAGATTTCTTTTTAAATGTCATCACAGTTTTCTGCTTATCGGTCTTGTCTACAAAACCTAACTGCTTTGCCTCCTCTTGCAAGATCCCGGCCTTGCTATGCAACTTCTTGAAAGTCACGATTGTAAATCCTTTAAGGAGAAGTGCTATCGGGCCATGGATACTCTTGAGCAAGATGCCGACTGCATGTTGTTCCTGAAGCTGTGGTTCACACTTCATGTTTAAGTTTCTCCATCGAAGTATGTAATCAACTAAAGTCTCGTTCGGTTTCTGTTGCTCCACCACTAGATCACTGATAGTGATGTGGTGATGAGCCCCGGTAAACCGCTTAACGAAGAGATTCTCTAGTTCTGAAAAGGTCTTTGCTGAACCGGTTCGAGCGATCTCGCATACCGGTCGAAGGCAATCCTTGATAAGCTGGCGGCGAGCTCGTCGGAAGAGTAAGCGTCACTCCCACCGGCATTGCAACGACTAGCACAAAAATGTGCAACGTCTTCCGAGGGTTTCTGGTACCATCAAAAGTTTTGAACAGAGGTGGTACGAAGCCTTTTGGGTATTGGACCGCATCAAACTCTTCGGGGTAAGGTCTACCCGTCTGAATAGATGCTCCACTCTTAGATTGTGTTAAGGCTTCTCGTACCTGCTGTTCTACAATGTTTTTAATGTCCTTTTCGGGAATCATGCTCTGTGCAGAATCCTTTTTCGGTGGCTCTTCCCCGTTGATAGATGTGATCTCTTTTCCTCCATCTGCAATATGGATAATTTCTGGGGGTGTCTCTTTCTGAGGCTGAACCTCACTCTGGAGACAGACTAAAGCGGCATCCATCTCTTCCATCCTCTTTGCCATCTGGGAAATTGTATCATCCTTCTCTTGAAGTCGTGCTCTCATCACTTCCGGTTCATCTCTTTCGCAAATTGCTGGAGAACCTTGTGAAGCTGATGATGCTCACGTCTCAACCATGTTGATTTCATCATACTCGTCATTCATAATTTCTGATGAATCAACTTCATCTTCTAGTTTTTCTTCTCTTTCTTTTCCTAACCGTCGGAAGTCGGTCCTTAACTTGTCCATGGCATCTTCTAGTAGCCTTTTCCGCATGGTCTCGCAGTTGTCACGTGACAGTTGTTGAACTTCCTTTTCGGGAGTCCCCTTTATTGCAGTAGCACTTTCTTCTGATTCAAGTCTCCTGACGAGACTTTTCTTCTCCGGACATTGTTTTGGTCTTAGCTCGCCAGTAGTAGGTCACCATACCATCCTTCTTGCAGCCAGAAGCTTAAGACCGGATGGTCTATCGACTATATGCTGGAAGGTGGTATCCTCCCTAATTTGCAGACCCGATACAACAACGGGTGAACTGGCTTTTATCTTCTTCTTTGGTTTCTCTGTGGCAGCAACAGGCTCTATCCGCGGTCCGAGGCAGGATTTACCTTGCACCCGTCCCATCCTTCTTATGATTTCTGACACAGGGCATCTTTCTTTCTTTGCCAATCTTTCTATCACAGCTTGCAGTCGAGCAAATGGCGTAGTCTTATCCCTTTTCCTTTTGTAATTGCTGTAGTACGCAGGTTAGGGTAATGCAGCGGCGATCCTTCGGACATCATCTTCATCTGATGCGGCAGAGAGAGGGTGAAACCTGTTCCCTTCCAACAGAGGTGTATACTCAGGCAGTTCAGGGATCTCTTCCAGAAAAGCAATTTCAGCGGCTTTGGCCTTCTCGACCCGTGCTATCTTTACGCTTCTATTCCTTCTTTGAGTTTGAGTTAGGGGTGCAACTCTCGAGCCCGGACCCAATTTCGAAAATAGACGGTATCGCGGCAAAATGCGTACCCTCCGTGGTGACGGAGCTCATCACGGACTTGGATTTCCTTCCCCTTCGGTTTGGTAGAAGTCGGGGTAGGTGCGAGAGATGACCGGACCGGTGGGGGTAGATACAACGGTCCTCCTACGAACGGTAGTACTCATTTCAGTTGAAACCCTTTACATGGGAGGGAATTCTTGAGTTGATTTCAGGTTGAACTCAATCAGGGGTTTCTCAGTTTCTGACACTTTGTCCATTAGTGCGAAGAGAGTGACGTTAGTGATCTTAATATCTGTGTTACCGAATCCTTATCCGAAACGGATGATTCCATTGTCAGGCAGCTCATCCTTGTAAACGGCGAAGTCCATTCCATTGGTGAAGGAGAAGATTAACTCTGGGGCAATCATTTTCTACAGGGCAGATTCTGAATGTCAGTCCCGAATTATACTTCCTTTCGTCGTAAAGTTTAGGACGAAAAAGAAAGAGTCCGAACACATTTTCGTTTATCTTATTGTATTTGTGATTTTTAAAAGATATTGTTTATTAGAAGGTTGTTTATTAGCGGGTTCGTTTGTTAGAAACAAAACAATTAAAGGGAAAAGGTTATAGAAAAGGTAAAGGGCCCGATTTAGAATTGGAAAAGAAGAGAAAGTCTTATGCAAGACTTCTCGACTCGAAGGACCGCTCCTAAACTAACTCCTATTGGGGGTCCACCCCACCTCAAAAAAGAGGTAAAAGGATCTTGGAACCTCTCCCTTTAGGGGTGTCAAAACAGTGGCTCCTAAATCCGAGAAGAGTTGGCTATACTCGTTCAAGACGGAAATGAACGTGGTATTCCAACGGAAGAATGATAGTTTGCTCCAGTAGGGACATGGATACACTACCGACTTATGAAAGCAAAATCATCTGATCAAAATGGAGAGAGGAACTGATCCCCAGCGGAGTCGCCAGAAATTGTCGGCATATTTTTAGGTTATGTTGTATTTTTGAATAGGGGTCGCCTACAGAAATTGTCGGTGAATTTTAGATTTTAAATTTTAATTTAAATATATATATATATAATTTAGAAAGTAGTATTTGATTTTGAAAATAATTTTGAGTATAAAAATTTTAAGATATGATATCAAACTGATCTCACATCCCAAATAGTTTATATAAACGAGCACCGCACCACAAACTGTATATCTATCCTGAAGGACAAACACACTGCTTGATGATGGGGCTCGATTAAATAAACTAGAAGATTTGTGACATCCGTTTGGTCTGCGAACTGATTTTATAAGCCGACAAGTTCCCCTGCTTAATATAAAGGAATTAAAGAGGGTTAATATTACCTGGTTCTTAAAGTTCCCTATAAGGGCAAGCCCCTATAGTTAATTACATCTTAAATGACAGGAATCATTTAAGAAAACTCTCGATAATGATCAGTGGTTTTGTTCTCAAGAATTTCAAAGTTTAAGGTTTTTAAAGGATTGAATTTTGGAATTTCAATAGGGAAAGGATCAAATTTAGGACAATTTATTTTGGGAATTCAAGGGAAGAGAAGTAGAAGAAGTTGAGGATCCAAGAAGAATTTTGGCAACTTCCCAAACTATTCTATTATTTGGCTTCGAGTTTAAGAAAATTATTTAATGTTGTAATCCTTCCAGTTTTAATTAATTAGGACTTATGTTTGTATGACATAATCAAAAAAATAGCCTCGAAGATGTCAGGTTTTATGTTGTATCAAGCAACTACCTCGGAGTCCTAAGACCGGTTAGGGCTTAATCTGCATAACATGATTATACAAATGTCTAACGAAAAGTAGAGGAATTATGTTGCACTAGGCAAGCTACCTCGAAGTCCTATGGCTTGGTTATTTAATTCTAAGAAAGGTTTAGCTGGTGTATATCCGAGTTTTGCTGATGATGATGACCGTGCTGCCCACCATGCTCCGTGCTCCTTGTTGTTGCGGAGGTTTAGTTTTAGAAGGTGAAAATCAGGAGATGAGAGAAGTGTTTTGGTTTAGAAATCTTAAAATCCGAATATTTTTAATATTTTAATTAAAACAAATCTTAATGTTGTTTAAATAGAACCGATTAAGATCCCACGTTTCCGTCATCCCGGCACCGTCATTTTCATGGAATTCGCTTAGTCCAAATGAATTTGCTAAACTCAACTGAATGAGTACTACACTTTCTTTTAGACCGTGAGAAATCCCGTTAGCAACACGTGGGTTGCATCATCCGAGGTATTCCCGATCATTCAACGAGACGTTTTAATTTAGTTGTAATTGTAGTTTTGCTGTTTTGTTTGTGATTAAATTTTGAGTTGTTTTATATTTTGGAATGTTATAGCGGTGAATTTTATCATGTGGTGACTTTTAATTTAGTTTTGGTTTCAGTTTTGTGGCTATCCTAAAGGTTTTGGTTTTCATGCAACAGTTGTTTTACCATGCAAGAAAATTAAAATGCAACACATGTAGGTAAATTGCAACAATGTAAAAGCGTACCTGGAGGGTCTTCCCGTCATCCCAAGATACACTTAAAACACATGTTAGAGCATTTAAACATATTTTTATAAGAAATACCTAGGTAAAGCTAAGGGAAAGGGTTTTTGTTGTCTACCAGAATCCTAATCCTATTGCTAGTTATTTCCTATGATGTCTAAGTTGTTGGTTTGGTTTAAGGATGATTTTCTTCACCAAAGAACAATTAAGTTCAGTTATTCTTCTAAAACACCCCATCATATCGAGGAAGTGTTTAAGACGAATCTTAAACATCTTTTCAATACTTCTGGGATTATTTTGAGTTCAAATGAATTTTATTGTATTGGTGAATTAATCATCAAAGGATTTTAATTTTGTTTTGTTTCTTGCTCTGTGAACTTAGGACATTTGAATATCTTATGTGTGGAGTAACACTTCACTCGATGCTTCATTTAAGAGTTATAACAATAAAAGCCTTTTAAGGGCAAAGTAATAAATATTTTAATGATTTAATTTGATTTGATTTAATTATAAAAATTAATTAATGATTATTAAGTTTGGAATAGGTTTCGAGTTATTTTAGATTTAATTTAAATTTTTACACTTTAAGAGATATTATATTTCAAATTATCTTTTCATGTTTTAGATTTACTTATATTGAAAAAAGGTATTAAAATCTTTCACATATTTTGATTTAACTCTTAATGATTTCATTTAGGTTTGTTGTTAAGTGATGTTAATTTAATTTAATTTAATTTCATTTCATTTCATTTAATTTATTTTAATTTAATTTAATTTAATTTAATTTTAATTTAATTTTAATTTAATTTTAATTTAATTTAATTTAATTTAATTTAATTTTAATTTAATTTTAATTTTAGTTTCAATATTTTAAATTTAATTTAATTTAATTGTTAAGGTGTTAATTTAATTTAATTTAAACTTTGACTTGACTTAATTTATTTTAATTTAATTTTACTCCAAGATTTTAAATTTGATTTTAATTATTGGACCATTTAACATTTTAAGCTTTAATTCATTTAAGGGTTATCTACTTTTAATTTTTAATTTATTTAGTTTGGATTATTATTTTAATTTTTAATTAAGAATTAAATATTATTGAAGTGACTTATTTAGGGATTTTTAAATTAAAGAATAAATATCCTCTTAATCCCAATTTCAATATTCTAAATTTTAAATATATTCTTTCCAAAATTTAAATTATTTAATTAATTAAAGTTTCATTTTGATATTTTCAAAGTTTTTAATGGGTTTCTACCCTTTTAATTTTCCTATGTTTCAATCATCCTAGAGAAAATTAAAATCAAATATTTTACCCTCCATTTTGATTAAACCTAAAGTTTTAATTAAGGGTTAAAATTATTTAATTACCTTTATGCCCTTTTAGGCTTATTTATTTTATAACTCACTAAATTGAGCTCAAATGAATTTGAAATTTTTATGTCACCTCACTCACATGTCAATTAAGACATTTGAGGAGAAAATGTGATTTTTCTGAATTTAATTTATTTATATAATTACTTTTAGTGAAAAATAAGGGTTTTCAATGGAATTCAACAAAATGACCAAGGCATGGTTTTTGTCCTTAAAAAAATTATGGGATGTTTCTAATGACCAGAGGACCACATAGACCCATTTTGGTGATTTTTTGAATTACATTTTATTTATTATAATTATTTTGATTTTTAGAGTATTAATTAATTTTCAAAAAAAAATAAAAACTAAAAATAGATTTTATATTTTTCTTAAATTTCTCTGACCTCAAGGAGTCTAGAGAAATAAATTTTATAATTTTCTGATTTTTCTTTGATTTATTAGAATTATTTTAGTGGAAAAAGGTTGAAAATTCATTTTTTACTAATAAAAATTACATTAAGCCTTTAAAATTCAATATCTTATCCTAGGGACATAGGAAAAATATTGGTTTGTTCCTAAGTGATTAGAAGTCAAAATGTGACATTTTTATGATTTTTAATATTTTTGTGATTTTTATTATTTTTTAATTATTAAAATATTAAAATATTGTGAAAAATCAACTTTTTTAGAAAATTCCAATTTTAATTTTCCTGAACTCCCCGATATCGGAGAAGCTCCAAAACCATTTTTGTGAATTTTTTGAAAAGTATTTTTGGAGTTATGAATTTTAAAATTTCATTTTGCTTGTGAGGCTTAATCGATCCATTTGGTGGGTGTCGGCGAATTTTTAATTTAATTTAAATAAATAATTTGAAAAGTAGTATTTTATTTTGAAAATAATTTTAAATTTGAAAATTTTAAAATATGAAATCAAACTGATCTCACATCCAGAATAGTTTATATAAACGAGCGCCGCACCATGAACCGTGTATCTATCCCGAAGAATGAGACACACTTGCTTGATAATGGAGCTCGATTAAATAAACTAGAAAGGTTTATGACATCCGTTTGGTCCGCGAACCAATTTTATAAGCCGACGAGTTCCCCGCTTAATATAAATGAATTAAGCGGGGTTTATATTACCTGGGTTCTTAAAGTTCCCTATAAGGGCGAAGCCCCTATAGTTAATTACATCTTAAGTGACGGGAATCACCTAAGAAAACTCTCGATAATAATCGATAATTGCTGCTCTCGAGAATTTCAAAGTTTAAGTTTTCGAAAGGATTGAATTTTTGAAATTTCAAAAGGGATTAGCTCGAATTTGGAACATTTTATTTTTGGAAATTCAAAGGAAGAAAAGTAGGAGAAATTACGGATCCGAAGCGGACTTCGATAATTTCCCGACTATCCTATTATTTGGCTTGGATTTAGGAAAGTCCTAATGTTTATTTAATTTTTTAATCTTGCCAATTTTAGTTAATTAGGGCTTATATTTATATGATAGAATCATACAAATTGCACTAGAAGATATGAGGGTTTATGTCGTATCGGACGACTACCTCGGAATCTAAGACCGGTTAGGGCTTAATTTGCAATACGAAATGCACTAACGAAGAGTTGAGGATTTATGTTGCACTAGGCGAACTACCTCGAAGTCCTATGGCTTTGTTATTTAATTCTAAGAAAGTTTTGTTGATGTAGGTTCGAGTTTCTGCGACGACGATGGCCGTGCTTGCCCACCATGCTCCAAGCTCCTTGTTGTTGCAGAGGTTTAGTTTTAGAAATCATAAATCAAGAGATGAGAGAAGTGTTACGGCTTAGAGAAGTCTTAATTTCCAAGTGTTTTTTGTGTTTTAATTAAAACAAATCTTAAAGTTGATTATAACGACACCGGTTAAGATCCCACGGTTCCATCCTTCGGCATCATTATTTTTATTGGATTCACTTAGTCCAGATGAATTTGCTAAACTCAGCTGAATGAGTTCCAAACTTTCATTTAGATAGTGGGAAATCCCATTAGCAACTCGTAGGTTACATCATCTGAGGTATTCCATATCATCCAACAAGATGATTTAATTTAGTTGTAATTGTAGTTTTGTGTTACGTTTGTGATTAAATTTTGAGTTGTCTTATATTTTGAAATGTTGTGGAGGTGAATTTTATCTTGTAGTGTCTTTTATTTTAATTTTGGGTTTCGGTTTTGGTTTACGTCCTAAAGGTGTAGGTTTTCATGCAACTGTTGTTTATCATGCAAGAAAAATAAAGTGCTTTTGCAATAAAATAAGCTGCAATAAAATAAAAGCGTACATGGAGGGTCTTCCCGTCATCCCAAGCTGCACTTAAAACACAGTTAGAATATTTAAGCAAGTTCCTAGGTAAAGCTAAAGGAAAGGTTTATGGTTTTCTACCAAATTCCTAATCCTATAGCTAGTCATTTCCTATGACGTCTAGGTTCTTTGCGTTTTTAGTTTGAAGACGATTTTCTTCATCGAAGAACGATTAAGTTCGATTGTTCTTATCAACATCCTATCATATTGAGGAAGTGCTTAGGAGAGATCCCAAACATCTTTTCAATATTTCTAGGATTGTTTTAAGTCCAAATGAATTTAATTGTGTAAATGAATCGATCGTCCGAGGTTTTCAAGTTTTGTTAACTTGCTCAGTGAACTAGAACATTTGAATGTCCTATAAGTGAAGTAACATTTCATTTTAATGTTCTATTTAGGAGTTATGATAACTAAAGCTCCTAAGGGTAAAATGATATTTAATGATTTGTGATTCAAATTTAAGTTCAAATTAATGATTTAAGTTTGGAATAGTGTTCAGGTTATCTTAGATTTATTTTTGGGTTCTTTATGCCTTAGGTGATGTTATTTAATTCAACTTAATTTAATTTAATTTAATTTAATTTAATTTGTTTCAGTTTAATTTAGTTTGATTTGATTTAATTTAATTCAATTCAATTTATTTGATTTAATTTCTTAATCTAATTTAATTTAATTTTAATTTAATTTAATTTAATTTAATTTAATTTAATTTAATTAATTTATTTAATTTTATTTAATTTAATTTAATTTAATTTTATTTATTTAATTTAATGTATTTAATTCATTTAATTTAATTTAATTTGTTTATTTAATTTAATTTAATTTTAATTTAATTTAATTCAACTTTTAATCTTAATTTAATTTAATTTAATTGAAAATTTTTGAAAGAGTTTAATGATTTAATTTTAGTTTAATGATTAAGTTTTTTAATATTTTAAATTTGAGTTATCATTTTAATTAAGAGTTGAGTATTAATGAGATGATTAATTTAGGGATTTTTAAATTAAAGAATAAATCTCTTCCTAATAATATCCACTATTTTAATAATTCCAAATTTATTATTCTTCCAAATTCAATTAATTATTTAATTAAAGTTTAATCATTTTAAATTGCTTAATGGGTGTCTACCCTTTAATTATTTAATTTCAATCATCCAAATCAGATTAGGATCAAATATTTTACTTGTTAATTTTTATTAAACCTAAAGTTTTAATTAAGGGTTAAAATTTTAATTACCATTTTGCCCGTTAAGCCTAATAATTTCATAACTCACTAAATTGAACTCAAATGAACTTGAAATTTTTATGTGACTTCATTTATGTGTCAATAAAGACATGAGAGGAGAAAATGTGATTTTCCTGTATTTAATCTATTTATATAATTATTTTTAGTAGAAAATAGAAATTTCCAAGGAAAATTCAATAATATGACCAAGGGAAAGTTTCTGTCCTTAAGAAAATTAGGGGACATTCCTAGTGACCAGAGGACCACTTGGACCAAATTTTGTAATTTTTTGAATTATACTTTATTTATTAGAATTATTCTAAGTTTTGGAGTATTAATTAATTTAAAAATAAAATAAATGTTGAAAAATAAATTTTATAATTTTTAAAATTCTCTCTGATATCAAGGATTCCAGAGAACCAAACTTTACAATTTTCTGATTTTTCTTTGATTTATTATAATGATTTTGGTGAAAATGCTAGAAAATACATTTTTTTTTAATTTTAAAATTACTCTAGAGCTTTAAAAATTAATATCTCACTAAATAGACCTAGGAAAAATATGGGACTTGTTCCTAAGTGATTGAAATTCAAAATATGACATTTTGGTGAATTTTATTATTTTTGTGATTTTTATTATTTTTTAATTATTAAAAATATTAAAATAATATTAAAAATCAACTTTTTTAGAAAATTGAAATTTTAATTTTTTTAAACTCCCCTGATATCAGAGAGACTCCAAAACCAATTTGGTGAATTTTTGAAAGATATTTTGAAAGTTATGAATTTTTAAAATTTAAAATGACTAAGTGGCTTAATTAACCTGATTAGTGGGACTAACCGAAGTCCAATTGACCTCAAATTTTTATGATGGGTTCCTCTGATCCTAAAGGTCAGTGGAGAATTGATTTCAAGTCAATTTGATCTATGGTTAACTCTAATTAATTAGAAACCTATTTTGGGTGTTTAAGCCGATTAGGGTTAATCTAAGTGAATTAACTCAAATCCTATTTTTCCTAGGGTTCTCTGGTCATAAGGAACATCACCAAATTTTCCTAGAATTTATTTCACAACATGCTAATTTTTGAAATTAAAATACTTAAATCAGCAACATGCATTTGAAAAATCAATAACTTTTCACGGAGATGGCCTCGACCTTGGAAAATTCAGGGAATGTCCCTAAGTTCGGAGGCTTCAAAAGCCCTATAGTCTCATGCCATGGTGAATTGTATACATGCATGGAGAATTAAAACAATGCAGGGAGTAAATAATTAATTAAAAATAAAATACTGGACAAAATTAATTAATTTCTTTTCCACATTATTCTCCTCTGTTCACTGAGCAAGAGGGTATTTTTATTTTATTTTTATGATTTTCCTACACAAAGATATGAATTTTCAAAGTTTAGGGAATTTAAATAAATAGGAAAATACCCTATTTTTCTATTTATCCACGCGGCGCCGCGTCGAGCCTCGGCGACTCCGAAGGGCCGCGTGGCGCGCTCCTATTCGACGCCGCCGCTTGAGTCGGCGCTCCGGGACCCGCTGTATCGCTCCGTCTTCCGGTCCGACGCGATCCCGGCCGTCCGTCCGCGCGTGTATTAAATGGACGGCATCCGTTCATCGTCCCCAAGTGTCCTCGCCCGAGAGCCGTCCACACTAAATCCTTAATATCTCACTCGATACTCGATGGATTTTCATGTTCTTATACTACTATGGATTCGTCTTGAAGAGACGAACACATCTATACGGTTATCATGCATTGAAATTAAAGCATTTGAAATGGAGAATCTCCGAAGCTCGGGATGAAGAATTAACTCATACCTTAGCTGCGAGAGGTGAAGCCTCGATCGGAGATGCTTGGCACGTTCGTTGGAGATGCGGGAGGCTAGGGATGAAGCACAGGGATGTGGTGAATTGCACAGGTGTGATTTCCACCAAAGCCGATCACAACCTTTGGAGTACGGAACAAGCTGGGTGACTCGGAGATGGGGCTTTTCTTTGGTGGACACCTTCCCTTGGTGCAGTGCGGGTGTAGGACCAATCGATTTGGGGATTGGTCCACTGTGGAGAAGTGTCCTGGTTTTGGGTGAAATTTCGACTACGAAATTGAGCTCGCGGAGAAGAAATGGCGGGGGGATCTCACCGGGGATCAAGTGCTCGTGTGTGGGGAGGAGTACGGAACAATTTTGGCGAGTTTCGGTAAGGTACGGTTCGGCACCTCTCATGGCCGAGAAGGTGAGGGGTTTAAATAGGAGATGTTGGAGGGCCTCCCGTGGGGAGTTGAGGGTCGGGATCAGTCGCTCTTGGCATGTGAAGAACGGCCATGGTGGCCATTTGGAGTGGGGCGGCTCGGCGGGATGGAATTTCAAAGCTTGGCTTCTCCCGAGGTTTCGGGCATGGTGTTTTCCGGCGGCCAGGTGGCCGGCCGGCCGAGCATGGGTCACCCTCGAGGTCGGGTGGGTCGAGTTGCCATGGAGTGGTGAAGTCTCCATCCATGGTGAGGTGGCTAAGCATGGTTTAGTGTGTGACATGCTTAAGGTAAAAAAAGGTTAAAGGAGGTTTAAGAAAGAACCCCCTCTTCTTGCCATAAATGGACTAATGACAAGTCGAAAGCCCTCATGGCTTCATGTGGCTTGAGAATGGCTTGTTCATGGCTCCATTTGGCTTGGGAAAAGGTTGGGTCGATTTCATAAAAATGGGTTTTAAGAATTTTGGATATTTTGGTGTGAATTTGTATGGGGCTTGATTTGGAATTGTTTGATGATGGAATTATAACTTAGGGAATGGCTTTGATTAAATGGATGGCAAATGGAAATGTCATGTGGGCTTTAGGGCCAATTTGGGCTTTTATATTTGGTGGAAATGGGCTTTTAGGGAGGTTTTAGGGAAGTGGGCTTTTAAATTTAAAATGGATTTTGGGATGAGATTTTGGTAAAGGCTTGGGCCAAATAATTGTTGAGTTTGGTTTAGGGATGCTTCATGAGTGGTTTGAAACAAGTTTGAGGTGATTTGGGTTTGAATTGGTTTGAATTTGGGTTTAATTGGTAAGTGGGCTAAGGTGGGTCAAATTGGGTAGATTTGGGCCAATGTTGGGCTAGAGTTGAAATTGATGTAAAATTAATGTTGGGAAATGTTTATGGGAGTGTTTCAAAGAGGTTTTGGCTTTGGTTAGGTTTTGATTTTGGGGATTTGGGCTCATTTGGGCTAGGTTTGGGTTTAGGTCGAAAATGGGCCTTTTAGCTTTGGGTTAAATTTGAGTGGGGTTTGGACCAAAGTTTTGGGCAAATCATGTTAGTGTTTTGTTTATGGGGATGTCAAGGAAGGTTTAGAAAAGATTTGGGGTTAATTGGAGTTGAATTGGGTGAGTTTGGGTTAGGTTTGGGTCATAGGTCCAAATTGGGCTTTAAGGCCAAAAGTGAAATTGGATCCCAATGTCAATCAAATTGGGCTTGTATTTGGTCTAGATTGGTGTTGGGGATGTTGAATTGAAGTTTAGAATTGAATTGGACCAAAATTGGGGTCAATTGGGTAGATTTGGTTTGACATTGGGTTTACTTTGGGTTAAAATGGGTCAAATTGGGGGTTTTGATAAAAGTGGGGTAAATTGACAAAATTGGCCCATGGTGTAGTTGAACAAAATGAAATTGGGAATATTTGGGATTTTCTGGAATTTTCTGGGAATTTTCTGAATTTTTGGATTTTTGGGTCGAAAGGGGTATTTTGGGTATTTGGAAGGTATTGGGGGGTATTTTTGGAATTTTTGGCATTTTTGGGCATGGATGACCAATTTGAGTGATGTGGAAATGTTTGGGATTGATTTTGGAGAATTTTGGGTGATTTGGAAATTTTTGAGAAATTTGGGCTATTCAGGGCTTTGGGTAGGTTGGCGGGTGTAGGGTCCCTGGGGTCAAAAATTAAAAATTTGGAAAATTGAAGATTGGGTGAATGTAAGTGGAATAAAATCATTTTTGTTGAGCCATGAAGCCATATCAAGCCCACATGAGCCATGAAGGGACTCATTTGAGGCATTCACCATGTTGTTCCTAACCTCTTGCGCGAGGGCTTAGGGGTTAAGGACCATCCATGTGAATCACCTACATGAGTCGGGAGATCAAGTCGGGTATGGGTGTGTTTTTAGGAGGTGTGTGAAAGTGTAGTGTGTAGGTGTAGTGTGTGTGCAAGTCGACCCTTCACCGGACCGGAGCCGCCTGGGGCGATCCTAAGGCCGAAGAGTCCTATAGGAACTCATCCTTTAAACTTCCACATTTGATTTCAACCCTCTAGGTGATTAGGGGTCTATAGTCGAGTTTGTGGAGTTTGCGGGGAGTTTAGAAGGGGTTTGAATTTCTAAAAGGTGGGTCCCGATTCTAGTCCTCTAAGATAGTCGAAGGAAAAGCTGAGGCTAGATCCTGAAGTACTTAAAGAGAAGAGGAGAAGACCTCATCAAAAATGAGGTCAACAAATGGACCCTCGATAGGTGTGGTGAGCTGACGGAGCACACCGCACGTATTGGTGTTGACCGAAGCGATCAACAAAACCAACACGGATGTCCAAGTAACAAACCTAGGACGAAGTAGAAGAATTTCCGTGGGGAGTGTCGAGTATTTCTCTAGAGCCGGAGATTCTTGAACTCTCGGCTGGGAAAAGAAAAGGAGGTGAATCCCGAACCACATGATGCGGGAGAATTTCGATTTAGATTTTATTTTGTTTCATGTTCGAGTCATGATGTTGTGAGTTTAGATTTCGATTTGGAGTTTCAATTTAGATTGAGGTTTGTCGAGATTGATTTGAAGGGATTTGATTTGAAATAAAAATTGGAATTTTGAAGTTTTAGACGTAACATCTTCAACCCCAAAAGAAGATCGAATCGATTGGATTGGATCATTACAATGAGGAAAGATCTCAGAGTAATGCGGTATTGGTCGTAAGATCCTTAACCTCAAGAGTTTGATTTGATGTATTTCATTGCGATAGGGGAAGAATCCTAAAGCAGTGCAGTCTCGGATGTAAAATCCTCGACCTCAGGAGTTTGAATTTGATGTATTTCAGTGCAGTAGGAAGAGAATCCTAAAGCGGTGCGGTCTTGGATGTAAAATCCTCGACCCAAAAGTTTGAATTTGATGTATTTCGGTGCGGTAGGAAGAGAATCCTAAAGCGATGCGGTCTTGGATGTAAAATCCTCGACCCAAGAGTTTGAATTTGATGTATTTCGGTGCAATAGGAAGAGAATCCTAAAGCGAGTGCGATCTTGGATGTAAAATCCTCGACCCAAAAGTTTGGATTTGATGTATTTCGGTGCAATAGGAAGAGAATCCTAAGCGGTGCGATCTTGGATGTAAAATCCTCGACCCAAAAGTTTGAATTTGATGTATTTCGGTGTAATAGGAAGAGAATCCTAAAGCGATGCGATCTTGGATGTAAAATCCTCGACCCGAGAGTTTGAATTTGATGTATTTCGAGTGCAATAGGAAAAGAATCCTAAAGCGAGTGCGATCTTGGATGTAAAATCCTCGACCCAAAGGTTTGAATTGATGTATTTCGGTGCGGTAGGAAGAAAATCCTAAAGCGAGTGCGGTCTTGGATGTAAAATCCCCGACCCAAAAAGGTTTGAATTGATGTATTTCGGTGCGATAGGAAGAGAATCCTAAAGCGAGTGCGGTCTTGGATGTAAAATCCTCGACCCAAAGGTTTGAATTGATGTATTTCAGTGCAGTAGGAAGAAAATCCTAAAGCAGTGCAGTCTTGGATGTAAAATCCTCGACCCAAAAAGGTTTGAATTGATGTATTTCAGTGCAGTAGGAAGAAAATCCTAAAGCAGTGCAGTCTTGGATGTAAAATCCTCGACCCAAAAAGGTTTGAATTGATGTATTTCAGTGCAATAGGAAGAGAATCCTAAAGCGGTGCAGTCTTGGATGTAAAATCCTCGACCCAAGAGTTTGAATTGATGTATTTCGGTGCAATAGGAAGAGAATCCTAAAGCGGTGCGGTCTTGGATGTAAAATCCTCGACCCAAGAGTTTGAATTGATGTATTTCGGTGCAATAGGAAGAGAATCCTAAAGCGGTACGAGTCTTGGATGTAAAATCCTCGACCCAAAAGTTTGAATTGATGTATTTCGAGTGCAATAGGAAGAGAATCCTAAAGCGGTGCGGTCTTGGATGTAAAATCCTCGACCCAAAAGTTTGAATTTGATGTGATGTTTGATGTGAGATCCGGAAAGATCGAATTTGAAATTTGATTGAGATTTGATTTAAGATCCGGAAGATCGAAATTGAGATTTGATAGAGATTTGGAATGCTGGAAAGATTGAATTTGAAATTTGGAAGGATGAGTTTGAACTACTATTGAAATTTGATTTAAGATTTGATTTGAAATTTGGAAGATCAAATTTGAAGTTTGATCGAGATTGGATTCGAAATTTGATTGAGAATTTGATTTGAGATTTGGAAGATCGAATTTGAAATTTGATTGAGATTTGATTTGAAATTTGGAAAGATTGAATTTGAAATTTGATTGAGATTTGATTTGGAAAAGAAAACAAGGAAAACTTTATTATCAGGATTTTATTTATTTTAGCACATTTTATTATTTTTGGGTTCGGACCCAGTCATAAGTAATCACTTCACTCGTGCTTCTAGGGATGGAAAGTTCATTCCTTCGAAACATCAGGTAGCGTAATACTTTTTCAAGTATCGTCCATTGATCGGAAGCATATGTCGTTCTCCACGGCAATTCACTAGTTGGTAGGAGCCTCCTGAGTAGATCGCCTCGACTACAAATGGTCCTTCCCAAGTGGGTTCAAATTTTCCTCCTATCTTGCGGTGTGCAAGAATAGGTCTCTTGAGAACGAGAACTAGATCACCAACTTTGAAGGTTCTTGGGCGGACCAGTTTATCATGAGCCTGAATCATCTTAGCTTGGTATAATTCTAAATTCTGTTGCGCTGCAAGTCTTTTCCCTTCCAGGCTCTCTAATTCTTCGAGTCGTAATTTGGCGTTCTCTTCGTTGTGATTTTATTTGCAAGCTGCAATTACGAGTGAAGGGAGCTGAACCTCTAAAGGTAACATCTTGCCTCGGACCCATACACCGGAGCGTAAGGTGTAGCTTGCGTAGGAGTTCGAAGGTTGTCCGAGTAAGCCCATAAGGCTTCTAACAACTTCTCGTGCCAATTTCTCTTATTGTCGTCTAAAGTCTTCTTTAAAATTTGAACAAGAGTTTTATTAAAAGCCTCGGCTAGGCCGTTTGCTCTTGGGTAGTAAATTGTTGAATATCGCCGATCGATTCCGTGTCTCCGACAAAATTGTTGATTTGTGTGCTTCGAATGCTGACCCATTATCCGAGATGATCTCGCGCGGCACCCCGAAACGGTAAACAACTTGGTTCTTGAAAAATTGTAGTACGTGATGTGCTTTCACTTCTCTTAGTGGGACCGCTCTCGCCCACTTGGAAAAGTAATCTGTAGCTGCAAGAATGAAGCGATGTCCTTTTGACGATGGCGGTTCTATTGGACCAACTATATCCGTGCCCCAACATTCAAATGGCCACGATGCAATTGTCGGATGTAGCACATTTGGAGGTTGGTGTAGAACCACTCCGTGCACTTGGCATTGAAGACAGCCCTTGGCGATTTTCATGCAGTCGGTCATCATCAAGGGCCAGTAATATCCTAGTCTTTTAATTTTCATTTTCATCTTCGGACCCGACTGGTGAGCGCCACAGAGTCCTGAATGGACTTCCTTAACAATTTCACGGGCTTCGGACCCGCTTAGGCACCTTAGCCACATTTGATCGAAAGACCTTCGTATAATGTGTTGTTTATTAATGCGTAGGACGGAGTTCTTTTCTTGATCCGATGGGCTAACGACCTATCCTCCGGTAGTTTTCCTGTTTGTAAGTAGTTCATTAATGGCTGCCGCCAATCTCCTGTGTTTTTACATCATCGTTGCAGCTGATCCTTTTTCCTTTTCGATTTGTGTATCGTGTACATGTCAAGCTGTGATAGGACCTGGCGTCCGTGAGTCGACACTTCCACCGATTCATCTTGCAAACAGGCAAATTCTTTTGCGAGACGAGCTAGCGCATCCGCTAAAGCGTTTTCTTTTCTGGGGATTTTATAAATTGTCACATTTGGAATCTGTTCCAACAGCTGTATGGCATACTGGAAGTATTGTTCGAGTCTTGGTTTTAAAATTACGTACTTGTCCGCGATCCGTTGAATGATTAGCTGTGAATCCTCATAGATGTTGATGTCCGTTATCCCCATTTGAATGGTTAATTCCAGTCTCGTTATGAGGGCTTCGTATTCCGCTTCGTTGTTTGTACATGGTTACGTCGAGTGGTAGGAGTATCTTAACATCCCCCGCTCCGGTGTTTTAAAGATTAGCCCGATTCCTGCCTTACAGGCACTATCACTTGCGATTCTTCGTCTTTGTGCGGTGAAGATGCTCCGTCGAAATATAATTCCCAACGTCGATCATCAAGGTCTTCTAGATTCATTATTTGTTCATCTGGCAGATCGTCATTGAGAGGAGATTCTGCCGGCAAAGGGTGTGCTGCAAGGAAGTCTGCTAAGGCTTGTCCCTTTACGGCACGAAGAGGCACGAAAGTTATATCAAATTGCAATAATATCATCGACCATCTGGCAAGTCTGCCGGAAAGCGTTGGACGAGTCATCAAGTATTGCAATGGATTAAACTTCGAGATCGGGTTGACCTTATGAGAAAGCATGTAATGCCCGAGCTTTTGAGCGGCGAAGATCGAGGCCAAACAATGCTTTTCAATTGCGGGATACCTTATTTCCGTCGGCGATAAACGACGGCTTAAGTAGTAAAGAGCATTTTCTTTACCCTCATCATTGACACAGGCTAACGAGGCTCAGAGAGAGTCGTCTAAAGCTGCGGTATAAAGTATTAGCGGTCTACACGAGGCCGAGGCTGCTAAGACGGGAGGTGTCATTAAATATTGTTTAATGTCCTCGAAGGCCTTACGGCATTTCTCTTCCCAAATAAATTTGGCGTCCTTTTTAACTAGTGCGAGAAAGGTCGACACCTACCCGACGAGTTTGAGATAAAGCGTCGAAGATATGCCGACTTCCCTTGAAAAGATCGTAGTTGTTTTAAGGTTTTGGGAGGCGGCATTTCTAAGATGGCTTTTATCTTCTCCGGATCGATTTCAATTCCACGATGTCGGACAACGAATCCTAAGAATTTCCGGAGGTGACGCCGAAGGCGCATTTTAAGGGATTCATCTTAAGGTTAAATTGTCTTAATCGTTCGAAAATAATTCTCAAATCATACAAGTGGTTGTCCTTTACTTTGCTTTTGATGACCACATCGTCCACGTAGCATTCAACTTGATTGTGGATGAGATCATCAAAAATTCTTGTCATTGCTCTTTGGTAGGTTGCTCCTGCGTTCTTCAGTCCGAATGGCATCACTGTGTAGCAAAATACTCCGATCGGCGTTCTGAATGCTCGTAAGCTTTTCATCTTCCGGAGCCATTTTTATTTGGTTGTATCCCGAAGATCCATCCATGAATGAGAATATTTCGTGTGTTGAAGCGATGTCGATCATTAATTCCGGGATCGGTAGAGGAAATTCATCTTTTGGACATGCTTTGTTTAAATCTCCGAAATCCACACAAATTCCGATCCGACCATTCTTCTTTCGATCGGGACTACATTGGCTAGCCGAGTTGGGTATTGTTCTTCACGGACAAATTTAGCGTCTATTAGCTTCTTAACTTCGAGCTATGACTTGTTGTTCGATTTCTAGACGCATTCTTCCGGGACCTTGTCGATCGGAACGAGTAGGGTCCACTCCTAGTTTATGGACTGCGACCTCTGGAGCTAAACTCGGCATCTCATTGTAGCTCCAAGCAAAACAGTCTTTAAATTCCATTAATAACTTGATTATTTCTTTGGAGTCTTCTTTATTGAGTAAAGAGCTAACAAAGGTAGGTCTAGGCTCTTCGCTAGTACCTAAGTTAACTTCTATTAACTCATCTATTGTAGATTTGATTTCTTCTTCGAATTCTGGTGGAGCGTCTCCAATTTGTAAATCTTCGAGTTCGTCCGTAGTTTCCATGCAGTTTTCATTAGACCACGAGGTGATAACCAAGCAAAATTCGGTATCATCAGTCGATCCTACCGTGCCGAATCCGAGACCATGTTTTGAGTTGGGTAAACGACCGGAGTTATTCCATAAATTTTCAAAACGTTGTGATTGACCTTTTGTCCATTGTCGAGGTAAGAAACCACGTTGAATTAAATTTTGAACACAGGGAGAGTACCACTCAAAAGGCAATTCCATTAATTCTGATGAAGTAGCATCTTCAAATTGTACATTATTTTCAGTTTTGGAGGAAGAAGCACCACGGTAGAATTTGATTGGTTTTGCACCACCGCTACGTACCTCCTTGACCTCCATACCCTCGATCTTATTAGAACGGATCGGGGTCAGGGTCATAGTATGTACATAGTGGTTAATCTTCTCGTACATCGATTTATATTCTTCGTTTCTTTCATCTTCGATAGGGATTTTGAATTGCGGCTTCTTTCGACTTATTGTCGTCGCTTCTTGTTTGATTTCTCTTTCTTCTTCGGAACTATCTTCCCAATCGACATTGATGGTTGGTTTCCTCCGTCCAATTGTCCTAATGTCTCTACCACGACCTCGTCCCCGGCCTCGACCTCGGATGCGAGTTGTGGAGAAACCTTCACCATCTCGCCGTAAGGGAGTGGTGAGTGATCGTTGGACTAGAACTTCGGGTTCTTCGTTGTCCCGAACTTTCTTTGCTTCATTTGTTATGGTATCTCCGGAGAAGATCGTTTTCTTCGGTGGTGCATAATAAGTCGCATCCTCGTGGATTCCAATTTCATGTACGGAGAATGGTTGTAAGTCACCTTTGATGCACTCGTTCCCCTCCATCGTAGTATTTGATGCACCGATGTAGAGATGATGGTACCATCCCGTTTTCATGTATCCATGGTCGGCCCAAGTAGAGCGTTGAAT
The DNA here is from genome assembly GCA_022702705.1 of Papilionanthe hookeriana x Papilionanthe teres. NCBI lineage: Eukaryota > Viridiplantae > Streptophyta > Magnoliopsida > Asparagales > Orchidaceae > Papilionanthe > Papilionanthe hookeriana x Papilionanthe teres. Next base: position 105,300,636 of record CM040428.1, on the reverse strand, counting down.
GACGTTTCGAATCAATTATGTGAAATTTCGCGGTTGTCTTTGCTAAGTCACCGGTCTTCATCGGTAGCGTTATTGAGCGAGGGCTCTTTCTCCTTTACGGTTGAATCCTCTTAATAACATTTTGTACGCCTCGAGCTCGCGAGCATCAATTTCCAAGTATGCTTAGCGTTCGAAGATTCATTATATTGATTGATGCTCCCGGATCCACCAATACTGCGGAGAGTGTAAATTTTCCAATTGTAATCGAAATGTACAACGGTCGGTTGTGATCTCGCATTCCAAGTAGTAGGTCATCGTCCGTGAAGGTAACACCTCGTTGTTCCTTTAACGAGCAAACCTCATCTAAGGACTCTCCGGCCATTTGAGCTAAGCAAATTTCTGGATCGAAGTAAGGCCTTGATCGGAGCTTCTCTCATCTCCTTTGATAAGATGAGAGCGTCGTAGATGCTCGGTTTGGTCGGTAGTTTCCTAAGATGGGCTAGCACGTTGTAGTCCACTTTGTTTTCATGTGTCTCGCTTCTTCTCGAATGGGTATTTCTTCTGTCGGGTTGGTTCTTCATGAACAACCAACTGCTTCCCTTTGTCTTTTGGACCCATTCTCGGAGGTAGAACTTTTCCACTCCTTAAGTTGACTTCTGTAATTTCTTCTGAATCTATTGTTGAGCTCGCCGGTGTCTCTTCTTGAATCGGAATGACAGGCCCTTCCGGATTAGCCGCAGTGCGAAGGCTCTAACTCTATCGTGACTGGAGCTCCTCGAAACTCACAGATAGATTCGTTGCTTGTTGAACTCTCATAGCCTCCTTGATGGATGTCTTCTTCGTTATTTTGCTTGTCGAGATCGTGTATGATTTGAGAATTGTCGTTGGTATCGAAATCGATATCCGGATTATCGTTAGTTACGTAATCGTTAGAAACGAGTCAAACGTAGCCAACGCCATCACCCTTATCATTATATGATCCCACCGAAGTGAGCGGATAATAATACGAGTCAAGGGTTCGAGGGATTTCTCCCGAATCGGAAACAACTATCCTAGGATAAGCGGCCCCTAGTCCAGGCTTAGGTGCCTCGGTCTTCTCTTCTTCGTCAATTTTCTTCTTTTCTTCAATCGTCTCCTGTTGAGGTGGTTCTTCTATCGCAAGTGATAGTACCGGCTTAACAGGTTTCAAACTCTGAATTGAAGCTCGTACCGAAGCGGTTTGGATACTGTCTAAAATCTTTTTCGAAGACCTCTTCCAAGCGGTAGTCCATCCATCGTCAGTCGTATAGGGATCTATCGGAATGATGGGATCAGTCGAGACAACATTGACGGAACCTCCTTTCTGGGGTTCCTTCATGTACTCCTTCGGGATCGTTATATTCCCTTTTCGCAGGTTGTCATTAAGCCAACTTTTGAAGGTAATGCAATCTTCTATCTTGTGCCCAAGCATCTGGTGGTAAGGGCAAAAGTTGGGATCACCTTTCTTGTTGACCTCTTCTGGTCTTTTAGAGCTCCGGCAGTCGGAAATCCGGAGTCTTCATCGGACTACGGAACATTTTTAGCACTTGCTTCATTCTTGAATGGATATTCTCCGCTCAAAAGCTCCCTTAATGTACATTGCGGGCGAGGCGGTTGTTCATCTTGCGGAGATGACCGATAGTCCGGGTCGGGGTTGCTGGTAATTCGCAGTGGTTGCTCTGCGGCCGTTCGGTGGTATTTGCATCGGTTGCTTGCCTTTGTCAATCGTCTGCGACGATCCCGGATTTCTTTTCAAAAGTCTTTACTGAGGCTTTTGTTTATCTGTTTTATCGGTGAAACTTAATTGCTTTGCCTCCTCTTGCAAGCTTCCGGCCTTGCTTAACAACTTCTCAAAAGTCTTAATAGTGAATCCCTTGAGGAGAAGTGCTATCGGGCCGTGAATGCTTTTAAGTAAAATGCCGACTGCGTGTTGTTCTTGCAGTTGTGGTTCACACTTCATACTTAAGTTCCTCCATCGAAGTATGTAATCCACCAAAGTTTCATTCGGCTTCGCTTCTCTACCACTAAATCACCTATAGTGATGTGGTGTTGAGCTCCGGCGAATCGCTTGATGAAGAGGTTCTCTAGCTGCGAGAATGTCTTTACCGAACCATTTGGTAATTCGCATACCGATCGAAGGCGATTCTCGACGGATCGCCGACGAACTGTCGGAAGAGTAATGCATCGCTCCCGCCGGCATTGCAACAAGCGGCACGAAAGTGTGCCACATGCTCGTCGGGGGTTCCGGTTCCGTCGAAGGTCTTGAACGGAGGTGGCACGAAGCCTTTCGGGTATTGGACGGCGTCGAATTCTTCGGGTAAGGTCTACCCGTCCGAATGGATGTCCCGCTCTTCGATTGTGCTAAGGCCTCTCGCACCTGCTGTTCTACCAAGTTCTTGATATCCTTTTCGGGAATCATACTTTGTGTTGTATCCTTTTCGGTGATCATCCCCATTGACGGACGTAATCTCCTTTCCTCCGTCTACAATGTGAATGACCTCTGGGGGTGTTTCCCTTTGTGGTTGTACTTGACTCTGGAGAGTGGCCAGAGCTACGGCCATCTCTTCCATCCTCTTCGCCATTTGAGCGATCGTATCATCTTTCTCTTGAAGCTGCTTCCTCATCAGTTCTGGCTCCTCTCTTCTGCGTGCTGCAGGAGCACCTTGCGAGGCCGATGAAGCTCGTGTCTCAACCATGTTGATTTCGCGTATTCGTCGTCCATGAATTCCGATGAATCAATCTCGTCTCCGAACTTTTCTTCTCTTTCTTTTGCCAACCGTCGGATATCGGTTCTCAACTTTTCCATGGCATCTTCTAGCGGGGCTTTCTGTGTGTCTTCGTGGTTGTCGTGCGATAGTTGCCGGGTCCCCTTCTCACGAGTCCCCTTTATCGCGGTAGCACTTTCTTCAGATTCAAGTCTCCTGGCGAGACTTTCTTTCTCGGGTTGTTGTTTCGATCTCAGTCGCCGCGTAGTGGGACGCCATACCATCCTTTTGGCGGCGAAGGTCCAGGACCGGATGGTCCGTCGGCCAAATGCCGGAAGGTGGTATCCTCCCTAATCTGTAATCCCGAGACGACAACGGGCGGACTAGCCTTCATTCTTTTACTTGGCTTTTCTGCCATGATGGCGGGTTCTACTCGGGGCCCAAGACGGGATTTGACTGGCACCCGCCCTATCCTTCGTAGAATTTCTGATACGGGGCAGTTTTCCTTCTTCGCTAACTTTTCTACCAAAGTTTGCAGTCGAGCAAACGGCGTAGTTCTAGTTCTTCTCTTGCGGCTTTCGTTGTAATATGCGGGCTGTGGTAATGTGGCAGCAATCTTGCGAATATTTTCTTCATCTTCGCGGCGGAGAGGGGATGAAATCCGCTTCCTCCCAAGAGTGGTATGTATTCGAGCGACGGTGTATATTCGGGCGGTTACGGAATTTCTTCTAGGAAAGCAATTTCGGCGGCCACAGCTTCTTTAGCGATCCTTCTATTTCGTTTCTTCTGCGGGTCTTTGTTAGTGACGGAATCCTTGAGCTGGACCCGATCTCGAAAACGAAGGTCTTACGAGAAGATCCGTACCCTCCACGGTAACGGGTCCATCATAATTCCGGATTTCTTTCCCCTTTGATTTGGCAAAAGTCGGGGTAGGTGCAGAAACAACTAGACCAGTGGGGGTAGAAAGAACAGTCCTCCTGCAGGCAACAGCATTCCTCTTAGTCGGGATCCTTTGCAGAGGAGGGAATTCTTGGGTTGACCTAAGGTTGAACTCAAGCAGCGGCTCTTCAGCTTCAGGTACCTTGTTCATTAATGCAAAGAGGGAGACGTCGGTGATTTTGACGTTCGTGTTTTCAAATCCTTGTCCAAATCGGATGATTCCATTGTCGGGCAACTCATCCTTATAGACAGCGAGGTCCAGTCCATTGGTGAAGGAGAAAATTAGTTTTGGGGCTTCCATTTCTGCAGGGTAGATTTTGATTGTCAGTCCCAAGTTATGCTTCTTTTCTTTAGGACGAAAAGAAAGGAATTGAAAAGAGTCCGAACTCATTCTTGTTCATGTATTTATAAAAAGGAATCGTTTATCAAAAGAATCACTTATTAGAGGGTTTGTTTATTTAGAACGGAGTGTTCAAAGGCGTAGAGAAGGTAAGGAATCTGAATCGGAGTTGGAAAGGAAAAGAGAGTCTTAAGCGAGACTTCTCGACTCGAAGGACCACTCCTAAGCTAACACCTATTGGGGGTCCACCCCACCTCGAAATGAGGTAAAAGGATCTCGGAACCTCTCTGTTTATGGGTGTCTAAACGAGTGGCTCCTAAATCCGAGAGAATGTTGGTTATACTTGTTCGAGGTAGAAATGAACATAGTATCCCAACGGAAAGAAGGGTAGTTTGATCCATAAAGGACATGGATGCACTACCGATTTTTGAGAGCAGAATTATTTGATTAAGATGGAGAGAGGAACTAGTCCCCAGCGGAGTCGCAAGAAATTGTCGGCGAATTTTTTAATTTAATTTAAATAAATAATTTGAAAAGTAGTATTTTATTTTGAAAATAATTTTAAATTTGAAAATTTTAAAATATGAAATCAAACTGATCTCACATCCCGAATAGTTTATATAAACGAGCGCCGCACCACAAGCCGTGTATCTATCCAGAAGAATAGACACACTTGCTTGATAATGGGGCTCGATTAAATAAACTAGAAAGGTTTATGACATCCGTTTGGTCCGCGAACCAATTTTATAAGCCGACAAGTTCCCACCGCTTAATATAAATGAATTAAGCGGGGTTTATATTACTCAGGTTCTTAAAGTTCCCTATAAGGGCGAGCCCCTATAGTTAATTACATCTTAAGTGACGGGAATCACCTAAGAAAACTCTCGATAATAATCAATAATTCTGCTCTCAAGAATTTCAAAGTTTAAGTTTTCAAAGGATTGAATTTTTTGAAATTTCAAAAGGGATTAGCTCGAATTTGGAACATTTTATTTTTGGAAATTCAAAGGAAGAAAAGTAGGAGAAATTACGGATCCGAAGCGGACTTCGATAATTTCCCGACTACCCTATTGTTTGGCTTGGATTTAGGAAAGTCCTAATGTTTATTTAATGTTTTAATCTTGCCGATTTTAGTTAATTAGGGCTTATATTTATATGATAGAATCATACAAATTGCACTAGAAGATATGAGGGTTTATGTCGTATCGGACGACTACCTCGGAATCCTAAGACCGGTTAGGGCTTAATTTGCAATGCAAATGCCTAACGAAGAGTTGAGGATTTATGTTGCACTAGGCAAACTACCTCGAAGTCCTATGGCTTTGTTATTTAATTCTAAGAAAGTTTTGTTGATGTAGGTTCGAGTTTTGTCGACGACGATGGCACGTGCGCCCACCATGCTCCGAGCTCCTTGTTGTTGCGAGAGGTTTAGTTTTAGAAATCATAAATCAAGAGATGAGAGAAGTGTTACGGCTTAGATAAGTCTTAATTTCCAAGTGTTTTTTGTGTTTTAATTAAAACAAATCTTAAAGTTGATTATAACGACACCGGTTAAGATCCCACGGTTCCATCCTTAGGCATCATTATTTTTATCGGATTCACTTAGTCCGGATGAATTTGCTAAACTCAGTTGAATGAGTTCCACACTTTCATTTAGACAGTGGGAAATCCCATTAGCAACACGTAGGTTACATCATCCGAAGTATTCCGATCATCCAACAAGACGTTTTAATTTAGTTGTAATTGTAGTTTTGTGTTCTGTTTGTGATTAAATTTTGAGTTGTCTTATATTTTGAAATGTTGTGGAGGTGAATTTTATCTTGTAGTGTATTTTATTTTAATTTTGGGTTTAAGTTTTGGTTTCTGTCCTAAAGGTGTAGGTTTTCATGCAACTGTTGTTTATCATGCAAGAAAAATAAAGTGCATTTGCAATAAAATAAAGCTCGCAATAAAATAAAAGCGTACTGGAGGGTCTTCCCGTCATCCAAGCTGCACTTAAAACACGGTTAGAATATTTAAGCAAGTTCTAGGTAAAGCTAAAGGAAAGGTTTATGGTTTTCTACCAAATTCCTAATCCTATGGCTAGTCATTTCTATGACGTCTAGGTTCTTTGCGTTTTTAGTTTGAAGACGATTTTCTTCATCGAAGAACAATTAAGTTCGATTGTTCTTATCAACATCCTATCATATTGAGGAAGTGCTTAGGAGAGATCCCAAAAATCTTTTTAATATTTCTAGGATTGTTTTAAGTCCAAATGAATTTAATTGTGTAAATGTATCGATCGTCCGAGGTTTTCAAGTTTTGTTAACTTGCTCGAGTGAACTAGGACATTTGAATGTCCTATAAGTGAAGTAACATTTCATTTTAATGTTCTATTTAGGAGTTATGATAACTAAAGCTCCTAAGGGTAAAATGATATTTAATGATTTGTGATTCAAATTTAAGTTCAAATTAATGATTTAAGTTTGGAATAGTGTTCGAGTTATCTTAGATTTATTTTTGGGTTCTTTATGCCTTAGGTGATGTTATTTAATTCAACTTAATTTAATTTAATTTAATTTAATTTAATTTGTTTCAGTTTAATTTAGTTTGATTTGATTTAATTTAATCCAATTCAATTTATTTGATTTAATTTCTTAATCTAATTTAATTTAATTTAATTTAATTTAATTTAATTTAATTTAATTTATTTATTTAATTTTATTTAATTTAATTTAATTTAATTTAATTTATTTAATTTAATGTATTTAATTCATTTAATTTAATTTAATTTGTTTATTTAATTTAATTTAATTTTAATTTAATTTAATTCAACTTTTAATCTTAATTTAATTTAATTTAATTGAAAATTTTTGAAAGAGTTTAATGATTTAATTTTAGTTTAATGATTAAGTTTTTTAATATTTTAAATTTGAGTTATCATTTTAATTAAGAGTTGAGTATTAATGAGATGATTAATTTAGGGATTTTTAAATTAAAGAATAAATCTCTTCCTAATAATATCCCTATTTTAATAATTCCAAATTTATTATTCTTCCAAATTCAATTAATTATTTAATTAAAGTTTAATCATTTTAAATTGCTTAATGGGTTTCTACCCTTTAATTATTTAATTTCAATCATCCAAATCAGATTAGGATCAAATATTTTACTTGTTAATTTTTATTAAACCTAAAGTTTTAATTAAGGGTTAAAATTTTAATTACCATTTTGCCCGTTAAGCCTAATAATTTCATAACTCACTAAATTGAACTCAAATGAACTTGAAATTTTTATGTGACTTCATTTATGTGTCAATAAAGACATGAGAGGAGAAAATGTGATTTTCCTGTATTTAATCTATTTATATAATTATTTTTAGTAGAAAATAGAAATTTCCAAGGAAAATTCAATAATATGACCAAGGGAAAGTTTCTGTCCTTAAGAAAATTAGGGGACATTCCTAATGACCAGAGGACCACTTGGACCAAATTTTGTAATTTTTGAATTATACTTTATTTATTAGAATTATTCAAAGTTTTGGAGTATTAATTAATTTAAAAATAAAATAAATGTTGAAAAATAAATTTTATAATTTTTAAAATTCTCTCTGATATCAAGGATTCCAGAGAACCAAACTTTACAATTTTCTGATTTTTCTTTGATTTATTATAATTATTTTGGTGAAAATGCTAGAAAATACATTTTTTTTTAATTTTAAAATTACTCTAGAGCTTTAAAAATTAATATCTCACTAAATAGACCTAGGAAAAATATGGGACTTGTTCTAAGTGATTGAAATTCAAAATATGACATTTTGGTGAATTTTATTATTTTTGTGATTTTTATTATTTTTTAATTATTAAAAATATTAAAATAATATTAAAAATCAACTTTTTAAGAAAATTGAAATTTTAATTTTCTTAAACTCCCTGATATCAGAGAGACTCCAAAACCAATTTGGTGAATTTTTGAAAGATATTTTGAAAGTTATGAATTTTTAAAATTTAAAATGACTAAGTGGCTTAATTAACTCGATTAGTGGGACTAACCAAGTCCAATTGACCTCAAATTTTTATGATGGGTTCCTCTGATCCTAAAGGTCAGTGGAGAATTGATTTCAAGTCAATTTGATCTATGGTTAACTCTAATTAATTAGAAACCTATTTTGGGTGTTTAAGCCGATTAGGGTTAATCTAAGTGAATTAACTCAAATCCTATTTTTCCTAGGGTTCTCTGGTCATAAGGAACATCACCAAATTTTCCTAGAATTTATTTCACAACATGCTAATTTTTGAAATTAAAATACTTAAATCAGCAACATGCATTTGAAAAATCAATAACTTTTCACGGAGATGGCCTGCGACCTTGGAAAATTCGGGGAATGTCCCTAAGTTCGGAGGCTTCAAAAGCCCTATAGTCTCATGCCATGGTGAATTGTATACATGCATGGAGAATTAAAACAATGCAGGGAGTAAATAATTAATTAAAAATAAAATATCTGGACAAAATTAATTAATTTCTTTTCCACATTATTCTCCTCTCGTTCGACGAGCAAGAGGGTATTTTTATTTTATTTTTATGATTTTCCTACACAAAGATATGAATTTTCAAAGTTTAGGGAATTTAAATAAATAGGAAAATACCCTATTTTTCTATTTATCCACGCGGCGCCGCGTCAGCCTCGGCGGCTCCGAAGGGCCGCGTGGCGCGCTCCTATTCGACGCCGCCGCTCGAGTCGGCGCTCCGGGACCCGGCCGCATCGCTCCGTCTTCGGTCCGACGCGATCCTGGCCGTCCGTCCGCGCGTGTATTAAATGGACGGCATCCGTTCATCGTCCCCGAGTGTCCTCGCCCGAGAGCCGTCCACACTAAATCCTTAATATCTCACTCGATACTCGATGGATTTTCATGTTCTTATACTCCATGGATTCGTCTTGAAGAGACGAACACATCTATACGGTTATCATGCATTGAAATTAAAGCATTTGAAATGGAGAATCTCCGGAAGCTCGGGATGAAGAATTAACTCATACCTTAGCTGCGAGAGGTGAAGCCTCGATCGGAGATGCTTGGCACGTTCGTTGGAGATGCGGGAGGCTAGGGATGAAGCACAGGGATGTGGTGAATTGCACTGGTGTGATTTCCACCAGAGCCGATCACAACCTTTGGAGTACGGAACAAGCTGGGTGACACTGGAGATGGGGCTTTTGCTGGTGGACACCTTCCCTCGGTGCAGGTGCGGGTGTAGGACCAATCAATTTGGGGATTGGTCCACTTGTGGAGAAGTGTCCTGGTTTTGGGTGAAATTTCGACTACGAAATTGAGCTCGCGAGAGAAGAAATGGCGGGGGGATCTCCTTGGGGATCAAGTGCTGCGTGTGTGGGGAGGAGTACGGAACAATTTTGGCGAGTTTCGGTAAGGTGCAGTTCGGCACCTCTCATGGCCGAGAAGGTGAGGGGTTTAAATAGGAGATGTTGGAGGGCCTCCGGGGGAGTTGAGGGCTGGGATCGAGCTGCTCTTGGCATGTGAAGAACGAGCCATGGTGGCCATTTGGAGTGGGGCGGCTCGGCGGGATGGAATTTCAAAGCTTGGCTTCTCCCGAGGTTTCGGGCATGGTGTTTTCCGGCGGCCGGGTGGCCGGCCGGCCGAGCATGGGTCACCCTCGAGGTCGGGTGGGTCGAGCTGCCATGGAGTGGTGAAGTCTCCATCCATGGTGAGGTGGCTAAGCATGGTTTAGTGTGTGACATGCTTAAGGTAAAAAAGGTTAAAGGAGGTTTAAGAAAGAACCCCCTCTTCTTGCCATAAATGGACTAATGACAAGTCGAAAGCCCTCATGGCTTCATGTGGCTTGAGAATGGCTTGTTCATGGCTCCATTTGGCTTGGGAAAAGGTTGGGTCGATTTCATAAAAATGGGTTTTAAGAATTTTGGATATTTTGGTGTGAATTTGTATGGGGCTTGATTTGGAATTGTTTGATGATGGAATTATAACTTAGGGAATGGCTTTGATTAAATGGATGGCAAATGGAAATGTCATGTGGGCTTTAGGGCCAAATTTGGGCTTTTATATTTGGTGGAAATGAGGCTTTTAGGGAGGTTTTAGGGAAGTGGGCTTTTAAATTTAAAATGGATTTTGGGATGAGATTTTGGTAAAGGCTTGGGCCAAATAATTGTTGAGTTTGGTTTAGGGATGCTTCATGAGTGGTTTGAAACAAGTTTGAGGTGATTTGGGTTTGAATTGGTTTGAATTTGGGTTTAATTGGTAAGTGGGCTAAGGTGGGTCAAATTGGGTAGATTTGGGCCAATGTTGGGCTAGAGTTGAAATTGATGTAAAATTAATGTTGGGAAATGTTTATGGGAGTGTTTCAAAGAGGTTTTGGCTTTGGTTAGGTTTTGATTTTGGGGATTTGGGCTCATTTGGGCTAGGTTTGGGTTTAGGTCGAAAATGGGCCTTTTAGCTTTGGGTTAAATTTGAGTGGGGTTTGGACCAAAGTTTTGGGCAAATCATGTTAGTGTTTTGTTTATGGGGATGTCAAGGAAGGTTTAGAAAAGATTTGGGGTTAATTGGAGTTGAATTGGGTGAGTTTGGGTTAGGTTTGGGTCATAGGTCCAAATTGGGCTTTAAGGCCAAAAGTGAAATTGGATCCCAATGTCAATCAAATTGGGCTTGTATTTGGTCTAGATTGGTGTTGGGGATGTTGAATTGAAGTTTAGAATTGAATTGGACCAAAATTGGGGTCAATTGGGTAGATTTGGTTTGACATTGGGTTTACTTTGGGTTAAAATGGGTCGAATTGGGGGTTTTGATAAAAGTGGGGTAAATTGACAAAATTGGCCCATGGTGTAGTTGAACAAAATGAAATTGGGAATATTTGGGATTTTCTGGAATTTTCTGGGAATTTTCTGAATTTTTGGATTTTTGGGTCGAAAAGGGTATTTTGGGTATTTGGAAGGTATTGGGGGGTATTTTTGGAATTTTTGGCATTTTTGGGCATGGATGACCAATTTGAGTGATGTGGAAATGTTTGGGATTGATTTTGGAGAATTTTGGGTGATTTGGAAATTTTTGAGAAATTTGGGTACATTCGGGGCTTTGGGTAGGTTGGCGGGTGTAGGGTCCACAGGGTCAAAAATTAAAAATTTGGAAAATTGAAGATTGGGTGAATGTAAGTGGAATAAAATCATTTTTGTTGAGCCATGAAGCCATATCGAGCCCACATGAGCCATGAAGGGACTCATTTGAGGCATTCACCGTGTTGTTCTCAACCCTGCTTGCAAGGGCTTAGGGGTTAAGGACCATCCATGTGAATCACCTACATGAGTCAGGAGATCAAGTCGGGTATGGGTGTGTTTTTAGGAGGTGTGTGAAAGTGTAGTGTGTAGGTGTAGTGTGTGTGCAAGTCAACCCTTCACCAGACCAGGCCACCCAGGCGGTCCCTAAGGCGAAGAGTCCTATAGGAACTCATCCTTTAAACTTCCACATTTGATTTCGACCCTCTAGGTGATTAGGGGTCTATAGTCGAGTTTGTGGAGTTTGCGGGGAGTTTAGAAGGGGTTTGAATTTCTAAAAGGTGGGTCCCAATTCTAGTCCTCTAAGATAGTCAAAGGAAAAGCCTAAGGCTAGATCCTAAGTACTAAAGAGAAGAGGAGAAGACCTCATCAAAAATGAGGTCAACAGTGGGGTTAATCAAGTCCAATTGATTTCAAAATTTTATGTAAGGATCCTTCAACCCTAAAGAGCAATGAAGAATTGTTTTCAAGTCAATTTGGTGTGTGATTAACCCTAATTAATTCAAATTCAATTTTAGGAGTTTAGGCCAATTAAGGTTATCGTGAATGAATTAACTCAAAATATATTTTTCATAGGGTCGCCTGGTCTTAAGAAACTCCACCAAATTTTCCTAGAATTTATTTTACAACATGCTAATTATTGGAATTAGAATACCTAAAACAGTGAAATGAACTTGAAAAATCAATAACTTTTCACAGAGATGGCCTCTGACCTTGAAAAATTCAGGGAATGTTCCTAAGATCAGAGGCTTCAAAAGCACTATGGTCTCATGCCACGGTGAATTGTCTATGCAAATGATGAATCAAAACATTGAAAATAGTAAATAAATTATTAAAAATAAAATCCTCATCCAATTAACTTGATTTCTCTTCCACATTATTCTCCTCTGTTCACTGAGCAAGAGGGTATTTTTATTTTATTTTTGTGATTTATCTATGCAAAGATATAAATTTTTGAACTTATGGTATTTAAATAAATCCAAAAAATTCTAATTTTCTACTTATCCGACTCGACGCCGCGTCATCCTCGTCCGGATCGAAAGCCCACGCGTCGCTCCATGATTCGACATCACCATCTGAGTCAGCGCTACGGGGGCCCGCCATTTACGTACCATTGCGCTGTCGGGCTTGATCTCGACCGTCCGCTCGATACACACGCAATCCAACGGCTCCTGGTCATCGTCTACGACTGGTGTGCACCCGTGACTGACCACACTAAAACCCTAAGATCTCACTCGATTCTCCATGGATTATTGCATTCTTATACTCTATCGATTCGTCTTGAAGAGACGAACACATCTATATGGTTAAGGTGCATTGAAATAACCTCAAACTAAATGGAGAATCTCCAGGAGCTCAGGAGGAAGAGTGAGTTCATACCTTTGCTCAGAGAAGTGAAGCTTCGATCCGAGGGTTGTGTCACCTTCGATTGAGTCCGAGCAAGCTCCGGATGAAGTCTCTTGCTGCGGGAAATGCCTAGGTACAAAAGTGACCAAGGCCGATCACAAAGCTTGGAGGTGGAAGCAATGGGCGGCACGGTGAGGGGGCTTTCTTGGGAAACTTCTCCTCTTGGTCTGGTGAAGGTGTAGAGTCAATCAATTTGAGAATTGGCTCACTGTGGTGAAGTGTCCTGGTTTTGGGCTTGAATTTTAACTCCAAAATTGGACTCACAGTGAGGGCTTTAGGGCTGGATTTCAGTGGAGATCAAGTTCTCTATGTCTGGAGAGGGATCTGGAGTGATTTTGGCAAGAGTTTTGGTAAGGTTTTTTTCAACACCTCTTTTGGTCGAGAGGAGGTGGTGCTTAAATAGAGGTGTCTGGAAAGCTCACTAAGGGGGTTTGATGGCTTGGATCAACTGCTCAGGGCAAGGGAAGAACAACCATGGTGTTCAATTGGGCTAGGACAACTCAGCAAGGAGAAATTCAAAAATTGGCTCATATAAGTGCTCTCGGCCTGGTGGTTTCCGACGGCTGTGGTGGCTGGGCGGCCAGGCATGGGTCACCATCTTGACCAGTGAGGTCAGGGCTGGGGTTTGGTGAACTTAATTGGCTTTGGCAATGTGTAAAGTGGTTTGATTAAAGTGGAATGGGGTAGGGCTCATTTTGGGTTTGGTTTGGTCAAACGATGCTTTTGGGCTAGGTGCTCCTTTCCAAGCTTTGATTTGGGCTGAGGGAGGTCAGGTGAGTCAGCTAGATTAGTGGGGAGAAGTCACTATCCAAGCATGTTTAAGTTTAAACATAGTTTAGGGGAAGCTTGAAAAGTTTTAATCACCTTTAAGAGAATCCTTAAAGAGGCTCCTCCTCTTGCCATTTATGGGATGGTCACGTGTCGAAACTTCTCGTGGCTTTACATGGGGCTTAAGGATGGCTTCATGGCTTCATTTGGGCTTGGGGATGGCTTAGTCAATTTCATTGGAATGGATTTTAGGAATTTTGGCATTTTGATGGGAATTTGGATAAAGCCTAATTTGGAATGATTTAATCATAGATTTCAAACTTTAGGGAGTGATTTTATTAAGTGGATGATGAGAAGGATTTGTCATGTGGGCTTTGGATGAATTTTTGGGCTTTTGGGTTTGGTGGAAGTGGGCTATTTAAAAGGCTTAAATGGGTGGGCCTTTATATTTCAAAATAGACTTTTGGATGAAGAATTTTGTGAAAGACCATGCCAAATAAATATTGGGTTTATTTTAGGGATATTTCATGAATGGTTTGGAATCAATTTGGTGTGATTTGGAGTAGAATTGGGTTGAATTTGGGCTTTTTTGGTAAAGGGGCCAAGGTGCGCCAAATTGGGCTAACTTAGGCTAAGCTTGGGATAAGGTTGAGATTGGTGTAAAATTAATGTTGAAAAATGTTTATGGGAGTGTTACAAAGAGTTTTCAACTATATTTGGGCCCTAATTTTGGGGTTTGGGCCCATTTGGGTTAGGTTTGGGCTTAGGTCAATTTAAGGGATTTTGGTTTTGGGTTAGGTTCGGGTGGAGTTTAGGTTCAAATTTTGGGCAAATAAAGTTAGTGTTTTGTTTATGGGGATGTTAGGAAGGCTTTAGAAAAGATTTGGGGCCAATTGGAGTTGAATTGGGCTAGGTTTGGGTCATGGGTCAAAAATGGGCCTTAAGCCCCAAATTGGAATTGGGCCCAAATGTCAGTCAAATTGGACTTGGATTTGGTCTAAATTGATATTGGGGATATTGAATTGAAGTTTAGAATTAAATTGGACCAAAATTGAGGTCAATTGGGGTGGTTTGGTTTGACATTGGGTTCACTTGGGTTTAAAAAATGGGTCAAATTGGGGGTTTTGGTAAAAGTGAGGTAAATTAGCAAAATTGGCCTATGGTGTAGTTAAACAAAATGAAATTGAGAATATTTGGAATTTTCTGGAATTTTATGGGAATTTTTAGAATTTTTGGATTTTTGGGATAAAAGGGTATTTTGGTAATTTGGGGGGGGGGGGGGTTTAGGGGTATTTTTGGAATTTTTGGTATTTTTGGCCAAAGATGGTCAATTTGAATGGTGGGAAGTGTTTAGGATTAATTTTGAGGAATCTTGGGTAATTTAGGTAATATTGCAAATTTTGGGTCATTTCGACGGTATTTGGTAGGATTGGTGGGTCCAGGGCCCCGTGGGTCAAAAACTGAAATTTTGAAAAAAGGAAGATTGATCAAGTGTGAGTGAAATAGAATCATTTTGGTTGAGCCATGAAGCCATATTAAGCTCTATATGAGCCATGAGAGGACTCGTTTGAGGCATTCATTTATGTTGTTCCTAACCCTCTTAGCTAGGGGCTTAGGGTTAAGGACCATCCATATGAATTACCTACATGAGTCAGGAAGTCAAGTTGGGTGAAAGTGTGGTTTTAGGACTTGGAATGTGTGTGAGAGTGTAGTGTGTGTGCAAGTCAACCCTCACCAGACCAGGCCACCCAGGGTAGTCCTAAGGCCGAAAAGTCTCATAGGGAACTCATCCTTTAAACCTCCGCATTTGATTTCGACCCTCTAGGTGATTAGGGGTCTACAATCAAGCTTTTGGGGTTTGTAGGGAGTTAAGAAGTAGTTTGAATTTCTAAATGGTGGGTTCCATTTCTAGTCCTCTAAGATTAGTCAATGGAAAAGCCTAAGGCTAGATCCTAAGTACTAAAGAGAGAAGTAAAAGACCTCACCAAAATTGAGGTCAACAGAGATAAGTTGTATTTGCTTTTGTGGTTTGTATGACTTTCTTTTATATATAAAATCCATGTTTTATTGTTTTTCTCTATGAATTCTGATTAGTCTCCTTTGTCTTTCTTCTTGCATGGAGATGTGATGATGTGATGATGTGGATTTGATGTGTTTTTAAAGTATTGAAGAAATTGTGATGGTTTTTCATTTCAAACATAATTTACTTTTCAATCTGGCCAATTTAATTGTTAAAATCTATTATTAAACATTAACTCTGAAAGGATTTAGTGTCCTATAATAATAATGAAGAATCCATTCAATGTCCACGAATGAACTGCGTAGTTCATGGAAATTGAGTGCAAATAAATAGGGAAATGTGTTTTGATGGACTTCAAATTGGAGGTTTCAGGGTGACAGGCTGAGATCCCCAATTTGGTCCTAAGATTAGTAAATAAACTCGAAGGTTAGCCTTCAGGTTAAGGGTGAGTGGGAGCTCCGTAATGACAGCCGGCATCCTCCTAGCCTAGCCTTAAATATAGTGACTGAACTTAAGATATGTCAATGTTCTTTTCATGATTGGAAGATGAGGTACTCTTTTAAGGGTAAAGAAACATTCATGCTCCTATTTGGTACAATACAATAAATAATCATTCTACATCATTCACACATCATATACTCGTTGCAAGAGGAAAGATACTTTCATATATATCAAAACCTTTCAAATACAAGCTTAGTGTGTTTGTGTGTTAGTTAATTCAGTTTTAAGGATATTAAAAGTAATTGTTGTTTCCTTAATTGTTACTATTTTTTGTATCTTGTTAGTAGAAATAAAAGTAAACTTTAATTACATTTTGAGTATTGGTTTTAAGTAATACGCTATTTATTGTAAGGAACGTGCCCTCCTTGTGGGATCGATAACCAGGACTCCATTAGAGCCCTCTATTACTTGATACAATACGTATACTTGAGTTGAAGTTTGTACTTTACAAAATCATTATAAATATATAAATTTGGGTTCATAAGTTCTTATAATATAAAAGGTCTGCGTCAATAATTTATACTTTCGTGGGGATCCTAGGAGCTCAGGGACGAAGCCTCTTGCCCTGGTGAATTGCCTAGGTATGAAAGTGACCAGACCCGATTTGGAGCTTTAGTGCAAGCCGTTGCTACAGTGACTTGGTGATGGGGCTTTCAGTGAGGAACTTCTTCTCTTGCTGCGATGATGGTGTGTGCACAATTAATTTGAGTTTGGTGAAGTTTAGGAAGGTGTCCTGTTTTGGGTTTAATTTTAAGCTCAAAAATTGATCACAAACAGAGGATTTGAGAGCTGGGAAATGATGGGGATTGGCTTCTCTATACTTGAATTAGATCTGGAAGAATTTTGGCAGAGTTTGGGCAGGATTTTTGGTTGAGCTCCCTTTTTGCCTTGAATGAGGTGAGCTTAACTAGCTATGGCTGGGGTGACTACCATGGCTCCAATTCAGGTGCAAGGCACTGTCTAGGTTGAGTGCTGAAGAGCTCCCATGGTAATTCATGGTTGAGCTGGCCTTGGGGCAGAATTTTGGTTTGGACATTTGTGAGGTGCCTCTCGATTTGGGCTCGTTAGGTGACTAGGCCGGCCGGCCAAGCCAGTGGAGGTGGCTAGTGGGTCAAGTGAGCCAGTGGCAGGTCATGAGTGCAATGGGTTTTAATGGTTAAAGCATTATGGCAAACATCCCTTAGGTTTAACCATTTAGAGGAGGAGATCCCCTAATTTATAGGACCTTTGGTCCATGGCTCCACTAGGGTGAGCTATGTTGGTCTAGTGCAATCCCTAGGGTCATTTTAGTGGTTATGGAGGGGTTGGTTTCGTCACATTTGGTTCGCTCACATTTGGTTCAATTTGGTGAATTTCTGTCATAGATTCATTTAGATCACTTTGGGTTCAGATTGGGCTACCTTGGTTTTGAGCTTGAATTGAGCCCAAGTGATTGAGCAATATTGTGTATATGATTGCCATAATTGGTTTAGAGAAGGATTGGAATGGTTTTGGATTGGTTTGGGGGATCAATTTGGCTTGATTTGGGATTTTGGTTAATTTGGGCAAGTTGAGGTTAACTTGGTTTAAGGTTACGCTAGAGTTGGGTCCAAGGCCAATTGAATGTTCCAAATGGTCTATAGGAATGTTATAAAGAGTTCTCAACATTAATTCGGTGGAAATTTTAGGGTTAGGGCACTCAATTTGGGGGATTTTGGAGATGTGTTCAATTTGGGCTAAAATTGGGTATTTTTGGTTTAAGTGGGTTTGAGTGAGGCTTGGATTCAAAATAGGGGTAATTGATGGTTAAATTCTGTTTAGGGGAGTGTTATAAGAATTTTAGAATTCATATTGAGGGGAAATTGATTGACATTAGGTCAATTTGAAGGATTTGGGTCACTTTGACAAAATTGAGGCTTTTGAATTTTAAGTGAAACTGAACTCAAATGTGAGTAAAATTGAGCTTGGATTTGGTTTAGATTGGCATTGGAGATGTTGAATTAAAGTTTGGAATTAAAATTAGGCAAGATTGGGGTCAATTGGGTAGACTTTGGGTTTAATTTGGGCACTTTTAGGTTAAATGGGACAAATTGGGGTTTTTGGTGAAATTGGGCTAAATTTGCCAAATTGGGTAGTAGCTGAGAGAAATAAAATTGGGAATATTTTGGATGTTTTGGGAATTTATGGGAAATTTTCAAATTTTGGTCAAGGAGGGGCATTTTGGTAATTTTGGAGATTTTTTTGGTAAATTCGGTATTTTTTGGTAATTTTGATTAATTTGAGTGGTATTTTTTAATGATTTTTGGAGAAAATGGGTAATTTGGATGATTTTGGAAATTTTTGGGAATTTTAGGGTTTTGGGTGTATTTTAGGTAGGTTTATGGGCAAAAGACTATAAGTTTGAAATTTTTTGAAAAAATTGGGATTCGTTGAAAGTGTGTAATATGGCATTGTTTAGGTTGAGCAATGGACCAAGTGTCACCCACATTTGGTCTTCTATGTGTTGGTACTAGCCATACCCAAGCTTGAGGCTAAGAGCTTGGGAAAACCACTTAACGTGAGTTTCCAAAGAGTTAGGGCATTGACCAGATGATTTATAGACTTATATATTGCAAGGATTTATGAACTCAAATTTATATATGTTTATAATGATTTTGTATAGTCCAAGCACTCAATGCAAGTATACGTATCGTATCATATAATACAGGGCTCTAATGGAGTCATGGTTATCGATCCCACATGGAAGTTATGAAGTATAAGAAAGTGTTTCACAATAGATAATGTAGCACTGAAATTCGATACTCAAATTGCACCTAAAGTTTAATACTTCTACTACCACTATGCAGAAAACAGTAACAATTAATCAAAATACAATTACTTCTAATAACTTGAAAACATAATTAACTAACAGACAGACACAAATCTATATATTTGAATGTTTTTTGATATATGAGAAAAGTATCTTTCCTCTTCCAATGAGAATATGATGTGCGGATGATATGGAACAAATATCTATGTTAGTGTGCCAAATAGGAGCATAAATGTTTCTTTACCCTTAAAAGCGTACCCCCTCTTCCAAGCATGAAAAGAACATTGACATATCCTAAGTTTAGTCACTAAATCTAAGGCTAGGCTGGAAGGATACCAGCTCTCACTACGGAGCTCCCACTCACCCTTCACCTGAAGGCTAACCTTCGAGTTTAGTTACTACTCTTATGACCAATTTGGGGATCTCAGCCTGTCACCCTAAAACCTCTAAATTGAAGTCCATCAAAACACATTTCCCTTTTTAAATACACTCAATTCCCATGAACTACACAATTCATCCATGGAAATTGAATGGATTCTTCATTATTGTTGTAGGACACTAAATCCTCTCAGAATTAAAGTTCAACAACATATTTTAACAATTCAATTAGCCAAATCCAAAATTAAATTAAGTTCCAAAAGAAAAACAATCATAATTTCTTCAATACATTAAAAGAACTTCAAATCCACATTAATCCATCATCACATCCAATGCAAGAAGAAAGATAAAGGAGACTACTCAGAATTCATGAAGAAGATACAATAAAACAAAAATTTTATATATAAAATAAAAGTCATACAAACCACAAAAGAAAATTCAACTTATCTCTTTCTCTTCCCCAATGCAATTCCTTTGAAGTTCCATTGAATCCTTCTCTCTTCTTTACAACACTTAATTCTCTCTTTAGAGTGGAAAGGAAGAAGCAATCTCTCACATTACTTCTTCTCCTTCACTCCTTAGAGAAGAATTCCTCTCAAATTCTCACTTCGACACACTCTTCTCCTAAGCCCTAACACTTAACACACATTCTCCCTCTCTAGAACTTTTGAATACACACTCACACACACAAAAAAACCACACCATTTTTGTCCAAAAAATAGTTACTTATAAGTTAGAAACAAAATCTCAAGACTTTCCATAGGCATCCCTTTAAGAAGTTGCCAAACTCCTCAAATTTGAATTCCACGGATATTTTGCACCGGCAGTGCTCTATTGTCCCTATAATTACAGAGTTCTCTGGAAATTGGCGTCGGCGGCGCCAAAACCTATTTTCCTCCTTTTTGCTCAATTTTGCTCCTTTTTACTCTGATTTCATTCCTTTAAGCTTCTTTTCGTTCCAATCACCAAAAATCATCATACCTGCAACAAATCATGAAAAATACTTTTCTTTAAAGTGCAATATCACCAAAATTGGTAAAATTATATAGCAAAACATTATATACTTTTGGTGCATCAAAATCCCCCAAACTTAACTTTTACCTGTCCTCAAGTAATCCTTTTACTAGATAAAATATAACTTTAGGCAATGTATTTTTCAACCGTAGGACACTAAAATTTTTCATTCAAAAGATTATATTGGTAAGACTTTTAGAAAGAAGTTCAGTAACTCGGGTCAACATTACAGGTATAAGAATATTCAACAATCAAGTCTAAGGGTTCTAGTTTTTTATTTATTTCAAGTTAAACCATAATTTGTCACTTTAATAGTACCTTGAAATACTATGTGAAGAAGAAGTTCATGCAAAATTTATCTGAATGTAGGCCAATACTTTAAATTTAAATTCAGAAATGAAATCAAGTTCTCCTTTTAGGGCGACTCAAGTGAAGCCAATTTTTGATTAGGCATCCCCTCAAGCTTCTCCTCATAAATATTTTTCTTTTTTTTCTTTTTTTTTCTTGTTTCTTTCTTTTTTTTTTTTGGATTGTTTTTAAATACTTCTTTTCTTTTCTTTCCTTATTCACTTTTGTTGTTTAATCATGATTACTATATTTGGATAGCCTTTAATGATTTTGAACTTTACTCTCCTCTTTCTAAAGTACAAACTCGATACTCCTCCTTACTTTATAATTATGTACAAGCTTTATTATTTATAATAAAGTCACAATCTTTTCTTAACACACAATCCTTTAAGTCCCTTAACATTTCAAAAATACAATTTTATTTACTTTAAGTAGTTAACTATAATCAAATCCTTTCATACCAAATATCTTACCCTTATAAAATTAATCTTTATTACTAAAAACTTTCATCCAATCCATCCATAATTTTCTATAGAAATAAAAAGTTTTAGTTACCTACAGTAAGGTTCAACTGCCAGAAGTTATGCTAATAAATTTTGAAAATATAATAACTGAAAATAAATAAAAGTTATTGTTTCTCTACCCTCCCCCAAACTTAGATTTTTCAATAAATTTGAAAGAATAGAGAGTAAAGGAAAACTAACCTTTTTGTGCTGGGATCTTGAAATCTTCAAGAGTTATCTGGTATTAGTCAAAAAATACAACTAGCAGGCATGAAATAATTAGTAACAGTGATATAAAATTTTAAATATTTGCAGGGTAAAGAGATTTTAAACTAAACATCTAAACATTCAACAAAACACAATAACTACTAAACAAACTATCACATCACTACATAGTCTAGCTAACAATTTCAATGTTTCAATACAACATAACATTACATCAACAGGGTTACATATCACATGAAAACCAAATAACTACTACATCACAAAAGTACAACACAATATAATAAGAAAATAGAAATAGAAACAAACAATCTACCAATCTCCATCACCAGGATCATTAGTAGGGTAATCAGCAGGGCCATCAGCAAAGTCAGGTCTATATAGTGTATAGCTGGGGCAAGTAGGAAATATCACATCAGACTCCCCTCTCATAAAACTGTCCTGAGCATCATAATAGGAAATATCAAACTCAACTCTCCTCTACAGATAATCTTCATTCACATCACTCCTGGCCTCAAACAAATCCATCCTACCATGGAGTCTATCCACACTAACACTCTGTATTCTCAGTTGCTCCATAATATCAGATAAGGTAGGCGACTCAGATGTGGATGTAACTCCATAACTCGTAGTAGGAATATCAGTACTCCTACTCTCAACTCGGGTTTCCACATGAGACTCATAAGTACGGAGAATAGTCTTTGTAATTGGTCTCAACGGTATAGCCACTTCTTTAGAACAAGTAAAATCCACTCCAGACTGAACACACAGGGCATGAACTTAGGTAGGATTCCTAAATCCACTAGTGGTCTCGCCTCTAGCAATAGTCTGAATGTTCTTGTAGAAAATAGCTCCAATATCAATCTTTCTCATCTTCTGAATACAGTAGTTCATAATTGCTCTATCCCTTGTAACTTTGCTGTGGTGATATGAAAGTAATAGTCTTGTAGAGATGAAATAATGTCAAGCTTTTGATGCGACATTCAATGTGGAAGTGGGGAAGTTAATCATTTGTTTTTGACTTATTTTCCATTCCCCTCTTCCATCCGTCAGAAAAGTAGTCACTTCTCTCATATTTTCCCCTCGAGTATCAAAGTTTTCATATTCACAAACAAATGGTTCCCGAGTCTGATAGAAAGTATTGATACGCTGAGGAGTAAACTCAACCATTTTTCTTCTAACTAACACATACTCAGTCTCAGTCCAGGGCACATTAGCATAGAACTCTCTAACAACTCCCATAACATCATTCGCAGTAAAATAACAAATTTTTTCCCAGCTTCGCTCTACAATTAACTGTTCTACAGATCCACCAGGACTATCAAAAGCTTGCTCCTGATAACAGTTCTTATTATAAAGGTAAGAGTTAAAGAGAAATTGTGATTTTATATTAACAAGTTTTTTTTCATCAAAATTCAATTTCCTCTTCCCTTTACTCGTCATTGGATCCATGTGAATTTCTAAAATTTGCAAGAAAATTCCAATAAATCCTAAATTCACAATATAAAATACTTTAAATACTATTCTAAACAAGTAAGAGCAAATTTCATCATGAAAATCTCAAAATCTCTTTAAAACTCTAAAAATTTTAACCTAAGCAATGTGAGAGATTTCCATGGTGAAAATAAAAATTTTTTAACTTAAAGTGAAGCTCTTACCAAGAGAAGTGTAGAGCCGGCCTCGAAAAGCTTTGAAATCACCTCAAATTTGAGATCTAGCAAGCCCTAAGTCTTCAAAATCGCAAAAATGGAAGAGGAAGACGAAAACTATGGAAAATTTTGCGGGTCCCAGGGTCAAAATTGCGAAATAAGAGGGTGTCGATGATTTTATATTCTGGGCGCTGGCGGTGCTCTATTTAAAAAATTGCTAAACTCTCTGGATTTGGGCGCCGCCGGAGCTAGTCCAAAACTTTTTCGGGGTCCGAATATTTTTTTGTAATGTCGATCGTTTTGACTTCCAAAATGATGTTTAACGTTTCAAAAAGCATCTACTTCATCTCACAGGCAATAATTAACAAAATTCTTTACACAAACAATACACAACAAACTCTTATATATAAAATCCAAGTTACAATATAAACACCAAAAATGTTCATTCAAACCAAACAAATAACTCTTAGATGTTTAGTGTTGTAAGTACTCTACGATAAGCAAACACTGCAATCTAAGCACACAATGATAGTAAGCATATCCAAATCCAAATTCAAATTACAAAGCAAAGCAAAGTAAATAGTACATACACCAAGCAAAATTAAGCAAAGTAAAATAAACACACAACAAACATAAGTAGAATCCAATAATTACTCCACATCAGTTTCAGAACTATCCTCTCCTCTAATGTCTCCAATTGATTGCTGATACACGAACAAATTATAGAATGTTAGAAATGGAAATTTATCAGATGAATCATCAGCAATCACCGTGTTCTTCTTCTTCAGATTAATCAAGAACATCTTATTTCGACAAGTGTGATCGAATTGTTCCATCATTCTTCAATATATATGATCGAATAAATCAGAAATTTTATTGATTGCATTATAACTTTCTGTACCTCTTTCAACAAATTGTTTGATCCACTTCAATATCATTCTAGAACCGTCAGGAAAATAGGGTCGAATCGGTTGTGAAGTCTGTTTTGGTGATCAGCAAGCAAATTCATTTCATCTTCATCTCCCACTATTTGGTAGTCATAAGGATTAGTTGGCATCAATAGGCCTCCATGGAAGAAGAACCTTTTCCCAACTCTCATATGGAACTTGTGATTGACTACATAACAGAGATATGGTGGATGGGTGTCCAAGCCCATATTTAGATCCATGAACTATAAATCCCAAAAATGATTTCACAATTATATTACCAATGTCAATCGGCCTCCCAGTTTGAATACAAAAATTCAAAAATGACACTTTTCTAGGTTACTTGCTAATCTTCAATGTTGGAAATAACTTTGCCGAAATAAAGTAGTGCCACTGCTTTGACATTGGATTTAGAGATGTAGATGGGAAACTAATTTATCCATTTTCTCTAATTTCTCAATCCTCATTCTCATCCATCAAATAACGATACACATCATTCATATTATCACTTGTGGCATTGAAATTAGAACAATAGAAAATATGTACATTCTCAATCATAAAGAGATTGTTAATTCATGTAGGAGTGAATTGCACAAACCTATCTAGCACAAATACGAACCTTTGGTTGATCCATTGAAGATTTGCATAGAATTCTTTCACAACTGGAACAACTATGACAGCGGTAGTGTAGCAAAGCACTTCCCAACGTCTCTCCTTAATTATCTCTTCAGTTTTAGTAGTAGGATTATCCATGCCTCGATTTATGAAGCCCCTTTCCTTGATAATCCTCCTCTTCATCAACACTTTGTTGAAAAATCGCTGCGCCTCAAAACTTATGAACTTCCTTCGGTCAAAAATGCGAGATCGAGGGGTTTCTATAGAGTAGGAATCCATGGGATGCAAATTGGAAATGGTAGTTTTCATTTTTCTGGAGTTAAGAATTCTAAAATGGAGTTTTGGGAGTTATAAGGATGAACATCCCGCTCAAAATCGCCAAAACTCACATTTTCAAACTTCAAAAACTGCCAACAGATTTTATCATATTCTAATATCAGCATACCATAGCAAACCGCTCAAAATTATCATTTTCAAACTTCAAAAACTGCCAACAGGTACAACATCACATACAATATACTTTACAATATCAGCATACCAAGGCAAATTGCTTCCCATAATAGTATAAAGTTGCTCATCAGGGAAAATTTATGTAACTTCCTTCTCAAAATCAGATAATTTATCATATTCTAATCTTGAGAGATGATCAGCTATTTGATTATCAGCTCCCTTCCTATCAACTATCATAAAATTAAATTCTTGCAGAAGAAGTATCCTTCTATTTAGTCTAGGTTTTGCATCCTTCTTTTGCATTAAATATTTGATAGCCGAATGGTCTGTATGCACAATACTTTTAGCTTCAATTAAATAAGGTTTAAAATTTTTAAAATAAAATACTATAGCTAATAACTCTCTTTCAGTTGTGGTATAATTAATTTGAGCCTCATTAAGAGTTTTACTAGCACAATAAATGACTTTGAAAACTTTATCATGCCTTTGTTGGTTTCTCCCAATCTGGTGAAATAATTATAGGTGCAGTGATTAATTTCACTTTCAATAATTTGAAAGCACTCAAGCATTCATCATTAAATAAAAATTTTCTATCATTTTCTAAAAGTCGGCACAAAGGTTTCATAATTTTAGAAAAATCTTTAATTTATCGCCTGTAAAATCCAGGGTGTCCTAACAAACTCCTCACAACTCTCATAGTAGTGGGTGGTGGCAGTCTCTCAATCACTCTAATTTTAGCAGGATCGACCTCCATACCATGTTCAGAAATTTTATGCCCAATCACAATTCCTTCTGTAACCATAAATTGACATTTCTCCCAATTCAAAACTAGATTTTTTTTTCTTGCAGAGCTCCAAAACTTTTGCTAAGATTTCCATAAAAATTTCAAATGAAGTCCCGAATACAGAGAAATCATCCAAAAAAACTTCTATTTCATTATCTATCATACTACTGAAGATAGACATCATACATCTCTGAAATGTTACAGGTGCATTACACAGTCCAAAAGGCATTCTTTGAAAAGTAAAGGTTTCACAAGGGCTAGTAAATGTTGTCTTCTCTTGATCCTCAGGAGCAATAGGTATTTGATGGTAACCCGTATATCCATCCAGAAAGCAGTAGTACTTGTGTCCAGCAAGTCTATCTAGCATTTGATCGAGAGAAGGAAGAGGAAAGTGATCTTTTCTGGTGGCGGCATTTAATTTCCTATAATCAATACAAATTCGCCATCCATTAATTTGTCTTTTGGGTCTAATTTCATTACATTCATTCACTTCAACAGTCACTCATCCCTTTTTCGGTACACAATGTATTGGACTCACCCAAGCAATATCTGAAATAGGATAAATAATTCCAGCATCCAACCATTTTAAAATCTCTTTCTTAACTACTTCTTTCATTATTGGATTCAATCTCCTTTGCGGATCAACTCTTGGTTCATGTTCTTCATCTAATAAAATTTTGTGCATACAAATTGAAGGACTAACTCCTTTAATATCCACCAAAGTCTATCCAAATGCTTTCTTGTATCTTTTTAAAGTTTTCAACAACTTCTGTTCTTGATAATTGCTTAACTCCAAAGATACAGTAACTGACAGGGTAGATGATTCTCCTAAAAACATATACTTTAAATGATTAGGGAGAATTTTCATCTCAAGTTCAGGAGATTTTATTATAGATAGAATTAAGCTTTTATTTCCACCTTCCATAGTGTCTAATACTTCAAATCTCTCCTGAACATACTCCAAATCTTGATTCTTTTTACTATTTGAATTTTCTTCATTTTCAATTTCTTCTTCAAACATATTGTCATACTCTACTTCTTTTTCAAATATATTTTCAAAATAATCGTTTCTCAAATATTCACAAACCTCCATCCTAAAACATTCATTATCTTTTTCCATTGAGGGATAATCCACTTAAATTGTACCTATTTTTATGCCATATTTATGATTCAACTTTTAAGGATATTATGCTTTAATAAACGTTATTTTTATGTTTTTGAATGTAGGTGATGAAAAAAGAGTTCTAGAAGGAATAAGGAGCAAAAAGGAGCAAAAATAGAGCTTAAAAGCAAAATTGTCGAAATTATAGGTGTGGCGCCTAGGCACCAGAATCCGGTGCCTAAGCGCCAGTTCGATACTGAAGCAGAAAATATTTTTGACAACTCTGGGTAGTTTGATGGTATTAAGCGGTTATCAGACCTTCTAGAAGACTGGATGTTACTCCTAATACATAGTACATGTGATATAATGCATCTGGACACAGGAAAATAGTTTTAATCGCGAAGACAAGCGAACCAAAGTGAAGTGGTGCGAAGACTTGGTCACGGACTCCGGCTCCTAGGTTCCAGATCCCGATGCCCAGGCGCCATAGTTACTTTCTAGAAGATACATTGTTTTTGGACGAATTTTGAAGAGCTGCCTTATGCAACCCCTAGAGTTCTCTCACGCTTGAAAATTATTTTAGGGAGCCACCTTCTTAAGTAATTAGTGAGTTTATTTTAGTTATTTTGAGTGTTACTACTCAATTCCTTGAGTAGTAAGTGTGAGTTTATAAGTGTTGTTGCTGTTGAAGTCTTTCATTTTGCATTGGAGTCAGTAGGAGTCAGCGAATAACTTGAAGGAACATTCCAGATAAGTATTTGTAACTTGGTTTAATGTTTTATAAATATGTTTTGTTGTATGAATTCAATGTGTTCTGAGTAGTTAATTTTCTTTCTCCTTTCAACCATGAAAAGATAATAAAGATAATTTAATTTTTTTGGAGAACTTACACTTAAATTTTATAAAATTTGTGATGATATTAATACCTGATCTTTATTTACTTTTTAAACTGGTCATTTGAATTGTTGAAACCTGTTGAAGAATTCTGAGACCTATCTAGAAATGAGTTCTTAACTAGTAGATATCACATGAATCCTTGGGTAATCGAAGGCCTTAAGCTGGTTATTCAAGGTGAAATGAAAATAAATAGGGAGATATTATTTATTGGGTGTAGAATTGATTATTTTTTAGAGTGACAGACTAAATTCTAACAGTTTGGTTTATAGAAAGGGAACGGGTAACTTGTAGGGCCGACCATAGTCACCCTTGGACATCTAGAAGTGTGAGCCAAGATTAACCCATTATACAAATAATACATCCTGAACCGATCTATAGATTAGCCAATGTTCTTTATACTATCGAGCGAAGGTAAAGAATAGGAATGCTTCTATTTGGCGCAACACCATAATCTAAGTTCTCCACAAATGATAATTATTCTGAAAAATCTTGGAATAGTTGAATAGGAGAAAGTTGTTTTATTTATACTTGCATTAAACTTTACTTTATTGCTGCTTACATACATTTAGTAGATATTTTATTAAACTTAAAATTTGATCATTGAAAAGAAATCAAAATTTAAATACTTTTAAATTTGAAAATTTATTAAATTCCTTTAATTAATCTTAATTAAATCTTCCCTATGGGATCGATAATCAGGACTCCAATAGAGCCCTGTATTACTTGAAACGATACGTATACTTGCATTTGAAATCAAGACTTTATGAAATTATTTAAATATAAATTCATAAGTTCTTGCATATACAGAGAGTGCAAAGTGGTGCGCATCAGTCACAATTAAGTTTTTGCCGTCGTTGCCGAGGAAGAAAAGAAATTAAGAACGAAGGGAAGGAAGACAAATTTTATATTTTTCAAATTAATATATATATATACATTTTTATTTCTATAAAAATAAAAAATATATATAAAAACAAAAGTACGAAAAAAATTGATTTTAATTCATTTTTATGCATAGTTCTGGATCTGAAGGATTATTACCTTTTGATTCTGAATTAGAAAGAACTATTAGAAGAATTAGAAAAGGAAAACAAATTCAAAAATATCAGAAATGGCTAACCAACATAACTATAATCAAAATCCAATGGAAATTAATGAACAAAATGTTTATAAAACATTAAGGGATTATGCAAACCCTACAGCTGAAGAATTTCTTATTAGTATTTAAATGCCTGCTGTAGATGATAATTCTTTTAAGCTTAAACCTTATATTATTCAAATGGTTCAAAGTAATCAATTTGGAGGAACACCAAATGAGGATCCAAACTTACACCTTGCTAATTTCTTAGAACTTTGTGCTACCTTTAAATATAATAATGTTTCTGATGATGTTATTAGGATTAGACTCTTTCCTTTTTCCTTAAAAGATAAGCAAAAAAGTGGCTTAACTCATTAGCAACTGGTTCTATTAAAACTTGGGCAGATATGACACAAAAATTCCTTGCTAAATATTTTCCTCCTTCTAAAACTGCTAAATTAAGAAAATGATATTACTTCATTTATGCAATTTGATGGAGAAACAATTTATGAAGCATGGGAAAGATATAAAGAACTATTAAGAAAATGTCCTCATCATGTTGTTCCAGATTGGTTAATTATTCAAACATTTTATAACAGACTTATCAGATCACTTAGATCTATTATAGATGCTACTGCTGGTGGTTATTTAATGGCTAAGACATTTGATGAAGCTTATACTTTAATTGAAGAAATGGCTAATAATAATTTTTAATGGCCTTCTGAAAGGGTTAATCCAAAAAGAGTGACAAGTATTCAAGATGATGAAGCCTTTTCTATTTTAGCTTTACAAACGGGAGCGATATCTAAGAAATTGGATAATTTTGCTATTAATATATTGCATGTAAGTAATGACAAATTTGTAAATACTGATGATTCTCAAATAATAGAAACATTGCAAGCTATTGCTAGTAAAACTAATAACCCTTATTCGAATTATTATAATCCAGGTTGGAAAAATCACCCTAATTTTAATTGGAATAATGGACATCAACAATGGAGTAATAATCAAGGTAATCCAACCGCGAATTGGAATAATCAAGGAAATTTAAACTTTAGACCAACATATCCTGTTGGTTTTAACAATCAGTAGAAAAAGTTATTTGTAGAAGAATTGATCTTGAAACTAGGTAATCAGCTACAAAGTCAAAACACTGCTATTCGAAATATTGAGAATCAGATGGGTCAAATTGCTAATTTTATTAATTACAGACCTCAAGGAACACTGCCTAGCAACGTCGAAATTAATCCTAAAGAAACTGGAAAAGACCATGAACAAGCAAAAGCTGTACAGCTTAGAAGTGGAAAGGAATTAAAAGAGAAGATACAAAATGAATTTGAAAAAGAGAGAGAAGTTGAAGAGATTGAAAAACCAAAAGAAACTCTTTCTCTAAGTAAAGATCAAACTGTAATTCCTATTAAAGTGAAAGTTGAAAGACCACCACCACCTTTTTCTCAAAGACCAAAACAACAGAAGCTTGACCATCAATTTTCTAAGTTCTTTGAAATTTTTAAGAAACATACTATCAACATTCCTTTTGTTGAAGCTTTGGAACAAATGTCAAGCGATGCAAAATTTATGAAGGATATTCTAAGCAAGAAACGGAAATTTGAAGCTTATGAAATGATTGCATTAAGTGAAGAATGTAGTGCAATAATTCAAAAGAAATTGCCTCAGAAGCTTAAAGATCCTGAAAATTTCACTATACCATGTGCTATTGGTTAAAAATTTTGTGGAAAAGTCGTATGTGATTTTGGATCAAATATTAATCTCATGCCATTTTCTATCTTTCGAAGGTTAGATTTAGGAGAGATTTCTCCTACCACTGTAACCCTTTAGTTAGTTGATCGATCTATTAATTATCCTAAAGGAGTTATAGAGGATGTTCTTGTTAAGGTGGATAAATTTATCTTCCCTATGGATTTCATTGTATTGGAAATGGAAGAAGATAAAGAAATACCTATTATTTTAGCAAGACCTTTTCTAGCTACCGGGCGTGCTATGATTGATGTGCAAAAAAGAGAATTAACAATGAGAGTTAATGATCAAGTGATAACATTTAATGTTTTGAAATCAATGAAGTATCCTGACAAAGAAAAATGTTATCGGATGGATATTTTTTATTTTATAATTAAAAGCATTATTAAGAAAAATGTAAGGTCATTTCTGAAGAAAAAAATAATGAATCCATATTGTATAATGAGTCATTAACTAAAGAAATTTATGAAGTGAATGAAGAAAATTTATTTTAAGAAACTCATTATATTCATGATAATTGGAAAATTTTAGACACAACTAAAAATGATATACTTTTACCCTCACTTGAAAAAGCCCCGGAACTGGAATTAAAAATTTTACATGCACATTTAAAGTATGCATTTCTTAGAAATTCATTAACTTTACCTGTGAATATATCTTCAGAACTAAGTAAATATCAAGAAGAAAAAT
Organism: Papilionanthe hookeriana x Papilionanthe teres; assembly: GCA_022702705.1. Taxonomy (NCBI): domain Eukaryota; kingdom Viridiplantae; phylum Streptophyta; class Magnoliopsida; order Asparagales; family Orchidaceae; genus Papilionanthe; species Papilionanthe hookeriana x Papilionanthe teres. The sequence goes on along the minus strand of CM040428.1, from coordinate 105,269,490 downwards.
TAACAGGAGTTCTGAAGAACTATAAGAAAGCTTATGGTTGGACTACTGTAGATATAAATGGAATAAGCCCTTCAATCTGTATGCATATGATTTTAATCGAAGAAAATTTTAAACCCACTATTGAACCTCAAAGAAGATTGAACCCAATTATGAAAGAGGTTGTTAAAAAAGAGATTTTAAAATGGTTAGATGCTGGAATTATTGATCCTATTTCGGATAGTCAATGGGTAAGTCCTATTCGTTGTGTTCCAAAGAAAGGAGGAGTAACTGTCATTGTTAATGATAAAAATGAATTAATTCCTACAAGACAAGTTACTGGTTGGTAAATTTGCATTGATTATTGAAAATTAAACAACATCACTAGAAAGGATCATTTTCATTTACCTTTCTTAGATCAAATGCTGGATAAATTAGCTGGGCACTCATATTTCTATTTTTTAGATGAATATTCTGGTTATCATCAATTACCCGTTCCTCTTAAGGACCAAGAGAAAACAACATTTACAAGTCCTTATGGAACATTTGCTTTTAAAAGAATGCCTTTCGGTTTATGTAATGTACCAGCAACTTTTCAAAGATGTATGATGTTAATATTCTATGATTTAATTGATAAAGGAATTGAAGTGTTTATTGACGATTTTTCAGTATTTGGAACTTCTTTGAGTCTTGCTTAGAAAATATAACGAAATTTCTGAAAAGATGTGAAGAAAAAAATTTGGTTCTAAATTGGGAAAATGTCAATTTATGGTCACACAAGGAATTGTACTTGGACATAAAATTTCACAAAAAGTAATGGAAGTTGATCAGGCAAAAGTGAAAATTATTGTTGAAGTTCAACCACCTACTACCGTTAGTGATGTGAGAAGTTTTCTGGGTCATGCTGGATTTTACAGAAGATATATAAATGATTTTTCTAAGATTGCTAAACCTCTTTGTCATTTATTAGAAAAAGAAGCTAAGTTTGAATTTAACGAAGATTGTCTGAATGCGTTCAATATTCTAAAAGAAAAATTAATCACTGCACCTAGCATTGTTACACCTAATTGGAGTAAACCTTTTGAATTAATGTGTGATGCAAGTGATTATGCAATTGGAGCTGTATTGGGACAAAAATATGAGAAAATTTTCAAAGTTATATATTATGCTAGCAAAACTCTTAATGAAACTCAAATAAATTACACTACTACTGAAAAAAAGTTTTTAACAATAATATATGTCTTTGATAAATTTAGACCTTATCTTCTTGGGACCAAATGTATCGTACCTACTGATCATTCTGCAATTAAGTATTTAATGTCTAAAAAGGATGCTAAACCAAGATTGATCCGATGGGTTTTACTTTTCCAAGAATATGATTTTCAAGTAGTGGACAAAAAAGGAGCTAACAATCAAATTGCTCATCATTTATCAAAAATAAAAAATAATAGTGAGAAAATTTCTGAATAAAACATAAATGAGATATTCCCTGGTTAACAGTTATATGTTATTCAAGGATTACAAACTCTTTGGTATGCAGATAAAGTTAACTTTTTGGTTAGCAATATTTTACCATATGAATTGAATAACAAATATATTAAGAAATTCAAGAATGATTCTAAATCTTATATTTGGGAAGATCATAATTTATTTAAAATAGGAAGAGATTCCGTGATTCGATAATGTGTACCTTATGGAAAAACATTTGCAATTATTCGAAAATGTCATGATTCTGAATTTGGAGGACACTTTGAAGTGGATAAAACTGCGTTTAAAATTTTAAATTCTGGATTTTATTGGCCTACATTATTCAAATATGTTGGACATTATGTGAAAACTTGTGATCGATGTCAAAGATTGGGGAAGATATCCAGTAAAGATGAAATGCCTCTAAAATATATATTAGAAATTGAAATTTGTTATGTATGGAATTTAGAATTTATGGGACCTTTTATACCATCATCTAGAAAGATTTATATTTTATTAGCAGTTGATTATGTTTCAAAGTGGATTGAAGTTGTTGCCTTACCTAACTGTGATTCCAATAGTGTTTCGATACTTTTAAAGAAGATGATTTTTACAAGATTTGGAATGCCAAGGGTAATTATCAAAGATGGGGGAAGTCATTTTAGACATGTAAGAATTCAATCATTACTGGAAAAATTCATAATTAAACATAGAATTGCAACTGCTTATCACCCACAAACAAGTGGAATGGCTAAAGTATCAAACAGAGAATTTAAAAGAATTTTAGAGAAGACAATTAATCCTAAAAGAACTGACTGGGTTGATGGACTTAATTCTGCATTATGGGCTTATAGAACAGCTTATAAGACACCTATCGGAATGTCACTTTATCGGTTAATTTATGGTAAACATTATCACTTACCTATTGAACTAGAACATAAATTTTACTAGGCGATAAAGGAGTTCAATTATGATTTGAATATTGCAGGAGAGAAACGACTATTACAACTGAATGAAATGGAAGAGATAAGAAATGAGCCCTATGAAAATGCAATGAGTTATAAGGAAAGAATGAAGAAATTTCATGATAAAAAGATTTCAAGGAAAATATTTGAGCCTGGACAAGAAGTATTATTATTTAATGCTCGTTTAAAACTTTTTCCTCGAAAATTAATATCTAAATGGATGGGGCCATTTATATTTGAGAAAGTATACACTTATGGAGTTGTGGATATTAAAGATCCCAAAACTGGAAAAATATTTAAAGTTAACGGATTAAAACTGAAGCCTTATATGGGAGAAAAGAAACCAAATTATAAGGAGGCTTACGAACTATGTCTACCCGATTAATACAACTGATTAGGTTGGGTTGACGATGTTAAACCAAACGCTTTGTTGGAGGCAACCCATATATTATAATTGTGATTGTTTACGATTTGAATTTATCTTAATTGTTGTTTGTGTGTTGATCATACCCTTTTAATAGACCTATTTTTAGACAAGAACTTTTTAAAATTGACGATAGGCGAAATGGAATCGAACATGGTTCCGGCGCCTAGGCACCTAAAATTGATGCCTATGCCAGCATAACCAATCTGTATCGATAGTCCGGTGCCTAGGAGCCAGGTTTCGGTAATTAAGCGCCCCAGTTACTGTTAGTACAAAAACTGAAAATCTTTAGTTTTCAACACAAAATCTCCTTATAAATTGCCCTATCTTCATCCCCAATCCCTAAGCAACCCTATTTTCAACCAGAAAAATTAATCTTGGAGGAGAAGAGAGAGGTTTGGAAGCAATGGAGAGAGGAAATCATGGCAATGAGTTAAGAGACAAGTTTTCCAAACATCCTCAATCTTATTTTAATGATTTTATTGCAATTAATATGGAGAGGTTATTTAGTCGTTTAGAAAAGATTGAGGCTTAACTTCTAAGTTTTGGAAATCATCTTCATGAGATGTACCATCAATTTAAGCACTTAGAATGGCAAATGAAACTTCAGTTCGATCATATGGCAGCCTATCAAGATACTCAAGTAGCAATGTATGAGAAGAACAGGTGGATTGAAGAGAAGACGACTTTGGAATTTCCAAGGGCATTGGTTTTCCCTTCATGTGGGCCTAGCGAGAGGGAGGGAAATTAAAGTTCGGTGTTGAATAGATCTTTTATGTGTTCTAGGTGTGATTGAGTCAAGTTTTAGTGAGTCGAATATCTAGTTTGTGTATTTGCTTATTTGTTCAATGTGTGTGTTGGATTGAGAATTTGCTTTAAATTAGTGTTGTTTGTGTTGTTTATAGAATGATGAACCTTGTTATAGTCTTTTCTTGAATTTTTAGAGCTTCGAATGAAAAATATGAAATGGAATTGAAGAGTTTGGTTATATCTTGTGTTTGAAGTGTTGATTTAATTTATCATTTTTTGATGACGATGAGGATGAGGAGACTGCTAGTGATCATTAGAATTTTATAATTGTGTATCTGTGTTTTTTATGTTATGTTTTGTGTTAGTTTTGTATGTGTGTGATGATTTGTTTGGTTTTAGGTTTGATGCATTGTTCTGAGACACTTATTGATGTATTAATTGTTGGATTGCTAAAATTTAATTCTATTATGAGATGTTTTATTTATGTGTTAGTATAGTGATCAAAACACCTATTTAGTTTAGTTATTTTATTTAAAAATTAATAAAAAAATATAAAATAAAATAAATACATATATATATGATTTTTGTAGAAATTGGTCCTGCTTAATAAAATTTTTCTATAGATGCATAGACTTTTCTTTTATATTCATAAAAAGCATGTGTAGAAATAAATTTTTCCTTTCTTTATTATTTTTCATATACTTAGAAAAATTCCTGGTATAAACAAGCTATTCTTTCTCTCATACTTTAGAAATTTTCATAATTATTGTTTATACCAAAACTGAAGTTTGGGGGAAGGGAAATTCATTGAAATTTAAATATTGTTTGTCTTTAATGTCCTAATATTTCTTTAAAAATATTAACATAACATAACGAATGAAAAATCTATTTAAGATTACTTAAATTTTTGAATTTATAAATAATTTAGTAAACTTAACTACAATTTCAATAATTTTGATTGATTTTAAGAATAGAATTATTTAACTCAAAGAATAATTAGATTAAAATTTTTTCTATTTATAGTAAAGAGAATTGTATTTTTGAAGTACTAAGGAACTAAGATTATTACTTGAAAAAGAAAAGATTGAAATAATTTTTGAAAAATACTTATGTCATATTTATTAAGTGAAAAACTATAAGTTTTTATATATAAGTTAAGGATAGTGAAGTTCAAAATCATTAACAGGCTATCCAGATATAGTAATCCTCACAAATTACAAAAAAAGGGGGGATTGAAAAATATCCTTAAAAAAAAGGAAAAAGAAAAAAAAAGTAGAAAAGAGAAAAAAAATTAAATGTGAGAAGAAGCTTGAGGAGTTGCCTAATCAAAAATTGACTTCACGTGAATTATCTTATAAGAAGAAAAGTAATTATACTTTTAACTTAATTTTTATGTACATGCATCTTAACTAGAAAAGTTTTTCATGGAACTCTTTTTATTGTAAATATTCTATGTGACCTTAATATGATAAATTACAATTATTCTTGAAATAAATGAAAAATTGAAAGTCTTATAATTTGGTAGTTAAATATTATTTAAATTCTTAAAAATTAAACGTAATTAGTAAAATTTCGTTAAAGATTTGTTAAAGCATTTATAAAACAAAAAGTTACAAGAAATTCTAAAAATTTAAACTTCATTCCAGATGTTATAAATTTTATGTAACTAAAAGAGTTACTTAAGGACAAGTAACGTTTAAGTTTGGGAGAATTTGATCCACTTAAAAAGTACCTATTTTTATGCCTTATTTATGATTCAATTTGTAAGGATATTATGCTTTAATGAAAGGTATTTTTATGTTTTCGGATGTAGGTGATAAAAAAAGAGTTCAAGAAGGAAAAAGGAGCAAAAAGGAGCAAAAATAGAGCATAAAAGCAAAGTTGCCGAAATTATAGGTCTAGCGCCCAGGTGCCAGAATCCGGTGCCTAAGCTCCAGTTCGATACTGAAGCAGATAAGATTTTGACAACTTTGGGTAGTTATTTTGATGGTGTTAAGTGATTATCAGACCTTCTAGAAGATTGGAAGTTACTCTTAATACATTGGACATGTGATAGAGTGCATCTAAAGATGAGAAAACAGTTTTAATCATGAAGAGGTGCGAAGACTTGGTCACAGACTCTGGCGTTTAGGCGCTAGATCCCGGTACTTAGGCGCCACAGTTACTTTCTAGAAGATACATTGCATTTGGATGAATTTTGAAGAGGTGCGTTAAGCAACCCCTGGTCATTTTTTAAGCTCTATAAATAGGAGTCAATTCTACAGAGAAAAGTGCCCCCAAGCACCCTAGAGTTCTCTCACGCTTGAAAATAAATTTAGGGAGCCACCTTTTTAAGTAATTAGTGCATTTATTTTAGTTATTTTGAGTGTCACTACTCAATTCCTTCAGTAGTACATGTGAGTTTATAAGTGTTGTTGTTGTTGAAGTTTTTCATTTTACATTGAAGTCAGTTAGAGTTAGCGGATCACTTGAAGGAACATTCCAGATAAGTTATTGTAACTTGGTTCAAAGTTTTGTAATTATGTTTTGTTGTATGAATTCAATATGTTCTGAGTAGTTAGTTTTCTTTCTCCTTTCAATCATGAAAAGACAATAAAGATAATTTAATTTCATTGGAGAACTTAAACTTAAAATTTTATAAAAATTGTGATGATATTAATACCTGATCTTAATTTACTTTTTAAACTGGCCATTTGAATTATTAAAACCTGTTGAAGAATTATGAGACATATCCGGAGATGAGTTCTTAACTAGTAGATATCACAAGAATCCTTGGGTAATCGAAGGCCTTGAGCGGGTTATTCAAGGTGAACTGCAAATAAATAGGGAGATATTGTTTATTAGGCGTAGAATTGATTAGTTTTTAGAGTGACAGACGAAATTATAATAATTTGGTTTAATAGAAAGGGGACAGGTCACTAGTAGGGCCGACCCACCCTTGGACATCTAGAAGTTTGAGCCTAGATTAACCCATTCTAATAATAATACATCCTGAACCGATCTATACATTAGCCAATGTTCTTTATACTATCGAGCGAAGGTAAATAATAGGAATTCTTCTATTTGGCAAAATACCATAATCTAAGTTCTCCACGAATGATAATTATTCTGAAAAATCTTGGATTTGTTGAAAATGAGAAAGTTGTATTATTTATACTTGCATTAACCTTTACTTTATTGCTGCTTACTTACATTTAGTAGAAATTTCATTAAATTTAAAATTCGATCTTTTAATAGAAATAAAAAATATAAATACTTTTAATTGAAAATTTATTAAATTCCTTTAATTAATCTTAATTAAATCTTCCTCGTGGGATCGATAACCAGGACTCCAATAGAGCCATGTATTACTTGAAATGATACATATACTTGCGTTTAAAATCGAGACTTTATGAAATTATTTAAATTTAAATTCATAAGTTCTTGCATATAAAGATAGTGTAAAGTCTTGCGCATCGGTCACAATCAAGGGATACTTCATAAATTTCAAAATATTAAAGGTCACCTCTTGATAATTAACTCTCATATTTAATTCTCCCTTTTGAACATCAATCACTGCTCTTCTAGTACCAAGGAATGGTCTTCAAAAAATTATTGGAATTTCTTTATCTTCCTCCATATCAAGTACAATAAAATCCACAGGAAAGATAAATTTATTCACTTTCACTAACACATCTTCCACCACTCCTTTAGGGTAAGTAATGGAACGATCGGCCAACTGAAGATCCACAGATGTAGGAGAAATTTGTTTTATTTCCAACCTTTTGATTGTTGATAAAGGCATAAGATTAATACTAGCTCCCATAACACATAAGGCTTTTCCGAAAAATTTTTCACCTATAGCACACGGAATTAAGAAACTACCAGGATCTTTATGTTTTTTCGGAAGCTTCTTCTGAATAATTGCACTACACTCTCCACTAAGTGCAACAGTTTTATGATCTCTAAACTTTCTTTTCTTTCTAAGGATATCTTTCATAAACTTGGCATAGTCAGGCATCTGTTCTAATGCTTCAAAAAAAGGAATATTTATCGTTAATTTCTTAAGGATCTCCAAAAAATTTTCAAATCGGTTATCCCTGTATTGTTTCTTCCATCTTTGAGGAAATGGAGGTGGTGTTTTTCAACAGTTATCTTCATTGGCCCAAGAGGATAATCTAGGTCTGAATAAATCTTGTCTGAACTTTTTTCAATTTCCACCCTCTCCTTTCCTGTTTTATCTTCTTTTTGGACTCTAGTTTCCAATTCTTTTCCACTCCTTAATTGAATAGCCTTAAGTTGGTCCTTGTTTTTATCTTTTGGATTGATCTCAACCTTACTTGGAAGTGTTCCAGAAGGTCTATTATTAGGTGCAGTGAAAATATGCCCCAATTGATTTTTAATATTTTTCATAGCAACACCTTGAGCTTGTAATTGATTTCCCATATTCAAAATCATTTCTTCAGTACACAACTTCTTATCCTTAAATTGTGGGTTACTGTTGAATCCAAGAGGATAAGAAGGTCTAAACTTGGTATTTTCTTGATTGTTCAAATTTCCAATTTGATTTATAGAACTGTTGCCCCAATGTGGGTTAACATTGGCATTGCTATTATTCCAATTGAAATTTCGGTGACTCTTCCAACCAGGATTATAATAATTTGAATAAGAATTTTTAGGTCTATTAATAGCATTTAAAGTCTCATAAGGTGTTTGAGATTATGTTATCTATCCAAACGAATTTTCCTCCAACACTTGAGGTGGTTGAAAATAATTCATTCCTTATTAATCTATTTTTTTAGAAAGTGCTGCAATTTAAGAAACCACCATAGTCATCATATCTGAATCATGAACACTAGCTACTCTCTTAGGATTTACCTGTTCAGAGGGCCATTGAAAATTATTAGTAGCGATTTTTTCAATTAATGCGTATGCTTCATCAAAAGATTTTGAAATTAACGATCCACCAGCAGTAGCATCTATCATAGATCTCAATGATCCCACTAATCCATTATAAAATGTTTGAATTATTAACCAATTTGGTAAAGCATGATGTGGGCACTTCCTAAGAAGATCTTTAAATCTCTCCCAAACTTCATATATTGACTCTCCTTCAAACTGAAAAAAAGATGTAAAATCATTTCTTGGTTTAGTAGTCTTTGATAGAGCGAAATATATTGATACAAACTTTTGAGATAATTCTCCCCAAGTTCTAATAGATCCAGATGCTAACAAATTTAACTACGCCTTAGCTTTATCACTTGATGAAAAAGGAAAAAGTCTAAGTCTGACAGCGTCACTAGACACTCTATCATTTTTAAAAGTAACACACAGTTCTAAAAAACTAGCGAGATGTAAATTTAGATCCTGATTAGGTGTTCCTCCATATTTATTATTTTGTACCATTTGGATAATATCAGGTTTAAGTTCAAATGAATTGGCAGCAACATCAGGATTTTTAATAGTTATGTAAATTTCATCTGCTGTTGGGTTAGCATAATCTCTTAAAAGTCTTGGCAAATTTCCAATATCATTTCTCTGATTATCTTGATTATTTGCCATTTCACAAAGATTTTCAATTTGTTTTTACTGTTTTCTAATTTTTCTGACAGTACGCTCTAACTCTGAATCGTAAGGCACTAAACATATAGATCCACTACTATGCATATACAATCACACAAATACTTTTAAAAAATAAACCTACACACTACAAAGTAAAGGTTTTTTATTACTATATTATTAATAAATACCATTTATACTTCCTTACTTATTTACTTTGTTACCTTCCCCGGCAACGACACTAAAAACTTGACCGGTCGATTTGCAGACTTTTATATTGTAAGGATTTATGAACTCAAATTTATATATGTTTTTAATGAATTTGTAATGTCTAAACACTCAACGCAAGTATACGTATCGTATCAAGTAATACAGGGCTCTAATGGACTCCTGGTTATCGATCTCACAGAGAAGTTACGAAGTAGAAGAATGTGTTTCATAATAGATAATGTAGCATTGAAATCTGATACTCAAATTGCACTTAAAGTTTAATACTTACCTCTACTACCACTACGTAGAAAACTGTAACAATTAATTAAACTACAATTACTTTTAATAACTCAAAAACAGAATTAACTAACATACAAACACTAAGCTATATATTTGAAACATTTTTTTATTTATGAGAAAAGTAACTTTCCTCTTGTAATGAGAATATGATGTGTGGATGATATGGAACAAATATATATGTTATTGTGCTAAATAGGAGCATAAATGTTTCTTTACCCTTAAAAGAGTACCCCCTCTTCCAAGCATGAAAGGAACATTGACATATCCTAAGTTTAGTCACTAAATCTAAGGCTAGGCTGGGAAGATAATGACTCTCACTACGGAGCTCCCACTCACCCTTCACCTGAAAGCTTACCTTTGAGTTTAGTTACTAATCTTAGCACCAGTTTCGAGACCTCAGCCTGTCACCCTAAAACCTCCAAATCAAAGTCCATCAAAACACGTTTTCCTATTTATTTGCACTCAATTCCCATGAAATATGCAATTCATCCATGGAAATTGAATGGATTATTTATTATTGTTGTAGGATACTAAATCCTTTCAGAATTAATGTTCGTTGACATATTTTAACAATTCAATTGGCCAAATCAAAAAGTAAATTAAGTTCAAAATGAAAAACCATCGTTACTTCTTCAATACATTAAAAGCACTTCAAATCCACATCAATCCATCATCACATCTCTATGTAAGAAGAAAGACAATGGAGACTACTCAGAATTTATGAAGAAAATACAATAAAACATAGATTTTATATATAAAAGAAAATACAACTTATCTCATTCTCTTCCCCAATGCAATTTCCTTGAAGTTCCTTTGAATCCTTTTCTCTCTTCTTTAGAACACTTAATTCTCTCTTTAGAATGAAAAGGAAGAAGCAATCTCTCACTTTACTTCTTCTCCTTCACTCCTTGGAGAAGAATTCCTGTCTAATTCTCACTTCTACACAATCTTCTCCTAAGCCCTAACACTTAACACACACTCTCCCTCTCTCAAACTTTTGAATACACACTCATACACACACAAAAACCACACCATTTTCATCTAAAAATAGTTACTTATAAGTTATAAATGAAATCCCAAGAGTTTCCATTGGCATCCCTTCAAAAAGTCGCCAAAATTCCTTAAATTTGAAGTCCACCGACATTGTGCGCCGGCGGCGCTCTATCATCCCAATAATTGCAGAGTTCTCTGGAAAATGGACTCGGTGGCGCCCATTCTATCGTCGGCGGCTCCAAAACCTATTTTCCTCCTTTTTGCTCAATTTTGCTCCTTTTTTCTCTGAATTTATTTTTTTCGCTTCTTTTCGCTCGAATCACCTAAAATCATCATACCTGTAACAAACCATGAAAAATACCTTTCTTCAAAGTGTAATATCACCAAAAATAGGTAAAATTATATAGCAAAAATAGTATATTTTTTTGGTGCATCAAGGATTAAAGGAGATGTGCTTTGTTTAGGCTTGTGAGTGTGTAATGTAAGTGTGTGTAAGCTTCAAACCTCCCAGGGTAGATCCTAAGGTCTGACCACCTATAGGAGACCTCCCCTCGGCTTCCTTATGCTTAGTCTATTCCTCCCAAAAACTAGTGGTTAGGCCTTAAGCATATGAAAACTCCCAGTGAAGTGAGAAAATTTTGAATATCTCAGGGAAAGGGTTCCATGACTAGCCTTCTAAGAAAGTCACCAGGAGAGTCCTATGGCAAGACCCTAGACTATTCTAAAGACAGACCAGACCTCAAACAAAAGTGAGGTCTACAAATGGTCATAAACTGAAACCCTATTTATTAGGGGATGAGACTAAAGTGAATTATGTTTTGATGTTGGGTCACCCAGAATAAGTACTGGGTATGTCAAGCTAATGAGGTAAAACTAATCGCTTTGTGGGAGGCAACCCATAGTTATCGGTACGCTTTTGTTTTGTTATTGTTGTGTTTATTCTATAAAATTATTGTAGTATTTTGAACTTTGGTGTCAATTTTAAGGCATTAAATGATGTCTTAGACGTGTAAGCTTGAGTTTTTGGATGTTAAGTTGACCTTTTCTTAACTAAGCACTAGCACCTAAGCGCCAAAAAATGGTTCTTAAGCGCTGGAGTTTTAAAAACCAAACTAAATAATGTTTTAGAAAAATTAAACATGGTAAAGTGGTCATGAATGTTATTTGGTGGTTATTAAATGTGGGATGTGGGTATAGGCTCTACTTAAGTCCATAAATAGCATGGAAATGAAGAGGAAAGTTGTCCCTTTCAAAATTTCTATTCTTAAGTCTAAGAGAGGATAATTTGAGTAGTTTTGAGGAGTGATAAGTTAGCAAAAATTCTTCTAGGGAGAATGAATTAAAGAAAAAGGAGGAAGCCGTCAAGAAGAAGTTTGTAAGTCAAAGTATGCAAGAGTTATATAATGGATTTCTAGCCATTAGTATTAAAGGAATAATGAAGAAAATTGTTAAGATTGAGGTTGATGTGGCATCAATTGAGGCAAAGGTAAATGAAACTAAAGAACTTTTAGCGCATATTGGCTACAACTAAAAATGCAATTGAGTCATTGAAGCTATATTGAAGAAGCGGATAAGGCGATGTATCTCAAAACAATGTGGATTAAAGTGCATTCTATCAGAGTTCTTCATCATCGCTCATTTTATCAAATCTTTGTGCCAAATGGTTCAGAAGAAACAACTGAAGGTCAAGGATAAGTTCCACCTAACAGAGAATGGAATTATGTTCTTTGTTTAGTTTTTTTTATTGTTTATGTGTGTTTTTTTATTTTAGATTTTTAATGTAAGTTTGTCTTGTGTTATGATGATTTAGAGGGTTTCTCATCCAAATTTTTTTGGAATGAGATTAGAAATGTGATGTGTGTTTGTACTTGTTGAATATATGTTATTGAAAGTGTTGTGTTAGTGTGAAAATTTTTAATGTCATTGTGATCGAATCAAAGTGGTAAAATATGGAAATTTTATTAGAAAGAAGAGAAGAGTGATACACCAAAAATATATAGTAATTTCATACACATTTTATATACCTAATTTTGATGATATTGCACATTAATGGAAGGTATTTTGTGTGTTTTTCTTACATGTATCGTAAAATGGATGGTTGTGATAAAATAAGTGAAAAAGGATCCAATTTGGAGCAGAAGTGAAATAAATTCAAAAAGTGATCTATGTCGGCTAAGCACCAGAATCCGTGCTTACGCATCAATGCCCCATGGCTATACGACCAGATCTAGAGCTACGCGTCAACAGGCTCACAGCTAAGCGCCGGTACCTTGCGCTTACGTGCGAGAGTTAAAAATGAGGAGTTATTTAATTTTAGGCACTATTTTGAAGAGGTTTTTGAGGCACCACTTGGTAAGAATGTGGGTAACTTTCTATTGGCACCAAATTTAAATTAAATCTCCTTTGAATAGATTCATCTATTGGATAATACGTTGAATCTGGACACAATTTGAAGAGATACGAAGACACCTTTTGGAAAAGTATAAAAAGATGACTTGAAGATCATAAAATGGGTGGATGTTGTAGGGTGTGTTTTATGTTTAAGAGTGTGGTTGATTTTAGAGACTTTAGAACACACCTCTCCACTTCACCATATTTACTATACCTTATTACAGTTTGTATTTGGATTAGAAGTGAGATTTAGAAGCCATAGAGTTGGGCACCAACCTCTAAGGAGTATTGTATGAGAAAGCAAAGATTTCAAAAGAACTAAGAGTTTGGTGGAGATTTTCAGATAAGTCTTTATCTTTGTTATTAAATTTGATTTTTAATTAAGACTTCTTGTGTTTTCACAATGTTTTCTTCTTTTATACCAAGTTCTGATTATATTTTTTCCATGAATTCTGAGTAGTTTTCTTTATCTTTTTCCTTAAAATTATTAAGTAATAAAGTTATGGAAGTATGTTGTGTAAAGTATAAGATTTTAAAGTTAGAAGAAGTTGAAATGATTTAAAACCTTGCACTTCATTTACTTATTGATTTGGCCAATTAAGATGTTAAAATTTGTTGTAGAACATGTAAGAGCCGTTATGGTATTGTCTCAATCAAAAATTGGAAAGAATCACCTGAGATTGTATGAGTGAGAATGTAATATATATAGTTGAGTGCAAAAAAATTTGGAGATATACTTTGATGGGTGTAAAATTAGAGGACTTTAGAGTGACAGCTAAAGCCCCCAATTTGGTTTATTGTTTTATGTTTTAATACAAGATGTTAGCCTCTAGGTGGAGGGAATCGAGGACACAATAGAGTGAGAGTTAGTATCTTTCCTGTTGTCGGCACATAAAAATTTATATTTTTTTAAATAGGTTTGTTGGCCGTTAAAAAATATTTTTTTGTGGGTTTTCTTTAAAAAATATATTTTTGGGTGTTTAGTTTTTTAAAAGGGTTTTAATTGTATAAAATAGAAGTTTGATTTAGTTTAATATATATATGTATATGTATTTTGAAATTAATAATTTTAAATTTTAAAGAAATATGAAATGAAACCGATCTCATATAAATAATAGTTTAAATAATCAAGCATTTCGCCGCAGGACATGTATTTATCCAGAAGAATGAGTACAAGGCTTGAGGTGAAGCTTGATCAAATAAACTAAAGAATTTATGACATTCATTTGATCTTCAAAACATTGTTTGACCGACAATTTCCCCTACCTAATATGATGGAACTAGATAGGGTTTATATTAATCTGGGGTCTTTAAGTTTTCTATAAGGGCAAGCCCCAATAGTTAATTACATCTTAGATTACCGAAGTCACCTAATAAAACTGTTGATATAGATTAAGAAATATTTGTATTCATGACTTCCAAATATAAGGTTTTCAAGGAAAATGTGATGGTCGGAAGTTCAATAGGTGATTGGCTCAAATTTTGGAACATTGCATTTTATCAAAATCCAAAGGAGTGAAGGCAAGGGGAAGAACATAAATTCAAGAAGAATCTTTATGTCTTCCCAAACTATCCTATAGTTTGGCTTTAAATCCTGAAAGTGAAGTTATTTAAATTTAAATCCTGTCAATTAATTATAGGAATTACATTTGCATAATATCTGATTATACAAACAACCTAGAAGATGAGATAATTTATGTCTTATCTATGACAACCTTAGAATCCTAAAGCGAATTAGGGCTTCAACTGCATAGCAGAGCTGTGCAAAGGCTTAAAGAAAAGGTGAGGATTTATGTTGCACGAGGGAAGCTACCTTGAAGTCCTATGGCTTGTTGTTTAGACTAAAGAAAGGTTTTGCTGATGTAGACAAGTTTTACTGTTGAAGATGGCCATGCTGCCCACTATGAGTGCTCCATGCCCCTCATCGTAGCAGGTTTACTTTAAAGAAGTGTCAGTTAAGGAGAAGAGAGAAGTGTCATGTTGTAGAAATATTTGAATGGAGGTGTCTTAATATTTCATTAGGGGAATATTAAAGTTGATTATAGCAACACCAGTTAAGATCCACAAAACCATCATCCCGACACCGCTATTTTCATCAGATTCACTTAGTCTGAATGAATTTGCTAAACTCAACTTAATGAGTTCCATACTTTCATTTAGACGGTGGAAAACCCTGTTAGCAACACGTGGGTTACCTCCTCCAAGAACTTTCCGATCATCCAACAAGTCGTTTTAATTTAGTTACAATTGTAGTTTTTGTTTTTTTGTGATTAAATTTTGAGTTGTTTTATATTTTGAATGTTTTAACGGTGAATTTTATCTTTCCTTGATTTTTAATTTATTTTTTGTTTTGGTTTTGTGGCAATCCTAAATGTTTCACTTTTCATGCAGGGTGACATTGTTGTTTATCATGCAAATTGCAAGAAAAGTAAAGTGTAGTAAATAAAACATGGAAAAGAAAGCGCTGTAAACTTATAAAAGTGTACCTGGAGAGTTTTCTCATTCCTCCACCCGAAACTTTATTATTCTTTCCTATAAAAATTTCTATTTGCAGGGAAGTAACACCTTATGGATATGTTCGTCACTTGCCTACCAAGTCCTAGGTGATAACCCGGCGGGTCCTATTTGGTCATTTGAGAGTTATTTTCATTTAATAAATATGATCAGTGCAGTAGTCCTACAATGTGTCCAAAAGACTTATGAAGAGCCCCTAGGAGATACCTAGATGTTTCACAATTCTTTTGAGCTTCCTTGAGATCATTTTGAACCTATCATAATTATTAAATAATCTATTTATTTTATACCCTTTTGCTCAGTGAGTTGGTGTTTTTAATTAACCAGAAAGACATGGTAATTATCATTTTTTATTTCATTTAGAGATTATGTGGGTGGAAACCCCTTTAGGTAATGTTAATTTATTAAGGAAAATTAGCCAATTAATTTCATAACTGGGCTTATTGTGATTCTCAGGTACCTATAAGTTGATTATGTTTGCTTCTCTAAACTTCTTTTAGCTAGATTGATTATGCCTAGCTCACTACCAAGGCTTTAAAATTTTTATTGATATATTTGTAATTCTTTTTGGAAAATGATAAATGATTTTAATCAATATTTACCAAAATATTGGGCTATCATTTAATATACCAAAGAGGGGTGTAAGTTAGTGGATTATTAACCTCCACGATCAACCCCTAAAACTAAGGATAATTTTGTTTAATTATCTTCCAAATTACAACTAATTAGGAAAATCCAAACATTTAGTTTTGATATGACAAAATTGAAGTTGATTTCTACCATTTATCCCTTTAATGTCTCAAACATCCAAACATATCATTTAGGATCATTAATTGCCCATTTTACCCTTTTATTAAGCCTAAAAATTAATTAATGTTTAAAAACCCTTAAAATTACAATTTTTCCCTTAGGAACTTATCACTTCATAATTTCTTAAATTCAATTCAGATGACTTTGGAACTTTTATGTCACCTTAATAATGAGCTAATTAAAACATCAGAGGAGAAAATGATATTTTTCAAATTTTAATTTAATTTATATAATTATTTTAATGAACACTGCCGTTGCCGGTCCCAAGCCTGGATGTCAAAAGTGGAGGGTTGTGTTAGGTAGTCGACAGCCAGCGTAAAACTTGTCGAAAAAAATCATGACATGAATCCTTTTGATCATTGTGTAAGTTCTAGGGCGTCCCCTGGATGCGATGCGCTGTATGGCCTGAATATAGTGGAAAGTGTGCAAGGGCCGCTACACTGGCGCCCGGGTGAAGTGTCAAGTAAGCATGGGTTCCCACATTACGGACGGATGCGGGTAAAGAAGTTAGTCCATGGTACTAGTATTAGGATAGGATCTTGGATTATAGGTATTCTCAAGGGTAAATTAATGGAATTGGATGATATTATGATCCATAGAAAGATAAATATCTTATGTATTCAAGAAACTAAATGGGTTGGAGAAAAAGCTAAGGAGATTGATTACTTAAGTTTTGAACTATGGTATTCTGGTAAGAGTCGTACTAGAAATGGTGTAGGTGTAATTATAGATAAGAGTTTGCAAGATAATATTGTTAAAATTAATATAGTTGGAGATAGAATTATAGCATTTAAGATTATTACTGATAATAAGATTTTTAATATTATAAGTGCTTATGCTCCTCAAGTTGGTTTAGATATAGGCTCTAAAGATAAATTCTGGAATGATTTAGATGACTTAATACACTTGATACCCCTTGAAGAAAAATTTTTTATTGGAAGAGATTTAAATGGACATGTCGGTAGAGTGGTAGGAGATTTCAGAAATATTCATGGTGGCTACGGTTATGGAGTAATTAAAGAAGAAGGCAGAGCCATTTTAGATTTTGCTTTAGCGTATGATATGATTATTACAAATACTTTATTCAAGAAAAGAGATGAGCATCTTATTACTTATAAGAATAGATCTAATAAAACACGAATTGATTATTTTCTTATGAGAAGAAGAGATCGTCGAGATTGTAAGGATTGTAAGGTCATTCCTAGTGAGGAATTAAGTACCCAACATCGATTATTAGTTCTAGCTTTTATGATGAAGACTTTTAAAATAAAGAATACAAGGATTCAACATCGTAGAATAAGATTGGGGCACCTAAAAGACACAAATAAAATTATTTTTATGATTAAAATTCAAGATTTAATTATTTAGGATGTCCATGTGGGAAAAATTAACTAATACTATTAAACAAGTGGCTAAAGATGTACTTGGAAAATAAAAAAAAAAGTTTCTATAAATAAAAATAGTTGGTGGTGGAATAATATTGTGCAAGAGAAGATAAAATATAAGAAGTTATGTTATAAAACATGGTTTAAATGTAAAAGCGTACAGAACTGGAAAAAATATAAAACAGTCCGCAGAGAGTCTAAAAGAAGAATCTGTGATGCTAAAAATTCTACTTTTAGTGATATTTATAACATGTTAGATACTAAGGATGGTGAAAAATATATGTATAAACTATCCAAAGAAAGAGAAAATAAAAGTAAAGATTTAACTCAAGTAAAGTGTATTAAAGATGAAAATAAAAAGTGCTTTTCTTAGAAAGAGTTCTTCAACATAGGTTGGTGAGTTATTTTGATAAACATTTTAAAAAAGATGATGAAAGTATGATCGACCTTAGTGATCTTAATATTGTTAATAATAATAAAACATTTCATTTTTACCGTCGCATTAGTAAAAAAGAAGTTGATGAGGATTTAAAGAAAACCAAGGGGGGAAAGTCTGTAGGACCTGATAGTATCCCAATTGAAGTGTGGAAATGTTTAGGTGATTTAGGGGTTTCCTGGCTTACTAAACTTTTTAATATTATTTTAAAAACTAAAAAGATGCCTGAGGAGTGGAAAAAGAGCATTTTGGTCCCAATTTTTATGAATAAAGGAGATGCACATGAGTGTGCAAATTATAGATGAATTAAATTGACGTGTCATACTTTAAAAATATGGGAGAAGGTAGTTGAACATAGGTTAAGATGTATTACGAAGGTTTCTCATAATCAATTTGGATTTATGCCGGGCAGGTATACCATGGAAGCTATACATTTATTGTAGAGGTTTGATGGAGAAGTACAGTGATAATAAGGAGGATCTACATTTGATTTTTATTAATTTAGAAAAAGCTTACGATAAGGTTCCTAGAGATTTCCTTTGGAGTGTCCTTGAGAAGAAAGGAGTTGATATGACTTATATTCAAGTCATTAAAGATATGTATGCTAAAGCTGTTACATGTGTTCGAACTGAAGGAGGATTGACCAAATATTTTACTATTTCTGTTGGTTTACATCAAGGATCAGCTTTAAGCCCATATCTTTTTGCTTTATTTATGGATGGTCTTACTGGGCATTTACAAGAGGATGTACCTTGATGTATACTTTTTGCTGATGATATCCTTCTTGTGGATAAGACAAGAGAAAAAGTCCAAGAAAAACTTGAATTATGGAGGTCTACATTGGAGTCTAAAGGTCTTCATTTGAGTAGAACTAAGACTAAATACATGGATTGTAATTTTAGTAATAGTAGGTCTAGTGACAGAAGTGTAACTTTGGGTGATCAATTTCTTAAAAGGTGTGAACGATTTAGATATCTCGGGTCCATTGTTCAAAGCGATGGTGATATAGATGGGGATGTTAATAGTAGAATTCAGGTTGGTTGGTTGAAGAGGAGGAATGCGTCCGGCCTATTGTGTAATAGAAAAGTACCACTTAGACTGAAAGGATAATTTTATAAGATTGTGGAGAGACCTTCAATACTCTATGGTACTGATTGTTGGCCTTTAAATGAGTAGCATAATGTTAGGTTAAGTGTTGCCGAGATGAGAATGATTAGGTGGATGAGTGGCTTTACACTTAGAGACAAAATGCAAAATGAATATATCCGTAATAAGGTTGGTGTTGCACTAGTGACGAGTAAAATTAGAGAGAGTCACCTTAGATGGTTTGGTCACATTAAACGTCGACCATCTGATGATCCGATTAGGAGAGTAGATGTTTTTAATACAAGGTTAAGAAAGGCAGAGGTAGACCTAGGAAAACTTGGGCTTATTACATAAAAAATGATCTTAATTTATTAGAATTAAATGAAAATTTGACACTAAATAGGACACAATGGAGAAAAAGGATTCATGTAGCCGACCCCACTTAATGGGATTAAGGCTTTGTTAATGCAAAAACAGAGTTTTTTAGTGAAAATTCCATAACTCGATCAAAACAAAATATTTTACTTTAAAATTTTTTCTGGAGGTAAACCTAAACCAGAGGACCACTTGGACCAAATTTCATAATTATTTGAAGCTTATTTTAATTATTAGAATTATTTTAATTTCTAGAGTTTTAATTAATTATAATATATTTTAAAAGTTGGAAATTCAATTTTATGTTTTTCAAAAATTTCTTTGAGGTCAGGAAACATAGAGAAAAAAATTTCATATTTTTTTATTTTTGTTTTACTTTTTAGAATAATTTTAGTACAAAATTAAAGAAATTTGTTTTTTAGCCTTTTAAAAATTCATTTAAGCCTTTAAAAATTAAAATCTTGACTTGGGGACTTAGGAAAAATATGGGGATGGTTCCTGAATGATTAGGAAGCCAAAAGTGATAATTTAAAGATTTTTATTATTTTTTTATTTTTTAATATTTTTAATTATTTAAATATTAAAATATGTTCAAAAATGAAAATTTTATAAAAATTTAGTTTTTATTTTTAAAAAATTTCTTTGATCACAGAAAACTCCCAAAATTAATTTTATTAATTTTTTATTGGTATTTTAATTGTTAAAATTCATTTAAGTTCAAAAATGGCATTGGGCTTAAGAAAATCATTTCACTTATTAAATTAATTCCAAATGACTTCAAAATTTTTAGGGGAGTTCCGCTGTTCCTAAAGCATATGTGAAAAATAATTTTTGGGTTATTTTTATTTTTATTTTATCTTAATTAATTAAGAGTTTGTTTTAGGTCAAGTTGATGATTAGTGCACATCTTAGTGATTTAGCTCATAAAATAATTATCCTAGGGTCCTCTGATCATAGAAGACCTACCAAAATTTACTTTATATTTTTCTTATTATTATTTTAATTATTAAAATTTTTATACCAAAACAGACACAATAACTTAAAAAATTAAGATCTCCTCACATAGATCTCCCCAGATTGTGGAAAAATCAGAGAAAGTCCCTTATAACAGATAGAATAAGACGCCTAAAGCTCAAGCCATAGTGAAATGTATTGGTCAGTGGAGAATTAAAAGACTAAAATTAGTATTTAAATCATTAAAAATAAAATATGCATTAAAAATATTTGAAACTATCTCCACAGTATTCTCCTCTATTCACTGAGCAACAAGGTATTTTTCTTTTATTTTTCTGATTTTTCTAGGCAAAAATAAGGATTTTTAAAGTTCTCGTAATTTAATTAATTCACAAAATAGGGATTTTCCTACTTAACCACGTGACGCTGACTGGATCCTTGACAACTTCTAAAGACCACGCGTTGCTCTGTCATTTAACTCCATCTGACTGGGATGCCACGCGGTTGTTCTTTGTGTTCCTAATCTCCATCCGACTCCATCATGGACGTCCAAGCTTTACACACGCGATACGATGGTGCACCTTCATCATCTTCGAATGGTCATCCCGAGAGCTGTCCACACTAAAACCCTAATATCTGATCCTTGAGTTAATCAAATCACTTCGAGTTTGATCCTATGGACTCATCGAGGCATGGTGAACATATCCATACATCTAATCACACTTTAAATTAACCGTAATTACATGGAGAATCCAGAGAATCTCGGGAAGAAGAAGGAGGAAATACCTTGGCTCTAAGAAGTGAAGCTTCGAACAGAGATGCTCTACACCTTCATTGGAGTCCTAGGAGCTTAGGGATGAAGCCTCTTGCCCTGGTGAATTTCCTAGGTATGAAAGTGACATAGGCCAATTTTGAGCTTTGATGGAAGTCTGGTGCAGAGGCCTTCTGTGATGGCAGTTTGATGGGGGATCTTTTTTTCTCTCTACTGTGAAGGTATGGGTTCAGTTAAATGAGATTTGGTGTTTTGTGGAGCTGTATTAGAAAGTGTCCTGGTTTCCGGCCAAGTTTAAGCTCTGAAATTGAGCTCGGGTGATGGGGACTAGAGGAGGAAAATAGCTGGAATAATCTTAGGGAGGTCTGGAAATGCTCTGGTGAGATTTTGACAGAGTTTCTTTAAGAAAATTTTAGCACCTAGATTTTGGCCGTGAGGGGGTGATTTTATAGCCATGGCTACTTGGTGGAGCTCAGGGCTTGGCTTTAAGTGCAAAGTGTTGTTCAGGTGGACAAAAGAACAGCTCTAGTGGCAATTTTGGGTTGAGCTGGCCATGTGGTAGAATTTGGTTTTGGCAAAGGGGGAGGTGGCTCTTGGTTTTGGCATTTTTTGGCCACCAGGCCGACTGGCCACGCCAGGGGAGGTGGCCAGTGGGTCAAGCACACCAGTGGGCAAGCCATGAGTGCAATGGATTTTAATGGTTAAGGCATTATAACAAACATCTCTTGGATTTAACAATTTAAGGGATGAGTTCCCCTAATTTGGCGGACCTTTGGTCCATGGCTTCACTAGGGTGGGCTAAGTGGGTCTAGCCCAGTCCCTAGGGTCAACCTTGTGGCTGTGAAGGAGTTGGTTTTGTCACATTTGGTTCAATATAGATAAGTTGGGTCAAAGGTTCATTTGGGTCTCCTTGGGTTCAAATTTGTCTAACTTAGGTTTGAGTTTGAATGGAGATCATGTATCTTGAGCAACATTGTGTATATGATTGTAATAAAGAATTTTCATGAAGACATAGAGTGGTTTTGAGTTCATTTTGGGGTTCAATTTGGTAGATTTTTGGGTTTTGGTTAATTTGGGCATGTTGGGCTAGACTTGGGTCTAGGTTGGGCTAGAATGGGGTATAGACCCAATTGAAGGTCCCAAATGGTCTAGGGGAGTGTGATGAAGAGTTCTTAAACTAAATTGGGTGCCAATTTTAAGTTTGAGTCAATCAATTTGAAAGATTTTGGAGAAAGGTTCAAATTGGGCTAGATTTGGGGATTTTGGTTCAAATAGGTTTGAATGGGGCTATGGTCCAAATTGGGGGCAATTGAATGTTGCATGTGATTCATAGGAGTGTTATGGAGGGTTTGGGATTAAAATTTGGGGGAATTGGTTGACATTGGATCAATTTGGAGATTTTGGATCATGTAGGTAAAATTGCGGATTTTGGATTTTAAGTGGAATTGAATTCAAAGGTGGGTTAATTTGGGCTTGGATTTGGTTTAGATTGGTATTGGAGATGTTAAATCAAATTTGGAATTGAAACTGGGCATGATTGGGATCAATTGAGTAGACATTGGATTTAATTTGACACTTTTGGGTTAAATTGGTTAAATTGGAGCTTTTGGTTAATTTGGGCTAAATTGGCCAAATTGGGTCATTTGGTAATTGAGAGAAATGAAATTAGGTATATTTGGGGTGTTTTGGAATTTATGTGAATTTTTCAAATTTTTGGAATTTTGGGCTAAGAGAGGTATTTTGGTCATTTTGGGATTTTTTTTTAAAATTTGGTAATTTTGGTCAATTTGAGTGGTAGGGGGTATTTTGGAAAGATTTTTGGAGAAATATGGACAAATTGGGTGATTTTGGAAATTTGGGGAATTTTAGGGCTTTGGGCATTTTGGGTATTTTGGTTATGTTGGGGTAAAGGGGCTAGAAATTTGGAATCTTTGGGCAAATTGGGATTGGTTGAAGGTGAGTACTATGGAATTGCTTAGATTGAGCCATGGACCAAGAGTCAACCTCATTTGGTCCTCTATGTGTTGGTACTAGCCAAATCCTAGCCTGAGGCTAAGAGCTTGGGAAAACCACTTACATGAGTTTCCAAAGAGTTAGGGTATCAAAGTGGGATGTTCTTTATTTAGGGTTGTGAGTGTATAGTGTGTGTGTTGTGTAAGCTCCAGAAATCCCACGGTAGATCTTATGGCCTGACCACCTATAGGAGACTTCCCCTGGGCTTCCTTATGCTTGTTCTCTTCCTCCCAAAAACTGGAGGTTAGGCCTTAAGCATATGAAAACTCCGAGTGAAGTGAGAAAAGTTTGAATTTCTATGGGGAGGGGTGCCATGACTAATCTTCTAAGGAAGTCACCAGGAGAGTTCTATGGCTGGACCCTAGGCTATTCTAAAGAGAGACTAGACCTCAACCAAAAGTGAGGTCAGCAAATGGACCACCAATAGGTGTGGTGTGTTTGGCAAGCACACCGCACGTATTGGTGTTGACTGATGAGATCAAAAAAACTAACACAATTGTCTAAGTCAAAACTCAAGACAAAACAAAATCTAGCAAGGAAGTTTCTGCTAGTGATGAGGAGATGAACGTTCAAGTCCTGGGAACTCTCGCTTAGGAAGGAAAATGGAATACCTTCATGAGAGAAGCTGTGGATTTCAAGCCTCCAAACTCTGATGGAGTCCAATCTGAATAAATTTAAAGTTGGAATTTGGATTTAGAATTGGGAGTTTGATTTCAGATTTAATTTTTAAGTTTAAATTTTAATTTGATTTTGTGTTTTAAATTATAACTTTAAATTTCATGGAATTTACGAAAATTTCAAAATTTTATGGAATCTTAAATTTGAAGATTTTAATTTTGTGGGGAAAACTTTGAGTTTAGAGGGGAAATTGAAATTTTAGTACCGATCCTAGAAAGATGAGGACTGGAATTTATGTACCAACCTTAAAAATGAGAATCAAAATTTCAGTACCGACCTCGGAATTTTTCATGGATGCGGAGAATTTTCTCGAAAGGGAAATGAAAAAATAGGGAATTTGGGGGAATCAGACGACTAAGCTCCGTTCCAGAAATTTCATGGAGGGCAGAAAAATTTCTCGGAAGGGAGATGGAAAACATGGGAATATTGGGGGAAATGAGAGGACTAAGCTTCATTCCCGGAATTTCATGGAAGGCGGAAAAATTTCTTGAAAGGGAAATGAAAAGTTAGGGAATTTAAGGGTGAAATCGGACGACTAAGTTCCGCCCAAAATTTCATGGAAGGCAGAAAAGATTCTCGAAAGGACGATTTTGAAATTAGGGAATTTTGAGGGATATTGGGGAGGAAAGCACAAGGAATCACATCCAGCCCAAGGTGTCACATTAGGAGGGAAAGCTTAAGGACTAACATCCAAACAAAAAGGTGACAGAAAGGGATTAGAATTTAAGTACTGATCCTGAGATTTCATTTGAGGATAATTAGGTAAAAACTTGGTATTTGACTTTCAAAGAAAGCGATTTGGTGCAATTTGGCCTAGAGTGGTAGCCATTGCAAGATTTGTAGAATTTCGAGATATTTCAGATCTGTGAGAAATGACTTTATATGAAAAGTGTCACATTTCGTGGAGTGCCCGCGAAAGCGAGGGGTTTTGAAGATGAGTGCAACACCTCAGGATCTCGAGAGAGAGGAAAAGCGAATATTATCATTGTTTATTTCTAATTCATCATCATTTTTTTTAATTTGTTTTATTTCATTATGTTTCATTTGATTTAAATTTTGATTTTAAATTTCAATATTGATTTCATTTCAATTTTATTTGACTTAAGTTTTAGGTTCATTTCAATTTTAATTTCATTTCGTTATCATTTTATACTTTTCTTCAGCATTATATATATATATATATATATATATATATATATATATATATATATATATATATATATATATATATCTATATTGTCCTTTTCATTTTGGAACCAAACACGTGGTTTAATGGCTTTTGACTATTGCGCTGAAAAGAAAGTGTTTCTGAAATGAGAAATTTTCATTAATTCTACTGAAAGTAGTACAACTGATCTTATGCTGACAAGCATCCAGAATTAGATCACATGTACAAAACATGAACAAAGCTGACATATCACATCATCCGGCTACTACAAAAAGTGGCGACACTGAATGTCGTGACCCGTTGTAAGGGGTAGTAGATTTCTGCTATCTGAGAATGCAGCGAGGACGAGCCAACTTACCCAGAGGTTCATCTGTCACAGTGGCAAAGGAAGAAAGTTCTCTAGTTCTGGATCTGCTCGTAGTAAAATGACGCTTTGTCTTCATCCATTCTTTTGAAGGTGACTAACAACCGTTTTCTTTGATCTCCTGGGATGCAGTGTTTTGCTAAGTCTGCTCCATTTCCTTTTAACACCTGTATTAATCCTATTGGTAGGGGATTTCAATAAATCCTCATAATTCTCTGGGTCCAACGATCTAGATTTCTCGTCCAAGCAAGATGTTACTTTCATTTATAAAATAGACCATGCAGAAGGGTCTCACAAAGTCATGGTGGTCGATATGAGGCGGAATGCAGTCCCCGTCCTCATAAATACTTATGATGCAGTTGTTAGGAATACAATCTGCAGGCAATACATGCCACTCGACCATTATCTTGATCATCTTCTTGATCTGTGGCGGCATCAGATCCACCTCATTATGCTGCAAGATCCCCGGGAGATTGCCTTGTCGATCTATCGCAAAGTTATGACAACAGCCACACTGAATAGTGACTCTGCCTTTTCCATGTTTTCACTTTGACGACTTTGTATATGTCCTTGGCTTCAGACGGCTTGCTCTGCCCAATGTATGTAGAGTGTTGACGCAGTACAAAATTTCTTCTTCATCCTTCTTCGAGAATACGTTAGTATATAGCTCGAGTCCTTCCAGGATATTAACAAACTTTTCTTGTATGTGTTCGTAGTGTTGAAATTCTTGCTTTCTGATTCTCCTAATCTTTTCCATGATGTAGTCTGGAACTCCTTGCAGCGACGGCTGTGGTAGGAAAAACTGCAGTACGTACGGCTCTACCTCAATATATTCCTGACTCCTAGATAAAATTGAGGCAGCTGCGTATGCCTCGAATGTGCCATATTATTCAAGATGTAATACATGACATTCTAGGCACTCTAAAAATTCCCCTGACACCATAGGCAGTCTAGGTAAACCCGAGTTGCAAGTCGGACACCAGTCAAAATTTCTTCCATTGGATTAAATGTCGGCACGGGATCCTCTACAGTGTCCGGCTTAGTATCGGTGTGTGGTGCACTGTCGTTAGTTTTTCTCATTTCAAAATTGTAAGAATCTTCAGGAATGGGTGATAGCGCGGAGACTAACTCCCGAGCCTATCTCCTCTCCATTCTGTTCAAGAAACGAAGCTTGCGTTGCATTTCTTCTTTTTGTACGTGCCAAAATGCATTTAGAGCTCTCTCGGCTGAAGCAACAACAAGTTTGCCTTCTTGAGTAGTGATCATGGATGGAATCTGAGTATCTATCGTGTCAAGGAGGTGTAGGTCGACGAATCCCCTAGTTCCTCCGTATCTCGACGTTTATCCGGACTCTCTGCGACCACTTTTCCTTATCTACTTCATGATTTTAGCCTTCTTTTGTGTGCTTCTTTTTCAAGAAGTGAAGTCTAAGACATTTATGGAAGCAAACACCAAATCGCAACCCGACACCGCCTGCACAAGTTAATAGGAGAAATGTCAGTGGGTGGTGTTGTGCAGGAAAAAGAACAAGGACAAAAATCATTATCTTTTAAGTTTTAATAAGTTTTATAATTATTTTGATGCCATTTTCTTATTTCATATAATTTTATAAGATTTAGATTTAGAAATTTCAACAAGTGGATTTTATTTTGTAAGAAAGTTTACTTTATTTTATTTTATTACAGAATTTGGACCCACTCATAGATACTGGCCCTATTTTACATTGGAATGGAAATTTTTCTCCAATTTCCTCATGTTACATAGTACTTCTTAAGATATCGTCCATTTATCAGCAACATGGGTCTCTCCCCTTAAGAATCTACCAACTAGTACGATCCTCCAAAATAAACCTTCTCTACTACAAATGGTCCTTCCCAGGTGGGTTCAAATTTTATGCCTATCTTGTGATGTGCAAGAATAGGCTTTCTGAGAATGAGCACGAGGTCACCAGTTTTGAACGACCTCAGGCGGACCAACTTATCGTGGGCTTGAATCATCTTTGTTTGGTAGAGTTCCAAATTCTGTTGTGCAATCAATCTTTCTCTTTCAAGACTTTCCAGTTCTGCCAGTCATAGTTTGGCGTTCTCTTCTGTTGTAATTTGATTAGTGATGGCGATCCGGAGTGACGGTAGCTGAACTTCTAGCGGAAGGACTGCCTTGGAACTGTACACAAGTGCATACGACGTAGACTGCGTCTGCGTTCTGACTGTCGTCCTGTAGGCCCACAAAGCTTCTAGAAATTTCTCGTGCCATCCTCTTTTGTTGTTGTCGAGCGTTTTCTTTAGAATTTGAAAGAGCTTCTTATTGAAGGCTTCTGGAAAGCCATTCGCTTTGGGGTAATAGATCGTAGAGTATCTCTAATCTATCCCGTGTCTTCTGACGAAGTTGTTGATTTTCATGCTCTTGAAGGCAAACCCATTGACCGAAATGATCCTGTATGACACACCGAAGCGGTAGACAACCTGATTTTTGACGAACTGTAGAACTTGGTGTGCTGTAATTTCCGTTAGTGGAACTGCCTCTGGCCACATGGAGAAGTAGTCTGTAACTGCGAGTATGAGTCTGTGTCCTTTCGAAGATGGAGGGTCTATCGGACCCACTATATCTGTGCCCCAAAACTTGAATAGCCACGAGGCAATCGTGGCGTGTAGAACATTCGGAGGTTGGTGCACAACACCTCCGAGCACTTGGCATTGATGACATATCTTTGTTGTGTCCATGCAGTCCGTCATCATTGTCGGCCAATAGTATCTGAGTCTCTTGATTTTCATCTTCATTTTCGGTTCTGACTGGTGAGCACCACAAAATCTGGCATGCACTTATTTGACAATTTTCTGTGCTTTTACTCTGCTGAGTCATCTGAGCCACATCTGATTGAAGGATCTTTTGTACAAAACACTGTCAATTAATGCATATGAGAGAGCTCTCTTCTGAATTTGATGCCCTGTTGATTTGTCTTCTGGCAACCTTCCTGTTTGTAAATATTCTATTAATGGCTGACGCCAATCTTCTGTATCATCTGCCAGGGTGGCTGTTATCTCTTCTTTTTCAGTCTTGTGCAGACTGTCGAGGTTGATCTGTGACAAAACCTGACGTCCCTTACTGTAATATCTATAGAATCTTCGGGTGGACAAGTCAATTCTTTAGCAAGTTTAGCTAAAGCTTCCGCATGGGCGTTGTCTGCCCGAGGAATTCTATAAAATATCACACTTGGTATATGCTCGAGCAATTTCATTGTGTACTGGTAGTATTCTTCTAATCTTGCTTTCAGAATTTCTTATTGTCCTGCACTTGTTGAATGACAAGTTGTGAGTCACCATAAATGGCAATGTCTGTAATTTCCATTAGTATTGCTAATTCCAAACCGGTGATTAGAGCTTCATATTCTGCTTCATTATTAGTACATGGCTCTGACAAGTCATTGGAGAATCATAACATGGCTTGATCCGGAGTCATGAAGATTAAACCAATTCCTGCTTTGTCGGGTATCACTGTCTGTTGTCCTTTATCTGTTTGGGCTGATGATGCTCCGTCAAAGTACATTTCCCAACATCTGACACAGGGCTACTATATTTATAGTATTTGTTCGTCTAGTAGTTCGTCATTCAGCGGGGACTCAGCTAGCAGTGGGTGCGCTACAAGAAAATCTACGAGAATCTTTCCTTTAATAGCGTGAAGGGGCACAAAAGTTATGTTAAATTGCTGTAGTATGATCGACCACCTTGCTAAGTGTCCGGAAAGGGTTGGTCAGGTCATCAAATATTGCAACGGATTAACTTTCCAGATTAGGTTGACCTTATGATACAACATGTAATATCTAAGCTCTTGAGCGATAAAAACCAAAGCTAGATAACGTTTCTCAATAGGGGGATACTTTACTTCTACCGGTATTAGATGTCGACTCAGGAAATAGAATGCGTTTTCTTTACCCTCATCTTTGACTTGGGCATGTAAGGCTTCGAGGGACTCGTTCAAAGTCGCAGTATAAAGTATCAACGGTCTACCCGAGATAGGGTCTGCCAAAACAGGAAGTGTAGTTAGATATGTTTTAATGTCTTTGAAAGGTTGTTGACAAGGCTCTCCCCAGACAAATGTGACATCCTTCGAAGTAAGTTCGAAAAGGGGAGATACCTTCCTGAAAAATTAGATATAAACCATCTTAGATATGCTAATTTTCCTTGAAAAGAACGTAATTGTTTCAAGGTTCTTGGAGGAGGCATTTCTAATATCGCTTTAATCTTTTCTAGGTCAATTTTAATTCCCCGATGACGAACAACAAATCCTAAAAAATTTCTAGAGGTAACGCCGAAAGCACACTTTAAGGGATTCATCTTTAGATTGTTTTGTCGTAATCATTCAAATACGATCCTCAAATCATTTAGGTGATTGTCCTTTACTTTGCTCTTAATGACCAAATCATCCATGTAGCATTCCACTTGTTTGTGAATGAGGTCATCGAAGATCTTCATTATTGCCCTTTGATATGTTGCTCCTGCGTTCTTTAATCCAAATGGCATCACGGTGTAACAGTAAATCCCGATAAGAGTTCTGAATGTTGTAAGTGTTGCATCTTTTGGAGCCATCAGGATTTGATTATACCATGACGATCCATCCATGAAACAAAAAATTTTGTGTAGCGACGCGATGTCTACCATTAACTCCAGTATCGACAATGGAAACTCATCCTTCGGGCATGCTTTATTTAAGTCCCTGAAGTCGACACACACTCGGATTTGTCCATTTTCTTCTTTACTGGTACGAGGTTAGCTAGCCATGTCGGATATTATTCTTTTCAGAAAAAGTTATCATTTATTAATTTCTTTATTTCTGCTGTAACAGGTTATTCAATTTCGAGGCGCATTCTTCTCGAAGCTTGCTTTATTGGTGTTGTATTCTGATCCACTCCTAACCGGTGAACTGCAACATCTGGAGATAGTCTAGGCATTTCTTCATAGCTCCAAGCGAAGAAATCTTTAAATTGTGAAAGTAACCTGACCTAGTCTGTAACCTCTTCTTTATTGAGTAACGAACATATGAAGGTTGGTCGGGGCTGCTCCTCAGTCCCGAGATTGATCTCTTTTAATTTGACGACTGTTGATTTGATTTCTTCTTTGAACTTTAGCGGAGCCTCTTCTATTGGTTGATCTTCATATTCGTCTTGGACATCCAGGCAATCTTCTACTGTCTGACTTGTAACAACAATGCAAAATCCCGAGTCATCAACGAGTCCGACCGTACCAAACCCAAGACCTTCTTTTGAGTTGAGTTTCTTTTCTTTTGCATTCCATAATTTTTCGAATGATTGTAACTTATCTTTTGGCATTTACTTTGGCACATATCCTCATTGACTTAATTTTTGCACACATGGCAAAAATTAACCAAAAGGTAATTCCATTAATTCATTAGAATCATTTTCTTTGAGAATTACACAAATTTTAGAAGTAGATGGAGAAGCTTTATAAAATTGGATCAGTTTAAAACCATCATTATGGACTTCCGTGACTTCCATACTCTCAATCTTTTAAGGATGGATCGGAGTTAGAGTAATGGCTTGCACATAATGATTAATTCAATCATACATTGATTCATATTCATCTCTTTCTGCGTCATCCGTAGAAATCTCAAACTGAGGCTTCTTTTGACTTATCATCATTGTTTCTTTATCTTCTTCGAAGCTTCCTTCTACTTCAATGTTGATCGGAAGCTTCATCTGTTCAATAATTTGGTAAGTTTTTCCTCGACCCCTCGACCTCGGATACGTGGGCTAAGAGAACCTCCACCAACTCGTTGCGATGGAGTGGCGGGAGATAGTTGAACTAGAGCTGTATTGTCCCGTTCTTGTAGTTCTTCTGAATCTTCTGGTTTACTTATCACAAATTCTCTTGAAAGTATTGTTTTCTTTGGGGGAGCGTAGTAGATGGCGTCTTCATGAATGACTACTTCATGTATTGAGAAAAGGTTGTAAGTCTCTCTTAATGCAATGTTCTTGTCCATCATTGTAGTACTTGATGAGCTGGTGAAGTGACGACGGGACCATATTTTACTCATGAAGCCACGGCCGACAAAGCAGGGTATTGAACGATGTATCTACATCGATTACATGGAACTTTGAAGTTATTACTAGATTTTTAACTTTGATCTGTAGCATTATAGACCCAATGCCTCTTTCTCCTTTCTGATTGAATCCTCTTAGCATCATTTTATCCATAGACAGTTCTCGAGCATCGATGTCCAGGTAGGCTAGTTTCTGTAGACTCATTATGTTGAGAGACACACTATGATCTACTAACACTCTAGAAAGTTCGAACATGTCGATGATGACAGAAATCTAGAGCGGACAGTTGTGGTCGGCTATACCGAGTAGCAAATCTTCATCGGTGAAGGTTACGCTAGGCTGTTCTTTTAAAGTGCATACTCCATCTGAGGATGTGCTAGCCAGTTGTGCTCAGCAAATATCCGAATCAAGTAAGGAATTGATCAAATTTTCTCTCATCTCCTTTGACAGGATCAGAGCAACGTAAATTCTTAGTTTGACTGGCTACTTCCTGAGATAAGCAAGCGCATTGTAATCCACTTTGTTTGAATTTTCAATTTCATCTCGCACTTGTACTTCTTCCGTTGCTGGAGACACTTCTTCTTGAGTAATTGCATGTTTTCCTTTATCCGTTGGAGCTGTCCTTGGTGGTAGCACCTTACCACTTCTTAAATGTACTTCTGTTATTTCTTCTTCTTTTAGACCAAGAGATCCTTCTATTATTGTATCTAGCTCTTCTGTATATGAAAAGTCCATGATGATGGCAAGTGGAGCTCCATCACATTCAAGGACTGGCTCCCACTTCCGGTGATGTCATAGTCGGTATTATCGATATCTTCTTTATTTTAATCAACATTCTAGTCAAGAACAATCATAATTTGAGGATCATTTTGGGAATCAAAATTGGGGTTAGAGAGGTTGTGATTAGTTACATCATCACTATAGACAGTAAGAACAGTAAGAACGTAGCCAACATCATTCATGTTATCATTATGAGACCCTGGAGCATAAAGATAACGGTACAAAGTCATGGGTTCGAAGGGTTTCACCCCTGAATATGAAACAACCAATCTAACAGAGACAGCCTCTATCCAAACCTTTGCGCTATTATCCTTAATTTCATTCATGATCTGCTTCTTCCTCCATTCTTATCACGGTGGCTTCCTTGGTGAAGCCTTCATCCCGGACTGGGCTGGCGGAAGACTTCAGACAACACTTTCTTTGGAGTAGACTAGATCTGATCTAGGACTTTCTTAAGCTCATTCCAAATTGTGCTCCATCCACCTTTGCCGAGATATGTATCAATCGAAGAGATCGGCTCGGCTAAAATCACTTTTATAGATTCTCTTTCATGTTCTTTCAAGTATTCCATTAGTATCGTTATGTTTCCTTCTTTGTAATTCTGCTTGAGCCAATACTTAAAATTGAAGCAACTTTCTATAGTGTCTGAGCATCCTGTGGTAGGGGTAGAAGTTGGGCTGATTCTTCTTGTCCACTTCTTCCGGCTTCTTTGGCTCATGCAATCCAAACATAGGCTTCTTCATTAGATTCCTGAACATTTTTGCTACTGCGTCATCTTTGAAGGAGTAGTTTCTGTGCAGCCGTTTTGACATTGTCGGACCCTGTCGTCCATCTGTCCTGTATAACTTCTGCAGCTGACCAGACTGATTGATCTGCTGTGCACGAGGCTGACCAAACTGATTGATCTGCTGTGTACGAGGCTGACCAGACTGATTGATCTAGTGCTGAGGCTGGCTGTACTGGGGTGACTGACTATGATACTGCTCAAGCTGAATCCTCATTGGTTGCTTTCCTTTGTCAACTATTGCTACTACACCTGACCTCTTCTCGTATGCTTTAGCCAGTTTTATTTTCTTCATCTTTTCAATAGGCTCCATGTGCTTGAATTCTTCTTGTAGGTAGGTAGCTTTACTTAGTAGCTTTTCGAAGGATTTGATAGTGAGACCCTTAAGCATGAAGGCAACCGGACTGTGGATACTCTTGAGTAGTATCTCGATCGCGTGTTGATCTTGTAGCTGAGGTTCACATTTCATGCTTAAGTTTCTCCACCGAAGAATGTAGTTGACCAAGGACTCATCAGGTTTCCGCCTCTCCTCCACGAGATCTCCAATGGTAACATAATGTCGGGCACCAGCAAATCTTTTAATGAATAGGTTTTCCATTTCTATAATGGTCTTCATTGATCCATTGGGAAGCTCGGCATACCAATCGAAAGCTATTCCTGACAGTCTGCTGATAAACTGATGGACCAACAAAGCTTTACTTCCTCCATATGTTGCAACAACTAGCCCTAAAATGTGCTATATGTTGATGAGGATTCCTTGACATGTTGAACATCTTGAAAGTCGGGGGCACGAAGCCTTTAGGGTAAGGAACGACATCAAATTCCTTTGGGTAGGGTCTACCCTTTGAAACTGATGCACCTCCTTTGGACTGAGCCAAGGCCTCCCGAACTTGCTGTTCGACCATCTGTTTAATGTCTTTTTCTGGTGGATTTGGGTTCGGATCACTTCTTTGTGGTTTGTCTTCATTGGCTGAAGTGACCTCCCTTCTTTCATCTGTGATGTGTATAATCTTAGGCTGATTAAACTTAAGAGACGTTGTTGGTCGTGGTTGTGACTGTCCGTGGAATGTAGCCAAGGCGGTCATGACAGCGGTCATTTCCTCCATTCTTTTCTCTAGATGACTAATTTGTTTGTCTCTTGTCAGGATGGTCCTCCGCTGCTGATCTGCGGTGTTCTCCTCACTATGAGCATCGCATGCAGATCACGTGGACCAAGTTTCAACCATATTGATCTCCATTAATTCTTTATCCATGTAATCCGATTGGAAGAAATCCTCATAATCAATATCCAACCCTTGTTGTTTGGCTAACTCAGAAATTTCTGCCCAAAGCTTTCGAACTCTATCATCAATTGTTTTCTTCTTAGTGAGCTTTAAATCTGTAGGTTTTCCTGTGCTATCACTTTTTTTCTGCAACTAATTTAGAGGAAATAGCGGCAGTGGCAACGGGAACTTCGAACTCATGATCAATTTTGTGGTCAGCAGACCTTTCAGAATGTATTGGTAGAACACCTCTCGGTAACCATACTTTCCTCTTAAAAGTCGAAGTCTTGAGACGGGGTGTCTCGGCGAGGACATTGGTGTGACGAGGAGAAGTGTGCTCCCTAGTGTGCATACCATGTACAAAAGAGAATAATCCTCTCTTACTCTTTCTCTTTCAGGGTTTCACGTGACCATCAGCAGTTGGTACTCTCAGATCTAGTCGGGACTTGACTGACATACTTATAGTAGCATCAACTGTAGTCGCTGTATCAACATGCTTCCCCAAACGGTCTTTGACGGAAACTCAGACGGGTCTTTCCATTTCCAGAATTTTATCCCTTATTTTGAGGGATATTGCACATCCCATCCTCTTGAGAAGTTTGGCAACGAAAAAACCCTCTATTTCAGAAAACTTCTGTACAAGGGTGTGAGTATGGGTAATAGGTGTGGGCCTTCCCCTCACCTTATCATGACCCTATGGTGCTGGAAGTGTTGCAGCAATCTTATGGAGACTTTCATCTCTAGTAGTGCCAGCTAACTGGTGGAACCTACTACCTCAAATAAGAGGCGAGGAATCCGGTAAACTGAGTTCCTCATGTTAAGGAATCTCATCAATTACAAGTAGATCTGTGACCTGTGTTCTGGCAGCCTTGCGCATCATGCGGTTGCAGTTTCTTCTTTAAGATTTATTTAGCAGGGGAGGTGTAGAACTTGAGCCAACTTCGAAGACTAGCGGCGGGGCGAGAAAGGTATCCTCAGAATCATCTTCATGCAAAATATCTTTCCCTTTGGTAGATGAGAAAGTTGGTGCGGTGACGGCAAAGCCGGTAGAAGTAGAGGTAACAACCCTCCTTGGCACGGCGACGACTAACTTGACAGGAGCAGTGGTTATTTTCACCTCATTAGCAGAAGGGAAATCTTCATGCGACTTCAGGTTCAACTCAGCAGCCAGTTCTTCAATTTTTGGAGTGGCAACTTTCACGAACACAAACGGAGCTTTTCCAAGCACAACTTCAAACTCACTGAAGCCGGTCTCGAATTGAATCATCGGTGCTACAAAACGGGCTTCGCAGGAGGAAGGAATGTTACAGGAGAAAGTCAATGTAGGGGCTGACATCTTTAACTGTCAGGTGAAGCATTCCGAAAGTTTGTGAGGGCCAAAAATCTTGTCATCATAGTGCAAACACTATGAAAAAGGTTGTTCTGTGGACTGGGAAAAATTCCATTCCTTTTTATTACCTTTTTATCTCATTTTTTTAGATTTCACGTGTTGGTTAAAAAGTGCTTTAAGGTTTAAAGAAGAGTGGGTCAATCTGTCGAAGATAGGATTGAACCTGAAAGGCACAGAAAATCGGTGAAGTATGGGATCCTATCGGAGATCCCCTTCACAGCGTAGATTGCCATAGCAAGATTTTCTCGCTGACATACTTATTGGGGGTCCGACTCCACATGATAAAAAAAAAACCTTGGGACTCCTGAACCCTTCTATTTAGGAGTGACTAAACAGATGGTCCTGAAATCCAGAGGAGTTGATCACACTTTCCCAAGAAAGATATGGGTGAAGTATATCAACGGAAGAATGGTAATCTGGCTTATGAGGTACACAAGTACATTATCGATATATAAATATAATATTTCCTGATCTTAATGAAGAGAGAAGCTAGTCCCCAACGGAGTCACCAGAAAACTTTCGGCCGTTAATATATATATATATATATACATTTTGTAGGTTTTCTTTAAAAATTTTTTTTTTGGGAGTTTTGTTTTTTGAAAAGGGTTTTAATTTTATAAAGTAGAAATATGATTTAATTTAATATATATGTATATGAATTTTGAAATTAATATTTTTTATTTTTGAATAAATATGAAATCAAACCGATCTCATAGAAATAATAGTTTAAATAATAAAGCATTTCGCCGCAAGACATCTATTTATCCAAAAGAATGAGAAGAAGGCTTGAGATGAAGCTTGATCAAATAAAGTAAAGAATTTATGACATCCATTTGATCTGTGAACCATTTTTTGATAGACAATTTTCCAAACCTAATATGAAGGAACTAGATAAGGTTTATAATAATTTGGGGTCTTTAAGTTTCCTGTAAGGGCAAGCCCCTATAGTTAATTACAAGTTAGATAACTGAAGTCACCTAAGAAAATTATTTATATAGATTAGGAAATATTTATATTCATGAATTCCAAAGGTAAGGTTTCCAAGGAAAATGTGATGGTCAGATGTTTAATAGGTGATTGGCTCAAATTTTGGAACATTTCATTTTATCAAAATCCAAAGGAGTGAAGGCTGGGGGAAGAACATAGATTCAGGAAGAACCTTGATGTCTTCCCAAACTAACCTATGGTTTGCATTTAAATCTTGCAAGTGAAGTTATTTAAATTTCAATCATGTCAATTAATTATAGGGATTACATTTGTATAATATCTGATTATACAAAGAACCTAGAAGATGGGAAGATTTATATCGTATCGGACGACAACCTCGAAATCCTAAAGCAAATTAGGGCTTATATTGCACAGCAGAGCTTTGCAAAGGCCTAAAGAAAAGGTGAGGATTTATGCTGCACTAAGCAAGCTAACATGAAGTCCTATGGCTTGTTGTTTGGATGAAAGAATGGTTTTGCTGATGTAGACAAGTTTTGTTGTTGAAGATGGTCGTGCTGCCCACTATGCGTGCTCCAAGCCCCTCATCAGAGCATGTTTAGTTTAAAGAAGTGTCAATTGAGGAGAAGAGAGAAGTGTCTTATTTTAGAAATATTTGAATGGAGGTTTCTTAATATTTCATTAGTGGAATATTAAAGTTGATTTTTACAACACCGATTAAGATCCCACAGTTCCATCATCCCGACACCACTATTTTCATCGGATTCACTTAGTCTAAATGAATTTACTGAACCCAACTTAATGAGTTCCATAATTTCATTTAGACCATGGAAATACCTTATTAAAAACACGTGGGTTACCTCCTCCAAGGAATTCCCGATCATCCAACGAGACGTTCTAAATTAGTTACAATTGTAGTTTTTATTTTATTTCTGATTAAATTTT
This sequence comes from Papilionanthe hookeriana x Papilionanthe teres, assembly GCA_022702705.1. NCBI lineage: Eukaryota > Viridiplantae > Streptophyta > Magnoliopsida > Asparagales > Orchidaceae > Papilionanthe > Papilionanthe hookeriana x Papilionanthe teres. The sequence goes on along the minus strand of CM040428.1, from coordinate 105,231,760 downwards.
GAGTTGCTTTATATTTTGAATGTTGTGGCGGTGAATTTTATCTTGTCTTGATTTTTAATTTAGTTTTGGTTTTAGTTTTGTGGCTATTCTAAAAGTTTCAGTTTTCATGCAGGGTGACATTGTTTTTTATCATGCAAATTACAAGAAAAAGAAAGTTTAGTAAGGAAAACACGGTAAAAGAAGGCGCTGTAAACTTATAAAAGTGTACCTGGTGAGTCTTCTCGTTCTTCCACCTAAAAAATTAGTATTCTTTACAACATATATTTATATTTGCAGGGAAGTAACACCTTATGGATATGTTCGTCACAGGCCTACCAAGTCCTAGGTCATAACCTGGCGGGTCCTACTTGTTCATTTAAGAGATATTTTCATTTAATAAATATGATCGGTGCAGTAGTCCTGCAAGGTGTCCAAAAGAATTATGAAGAGCCTCTAAGAGATACCTAGATGTTTCACAATTCTTTTAAGCTTCCTTGAGATCATTTTGAACCTATCATAATTATTAAATAATCTATCAATTTTATACCCTTATGCTCAGTGAGTTGGTGTTTTTAATTAACCCGAAAGACAGAGTAATTATCATTTGTTATTTTATTTAGAAATTATGTGGGCGAAAATGCCTTTAGGCAAAGTTAATTTTTTGGGAAAATTAGCCAATTAATTTCATAACTGGGCTTGTAGTTTTCTCAGGTATCTATAATTTGATTATGTTTTCTTTTCTAAACTTCTTTTAGTAAGATTGATTATGCCTAGCCCACTACCAAGGTCTTAAAATTTTGATTGATACATTTGTAATTCTTTTCGGAAAATGTTAAATGAGTTCAATCAATATTTATCAAAATAATGGGCTATCATTTAGTATACCAAAGAGGGGTGTAAGTTAGTGGATTATTAACCTCCATGATCAACCTCTAACCCTGAGGATCATTTTGTTTAATTATCTTCCAAATTACAACTAATTAGGAAACTCCAAACATTTATTTTTCATATGACAAAATTGAAGTTGGTTTCTACCATTTATCCCTTTATTGTCTCAAACATCCAAACATATCATTTAGGATCATTAATTGACCATTTTACCCTTTTATTAAGCCCAAATATTAATTAATATTAAAAACTTAAAATTACAATTTTACCCTTGTGGCCTTATCACTTTATACTTTCTTAAATTCAATTTAAATGACTTTGGAACATTTTGGTTACCTTGCTAATGAGCTAATTAAAACATAGGAGAAAAAGTGATTTTTCATATTTTAATTTAATTTCTATATTTATTTTAATGCAAAAATAGAGTTTTTTAGGGAAAATTCCATAACTTGATCAAAACAAAATATTTTACTTTGAAATTTTTACTGGAGGTAAAGCTAGACCAGAAAACCACTTGAACCAAATTTCATAATTTTTTGAAGTTTATTTTAATTATTAGAATTATTATAAATTCTTGAGTTTTATTTAATTATAATATATTTTATAAGTTGAAAATTCAATTTTATATTATTCAAAAATCTCTCTAAGGTCGGTGAACCCAGAGAAAAAACTCTCATTTTTTTCTAATTTTTCTTTTAATTTTTAGAATTATTTTCGTGCAAAATTAATGAAATTCATTTTTTAGTCTTTTAAAAATTCATTTAAGTCTTGTAAAATTAATATCTTAATTTGGGGACTTTGGAAAATTATGGGGATATTTCCTAAATGATTAGGAAGCCAAATGTGACAATTTAATGATTTTTAATATTTTTGTGATTTTTAATATTTTTTCATTATTTAAATATTAAAATATGTTCAAAAATGAAAATTTTACAAAAATTCCAATTTTATTTTTATAAAATTCCTATAATCATAGAAAACTCCAAAAATTAATTTTTAAAATTCTTGAGTGGTATTTTAATTATTAAAATTCATTATGTGCAAAAAATATCGTTGAGCATAAGAAAACTATTTAACTTATTAAAATGATTCCAAATGACTTCAAAATTTTTAGAGGAGTTCCTCTATCCCTAAAGCATAGTGGAGAATCATTTTTGGGTTATTTTGATTTTTATTTATTTGAATTAATTAAGAGTTTTTTAGGCCAAGTTGATGATTGGTGCACATCTTACTGATTTAGCCCATGAAATAATTATCCTAGAGTCCTTTGGTCATAAGAGACCTACCAAAATTTACTTTGTATTTTTTTATTATTTTAATTATTACAACTTTTATACCAAATTAGACACAAGTACTTGAAAAATAGAGATCTCCTCACAAAGATCTCCCTTGACTTTGGAAAAATCAGAGAAGGTCCTTTATAACAGATAGAATAAGACCCCCAAAGCTTAAGCTACGGTGAAATGTATGAGTCAATGGAGAATTAAAAGAAAGAAATCAGTAATTAAATCATTAAAAATAAAATATGCTTAAAAAATATTTTAAACCATTTTCACATTGTTCTCCTCTATTCACTGAGCAAAATGATATTGTTTTTATATTTTTGATTTTTCTAGGCAATGATATGGATTTTTAAAGTTCTAGTAATTTAAATATTTCTGAAAATAGGGATTTTCCTACTTAACCACATGGCGCTGACTGGATTCTCGGTAGCTGCTAAAGACCACCCGTCGTTATTCCATTTGACACTGTCATCTGACCGGGATGCCATAAGGCCGCATTTTGTGTAACCGATCTCCGTCCGACTCCATCCTGGTCGTACAAGCATTACACGCGCGATCCAATGACAATCCTTCATCGTCTTCGAGTGGTTCATCCCGATAGCCGTCCACACTAAAACCCTAATATCTCAGCCTAGACTAAACAAAATCACTTCGAGTTTGATTCTATGGACTCATCTAAGCATGTCGAATATATCCGTACGGGTAATCACAGTTTGAATTAACTCCAATTACTTGAAGAATCCATAGAAGCTCGGGAAGAAGAAGGAGGCAATATCTTGGCTCTGAGAAGTGAAACTTCAATCAGAGATGCTCTACAGCTTTTTTGGAGTCCCAGAAGCTCAGGGATGAAGCCTCATGCCCTGGTGAATTTCTTAGGTATGAAAGTGACCAAGGCCGATTTCGAGCTTTGATAGAAGTTTAGTGTAGAGGCCATCTGTGATGTGGTTTTGATAGGGGATCTTCTTCTCTCACTACTGTGAAGTTGTGGGTGTAGTTAATTGAGATTTAGTGCTGTGTGGAGGTGTATTAGAAAGTGTCCTAGATTCTAGCCAAGTTTAAGCTCTGAAATTGAGCTCATGCAATGGGGACCAAAGGGGGAAAATGGCTGGAATGATCTTAGGGAGGTCTGGAAAGGCTCTGGTGAGATTTTGGTTTCTTTAAGAAATTTTCAACACCTAGATTTTGTTCATGAGGGGGTGATTTTGTAGCCATGGCTGCCTGGTGGAGCTCAGGGCCTAGCTTTTGGAGCAAAGTGCTGCTTAGGTGGAGAGAAGAAAAGCTATGGTGGCAATTTTGGGTTGAGCTGGCCATGTGGTGGAAATTTGGTTTTGCCAAGGGGGAGGTGGCTCTCAGTTTTGGCATTTTTCGGCCACTAGGCCAGCCGACCAAGCCAGGGGAGGTGGCCAGTGGCTCAGGTGCACCAATGGGCAGGCCATGAGTGCAATGGGTTTTAATGGTTAAGGCATTATGGGAAACATCTCTTGGATTTAACCATTTAATGGATGAGATCCTCTAATTTAGGGAACCTTTGGTCCATGGATTCACTATGGTCGGCTATGTGGGTCTAGCCCAGTCTTTAGGGTCAACCCTTCGGCTGTGGAGGAGTTAGTTTGGTCACATTTGGTTCAATTTGGTTAAGTTGGGTCATGGGTTCATTTGGGTCACCTTGGGCTCAAATTGGGCTAACTTGGAGCTTGAATGGAGCCCAAGTATCCTGAGCAACAATGTGTAGAAGATTGTAATAAAGATTTATCATGAAGGCTTGGAGTAGTTTTGAGTTCATTTGGGGGTTCAATTTGGTACATTTTGGGATTTTGGTCAATTTGGGCATGTTGGGCTAGACTTGGGTCTAGGTTGGGCTAGAATGGGGTTTAGACCAAATTGAAGGTCCCAAATGGTCTAGGGGAGTGTGATGAAGAGTTCTCAAACTATAGTGGTTGCCAATTTCAGGTTTGGGTCAATCAATTTGAAAGATTTTGGAGAAGGGTTCAAATTGGGCTAGATATAGGAATTTTGGTTCAAATGGGTTTGATTGGAGCCATGGTCCAAATTGGGGGCAATTGAATGTTGCATGTGATTCATGTGAGTGTTATGGAGGGTTTAGGATTGAAATTTGGGGGAATTGGTTGACATTGGGCCAATTTGGAGATTTTGGATCATTTAGGTAAAATTATGGATTTTGGATTTCAAGTGGAATTGAATTCAAAGGTGGGTCAATTTGGGCTTATATTTGGTTTAGATTAGCATTGAAGATGTTAAATTAAAGTTTTCAATTGAAATTGGGCAAGATTGGGATCAATTGAGTAGACATTGGGTTTAATTTAGGCACTTTTGGGTTAAGTGGGTCAAATTGGAGCTTTTGGTTAAATTGGGCTAAATTGGTCGAATTAGGTCATGTGGTAGTTGAGAGAAATGAAATTGATAATATTTGGGGTGTTGTGGGAATTTATGGGATTTTTTGAAATTTTGGAATTTTGGGCTAAGAGGGTTATTTTGGTCATTTTGGGGATTTTTTTTTTTTTGGGGAATTTGGTAATTTTGGGTAATTTTGGTCAATTAGTGGTACAGGGGTATTATGGAATGATGTTTGGAGAAATATGAACAATTTGACTGATTTTTGAAATTTGCAGAATTTTTGGGCTTTAGGGGCATTTAAGGTATTTTGGGTATTTTGGGTATTTTGGGGTAAAGGGGCTAGAAATTTGGAATGTTTGGGCAAATTGGGATTGGTTGAAGGTGAGTAGTATGGAATTGCTAGGTTGTGCCATGCACTAAGAGTCACCCTCATTTGGTCCTCTATGTGTTGGTACTAGCCAAACACTAGCCTAAGGCTAAGAGCTTAGGAAAACCACTTACACGAGTTTCCAATGATTTAGGGGATCAAAGTGGGATGTGCTTTGTTTAGGGTGGTGAGTGTGTAGTGTGAGTGTGGTGGTGTAAGCTTCAGACCTCCCAGGGTAGATTTTATGGGCTGACCACCTATAGGAGACTTCCCCTGGGCTTCCTTATGGTTGGTCTCTTCCTCTCAAAAACTGAAGGTTAGGCTTTAAGCATATGAAAACTCCAAGTGAAATAAGAAAAGTTTGAATTTCTTTGGGGAGGGGTGCCATGACTAGTCTTCTAAGGAAGTCACCAGGAGAGTCCTATGGCTAGACCCTAGGCTATTCTAAAGAGAGACTACACCTCAACCAAAAGTAAGGTCAACAAGGTCATCCAGTAGAAGCTATCCGCTGCCAGAATTGAAATCCCGACTCTCGCTTTGGAAGGACATCCAATTTATTTATTTAAAAATATAATTTTAATTTTAAAATATGAAATCAAATGGACTTCATACCTTGAATAGTTTAAATAAATGAGCACTCGTATCAAGCTATGCATCTACCCTGAGGAACAGACACATCGCTTAATATGGAGGCTTAGTTAAATAAACTAATCAAATATGACATCGGTTTGGTCTGTGAAAACTGTTATGTTGACCGACAGGTTCCCTCATTTAATACAAAAGAGAATCAAATGGGGGTTATATTAGTGCTAGTTCGTTTAAGTTCCTTATAAGGGCAAGCCCCTATAATTAATTACATCTTAGATAACTGAAGTCACTTAAGAAAACTTTTGATAAAAATCAAGAAAAGTATTTTACGACTTCAAGAGGCTCAAGAATCTTTAATGAAATTGTGATAGTTAGAATCCAATAGGTATGGAAGGCTCAAATTCTGGAACATTTTATTTTGAGGAATCCAAAAGAGGAAGAACTAGGAGAAATCATGGATCCAAGAGGAGATCTTGGTGACTTCCCGATCTATCCTATTATATGGCTTCAATTTAAGAGAATTATTTATATTTTGTCCTGCCAATTTTTAACTAATTGGGCTTACATTCACTTTGACACAAATCAAGTAAATAGCCTGGAAATTAGAAGGATTTATGCCAAATCTGATGACAACCTCATAAACACTAAGCGAGTTAGGGCTTATATTGCATTAAGTGGAAAGGCCTAAAGAGGAAAAGTGAGTGTTATGCTACACTAAGCAAGCTAAGTCGAAGTCCTATGGATTATTATTTATTTCTAAGGAAAGAAGTTGCTATTGTAGACTCGTTGTTCGCTCTCTCGGACATATCCTGCATCCTCGATCGAGCTACCCACGGTGCATGTTCCATGCTCCTTATTGTTGCAGAACGTTTAGTTTAAGAAGTGATATTCAAGGGATGAGAGAAGTCTCATGTTCTGGGAAGTTTAAATTTGATTTGGCTTAGTGTTTTAATTAAAACAAATGTTTAAGTTGATTATGGAGACACCTGTTAGGATCCCACTGTTCCCTCATTCCGGTTTCTCCATTATCATCTGATTCACTTAGTTCGGATGAATTTACTAAACCCAACTTAATAAGTTTCATACTTTTATCCAGACCGTGGGAGATCTCGTTAGCAACACGTAGGTTACCTCCTCCGAGGAACTCCCGGTCATCCAATAAGACATTTTAATTAGTTTCACTTGTGATCATTTTTTTGTTTGTGATTCGATTTTGAGTTGTTTTATATTTTTAATGTTGTGGCAGTAAATTTTTATCTTGCTATTTTATTTTAATTTTGGTTTGGGTTATCATGCAGGGTGCCATTGTTATTTAACATGCAAGCTTAACTAAGCAAGTATATATGCTCTGAAAAGTAGAGCAAGCAAACAAAACTAAACAGATGTCTATGTACTGAAAAGTAAAACAAGCAAACAAAAATAAATAGGTATGTATGTGCTTAAAAGTAGAGAAAGAAAACTAAACTAAAGAGGTATGTATGGTAGGAAATCCGTCGGAAAAATACAAAGAACAGAGTAAAAGTCTGGAAGGACTATAAGCACGATGGCGTGGAGGTCTTAGAGCTATGTTGTATATATCCCACCCTTAAGTGCTGACTACCAAACCATCATCCTACAGAGAGCAGTCCTAACTTGATCTAGACAGTCAACCGTGGACCTTTGTAGATTTATCATTCATTTCAATTTGGATTTCATGCAAGTAAAAATTTATGGGTGAAGGGCTGTTTGTAGTGGAGGTAGTTTTGTATTTTGAAATGTACTTGTATATCTTGTAAAACAGTGTGATCCACTAGTTTACCCTCCTAATCGAATTAGGACTACTAGCAATCTAAGTATGACGGTGGTAGATACCCTGTGGGTGGGAAAATAGTGTCGTGAATTCCTTCCTCTACCCTCTCCATGGTCTTTGAGTCAGGAGGTACTATTCTAGAATAATCTCGTATCCCTCTCTAATGCAATTTCATCATCATCCTCCCTAACCGTCCTACTTACAGCCTTACTTAATGGCCCCACATATAGCAGAAGGCTATACATGCATGCTTATGCGTCCTACATAAGCACAAGACCTAGGCCAAGAAGTAAGAAGAAACAAAGGACAGGAGACAAGGAAGAGAGAGGAGGAAATGATCCTGTCTAAAACATGACATGATGGAGATGAGTCGCTCCTCAAAACCGCACAAAGTAAAGGACAAAATAAGGTCTGTATGTGGTGCAAGGAGCATCTGCAAGGTGTGTAAAGTAAAGAAAGGACAACCCCTCCAACGTGATGTGAGGAGCATCTGTAAGGTATGTAACCTGGGCTTGCAGAGTCACAACAGAAAGATGCAAAAGAGGGCCAAATAGCCCTCGTAAGTAGAAAAAAAGGAACGATCCCAACAAGAAAGGGTGGTAAAAAAAACGGGAAGCATAACGGCGCTAAAACACCTTTCCACACCTGCAACTTCCACAACCAAAGCAATGTAACAAGCATGTATATAGGAAAGTCTAATTCTCCACATTCACAATGACGCAACAACGAAACATCATAAGTATAGGGTACCATAACAGGTAGAGAGTTCGTTGAAGCAATGTAAAGAACAAATGTGCAAGTAAAGTGTCTCACAAGTGAAAGAAAATCAAACGTGAATCACATCTCACAATTCCCTCTTTGAAGTAGTAAGCAAATCTTTTCCTCTCTTGCAAGCAACACAAATAGTAGTCACCAAGATGGATTTTAAATGAGGGTAGCAAGAACATAATTAAAACCAACTCGCAAGGTGACCACCAATATAACTCTTAGCAAAGAAATGTTAAAAACTAACTCGGGACAAGCCAAATAATGAGATTTTAATATAGGGCAGCAAAGAGGCATTTAAAACCAACATATGTAATGGCTACTAATACAAATTTTCACTTAGCGACAACATAGAATTGGTTTAAGCGAATCCCTAAAAAATGTATGAGTGTTTTTTTTCACTTTTGGAAAGCATATGTGTGGTCTAGATCAACTTTAAACAATTATATAAATGTAGATTTTTTATTTAAACAAGTATAGGAATGATCCAAACTAACTCCACATTATTGTACAAGTGCAGATTTTGCATTTTGGCAAGCATAGATATGATGTAAACTCATCCAAAGTAACTTCACAAGTGCAGATTTTTACTTTAGGCATGCTTAGGAGTGATATAAATAACCTCCACAAAAGTAGCTAAGTGCAGATTTTTACTTTAGGCATGCATAGGGGTGATGGCATTCATCCAAATTTGCAATGAACATAATCAAACAAGTACCACATGCATATATGTAACAATCCCCCTTTTCTTAAAAAATATTTGATGCTAATAGCCGCCTCCACAAGTGTCAAATGCATGTGAAATGTAGAGCTCTTAAATGTAGCTTGTGAGTGTTTTAAAATTTTTTGAAGTGTATGTGGAATGTAGAATGTAAAACTTTGGGATGTAGCATGTTGGGGTGATAGAAGTAAAGTGAAGTATTATGTACAAAAAAGATTTCATGTACAGAATGAGGTGAAATGTGTGCAAAAACAAAGCCCAAGTATTGTATATGTGATGGCTTGGTGAAGTAAGTGAAAAACAAGCATGTAGGGTCTCATTCATGAGTGCTTCAAAAGTGAAGATTTTGTAATCCGAATTTTGCATAAAACCCTACCAAACCATTTCCAACTTGCACATGAAACAACTAAAGTTTTAAGCATTTGATGCATAAGCTTTGGATCTCCAAAAAGAGCAAATAAACTTTCCAACAAACCTTTCAACTTGCACATTGAAATGACAAAAGTTCTAAATATTTTAAGCATGAGTTTAGCCAGTTAAGAGGAGAGAAAAAGGCCTCTTGAAATACCATATGAAGCAAGTAAATTTTCAACCTTTAATAATGCATAGCCATTATAAGGAGGGGTTTAAGGGGCTATGAATTGCTATATGAAACAACCACAGTATTAAGCCCATTAAGCATGAAGTTTCGGCCAACCATGGGAGGACAAAAAGATCTTTAAAATGCATGTGAAGCTATCAAGCCTTTAAACTTTTAAACTCATAGGAATATCATGTGCATTGATTAAAGTTTATAACACTTCAAGCATGACTTTTGGATATCAAAGAAGTGCAAGAAAATCACTAACACATAGAGTTTCCAAAATTTTAAATGCCTCCTCAAGCTCTCTTGCCACCATACATCCAAATGTGAATATAAAACATAACAAACTTTATTTTATGAATTTTCATGTTCATATTACCTTCACATGATATGAGGCTTTTAAGATTAGAAGCATCACCATTAAATTTCATGAATCAACATAAGGGGCAAAGGCACTAGCAAGTTTAAATTTTCCTCCACCAAATTTCATGAATCAAAAGAGAACACAAATATAAGCAAGCCTTAACCCTTCCACCAAGCTTATGAAGGTAAAAGAGAGCACAAAAATTAGCAAGCTTTTCGTTCATCAAGTTTATGAACCAAAAGATTGCCCAAACATTAGCAAGTTTTTCTTCTATCAAGTTTACGAATAAAAAACAGAGCACAAACATTAGCAAGCTTTCTCTTCCTCCACCAAAACCAAACTTTTCCTTGGATAATTTTCTTTCCCTTTTATTTATAAAATGAAACTTGTAGCATATAATGTGAGGAGGAAAAAAAAAGCTATCCAAACCAACCAATTAAGCCGAAAGATGAATCGATCCTAACATCCAAAAGCAAGAAACCAAAGAAGTTATGGAGTTAAGGGGATTACCACTTGAAATGAGGCACCAAAACAAAGATAAAAACAAACTTAGAAGAATTTTGTGCAGCACCTCCCCTTCCAAATTCAATTTTCGGCCAACTGAAACAAGGCCAACAAGGGCCATTAAATAGACAAAGAAGAAGAAGAGGAAGAAGGGGAAAAAGAGCCATTAAACTAACTAATGTGTAAGGAGCCTTGGTAGCAAGCAAGCTGAAGCCATTAGACCACTTTTGAGGTGATAGAGGTGAAAGAAATGATGAGAAGTGACCAAAAGCTGCCATTGATGGATTGAAGCAAAGAGAGGAAGAAAGAGCCAAGCCTTGAAGAAGAAGCAAGGAGGGTGCCACACCATGGGATTTTCAGCCATGGCTAGGTCAAAAGTCATGACCAAGAGGGAGGAGGGGGGCTGGGATTCGAAAATAAAAAAAAAAAAGTTTTAATTAGTTATTTATTTACCTATATGTGCCGGTTTTGGCATCGTTCGCCCGTGCATCAAAATAAAGCAAATTAAATATGCTTGCCAAGTAATTTCAACATTCGGGATGCAACAGTACAGTCTGTTTTGAAATCCGAGGTCGCTTGGCAACCTCATCGTCGATCGGGTCAAAAATGACAAATTTGGGGCTATTGACAAAATCAGGTTAAATTGACAAAATTAGGCTATGGTGTAGTTAAACAAAATGAAATTTAGAATTTTTTAGAGATTTTAGGAATTTTTGAGATTTTTTAAAGTTTTTTTTGAATTTTGGGCTAAGTAGGCTTATTCTGGTAATTTTGGGGGGTTTCAGAGTAAGTGCTTAAAAATTTAAATTAAAGGCTCAGGTAGCACAAAATGAAATTTGGAGTCAAACGAGAGTGTTCGGGGGCATTTCTGACCAATGCGAACGATTTTACGAACCCCTAGAACGTCATTCAAATATCGGCTTCTTTGGTTGTGAGGGGCCCACCGGTTGCTCGGAGGTATAGCATGTTTACAGTTAAAATTCTTTGTGTGATAAGGGGAATGCTCTAGAATGAATTTTTGCAGAGCTAGGGTGATTCTGAGAAGTTTTGGGTTTTCGGGCCCTTTTTAGGTGTAATTTGGTAATTTAGGCCAATTTGGGGCAATTTTAGAAATTTTGGTAAATTTGGGTAATTTTGTTCAATTTGAGTGGTGGGAGGTATTTCAGAATGATTTTTGGGAATTTTCGCAATTTAGGAATATTTTGGGAATTTTGTGGATTTTTGGGGCATTTGGGTCAAAATTGGAGAATTTGGTAGGATTTCGGAATTCAATTTGGGATGTCAAACTGTTTAAGTTACAGATCAGAAGTGACTCTCTTTGGTCCTCTATGTGTTAATTTTTGTCACCTTAGCAATAAGCTTAGTGTTGGTGGGACCACACACATGAGTGTCCAAAGGGTTAGGGGATCAAATTGGGATGTGTTTGGTTTAAAATTGCGAGTGTGGAGTGTAAGTGTAAGTGCAAGAGCTCCAGACCTCCAAGGGTAGATCCAAAGGAATGACCACCTATAGGGAATCCTATTTGGTCTTTCTTATGTTTAGCCATGTTCCCCTTAGAGATTAGGGGTTAGATCCTAACATATGAATGCTCTAAGCTAAGAAAGCAAGCATGTGGAATTTTTATATGGTAGGGTTTCACAGCTAGTCTTCTAAGAAAAGTCATCAAGTGAGTCCTATGGCTAGACCCTAGGCTATCTAAGAAGAAACTAAATGTGGTGTGTGAGAAGAGCACACCACACATATTGGTTATCTGAGTTAAAACTCAAGACAAGACCTAAGGTCCAACAAGAAAAGTGTTTGCTGGGGAGAGAGCTCGCACTGGGGAAAAGGAAAACTCCAACTGGGGAGAAGATGGGTAGAAACCTTTAAAATGTAGCAAGGAATTTACCCTTTCACATTTCAAGGAGGACCGGATTTGAATTGATTTAGTAAATTTTGATTTGAGAATGATTTGAGCAAATGTTTCCCTTCTTTTTCTTTTGAGTTTTAATAATTTTTTTTGAAAAATTTTTGTTTGTTTATTTCAAAACTTTTAATTTGATGATTTGGATTTAAAATTTGATTATGAAAAGATTTTAACTTAATTTTGGGTTTGATTTCAAATTTTTCTTGAATTTTAAACTTAAATCTGAATTTGAGTTTTGATTTTTGAATAAAATATTGAAATTTATGGTGTGTTAGAATTTGATAGATTGGTGGAATTAGAACAAGTGCAAGGACTGGAATTTAGGTACCAACCTCAGAAGTGAGAATCTGAATTTAGGTACCAATCTCAAAAAATGAGAATCAGGACTCAAGTACTAACCCCGAAGGATGAGAACTAGAATGTAGGTACTAGTCTCGGAGGTGAGAATTAGAATTTAGGTAACAATCTCGAAAAATGGGAATCAGGATTCATGTACTGACCCCAAAGGATGAGAACTAGAATTTAGGTACTGGTCTTGGAGGTGAGAATCAAAATTTAGACGAGGACTGGGATTCAGGTGTCGGCCTCGAAATATCGTGGCAAGTGGAGAATTTCTCCGAAGGGCTATGGAAATTTACGGAAGAGAGGTGTCGAAGTCTCTTATCGACCCTCGAATATCGTGATAGATGGAAAAATATCTTGGAAGAGAGGTAGAAATATGGGGAAGAGAGGTGTCAAAGTCTCTTATCAACCCTTGAATATAGTGACAGTTGGAAAAATATCTCGGAAGGGAGGTGGAAATATAGGGAAGAGAGGTGTCGAAGTCTCTTATCGACCCTAAAATATCGTGACAGATGGAAAATTAACTCGGAAGGGATGTGGAAATATAGAGAAGAGAGGTGTCGAGGTCTCTTATCGACCCTCAAATATTGTGACAGATGGAAAAATATCTCAAAAGGGATGTGGAAATATAGGGAAGAGAGGTGTCGAGGTCTCTTATCGACCCTCAAATATCGTGATAGGTGGAAAAATTTCTCGGAAGGCAAATGGAAATATAGGGAAGAGAGGTGTCAAAGTATCTTATCGACACTCACATATCGTGACATATGGAAAAATATCGTGGAAGGGAGGTGGAAATATAGGGAAGACAGGTGTCGAGGTCTCTTATTGACCCTCGAATATCGTGACAGATGTAACAATATCTTGGAAGGGAGGTGAAAATATAGGAAAGAGGGGTGTTGAAGTCTTTTATCGTCCCTTGTATATCGTGACAGGTGGAAAAATATATCGGAAGGCATGTGAAAATATAGGGGAGATATGTGTCGAGGTCTCTTATCAACCCTCGAATATCATGACTGATGAAAAAATATCTCGGAAGGGATGTGGAAATATAGGGTAGAGAGGTGTCGAAGTCTCTTATCGATCCTTGAATATCGAAAGAAATTTCAATGGATATCTTGGGAAGAATTTTGTATTTATTGATTTTAGATTTGTGACATTTTTGGGACGTGACATTGTGTAAGACACAAAAATTGTGGAATGTTCTTTTCAGAATGCAAGACTTCAGAAATAATTGAGAGTATTTGAAATCTCGAGAAGAATTTGATTTTCAAATTTGTTTTCATGTTTTTTTTATTTAATTTTTTTTTTTGCTTCATCATATCATTTCTTTTTTATGGTTTTATTTTTGAATTACTTTTAAGCACTTTAATTTAAGTTTCTTTTATGTTAGTTTCAATTTTGTTTTGTATCATTCCTTTTTCATTTTATTATTTTGGGACCCCGATTAGGTCCCGCTACTTATTAACTGTTAAACACAAATGGGAACATTCTAAAAACAGAATTCTTCATTAACTTCATTCAAACATCGATACAACTGATCCAATACTTAGCACATTGGATGCATTGCTAACAGGCATCCAAAAATATGATGAAGTACATATATCTGACTGCAAAATACTGTAACATCAATCCAGATGATAATGTGGTAATAACATCTGCTATAGTCTGGTGTAGGAACTGAAGAGGATTTGCTGGTATCTGGCTTGCTGGCTGAAACTGTTAGCAAAATGAGCCAACCTTCCAAAATCTACGCTCCAGAACAAAAGTCCCCTCGCGATCACTGATACACTAAAATTTTGATTTCTTTTTACTCTTTAGTTCATACCTATTTTTGAAGATATTACACTTTAAAGAAAGGTATTTTTGATGATTTCATGCATGTATAATGATTTTAGGCTTTTGGAGTAAAAGGAAGCAAAAGGGGAGCAAATTTGGAGCGAAGAAGGACAAAAGTGCATTTTATTGAACTAGCACCGAACGACACTGTCACCAGCGTCGGATAGCTCTATTTTCCATAGAGTTACAACGTTTTGGCAGAATAATGCACCAAACGGTGCTCCTACCAGTGCTAGATAGCGCCCTATCCCGATTTTGAACTAGATTCAATGTATTTGGTCGGATTTTCAAAGGTTGCTTTAGGAAACTCTTGGGAATTCAGTTTTTATAGAATTTAAACACTTTTGGAGCCACATTTTAAAAGGGGAAGAAAGGAAGAGAGGAGTTTAAAGTTTACATAGTGAGTTATTTCTTTTTTGTGTAGGAAGTTAGGTTTGTGTTTTTTCTCTTTTAAGGAGTGTGAGGGAAGAGGGAAAGTGAGAGATTTCTTCTTTCTTGTTATTCTAAAGAGAGAATTGTATTTGTTGTCAAGAAAGAAGAGGAGTCAAAGGAATTCCTTGAGATTCTCTTGGGGAAGAGTTTGAGATAAGCTATCATTACTTTACTCTGTTTGTAACACATTATTTTTATATATGAAATCCATGTTTTGTCATCTTTTCCTCATGAGTTTTGAGTAGATTTCTTTGTCTTTCTCCTTTTCATGTGATGTATTGATGTTGTGAAATGGAAATGATGTGTCGATTTATTATGAATAATTTGTGATGACCTTTTCCCTTATAACTTCATTTACTTTTTGATTTGGCCAATTTAATTGTTAAAACTTGTTGGAAAACATATGTTCCGAAAGGATTATGAGTTCCACAACTAAAGTGAAGGTCACATTCGAATTCCATGAATTGAGAAGTTAAATAGGGAAATATACTTTGATGGGTGTAGAATTGGAGATTTCAGAGTTATAGACTGAAATCCTCAAATTGGTCCTAATGTTTAGAAACTAAAGCAAGAGTTAGCCTTCAGGTGAAGGGAATTTGGAGCTTTATGTGTTAGTATCCTCCCAGCCTAACCACGGATTTGGGGACTTAACTTAGGATTAGCCAATGTTCTTTATACGTTGTAATATGGGTAAAGTATAGGAAAGCTCATATTTGGCACAGCCGCACAATACATTTGTATCACTAATTTGTTTCACAATAATCATCACATTATGAATGGAAAGGAGGAATGCTCTTTCTTGCAACTGAACGTTGTTATAAATTTAGTCTTGTTAGTTTAACTTGCCAGAGTATAGAACGTGCTTTGGTAGATATAGTAACTGAACATGTTTGTCTTTACTTCCAGAATTTATCCAGATGCAATTGTACTATGATTCGATAAGAGATTCTGTGCTACGCCATAAAAGTAATGCCTCCCCGTGGGATCGATATTTCAGGACTCCACTAAAGCCCTGTATTACTTGAGCGATACGTATACTTGCATTAATTGTGTGACTCATTATCATTAAAATAAATATATAAATCTAAATCTGATTTACATTAATTTTTCCAATTTAAAAAAAGTCACACCAAGTTATTGGCGCTGTTTCCGGGGAGGCAAGGTAAAAGAAAAAGTCACTGTTAAAAATTTATTTTTGTAGTATTGGAAATCATATATTTGAATTGCAAGTCATAGTTGTGTGTGTAAGTTTATTGTTAGTGTGTGATTATTGTGTTTGTATGCATAGTATCAGATCTATAGGTTTAGTGCCTCATATTTCTAAATTAGAGTGTATTGTTAGAAAATTTTGAAAACAATAAAAACAAGTTGCAAATCCTAACAAAATTGCAAACAATTTAAAAAATTAAAATGAAAATATACCAAGACCTTTAACAGATTATGCTAGTCTAACAGCAGATTAAATTCACTTAACTATTCAAAATCCTGATGTTGCTGCTAATTCATTTCAGCTTAAACCTGTTATTATCCAAATGGTACAGAATAATCAATTTGGAGGAACACCTAATGAAGATCCTAACTTACATCTCGCTAGTTTTCTAGAGCTATGTGCTACTTTTAAATATGATGGTGTGTCGAATGATGTTGTTAGACTTAAAATTTTTCCTTTTTCACTTAGGTATAAATCTAAGGTGTGCTAAATTCGTTAGCACCTGGATCTATTAGAACTTGGGGAGAGCTTTCACAAAAGTTACAGTCGAAATATTTTCCTCCTTCCAAAACTGGTAAGTTGAGAAATGATATCACATCTTTTAGTCAGTTTGTTGGAGAATTCAAATATGAAGCTTGGGAAAGATTTAAAGATCTTCTGAGGAAGTGTCCACACCATGCTTTACCAGACTGGTTAATAATTCAAACCTTCTATAATGGATTGGTAGGATCATTGGGATCGATTATCGATGCTGCTGAATGTCAAAACTTTTGATGAAGCATATTAGTTAATTGAAGAGATGGCTATTAATAGTTTTTAATGGCCCTCTGAGCAGGTAAATTCTAAGAGAGTATCCAATATTCATGATTCTGATGCGATAACCATGATAGTTTCTCAAATTGCTACACTTTCTAAGAAAACAGATCAATATGGAATGAGTTATTCTCCAACACCCTTAGTGTTTGAAGAAAATTCATCAGGATAGATAATATAATCTTAAATGTCTTATGAAACCTTGAATGCTATACATAATAAAGTCTGTAATCCTTATTCAAATTATTATAGTCCTAGTTGGAGGAATCATCTGAACTTCAACTGGAATAATATCAATGTTGTTGTTAACCCGTAATGGGGAAACAATCTTATGAATCCAGTTGGAAATCTAAACAACCAAGAATATAACCATTTTAGACCTTCTTATCCTCTTGCTTTTAATAGTAAAAAACAATTTAAAGAAAAGAAGTTGTCTACTGAAGAAATGATTCTGAATATGTGTAATCAAATTCAAGCTCAAAATGTTATGATGAAGAACATTGAAAATCAATTGCGACATATCTTTACTTTGCTTAATAATAGACCTTCTGTGAATTTTCCTTGCAATTTTGAGATCAACCAGAAATATCAAAACAATGAGAAAATTAAGGCTATTCAATTTAGGAGTCAAAAAGTATTGGAATCAAGAGTTTAAAAAGAAGTCGAAGTTGAAAGAGAGGAAGTGAACATTGAGAAACTTTCTAATAAGATATAACCAGATGAATATTCGATAGAACTAATGAAGATAGCTGTTGAAAATCCACCTCCTCCTTTTCCTCAAAGACTAAAGAAATAGAACACGAATAACAAATTTGCTAAATTATTGGAAATTCTTATGAAATTAACAATTTATATTCCCTTTGTTGAAGCATTAGAGCAGCTGCATGATTATGCAAAGTTTATGAATGATATTCTTAAAAGGAAGATAAAGTTTAAAGACCATGAGACTGTTGCACTTAGCAGTGAGTGTAGTACAATTATCCAAAAAAACTTCTTGAAAAACTTAAAGACCCAGGTAGTTTCACTATCCCGTGCGCTATAGGTGAAAAATATTTCGAAAGAGCTTTATGTGATCTTGGAGCTAGTATTAATCTTATGCCTTTATCAACTTTCAGAAGATTAGGAATAGGAGAAATTTTACCTATATCTGTGACTCTTCAGCTAGTTGATCGTTATATCAATTATCCTAAAGGAGTTGTGGAAGACGTATTAGTGAAGATGGATAACTTTATCTTTCCTGTAAACTTTATTGTATTAGATATGGACGAAGATAAAGAAATTCCAATTATTTTAGGAAGACCATTCCTTGCTACTGGAAAAGCTATGATTGATGTCTAAAAATGAGAATTAACCTTGAGAGTTAATGACGAAGAGGTAACTTTCAATATTCTGAAATCTATGAAGTACCCTTCAACTGAAAAAGATGATGAGTGCTATCGAATGGAAGTTTGTGATTATTTGAGAGAAGATTATTTTAAAGAATTATTTGAAGAGAGGCTGGACTGTGAGAATGAAAATGAAAGTGAAAATGAAGATGATTTGGATGATATGAAGAATGAAAAGTTAGACTTTGTTCAAGAAAATTTTGAATGAGTAGATGCTGTGGAAAATGGAGATAAATGTTTGATTCCATCTATCATTAAACCCCCTGAACATGAGCTGAAAATTCTTTCTAATCATTTAAAGTACATGTTTTTAGGAGAATCATCTACCTTACTAGTCATTGTATTTTTGGATTTAAATGAATATCAAGAACAAAAATTATTGGAAACTTTAAAAAGATACAAAAAAGCTTTTGGTTGTCCATAGCTGATATAAAAGCAATCAGCCATTCGATTTGTATGCCCAAAATTTTATGGGATGAACAACACAAAGCAAGAGTTGATTCACAAAGGAGACTAAACCCAATAATGAAAGAAGTGATTAAAAAAGAGATATTAAAGTGATTAGATGTTGCAATTAATAATCCTATTTTTTATAGTGTTTGGGTGAGCCAAATTCAATGTGTTCCTTAGAAAGGAACTGTGATTATTGATGTAAATGATCAAGATAAAGTTATACCGACAAGACAAGTCACTGGTTGGCGAATATGTATTGATTATAGAAAATTAAATGCCGCCACCAGAAAGGATCACTTTCCTTTACCCATTTTAGACCAAATGCTAGACAGACATGTTGGATACAAGTACTATTGCTTTCTATATGGATATACCTGTTATAACAAAATACCTATTGTTCGTGAGGATCAAGAAAAAACTACATTTACTAGCCCTTATGGAACATTTGCTTTATAGAAGAATACCCTTTGAATTATGTAATGCACCTGCAGCATTTCAAAGATGTATGAAAACCATATTTAGCAATTTAATTGATGAGGAATAGAAGTTTTTATGGATGATTTCTTAGTATTTGGAGGTTCATTTGATGCATGTCTATGCAACTTAGAAAAATTTTTAGAGGTATGCGAGAGAACAAATTTAGTCCTAAACTAGGAAAAGTGTCAATTTATGGTTGCAGGAGGAGTTGTGCTTGGGCATAAAATATCGGAATATGGCCTGGAAGTAGATTCTGCAAAGACTCATGTTATAGAAAAATTATGACCTCCAACAACTGTGAGAGGTGTAAGAAACTTTTTGGGACATGTAGAATTCTACATGCGATATATCAAAGATTTTTTAAAAATTTATAAGCCTCTATGCCAACTTTTGGAAAAAGAGACAAAGTTTAATTTTAACGATGAATGCTTAAAAGCTTTTAATCTATTGAAGAAATTAATTACTCTACTACTGAGAGAGAGAGTTATTAACAATTGTATATGTTTTTGAAAAATTTAGATCTTACTTAATCAGAGCTAAATTTATTGTGCATATTGATCATTGTGCTCTTAAATACTTAATGAAAAGAAGGATCCAAAATCAAGACTAATTCGATGGATGCTTTTAATGCAAGAATTTGATTTTGAGATCGTTAATAGAAAAGGGGTCGATAATTAAATAGTTAATCATTTATCTAGACTTGAACAACCTAATTTGGATAATTTTGAAAAGGAATCTGCTGAAACTTTTTCTGATGAGCAATTATATAATGTTAAAGAAGGAAATTGACCGTGGTATGCTGATATTGTGAACTACATTATTAGTAATATTTTACCACCTCATTTAACAATGCAACAACAGAAATAATTAATACATGATGCTAAATTTTATTTTTAGGATGATCCTTATCTGTACAAGCAATATAAAGATCTTATTATTAGGTGACGTGTGCCTTATAAAGAAACTGAAAATATAATTCGAGAATTTCATGATTCTAAATTTAGAGGACATTTTGGAATTGATAGAACTGCACATAAGATTTTAGAATCTGGATTTTATTGGCCTACACTTTTCAGATATATTTATAAATTTATCAATACTTGTGATCAATCTCAGAGAATAAGCAATATAACTAGAAGAAATTAAATGCCTCTTAATTTTACTTTGGAATTTGAAAATTTTGATGCAAGGGGATTAGATTTTATGGGACCATTTATGTCTTCATTTGGAAATATATATATATTGATTGCTGTTGATTATGTATCAAAATGGATTAGGGAAATAGCTTTACCCAGGTGTGATGCTAAAACTGTTTCGAGGTTTTTAATGAAAAATATTTTAATAAGATATGAAATGCCTAGAGTAATCATCACTGATGGAGGATACCATTTTAAAAATAATCTGATTCAGAGATTGGTGGAAAAAATAATATTATGTATAGAATCTCTACAGGTCATCATCCCCAAACTAATGGTTTAACAGAGGTATCTAATCATGAAATTAAATGAATTCTGGAGAAAGTCATTAATCTTGAGAAATTGAATTGGTCTGCTAGATTAGATACTGCTTTATGGGCATACATAACTGCTTATAAAACTCCTATAGGAATGTCCCCTTATAGATTAATCATTTGAAAAACCAGTCACTTGTTAGTAGAATTAGAATATAAAGCATATGGAGCGATAAAGAAATTGAATTTTAATTTGAAAGATGCTGGTGAGAAGAGACCGTTGCAATTGAATGAATTGGAAGAAATCAGAAAACAATCATATGATAATGATAGAATATATAAGGAAAGATAAAAATTATGTCATGATCGGAAGATTGTCAAAAAGGAATTTTAGCCAGGACAAAATGTTTTTTATACAAAACAAGATTGAAATTATTTCCTGGGAAACTGAAATCTGGATGGCCACGACCTTTCAACGTCGTAATAGTATATAAGTTTGGAGCTGTGATTATCCAAGACCATAAATCTAGAAGAATATTCAAAGTTAATGGCCAAAGATCAAAATCATATTTTGAATGCAATATACCTAATTTTAAAGTGGTTTTAATGTTAGATCAACCTGAATAACTGAAATTTATGTTGGGTTGATGATGTCAAACCAAGCGCTTTGTGGGAGGCAACCCACGGTTATTGAGTGTTTGCTTTGTTTGATGTGTTATTTGTGTTTTTTTTGTTGCTTAATTAAGTCTTAATAATATTTCAGAAATGAATCAAATCGAAATTTGGAAAAAATCTGAACAAAGTGAAGTTTGACGAATTTGAACTAGCGTCGAACGGCGCTGATATCAGCGCTGGGCAGCGCCGCTGTTCAGAAAATCGTTTCTCATCTTTAAAATCTGTGTTTTGGCGGTTCTAGAAGGTAACACCTCCATTAGAACTTCCAAAAACTGCTCATAGATGTTGGAACTTCCAAATGAATAAAGAGGAAGACCCAAATTATTGTTCAAATGGATTTTGACACGATGGAAATTCAAAGATTTCACATGTTCAACTGTAGGCGCAGTGACTTTTCAACAAAAATATCTGTAAAATGAGATTGATTAAGGAGCAAGGCATTGTAAATTGAGGTACGAATTCTCCTACAAATAGAATTGATGAAACTATTATTCAAAGACATTGGGAAGTATTGTGTTATATTACTACCGCTGTAGTTGTTCTATTGTGGAGTTTTATGCAAGTCTTCATGGAAACAACCAAGGATCAGTTTATGTGCGAGGTAGGTTTGTCACACTTACTCCTGCAAAGATTAATGATTTATACATGATAGAGAATGTGTCAATCTGTCACTATTAAAATTTTTCACCGTTCAAGGACAATATGAATGACATATACAGATATCTAACGAATGAAAGTGATGAATGAGAGATAAGAAATAGCAAGTATGTAAGTTTCTCGACCACACTGTTAAATCCTACGTTGAAACACAAACAATACTTCATTTGTGCAAAATTTCTCCCAACAATGAAAATCAGTAAGGTAACTAAGGAGTGTGTTATTCTAACTTATTGTATTCAAATGGGAATGTCTATTGATGTTGGCTCGATAATTGTTAAGTCTATTTTGGGATTGATCCTTCATGGATCAAAGTTTGAGCTTAGAAATCCTTCCACCATATTTCTCCTCTATAATCAATCACAAGAGCCATACGAGAACTGGGAAAGAGTACTTCTACCTTGGAAGCTTATATACCCAGCTGATGCATATAATAAACAGGTAATTGGTGATATGAATGATATGAGCATTATTGAAGATCAACCATCTCAAAGGTCAGCTCCTATTCCTCCTTATTTTCCTGAAAGTTCACATATCATCCTGAAGAAAATCAAGAAATTGGAGAAGGATGTACAACATCTGATGAATGCAATCAACAATCTTTTTGTTTTCTTTGATCATCTGAATTGGAGAGTGAAGGAGCACTTTGATCATTCTAGATATCTTGAAGGAAGTTTAACGCGATAGATGAGAAGAAAAGGTTGGATTGAAGAGGAGTCTACTGAAGAATTCCTGTTTCATCCATTCTACAAGTTATTTGTCCACGTGCAATCGATGGGAGATCTTAGAATTGATGATACTTCGGAGGAAGAATGAAATTTTGATTAGTGTGTTTATGTGTTTGTTTATTAGATTGCTTTGCTTTGACTTTACTATATTTGGTTTGAATGTTATATTTGGACATGAATGTTTGTTTAGTTTTCAGCTTTATTGTGTTGTGGTTGTGTGCAACTCTAAATTTAAGATTATATGGCTTGAAAATATGTAATGTTTAGTGTTGTGTGTATGTATGACTCATGGATTTTATATTGGAAAGTAATGTTATGTGTTGTTTGTGTTAAAAAATATCATTTGCCAAGGCTTTAGGATGTTATTCAATGCTTAATTAGACTAATTAGACATCGGAGTTGGCTTGAAATTATCGTAATAGCAAAAGGAAGTTGGAAGCCCGATTTTTAAACTTCCGCCGAACGGCACTACTACCAGCACCAGAAAGTGTCAAAAGTCAGAGAGTTTGGCCATTTTAGCAGAATAATGCACTGAACGGCACTGCTTCCAGCGCTGGACAACGTTCGAATGCGAAATATGCCTGAAACTCAAAATTTTTGTGATTTAACCCTGGGATCCGCCATTTTTGCCCAAATCATTGTCTTCAACCTCCAGTCAAGAACGATTTTTGCGCCTAGGGCTCACTAGCATTTGGATTTGAAGCGATTTGTAGCAAAAAAAATTTCGGATTTCATCTTCTCTTGGTAAGAGCTACACTTTAACCTAATTTTTTTTTATTTTGACCATGGAAACCTCCTACATTAGGAAGATTTAGAATTTTGAAGTTCATGGAGAAACTTTGGAGATTTTTCATGTATTTTGAGTTCTTATCAATTTAAATTTGCCTTGGAGTCGATTGCATTGTAATTTTAAAATTGATTTGGAATAATTTGATATTTTTAGATAAATGGTTCCAAGATTGGCTAAGGAGAAGAGGAAATTTGAATAAGATGAAAGTGAATTTGTTAATTTCAAAGCCAATTCACATTTTAGTACGTTTCTTAGCAGTAAGAAATGTATTCATGAAAGTGCCTTTAAAAATCCTGGAGGAATGCTTGAAGAACTGATTGCTAATCGTCAATGGGAGATTTTCTGTTCTTTCACTGCAAATGCATTGTTGGGTATTGTTTGAGAATTTTATGTAAATTTGTATTATTCTGAGAGTAAATTTTTTCTAGTTAGAGGCCAAGTGGTTGAATTCACCCCTGTCAGCATAAAAGCATTTTATCAGTTGAGAGCACTCTACCATTGGGATTATGAAAATTTTTCTATCACGAATTAAGCATTGGATGAGATTATAAACTTTTTGACTGATGGAAAAGGGGAATGGAAAATTAAGCAGAGAATAAAAGCTAATTTTCCCCTTTCTACTTTGAATCTTGTATGAAAAGCCTGACATTATTTCATCTTTGCAAGATGGTTACTTACCAACCATCATAGTGATGTTACATTTGATAGAGCTGTTCTGAATTACTGTATTCAGAATATGAAGAATATAAATACTGGGGCTGTCATTCATAAATGTATTTTGAAAAGCTCAAAAGGAGAGACTATAGGAGGACTAGGACACCCCAGTCTGATTCATGCTTTATGTATTCAGGCAGGTGTAATGATTGAAGATAATGATGAGGTAGTCCACCCCCTGAAGCCTATTACTAAATTAAATTTGAAAACATATGAAGCCCATGTAGGATGGAAATGGAGTAAGAGAGCTGATGAACCTTCTTCTAATAGTGATAGACCATCTACATCTAGGGAGCTTACTCTGCATCATGTTACAGATCAATTGGAAAGGTTAAACACCAGAGTAGAGGGGATAGAAGTAAGGAACAAAATTAATGATGATTTTCAAGTGCGATGGAGAGAATATCAGATAGCTTATCATGACACACAAATGAGATTTTTCAGAGGAGACCCTGATGTTGTATTTTCTACTTACCCTGAGTATACTCCATACTAGCCTGAGGAACCTGATGATGGTGGAGCTCCTGCAGAAGGTGAAGATTGGCAGTTTGTGTATTTTATTTTTAGTTTTTTTTCATTAAACATTGTGATGTATTTGTGTTTCATATTTGTGATGTACCTGAGACTCCTTATGATTTGTATCTGAGATGTTATATGTGTGTTAGATGGACTCGTAGTAGACTTTGTTATCGAATTGAGATGTATCTGATGTGATAGTGAAGTTTTTATGAGTTTGAATTGCTATTTTAATTTTTACAAGTAACAGTGGGATGTTAATGTTATGAGCACTGTTTAATGTGTTTAAACTTCTTCATTATAAACCTCTAACCCATACTTATATAGAAATGCTTCTTAATTATTTCTGGTCTAATGTTCTACTTTATGAAGAAAAAGCTGTTGGAACTCAAAGGTATGAAAAGCCAGCATATTGAGGTATGAGTTATATTTAGATCTTTTCTTTTTTCCGTGTAAATTATATTAAAAAATCTATGTTTAGGGGAAAGGAAAGATTTATCTGTTAATTGATCTCATTTAAAATTATATTCAAAAATTAGTAACATTATTTACTGTAATAGAGCTCAATTTCAGAAAAGTGTATTTTGATTTTATTTAAGTATTTTATAAAATTGAATGAAAGTGTTTGGTAATGAAATTAAATTTTGTAATGTAAGATATTTGATATAAAAGTATAGGACTATAGTAAACTATTCAAAGTAAGAAAAACTGTATTTTTGAAATATTATGAATCTTAAAATTTTATGTGATAGGAAAGGATTGAGACTCTATGATGAATCATTAATAAGCTAAAGAAGTGCCTATAAGGTAAAGGAATGTGGTAAGTTTCAAATTTAGGTGAGAAGGGCTAAGTTCAAAATCATTAAAGGCTATTCAGATAGAGTAATCTTCACTGGAAAGAAAAGAAAAGAAAAAAGCAAAAAAAAAAAAACAAAAGAAAAGCAAAATAAAAAGAAAAATAAAAAGAAAAGATAAGTGAGGAGAAGCTTGAGGAGATGCCTA
Source organism: Papilionanthe hookeriana x Papilionanthe teres (assembly GCA_022702705.1). Taxonomy (NCBI): domain Eukaryota; kingdom Viridiplantae; phylum Streptophyta; class Magnoliopsida; order Asparagales; family Orchidaceae; genus Papilionanthe; species Papilionanthe hookeriana x Papilionanthe teres. The sequence continues at coordinate 105,206,188 of CM040428.1, read as the reverse complement.
ATAAAAAATTGGCTGCACTTGGACCTACCTAAAGGGAAAAACTTAATTACTATCCTGAACTTATTTGTATGGATTAGCATCTTTACTAGTAGTGCTCTCATAAACTTCTTTTCATGTAATCCTTTTAAGTGCCTTAGTAGGACAATCTACAGTCATTTTTGAAATTAATAGAAAGCTAGAACTCTTAGACTTGATTACTAGACATTCTTACACCTGCAGAATTTTCTAGAATTATTCAAATATCTTTCTAAAAATTTTACTATTGTACTTATCAAAATAAAAATTTTGGTATTTTAGAAAGAAAGTTCATTGCAGTGGATCATAATTTTATGTATTAACTAAAATTACTTGAGGACAAGTAATAGTTATGTTTGGGGGATCTTGATCCACTAAAAATTTGATAGCTTTTTACTATTCATTTCATAGCTGTTTTTGTTGATATTGCACTTTGAAGCAAGCTATTTTTGATGATTTCATGCAGGTAAAATTATTTTAGGCCTTTGGAGCAAAAGGAAGCGAAAAGGAGCAAATTTTGAGCAAAAAAGGACAAGAGGGCATTTTATTTAACTAGCACTGAACGACACTGTCACCAACGCTGGAAAGCGCTAGTTTCGAAGGAGTTACGATGTTTTGCCGAAATAATGCATCGAACGGCACTCCTACCAGCATCAAACAGCGCCCTATCCCAATTTTTAACTATATTCAATGTATTTGGCCGGATTTTGAAAGGTTGCTTGAGAAAAATATTGGGAATTCAATTTTGGCCTAATTTAATCACTTCTGGAGCCACATTTCAAAGGGGGAAGAACGGAAGAGATCAGTTTTAAGTTTAGAGAGTGATTTCTTTCCATTTTTGTGTAGGAAGTTAGATTTGTGTTTTTTCTCTTTTAAGGAGTGTGAGAGGGGAGAGAAAGTGAGAGATTTCTTCTTCCTTACTACTCTAAAGTGAGAATTGTGTGTTGTTGTGAAGAAAGAAGAGGAGTGTCGGCATATTTTTAGGTTGAGTGTTGTATTTTTTTTTAAAAGGGGTCGCCTACAGAAGTTGTCGGCGAATTTTAAATTTAATTTAAATATAGATATAATTTAGAAAGTAGTATTTGATTTTGAAAATAATTTTAAATTTGAAGATTTTAAGATATGAAATCAAGCCGATCTCACATCCCGAATAGTTTATATAAACGAGCGCCGCACCACGAAATCGTGCATACGTCCAGAAGAATAGACACCTTTGCTTGATAATGGGGCTCGATTAAATAAACTAGAAAGGTTTGTGACATCCGTTTGAGTCTGCGAACCAATTTTATAAGCCGACAAATTCCACAGCTTAATATGAAAAACATTAAACGGGGTTTATATTACTGGGTTCTTTAAAATTCCCTATAAAGGCAAGCCCCTATAGTTAATTACATCTTAAGTGACGGGAATCACCTAAGAAAACTCTCGATAATAATCAATAATTCTGCTCTCGAGAATTTCAAAGTTTAAGTTTTCAAAGAATTGAATTTTTTGAATCTCGATAGGGAATGGATCGAGTTTGGAACATTTTATTTTGGGAATTCAAAGGAAGAAAAGTAGGAGAAATTACGGATTCGAAGTGAACTTCGATAATCTCCCGACTATCCTATTGTTTGGCTTGGATTTAGGAAAGTCCTAATCTTTATTTAATGTTTTAATCTTGCCGATTTTAATTAATTAGGGCTTATATTTATATGATAGAATCATACGAAATAGCACTGGAAGATATGAGGGTTTATGTCGTATCGGACGACTACCTCGGAATCCTAAGACCGGTTAGGGCTTAATTTGCAATGCAAATGCCTAACGAAGAGTTGAGGATTTATGTTGCACTAGGCAAACTACCTCGAAGTCCTATGGCTTTGTTGTTTAATTCTAGGGAAGTTTCTTTGAAGTAGGTTCGAAGTTTTCTTTGAGACGATGGTCGTCTTGCCCACCATGCTCCGAGCTCCTTGTTGTTGCGAGAGGTTTAGTTTTAGAAATCATAAATCGGGGGATGAGAAAAGTGTTTTGGTTTAGAGAAGTCTTAATTTCCAAGTGTTTTTTGTGTTTTAATTAAAACAAATCTTAAAGTTGATTATAACAACACCGGTTAAGATCCCGCGGTTCCATCCTTCCGGCATCATTATTTTTATCGGATTCACTTAGTCCGGATGAATTTGCTAAACTCAGTCGAATGAGTTCCACACTTTCATTTAGGCAGTGGGAAATCCAGTTAGCAACACGTAGGTTACATCATCAGAGGTATTCCAGATCATCCAACGGGACGTTTTAATTCGAGTTGTAATTGTAGTTTTGTGTTCTGTTTGTGATTAAATTTTGAGTTGACTTATATTTTGAAATGTTGTGGAGGTGAATTTTATCTTGTAGTGTCTTTTAATTTAGTTATGGGTTTCGGTTTTGGTTTACGTCCTAAAGGTGTGGGTTTTCATGCAACTGTTGTTTATCGTACAAGAAAAATAAGTGCGATGCGATTAAATAAATTACCGTAAAGTAAATCGCAATAAAATAAAAGCGTACTGGAGGGTCTTCCCGTCATCCCAAGTTGCACTTAAAACACGGTTAGAATATTTAAGCAAGTTCCTAGGTAAAACTAAGGTAAGGGTTATGGTTTTCTACCAAATTCCTAATCCTATAGCTAGTCATTTCCTATGACGTCTAAGTTCCTTGTGTTTTTGGTTTGAAGACGATTTTCTTCATCAAAGAACAACTAAGTTCAATTGTTCTTATAAATATCCTATCATATTGAGGAAGTGCTTAAGAAGAATCTTAAACATCTTTTCGATATTTCTAGGATTGTTTTAAGTCGAAATGAATTTAATTATGTAAATGAATCGATCGTCGAGGGTTTTGAAGTTTTGTTAACTTGCTCGGTGAACTAGGATATTTGAATGTCCTATAAGTGAAGTAACATTTCATTTAATATTACGTTTAGGAGTTATGATAACTAAAACTTTTGAGGGTAAATTGGTGTTGAAATGGTTTGGGATTTAGCTTAAATTCGATTGAAGGGTTTAAATTTGGAATAGTGTTCGAGTTATTTTAGGCTTATTTCTTTATGTCTTAGGTGATGTTATTTAATTCAACTTAATTTAATTTAATTTAATTTAATTTAATTTAATTTAATTCAATTTAATTCAATTTAGTTTGATTTGATGTTACATTAAATTAATTTGATTTAATTTAATTTTTTTAATTTAATTTGATTTAATTTAATTTAATTTAATTTAATTTATTTAATTTAATTTAATTTTTAATTTAATTTAATTTAATTTAATTTAATTTTTAATTTAATTTTTTAATTTGATTTAATTTGATTTAATTTTTTAATTTAATTTTATTCATTTTAATCTTAATTAAAATTTTAAAAGAGTTCGATAATTTAATTTTAGTTTAATGATTAAGTCTTTTAATGTTTTAAATTTGAATTATCATTTTAATTAGGAATTAAACATTAATGAAACGATTAATTTAGGGATTTTTAAATTAAAGAATAAATCTCTTCCTAATAATATCCCTATTTTAATAATTCCAATTTTATTATTCTTCCAAATTTAATCAATTATTTAATTAAAGTTTAATCATTTTAAATTGCTTAATGGGTTTCTACCCTTCAATTATTAAATTTCAATCATCCAAATCAGATTAGGATCAAATATTTTACTTGTTAATTTTTTATTAAACCTAAAGTTTTAATTAAGGATTAAAAAAAAATTTAATTACCACTTTACCCTTTAAGCTTAATAATTTCATAACTCACTAAATTGAACTCAAATGAACTTGAAATTTTTATGTGACTTCACTCATATGCCAATAAAGACATGAGAGGAGAAAATGTGATTTTTACTGTATTTAATTTATTTATATAATTATTTTTGGTAGAAAATAGAGATTTCAAGGAAAATTTAATAACATGACCAAGGGAAAGTTACGTCCTTAAGAAAATTAGGGGACATTCCTAATGACCAGGGGACCACTTGGACCAATTTTGGTGATTTTTGGAATTATATTATTTTTATTATAAATATTTTAAGTTCTGAAGTGTTAATTAATTTAAAAATAAAATAAATGTTGAAAAATGAATTTTATGTTTTTCAAAAATCTCTCTGATATCAAGGAAATCAGAGAAGCAAATTTTGCAATTTTTTGATTTTTCTATGATTTATTATAATTATTTTAGTGAAAATGCTAGAAAATACATTTTTTAATTTTAAAATTACCCTAGAGCTTTAAAAATTAATATCTCACCAAATAGGCCTATGAAAAATATGGGGTTTGTTCCTAAGTGATTAAAATTCAAAATGTGACATTTTGGTGAATTTTATTATTTTTGTGATTTTTATTATTTTTTAATTATTAAAAATATTAAAATAATATTAAAAATTAACTTTTTTAGAAAATTGAAATTTTAATTTTCTTAAATTCCCTGATATCAGAGAGGTTCCAAAACCAATTTGGTGAATTTTTGAAAGATATTTTGAAAGTTATGAATTTTTAAAGTTTAAAATGACTAAATGGCTTAATCGACCCAATTAATAGGGCTAACCAAGTCCAATTGACCTCAAACTTTTATGGTGGGTTCTTCTGACCCTAAAGGTCAATGGAGAATTGATTTGAAGTCAATTTGATGTATGGTTAGCTCTAATTAATTAGAGACCTATTTTGAGTGTTTAAGCCAATTAGGGTTGTCTAAAATGAACTAACTCAAAACCTATTTTTCCTAGGGTTCTCTGGTCATAAGGAACATCACTAAATTTTCCTAGAATTTATTTCACAACATGCTATTTATTGGAATTAAAATACTCAAAACAGTGACATGAATTTGAAAAATCAATAACTCTTCATAGGGATGACCTCTGACTTTGGAAAATTCGGGGAATGTTCCCAAATTCGGAGGCTTAAAAGCCCTATAGTCTCATGCCATGGTGAATTGTGTACATGCATGGAGAATTAAATGTATGCAGAGAGTAAATAAATTATAAAAAATAAAATACTTGATGAAATTAAATGATTTCTTTTCCACATTATTCTCCTCGATTCACTGAGCGAGAGGGTATTTTTATTTTATTTTTCGATTTTCCTACACAAAGTTATGAATTTTTAAAGTTTCGATATTTAATAAATACATTAAATACCCTATTTATCTACTTATCCACGCGGCGCCGGCGAAACATCGGCGACTCCGAAGGGGTACGTGTCGCGCGCGTGATTGGGCGCCGCCATCCGAGTCGGCCATCCGGGGCCCGCTGTATCGTTCCGTCTCCTCATCCGGCGCGATGCCGAGCCGTCCGCTCGATACACGCGCTATCCGACGGCTCCGGTCATCGTCTACGGCTGGTGTGCACCGTGACCGTCGACCTTCTAACCCTAATTTCTCGCTCGATTCTCGACGGATTTTCGTGTTCTTATGCTCTATGGATTCGTCTTGAAGAGACGAACAAATCCATACGGTAAACATGCATTGAAATTTATTCGAATGAAATGGAGAATCTCTGTAAGCTCGGGAAGAAGAATGAGTTCATACCTTTGCTCGGAGAAGTGAAGCTTCGATGCGAGAGTTGTTGCACCTTCGATTGGATCCGAGCAAGCTCCGAGATGAAGTCTCCCGGTGCAGTGAATTGTCTAGGTTGGACTTCGACCACGGCCGATCACAAAGCTTGGAGGCTGGAGCAAGCTGGGTGGCTTCGGAGATGGGGCTTTTCTTGGTGGACACCTTCCCTTGGTGCAGTGAAGGTGTAGAACCAATCGATTTGGGGATTGGCTCACTGTGGAGAAGTGTCCTGGTTTTTAGGCTAAAGTTTGAGCTCGAAATTGAGCTCGAGTTCGGAAGGAATTGGGCTGGAATTCGGTGGGGATCAAATGCTGCATGTGTAGAGAGTGATGCGGAATGATTTTGGCGAGTTTCCTTAAGGTTTGGTTCAGCACCTCCTTTGACCGGGAGGGTGAGGGGTTTAAATAGGCATGGGCTGGAGGCTCTCCAGGGGGTTTAATGGTTGGGATCAGTCGCTTAGGTCAAGGAAGAACGACTACAATGGCGCACGGGGATGGGGCGGCTCGGCGGGTGAGAATTCCAAGCTTGGGCTCACATGTGAGCTCTCGGCCATGGAGTTTTCCGGCGACCCGGGCGGGTGGCCGGCGGGCATGGGTCACCCTCGGGTCCGGGTGGGTCGGGGTGGGGTTTAGTGCGGTCAGTGGACCTTGCCATGTGTAAAGGAGATGGCTTGGAATGGAATGGGGAAGAGGCCATTTTGGCTAGGTTTGGGTCAACCCATCCTTTTGGGCTAGGTGCACCACCCAAGGTGCGGTTTTGGGCTGAAAAGAGTCACTTGGGTCGATTGCCATGGAGTGGTGAAGTCTCCATCCATGGTGAGGTGGCTAAGCATGGTTTAGTGTGCGACATGCTTAAGGTAAAAAGGGTTTAAGAAGGATTAGGAAAGGACCCCTCTTCTTACCATAAATGGACTAATGACAAGTCAAAGCCCTCATGGCTTCATGTGGCTTGAGAATGGCTTGTTCATGGCTCCATTTGGCTTGGGAAAAGGTTGACTTGTTTCATGAAAAGGGTTTTAGAAATATTTGACATTTAGGGGTAATTTGACATGTGGCTTGATTTGGAATGGTTTAATTGATGATTTTGAAACTTAGGGGTGATTTTGATCAAATGGATGATGAGGGGAAGTGTCATGTGGGCTTTAGGATGATTTGGGCTTTTGAATTTTGAAGGAAATGGGCTTTTAGGAAGGTTTAAGGGAAGTGGGCTTTTAAGTTTAAGAATGTGTTCATAGATGAGAATTTTTGTAAAAGTTTGGGCCAAATAATTGTTGGTTTTGGTTTAGGGATGCTTCATGAATGGTTTGAAACAAATTTGAGGTGATTTGGGTTTGAATTGGGTTGGATATGGGCCTTTTTGGTAAAGAGGCTAAGGTGGGCCAAAATGGGCTACCATGGGCCAAAGTTGGGCTAGAGTGTAAATTGATGTAAAATTAATGTTGGGAAATGTTTATGGGAGTGTTTCAAAGAGGTTTTGGCTTTGGTTAGGTTTTGATTTTGGGATTTGGGCTCATTTGGGCTAGGTTTAGGTTTAGGTAAAAATTGGGCTTTTTGATTTTGGGTTGAATTTGAGTGGGGTTTGGGTCTAAATTTTGGGCAAATCATGTTAGTGTTTTGTTTATGGGGATGTTAAGGAAGATTTAGAAAAGATTTGGGGTTAATTGGAGTTGAATTGGGTGAGTTTGGGTTAGGTTTGGGTCATAGGTCCAAATTGGGCTTTAAGGCCAAAAGTGAAATTGGATCCCAATGCCAATCAAATTGGGCTTGGATTTGGTCTAGATTGGTGTTGGGGATGTTGAATTGAAGTTTAGAATTGAATTGGACCAGAATTTAGGTCAATTGGGTAGGTTAGGTTTGACATTGGGTTTACTTTGGGTTAAAATGGGTCAAATTAGGGGTTTTGATAAAAGTGGGGTAAATTGACAAAATTGGCCCATGGTGTAGTTGAACAAAATGAAATTGGGAATATTTGGGATTTTATGGAATTTTCTGGGAATTTTCTGAATTTTTGGATTTTTTGGCTAAGAGGGGTATTTTGGGTATTTGGAGGGTATTGGGAGGTATTTTTGGAATTTTTGGTATTTTTGGTTATGGATGATCAGTTTGAGTGATGTGGAAATGTTTGGGAATGATTTTGGAGAATTTTGGGTGATTTGGAAATTTTTGAGAAATTTGAGACTATTCGAGGGCTTTGGGTAGGTTGGCGGGTGTAGGGTCCGGGAGTCAAAAATTAAAAATTTGGAAAATGGAAGATTAGGTGAATGTAAGTGGAATAAAATCATTTTGGTTGAGCCATGAAGCCATATCAAGCCCACATGAGCCATAAAGGGACTCATTTGAGGCATTCATTTATGTTGTTCTAACCTCTTAGCCGAGGGCTTAGGGGTTAAGGACCATCCATGTGAATCATCTACATGAGTCGGGGAGGTCAAGTCGGGTATGGGTGTGTTTTAGGAGGTGTATGGAAGTGTAGTGTATGAGTGTAGTGTGTGTGTAAGTCAGCCCCTTCATCGGACCAGGGCCACCCGAGGCGGTCCTAAGGCCAAAGAGTCTCATAGGAACTCATCCTTTAAACTTCCACACTTGATTTCGACCCTCTAGGTGATTAGGGGTCTACAGTCAAGTTTGTGGAGTTTGCGGGGAGTTAAGAAGTGGTTTAAAATTCTAGATGGTGAATCCCGATTCTAGTCCTCTAAGATAGTCGAAGGAAAAGCCTAAGGCTAGATCCTGAAGTACTAAAGAGAGGAAGAGAAGACCTCATCGAAAATGAGGTCGACAAATGGACCCCGATAGGTGTGGTGAGTGATGGAGCACACCGCGCGTATTGGTGTTGACCGAAGTGATCAACAAAACCAACACGGATGTCCGAGTAACAAACTTAGGACGACGTAGAAGAGTTTCCGCTGGGGAGTGTCAAGTATATCTCTAAGGCTGGAGATTCTGAACTCTCGTTGGAGAAAGGAAAAGGAGGTGAATTCCAAATCACAAGATCCGGGAAATTTCGATTTAAATCTTTGTTTCGGTCTAAGTTTTGATGTGTGAATTCGATTTCGACTCGAGTTTCAATTTAGATTGAAGTCCGTCGAGATTAATTTGAAGGGACTTGATTTGAAATGAAAATTGGAATTTTGAAGTTTTAGATGTAACATCTTCGACCCCAAAAGAAGATCGAATCGATTGGATTGGATCATTACAATGAGGAAAGATCTCCGAGTAATGCTTGTATTGGATGTAAAATCCTTAACCTCGAGAGTTTGAATTTAATGTATTTCATTGCGATAGGGAAATGATCCTAAAGCAGTGCAGTCTCGGATGTAAAATCCTTAATCCCGGGAATTTGATTTGATGTATTTCAGTGCAATAGGGAAAGAATCCTAAAGCAGTGCAGTCTTGGATGTAAAATCCTCGACACAAAAGCTTGAATTTGATGTATTTCAGTGCAATAGGGAAAGGATCCTAAAGCAGTGCAGTCTTGGATGTAAAATCCTCGACCCAAAAGCTTGAATTTGATGTATTTCGGTGCGATAGGGAAAGGATCCTAAAGCGATGCGATCTTGGATGTAAAATCCTCGACCCGAGAGTTTGAATTTGATGTATTTCGGTGCGATAGGGAAAGAATCCTAAAAGCGATGCGATCTTGGATGTAAAATCCTCGACCCGAGAGTTTGAATTTGATGTATTTCGGTGCAGATAGGGAAAGAATCCTAAAGCGATGCGGTCTTGGATGTAAAATCCTCGACCCAAGAGTTTGAATTTGATGTATTTCGGTGCGATAGGGAAAGAATCCTAAAGCGAGTGCGGTCTTGGATGTAAAATCCTCGACCCGAGAGTTTGAATTTGATGTATTTCGGTGCGATACGGAAAGAATCCTAAAGCGATGCGGTCTTGGATGTAAAATCCTCGACCCAAGAGTTTGAATTTGATGTATTTCGGTGCGATAGGAAAGAATCCTAAAGCATTGCGAGTCTTGGATGTAAAATCCTCGACCCAAGAGTTTGAATTTGATGTATTTCGGTGCGATAGGGAAAGAATCCTAAAGCGATGCGGTCTTGGATGTAAAATCCTCGACCCAAGAGTTTGAATTTGATGTATTTCGGTGCAATAGGGAAAGAATCCTAAAGCGAGTGCGGTATCGGATGTAAAATCCTCGACCCCAAAAAGTTGATTTTGAGTCGAGGTTTGATGTGAGATCCGGAAAGATCGAATTTGAGATTTGAAATTTGATCGGGATTTGATTTAAGATCCGGAAGATCGAATTTGAGATTTGATAGAGATTTGGAATGCGGAAAGATTGAATTTGAAATTTGGAAGGATGAGTTTGAACTCGGTTGAAATTTGATTTAAGATTTGATTTGAAATTTGGAAGATCACATTTGAAATTTGATTGAGAATTTGATTTAACATTTATGTTGATTTTGTTTATCTTTTAATGATTCAAATTCTATTTTATCGTTTATTTAATGTTCATGTGAATTTGGTGTTTGTCATTTTTTTTTTAGATTTTTTTTTTTTTAAGGAAAGTTTTCTTTTATTCTCTTTTTTTTTATTCCTTTTCTGTTCTTTGTTCGAAGTTCATTTAACTTTAACGGCGTTTCCCAATCAATTTGCACAAAAGAGGTGAAGGCCAAAAATGTGACATGGTCACTTTCATTCCAATCATGTAGAAGATACATCATACATCTTGATACGGAATATATTTCATATAATCCATGTAAACTCAAAACGGACTATGTATGATCTTTGTCGATCCATCCAAAGAAGCATCCGTCAAAAATCCATGTACGAATAGTGGGGTACATGGTCGATAACATCACCTTCCAAGCCATCCTTGGCAAGGATGCCGTATGGATGTACATTGGAGGTGTGATATTTTCCATGTAACTCACGGCTCGTAAGGCGGAGGCTCTCTAGCTCCGGGTACATGCGGAAATGGTAAGGTGTCTTCCTGTCGTCCATCCTTCGAAAGTAATTGAGATCGGCTTCACTAGTACTCCTGGTATGCAATGCTTAGCGATATCCGCTCCGTTGCCCTTCGGTATCATGACGGAACCTACCGGTAATGGTATCTTTCTCGGCCCTCGGAACTCACACGGGCCTGCTATCCGGAGGTCGGATCCGAACATGATATTACACTCGTTCGAAAAGAAAGCTGTGCGAAAGGTCGACAAAGTCGTGGTGATGCTATGTGCGGGGGTATACGATCACCTCGCTTATAGATGTTAATAATGCGGCTATTGGGTATGCAATCTGCTGGCGGTACCCTCCATGTTATCAATCTCTTTACCATTCTCTTGATGACTAATGGCATCGGATCCACTTGCCCATGACGGAGTATTCCGGTGGGTTTCCCTTCTGTCCTCCGCAAAGTTGTAACGGCATCCACATTGTATTGTGATTCTTCCTTTCCACGGCATCCATCTCCGGGGTTCGAGTATGTGTTTTCCCTTAGGCGGCCCGCTCGGCCCATTCTTTTCAAATCCCGGATGCAATCCACGATTTCTTGCTTGTTCATACTGCGAGAATACGTACGTATGTAGCTCGAGGCCCTCAGGTATATTGATTCTTACGCCTCTAATTCTCTCGAAGTATTCAAAAGTTTTCTTCGGACATTACGTATTCTTTCTAACTCGTATTCCGGAATGATCTGCGAGATGGCGAGGCCCAGTGACATATTGTGGGATATACGGTTCAATCCCTTCACGTTCTCCGCATACCTTGGCTCCTCGGGGATGATGCACGTCGGGACATCCCCGGGGTTGCTTCGCAACAAGGTCATGCATCATTGGTGGTTCTATCCGGTGGCGTGGTAGCCTTCTTTCTTCGATCTTCGGAGATTTCCACAGTTCTTTTCGTCATCCTAGAAGGCTGGCCTCCTTTCTTCGGGTTCTGGTGAACCGGTGTCCTTGAGGTGTATGCACTGACATTAGCAGCTGCCTCGTCGCGCTGGTCCGCAGCTAGTTTGGTTAACATCTTACGGATACGGCGATTCTTATTTCTTCGTTGCGTTGCTGTGAGAGTAGCTCTTCGAACTTCTTGAATCTCTGTGGGCGCGGCGGCGACAAGTACGCAGCCTGGCCGTAGCGACTACGGAACCCATTTTCTTATCTTCTTCAATGTTTGTCTTTCTTTTCTTCTTCTTTGGATTGGTGGCTTGGGCCACCCACTTTCATCCTTGTATGTCAGGGCGGTTCTTCTCGGTCAGCCGGGACCCGGTCACTTTCCTCGTCTCGTAGCCTGCCGGTGCGAAATCTGAGTCAATCTCGATTATCGCTCCATCTTTCACCCTCTTTTCATCGAGTGCAAGGCTTACGCCATTCTTAAAGTTCAGGACCAACCGCCCGCTCGACATTTCCCTGCGAAAAGATAAGGAAAAGGATCAGGGGCTGTACTAAGAATAAAAACATTAAGAAAATGTTTATTAAAGACATTTTTTTATTATTCTTATATTTTTAAACTTAACAGGAATGAAGTGGGATAAGATCAGGAAAGAGATTTTGACTTGGAAGAGAAAACAAGGAAAACTTTATTATCGGGATTTTATTTATTTTAGCACATTTTATTATTTTTGGGTTCGGACCCGAGTCATAAGTAATCACTTCACCCGTGCTTCTAGGGATGGAAAGTTCATTCCTTCGAAACATCGAGTAGCGTAATACTTTTTCAAGTATCGTCCATTGATCGGAAGCATATGTCGTTCTCCTTGGCGAGTTCACTAGGCGGTAGGAGCCTCTCGAGTAGGCTGCCTCGACTACAAATGGTCCCTCCCGAGTGGGTTCAAATTTTCCTCCTATCTTGGGGTGTGCAAGAATAGGTCTCTTGAGAACGAGAACTAAGTCACCAACTTTAAAGGTTCTTGGGCGGACCGGTTTATCATGGGCTTGAACCATCTTAGCTTGGTATAGTTCTAAATTTTGTTGCGGCTGCAAGTCTTTTCTCTTCCGGGCTCTCTAATTCTTCGAGTCGTAATTTGGCGTTCTCTTACGTTGTGATTTTATTTGCAAGTCGCAATTCGAGTGAAGGAAGTCTGGACTTCTAAGGGTAACACTTGCCTCGGACCCATACACCAGAGCGTAAGGTGTAGCTTGAGTAGGTGTTCTGAAGGTTGTCCGGTAGGCCCATAAGGCTTCTAACAACTTCTCGTGCCAATTTCTCTTATTATCGTCCAAGGTTTTCTTTAAAATTTGAACGAGAGTTTTATTAAAAGCTTCGACGAGGCCGTTTGCTCTTGGGTAGTAAATCGTCGAATATCGCCGGTCGATTCCATGTCTCACGACAAAATTGTTGATTTGCGTACTTCGAATGTCGACCCATTATCCGAGATGATTCTGCGCGGCACTCCGAAACGGTAAACAACTTGGTTCTTGAAAAATTGTAGTACGTGATGTGCTTTCACTTCTCTAAGTGGAACTGCCTCTGCCCACTTGGAAAAGTAATCTATAGCCGCAAGAATGAAGCGTTGTCCTTTTGACGACGGTGGTTCTATTGGACCCACTATATCTGTGCCCCAACATTCAAATGGCCACGATGCAATTGTCGGATGTAGCACATTTGGAGGTTGGTGTAGAACCACTCCGTGCACTTGGCAGCGATGACGGCTCTTGGCGATTTTCATGCGATCGGTCATCATCGAGGGCCGGTAGTACCCTAGTCTTTTAATTTTCATTTTCATTTTCGGGCCCGGCGGTGAGCGCCACGGAGTCTCGAATGCACCTCCTTAACAATTTCACGGGCCTCGGACCCGCTTAGGCACCTTAGCCACATTTGATCGAAAGACCTTACGTATAACGTGTTGTTTATTAATGCGTAGGAAAGAGTTCTTTTCTTGATCTGATGGGCTAGCGACCTATCGTCTGGTAGCTTTCCTGTTTGCAAGTAATCTATTAATGGTTATCGCCAATCTTCCGTGTTTTCTGTCACTGCTGCAATTGATCCTTTTTCCTTTTCTGATTTGTGTATCGTGTCTATGCCAAGCTGTGATAGGACCTGGCGTCCGTGAACTGACACTTCCACTGATTCATCTTGCAAACAGGCAAATTCTTTTGCGAGACGAGCTAGTTTTGCGAGACGAGCTAGCGCATCCGCTAGAGCGTTTTCTTTTCTGGGAATTTTGTAGATTGTCACATTCGGATTCTGTTCCAACAGTTTGTATGGCATACTTGGAAGTATTGCTCGAGTCTTGGTTTTAAAATTACGTATTGTCCGGCGATACGTTGAATGATTAACTGTGAATCCCGTAGATGTTGATGTCCGTTATCCCCATTTGAATGGTTAATTCCGGTCCCGTTATGAGGGCTTCGTATTCGCTTCGTTGTTTGTACACGGCTCGTCGAGTGGTAGGAGTATCTTAACATCCCCCGCTCCGGTGTTATAAAGATTAGTCCGATCCCTGCCTTACCGGGCACTATCACTTGCGATTCTTCGTCTTTATGTGTTGAAGATGCTCCGTCGAAATATAATTCCCAACGTCGATCATCATGGTCTTCTAGGTTCATTATTTGTTCATCTGGCAAATCGTCATTGAGAGGAGATTCTGCCGGCAAAGGGTGTCTTTGCGAGGAAGTCCGCCGGGACTTGTCCTTTTACGGCACGGAGAGGCACGAAAGTTATATCGAATTGCGATAATATCATCGACCATGCGGCGAGTCCGTCGGAAAGCGTTGGGCGGGTCATCAAGTATTGCAATGGATTAAACTTCGAGATCAGGTTGACCTTATGAGAAAGCATGTAATGCCTGAGCTTTTGAGCGGCGAAGATCAGGGCCAAACAGAGCTTTTCAATTGCGGGATACCTTATTTCCGTAGGAAGTAAACGACAGCTTAGGTAGTAAAGAGCATTTTCTTTACCCTCATCATTGACACAGGCTAACGGGGCTCAGAGAGAGTCGTCTAAAGCCGCGGTATAAAGTATCGACGGTCTACACGAGGCCAGGGACTGCTAAGACAGGAGGTGTCATTAAATATTGCTTAATGTCCTCGAAGGCCCTTTGGCATTTCTCTTCCCAAATAAATTTGGCGTCCTTTTTAACTAGAGCCGAGAAAGGCTAACACCTACCTGACAGGTTTGAGATAAAGCGTCGAAGATATGCGAGCTTCCCTTGAAAAGATCGTAGTTGTTTTAAGGTTTTGGGAGGCGGCATTTCTAAGATGGCTTTAATCTTTTCCGGGTCTATTTCGATTCCACGATGTCGGACAACGAATCCTAAGAATTTCCCGAGGTGACGCCGAAGGCGCATTTTAAGGGATTCATCTTAAGGTTAAATTGTCTTAATCGTTCGAAAACAATTCTCGAATCATACAAGTGGTTGTCCTTTACTTTGCTTTTGATGACCACATCGTCCACGTAGCATTCGACTTGATTATGGATGAGATCATCAAAAATTCTTGTCATTGCTCTACGGTAGGTTGCTCCTGCATTCTTCGATCCGAATGGCATCACTTGTGTAGCAATATACTCCGATCGGCGTTACGAATGCCGTAAGTTTTTCATCTTACGGAGCCATTTTTATCCGGTTGTATCACGAAGATCCATCCATGAATGAGAATATTTCATGTGTCGAAGCAATGTCGATCATTAATTGCGGGATCGGTAGAGGGAATTCATCTTTCGGGCATGCCTTGTTTAAATCTCCGAAATCCACACAAATTCGATCGACCATTCTTCTTCACGGCTGGTACCACGTTGGCTAACCAAGTCGGGTATTGTTCTTCACGGACAAATTTAGCGTCTATTAGCTTCTTAACTTCAGCTATGACTTGTTGTTCGATTTCTAGACGCATTCTTACGGGACCTTGTCGGCTGGAACGAAGCGGGATCTACCCCTAGTTTATGGATTGCGACCTGCGGAGCTAAACACGGCATCTCATCGTAGCTCCAAGCAAAACGAGTCTTTAAATTCCATTAATAACTTGATTATTTCTTCGAGTCTTCTTTATTGAGTAAGGAGCTAACAAAGGTAGTCCTAGGTTCTTCGCTTCGCTAGTACCTAAGTTAACTTCGGTTAACTCATCTATAGTAGATTTGATTTCTTCTTCGAATTCTAGTGGAGCGTCTCAATTTGTAAATCTTCGAGTTCGTCGTAGTTTCCATGCGGTTTTCATTAGATTCGCAAGTGACAACCAAGCAAAATTCGGTATCATCAGCCGATCCTACTGTGCCGAATCCGAGACCATGCTTTGAGTTGGGTGGACGACCGGAGTTATTCCATAAATTTTCAAAACGTTGTGATTGACCTTTTGTCCATTGTCGGGGTAAGAAACCACGCTGAATTAAATTTTGAACACAGGGAGAGTACCATTCGAAAGGCAATTCCATTAATTCGATGAAGTAGCATCTTCGAGTTGTACATTATTTTCGGTTTTGGAGGAAGGAGCACCACGGTAGAATTTGATGGGTTTTGCACCACCGCTACGTACCTCTTTGACCTCCATACCCTCAATCTTATTAGAATGGATCGGAGTTAGGGTCATAGTATGTACGTAGTGGTTAATCTTCTCGTACATTGATTTGTATTCTTCATTCTTCTCGACTTCGAGAGGGATTCGAATTGCGGCTTCTTCCGAGCTTATTGTCGCTGCTTCTTGTTTGATTTATTTTTCTTCTTCGAAGTATCTTCCCAATCGACATTGATGGTCGGTTTCCTCATGTCCGGTGTCCTAACGTCTCTACCACGACCTCGTCCCGGCCTCGACCTCGGATGCGAGTTGTGGAGAAACCTTCACCATCTCGCCGTAAGAGAGTGGTGAGTGAGCTGTTGGACTAGAACTTCGAGTTCTTCGTTGTCCCAAATTTCCTTTGTTTCATTTGTTATGGTATCTCTGGAGAAGATTGTTTTCTTCGGGGGTGCATAATAAGTTTGCATCTTCATGGATTCCGATTTCATGTACGGAGAACGGTTGTAAGTCACCTTTAATACTGCTTGTTCCCCTCCGTCGTAGTATTTGATGCAGCGATGTAGAGATGATGGTACCATCCTGTTTTCATGTATCCATGGTCGGCCCGGTAGAGCGTTAAACGACGTTTCGAATCAATTATGTGAAATTTCGCGGTTGTCTTTGCTAAGTCACCGGTCTTCATTAGCAGTGTTATTGAGCCGAGGGCTCTTTCTCCTTTACGGTTGAATCCTCTTAATAACATTTTGTCCGCCTCGAGCTCGCGAGCATCAATTTCCAAGTATGCTTAGCGTTCGAAGATTCATTATATTGATTGATGCTCCTGGATCCACCAATACTGCGGAGAGAGTAAACTTCCCGATTGTAAGCCGAAATGTGCAACGGTCGGTTGTGATCTGCTCGTTCCAAGTAGTAGGTCATCGTCCGTGAAGGTAACACCTCGTTGTTCCTTTAACGAGCAAACCTCATCTAAGGAATCTCCGGCCATTTGAGCTAAGCAAATTTCCGGATCAAGTAAGGCCTTGATCAGAGCTTCTCTCATCTCCTTTGATAAGATGAGAGCATCATAAATGCTTAGTTTGGCCGGTAGTTTCCTAGGATGGGCTAGCACGTTGTAGTCCACTTTATTTTCATGTGTCTCTGCTTCTTCTCGAATGGGTATTTTTTCTGTTGGGGTTGGTTCTTCTTGAACAACCACCTGCTTTCCTTTGTCCTTTGGACCCATTCTCGGAGGTAGAACTTTTCCACTCCTTATGTTGACTTCGTAATTTCCTGCGAATCTATTGTTGAGCTTGCCGGTGTCTCTTCTTGAATCGGAATGACGAGGCTCTTCCGGATTAGCTTCAGAGTCTGAAGGCTCTAACTCTATTGTGATTGGGGTTCCTCGAAACTCGCAAATAGATTCGTTGCTTATTGAACTCTCGTAGCCTCCTTGGTGGATGTCTTCTTCATTATTTTGCTCATCGAGATCGTGTATGATTTGAGAATTGTTATTTGTATCGGAATCGACGTCCGGATTAGGTTGATTGTCGCTAGTTACGTAATCGTTAGAAACGATCGAAAACGTAGCCAACGCCATAACCCTCATCATTATAAGATCCCACCGAAGTGAGCGAGATAATCATACGAGTCGAGAGGTTCGAGGGATTTCTCCCCGAATCGGAAACAACTATCCTAGGATAAGCGGCCCCTAGTCTAGCCTTAGGTGCCTCGGTCTTCTCTTCTTCGTCAATTTTCTTCTTTTCTTCGATCGTCTCCGTTGAGGTGGTTCTTCATCGCAAGTGATAGTACCGACTTAACGGGTTTCAAACTACGAATTGAAACTCGCACCGAAGCGGTTTGGATGCTTTGTCTAAAATCTTTTCGAAGACCTCGTCCAAGCGGTAGTCCATCCATCGTCGGTCGTATAGGGATCTATCGGAATGATGGGATCGGTCGAGACAACATTGACGGAACCTCCTTTACGGGGTTCCTTCATGTACTCCTTCGGGATCGTTATATTCCCTTTTCGCGAGTTGTCATTGAGCCAACTTTTGAAGGTAATACAATCTTCTATCTTGTGCCCAAGCATCCGGTGGTAAGGGCAAAAGTTGGGATCACCTTTCTTGTCGACTTCTTCGGTCTCTTAGGTTACGGTAGTTGGAAATGCGGGGTCTTCATCAAACTGCGGAACATTTTCGGCACTGCTTCATTCTTGAACGGATATTCTCTGCTCAAAAGCTCCCTTAATGTACGTTGCGGACGAGGTGGTTGTTCATACTGCGAGATGAGTGATAGGCTGGGTCGGGGTTGCTTTGGTAATTCTGTTGTAGTTCTTTGCGGCCGTTACGGTGGTATTTGCATCGGTTGCTTGCCTTTGTCAGCTCGCTGCAACGATCCGGATTTTTTTTCAAAAGTCTTTACTGAGGCTTTTGTTTATACGTTTTATCGGTGAAACTTAATTGCTTTGCCTCCTCTTGCAAGCTTCCGGCCTTGCTTAACAACTTCTCGAAAGTCTTAATAGTAAATCCCTTGAGGAGAAGTGCTATCGGGCCATAGATGCTTTTTAGTAAAATGCCGACTGCATGCTGTTCTTGTAACTGTGGTTCACACTTCATGCTTAAGTTCCTCCATCGAAGTATGTAATCCACCAAAGTTTCATTCGGCTTTTGTTTCTCTACCACTAAATCACCTATAGTGATGTGGTGCTGAGCTCCGGCGAATCGCTTGATGAAGAGGTTCTCTAGCTTTGAGAACGTCTTCACCGAACCATTTGGTAATTCGCATACCGGTCGAAGGCGATTCTCGACGAGCTGCCGACGAAGCTGTCGGAAGAGTAATGCATCGCTCCCGCCGGCATTGCAACAAGCGGCACGAAAGTGTGCCACATCTTGTCGAGGGTTCCCGGTTCCGTCGAAGGTCTTGAACGGAGGTGGTACGAAGCCTTTCGGGTGTTGGACGGCGTCGAATTCTTACGGGTAAGGTCTACCCGTCCGAATGGATGTCCCGCTCTTCGATTGTGCTAAGGCTTCTCGCACTTCTTGTTCCACCGAGTTCTTGATATCCTTTTCGGGAATCATACTTTGTGTTGTATCCTTTTCGGTGATCATCCCCATTGACGGACGTAATCTCCTTTCCTCCGTCTACAATGTGAATGACCTCTGGGTGTGTCTCTCTATGTGGTTGTACTTGACTCTGGAGAGTGGCCAGAGCTAAGGCCATTTCTTCCATCCTCTTCGCCATTTGAGCGATCGTGTCGTCTTTCTCCTGAAGCTGCCTTCTCATCGGTTACGGCTCCTCTCTTCTGCGGCTGCGGGAGCACCTTGCGAAGGCGATGAAGCTCGTGTCTCGACCAAGTTGATTTCTTCGTATTCGTCGTCCGAGAATTCCGATGAATCAATCTCGTCTCCGAACTTTTCTTCTCTTTCTTTTGCCGATCGTCGGATATCGGTTCTCGACTTTTCCATGGCATCTTCTAGCGGGGCTTTACGTGTGTCTTCGTGGTTGTCGTGCGATAGGCTGCCGGGTCCCCTTCTCACGAGTCCCCTTCATCGCGGTAGCACTTTCTTCGATTCGAGTCTCTGGCGAGACTTTCTTTCTCGGACTGCTTGTTTCGATCTCAGTCTGCCGGTAGTGGGACGCCATACCATCCTTCTAACGGCGGAAGGTCTAGGACCGGATGGTGCAGTCGGCCAAATGCTTTGGAAGGTGGTATCCTCCTTAATTTGTAATCCGGAGACGACAACGGGCGGACTAGCCTTCATTCTTTTACTTGGCTTTTACGTCATGATGGCGGGTTCTACTCGGGGCCCAAGATGGGATTTTGCGGCACCCGTCCTATCCTTCGTAGAATTTCCGATATGGGGCGGTTTTCCTTCTTTGCTAACTTTTCTACCAAAGTTTGCGGTCGAGCAAACGGCGTAGTTCTAGTTCTTTTCTTGCGGCTATCGTTGTAATATGCGGTCTGTGGTAATGTGGCGACAATCTTGCGAATATTTTCTTCATCTTCTGCGGCGGAGAGGGGATGAAACACGCTTCCTCCCAAGAGTGGTATGTATTCGAGCGGCGGTGTATATTACGGCGATTCTGGAATTTCCTCTAGGAAAGCAATTTCGGCGGCTACGGCTTCTCTAGCGATCCTTCTACTTGTTTCTTCTTTGGGTCCTTGTCGGTGACGGAATCTTTGAAGCTGGACCCGATTTCGAAAACAGAAGGTCTTACGAGAAGATCCGTACCCTCCACGGTAACGGGTCCATCATAATTCCGGATTTCTTTCCCCTTTGATTTGGCGAAAGTCGGGGTAGGTGCAGAAACAACTAGACCGGTGGGGGTAGTAAGAACAGTCCTCCTGTGGACAGCAGTATTCCTCTTAGTCGGGATCCTTTGTCGAGGAGGGAATTCTTGGGTCGACCTAAGGTTGAACTCAAGCAGCGGCTCCTCAGCTTCAGATACCTTGTTCGTCAGTGCAAAGAGGGAGACGTCGGTGATCTTGACGTTCGTGTTTTCAAATCCTTGTCCAAATCGGATGATTCCATTGTCGGGCGGCTCATCCTTATAGAAAGCGAAGTCCGGTCCATTGGTAAAAGAGAAAATCGGTTTCGGGTTCGTCGGCATATTTTTAGGTTGTGTGTTTTATTTTGAAAAGAGAGTCGCCTACAAAAATTGTCGGCGAATTTTAATTTAATTTAAATAAATAATTTGAAAAGTAGTATTTGATTTTGAAAATAATTTTAAAATTGAAAATTTTAAGATATGAAATCAAGCCGATCTCACATCTCGAATAGTTTATATAAACGAGCGCCGCACCACAAGCCGTGTATCTATCCCGAAGAATAGACACCTTTGCTTGATAATGGGGCTCGATTAAATAAACTAGAAAGGTTTGTGACATCCGTTTGGTCTGCGAACCAATTTTATAAGCCGACAAATTCCCCTGCTTAATATGAAACTATTAAACGGGGTTTATATTACCAGGTTCTTAAAGTTCCCTATAAGAGGCAAGCCCCTATAGTTAATTACATCTTAAGTGATGGGAATCACCTAAGAAAACTCTCGATAATAATCAATAATTCGCTCTCAAGAATTTCAAAGTTTAAGTTTTCGAGGGGTTGAATTTTGGAATTTCAATAGGGAATGGATCAAATTTGGAACATTTTTATTTTGGGAATTCAAAGGAAGAAAAGTAGGAGAGATCACGGATTCGAAGCGGACTTCGGTAATCTCCCGATTATCCTATTGTTTGGCTTGGATTTAGGAAAGTCCTAATGTTTATTTAATGTTTTAATCTTGCCGATTTAGTTAATTAGGGCTTATATTTATATGATAGAATCATACAAATTGCCTAGAAGATATGAGGGTTTATGTCGTACGGACGACTACCTCGGAATCCTAAGACCAGGTTAGGGCTTAATTTGCAATGCAAATGCCTAACGAAGAGTTGAGGATTTATGTTGCACTAGAGCGAACTACCTCGAAGTCCTATGGCTTTGTTATTTAATTCTAAGAAAGTTTTCTTGAAGTAGGTTCGAGTTTTGCTTGACGACGATGGCCGTGCTGCCCACCATGCTCCGAGCTCCTTGTTGTTGCGAGAGGTTTAGTTTTAGAAGTCATAAATCAAGAGATGAGAGAAGTGTTCGGTTTAGAGAAGTCTTAATTTCCAAGTGTTTTTTGTGTTTTAATTAAAACAAATCTTAAAGTTGATTATAACGACACCGGTTAAGATCCCACGGTTCCATCCTTCCGACACCATTATTTTTATCGGATTCACTTAGTCCGGATGAATTTGCTAAACTCAGCTGAATGAGTTCCACACTTTCATTTAGACCGTGGGAAATCCCGTTAGCAACACGTAGGTTACATCATCCGAGGTATTCCCGATCATCCAACAAGACGTTTTAATTTAGTTGTAATTGTAGTTTTGTGTTACTGTTTGTGATTAAATTTTGAGTTGTCTTATATTTTGAAATGTTGTGGAGGTGAATTTTATCTTGTAGTGTCTTTTATTTTAATTTTGGGTTTCGGTTTTGGTTTACGTCCTAAAGGTGTCGGTTTTCATGCAAGCTTGTTGTTTATCATGCAAGAAAAATAAAGTGCATTTGCAATAAAATAAGCTGCAATAAAATAAAAGCGTACACGGAGGGTCTTCCCGTCATCCCAAGTCGCACTTAAAACACGGTTAGAATATTTAAGCAAGTTCCTAGGTAAAGGCTAAGGGAAAGGTTTATGGTTTTCTACCAAATTCTAATCCTATAGCTAGTCGTTTCCTATGACGTCTAGGTTCTTTGTGTTTTTGGTTTGAAGACGATTTTCTTCATCAAAGAACAATTAAGTTCAATTGTTCTTGTAAATATCCTATCATATTGAGGAAGTGCTTAAGAAGAATCTTAAACATCTTTTCAATATTTCTAGGATTGTTTCAAGTCCGAATGAATTTAATTGTGTAAATGAATCGATCGTCAGAGGTTTTCAAGTTTTGTTAACTTGCTCGATGAACTAGGACATTTGAATGTCCTATAAGTGAAGTAACATTTCATTTTAATGTTCTATTTAGGAGTTATGATAACTAAAGCTCCTAAAGGCAAAATGATATTTAATGATTTGTGATTCAAATTTAAGTTCAAATTAATGATTTAAGTTTGGAATAGTGTTCAAGTTATTTTAGATTTATTTCTTCATGTCTTAAGTGAGGTTATTTAATTCAATTTAATTTAATTTAATTTATTTTAATTTAATTTAATTCAGTTTAATTTAGTTTGATTTGATTTAATTTAATTCAATTCGATTTATTTGATTTAATTTCTTAATTTAATTTAATTTAATTTTAATTTAATTTAATTTAATTTAATTTAATTTATTTAATTTAATTTAATTTATTTAATTAATTTAATTTAATTTAATTCAATTTAATTTTAATTTAATTTAATTTAATTTAATTGAAATTTTTGAAAGAGTTTAATGATTTAATTTTAATTTAATGATTAAGTCTTTTAATATTTTAAATTTGAGTTATCATTTTAATTAAGAGTTGAGTATTAATGAGATGATTAATTTAGGGATTTTTAAATTAAAGAATAAATTTCTTCCTAATAATATCCCTATTTTAATAATTCCAAATTTATTATTCTTCCAAATTCAATTAATTATTTAATTAAAGTTTAATCATTTTAAATTGCTTAATGGGTTTCTACCCTTTAATTATTAAATTTCAATCATCCAAATCAGATTAGGATCAAATATTTTACTTGTTAATTTTTTTATTAAACCTAAAGTCTTAATTAAGGATTAAAATTTTAATTACCATTTTGCCCTTTAAGCTTAATAATTTCATAACTCACTAAATTGAACTCAAATGAACTTGAAATTTTTATGTGACTTCACTCATATGTCAATAAAGACATGAGAGGAGAAAATGTGATTTTTCTGTATTTAATTTATTTATATAATTATTTTTTGTAGAAAAGAGAAATTTCCAAGGAAAATTCAATAACATGACCAAGGGAAAGTTTTTTGTCCTTAAGAAAATTAGGGGACATTCCTAATGACCAGAGGACCACTTGGACCAAATTTTGTAATTTTTTGAATTATATTTTATTTATTAGAATTATTTTAAATTTTGGAGTATTAATTAATTTAAAAATAAAATAAATGTTGAAAAATAAATTTTATAATTTTTAAAATTCTCTCTGATATCAAGGATTCCAGAGAACCAAACTTTGCAATTTTCTGATTTTTCTTTGATTTATTATAATTATTTTGGTGAAAATGCTAGAAAATATATTTTTTTAATTTTAAAATTACCCTAGAGCTTTAAAAATTAATATCTCACTAAATAGACCTAGGAAAAATATGGGACTTGTTCCCAAGTGATTAAAATTCAAAATATAACATTTTAGTGAATTTTATTATTTTTGTGATTTTTATTATTTTTTAATTATTAAAAATATTAAAATAATATTAAAAATCAACTTTTTTAGAAAATTGAAATTTTAATTTTCTTAAACTCCCCGATATCAGAGAGACTCCAAAACCAATTTGGTGAATCTTTGAAAGATATTTTGAAAGTTATGAATTTTTAAAGTTTAAAATGACTAAGTGGCTTAATCAACCCAATTAGTGGGGCTAACCAAGTCCAATTGACCTCAAATTTTTATGATGGGTTCCTCTGACCCTAAAGGTCAGTGGAGAATTGATTTCAAGTCAATTTGATCTATGGTTAACTCTAATTAGTTAGAGATCTATTTTGGGGATTTAAGCCAATTAGGGTTAATCTAAGTGAATTAACTCAAATCCTATTTTTCCTAGGGTTCTTTGGTCATAAGGAACATCACCAAATTTTCCTAGAATTTATTTCACAACATGCTAATTTTTGGAATTAAAATACTTAAAATAGCAACATGCATTTGAAAAATCAATAACTTTTCATAGGGATGGCCTCGACTTTGGAAAATTCGGGGAATGTTCCCAAATTCGGAGGCTTCAAAAGCCCTATGGTCTCATGCCATGGTGAATTGTATGAATGCATGGAGAATTAAATGTATGCAGAGAGTAAATAAATTATTAAAAATAAAATACTTGATGAAATTAAATGATTTCTTTTCCACATTATTCTCCTCTGTTCACTGAGCAAGAGGATATTTTTCTTTTATTTTTCTGATTTTTCTACACAAAGTTATGAATTTTCCAAGTTTAGGGAATTAAATAAATAGAAAATACCCCTAATTTTCTACTTATCCACGCGGCGCCAGCGCATCCTTAGCCTCTCCGAAGCGGTACGTGTCGCGCCGTGATTGGGCGCCGCCATCCGAGTCGGCCCGTCCCGGGACCCGCCGGTTCACGTAACGTTCTGCGGTCCGGCGCAATCCGATCCGTCCGCTCGATACACGCGCGATCCAACGGCTCCCGGTCATCGTCTATGATCGGTGTGCACCCGTGACCGTCAACCCTCTAACCCTAATTTCTCACTCGATTCTCGATGGATTTTCGTGTTCTTATGCTCTATGGATTCGTCTTGAAGAGACGAACACATCCATACTGGTAAACATGCATTGAAATTTACTCAAATGAAATGGAGAATCTCTGTAAGCTCGGGAAGAAGAATGAGTTCATACCTTTGCTCGGAGAATTGAAGCTTCGATCCGAGAGTTGTTGCACCTTCGACCGGATCCTAGCAAGCTCCGGATGAAGTCTCTGGTCCAGTGAATTGTCTAGGTTGGACTTCGACCACGAGTCGATCACAAAGCTTGGAGTCCGGAGCAGCCGGGTGGCCTCGGAGATGGGGCTTTTATCGGTGGACACCTTCCCTTGGTACGGTGAAGGTGTAGAGACAATCAATTTGGGGATTGGCTCACCGTGGAGGAGTGTCCTGGTTTTGGGCTTGGATTTCGACTGCGAAATCGAGCTCGCAGAGAAGAAATGGCAGGGGGATCTCACTTGGGGATCAAGTGCTCGTGTATGAGGAGGGGTACGGAACAATTTTGGCGAGTTTTGGCAAGGTTTTTGCAACTCTCCTCTCATGGCCGTGAGGGGGTGGTGTTTAAATAGGCATGGTCGGAGGGCCTCCCGTGGGGAGTTAGGGCTTGGGATCGCTTGCTCCGGTGAGGAGAAGAACGACCATGGTGACCACTAGGCATGGGGCAGCTCGACAAGGGAGAATTTCAATGTTGGCTCACTCCCGAGGTCTCGGGCATGGCATTTTCCGGCGGCCGGGTGGCCGGCCGGCCGAGCATGGGTCACCCTCGAGGTCGGGTGGGTCGTGGTCGGAGGCTTGTGCGATCAATTAGCATTGGCCATGTGTAAAGGGTTTGAATCGAAGTGGAATGGGAAAGGGCTAGTTTTGGGTCTAAATGGGTCAACCCTTGGTTTTGTGTTAGGTTCACCCTCCAAGGCCAATTTGGGCTGAAGGGAAAGTCACTTGGATCGGCTTGATTAGTGGGGTCAAGTCACAATCCAAGTACAATTAAGCTTAAGCAAGAGTTAGGGGAGACATGGGAGTGGTTAATTACTCTTAAGAGAATCATTAAAGGGTCCCTCCCCTTGCCATTTTGGGTATGGTGAAGTGTCCAAGGCTTTCATGGCTCACATGTGGCTCATGCATGGCTTCATGGCTCACCTTTGGCTTGGGGAAAGCTTGGTCAATTTCATGAAAATGGATTTTAGGAATATTTTGGTATTTTTGGGCAATTTGGCATGGTGCTTGATTTAGATTTATTTGATGATGGAATTGAAACTTAGGGAATGATTTTCATCAAATGGATGACAAATGAAAATGTCATATGGGCTTTAGAATCAATTTTGGGCTCATTGAAATGGTTTTAGATGGGCTTTTAAATGGTTTAGGAAAGTGGGCTTTTGAATTTTAAAATGGATTTTTGGGATGAAATTTTGGTAAAGGCTTGGGCCAAATAATTGTTGAGTTTGGTTTAGGGATGCTTCATGAGTGGTTTGAAACAAATTTGAGGTGATTTGGGTTTGAATTGGGTTGGATATGGGCTTTTTGGTAAAGAGGCTAAAGTGGGCCAAAATGGGCTACCATGGGCCAAAGTTGGGCTAGAGTTGAAGTTGATGTGAAATTAATGTTGGGAAATGTTTTTGGGAGTGTTTCAAAGAGGTTTTGGCTTTGGTTGGGTTTTGATTTTGGGGTTTGGGCTCATTTGGGCTAGGTTTAGGTTTAGGTCGAAATTGGGCTTTTTGATTTTGGGTTGAATTTGAGTGGGGTTTGGGTCTAAATTTTGAGCAAATCATGTTAGTGTTTTGTTCATGGGGATGTTAAGGAAGGTTTGGAAAAGATTTGGGGTTAATTGGAGTTGAATTGGGTGAGTTTGGGTTAGGTTTGGGTCATAGGTCCAAATTGGGCTTTAAGGCCAAAAGTGAAATTGGACCCAAATTTCAATCAAATTAAGCTTGGCTTTGGTCTAGATTGGTGTTTGGGATGTTGAATTGAAGTTTAGAATTGAATTGGACCAGAATTTGGGTCAATTGGGTAGGTTTGGTTTGACATTGGGTTTACTTTGGGTTAAAATGGGTCAAATTGGGGGTTTTGACAAAAGTGGGGTAAATTGACAAAATTGGCCCATGGTGTAGTTGAACAAAATGAAATTGGGAATATTTGGGATTTTCTGGAATTTTCTGGGAATTTTCTGAATTTTTGGATTTTTTGGGTCAAAAGGGGTATTTTGGGTATTTGGAAGGTATTGGGGGGTATTTTTGGAATTTTTGATATTTTTGGATATGGATGATCAGTTTGAGTGATGTGGGAATGTTTGGGATTGATTTTGGAGAATTTTGGGTAATTTGGAAACTTTTTGAGAAATTTGGGCTATTCAGGGCTTCGGGTAGGTTGGCGGGTGTTGGGTCCCGGGGGGTCAAAAATTGAAAATTTGGAAAATTGAAGATTGGGTGGATGTAAGTGAAATGAAATCATTTTTGTTGAGCCATGAAGCCATATCAAGCCCACATGAGCCATGAAGGGACTCATTTGAGGCATTCACCATGTTGTTCCTAACCCTCTTAGCCGGGGCTTAAGGGTTAAGGACCATCCATGTGAATCACCTACATGAGTCGGGAAGTTAAGTTGGGTAAGGGTGTGTTTTAGGAGGTGTGTGAAAGTGTAGTGCATAGGTGTAGTGTATGTGTAAGTCAGCCCTTTACCGGACCGGGCCACCTGTAGGCGATCCTAAGGCCAAAGAGTCACTATAGGAACTCATCCTTTAAACTTCCACATTTGATTTCAACCCTCTAGGTGATTAGGGGTCTATAGTCAAGTCCGTGGAGTTTGCGGGGAGTTAAGAAGTGGTTTGAATTTCTAAAAGGTGGGTCCCAATTCTAGTCCTCTAAGATAGTCGAAAGGAAAAGCCTAAGGCTAGATCCTAAGTACTAAAGAGAAGAAGAGAAGACCTCATCGAAAATGAGGTCGACGGGGGCTTCCATTTCACGGGGTAGATTCCGGTTGTCGGTCCCAAGTTATGCTTCTTTTCTTTAGGACGAAAAGAAAGGAATTGAAAAGAGTCCGAACTCATTCTTGTTCATGTATTTATAAGAAGGAATCACTTATTAAAAGAATCACTTATTAGAGGGTTTGTTTATTTAGAATGGAGTGTTCAAAGGTGTAGAGAAGGTAAGGAATGCGAATCGGAGTTGGAAAGGAAAAGAGAGTCTTAAGCAAGACTTCTCGACTCGAAGGATCACTCCTAAACTAACACCTATTGGGGTCCACCCCACCTCAGAAATGAGGTAAAAGGATCTCGGAACCTCTCTGTTTAGGGGTGTCTAAACAGTGGCTCCTAAATCCGAGAGAATGTTGGTTATACTTGTTCGAGGTGGAAATGAACATAGTATCCCAACGGAAAGAAGGGTAGTTTGATCCATAAGGGACATGGATGCACTACCGATTTTTGAAAGCAGAATTGTCTGATTAGAATGGAGAGAGGAACTTTCCCCAGCGGAGTCGCCAGAAGTTGTCGGCATATTTTTAGGTTGAGTGTTGTATTTTTTTTTTAAAAGGGGTCGCCTACAGAAGTTGTCGGCGAATTTTAAATTTAATTTAAATATAGATATAATTTAGAAAGTAGTATTTGATTTTGAAAATAATTTTAAATTTGAAGATTTTAAGATATGAAATCAAACCGATCTCGCATCCCGAATAGTTTATATAAACGAGCGCCGCACCACAAATCGTGTATCTATCCCGAAGAATAGACACATCGCTTGATAATGGGGCTCGATTAAATAAACTAGAAAGGTTTGTGACATCCATTTGGTCTGCGAACCAATTTTATAAGCCGACAAATTCCACGCTTAATATGAAAAACATTAAACGGGGTTTATATTACACGGGTTCTTTAAAATTCCCTATAAAGGCAAGCCCCTATAGTTAATTACATCTTAAGTGACGGGAATCACCTAAGAAAACTCTCGATAAAAATCAATAATTCTGCTCTCAAGAATTTCAAAGTTTAAGTTTTCAAAGAATTGAATTTTTTGAATCTCAATAGGGAATGGATCGAGTTTGAAACATTTTATTTTGGGAATTCAAAGGAAGAAAAGTAGGAGAAATTACGGATTCGAAGTGAACTTCGATAATCTCCCGACTATCCTATTGTTTGGCTTGGATTTAGGAAAGTCCTAATGTTTATTTAATGTTTTAATCTTGCCAATTTTAATTAATTAGGGCTTATATTTATATGATAGAATCATACGAAATAGCTTGGAAGATATGAGGGTTTATGTCGTATCGGACGACTACCTCGGAATCCTAAGACCGGTTAGGGCTTAATTTGCAATGCAAATGCCTAACGAAGAGTTGAGGATTTATGTTGCACTAGGCAAACTACCTCGAAGTCCTATGGCTTTGTTGTTTAATTCTAGGGAAGTTTCTGTGAAGTAGGTTCGAGTTTTCGCTGACGACGATGGTCGTGCTGCCCACCATGCTCCGAGCTCCTTGTTGTTGCGAGAGGTTTAGTTTTAGAAATCATAAATCGGGGGATGAGAAAAGTGTTTTGGTTTAGAGAAGTCTTAATTTCCAAGTGTTTTTTGTGTTTTAATTAAAACAAATCTTAAAGTTGATTATAACAACACCGGTTAAGATCCCACGGTTCCATCCTTCAGGCATCATTATTTTTATCGGATTCACTTAGTCCGGATGAATTTGCTAAACTCAGTTGAATGAGTTCCACACTTTCATTTAGGCAGTGGGAAATCCCGTTAGCAACACGTAGGTTACATCATCCGAGGTATTCCCGATCATCCAACAGGACAATTTAATTCGAGTTGTAATTGTAGTTTTGTGTTCGTTTGTGATTAAATTTTGAGTTGTCTTATATTTTGAAATGTTGTGGAGGTGAATTTTATCTTGTAGTGTCTTTTAATTTAGTTATGGGTTTCAGTTTTGGTTTTCGTCCTAAAGGTGTGGGTTTTCATGCAACTGTTGTTTATCATGCAAGAAAAATAAGTGCGATGCGATTAAATAAATTACCGTAAAATAAATCGCAATAAAATAAAAGCGTACTGGAGGGTCTTCCCGTCATCCCAAGCTGCACTTAAAACACGGTTAGAATATTTAAGCAAGTTCCTAGGTAAAGCTAAGGTAAGGGTTATGGTTTTCTACCAAATTCCTAATCCTATAGCTAGTCATTTCCTATGACGTCTAAGTTCCTTGTGTTTTTGGTTTGAAGACGATTTTCTTCATCAAAGAACAACTAAGTTCAATTGTTCTTATAAATATCCTATCATATTGAGGAAGTGCTTAAGAAGAATCTTAAACATCTTTTCAATATTTCTAGGATTATTTTAAGTCCAAATGAATTTAATTATGTAAATGAATCGATCGTCCGAGGTTTTCAAGTTTTGTTAACTTGCTCAGTGAACTAGGATATTTGAATGTCCTATAAGTGAAGTAACATTTCATTTAATATTCTGTTTAGGAGTTATGATAACTAAAACTTTTGAGGGTAAATTGGTGTTCCAATGGTTTGTGATTTAGCTTAATTTCAATTGAAGGGTTTAAATTTGGAATAGTGTTCAAGTTATTTTAGGCTTATTTCTTTATGTCTTAGGTGATGTTATTTAATTCAACTTAATTTAATTTAATTTAATTTAATTTAATTTAATTTAATTCAATTTAATTCAATTTAGTTTGATTTGATGTTACATTAAATTAATTTGATTTAATTTAATTTTTTTTTAATTTGATTTAATTTAATTTAATTTAATTTAATTTATTTAATTTAATTTAATTTTTAATTTAATTTAATTTAATTTAATTTAATTTTTAATTTAATTTTTTAATTTGATTTAATTTGATTTAATTTTTTAATTTAATTTTATTCATTTTAATCTTAATTAAAATTTTAAAAGAGTTCAATAATTTAATTTTAGTTCAATGATTAAGTCTTTTAATGTTTTAAATTTGAATTATCATTTTAATTAGGAATTAAACATTAATGAAACGATTAATTTAGGGATTTTTAAATTAAAGAATAAATCTCTTCCTAATAATATCCCTATTTTAATAATTCCAATTTTATTATTCTTCCAAATTTAATCAATTATTTAATTAAAGTTTAATCATTTTAAATTGCTTAATGGGTTTCTACCCTTCAATTATTAAATTTCAATCATCCAAATCAGATTAGGATCAAATATTTTACTTGTTAATTTTTTATTAAACCTAAAGTTTTAATTAAGGATTAAAAAAAAAATTAATTACCACTTTACCCTTTAAGCTTAATAATTTCATAACTCACTAAATTGAACTCAAATGAACTTGAAATTTTTATGTGACTTCACTCATATGTCAATAAAGACATGAGAGGAGAAAATGTGATTTTTCTGTATTTAATTTATTTATATAATTATTTTTGGTAGAAAATAGAGATTTCCAAGGAAAATTTAATAACATGACCAAGGGAAAGTTTCTGTCCTTAAGAAAATTAGGAGACATTCCTAATGACCAGGGGACCACTTGGACCAATTTTGGTGATTTTTTGAATTATATTATTTTTATTATAAATATTTTAAATTCTGAAGTGTTAATTAATTTAAAAATAAAATAAATGTTGAAAAATGAATTTTATGTTTTTCAAAAATCTCTCTAATATCAAGGAAATCAGAGAAGCAAATTTTGCAATTTTTTGATTTTTCTATGATTTATTATAATTATTTTAGTGAAAATGCTAGAAAATACATTTTTTTAATTTTAAAATTACCCTAGAGCTTTAAAAATTAATATCTCACCAAATAGGCCTAAGAAAAATATGGGGTTTGTTCCTAAGTGATTAAAATTCAAAATGTGACATTTTGGTGAATTTTATTATTTTTGTGATTTTTATTATTTTTTAATTATTAAAAATATTAAAATAATATTAAAAATCAACTTTTTTAGAAAATTGAAATTTTAATTTTCTTAAATTCCCCTGATATCAGAGAGGTTCCAAAACTAATTTGGTGAATTTTTGAAAGATATTTTGAAAGTTATGAATTTTTAAAGTTTAAAATGACTAAATGGCTTAATCAACCCAATTAATAGGGCTAACCGAGTCCAATTGACCTCAAATTTTTATGGTGGGTTCTTCTAACCCTAAAGGTCAATGGAGAATTGATTTGAAGTCAATTTGATGTATGGTTAGCTCTAATTAATTAGAGACCTATTTTGAGTGTTTAAGCCAATTAGGGTTGTCTAAAATGAACTAACTCAAAACCTATTTTTCCTAGGGTTCTCTGGTCATAAGGAACATCACTAAATTTTCCTAGAATTTATTTCACAACATGCTTATTTATTGGAATTAAAATACTCAAAACGGTGACATGAATTTGAAAAATCAATAACTCTTCATAGGGATGACCTCGACTTTGGAAAATTCAGGGAATGTTCCCAAATTCAGAGGCTTCAAAAGCCCTATGGTCTCATGCCATGGTGAATTGTGTACATGCATGGAGAATTAAATGTATGCAGAGAGTAAATAAATTATAAAAAATAAAATACTTGATGAAATTAAATGATTTCTTTTCCACATTATTCTCCTCTATTCACTGAGCAAGAGAGTATTTTTATTTTATTTTTTTGATTTTCCTACACAAAGTTATGAATTTTTAAAGTTTCTGATATTTAATAAATACATTAAATACCCTATTTATCTACTTATCCACGCGGCGCCAGCAAAACATCGGCGGCTCCGAAGGGATACGTGTCGCGCCGTGATTGGGCGCCGCCATCCGAGTCGGCCCGTCCCGGGGCCCGCTGTATCGTTCCGTCTCCTCATCCGGCGCGATGCGAACCGTCCGCTCGATACACGCGCGATCCGACGGCTCCCGGTCATCGTCTACGGTCGGTGTGCACCGTGACCGTCAACCTTCTAACCCTAATTTCTCACTCGATTCTCAACGGATTTTCGTGTTCTTATGCTCTATGGATTCGTCTTGAAGAGACGAACACATCCATACGGTAAACATGCATTGAAATTTATTCAAATGAAATGGAGAATCTCTGTAAGCTCGGGAAGAAGAATGAGTTCATACCTTTGCTCAGAGAAGTGAAGCTTCGATCTGAGAGTTGTTGCACCTTCGATTGGATCTAGCGAAGCTCCGGATGAAGTCTCTGATGCAGTGAATTGTCTAGGTTAGACTTCGACCACGGCCGATCACAAAGCTTGGAGGCTGGAGCAAGCTGGGTGGCTCTGGAGATGGGGCTTTGCTTGGTGGACACCTTCCTCGGTCCGGTGAAGGTGTAGAACCAATCAATTTGGGGATTGGCTCGCTGTGGAGAAGTGTCCTGGTTTTTAGGCTAAAGTTTGAGCTCGAAATTGAGCTCGATTTGGAGGGAATTGGGGCTGGAATTCGGTGGGGATCAAATGCTACTATGTGTAGAGAGTGATGCGGAATGATTTTGGCGAGTTTCCTTAAGGTTTGGTTTAGCACCTCCTTTGGCCGAGAGGGTGAGGGGTTTAAATAGGCATGGTGGAGGCTCTCCCGGGGGGTTTAATGGTTGGGATCAGTCGCTTAGGTCGAGGGAAGAACGACTACTAATGGCCACGTGGGGATGGGGCGGCTCGGCGGTGAGAATTCCAAGCTTGGGCTCACATGTGAGCTCTCGGCCATGGAGTTTTCCGGCGACCCGGGCGGGCGGCCGGCGGGCATGGGTCACCCTCGGGTCCGGGTGGGTCGGAGTGGGGTTTAGTGCGATCGATTGGGCCTTGCAATGTGTAAAGGAGATGGCTTGGAATGGAATGGGGAAGAGGCCATTTTGGCTAGGTTTGGGTCAACCCATCCTTTTGGGCTAGGTGCACCACCCAAGGTGCGGTTTTGAGGTCGAAAAGAGTCACTTGGGTCAGCTGCCATGTAGTGGTGAAGTCTCCATCCATGGTGAGGTGGCTAAGCATGGTTTAGTGTGTGACATGCTTAAGGTAAAAAAGGGTTTAAGAAGGATTAGGATAGGACCCCCTCTTCTTGCCATAAATGGACTAATGACAAGTCAAAGCCCTCATGGCTTCATGTGGCTTGAGAATGGCTTGTTCATGGCTCCATTTGGCTTGGGAAAAGGTTGACTTGTTTCATGAAAAGGGTTTTAGAAATATTTGACATTTAGGGGGTAATTTGACATGTGGCTTGATTTGGAATGGTTTAATTGATGATTTTGAAACTTAGGGGTGATTTTGATCAAATGGATGATGAGGGGAAGTGTCATGTGGGCTTTAGGATGATTTGGGCTTTTGAATTTTGAAGGAAATGGGCTTTTAGGAAGGTTTAAGGGAAGTGGGCTTTTAAGTTTAAGAATGTGTTCATAGATGAGAATTTTTGTAAAATTTTGGGCCAAATAATTGTTGGTTTTGGTTTAGGGATGCTTCATGAATGGTTTGAAACAAATTTGAGGTGATTTGGGTTTGAATTGGGTTGGATATGGGCCTTTTTGGTAAAGAGGCTAAGGTGGGCCAAAATGGGCTACCATGGGCCAAAGTTGGGCTAGAGTGTAAATTGATGTAAAATTAATGTTGGGAAATGTTTATGGGAGTGTTTCAAAGAGGTTTTGGCTTTGGTTAGGTTTTGATTTTGGGATTTGGGCTCATTTGGGCTAGGTTTAGGTTTAGGTCAAAATTGGGCTTTTTGATTTTGGGTTGAATTTGAGTGGGGTTTGGGTCTAAATTTTGGGCAAATCATGTTAGTGTTTTGTTTATGGGGATGTTAAGGAAGATTTAGAAAAGATTTGGGGTTAATTGGAGTTGAATTGGGTGAGTTTGGGTTAGGTTTGGGTCATAGGTCCAAATTGGGCTTTAAGGCCAAAAGTGAAATTGGATCCCAATGCCAATCAAATTGGGCTTGGATTTGGTCTAGATTGGTGTTGGGGATGTTGAATTTGAGTTTAGAATTGAATTGGACCAGAATTTAGGTCAATTGGGTAGGTTAGGTTTGACATTGGGTTTACTTTGGGTTAAAATGGGTCAAATTGGGGGTTTTGATAAACGTGGGGTAAATTGACAAAATTGGCCCATGGTGTAGTTGAACAAAATGAAATTGGGAATATTTGGGATTTTATGGAATTTTCTGGGAATTTTCTGAATTTTTGGATTTTTTGGCTAAGAGGGGTATTTTGGGTATTTGGAGGGTATTGGGAGGTATTTTTGGAATTTTTGGTATTTTTGGTTATGGATGATCAGTTTGAGTGATGTGGAAATGTTTGGGAATGATTTTGGAGAATTTTGGGTGATTTGGAAATTTTTGAGAAATTTGAGTTATTCGGGGCTTTGGGTAGGTTGGCGGGTGTAGGGTCCGGGGGTCAAAAATTAAAAATTTGGAAAATGGAAGATTAGGTGAATGTAAGTGGAATAAAATCATTTTGGTTGAGCCATGAAGCCATATCAAGCCCACATGAGCCATAAAGGGACTCATTTGAGGCATTCATTTATGTTGTTCCTAACCCTGCTTGCGAGGGCTTAGGGGTTAAGGACCATCCATGTGAATCATCTACATGAGTCGGGAGGTCAAGTCGGGTATGGGTGTGTTTTAGGAGGTGTATGGAAGTGTAGTGTATGAGTGTAGTGTGTGTGTAAGTCGGCCCCTTCATCGGACCGAGGCCACCAGAGGCGATCCTAAGGCCAAAGAGTCCTATTGGAACTCATCCTTTAAACTTTCACACTTGATTTCAACCCTCTAGGTGATTAGGGGTCTACAGTCAAGTTTGTGGAGTTTGCAGGGAGTTAAGAAGTGGTTTAAAATTCTATATGGTGAATCCCAATTCTAGTCCTCTAAGATAGTCAAAGGAAAAGCCTAAGGCTAGATCCTAAGTACTAAAGAGAGGAAGAGAAGACCTCATCAAAAATGAGGTCAACAAGGAGTCAAAGGAATTCCTTGAGATTTGTTTGGGGAAGAGTTTGAGATAAGTTGTCTTTAACTTACCATGTTTGTATGACGTTCTTTTTATATATGAAATCCTTGTTTTGTCATCTTTTCCTCATGAGTCTTGAGTAGACTTTTTTGTCTTTCTCATTTTCATGCGATGTGTTGATGTTATGAAATGGAAATGGTATGCCGATTTCTTATGAAGAATTTATAATGACCTTTTCACTTAGAACTTCATTTTTTTTTTGATCTGGCCAATTGAATTGCTAAAAATTGTTGGGAAACATATGTTCTGAAAGGATTATGAGTTTCACAACAAAAGTGAAGGTCACATTTAAAATCCATGAATGGTGAAGTTCATGGTTGTTGAGTGCAAATAAATAAGGAAATTTACTTTAATAGGCGTAGAATTGGAGATTTCAGAGTAACAAGTTGAAATGCTCAATTTGGTCCTAATGTTTAGAAACTAAAGCGAGAGTTAGCTTTTAGGTGAAGGGAAGTGGCAGCTCTAGAGTGAGAGCCAGTATCTTCACAGCCTAACCACAGATTTGGGGACTAATCTTAAGATTAGCCAATGTTCTTTATACGCTAAAAAATGGGTAAAGAATAGAAATGATCCTATTTGGCACAATACATTTGCATCACCGATCTGTGTCACAATAATTATCACTTTATGCATATAAAGGAGGAAGACTCTTTCTTGCAACTGAAATTTGTTATAAATTTAGTCTTGTGTTATTTTAACTTCCTAGAGTTTAGAACATGCTTTCGTAGATATAATATTTGAACCTGTTTGTCTTTACTTCAAGAATTAAAACACTTGCAATTTTGTTGTGATTTGATAAGAGATTTCTATGCTACGCCATAAATGTAAAGCCTCCCTGTGGAATCGATATTCCAGGACTCCACTAGAGCCTTGTATTACTTGAGCGATAAATATACTTGTGTTAGTTGTGTGACTCAATATCATTTAAATCAATATATATCTAAATCTCAGTTCATTAATTTCTATAAATTAAAATAGTCGTACCTTCGAATAAGCACCAAAATCTGGCGCTTACACTCTAGAGCTCCGTAGCTAAGCATCGTACTTTCACGTTCGGGCACCGGTTCGCAAAATTTGATTTTCTGGTTTAAAAACCCAAAATATCACAAAATTTTCACCATCATCATCTTCTTCTTTCATAATTTCATGATTTGGAGGGCTAGAGCATTACCACATTTGCTAATCTTGAGTCATTTCAAGTGAAATTTGTTAGATTCAATCTTCTTAAAATAAGAGCATCGCTTCTAAGTAAAAATATTTTATTTTCACCTTATGGTTGGAGTATATTTTTGAAAAATCCAAAAATCATTATTCATGGTGAAAATTTGTAAAAACGCTTGAAGAATTACTTGGATTTAATAGATTAAGCCATTAGGAGTTGAGTTTTATGATTTTAAGTTGAATATGGAATTTATAGTGATTTTTATGCAAATTTTAGAAATTGCACTGAAGAGGAGCAAAGCGAGAGCCACGTTCGATTCTGACATGTTCGTATGTTTGAAAGCTCAAGATCGTTATGTGCAAGCATTACTATCACATAAATTGATCCATGAGCTAGAAATCAATAAACCAAGATGAGAAATAGAAGATATAATTTTGAATCGCCTCTGGAATAAGTTATGTTGTTTTACTGCTGTGGCTTTTACTTCTGTTGCACGGCTGTTCTATGTGAATCTTCTGGAGTTAGAGGATAACTTCATTTTTTTTGCAAGGGCAGCTAATACATTTTTCTCCTGAGTTAATTTATGGATTTTACCTACTGTCACCTAGTATGCTTTGTTTTTATTCAAATTACAGTCCTACTGGGGAAGAGTTTGATGAGATTATCTTTGACTGATGGGAGGGGATTATGGAAGTTACAAATGAGGGAAGAGTCAACTTTGCTGGATCAAAGTTAAATGCTAACTCCAAAGCATGGCATTACATTATATCATCCAAGCTACTTCCTGCTAATCATCTAAGTGAAGTGACTAAAGAGAGAGCCACTTTGAACTACTTTATTCAGTAGAGGAAGGCGATAGACATTGGAAGATTTTTATGATTTTATCTAGAATTCTGCTAGAGCTGCTACCACTACAGGTATGAGATTTACTTTACTTATACTACAGGTATGAGATCTAACAATTGGGAAGAGGTTCCTCAACCTATTAAGCCTATTACCAGTTCAGATGTGATGACTTATGCTGAGAATTCAATTTTAGGGGTTCTAGTGCCTCTGCTTCTACTGCTTCTACATCTCGTGCTTCTACATCTCGAGCATCTTCAGGTCAGCTTACTAATTCACGGACAAAGCTGTTGAATAGTATAAGAGATAATGTTAACTTTTACTGTGGATCGAGTGCATGATTTAGAGGGAAAAGATATCATATGGGAGATTTTCTTCAGAGACATAGTGAGTATGAAGGGAATTATCACAGTTATATGGATAGACTGATCAGAGGTGATTTTAGTGTTGCGTTACCTACTCATCCCCAGTTTACCCCATATGTGCCAACTCATACCTCGAACGAAGGAGATGAGGATGAGGAAGAAGATGATAAGGATTGTTAAAAAATTGTTTTGAATAAAATAAAAAATTGTTAAAATTTTGAATTTAGTCATTTTCATACATGTTTTTAATACATGCATATTTAGGATATTAAAAATTTCTACAAGTTGAATATTTATAGTTTTATGTTCCTACTCATGTATGTTGTTACTATGCTTAAATGTTTTAATATAATGAAAATTTTATAGTTTGGGGGGAACGAGAAATTTTTTTTCAAAAAACATAAAATTTTATTTGTTCTCAAATGTACTAAAAATTTAATTTTGAATGAAAAATAATTATGTGTTTGAAGTTATATTAATGAAATAAAATTTTGAATATAAAAATGAGTAAGAGAATTTTGTTAAAATCTATAGTAATGATGAAAATATTGAAGTTAATGTTGACCTCATTTTTGATGAGGTCTTCTCTTCTTCTCTTTAGTACTTGGGATCTAGCCTTAGGCTTTTCCTTTGACTGTCCTAGAGGATTAGAATTAGGACCCACCACTTAGAAATTCAAACCACTTCTTAACTCCCTGCAAACCCCACAAACTTGATTGTAGACCCCTAATCACCTAGAGGGTTGAAATCAAATGTGGAAGTTTAAAGAACGAGTTCCTATAGGACTCTTTGGCCTTAGGACTACCACCGGGTGGCTCGAGTGCAGTGAAGGGGCTGACTTACACACACACTACACCTATACACTACATTTTCACACACACCTCCTAAAACCACACCCATACCCAATTTGACCTCCTGACTCATGCGGGTGATTCACATGGATGGTCTTTAACCCCTAAGCCCTTGGCTAACAGGGTTAGGAACAACATAGTGAATGCCTCAAATGAGTCCTCTCATGGCTCATATAGGCTTAACATGGCTTCATGGCTCAACCAAAATGATTTCATTCCACTTACATTTACCCAATCTTCAGTTTTCCAAATTTTCAATTTTTGACCCCCGGGACCCTAGCCTAGCCTACCCAAAACCCTTGAAATTACCCAAATTTTTTAAAATCTTCAAATCACCCAAAATTCCTCAAAACCAATCCCAAACATCCCCACATTACTCAAATTGATCATCCATAGCAAAAAATACCAAAAATTCCAAAAATACCTCCCAATACCCTCCAAATACCCAAAATGCCCCTCTTGACCCAAAAATCCAAAAATTCAGAAAAATTCCCAGAAAATTCCAGAAAATCCCAAATATTCCCAATTTCATTTTGTTTAACTACACCATGGGCCAATTTTGTCAATTTACCCCACTTTGGTCAAAATCCCCAATATGACCCATTTTAACCCAAAAGTGAACCCAATGTCAAACCAAACCTACCCAATTGACCCAAATTCTGGTCCAATTCAATTCTAAACTTCAATTCAACATCCCCAACACCAATCTAGACCAAATCCAAGCCCAATTTGATTGACATTTGATTCAATTTCACTTTTGACCTTAAAGCCCAATTTGGACCCATGACCCAAACTTAGCTCAAACTCACCCAATTCAACTCCAATTAACCCTAAATCTTTTCTAAACCTTCCCTAACATCCCAACAAACAAAACACTAACATGATTTGCCCAAAATTTAGACCCAAACCCCACTCAAATTCAACCCAAAGCTAAAAGACCCAATTTTAACCTAAGCCCAAACCTAACCCAAATAAGCTCAAACCCCAAAATTAAAACCCAACCAAAGCCAAAACCTCTTTGAAACATTCCCATAAACATTTCCCAACATTAATTTTACATCAATTTCAACTCTAGCCCAACATTGACCCAAGTTAGCCCAATTTGACTTACATTGGCCCATTTACCGAAGAAGTCCAAATCCAACCCAATTCAAACCCAAGCTACTTCAAATTGATTCCAAATCATTCATGAAACATTCCTAAATTAAATTCAACACTTATTGGATCCAATCCTTTGCAAAATTTTCATCCTAAAATTTGTTTTGAAATCTAAAAGCCCACTTCCCTAAACTATTTTAAAAGCCCATCTTCACTAAATTTTAAAGGCCCAAAATTCATACAAAGCCCATATGACACTCTTCTTCATCATGACTTCAATTAAAATCATCCCTTAAGTCCTAAATCAATCATCAAATGGTTCCAAATCAAGCCATATGCTAAATCCCATCAAATCACCCCTAAATTACCAAAATTTCTAAAATCCATTTTCATGAAATTGACCAAGCTTTTCCCAAGCCAAAGGCAAGCCATGAAGCCACTCTTAAGCCACATGCAAGCCATGTGAGTTGCTCACATGTGACCTTACTACATTGGGCAAAAGGAGGAGATCCTTTCCACATTCCCTTAAGGTGATTAACCACTCCCATGATTCCCCTTAACCATGCTTATGCCTAATTGTGCTTGGATGGTGACTTGACCCTACTGATTATGCTTGAACCAAATCACTTTCCCTTCAGCCTAAACCAAGCATTGGGTGGTGCACCTAGCCCAAAAGGATGGGTTGACCCATTTGGAGCCAAAATCGCCTCTCTCCCATACCATTTTAATCCAAGCCCTTTACACATGGCATTGGCCAATTTCCTACACTAAACCCCAGCCCTGACCCACCTGAACAAGATGGTGACCAGTGCCACCGGAAAATGCCATGGCCGAGACATGGGGAGAAGCCAAACTTTAGAATTCCACCTTGCTGAGTTGCCCCATGCCCAATGGCCACCATGGCTGTTCTTCCCT
This sequence comes from Papilionanthe hookeriana x Papilionanthe teres, assembly GCA_022702705.1. Taxonomy (NCBI): domain Eukaryota; kingdom Viridiplantae; phylum Streptophyta; class Magnoliopsida; order Asparagales; family Orchidaceae; genus Papilionanthe; species Papilionanthe hookeriana x Papilionanthe teres. The sequence continues at coordinate 105,165,152 of CM040428.1, read as the reverse complement.
TGACCTAAGCAGCTGATCCCAAGTCCTAACTTCCCTTGGGAGGCCCTCCAGCCTCTCCTATTTAAACCCCACCTCTCTCGGCCATGAGGAGGTGCTAAACCAACCTTAAGGAAACTCTGCCAAAATCACTCCAAACTCTCCCCACACCTAGAGCACTTGATCCCCACTGTCAATTTGCCCTAATCCCCATTAATTGAGCTCAATTTTGGAGCTCGATTCTCGAGCCGAACAGGACATTCCCAAATCCTTCACCAAAGTCAAATTAAACTCACCTACACCTGCACAAGGTCAAGAGGAGAAGTTCCCCAGTGAAAGCCCCCTCTCCAGGCCACCCATCTGTTCCAGACTCCAAGCTTTGTAATCGGCTGTGGTCGAAATCATACCTAGGCAATTCACCAGAGCCGGGAGACTTCATGCTGGAGCTTGCTTGGACCCGATCGAAGGAGACACAACCCTCGGATCGAAGCCACACTTCTGCGAGCAAAGGTATGGTCTTACTCTTCTTCCCGAGCTTCGATCATTCTCCATTTTTATTGAGTCGATTTCATGCCACATAAACCGTATGGATGTGTTCGTCTTCTCGAGACGAATCCATAGAGCATAAGAACGTTTAATTTGGTCAAGTATCGAGCGAGATCTTAAGCCTAGAAGATGGACGGTTCTCGGGCTAAGAGGCTCGGGGACGATGAACGGATGCCGTTCATTCAATACACGCGCGGATGGACGGCTCAGATTAGGTCGGACTAGTGGATGATACGCGAAAGGCGGGACCCGGGCTGCTGACTCAAGTGGCGGCGTCGAATGGGAGCGCGCCGCGTGGTCGTTCGGAGATGCCGAGGATGACAGGGCGCCGCGTGGATAAGTAGGAAATTAGGTTATTTTCCTATTTATTTAATTCCCTAAACTTCAAAAATGCATAACTTCGTATAGGAAAATCAGAAAAATAAAATAAAAATACTCTCTTGCTCAGTGAACAGAGGAGAATAATGTGGAAAAGAAATCATTCAATTTCATTGAGTATTTGATTTTTAATAATATATTTACTCTCTGCACATTTTCAATTCTCCATGCATGTATACAATTCACCATGGCATGAGACCATAGGGCTTTTGAAGCCTCTGAATTTGGGAACATTCCCTGAATTTTCCAAGGTCAGAGGCTATCCCTATGAAGAGTTATTGATTTTTCAATTCTAGGTTGCTAGTTTGAGTATTTTAATTCCAAAAATTAGCATATTGTGAGATAAATTCTAGGAAAATTTGGTGATGTTTATTATGACCAGAGGACCCTAGGAAAAATAAGTTTTGAGTTAACTCAATTGGAATAACCCTAATCGGCTTAAACACCCAAAATGAAGCTTTAATTAATTAGAGCTAATCATACATCAAATTGACTTGAAATAAATTCTCTACTAACCTTTAGGATCAGAGGAACCCACCATAAAAGTTTGAAGTCAATTGGACTTGGTTAGCCCTATCAAATGGGTTGATTAAGCCATTTAGCCAAAATTAAACTTAAAAAATTCATAACTTTCAAAATACTTTTCAAAAATTCACCAAATTGGTTTTGGAGTCTCTCTGATATCAGGGGAATTTAAGAAAATTAAAATTGCACTTTTCTAAAAAAGTTGATTTTTTGCATTATTTTAATATTTTTAATAATTAAAAAATAATAAAAATTACAAAAATAATAAAATTCACCAAAATGTCACATTTTGAATTTTAATCACTTAGGAACAAACCCTATATTTTTCTTAGGTCTCTATGATGAGATATTAAATTTTAAAGCCCTAGGGTAATTTTAAAATTAAAAAAATGTATTTTCTAGCATTTCCACTAAAACAATTATAATAAATCAAAGAAAAATCAGAAAATTATAAAAATTGGTTCTCTAATTTCCTTGATATCAGAGAGATTTTCTAAAAATATAAAATTCATTTTTAAACCTTTATTTTATTTTTAAATTAATTAATACTCTAAAATTCAAAATAATTATAATAAAAAGAATGTAATTCAAAAAATCACCAAAATTGGTTCAAGTGGTTCTCTGGTCATTAGGAATGTCCCATAATTTTCTTAAGGACAGAAAGTTTCCCTTGGTCATGTTACTGAATTTTCCTTGGAAATCCTTATTTTCTACAAAAAAATAATTACATAAATAACTTAAATACAGAAAAATCACATTTTCTCCTCTAATGTCTTTATTGACATATGAGTGAAGTCACATAAAAATTTCAAATTCATTTAAGCTCAATTTAGTGAGTTATGAAATTATTAAGCTTGAAGGGCAAAATGGTAATTAAAATTTTAACCCTTAATTAAAACTTTAGGCTTAATAAGATGAAATAGTAAAATATTTGATCCTAATCTGATTTGGATGATTGAAATTTAAATAATTAAAGGGTAGAAACCTACTAAACAATTTAAAAATAATTAAAATAAAACCTTAATCAAATAATTAATTAAATTTAGAAGAATAATGAAAAATTGGAATTATTAAAATAGGGATGTCATTAGGAAGAGATTTGTTCTTTAATTTAAGAATCCCTAAATTAATCATCTCAATAATATTTAATTCCTAATTAAAATGATAATCCAAATTTAAAATGTAAAATGCTAAAAGACTTAATCATTAAGTTAAATTAAAGTTAAATTATTTAAATTAAATCCTTTTAAAATTTCAATTAAATTAATACTTTAACAATTAAAATTAAATCATCTTTAAAACATAAAAAATAAAATATTAAATTAAAATTTAAAATAAAATTAAATTAAAATTTAAATTAAATTAAAATCTAAAATAAAATTAAATTAAAATTTAATTAAAGTTTAAATTAAATTAAATTAAATTAAAATTTAAATTAAATTAAATTAAATTAAATTAAATTAAATCACATTAAATTAAATTAAATTAAATTAAATTAAAACATATTAAATTAAATTAAATTAAATTAAAAAATAAAATCAGGTTAAAATTAAAATTAAATTAAATTAAATAAATTAAATTAAAATTGAAACTAAACCAAATTAAATTAAATTAAAATTAAATTAAATTGAATTAAAAATAACGTCACCTAAGACATAAAGAATTCAAAAATAAATCTAAAACAACTTGAACACTATTCCGAACTTAAATCCATTAGCGAAATTAAATTAAATCATAAACCACTTGAACATCAATTTACCGTCAAAAGCTTTTGTTGTCATAACTCCTAAACGAAGCGTTAAGTGAAGTGTTACTTCACTTATAGGATATAGTTCACTGAGCAAGATGACAAAACTTGAACTCCCGGACGATTAATTCATTTGTATAATTAAATTCTCTTGGACTTAAAATAATCCTAGAAATATTAAAAAGATGTTTAAGACTCGTCTTAAGCACTTCCTCGATATGATATGATATTTATAAGAACAATTGAACTTAATTGTTCTTTGATGAAGAAAATCGTCCTCAAACCCAAAATACGAGAACCTAGACGTCATAGGAGGTGACTAGCTATAGGATTAGGAACTTGGTAGAAAACCATAACCCTTCCCTTAGCTTTACCTAGGAACTTGCTTTAAATGCTTAAATATTCTAATTGTGTTTTAAGTGCAGCTTGGGGTGACGGGAAGACCCTCCAGGTACGCTTTTATTTTATTGCAATTTATCTTATTGTGATTTATTTAATCGCATCGCACTTACTTTTCTTGCATGATAAACAACTGTTGCATGAAAACCCACACCTTTAGGATAGTCCCTAAAACTGAAACCAAAACTAAATTAAAAGTCATTACAAGATAAAATTCACCGCCACAACATTTCAAAATATAAAACAACTCAAAATTTAATCACAAACAGAACAACAAAACTACAACTACAACTAAATTAAAACGTATTGTTTGATGATCGGGAATGCCTCGGATGATGTAACCTACGTGTTGCTAACGGGATTTCCCACGGTCTAAATGAAAGTGTGGAACTCATTCGAGTTGAGTTTAGCAAATTCATCCGGACTAAGTGAATCCGATAAAAATAACGATGCTGGAAGGATGGAGCAGTGGGATCTTAACCGGTGTTGTTATAATCGACTTTAAGATTTGTTTTAATTAAAACATAAAAAACACTTGGAAATTAAGACCTTCTCTAAACCGAACACTTCTATCATCTCCCGATTTATGACTTCTAAAACTAAACCTCTACAACAAGGAGCTCGGAGCATGGTGGGCGGCACGGCCATCGTCATCGACAAAACATGAGTCTACTCCAGCAAAACTTTCTTAGAATTAAATAACTAAGCCATAGGACTTCGAGGTAGCTTGCCTAGTGCAACATAAATCCTCAACTCTTCTTTAGGCATTTGCATGATCATATCATGTAAATTAAGCCCTAACCGGTCTTAGGACTCCGAAGTAATCGTCCAATACGACATAAACCCTCACACCTTTGAGGCTATTTGTATGATTTTGTCATACGAATATAAGTCCAAATTAATTAAAATTGGCAAGATCAAAACATTAAATAAACATTAGGACTTTCCTAAATCCAAGCCGAACAAATAGGATAGTCGGGAAATTACCGAAGTTCGCTTCGAATACGTGATTTCTCCTACCTTTCTTCCTTTGGATTCCCAAAATAAAATGTTCTAAATTTGATTCATTCCCTATTGAAATTCCAAAATTCAATCCCTTGAAGACTTAAACTTTGAAATTCTTGAGAGCAGAAATACTGATTATTATCGAAAGTTTTCGTAGGTGATTCCCATCACTTAAGATGTAATTAACTATAGGGGCTTGCCCTTATAGGGAATTTTAAGAACCCAGATAATATAAACCCTGTTTAATGTTTTCATATTAAGCGGAGGAACTTGTCGGCTTATAAAATTGGTTCGCGGACCAAACGAATGTCACAAACCTTTTTAGTTTATTTTATCGAAGCCCCATTATCGAAGCAATGTGTACTATTCATCGGGATAGATACACGGTTTGTGGTGCGGTGCTCGTTTATATAAACTATTCGGGATGTGAGATCAGTTTGATTTTATATCTTAAAATTTTCAAATTTAAAATTATTTTCAAAACCAAATACTACTTTTCAAAGTATTTATCTAAATTAAATTAAATAATTCGCCGACAATTTCTGTTAGGCGACCCCCCTCTTCAAAATAAAACACCTAACCTAAAAATATGCCGACAGTTAAAAATTTCTTAGTGAAGAAATGGTATATATTTATTAACAATGATTAGAAGGAAAAGTTATATTTTTGGAAAAATAGAAGGATTAGACTTTTTTCTTAATGTTTAAATTTCTTTTATTGAAAAAAAATTTCAAAACTTTTATTATAATTTTAAGATAAAAGATATATATCTACCTAATACTTTAGGAAAGGAAGGGTGGAATTCAAAATCATTAAAGGCCTATCTAGGTATAGTAATCCTTTCCTTATAAAAGAAAAGAAGAAAAAGAAAAGAAAAGAATATAAAAATATTAACAGTTTTATGTGAAAAGGAAGGAAAAGATTGAGGATTCTAGGGCCTAATCAAAAATTAGTTCCACACCTAATCTTTTTAGAGTATAAGATTAGATGAAAATATTGAAGCTTCTAAATATAAAAAGTGTGTATAATTAGTTTTAGTAAATATTTCAAAGTAAAGAAAATAAAATGCCTAATCCCTATATTTTAAAATATCTATAAGTATTTTTGAATAAGATATGAACTAGTATTTTTCATTAACGTTTACCTAAGAGATTTCTAAACTTTAAATTGGTCTCATTTACTAAACTCTCCTCTAAATTGGACTAATACATTTTTAGAACAAAATTTTAAAAACTCCTAAAGAAACTCATCCACATAATTTAGTTGTAAATTTTTTATATAATTAGAGCGTCACTTGTGGACAAGTAACATTTCAAGTTTGAGAAATTTTGATGCACCTAAAATATATAGTTTTGTGTAACATTTTTATGCTTATTTTTGATGATATTGCACTTTAATGGAAGGTATTTTGTGTGTTTTTCTTACATGTATGATTAAATGGATGATTGTGATGAAAAGAAGGAAAAAGGATCAAATTTGGAACAAAAATGAAGAAAATTGAAGAAGTGATCTCTGGAGGCTAAGCATCAGAACTCGTGCTTACGCGCTAAGGCCCCACGGCTATGTGCCACTGTCTGGAGGCATTGTAGTTAAAAAATAGGAGTTATTTTAAATTAGGAACCAGTTTGAAGAGGTTTTCGAAGCACTTCTTGGTGAGAACGTGAGTAACTACCTATTGGTGCCAAATTCAATTCAAATTGCTCTTGAATGGATGCATCTCTTAGAAGATACATTGAATCAAGACATAATTTGAAGAGATACGAAGATACCTTTTGGAAAATTATTAAAAGAGGACTTGAAGATCAGAGAAATGATTGTTGTTGGAGGGTGTGGTTGGTGTTTAAGAGTGAGGTTTATTTTAAGGTGTTGTTGTAGAACACACCTCTCCACTTCACCATCTTTACTTTATTTTAAATAGTTTGTATTAGAAGTAGAATTGAGATTTGGCCAATTAAGATGTTAAAATATGTTGTGAGAACATGAAAGATCAAGTGCAGTATTGTCTCAATCAACAATTGGAAAGAATCACTTGAGAGTGTATAGGAGAGAATGTAATCTATATGGTTGAGTGCAAATAATAGGGAGATATACTTTGATGAATGTAGAATTAGTGGACTTTAGAGTGCAGGTTAAAGCCACCAATCTAGTTTATTGCTTTATGTTTTGATATGAGATGTTAGCCCTCAAGTGGACGGAATTGAGGAAACTCTAGAGTGAGAACTAGTATCTTTCATGCCTAACCCATCTTCAAGGTTTTTAGTATAGTAAATTAACCTATGTTACTTATAACATCTCTAGTAAGGGTAAAGAATAATGTTGCTCCTATTCGACACAACATATTTTTAGATACTTCCGCAACAAATATTTTCATAACTCTTTATTAATTCATAGAAAGGAAAAAGATACTTTAATTTCCTTACGTTTTCATCTTATAAATGTTTAATTAAAGTTGCCGCTTACTTTCATTTCAAATTAAAAAATCAAGAAATAGAATTGAATTATACTTCCTAAAATGTTATCTTTGGTTTGAGTATGTTCTTTTCTAAAAGTAAAAAGTTGATTTTCCATTTCTAATTAGAAGGATTTTTTCTTTATCAATTAGTTTCTTTGTGGGTTTGATATCTTGTGGCTTAATTAGAAAGTCCTATATCACTTGATAAACGATACGTATGCGTGCATAGTATCCCATTTTAAAATAACATTTAAATCTCTTATTTACATCGGTGGATCAATTTTTTGGCATTGTTGTAAAGAAGAGATCATTAAAGAGAAGTATCAATTCATATATACAATGTAAGCATAAATATTCGGGATCAAACACCAAGTTGCGGCGCTTTGGCACAGTTATCAATATTTCTGATTTTAAAATTTTTTGCCACTTTCACATGAGCACAACAACCTAAGATTAATAGAACTTAAATTGGTCGATTTATTCATTATTTTTCCCTTTTTCTTTCAAATTTCTTTACTCTTCAATTGCAATGGTTTGAGAGTTTCAATTAATTTAGTTAGAGCATTCAAAGACCATGTAATAACAACACAAACTTAACACATTTTCTTATAATAGGCTAATGTTCAATAAAACATAAAAACATCACTTCAATAACGATAAGAAAATATAAACATAAAATAGAAATTTGTTATACTAGAGTCACTTTACATGTAAATTCGACACACAAACACTTAACACTCAACATCAACAGATAATAATCCATCTAAGAGTAATTGTGAACAATGGTGACACCCTCCTTTTACCCGAAAGATAAATACAATGGAACAAACGGTAAAAATGAGCCCGAGGAAAATATGAAGTAATTTTATCATTGATCCATTTGTGGTTGCTATACATAGTTACTTGATAATCTTAGAAGCACACCAGATTAGTCATGTAAGACTCAGTATAACATCACAAACAAAAGCCACTAAACAAATCAGTCCAAACCGATAACTATTGGTTGCATCACCCAAAACACTTGGTTTAATGCTGTCAGCCTGAAATAACAAATATTTTGCTTAGGTTGACCCAACATTAGAACATCTTCATGTGAGGGCATATTTTCATATATATAATGCTTCAATTGATGTTCATTTACTTTAAATATCTTTTCTAGTTTTTTGGTCTTTAATATCCACAACACCGTACAAATAGAATTTTATTATAATAGATGGCATTGACCACCAAGATTTAAGTTTTTAGGGAAATAATTTCAATTTTTTATTGTATAATAAAAAATTTTTTCAGGCCAAAAATCTTTTATAACAGTCCTACGATCATGCCAAAATTTCATAATTTCCTTATAAATTCTTGCATTTTCATAAGATTAATTTATAATATCTTCAAGCTCATTTAATTGCAATGCAATAATTGTTTCTCACCAGCATCTTTTAAAGTATAATAAAACTCTTTAATCGCCCTATAAGCTTTATGGTCCAATTCAACTGGCAAGTGACATGCTTTCCCATATTTGAGTCTATATGGTGAAATTCCTATAGATGTTTTGTCAACAGTCCAATTGGCTCATAATGGAATATTAAGTCTAGCAAAATTTTCTATCCTATTAGGATTTACAGTATTTCCCAATATTCCTTTAATTTCATGACTGCATGCTTCAGCTAAACTACTGGTTTGAGAGTGATAAGTGTTGACCTCAATTTTGGTGAGGTCTTTTGCTTCTCTCTTTAGTACTTAGGATCTAGCCTTAGGCTTTTCCTTTGACTAATCTTAAAGGACTAGAAACGGAACCCACCATTTAGAAATTCAAACTACTTCTTAACTCCCTGCAAACCCCACAAGCTTGATTGTTGACCCCTAATCACCTTAAGGGTTGAAATCAAATGTGGAGATTTAAAGGATGAGTTCCCTATAAGACTTTTTGGCCTTAGGAATACCCTGGATGGCCTGGTCTGGTGAGGGTTGACTTGCACATACACTACACTCTCACACACATTCAAAGTCCTAAAACCACACTCTCACCCAACTTGACTTCCTGACTCATGTAGGTAATTCATATGGATGGTCCTTAACCCCTCAGCCCCCGGTAAGAGGGTTAGGAACAACACAGATGAATGCCTCAAATGAGTCCTCTCATGGCTCATATGGGCTTAATATGGCTTCATGGCTCAACCAAAATGATTCCATTTCACTCACACTTGATCAATCTTCCTTTGTTCAAAATTTCAGTTTTTGACCCCCGGGGCCCCGGACCCACCAAACCTACCATATACCCTTGAAATGACCCAAAATTTGCAAAATCACCTAAATTACCCAAAATTCCTCAAAATCAATCCTAAACATTTCCCCCCACTCAAATTGACCATCTTTGGCCAAAAATACCAAAATTTCCAAAAATACCCCTAAACCCCCCAAAATTACCAAAATACCCTTTTACCCCAAAAATCCAAAAATTCTAAAAATTCCCAGAAAATATAAAATATTCCCAATATCATTTTATTCAACTACACCATGGGCCAATTTTACCAATTTACCCCACTTTTACTAAAACCCCAAATTTGACCCATTTTTTAACCCAAGTGAACCCAATGTCAAACCAAACCACCCCAATTGACCTCAATTTTGGTCCAATTCAATTCTAAACTTCAATTCAATATCCCCAATATCAATTTAGACCAAATCCAAGTCCAATTTGATTGACACTTGGGCCCAATTCCAATTTGGGGCTAAAGGCCCAATTTTAGCCCATGACCTAAACCTAGCCCAAACCAACCCCATTCAACTCTAATTAACCCCAAATATTTTCCTAAACCTTCCTAATATCCCCACAAACAAAACACTAACAAGTTTTGCCCAAAATTTGAACCTAAACTCCACCCAAACCTAACCAAAAACAAAAATCCCTTAAATTGACCTAAGCCCAAACCTAACCCAAATGGACCCAAATCCCAAAATTAGAGCCCAACCAAAGTTGAGAACTCTTTTTAACACTCCCATAAAAATTTTTCAACATTAATTTTACATTAAATCCAACATTAGCCCAACCTTAACCCAAGCTAGCCAATTTGGCCCACCTTGGCCCCTTTACCAAAAAGCCTAAATTGAACCCAATTCAATTCAAAATCACTTTAAACTTGTTTCAAATCACTCATGACACATGCCTAAACCAATTGCAACATTTATTTGGCAAAATCCTTTACAAAATTTTCATCCTAAATTTACTTTAAATCCAAAAGCCCACTTCCTTAAACCACTTTAAAAGCCGATCAAAAAGATTTCAAAAGCCTAAAATCGATCAAAGCCTACATGACACTTTCATCTCATCGTACATTTAATTAAATCACTCCCTATGTTTCAAATTCATCATTGAATTTTTCTAAACTAAGCCATGTGCCAAATTACCCCTAAATATCGAAAATCCTTAAAATCCATTTTCATGAAACTAAGCCAAGCCACCCCTAAGCCAAATGGAGCCATGCGTAAGCCATATGGAAGCCTTGGGAGCCCCTTTACACATCACCATGCCATTAACTGCAAAAGAAGGATCCTCTTTTAAACCTCCTTAAAAAGGTTTTATCCCTTTAATGATACACCCAAACCCATGATTAATCTAAATATTCAGGGATGGGGACTTCACCACCTTCTCTTGGCTGAACCCACTGATTTCCCTCAGCCCAAAATCAGGCCTTGGGGAGGTGCACCAAGCCTAAAGCATGCATTTCATCAAACCAAGCCCAAAATGAGCCCTTGTCCCTTCCACTTTGATTCAACTCCTTTACACTTGGCATTTGCCAATTGAACTCACAAACCTCAAGCACTGACCTCCCTGATGACAACAGTGACCTAACCCTGGTCGGCCAGCCACCAGGCCGCCGGATAACACCATGGCCGAGAGCTCCATGTGAGCTAAAATTTCAAATTTCACTTGCTAAGCTGTCCCATGCCCAATGACCATTGCAGCTGTTCTTTCCTTGACCTGAGCAGTTGATCCAAGCCATTAAACCCCCTGGGAGGCCCTCCAACCACCTCTACTTAAACCCACTCACCTCTCGGCCAAACAAGGTGATGAAGCAGACCTTAAGGAAGCTCTGCCAAAATTGCTCCAGGACATTCTCCTAACCCAGAGCAGTTGATCCCCAGTGTTCCTTTGCCCTAAACCCGATTAACGAGCCCGATTTCGAGTTGAAAATCCACCGAAAAACCGGGACATCTGCGGAACCTCCACCAAATCCAAATTAAACTCACCCACACCTACACGGGACCAAGAAGGAGTTCCCCGGTGAAAGTCCCCTCTCCGAGGCCACCCAGGTTGCCCTGGCCTCCGAAGCTTTGAAATCGGGTACGGTCACTTTCATACTTAGACAATTCCCCAGAGCCAGAGACTTCATCTGGAGCTTGCTTGGACTCAATCAAAGGTGACACAACCCTCAGATCGATGCTTCACTTCTCTGAGCAAAGGTATGAACTCGCTCTTCCTCCCGAGCTCCTGGAGATTCTCCATTTTGTTTAGGTTAATTTCATAGCTTATAAACCGTATGGATGTGTTCGTCTCTTCAAGACGAATCCATAGAGTGTAATAACTCATAAATACATTGAGAATTGAGGGAGATATTAGGGTTTGAGTGTGGACGGTCACGGGTGCACACCAGTCGTAGACGATGACCAAGAGCTATTGGATCGCACGTGTATCGAGCAGACGATTCAGATTGCGCCGGACTAGGGAATGTTAAGTGAACCGCGGGCCCCTGGAATGCTGAGTCAGATGGCGGCACTGAATCACAGAGCAACGCGTGGGCTTTCGATCCAGACCAGGATGACACGGCGCCGAGTCGGATAAGTAGAAAATTAGGATTTTTTTGATTTATTTAAATACCAGAAATTCAAAAATTCATATCTTTGCATAGAAAAATCACAAAAATAAAATAAAAATACCCTCTTGCTCAGTAAATAGAGAAGAATAATGTGGAAAATAAATCAAGTTAATTGTATGAGTATTTTAATTTTAATAATTTGTTTACTGTTTCCAATGTTTTGATTCTTCATTTGCATAGACAATTCACCATGGCATGAGACCATAGGGCAGTTGAAGCCTCTGATCTTGGGAACATTCCCTAAATTTTTTAAGGTCAGAGGCCATCCCTGTGAAAAGTTATTGATTTTTCAAGTTCATGTCACTGTTTTAGGTATTTTAATTCCAATAATTAGCATGTTGTAAAATAAATTCTAGGAAAATTTGGTGATGTTTCTTAGGACTAGGGGACCCTATGAAAAATATATTTTGAGTTAATTCATTCATAATAACCTTAATTGGCCTGAACTCCCAAAATTGAATTTGAATTAATTAGGGTTAACCAGGCACAAAATTGACTTGAAAATAATTCTCTATTGCTCTTTAGGGTCAGAGGAACCTTACATAAAATTTTGAAATCAATTGGACTTGATTAATCCCACCAAATGGATTGATTAAGCCTCATAAGCAAAATGGAACTTTAAAAATTCATAAGTCCAAAAATACTTTTCAAAATTCACAAAAATGGTTTTGGAGCTTCTCTGATATCAAAGGAGTTCAAGAAAATTAAAATTGGAATTTTCTAAAAAAGTTAATTTTTCACAATATTTTAATATTTTAATAATTAAAAAAATAATAAAAATCACAAAAATATTAAAAATCATAAAAATGTTACATTTTGCCTCCTAATCACTTAGGAACAAACTAAATATTTTTCCTAAGTCCCTAGGATAAGATATTGAATTTTAAAGGCTTAATGTAATTTTTAATATTAAAAAATGAATTTTCAACCTTATTCACTAAAATAATTCTAATAAATCAAAGAAAAATCAAAAAAATTATAAAATTAATTTCTTTGGACTCCTTGAGGTCAGAGAAATTAATGAAAATTATAAAATCTATTTTTCAATTTTTATTTTATTTTAAAATTAATTAATACTCTAAAACTTAAAATAATTATAATAAATAAAATACAATTCAAAAAATCACAAAAATTCGTCCAAGTTGTCCACTAGTTATTAGAAACATCCCATAATTTTCTTAAGGATAGAAACTTTACCTTGGTCTTGTTGTTAAATTTTCATTGAAAACCCCTATTTTCTACTAAAAATAATTATATAAATAAATTAAAGTCAGAAAAATCACATTTTCTCCTCTAATGTCTTAATTGACCTATGAGTGAGGTGACATAAAAATTTTAAATTCATTTGAGCTCAATTTAGTGAGTTATGAAATAAATAAGCCTAAAAGGGCTTAAAGGTAATTAAGAGTTTTAACCCTTAATTAAAAATTTAGGTTTAATCAAAATGGAGGGTATAATATTTGATTTTAACTTTCTATTGGATGATTGAAACTTAGGGAAATTAAAAGGGTAGAAACCCATTAAACACTTTGAAAATATCAAAATGAAACTCTAATTAATTAAATAAATTAAATTTTGGAAGGAATATATATTAATTTGGATTATTAAAATAAGGATATTATTGAGAGGATATTTATTCTTTAATTTAAAAATTCCTAAATAAGTCACCTCAATAATATTTAGTTCTTAATTAAAAATTAAAATAATAATCTAAATTAAATAAAATTAAAAGAAGATAACCCTTAAATGAATTAAAGCTTAAAATATTAAATGGTCCAAAAATTAAAAATCAAATTTAAAATCTTGGAATTAAATTAAATTAAATTAAATTAAGTCAAATCAAAGTTTAAATTAAATTAAATTAACACCTTAACAATTAAATTAAATTAAATTAAAAATATTGAAACTAAAATTAAATTAAATTAAATTAAATTAAATTAAATTAAATTAAATTAAAATTAAATTAAAATTAAATTAATCTAATTTAAATTAAATTAAATTAAATTAAATCAAATTAAATTAAATTAAATTAAATTTAAATCACTTAACAACAAACCTAAATGAAATCATTAAGAGTTAAATTAAAACATATCTATAATTTAATACCTCTTTCATCTAAGTAAATTTTAAAACATAAACATCGATACGAAATACTTAAGATAATTGAAAGTGTAAAGATTTAAATTAAATCTAAAATAATTTGAACACTATTCCAAACTTAAAATGATTAATTAAAACCCCATAATTAAATTAAAACACTTTAAATCATTAACTCAAACTTTAAATTAAGAATGATTAAAATTCTCAACAACGCGACTTGCCCTTAAAGGCTTTAATTATTATAACTCTTAAATAGAGTATTAAGTGAGATGTCACTTCACACATAAGATAATCAAATGTCCTAACTTCACTGAGCAAGAAACAAAACAAAATTAAAATCCTTTGATGATTAATTCATCAATACAATAAAATACATTTGGACTCAAAATAATCCCAGAAGTATTGAAAAGATGTTTAGGACTCGTCCTAAGCACTTCCACAATATGACGGGATGTTTTAGAAGAACAATTGAATTTAATTGTTCTTTGATGAAGAAAATCATCCTTAAATCAAACCAATAACCTAGACGTCATAAGAAATGACTAGCAATAGGATTAGTATTCTGGTAGAGAACCAAAACCCTTTCCCTTAGTTTTACCTAGGTATTTCTTGCAAAAATATGTTTAAATGCTCTAACATGTGTTTTAAGTGCAGCTTGGGATGTCGAGAAGACCCTCCAGGTACGCTTTTATTTTATTGTAATTTACTTCATTGCAATTTACTTACATGTATTGCGCTTTACTTTTTCTTGCATGATAAATAAGACTGTTGCATGAAAACCAAAATCTTTAGGATAGTCCCTGAACTGAAACCAAAACTAAATTAAAAGTCACCACAAGATAAAATTCACCGCCACAACATCCTAAAACAACTCAAAATTTAATCACAAACAGAACAACAAAACTATAATTACAACTAAATTAAAACGTCTCGTTGAATGATTGGGAATACCTCGGATGATGTAACCCACGTGTTGCTAACGAGATTTCTCATGGTCTAAATGAAAGTGTGGAACTCATTCAGTTGAGTTTAGCAAATTTATTTGGACTATGTGAATTCGATGAAAATAACGGTGCCGAGATGACGGAATCGTGGGATCTTAATCGGTTCTGTTTAAACAACTTTAAGATTTGTTTTAAATAAAATATTTAAAAACACTTGGATTTTAAGATTTTCTCTAAACTAAAACACTTCTCTCATCCCCTGATTTATGACTTCTAAAACTAAACCTCTGCAACAACAAGGAGCTCGGAGCATAGTGGGCAGCACGGCCATCGTCAACAGCAAAACTTGAATCTCCTTCAACAAAACTTTCTTAGAACTAAATAACAAAGCCATAGGACTTCGAGGTAGTTTTCCTAGTGCAACATAAATCCTCAACTCTTTGTTAGGCATTTGCATGATCATGTCATGTAAATTAAGCCCTAACCGGTCTTAGGACTCTGAGGTAGTCGTTCGGTACGATATAAACCCTCATATCTTTGAGGCTGTTTGTATGATTTTATCATACAAATATAAGTCCAAATTAATTAAAATTGGCAGGATTGAAACATTAAATAAATTTTCAAATTGAAACAAAACCATAGGATAGTTTGGGAAGTTGCCAAGATTCTTCTTGGATCCTCAGCTTCTCCTACTTCTCTTCCTTTGGACTCCTAAAATAAACTGTTCCAAATTTGAGCTAATCCCTATTGAAATTTCCAAAATCCAATCCTTTGAAAACCTTAAACATTAAAATTCTTGAGAGCAAAACCACTGATCATTATCGAGAGTTTTCTTAAATGATTCCCCTCATTTAAGATGTAATTAACTATAGGGGCTTGCCCTTATAGGGAACTTTAAGAACGCAGGTAATATAAACCCTGCTTAATTCTTTTATATTAAACAGGGGAACTTGTCGGCTTATAAAATTGGTTCGCAGACCAAACTGATGTAACAAATCTTCTAGTTTATTTAATCGAGCCCCATCATCAAGTAGTGTGTCTATTCTTCAGGATAAATACACAGCTTGTGATGTGGCGCTCATTTATATAAACTATTTGGGATGTGAGATCAGTTTGATTTCATATCTTAAAATTTTCAAATTTAAAATTATTTTCAAAATTAAATACTACTTTCTAAATTATATATATATATTTAAGTTAAAATTTCAAGCATAAAAATTCGCCGACAATTTCTGTTAGGCGACCCCTTTCTTCAAAAGTACAACACAAACCTAAAAAATATGCCGACAATACGCTATGAAAATCTGATGTTTAATCCCTTATTTCCTCGTCAATGCTTCAATCATAAGATTATTAAAATGACTTCACACATCAGTTATGATTAGTCTCGGCATTCCAAGTCCGGTAAAAATATCTTTGCTTAAAAAATTTACAACAATCTGAGAATCACATCAGGGTAAAAATACACCTTCAATCCATCTTGAAACATAATCTAAAACTAATAAAATATACATGTTTCCAGAAGATGGTACAAAAGGTCCCACAAAGTCTAATCCCCAGACAAAAAAAATTTCAACTTCTAAAGTAAAAAATTAGGGGCATTTCATTTTCTCCGAGAAATATTGCCTACTTTGTAACTTCTATCAAATGATTTAATATAAGTATTCACATCCCTAAATAATTTAGGCCAATAAAATCTAAATCGTAAGATTTTAAATGCAGTTTTATCCACTCTAAAATGTCTCACAAAGTCAGATATGTGACATTTCATAATAATTTCTTGCGTTTCTTCAGAAGGTACTCATCTTCGGATAATTTGATTCTTACAATTTTATATAAAAATAGGTCATCCAAGAAGTAATCTTTTGCATCATGAATAAACTTTTTTTGTGTTAGCGTGTTAATCAGTAGGCTAAAATGTTACTAACTAAATAGTAAACTATACCAGCATACTATGGAACAAGCCATTCAATAACTGCATATAATTGTTCATCAGAAAAATTTCATTTATGTCATCATAAAAATTACCATATTTTTCCTGCTCTAGCCTCGATAAATGATCAGTAATTTAATTATCAACACCCTTTTATGTACTATTTCAAAATCAAATTCTTACATACGAAGGACCCATCTAATTATCCTTGGTTTCTCATCCTTCTTCAGAATGATTGGTAAGCACAATACATTTTGGTCCAATAAGGTAAGGTCTAAATTTAGCAAATGTATATACTATAACCAATAGCTCCATTTCAGTAATGGTATAAGTAATTTGATCTTCATTAAGGGTGTTGGCATAGTATATAACTTTAGAAATTTTATTGTATTTTTATTCTAATACAACCCCAATAGCATAATCACTAGCATCTCACTTTAATTCAAATTGTTTCTTCTACTCAGGTGAAATAATAATAGGTGCAGCGATTAATTTTTTCCATTAATAAATTATAGACTTTAAGACATTACTCATTAGAATCAAAGTTAGTGTTTTCTTCTAAAAGATGACATAAGGGCTTGGCAGTTTTTGAAAAGTCTTTAGTATAACACATGTAGAGACCATCATGTCCTAGAAAACTTCTAATTTCTATTACAGTAGTAGGTGGTGGTATTTCAACATTAACTGATTCATTGTTTGATCAACTTCCATGCAATTTTAAAAAATCTTATGGCCTAACACAATACCTCTTTCTAACATTAATTGACATTCTTCTGAATTGAGAACTAGATTACTTTCTTCGTAGTGTTTTAGAACTATCCTTAGATGGCCTAAACATGAATCAAAGGAAGTTCCAAAAACTTAGAAATCATCCATGAAAACTTCAATTCCTTTCTCAATTAAGTCATTGAAAATGGACATCATGCATCATTGAAAAGTTACAGGTGTATTGCATAAACTAAAGGGCATTCTTTTAAAAGAAAAATTCTCATATGGATAAGTAAATTTAATTTTCTCTTGATCTTCAGAAGCTAAAGGTATTTGGTGGTATCCGGAATATCCATCCAAAAAGCAGAAATTACGGTGTCTAACTAATCTATCTAACATTTTGTCCAGAAAAGGTATAGGAAAGTGATCCTTCATAGTGGCTAGATTTAATATTCTATAATAATTACAGATTCACCACCCAGTGAATTATCTTTTTGGAATTAATTCATTTCGTTCATTCACAGCCATAGTCACTCACCCTTTCTTCGAAATGCATTGAATTGGACTAACCCAAGCATTATTAGAAATAGGATAAATAATTCCTGCATCTAACCACCTCAAAATTTTCTTTTTACAAAATCATTCATGATAACAATCTCCTTTGAGGATTAGCTCTAGGCTTATGATAATCTTCCATTAAAAATCTGTGCATATAGATTGAAGGGCTAATTCCATTAATATCAGCTAACTTCCATCCAAAGGGTTTCTTATAATTTCTTAACATATTCATTAATTTTTCTTCCTAATCTTTAGTTAAGTCTGAGGGTATTATAACTGGTAATGTTGATGGATTCCCTAGAAAGGCATGCCTTAAATGTTTAGGGGGAACCTTCATCTAAAATTCAAGAGATTTTTCAATAGATAGAAAAATAATTTTACTCTTCTCAGCAGCATATAGAATTTCAAATTTTTTCTAAAAATAATTTAAACCCTTAGTTTTTATCTCTATTATTTTTTCCTGAAAATCATTATCGTTATCATTGTCCAATTCTTATTGCTTTATTTTTGCTTTACAACTTTCTCTAAAATGGTCACCAATCACAAAATCAAGAGTCTCCATTATGTAACATTTATCATATTTTTTTTATATTTTTCGTAGTCTTTAACACATTAATAGCAACATCTTGGTCATTAACGCTCATGGTCAACTCTCATTTTTGGACATCTATCATAGCTCGTCCAATAGCCAGGAAAGGTCTTCCTAAAATGATATGTATTTCTTTATTTTAATCCATATCTAAAACAATGAAATCCATAAGAAAAATAAATGTATCTACCTTCACAAGTACATCTTCTATAACTGCCTTAGGATAAGTGATAGATCAATCAACAAACTATGGAGTTACACTAGTGGGATAAATCTCTCTTAAACAAACATTTAGAATATAGATAATGGCATGAGGTTAATACTTGCTCCTAAATCACATAAAGATTTTCACAAAATATTTGTCCAATAGACATGGAATAGTGAAGCTACCAGTATCATTATGTTGTTTAGGGATTATTTTGAATTATTGCACTACAATCTTCACTGAGTGCAACAGTCTCATGTTCTATAAACTTCCTCTTCTTACTTAATATCTCTCTAAAAAACTTCATATAATTAGGCATTCGTTATAGTGCTTCGATAGAAGGAAAGTTGATTGTTAACTTCTTAAATATCTCCAGAAACTTGGCAATTTTTTTATAAAGCCTCCACATTTTAAGTCTTTGAGGAATTGGTGGTGGTAGTCATTCTAAATTAATCTTTAGTGGAGAGGTAGGCTTTTCTACTTCTTTAGGAATATTTTCTTCTTGTTCGTTAGTTTCTTCCCTCTCAAATTTAATTTCTTTTTGCATTTCAACATTTAATTCCTTTCCACTCCTAAGTTGGACTGCTTTAACTTTCTTCTGATCTTTATTTTTTTCTTTAGGACTGGTTTCCACTTTACTAGGAAGCATTCCCTAAGGCATATTGCAAAGTTCGTTAGCAATATATCTCAATTTATTCTCCATATTTCTAATTGTAGCACCTAGATTTTGTAATTGATTTCCTATTTGTAACACCACTTATTCTATAAACAACTTATTCTCCTTAATTTGTGGGCTACTAAATCCTGAAGGATAAGTTGGTCTATAGTTAGTACAACTCTGGTTGTTCTAATTTCACAATGGTTTTGCTTGATTTTTTCCCCATTAAGGACTTTCACCACTAAAGTTGTTGTTATTCTAATTAAAGTTAGGGTGGTTTATCCAAACCGGATTGTAATAGTTAGAATATGGGTTATTGGGTCTGTTCTTAATTGTATTTAATATTTTTAATAGTTTGAGAATCGATCATCTATCCTAATGAATTTTCTTCAACCATATGAGGTGTCTAAGAAAAATTCTTTTAAATTTGGTCCATTTTCTTAGATAATACATTAACTTATGAGGCAACTATCCAAGTAGTTTCATTATCATAAATAATGGCTACTTTTTTAAAATAATGGCTACTTTTTAAAAATTTATCCTTTTAATGGGCCATAAATTGTTAGTAGCTATTTCTTCTATTTATTTGTAAGCTTCATTAAATAGTTTTAACATTAATGAACCTCTAATAGCAGCATCTATAATAGATTTAAGGGATCCTACTAACTGATTATAAAATTTTTGAATAATTAACCAGTCCGGGAAAATATGGTGTGGAAAATTTCTAAGGAGTTACTTGAATCTTTCCAAAGCTTCATATATTGAATCCCCTTCATACCTACTAAAATAAGTTATTTAATTTCTAAAGTTAGCAGTTTTTGAATGTGGAAAATACTTAGCCAAAATTTTTTTGCTAAATCCCCTCAAGTTCTAATAGTTCCAGGTGCTAAATAGTTAGCCCACATCATAGTTTTGTCCCTGAAGGAAAAAAAAAGTCTAAGTCTAACATCTTCGTTTGATACTCCATCATAATTAAATGTAGCACACAATTCTCTGTAATAAGCTAAATGTAAATTTGGATCCTCAGACGGTGTTCTCCCAAACTGATTATTTTCTACCATTTGTATAATAGCAGGTTTAAGTTCAAATGACTTAGTGGCCACAGCAGGGGTGTGTATACTTAAGTGAATTTCATCTGCTATAGGATTTGCAAAGTCCCTCAAAGGTCTTTGTATATTATGATGTTCATTTTCAAAAGTTTAATTATCAATGTTATTTTGTAACATCTTCACCATTTCTTGTCAATTGTGAAATCTTTCTTGTTTTCTAAATTTTCTTATCATTTTCTCTAAATAAGAATTTTAAGGCACTAAACCTTCAAATCTTGAACTTAGCATACGAAAGCAAGAATTTAACAAATAAAACCTAATTTTTAATTTTCAGTTTTCATAATTTTTTTTAAATTTTTTATTTTTTAAAATTTTTAATTTTATGTTCTTGAATGAAAATACTAAAAGGAGAATTAGAATACAATTTTCATAAAACAAGCCTACACTTCAAATAAAATTTTCTAAGTTGAAAAGTTTCGTTGCAATATTTCTTCAACGACGGTGACAAAAACATGACCAGACCCTCAATTATGTAGATTTTTATGTCTCAAAAGATTGCAAAAACTTGTCCTGAATTGTATTTTGCAGTTAGTTTGAACAAATAAAATATTTTAGAAAATAAAATATAAGCTTTCACAATAGGGGTACCATGCAAGTATATGTATCGTTTCAAGTAATCTAGAGTTTTCTTTGAAAACCCTAGTATCGATCCCACAAGGAAAGCTGTGACTTGTATAATGACATAAAAGACTTCTATTAAAACTACAAACACAACTTATAAGAGAAGAATGTCAAAGTATTTTAAAAAGAGTAAAACTAAATACATGCAAGATTTAATTCTAAGCACAATAATAACGCTGAAATTATAAACCAATTAACTTTAGAAAAGTATGAATTATATAAAAAGTATTCCCCTTACAATTAGTTCATAATCAGTGATGGAATAAAAAATTTTAATGGTTTCAATGTTGTGTTGTGACAAATAGGAACATAGCTGCTTCTTTACCCTATTCCAAGTGTATAAAGAACATTAACTAACCTAAAGTAACTTTCAGCTTGTGTGGTAGTGATGGGTAGATTCTAGTTTGCCACTTCTAGTTAACCCATTAAGCCCTCTCTATAGAACCTACCAGGGACTCTTAGTACCTTCTTACCAAATTGGTAAGGGATCTCGCCTGTCACCCTAGAAACAGAAATTCTACGCCCATAAAACTTATCCCTAGCTATTTGTAATCTCCTTATATTATGGTTCCCCTCCTTTATAAGGTTAGTGTAGTACTCACTAGTTGGCAGAAATCATAGTCCTCCCGGGTCATTTTCTTTCACAACAAATTTTAACATCATGAATGGCTAATTTTCAAAATAAATGAAGAATCTGTGAAAATACCATTACAAATTATGAAATAAAAGAAGTTTTAAACAAAGTAATTCCTCCAAATGATTACTTCTTATTACAAGGAGAAAAAAGGAAACAATTCATAACTCATGGGGATAACACAACAAAACATGATTTATAATAAAAGCCTCTTAACAATAAAAACTTAATTACAAACACAAGCACTTATGTGAGACTCCTCCCCAAGCAATTCCTGAAGTAACTTTCAAGATATCTCCAAAATCTTCTTACACAATTGAGAACTCTCCCCTCATACACAAACTAAACCCTACTAACTTACACACCTTTTAGAATCCCTTTTATTTATTTATTTATTTATTTTCGACCAGCCAATGGCCCCATTTCATGGAACTCTGAAAATAACTAAGAATAACTTCAAGCACCTCTTCAAAATTGATCTAAATTCATTGAATTAATGTGGAAACAATTTCTGGCACAATAGCACCATATTGGGGCGATATGAAGCCTATTTATGTTAAGGACTGACACTATGGCACCAAAAGCTGACACTATAGCACAAGATCTTATGGTGCCAATTTTTCCTCTATTTTGCCTCATTTTGCTCCATTCCCACTAAAGTTCCATTCCTTATACCTAAAACCAAAAAATGAAAAATACCTTCCATTAAAGTGCAATACCATATAAAATAGACATTAAATACATATAAAAATGTAGTTAATTTTTAGGCATGTCAATATGCAAGGTCATGTTTTTCGTATTTTCTTTTCCAAATTTATTTTTTTTAATTTTGATGTCTTAAGATCTATAATCTAAACAAAAAATACATTATTTAAGTGTAATATCATGATAAAGAAAATAAGTCACAGTGTATATAATACCAAAGATTACATAAATCTACATCAAATCAGAAAGTCAGCTATTTTTTTACAAATGGGAATAGAGATGAGTATTCACCTAGAACAACACTCATGTATAAACCATCTTCTGACATCTGATATGATCACTTACACCTTGATGAAGCAGTCGCATCATTTTAAGCCATGTGAGATATTGTTTGCGATTGTTGATACCTCAATAGAGCGATATTGGTTTTTAAAATTACTTTGCATGTTGCATGCACATTGCCTACTCCTTATTTAGGGCAAGTCATCTTTATTAGATGTGTAATCTATTATTAGTTGTGATACTTTAATTATGTTTTACAGATAGGATGAATAATACCAAAAAATTACATAAATCTACATCAAATCAGAAAGTCAGCTATTTTTTTACAAATGGGACTATAGATGAGTATTCACCTAGAACAACACTCATGTATAAACCTTCTTCTGACATCTGATATGATCACTTACACCTTGATGAAGCAGTCACATCATTTTAAGCCATGTGAGATATTGTTTGCGATTGTTGATACCTCAATAGAGCGATATTAGTATTCAAAATTGCTTTGCATGTTGCATGCACATTGCCTACTCCTTTTTCAGGGCAAGTCATCTTTATTGGATGTGTAATCTATTTTTAGTTGTGATACTTTAATTATGTTTTTCAGATAGGATGACTCAGCAAGCAATGTGAATTATTGCATTATGATCAGCACACATGTATTTGTGTTATGGTTCTAAGAGATCTTGTATGTGACACTTAGACTTTCTTTTTCCTTATGACATATTTCAAAGATATAAAAAAACAATAGTTAATATAATTAATCATGATGTCTTTAAATGTATTTCTAAATTAAGCATCCATAGCTTAGGTTATATATAAGGTCAATCTGTTAAATCTTTTATGTGTATAAAACTTTCATCTGTATATGCACATATTAGAATTCTTGAATCCTTTAGATGTGTTCAGAGACTATGACCCATGAAAAACATAGTCCATTATTAGTAAAACTTTTGAACATACTTATTTTTATATTTTGGAACAAATTTATTTTAAAAACTTGCTAGAATATGGTAGATTGTAGTTAGATTTTTCTTATATTTGGGTATTGCTCCTTGCTTTGGGGCTAGCAAAACATTTTAATTTGTTGCCTTTATGTGTTTATTTGGGTGAGATATGTGCACTGGTATATTATGGAAATCTTTTTGTAAGTAGCCATATCAAATAGGTAGGAGAAATAATGATTTGAGCTAACATATTTTATGTAGGTACTACTAAGCTCTTCTCTCGCTAGGCATAACTGGATACATAACATGTGAATAACTCATATTATTTACTGATCGAATCCTATTTCAAAATTTCATATCTAGTTGTTGCTCCATGGTTTGGGGCTAGAAAAACATTTTAATTTGCTGCTTTTATGTGTTAATTTGGGTGAGACATGTGCACTAGTATATTATGGAAATCTTTTTATAAGTAGCCATATCAAATAGGTAAAAGAAATAATGATTTGAGCTAACATATTTTATGTAGGTATTGCTAAGCTCTTCTCTCCCTAGGCATAACTGGATACATAACATGTGAATAACCCATACTAACCCCATTTTTACTGGTCAAATCCTATTTCAAAATTTCATATCTATTTGTTTAAAGTTCATAGAGGTGATTCTTTATTAAAAATAAGCTACGAACACATGTTCCTAAGCACTTGATGTGCTGAACAACTTAAGGAAGACTAGGAGCAATATGCTTGTGTCTCATACCATATATTTGAATTACTATTGATTTAGAGTTTTAGTATTAATCATCTATATGAGGTGCTTGATTGCCATTTTTTGTCTTTCTTGGATATGTTGTCAAAACTGCGGCACTCGAATTTTATGTATTGTTCATATGACTTATTTAATATATGATGTGTGTTAAATTCCTGCTTTTTTACACTTATGGTTTTTCTGGGTGCTTTTTGAATATAATAACAAGTCTTTCTAGGGTTAAAAATATATTTTTCTATAAAAAATTATTAATAAAAGATTAATATTAATCAAAATTTGGGATTAAGACATCACCAATTTAAGAATTAGCACTTAATTTCTTGCAAAGCCTTCAAATCAATTTTGAAATAGTTCAACATGCATGGTTATCACCCATAATCATTACAAGTCACAAGGAGAAGAGCTCCTGCTTTATCAACCTGGTTGACCAAACAAAAAGTTTTATTTTATTTCTTTATCTAGAACGACTAGGGAGTTAGATGTTTTCCGACCCAAATAGGATAAAAGAATTTTATGAGATTATCGGTTTTGTAACAAGACCTTTTTTATTCTTCTTTCTTCTAGAGCCTTTTTAGACACTTTCTTAGCAGGTATAAGTTCCACTTCTAAGAATTCTATTGACTTAGGTTCGTGGGGACATAGAATTGTTTTCCTTAACTTTAGAACTACTAGGATTACTTGGAATGAAAAACATATTGCTTACTAATAAGAGATCATTGGTCAGGTTGGGTTGACTACATTCACGACCAAGTAGACTTAGAATCTTAATAACTTGTGATGATGAATCTAGAGAGTTTCGACTCGTTTATCTTTATATATTTAGGAATTCCTTATCTTTTCATTGATAAATCTTTTTGAGTTCAATGAATCCTTTTGATATTTTGTTGTTGTCGTCTGATATACCTATAATATATAACCTTTTTTTACACATTTATGTACCTATTTTTTATAATATTACACTTTTATGGAAAGTAATTATATGTTTTTCTTTCAGGTGTAATTAAATGGACTAAATATGCCAAAAGGAGTGAAAAAAGATCTAATTTGGAGATAAAATTAAGAAGGGGTTAAATTTAACTGAGGTGCTTTAGCGCCTAGATCTGGCGCTTAAGCGCCAGTAGACATAGAAAGCTGCACCTAACTATCAGAGACCCCGCGCTTAAGCGCAGGGTAGTTACTTTGCAATTTTAAGGAATCTTGGTGAATTTTGAAAAGGTATTTGAGTCAATCTTTAGTTAAAACGTGGGTAACTTTTTAAGGGTGCCAAATTACATTCCAATTTCACTTGAAAGGTTGCATCTTTTGGGAAAATTCATTGAATATGGACACATTTTAAAGAAACACCAAGCACCTTTTAAGTAAAACTAAAAGGCTGTAATAGAGGAGAAGGATGTTGAATTAGTTTGTTTAGAGAGAGTAGTTGTAGTAAGAAGTTGTAGGATTATTACTTAGGGTTTCTTTACACTTATCCAATTCTTAGTGAAAGGGAAGGTGGGTAGAGATTTCTAAGTAAAAATCCATCACTTTAAAGAGATTTAAATCCTCTAGGGTTGGATGACCTATTTTAGGGAGTCTTGTAAGAGATATGAAGAGATTCAAAGGAACTTCATGAGTTTGGTTGACGAGAACTTGAGATAAGTTTTTATCTTTGTACTTCACTTGGTTTTAATTGAGAATTCTTGTTTTTCTAGATGATTTCTATTTTTAAAATTACTTGTGTTTTCTCCATAGATTCTTAGTAGTTTTCTTTATTTGTTTCCTTAAAATATAAAGTAATTAAGTGATGGATGGATGGCGTGGAAGTATTGATCTTTAATGTTAGAATAAGTTGTATTGATTTAATCCCTACACTTCGTTTACTTCTTGATTTAGGCAATTAAGATGTTGACATTTGTTAGTGAGAACATGTAAGATCCTTGTAAGTATTGTCTCAATCAACAATTGGTAGAAATCACATGAGATTGTACGGATGGGAAAGTAATTCATATAATTATTTGCAAATAAATATGATATATACTTTGATGGGTGTAGAATTAGAGGGCTTTAGGGTGATAGACTAAAGCCCCCTATATAGTTTTTTGTTTTATATTTTTATGTGAGAAGTTAGGCCCCAGATGGAGGGAAAGGAGGGAGCTCTAAAGTGGGAGCTAGTATCTTTCCTACCTAACCTGTCCTCAAAACTATTAAAACTTTAAACTAGTCAATGTTTTTTATAGCATCTCTAGTATGGGTAAAGAATAATATTGCTCCTATTTGGTACAACAAAATTTGCATACTTCCACAACATAACTCCTGTACTTATTACTTATTCATGATAAGGAAAAAAATATATTTATCTATACTTCTTTAATCTTAGAAAAATCTCGCTATAGTCAGTTAATTATCTACTTTATTTCATAATATTAGAAAATACCAAATAAAATCGCATTTTAAAGTTTTCTTTTATCTGAATCTATCTAAGTAAGTGTCTTTTTCTAAATAGATTTTGTGATTTAATTCAATATTAATATTTCTAAATATCCAAAAATTTCCCCGTGGGTTCGATATTTTAGGGCTTAATCATAAAATCCTACATTACTTGATAACGATACGTATACTTGCATATAACCTAAATTTAAATATAACTGTTGAATTCTTATTTACATCAGAATTAATTTTTGGTTTCATTGTAAAGAAGGAAATTTTCCTAAAAAGTTATAGAATATTAAATCATAAATATAATTTTAAATTATATTACCACTAGTATAAATATCTGCAATCGGGATCACGTTTTTGGCACTGTTGCCGGTGAAACTTTCTTTAATTGGATATGAATTGAAATGAAACATTAAAAGGAATTATTAGAAAAACAAAATTTCTATTTTTAGAAACTCTTATTTAAACTTTATTTGTTTTTGTGTGTTTTATTTTATTTTCATTGTTATGTTGTAATAGTTTATGCGTAGTTCAGGTTCTGAAGAACTAGTTGACTCGACCCGCAATTACGTAGTCAACTAACTTCCAAAAGATAGCAAAAAACTTGAACCAATTTATAAATAGTTGCTAGTGTGCAAAATCTTAAATGATATAAAAATTAAAAAATATTTTACACATTAGGGGTACTACACAAGTATACGTATCGTTTCAAGTAATATAGGGCTTTTTTTTAAAACCCGAGTATCGATCCCACATGGAAGTGTGGTAAGAAATTATTTAGTCTAATTCTATAAGGCCTTAATTTGGAATGTCAATTAAAATGGTTTTTCTAATAACTATTCCTAAATGAAAATTTAAAATAAAAAGATAACTTATCTGGATAAATTAGTTTAAAGAATTTTGAGATGTTAAAGGCTTCCTTTCTCTTGTAATTACCTAGATAATTTGTAGGACAGAAATGATTAGAATTAAATGTAGTAGTGACAAATAGGAGCATATATATTCTTTACCCTTTGGTCCAGCGTATAAAGAACATTGGCTAGTTTTAGAAGATTGGATCAGGATGTATTATTGGTAGTAAGGGACGAATTTCTAAGCTCTCACTTCTAGTTTCCCCCCAATGGGTGTTTATGGTCGGGCCTACTAGTGACCCGTCACCTCCATTTAAACCAAATTGATAGAATTTAGCCTGTCACTCTAAAAACATATTCAATTCAGTGCCCATTAAAGATTACCTCCCTTTTTATTTGCACTTCTCCTTTTAAAGAAATGTGATAAATACAACTTAAGAATTCTTAGCCCACGGTCAGATCTTAAGAATTCTTCACAGCTTTTAATGATACAAGATGGCAATTTGTAAAGTAAATAAAGATCCGATAAAGTATCATCACATTAATTTAACTAGAGAATATCTAAGCAAATCTTGATTCTTAAACATACATATATTTTGTTGCAAAATAAAATTAAATGAAAATAATGGCATAAAAAGTAAAAGATATGATAGAATTATGAAAAAAATTAAGTGCCAACAAGGAACATATGTCTTTACTATTCTATTAGTTTATGTAACAATCTGTCACTTAGAAGCATCTAATAGAAATAGATTATTAAACTATAATTCCTTAAAAGTTGTATTGCCGCCTAACTATATTACAAGTTAACCGGATAATGTGAGTGCACTCAAGTTGCGAGATCACTTACAACGAGTTTTAACATAACATATTGCCACTTAAGTTATGTAAATTAAGCGAACGAGATGTTACTCATCACATTAAAATGAAAATAATTCTATCCTAAAATAATTTTCCTACACATGTCACTACTTCATATTAAAGGAAAATAGTAAATAAAATTACTAATGAAGAATGGATAAAACACAACAGAAAACTTCATTTAAATCAAAGAAAGTCCACCGGAAAGTTTTTACAACAATTACAAGAAAAGGAAGAACACAATACTTAGCTTTTTCCCTCTGAAAGAAAGAAGAGAATCTCTCCACCAAAGTCTCCCACCGATTTGTGCGCCTCGAGTACATTCCTTACATAAAGCACTCAAAATCCCTCACCAATCTCTCCAAAAAATGTATAAATCTACATCTTTTACTCACACACACACTCACACACACCTTGTAGAAAAGGTACTCACAAACTTCTCCTAAAACACTCTCTAGACTCACCTTTTCTTTCTTCTCGTGAGAGGCTCCAAGCCCTTCTATTTATAAAGATGCCAAATCCCTCCAATATCCAAAAGACACACTCCTTCACTCCAAGAGACACATCTTTTTATTTAAAAATAACTTCAAGTGTCTAGATTCATTGCATGACTCATTTGGGGCGTGGAAGTTGTCAAGAAACTTCTAGAGCATCCTAGAATGGCCAAAAAACCGTCCAATAACTGTCGATAGTCACCTTTGGATGGGTTTTGGTGCCTAGGTGCTTGTTTTGGTGCCTAGGCACCGTTTTCTCATCGATACTGGGGCCTAGGCGCCACCCTGTGGGCATCATCACTATTTTGCTCCAATTGACTTCGTTTTAACTCTGTTTCGCCCCGTTTTAGTTGTGTTGCATTCCTAACATCTTCACCTACAAGATAAACATAAAAACAACCTTTCTTCAAAATGTAATTTCATTCAAAAATATGTAGGAAATGTAAAATAGATTAAGAATGTAAAGATAAATCAATATGTGCTGGGTCAGAATTTTTTTCTTTGCTCATTTTGGCTTCAAATTGCATTGTTTTTGCCTTATTTTTTCTAAAATCATATTTTTATACTTGAATACAAAAATATGAAAAATACCTTCCTTTAAAGTGTATATCATTAAAAATGTGCATAAAGTGAGCATAAAATCTACTCTAAATAAATAGGTAATTTTTAGGTAGAGCAATTCCCCCAAACTTAAACGTTACTTGTCTTCAAGTAACACTATATCATATAAAAGCAAACACACAAATCATGTGTATGAGTTTCTTTAGGAGTTTCTAAAATTTTGTTCTAGAAATGTAGTAGTCCAATTTAGAAAAAAATTTAGTAAATGAGACTAATTTAAAATTTAGAAATCTCCAAGATGAAAGAATATGAAAATATATATTGTTATCTAATTCATAAATACTTGTAGATTTTTCAAAATATAGGGGTTAGACATTTTATTTATTATACATAAAAATCTTTATTAAAAATAATTATACTAACTATATTATATTTTTAAGCTTAAGATTTTCTAAAATCTTATACTTTAAAAAGCTCAGGTGTGGAACAAATTTTAGATTAGGCCCTTTAATCCTAAAGCTTCTCCTTCCATTTTCACATACTATACTTTTCTTTTCTCTTTTTTTTATCTTTTTCTTTTCTCTTTTTCTTTTTATACTTTACATTTTTTCTCAGGCAAGGATTACTATATCTGGATAAGGTTTTATAAATTTTGAATTCCACCCTTCCTTTCCTGAAGCATAAGGTAGATATATATCTTTTACTTAGAAAATATAATAGCAGTTTTGAAAATTAATTTTCAATAAAAGAAATTTAAATATTGAAAACAAAAGTCTAATTCTTCTATTTTTCCAAAATACTACTTTTCGTACTATAGATAGTTACACATTATTTATCATTTTTTCACTAAGAAAATTTTAACTTAAAATTTTTCATCACCATTATAGATTTTAACTAAATTCTCTGACTCATTTCTATATTCAAATTTTTTTCCATAATATAACTTCATACACATAATTATTTTTCAATCAAAAATAAAATTTATTTATAGCATTTTTGAGAACAAATAAATTTTATGTTTTTGAAAATTATTTTTCATCCCCCCCAAACTTGAATTTTAAAATATTTTGTAATCAATTTCATATAATGTAGGAGGAAGAAAAATAAAATCTGAATTTACCGACAACTACAAATCCTATCAAATTCATATACATGCATAATTAGAATAGATGTCTACAAAAGAAAGTAAATCTTGCATAAAACACGCTTGAAATAATATTAATCTAAAAGGAAGTATACTAAATTTAAAATATATTTTTCTTCCTACCCCCAAAATTTATTTTTAACTTGTATAACATTCAATATAAAAAATGTACGCAGGAAGAAAAATAGTACAAAATTATATATATCACAAATGTCTATTAGAAACATCTACAAGCATTCACCAGGACATAACAATTTTCAATAGAAAGTAATTCTAAACAAAACATGCTTGAATAAAATTAAACTAAATAAAGGTCTAACAAGTAGGACAAAGATCTGCATGGGAATATATTTTTAAGTGTTCTTCAAATCTCTAAGTTTTGTTGTAACATAAAAATAAACAAACATGATAAATGAGGTCAATTCTTCCTTTAACTCATCGCATCTCACTACCTTACTTTGGATTTCTAACGGAATCACTACACTAATAAATTGGGTACTTTTAAATGATTTAATAGAGTCTAATTCCAAGGATACGATTATCTCATATATGTTGGCTCTCGAGCACCAACATCAGGCATAACCTTATCCCTTTAATTTAAGCACCTCTAACAGTTATAAAGATAGTATAAGACCATCCACATGTTACTCATTAAATAGGTTAATGACTTTTACTGAATGAAAACAAGGTCAGAGAAAAAAAAGTAATGGAAATTAAAATGGATCCATAAGAAGTTAATGAATCTCCTCCCACATGACACTTAAAATGATCAGATTAACTACAACAATCCAAACATCAATTAAACTAATCAATTCAAAATGACACATAAAGATCAATTCAATTTGCTAACAATCCAAGTAAATTAATCCACACTAAACCAAACACACTAAAACACTAACAAACATGACTTCAAGCATACTAAATCAAAGCACATGGATAACTATGGGTTGCCTCTCATAAAGTACTTGGCTTAACGTCGTCAGCCCGACAAAACTTCCTCCTGAATCATAATTCCATTTAATTAATCCTTGAGCAATTGCCCAATCTTTTCCATATCCAAGAATTCCTATGAAATCCTCAAATTTTATTTTTTCTTTCAGCTCTTCCATTTCAGATTGATTTAGATCATTATTCCCCACGTTTCTTCCTAGGTCCAATATTCTTCTAATAATTTGCATATTAAGTTCTTCTTTAAAATTCATAAGAAATGTATCTTTAAAAGATAGTTCCAGATCTCCCAAATTTTATATCGGATTCTCTCTAGGTGATTCATATTTTAGATCAAATTCTACTAGATTACTCTTCTGATTATGTTATCCTTGACTAGCATTATAATCCAAATATGAATATTCATTATATTTTTGATCCGCCATTTCTAACATAAATTCATGGAGTCTTTTCTAATTCATCATCCTCTTAAATTTTTTCCTTAATTCTGAGTCGTAAAATTCAAGGCTTGCAGCACCTAAACTATGCATAAAAATTTAAAGACGTAACTAATAGGACAGATCTCAAAAATATTTTTTTATTTTGGATTTTATTTTAAAATATAAACACAATAATTAAACACACGATATTATAATCCTATAAATTTCAAATCTAAGTCTTATAGCTTTAACTAAAATTCTCTTAAAAGTTCTTACCGAAGCTTCCCCGGCAACGACGCTGACCCGACCCGCAATTACGTAGAAGATTAAATTCCAAAAGATGGCCAAAAACTTGATCCAATTTATAAATAGCAGCTAGTGTGCAAAATTTTAAATGATATAAAAGTTAGAAAATATTTTACACACTAGGGGTACTACGCAAGTATACGTATCGTTTCAAGTAATATAGGGCTTTCTTTTAAAACCCCAGTATCAATCCCACAGAGAAGCGAGGTAAGAAATTCTTTAAGCTTATTCTAGTCTAATTCTATAAGGCCTTAATTTGGAATGTCAATTAAAATGGATTTTCTAATAACTATTATTAAATGAAAATTTAAAAGAAAAAAGTTAACTTATCTAGATAAATTGGTTTAAAGAATTTTGAGATTTTAAAGACTACCTTTCTCTTGCAATTACCTAGATAATGTGTAGGAAAGAAATGCTTAGAATTTAATGTATTAGTGACAAATAGGTGCATATATATTCTTTACCTTTTGGTCCAGCGTATAAAGAACATGGGCTAGTTTTAGAAGATTGGATCAGGATGTATTGTTAATAGTAAAAGACGAATTTCTAGGCTCTCACTTCTAGTTTCCCCCTAATGGGTGTCTATGGTCAAGCCTACTGGTGACCCGTCACTTCCTCTTAAACCAAATTGATAAAATTTAGCCTGTTACTCTAAAAATATATTCAATTCTGCACCCATTCAAGATTATCTCCCTATTTATTTGCACCTCTCCTTTTAGAGAAATGTGATACATACAAATTAAGAATTCTTAACCTACGGTCAGATCTTAAGAATTCTCGACAGTTTTTAACGATACAAGAGGCTAATTTGTAAAGTAAATGAAGATCTGGTAAAGTATCATCACATAATTTAATAAGAGAATATCTAAGCAAAACTTGATTCCTAAACATACATATATTTTGTTGCAAAATAAAAGTAGATAAAAATAATGGCATAAAAAGTAAATGTTTTGATAGAATTATGAAATAAATTAAGTGCCAACAAGGAACATATGTCTTTACTATTCTATTAGTTTATGCAACTATCTGTCACCAAGAAGCATCTAATAGAAATATATTATTAAATTATATTTCCTTAAAAGTTACACTACCGCCTAATTATATTACTAGTTAACCTGACAATGTGAGTGCACTCAAGTTGTGAGATCACTTACAACAAATTTTCACATAACCTATTGCCACTTAAGCTATATAAATTAAGTGAAGGAGATGTTACTCGTCACATTAAAATGAAAATAATTCTATCATAAAAATAATTTTCCTACACATGTCACTACTTCCTATTAAAAGAAAATAGTAAATTAAATTTCTAATGAAGCATGGATAAAACACAATAGAAAACTTCATTTAAATCAAAGAAAATCCACCGAAAAGTGTTCACAATAATTACAACAAAATGAAGAACACAATACTTAGCTTTTTCCCTCAGAAAAAAAGAAGACAATCTTTCCACCAAAGTCTCCCGTCGATCCATGCACTGCTCGTATATTCCTTACATAAAACTCTCAAAATCGCTCACCAATCTCTCTAAAAAATGTAGAAATCTACATCTTTTACTCACACATACACTCATACACGGGCCTTGTTGAAGAGATACTCCCAAACTTCTCCTAAAACACTCTCTAGACTCATCATTTCTTCCAACTCATGAGAGGCTCCAAGCCCTTCTATTTATAAAGAACCAAATCCCTCCATTTTCCAAAAGACACACCCCTTCGCTCCAAGAGACACTTCACTTCTTTTAAAAACCACTATGAGTGTCCAGATTCATTGCATGACTCATTTGGTGCGTGCAAGTTGTCAAAAAACTTTTAGAGCATCCTAGAATGGCCAAAAACCATCCAATAACTGTCCATAGCCGCCCCTAGATGGGTTCTGGTGCCTAGGCACTGTTTTCTCGTTGGTACTGGCGCCCAGACGCCGGTTCTGGTGCCTTAGGTGCCACCTTGTGCGCAGCTTCGCCATTTTGCTCTGTTTGGCTTTGTTTCAACTCTGTTTCGCTCTGTTTTAGTTGTGTTGCGTTCCTAACATATTCATCTAAAAAATAAACATAAAAATTATCTTACTTCAAATTGTAATTTCATTCAAAAACATATAAGAGATGTAAAATAGATTAAACATGTAAAGATAAATCAATATCCGCTGGGTCAGAATTTTCTTCTTTGCTCATTTTGGCTCCAAATTGCATTTTTTTTGCCTTATTTTCTCTATAATCATATTTTTATACTTGAAGACAAAAATATACAAAATATCTTCTTTTAAAGTGTATATCATTAAAAATGCGCATAAAGTGAGCATAAAATTTACACTAAAAAATAGGTAATTTTTAGGTGGATCACTAGTGTCTTACGATTCTGAATTAGAACGAACTATTAGTAAAATTAAAGAATTAAAATATAAAAAAATTAAAAAATTTCAAGAAATAGCAAATTAATGTAATCAAAATACTGAAATTCATCAAGATTTTAGACCTTCAAGAGATTATGCAAACCCTACAATGTATGAACTTTATGGTATTATTCAAAATCCTATTGTAACTGCTAATTCATTTAAACATAAACCTGTTATTATCCAAATGGTATTAAATAATCAGTTTAGGGGAGAACCAATTGAAGATCCAAATTTACATCTTTCTAATTTTCTATAATTGTGTGTTACATATAAATATGATGGTGTTTCTGATGATGCTTTTAGACTTTGGCTTTTTCCATTCTCATTTAGGAATAACGCTAAGATAAGGTTGAATTCATTAGCACTTGGATCAATCAGAACTTAGGGTGATATAACACAGTCCTTGCTAAATATTATCCACCATCAAATACTATGAAGCTTAGAAATGATATTACATCCTTTTGTCAGTATGAAGGGCAATCTATTTATGAAGCTTGGGAATGATTTAAAGAAGTCCAAAGAAAATGTCCACATCATACTATGCCAAATTGGTTAATTATTCAAACTTTTTATAATGAATTAGCTAGATCTCTTAGATCTATTATCAATGCCGCTGCTGGTGGTTCATTGATGTCAAAACCATTTTATGATGCTAATGCTTTAATCGAAAAAAATGGCTACTAATAATTTTTAATGACATTCTAAAATGGTACATCCTAAAAAGTTAACCAATATTTATGAATCTGAAGCTTTGCCAATGTTATCAAATCAAGTTGCTACAATTTCAAGAAAGAGACCAAATTGAAATAAATTTTTCTCAACCATTTCCAATGATTGAGGAGAATTCATTAGGACAAATGGTAGGTTCTTAAACATCAATAGATACTTTAAATTCTATAAATAATAAGTTAAATTACCCTTATTCGAACTACAATAACCGAGGTTGGAAAGAATATCCTAACATTAATTGAAATAAAAATCGGGGTGGTACTAATCAGTAAATGGGGGAACAACCAAGTAAACCCATTGAGAAACTGGAACAACAAGGAAATAGTATATATAGACCTAATAATTCTTTAGGTTTTAGTAATAATCCATAATTTAAGGATAATAAGTTGTTTATTGAGGAAGTGGTGTTGCAAATGGAAAATTAGTTACAAACTCAAGGAGCTGCAACTAGAATTATTGAGAATCAATTGGGACAAATTGAAAATTCTATAAGTAATAGAACCCAAAGAACACTTCCTAGTAACATAGAAGCAAATCCAAAAGATTCAACTTAGAAGTGGAAGAGTGTTAGAAGGTAGAGTTCAAAAAGACATTGAATTAGAGAGAGAAGAAATTGTTGAACCTAAAGAGGATGCTCCAAAAGATTTTAGCGACCTCTTTCTCCACTTAAAATTGATTTAGAAAAACCGTCACCACCTAAGCTTCATCAATAAAAGTTGGATAAACAACATTCAAATTTTCTAGAAATCTTTAAATAGCTTACAATTAATATTCCATTTGCTGAAACCTTAGAACAAATGCCAAGCTATGTAAAGCTTATGAAGGACATTTTTAACATAAAAAGGAATTTTAAAGATTATGATACAGTTGCAATTAGTGAGGAGTGCAGTGCTATAATTTAGAAAAAACTTTCTGAAAAGCTTAAAGATCCTGAAAGCTTCACAATTCCATGTGCGATTGGAGACAGATTTTTTGAGAAAGCTTTATGTGATTTGGGTGCAAGTATTAACCTTATTCCATTATCTAAATTTAAAAGACTGGGATTGGGAGAAATACCTGCTACAAGTGTAACTTTGTAATTTGTAGATAGTTCTATAGCATATCTATGGTAGTTGTTGAAGATGTTTTGATAAAATTGGATTAATTTATCTTTCGTGTTGATTTCATTGTGCTAGATATGGAGGAAGATAAAATGATACCTATCATCTTGCGGAGATCTTTCTTAGTTACAAGATGAGCAATGATAGAAGTGCAAAAAGGAGAATTAACTATGTGTGTTAATGATAAAACATTTACTTTTAATGTTTGAAAATCAATGAAATACCCTATCAATAGTAAAGATGATGAATGTTTCAGTATAGATTTGATGAGATAACTTAGTGAATGACATTTCCAAATAACTTTTAAAGAATATATTGAAAGGAAAGAATTGCAGCACGAGCAATAATAGGAAATAAAACATTTTAATGATTTTATTGAAGAAGATTCAAATTTTGTTCAAAAAAGTTTTGATGTTTTGGATATGAAGAAAAAAGAAAAATAATTTTTTCCATCAATAAAGAAACCTGCTAAACTTAAATTGAAGTTACTTCCAAAACATTTGATATATGCCTTTTTAAGAGATTCCTCAAGTTTGCCAGCTATAATTTCCTTAAACTGAACTTCAGAAGGAGAAGAGTGTTTATTTAAAACTTTGAAGAAATATAAGAAAGCCTTTGGATGGACAATTGCTGATATCAAATGAATCAGTCTTTCAATTTCTATGCATAAAATTTTGATGGAAGAAAACTGCAATCTCAGTGCTGATCCTGAAAGGAGATTAAATCTCATTATGAAAGAAATTGTTAAAAAAGAAATATTAAAGTGGTTAGATGTTGTGATAATCTATCCTATTTCAGATAGTGCATGGGTTAGTCGAATACACTGTGTTCCTAAAAAAGGAAGAGTGACTGTAACTATTAATGAACAGAATGAACTGATTCCAACAAGACAAGTTATAGGATGGCGAATATGCTTTGATTATAGAAAATTAAAGCTTGCCGCTAGGAAAGATCACTTCTTATTACCCTTTCTGGATCAAATACTGGATAAACTAACTGGGCATAGATACTTTTATTTTTGGGGTGGATATACTAGTTATAACCAAATACAATTTTCTCAGATGATCAAGAGAAGATAACGTTTATCAGTCCTTATGGTACATTTGATTTTAGAAGAATTCCATTTGGTTTATGTAATGCCCTTGCTAAATTTCAAATTTGTATGATGGCTATTTTCTGTGATTTAATTGAAAAAAGGAATTAAAGTTTTTATGGATGACTTTTTGGTATTTAGAACTTCATTTGAATCTTGTTTAGAACATTTATCACGAGTTCTTAGACGTTGTGAAGAAACAAATTTAGTTCTTAATTAAGAAAAGTGTCAGTTTATGGTTGTAGGAGGATTTGTTTTAGGACATCACATTTTAGAAAATGGTATGGAGGTAGATCCTACTAAAATTCAAGTGATTACTAATTTACCTTAGCCAAGAAATGTGAGGTAAACTAGAAGTTTTTAAGGACATGCTGGATTCTACAAGTGATATACGATAGACTTCTCCAAAATTACTAAGCCACTATGCCATTTACTAAAAAAAGATGTGATTTTAATTTTGATATGGATTGCCAAAAAGCTTTTGAACCTTTAAAAGAAAATTAATCACTGAACCAGTTATTATTTCACAATATTAGAAAAACCATGTGAATTAATGTGTGATGCAAGTGATTATGCTATTGGAGCTTTTTTGGGAAAAAAAATGATAAAATTTTTAAAGTAATTTACTATAATAGTAAAACTCTTAATGAAGCTCAACTTTATTATACCACAACTGATAAAGA
The DNA here is from genome assembly GCA_022702705.1 of Papilionanthe hookeriana x Papilionanthe teres. NCBI lineage: Eukaryota > Viridiplantae > Streptophyta > Magnoliopsida > Asparagales > Orchidaceae > Papilionanthe > Papilionanthe hookeriana x Papilionanthe teres. The sequence goes on along the minus strand of CM040428.1, from coordinate 105,126,503 downwards.
GTTATTAGCAATAGTATTCACCTTTGATAAATTCATATATATTTAATAGGAACTAAAATTGTGGTACATACAGATGATTATGATATTAAGTATTTAATGAAAAAAAAGCATGCAAAACCACGACTGATAAGATGGATTCTTCTTTTGCAAGAATTTGACATTGAAATAGTAGATTGAAAGGTAGCTGAAAACCAAATTGTTGATTATCTATCCATGCTTGAATCTGACAAATCGTCGTGTTCTAAAAAAGAAATTAATGAACTTTTCTAGATGAAATATTTTTTAATGTTAATGAATGGCGTCTTCCATTGTATGCAGACATTGTGAAATTTATTTTTAGTAACATTAAACATTATGGTCTAACACAACAACAAAAGTGGAAGTTTTTATTTGAAGCTAAGAGTTATTTTTAGGATGAATCATTTTTTTTTAAACAGGGGAAGGATCTAATTATTCGAAGATGTGTGCCTTTTGAAGAAATTTTTTAAATTATCAAAAAATGCCATGATTCTGATTTTGGGGGACATTTTGGTGTTGATAAAACAATATAAAAAATTTTATAATCTGGATTTTATTGGCCTACTAACTTTAAAGATGTTAATACTTATATTAAAAATTGTGATCATTGTCAACGTGTAGGCAATAAGAAGAAATGAGATACCCCTCAATTATATTTTGGATGTTGAAATATTTGAACTTTGGGAATTTGTTTTCATGGGACCATTTAAACCATCTTTCAGAAATATATATATATTTTTAGTAGTAGAAGATGCAACTAAATGGATAGAAACTATTATTTTACCTTGATGTGATGCTCAAAGTGTTGCAAAGTTTTTAAAAATGAATATATTTTGTAGATTTGGAATGTTGAGAGTGATCATAACTGATGTGGGAAGTCATTTCAAAAACTCTATAATAGAGAAATTATTAAAGAAATATAGTATCAATCATCAAATTTCCACTGCTTATCGTCCTCAGACAAACACTTTGGCTGAAGTTTCAAATCGAGAAATCAAAAGAATTTTGAAAAAATCTATAAATCCAACAAAAATGGATTGGTTAGTCAAATTTGATTATGCTTTGTGTGCTTATATGTCTGCATACAAAATTCCTATAGAAATGCCACCATTCAGATTAATATATGGGAAAGCTTGTCATTTACTTGTGGAACTTGAGCATAAAGCTTATTAGGTTATTAAGAAATTTAATTACAATTTGAATGATTCTGGTATGAAAAGATTATTATAATTCAATGAGCTGGAATAAATAAGGAATGAAACATTTGAGAATGCTAATATTTTTAAAGATAAGATGAAAAAGTGGCATGATCAGAAGATTCTTACCAAAAGTTTTGAGCCAGGGAAACAAGTTTTGTTTTATAATTCAAGATTGAGGTTATTTTAAGGCAAACTTAAGTCCATGTGGATAGGCCCATTTATTGTGATAAAAGTTTATCCTTATGGAGCTAAGGATATTAAAAATCCTAAAACCCTGAAAATTTTTCAAGTGAATAGTTATATACTAAAACCCTATTTCTTAGGGGATCAAACTAAATTGTCCGATGTTTTGATGTTGGGTCACCCAGAATAAATATTGGGTATGTAGGGCTGACAACATAAAACTATGCGCTCTGTGGGAGGCAACCCATAGTTATCGGTGGGTTTTTATTTTTATTGTTATATCATTGTGTTTTTTTTAGAGAATTGTGGTAGTATTTTGAATATGTTGTGATAATATTAAGACTTCATTTGATATCTTAGACGTGATAGAATGAGTATTTGGACGTTAAGCTGACCTATCCTAAAATGGGCACTAGCACTTAAGAGCTCAATTTTGGCGTGTAAGCGCCGAAGTTATAAAAAACATACTTAAATGATGTTCTAAATAAATTAATTGTGGGCATTTAGATATGAGAAGTGGGTATAGGTGCTTCTAAAGTCTATAAATAGCATGAAAATGAAGAGATTTTTTATCCCTCTCCAAATTCTCATTCTAAAGTCTAATTGAAGAGAGATTTTGAGTTATATGCAATGTTAAGTTAGCAAAGATGACTTCTTAAGAGAATGATTTGAAGAAGAAGGATGAGGACATCAAGAAAAAGTATTTAACTTTAAGTGCGTAAGAGTTATATAACGAATTCCCAGTCGTTATTATTGAAGGAATAGCGAAGAAGGTCGCAAAAGTTGAGGCCGATGTGGCTTCAATTAAGGGAAAGGTAAATTAAACTTACATACATTTAGTGCATATTGGATGGAAACTCAAGATGCAATTCAGTCATATATGTTATATTGAAGAAGTGGATAAGACAATGTATCTAAGGAAGAAGTGGATTGAAGAGGATTCTATTAGATTTTTTCATCATCGTCCTTTCTATTAAATCTATCTGTCAAATGGTTGAGAAGGAACAAATGAGGGCCAGGGATATGATCCACCTAATGGAGAATGGAATTGAGTTCGAGAGTCTCTGTTTGTTTGCTTGTTTTTTGTGTTTGTTTGTTTTTTGAGTTTAATGTAAGTTTGTCTTGTATTGTGATGAATTTAGATGTTATCTCATCCAAAATTTTCGTATTAGAGATTAGTTAGGTTAAGTGTGTTTCTAATTTTTAATTATGTTAATGTAGTATTTTGTTTGAACTTTTATTTCCATTGTTGTTTGGACTATTGTGATGTTGATTGTGGTTGTGATAGACATTGTTGTTGTGGTTTATTTTGATGTATAATTATGTTTTGTTGATTTGGTAGTAATTATGTGAACTTTTTTATTTTTAATGTACTTTATTGGTTTGTGTTGAACTTATTCCTACTACATTTGAAAGTTTAGAATGGAGCTAAATTTCATTTAAATTTTATGTTTAGGTTTCAATTTACTACCATAGATTTTCTTTCTGTCGTGGTTGTGATATTATGTGAGTTTGTGTGATTTTTTTTTATGTTAGCCTCCACTGCATATAAGTCTTTTGAATCTCATATATGTTAAAATCAAAATGAAATTTGATCATTTTCACTCCTGTTATTGAGAATTTTTGTACTTGTATACTTAGGATATGAAAATCCCTATAAGCATAATGATTTAATTTTTCATTCATGTCTATATATATGATATGCTAGAATGTTTAATCTTATTAAAAATTGAAGTTTAGAGGGGAAGAATAATCAATTTTTAAAACTTGAAATTTATTTATTCTCAAATATAATACAAATAAACTTGAGATTATATTTGAAAAATGATTGTGTGTATGAATTTATATTAGTGTAATAGAATTATTAATATAGAAATGAGAAAGAGAATTTAGTTAAAACTTTATAGCGATGAAGAAAATTTTAAAGTTAAAAGCTTTTCTTAGTGAAGAGATGTTTAATATGGTGTAACTATCATTAGAAAGAGATATTGTGTTTTAAAAAAGAAATAGGAGAATTAGAATTTTATTTTTAATACTTAAATTTCTTTTATGAAAAGTAATTTTCAAAACTATTATTATATTTGTATGTATAGGAGAATATCAAACCTTTGCTTTAGGAAAGGAAAACTTGAATTCAAAATCATAAAATGCCTATTCATAGATAGTAATACTTACTAGAAAACAAAAAGAGAGAAAAAAAGAGGGAAGAAATGAAAAAAATGTAAAATATGTAAAAGAATGGGAGAATAAGCTGGAGGATTAGTGCTTAATCAAAGATTGGTTCCACATCTGATCTTTTTAATGTATAAGAATTGAGACAATCTTAACCTTAAGGATATAATATAGTAAGTATAATTAATTTTAATGATTATTTTAAGTAATCAAGATAGAATGTCTAAATTCTATGTTTGGAAAATCTACAAATATTTCTGAATTAGATAAGAGCTCATATTTTCATACTTTTCACTTTAGAGATATTTCAAACTTTAAATTGTTCTTATTCACTAAAGTTTTTTTTTTCTAACTTGGAATACTACATTTTAAGAACATAATTTTAGAATTTTTTAAAGAAACACATTCACATAATTTATTTATATTGGTTTTGAAGAATTGTAGTGTCACTTGAGAACAAGTAACACTTTAAGTTTGGAGAAATTTGATATACCTATAATATATAACATTTCTTTACACATTTATGTACTTTTTTTAATTATATTGCACTTTAATGAAAGGTATTTGTGTATTTTTCTTTCAGGTACAATTAAATGGACTAAATATGTCAAAAGGAGTGAAAAAGTATCAAATTTGGAGCAAAAATGATGGATGTGTTAAATTGAACTAGGGTGTATAAGTGGCCAAATCTGGTGCTTAAGCGCGAGCAGACAAAGAAGGGTGTGCCTAAAGAGTAATGGTCTCGTGCTTAAGCGCAGAATAGTTACTTTGTAATTTCAAAGAATTTTGGCTAATTTTGAAAAGGTGTTTGAGGCAACATTTGGTACAAACGTGGGTAACTGATCAAGGGCGCCAAAAGACATTTAAGTTTAACTTGAAATGATGCATCTTTTAGGAAGATTCATTGAAAATGGACACATTTTGAGGAGACACCAAGGCACATTTTGAAAACATATAAAAGGTTGTAAGAGAGAAAGCGGGTTGAATTAGTGTGTTTAGAGAGAGTAGTTGTAGTAAGAAGTTGTAGGATTATTACTTACAGTTTCTTCACACTTATCTCATTCCTAGTGAAAGGGGAGGTGGGTAGATATTTCTAAATAAAAATTCATTGTTTTAGAAAGATTTAAACCCTCTAAGTTTGTCGACCAGTCCTAGGGACTCTTGTAAGAGAGAGGAAGAGATTTAAAGGAACTTCAAGTGTTTGTTGGAGAATAACTTGAGATAAGTTTTTATTTTGGACTTCATTTGATTTTAATTGAGACTTCTTGTGTTTTATACATAATTTCTAATTTTAAAATTACTTGTTGTGTTTTCTCCATGGATTCTGAAGAGTTTTTGTTATTTTTCCTTAAAATTAAAATTAATTAAGTGATGGATGGAGGCTGTGGAAGTATTGATCTTTAATATTGGATTAAGTTGTGTTGATTTAATCCTTGCACCTCATTTACTTCTTGATTTGGTCAATTAAGATGTTAAAATTTGTTGTGGGAACATGTAAGTTCTTTGTAGGTATTGTCTCAATCAATAATTGATAGAACTCTTATGAGATTATATGGATGAGAAAGTAATTTATATAAATTTGTGCAAATAAATATGAAAATAAACTTTGATGGGTGTAGAATTAGAGGACTTTAGGGTAACATACTAAAGCACCTAATTTGGTTATTGCTTTAGGTTTCGATGCGAGATGTTAGCCCCCAAGTGGAGGGAAAGGAGGGAACTCCAGTGTAAAAGCTATTATATTTCTTACCTAACCAGTCTTCAAAACTATTCAAACTTTAAACTAGTCAATCTTCCTTATAACATCTCTAGTAAGAACAAAAAATAATATTGCTCATATTTGGCACAAAATCATTTGTATACTTCTACAATAGAACTTCTGCACTTATTAATTATTCATGATAAGGAAAAATATATTCATATCTATACTTCTTCAATCTTACAAAAACTCGCTATTGTTAGTTAATTATTTACCTTCATAATATCAGAATACACAAGAAAGAATTGCAATTTTAAGTTTTATGTTATCTAAAATTGTATGAGTAAATGTCTTTTTTTAAATAGATTTTTTGATCAAATTCCTTATTAATATTTTTAAAACTCCAAAAATTTCCCCGTAGAGTCGATATTTTGGGACTTAATCAGAAAGTCTTATATTACTTGATAACGATACATATAATTGCGTAGAATTCCTAAATTTAAATATAACTATTGAATTATTATTTACATCAGAATCAAGCTTTTGGTGTCATTATAAAGAAGGAAATTTTATTAAAAAAATATAGAATATTAAATCATAAATATAATTATAAATAATGTTACCACAAGTATAAATATCTGCAATCGGGATCATCATCACATAGGCCTTGATTGTTAACAAATCACTGCCCATTTATAGTGATTCACCCTCCGCCCTTGGAGTTTGATATAGGCTTTGAAGGATAGCGTTAATCATATTTGAGATGAACATGTTATTTCGTAGGTCTTGTTTATAACCAGGTCCCTACCCCTTTTGGATGTAAGGGACTCACCCTCTGCTTTTATGCCCTATTGTAGGCTTTGGAACCATCAAGATGTTCCTATTGGAGATAATTATAACTCGTTGATACACATATTCACTAGTTATTACAGCGATGTAAGCATGATTTTTTTATCAAGATTATTTTTAGGTATCCCCAAGATAGAATTAAATAAAGAGACATATTTTTTTGGGAGTTGCTCTTGACCTTGGAACAAAATATAATTTTGATTCTTTAGTTATATGGCCTGCTTATGTAGAGGACTTCTTCATGGATATGCGTTTCAAGGCATCTTGATCTTATATCCATTTGGACATATAATTTTGACCTATCACACGATGAAAACATTATTAAGTTATCTATATTCTTTTTAACATGTTTGTCTAGGTTAGTTTTGTTTTCTTTAATTCTAATCCCTCATCTGCTTTGATTTGATGATCCAAGAAAGACCGCTACTTGGAAAAGGAGAATTAAGAGACAATAATCAAACATGTTGACAACGCCGAGTTTTATAATAAATCGAAGCAGGGAGTATAAACTAGCCGCGCCTACAGAAAAAGGGAAGGCGAAGAAAAAATATATGTGGGTTGCGGCATGCTTCTGTAATTTTAAACCTACTATAATGCCGAGAGTGTGGGGGAAGAATTCGGCGTGCGGAATGCAAGCGCTAATCGTGAGGCCCTAACTACGCGAGAGGGAGAGTGTGGCTTCCTTTAGAATGAAAGCAATAATTGTCTGACAAGATAGAGAAAGTGGATCGCTCAGCAAAAAGAATTTGGACTGAGGATAAATCACATGATCTAGGTCTCGGCGAGGTTAGCGAAAAAATAGACTACAACGGCGCTTTTAAATACATCACTTATAAGCGCTGCCATAAGGCGGTCTATAGTAGCACTAATAAAAGCACTGCTAGTTTACGATGTGATAGAAAAAGGTTTTGTTCGTCATGACACAAATGATGGGGTGAAATTATCAGAAAGAAAATTTAGATGGGTTTTTTCAGGGAATTTAAAATTTTTTGTGGAGGATTAACCCCTAGAGATTTCATAAACAATTTTTTGTAACAACTATGTTGGCAGTAATAAAAATTCCTGGTCCCTCTCTCTTTCTCTTCCTCTCTCTGTCTTGATTTTTTCCTCATCACACAATTCTTTTCTATGTGGTGCATACACGGCCATTTTATGGTCCGAAAATACTATTTAAGTTGAAATGTTTCGAATATCAAAATTTAATATTTAATTATAATTTAAACTTTCGTAATTATAACTCAAATTTATGGCTGTATTTTACATTTGGGTGATTCTAGTTAACTAAATGCCAATTTAATATAAGAGAAGTAATTCAATTAGCATTGCAAGAAACAAAAAAAGTAGATAATGATATCCTTAACATAATTTAGTTCTGTAGGATGAATTTGGAAATTGTTGAACTACCTTGTATAATCTGCAAAAAAATATATCGCACCCATCACAAATTAAAATTAAGAGGTTTATTCTGATCTCAAATTTTATTCAAGAATGGGATGGTAATCTCACGGGTTATCTTAAATAAACCATTTATATCTTTCTTATTAAGAAAACACAACTTTATAAAACAAAATTTCTACCAACATTAAAGGTTTTCCAAATACAAATTTTATTAAATTTTGGCATGAATGCATTCAAAGCAAATTGTTGACATTATGGCGGCGACATTATGGGAGGCAATAGGCCGTATTATTGTTGTATAGGCATGGTACAAGCTTATCTTCTTTTTAATTACTTTGTACTAGAAGTCATTGCCGGGCATTTAAATTTATAGACAAATTTCTTAGATATTTACGAATTTTGTATTTAATTTGTAAACATGCATACTTACACGCACGACACAAATTTAAAACAGCAAGAGTTATGGAGTACAGTTCTTTCATCCACGGCGTTTTTAATGCAAAACCAAAAGAGTTATCTTTTTTTTTAATATTAAATTAGTCGTATGATGTGTAGTTGGGATATAGAATTTCTTATGGGCATTGAAAGTCTTCATTCCTATCCTTGGATACTGCAGATCAGGTTATTATTTTTGCATTTTTGATAGGATATGATGGTTAGTTGGGAGAAATAATTTTTGTAATAACAATACTGATGCTTTCTTGTGGTACAAATTATATTCTAGATTTTGTAATATGAATATTTAATTATTTAATTCAAAAAAAATATATTAAATTTATTTTAATCTAAATTCATCGTAGATATAATATAAGATTGATATATCAATCAAAAATCTTTTTAATAAACATAAATTTTGATGCAATTCCCGAGTTAACAAAAATTTTAAAATAATACCAGATCATTGTTTTGCTATTTTCAAAAAACATATAGTAAATTGAATGTTTAAATTAGATGAACTTAATTCCACTGAACGCAATTCAATTAGAGTTCAAATTAGTTCTAATGAAGAACTTGAATTATAATTGGAAATTTCATTTTGTTATCTAAAGATCTAAATGATCTATTAATGTGATATGCTTTTAGTCCACGAGCAGCTAGACAAGAAGAACCAAATGAGCCTAAGATCATTTAATTATGTGATCGTTTAGCGCTTTAATTTTGAACGAATTAGCTATGGCTGAGGAAATTGATAAAGATTGTCCAACGGAGTGTTCTAATATTTATGCTAAATTTATTAACATGTCACTCCCAAAATCCTATGATAAGGATCTATCTTTTAAAATGAAAAGGAATGAAGCTAACGGTTAAGACCATAGACTTAAAGAAAGTTTGAAGTCAATGATCACTAATAATCATCACCGAACACAACTACTGATTGTTATAGCTCAAATATAGTCACATAACTGATGTAGCACGATTATTTTTATAAGATATTTTTGTCTTAAAAATATAAAATGATTAATGTTTATATTTATCCACCAATATTGTATTAACAAAAAACAAGCAAAGGTTTAAATTTATGTAACTCCAATTTCACCAACTAGAGAGAATAGAAGAACTACGTCACTTCAAAGACGGCATTTAACTCTGTTTGGGCAAGGCTCCATGATATACCTAAAATATATAATATTTTTATGCACATTTTTATATCTATTTTTGATGATATTGCACTTTAATGGAAGATGTTTGTATGTTTTTCTTTCAGGTACACTTAAATAGACCAAAAATGTCAAAATGAGTGAAAAAAGATCAAATTCGGAGCAAAAATGAAAAAGATGTTTGAATGAACTCGGGCGCCTAAGCGCTCAAATCTGGTGCCTAAGCGCTAGCCAATAGAGAGGGTTGCGCCTAAGCGTCAGTGACCCTGCGCTTAAACACCACACAGTTACTTCGTAATTTTAAAGATTTTTGGCAAATTTTGAAGAGGTTTTTGAGGCATTTTTTGGTATAAACGAGGGTAACTAATCAAGGAAGCTAAAATACATTCAAATTTCACTTGATAGGATGCATCTCTTGGGTAGATTCATTGAATATGGACACATTTTGAAGAGACACCAAGACACTTTTTGGAGAAAATATAAAAGAATAACTTAAAGTTTGTAAAAAGGGAGGGTGCGTTGAGTTCTTTTAGATAGAGGAAAGTTAGAGTTTGTAGAGAGTAGTTTAAGTAAGAATTTGTAGGATTCTTACTTAGGGTTTCTTCACACTTTTCTCCTTCTTAGTGACAGAGAGGGTGAGTAGGGATTCCTATATAAATATCTATTTTGTAGAGAGATTTTAACCCTCTTGGGTTGGGCGACTAGTCCAAGGGAGGCTTGTAAGAGAAATAAAGAGATTCAAATGAACTTCAACAGTTTGGTGGAGATGAACTTTAGATAAGTTTGTATCTTTGTACTTCATTTGGTTTTAATTGAGCCGTATTATGTTTTCTACATGGTTTCTATTTTTAAAAATATTTGTGGATGTGTTTTCTCCATGAATTCTAAGTATTCTTCTTTACTTTTTTTCCTTAAAATGAAAAGTAATTAAGTGTTGGATGAAAGTTGTGCAAGTTTTTGATTATTAATGTTCGAAGAAGTTGTGTTGATTTAATCCTTACACTTCATTTACTTCTTGATCTGGCCAATTATGATGTTAATATTTTTTTTTTTGAGAGCAAGTAAGATCCTAGTAAGTATTGTCTCACTCAACAATAGGTAGGAATCACATGGGATTGTTTGGATGAAGAAGTATTCGAATAATCTTGTACAAATAAATAAGAAAATATAATTTGATGGGTGTAGAATTAGAGACTTTAGGGTGATAGACTAAAGCCACTAATTGGTTTATTCTTTTGGTTTTGATGTGAGAGTTAGCCCCCCTTCTTTCTTCACAACAACACACAATTCTCTCTTTAGATGAGTAAGGAAGAGGAAATCTCTCACTTTCCCTATTCTCTCACACTCCTTAAAGATAAAACACAAAACCTAACTTCCTACACAAAATGAAAAGAAACACTCTCTCTAAAATCTCAACTCTTCTCTTCCTCTCTTCCCCCCCCTCAAACTTGGCTCCAAAAGTGCTTAAATTTGGCCAAAACTGAATTCCCAAGAGTTTCCTCAAGAAACCCTTCAAAATTACGCCAAATACATTGAATCTAGTCTGAATTCAGGATAGGGAGCTGTCGGGTGCTAGTAGGAGCACCGTTCGGCGCATTATTCTGCCAAAACATTGTAACTCTCTATAAACTGGCACTGTCTGGCATTGGTGACAGCGTCGTTTGGTGCTCGTGCAATAAAATGCACTTTTGTCTTATTTCGCTCCAAATTTGCTCCTTTTCACTTTCTTTTACTCTAAAGGCCTAAAATCATTGTACCTGCATGAAATAATGAAAAATATCTTTCTTTAAAATGCAATATCATCAAAAACGGCTATGAAATGGACAGTAAAAAGTTATCAAATTTTTAGTGGATCAAGATCTCCAAAACTTAACTATTACTTGTCCTCAAGTAAATTTAGTTAATACATAAAATAATGATCCACTGCAATGATCTTTCTCTCTAGAATATGATAATTTTGATTTAGATAAGTGCAATAGTAAAATTTTCAGAAAGATCTTTGAATAAATCAAGTAAATTCTGCAGGTGTAAGACTATCTAGTAATCATGTCCAAGAGTTCTAGCCTTCGATTCATTTCAAAAATGACTGTAGATTGTTTTATTAATGCACTTAAAAGGATCACAAGAAAAGCGGTTTATAAGAACACTACTAGTAAAGATGTTAATCCATACATATAAGTTCAGGAAAGTAGTTAAGTTCTTCCCTTTAGGTAGGTCCAAGTGAAGCCAATTTTTGATTAGGCATCTTCTCAAGCTTCTCCTCACTTCTCTTTTATTTTATTTTCTTTTGCCTTTTGGTTTTCTTTTCTTTTCTTTTCTTTTCTTTTCTTTTCAGTGAGGATAAATGTGTCTGAATAACCTTTAATGATTTTGAAATTCACCATTTTCACCCTAAATTTGAAACTTACCACATTCCTTTACCATATAGGCATTTCTTTAGCTTATTAATGATTCATCATAGAGTCTCAATCCTTTCCTATCACATAACATTTTAAGATTCTTAATATTTCAAACATACAGATTTTCTTACTTTGAATAGTTGACTATAGTCCTATTCTCTTATACCAAGTATCTTACCCTACAAAATTACGTTTCATTATCAAATACTTTCATTCAACTTTATAAAATACTTAAATAAAATAAAAATATACTTATCTAAAATTTATTTCTATTACAGGAAATCATGTTACTACTTTTGAAAATAATTTTAAATAAGAACAATTAACAGTTAATTCTTTTCCTCCCCCAAAATTTGATTTTTGAATATAATTAACTTGGAAGAAAGAAAAGATATAAATATATAACTCGTATCTCAATATGTTGGGCTTTTCATACTTTTGAGTTTAAGCAGGTATTTCTTCATAAAGTAGAATAGTAGGTGATGCGGTGACTTTATATACTTAAAAATGCAGGCCTTTATGAATTTAGATTTATATGTTTATAATGGTTTAATAAAGTCACACTTTCAACACAAGTATACGTATCGTATCAAGTAATACAGGGCTCTAATGGAGTCCTGGTTATCGATCCCACAGGGAGGTGAATGTTCTTTAAATCAAATAATATAGCACTAAAATCCAATACCAAATGTAACAAATGCTTAAGTGTACTACAACTAGTTAATGCAAAGTTCAATAATAAAATTACTACAATTACTTCTACGTACTAAATTCTTAACTAACACACGCACTAACTTATGTGATTTATAAGATACTTCTTATTTGAAAAACTGTCTTTCTTCCTGCATAAAGATCATGATGTGTGGATGATGAAGATGTTAATTATTTGTATTGTGTCAAATAGGAGCATATTTGCTTCTTTACCCTTAAAAGAGTACCCCCTCTTCTAAGCATATAAAGAACATTGCCAAATCTTAAGTTTAGTCACTAAGTCTAAGGCTAGGCTGGGAGGATACCGGCTCTCACTACTGAGCTCCCATTCACCCTTCCCCTGAAGGCTAACCATAGGCTTTAGTTACAAATCTTAAGACCAAAAGGGGGATCCCATTATGTCACCATGAAATATCCAATTTTAAGTCCATCAAAACTCATTTCCCTATTTATTTGCACTTAATCACCATGAACTACGCAATTCATTCACGGACATTAAATGATTTCTTCATTCTTGTTGTAGAATATTCAATTCCTTTGGAATTAATATTCCTCAACATGTTTTAACAATTCAATTGGTCGGATTGAAAAGTAAATTAAATTTTAAATGAAAGAAACATCACAACTTTATAATACTTTAAGGGCACATCAATTTCACATCATCACATCATCACTACTTCATGCAAGAAGAAAGGCAAGGGAAACTACTCACAATTCATGGAGAAGATATAAAAACACATGGATTTTATATATAAAAGAAGAGTCATACAAACCACAAATGTAAATACAACTTATCTCTTTCTCTTCCCCAACCAAATTCTTCAAAGTCCCCTTGATTCCATTTCTCTTCCTTGCAACACTAGATTTCTCCCTTTGGAGCAAAGTTGAAGAAGCAATCTCTCAATTTACTCCCTCTTCTCCCCTCTCTAGAGAAAAATCTCTCTTAAAATCACAAACCCTAACTTACTCTTACACTTTCCTCACACTCTCTACAGAAATTCTCTTCTCTTCCTCCTCTCTGTTTTTGTCTTGGACACTTAATTTAATGTTAGGAACGAATTCCACAAGAGTTTCTTCAAGCACCTCTTCAAAAATCTGCCTAAACTTTTGAATTCGAAGTGAATCGACATAGGGCGCCGGCGGCGCCAGAACTATTTTCCTCCAAATTGCTCCATTTTGATCCAAATTCATTCCTTTTTGCATCTTTTTGCTCCAATCACCTATAATCATCATACCTGCAACAAATCATGAAAAATACCTTCCTTTAAAGTGCAATATCACCAAAAATAGGTAAAGACAAATAACTAAAAGAGTATATATTTTTGGTGCATCAAAATCTCCCAAACTTAAACTATTACTTGTCCTAAAGTAATCCTTTTACTACATAAAATATAACTCTAGGAAATGTATTTTTCAATTCTAAGAGACTAAAATTTTCATCCGAAAGAATATAGTGGTTATATTTTTAGAAAAAAAATTTAGCAACTCAGGTCAACATTACAAGTATAAGAATATTCAGTATTTAAGTCTAGGAATTCTAGTCTTCTATTTATTTCAAGATGAACTATAATTTGTTACATTAAGAGTACTTTAAAAGACTATGTGAAAAAGGAGTTCATGTAAACTTTATTAAAATGTAGGCTAGTACTTTAAATATAAATTCAGAAATGAAATCAAGCTCTCCCTTTAAAGTGATTCAAGTGAAGCCAATTTTTGATTAGGCATCTCCTCAAGCTTCTCCTCATAAATATTTTTCTTTTCTTTTCTTTTTCTTTTTTTTCTGAGGATTACTATATCTGGATAGCCTTTAATGATTTTAAACTTCACTCTCCTCATTGAAAAGTCCAAACTTAAGTCACCTCTTTACTTTATAGTTAAATACAAGCTTTATTATTCATCATAAAGTTACAATCTCTTCTTAACACACAATAATTTAAATCCCTTAACATTTCAAAAATACAGTTTTCTATACTTTAAATAGTTGACTATAATCAAATCCTTTCATACCAAATATGTTACTTCTATAAAATTAACCTTTATCACTAAAAAAATTTTCATCCTTTCCTTCCATAATATTCAACTGAAATGAAAAGTTTTAGTTATCTTATAATGAAGTTCAACTGCAAAAAGTTATGTTATTAATTTTTGAAATTATAATAGTTGAGAACAAATAAAATTTTAGCATTTCTCTACCCTCCCCCAAACTTACATTTTTCAATGAATTTGAAATTGTTATGAGTAAAAGAAAACTAACATTTCTGTGCTGGGATCTTGAAATCTTCATAATCTATCTGGTATTAATCAAAATTTACAGCTAAGAAGCTTGAAACAATTAGTAGCACTGATATAATAATTTAAATATTTGCATGGGTAAAGAGAAATTAACATTAAACAACTAAATATCCAACAGAACACTATAACATGTAGCAAACTATCACACTACATAACATTACAACTAACAGTTCAACATGAAAAGTGAATGACATTACATCACACAATACAACACAGGATTACACATCACATAAAAAGTAAGTATCCACTACATCACATCAATACATCACAACAGACTAAAAACAACAGAAATAAAACAAACAAACTATCTACCGAGCCGCATCACCGGGATCGGCGAGCGGGGTCATCGAGCGGGGTCAGAAGGTCCAGGCCTGTACGGTGTATAACTAAGACAAGTAGGAAATGTCACATCGGACTCCCCTCTCATAAATCTGACCTGAGCATCATAATAAGTCATATCAAACTCAACTCTTCTCTGTAAATAGTCTTCTTTCACATCACTCCGGGCCTCAAATACATCCATCCTATGATGCATCCTATCCATACTATCATTCTGCAATCTCAACTGCTGCATGATATCAGATAGTGTCGTGGGCTCAGAAGTAGATGGAACATCATAGCTCGTAGTAGGAATATCAGTACTCCTACTCTCTTCTCTTGGACACACATGAGCTTCATAAGTAAGGATAATGGTCTTTGTAATCAGCCTCAAAGGTATTGCCACTTCCTTAGAACTACTATACTCCACTCCTGACTGAACACAAAGTGCATGAATCTGGGCAGGATGTCCTAATCCACCAGTGGTTTCTCCTTTGCCAATAAAGTGAATGCTCTTAAAAATAATGGCTCCAATATTAATCTTCTTCATATTCTGGATACAATAATTCAACATAGCGCGTTCCCTAGTAACTTCACTGTGATGATAAGAAGGTAATAGTCTTGCAGAAATGAAATAATGCCACACTTTAGAAGCAACAATCAAATGAAAAGCAGGGTAGTTAATCATCGGTCTCTGATTCATCTTCCACTCCCCTCTTCCATCAGTCAGATACGTGATTACATTCATCAAATTCCCCTCACTAGTATCAAAATTTTCAAATTCGCAAATAAAAGGTTCCCCAATTTGATAAAATGCATTGATACGTTGTGGGGTGAGCTCAACTAGTTTTCCTCGAACTAGCACATATTCGGTCTCAGACCAGAGCACGTTAGCATAAAATTCTCGTACTCCTCCCAAAACAACATTAGCAGAAAAGTAACATAAACGCTCCCAATTCCACTCAGAAATCAACAGTTCCACAGATCCCCCATGGATTCTCAAACGCTCGATCCTGAATACACTTCTTGTTTTGTAACTGAGAGTTGAAGCGAAACTGAGCTTTAATATAACAAATCTTTCATCGTCCCACTCAAATTTTCTCTTCCCTTTACTCAATCTAGGAGCCATGTGGATTTCTAAATATTGCAAAAATTTACCAATAAATCTCAAATCCACAATATATTAACTCCAAACTTTAATCTAAATAAGTAAGAACAATTTCTACCATATGAATCTTACTTTTTCTCAAAAATCTCCAAAAGTATCATCCAATCAATGTGAGAGTTTCACAAGGTGAAAATCCATAAATTTTAGCTTAAAGTAATGCTCTTACCAAGAGAAGTGCAGATCCGACTTCAGAAATCCTTGAAATCCTTTCTATTCCGAGATCTAACAAGCCCTAAAGCTTAAAACCTCGAATATGGAGGTAGGAGACGAAGGAAATGGCGAAAAAAATGGGTCCCAGGCGGTTTTCACGAATTTTTAAGGGTTTCAGGCCTTTTTCGGTATTCGGGCGCCGGCGGCGCCCGATAGGGCGCCAGCGACGCTCTATTCAAAATATTAGCCAGGCTCTCTAGATTTGGGCACCGGCGGCGCCAGTCCAAAATTCTATTGGGTTCAAAAATTTTAGTCGCAAATTAAATCGTTTCAACCTCTGCATTTTTATTTAGCACATCAATAAGCATCTATTTCATCTCATAACACATTAAACAACATCACATCACAAACAACACATCACATCACAAACAACACATCACATCACTTTTATATATAAAATCCATGATACACGATTACGCACATAGGTTCATCAAACTAAATGCAACATTCCTTAGATACTTAGTGTTGCAAGTACACTATGATATGCAAACACTAAGTCCTAAGTTCAAACAAGAAATCAAATCAAAGTCTAAGCACACCTAATAAAGCAAAGCAAAACAAACAACATAGTAATCAAAGCAAAC
The DNA here is from genome assembly GCA_022702705.1 of Papilionanthe hookeriana x Papilionanthe teres. Taxonomy (NCBI): domain Eukaryota; kingdom Viridiplantae; phylum Streptophyta; class Magnoliopsida; order Asparagales; family Orchidaceae; genus Papilionanthe; species Papilionanthe hookeriana x Papilionanthe teres. Next base: position 105,109,705 of record CM040428.1, on the reverse strand, counting down.
ACTTAAACATAATAAAGCAGCATATAGAATCCACTAATTACTCCTCATCAGTCTAAGAAGTCTCATCCTCTCTAATGTCTCTCATTGATTGACGAAGAATGAACTGATTGTAGAAGGGACGATATGGGAATTCCTCAGATGAATCTTCAGCCACTACAACATTCTTCTTCAATAGATTAATCAGACCCAACTCAATTCGACCAGTATGATCAAATTGCTCTTTCATCCTTCAATCAATGTGATCAAATAAATTAGAAATATTATTAATAGCATTAATAACATTTTGTACCTCATTTTCCAACTTATTTGTCTTCTTCGATATCATCCTCGAACTTTCGAATAGTAAAGTTTGAATAGGTTGTGAACTCTCGATGGGTCGATCGGCAAGCAAATCCATGTCTCCTTCATCACACTGTTCTGTAGTCATAAATATCATTAGGATCAATAGGTCTCCAGGATAGAAGAACTTTCTCCCAACTTTCATATGGCACCTGTGATTGACTACATAACAGAAATATGGTGGACGGGTGTCCAAGCCCATATTTAGATCCATGCACAATCAATCCCAGAACAGATTTGATAATGATTGATCCAATATCCACTGGCCTTTCAGTTTGTAAACAGAAATTTATAATAGCACATTCCTTCGTCACCTTACTTATCTTCATAGTAGGAAATAATTTTGCCAAAATAAAGTAATGCCACTGCTTTGATACCGGATTCAAGGTTGAAGAAGGGAAACTGACATATCCATTATCCCTTACTTCCCATTCTTCATTCTCATCCGTCAAATAACGATAGATTTCATTCATATCGTTGCTCGTAGCATTGAAATTTGTGTAATGACAAATAAGTACATTTTCTATCATGAAGAGATCATTAATCCTTGTAGGAGTTAATGGTACATACCTTCCTCGCACAAAACACAACCTTGGTTGATCCCATGGAGATTTGCATAAAATTCCTTCACGACCGGAACAACCACTGCGGCGGTAATGTAGCATAACACTTCCCAACGTCTTTGCTTCACTTTCTCTTCAACTCTTGTCGATGGACTCTCCAAACATCGATTCAGAAAGCCTCTTTCCTTTATAATCCTTCTTTTCATCATCACTTAATGGAATAGACACTGCGCCTCAAACTAATGATCTTTCGCCGGTTGTAGATGCGAGATCTAGGGAGTTCAACGGAGTGGGAATCCATGCGATGAGAATTGGGAAAGGTAGTTTTCGTTCTTCTGGTGGTTATGAGTTTAAAATGGAGTTTTGGGGTGTTTTAAGGAAGAAGATCCCGCTCAAACCGCCAAAATCTATATTTTAAAATTTTAAAACCGTCACCCAGAATTTGGGCGCCGGAGGCGCTCGATAGGGCGCCTGCGGCGCTCAAACTAGAAATTCGGCTGGTATAAAATAATAAGGCGCCGGCGGCTCCAGTGAAAAAAATATTCACCGAACTTCGTTTGGCTCGAAATACTTCTTTTTCTCAATACAATCCAATATATTTTTACTTTTTAACTTATATAGGGGTAATTAGGATTCTTAAATATAAAACTAAAAGCAAAAACAACTCTAAGCAAGAAAATACAACACACAAACAAACATATGGGTTGCCTCCCATAAAGCGCTTTGTTTAACGTCGTCAACCCGACAAACCATTCAGTTAATCAGGATGACTTAACAATAAAACCTCTTTGAAATCAGGGGAAAACCCTTAAAAGTACGGTTTTAAATGATGCCCATTAACCTTGAAAATATTTCCAGTTTTAGAACCTCGATATCAACAACTCCGAAAGACTGAACATTCACTATAGTAAAAGGTCCTATTCATCTGGACTTAAGCTTCCCAGGAAATAATTTTAATCTCGTGTTGTATAATAAAACCCTTTGTCTAGGTTTAAATTTTTTTTCCTATATCTTCAAATCATGCCACAATTTCTTTTTCTTTTTATAAATTCTATCATTATGATATGATTTATTTCTGATTTCTTCCAACTCATTCAATTGCATAAATCATTTCTCTCCCGTATTTTTCAAATTAAAATTCATCTCCTTAATCACCAAATATGCTTTATGCTCCAATTCAACTCACAAATGGCAAGTTTTTCCAAATACTAATCTATAAGGAGACATTCCAATAGGAGTCTTAAAAGCTGTCCTATAATCCCATAAAGCGGTATATAATCTAGCAGACCAATCTTATTTATGAATATTCACTGTTTTCTATAATATTCTTTTAATTTCTCTATTAGATACTTCTGCTCAACCACTAGTCTTGGGATGATAAGCAGTAGAGATCCTATGAATAATGTTATACTTTTAAATAAATCTCTTAATTTGATTATTTCTGAAATGGGATCCACGATCAGTTATAATTACTCCCGGCATTCCATATCTTGTAAGTATATTTTTCTTTAAAAATTTAGAAACACTTCGAGCATCAAATCTTGGTAAAGCAACAGCTTCAATCCATTTCAAAACATAATCTACAACGACCAATATATATAAATTTCCAAATGAAGGTGTAAATGGTTCCATAAAATCTAATCCCCATACATCAAAGATTTCAACTTCCAAATTATAATTCAGAGGAATTTCATCTCTTCTAGAAATATTACCTACTCTTTGACATCGATCAAAAAATTTAACATATTTATAAACATCACGAAAAAGAGTTGGCCAATAAAATCCAGATTGTAAAATCTTATAAGCCGTTTTATCAACAATAAAATGACCACCAAATTCAGAATCATGACATCTCTGAATGATTGGGTTAATTTCTTCATGTGGTACACATCTTCTAATAATCATATCCTTACACTGTTTATATAAATAGGGCTCATCCCAAAAATAAAATTTAGCATCGTATTTAAATGTTTTTGTTGTTGCCTTGTTAAATCCGATGATATAATATCACTAATAATATAATTCACAATATCAGCATACTAAGGCAAATTCTTTTCCATAAGAATATACAAATATTCATCAGGAAAAGTTTATGTAACTTCCTTCTCAAATTCAGACTATTTATCATATTCTATTCTTGACAAATGATCAACAATTTGATTATCAGATCCTTTCTTATCAACTATTTCAAAATCAAATTATTGCAAAAGGAGTATCCATCTAATCAATCTAGGTTTAGCATCCTTCTTTTGCATTAGATACTTGATAGCTGAGTGATCGGTATGCACTATACTTTTAGTCCCAATTAAATAAGGTCTAAACTTATCAAAAGCAAATACTATAGCTAATAATTCCCTTTTAGTAGTGGTATAATTAATTTGAGCATCATTAAGAGTTCTACTAGCATAGTAAATAACTTTGAAAGTTTTATCATATCTTTGCCCCAACGCAACTCCAATAGCATAATCACTAGCATCACACATCAATTCAAAGGGTTTCTCCTAATCAGGTAAACCAATTATAGGAGCAGTGATTAATTTTTATTTAAGTAATTCAAATGAACACAAACATTCTTCATTGAAATTAAACTTCCTATCATTTTCTAGAAGTTGGCACAAGGGTTTAGTAATTTTAGAAAAATCTTTAATATAACGCCTGTAAAATCCAGCATGTCCTAAGAAACTCTGCACCTCTCTCACAGTAGTGGGTGGTGGTAATCTCTCAATTACTCAAATTTTAGCAGGATCAACCGCCATACCAAATTCAGAAATTTTATGCCCATGCACTATTTATCCTGCAACCATAAATTGACACTTTTCCCAAATCAGAACTAAACTTGTTTTTTCGTAGAGTTGCAAAACTTTTACCAAGTTTTCTAAAAAAATATCAAATGAAGTTCCAAACACAGAAAAATCATTCATGAAAACTTCTATTCTATTATCTATCATACTACTGAAGATAGACATCATACATCTTTGAAAAGTTACAGGTGCGTTACACAATCCAAAAGGAATTTTTCGAAAAGCAAATGTTCCATAGGGGCTAGTAAACGTCGTCTTTTCTTGATCCTCAGGAGCAATAGGTATTTGATGATAACCAGTATATCCATCCAAAAAGTAATAGTACTTGTGTCCAGCAAGTCTATCTAACATTTGATCTAGAAAAGGAAGAGGAAAGTGGTCTTTTCGGGTGGCAGCATTAAGTTTTCTATCATCAATACAAATTCGCCATCCATTAACTTATCTAGTAGGTAAACTTTCATTCTTTTCATCCACTTCCACAGTCACTCCACCTTTCTTCAGTACATAATGAATTGCACTTACCCAAGAACTATCCGAAATAGGATAAATAATTCCAGCATCTAGCCATTTTAAAATTTCCTTCTTAACTACTTCTTTCATTATAGGATTTAATCTCCTTTGTGGATCAATTTTAGGTTTATGTTCTTCATTTAATAAAATTCTATGCAAATAGATCGAAGGACTGATTACTTTGATATACGCAAAGTCCATCCAAAAGCTTTTTTGTATCTTTTTAAGATTTCAAATAATTTTTGTTCTTGATATTCAGTTAACTCCGAAGATACAATAACTGGTAGGGTAGATGATTCTCCTAAGAACATTTACTTTAAATGCTTAGGGAGAATTTTCATCTCAAATTCAGGAGGTTTATTAATAGATGAAATTAGACTTTTATCTCCACCTTCCATGGTATCTAACACTTCAAATTTCTCCTGAATATACTCTAATTACTTATTCTTCTCATTATCTAAATATGTTTCATTTTTAATTTCATCTTCAATTATATCCTCATACTCCATATTATTTTCAAAAATCTCTTTAAAATAATCATTTCTCAAATATTCGCAGACTTCCATCCTAAAACATTCATTATCTTTTGCAACTGAGGGATACTTCTTAGATTTCAAAATATTAAAGGTCACCTCTTGATCATTAACTCTCATAGTTAATTCCCCTTTTTGAACATCATTTTTCGCTCTTCCAGTAGCTAGGAATGGTCTTCCTAAAATAATTAGAATATCTTTATCTTCCTCCATATCAAGCACAATAAAATCCACAGGAAAGATAAATTTATCCACTTTCACTAACACATCTTCTACCACTCCCTTAGGATAAGTAATAGAACGATCAACTTGAAGAGTTACAGATGTAGGAGAAATTTCTCCAATTCCTATTCTTTTGAAAGTTGATAAAGGCATAAGGTTAATACTAGCTCCCAGATCACATAAGGCTCATCCAAAAAATTTTCACCTATAGCACATGGGATAGTGAAACTACCAGGATCTTTAAGTTTTTCAAAAATCTTTTTCTGAATTATTGCACTACACTCTCCGCTAAGTGCAACATTCTCATGATCCGTGAACTTTCTCTTTTTTTTAAGAATATGCTTCATAAATTTCACATAATCACGCATCTGTTCTAATGCTTCAACAAAAGGTATATTTATTGTTAACTTCTTAAGGATTTCCAAAAATTTTCCAAATCTATTATCCCTATTTTTCTGCTTCAATCTTTGAGAAAATGGAGGAGGTGGTTTTTCAACAGTAATCTTCTTAGGTTCAAGAGGATATTTTAGATCTAGATAAATCTTATTTGAATCTTTTTCAATATTCACCTTCTCCTTCTCTTCTTTAACTTCTTTCTGCACTGTAGTTTCTAATTCTTTTCCACTCCTTAATTGAATAGCCTTATGTTGCTCCTTATTTTGATCTTTTGGATTGATCTCCACATTACTAGGAAGCGTTCCTGAAGGTTTATTATTAAGCGCAGTGAAAATATGTCCCAATTGATTTTCAATATTTTTTATCGCAACACCTTTAATTTGTAATTGATTACCAATATTCTAAATCATTTCATCTGTAGACAACTTCTTATCCTTAAACTGTGGGTTATTATTAAATCCAAGAGGATAAGATGGTCTAAAGTTAGTATTTCCTTCGTTGTTTGAATTTTCAAATGGGTTTATAGAATTGTGTTCCCATTGTGGGTTCACATTAGCATTACTATTATTCCAATTAAAACTTGGGTGATTTTTCCAACCAGAGTTATAATAATTCGAATAAGGGTTATTAGGTCTAATAATTGCGTTTAAAGTTTCATAAGGTGTTTGAGATTCCGTTATTTGCCCAAATGAATTTTCCTCTAACACTGGGGGTGGTTGAGAATAATTCATTCCATATTGATCTATTTTTTTAGAAAGTGCTGCTATTTGAGAAATTATCATAGTCATCACATCAGAATCATGAACACTAGCTACTCTCTTAGGATTTACCCGTTCAGAGGGCCATTGAAAATTATTAGTAGCCATCTCTTGAATTAATGAATATGCTTCATCAAAAGGTTTTGACATTAACAATCCACCAGCAGTAGCATCAATAATTGAAATTAATGATCCCACTAATCCGTTATAAAATGTTTGAATTATTAACCAATTTGGTAAAGCATGATGTGGACACTTCCTAAGAAGATCTTTAAACCTCTCCTAAGCTTCATATATTGACTCTCCTTCAAACTGACCAAAAGATGTGATATAATTTCTTAATTTAGCAGTTTTTGATGGAGGGAAATATTTTGAAAGAAACTTTTGAGAAAATTCTCCCGAAGTTCGAATAGATCTAGGTGCTAACGAGTTTAGCCACACCTTAGCTTTATCCCTTAAGGAAAAAGGAAAAAGTCTAAGTCTGACAGCATCATTCGACAATTCTTCATACTTAAAAGTAGCACATGATTCTAAAAAACTAGTGAGATGTAAATTTGGGTCTTCATTAGGTGTTCCTCCGAATTGATTATTTTGTACCCTTTAGATAATAGTAGGTTTAAGTTCAAATGAATTAGCATCAACATCAGAATTTTGAATAGTTACCTGAATTTCATCTGCAGTTGTGTTAGCATAATCTCTTAAGGGTCTTGGCAAATTTCCAACATTAATATTCTGATTCTCTTGATTATTCGCCATTTCATAGTAATTTTCAGTTTGTTTTTGTGGTTTTCTAATTTTCTAATAGTATGCTCTAACTCAAAATCGTAAGGTATCAAACCTACAGATCCACTACTATGCATGTAAAATCACACTACTAAGTAAATAAGCACACAAATATACTACAAAGTAATGGTTTTCAGATACTACAGTATAAATAGATAAGTACCATTTATCTACCTCCCCGGCAACGGAGCTAAAACCTTGATGCGGCGACTTTATATACTTAATAATGCAGGACTTTATGAATTTAGATTTATATGTTTATAATGGTTTAATAAAGTCACACTTTCAACGCAAGTATACGTATCGTATCAAGTAATACGGAGGCTCTAATGGAGTCACGGTTATCAATCCCACGAGGGAGGTGAACGTTCTTTAAATCAGATAATATAACACTAAAATCCAATACCAAATGTAACAATTGCTTAAGTGTACTAAAGCTAGTTAATGCAAATTTCAATAATAAAATTACTACAATTACTTCTACGTACTAAACTCATAACTAACACACGCACTAACTTATGTGATTTATAAGATACTTCTTATTTGAAAAAGTGTCTTTCTACCTGCATAAAGATCATGCTATGTGGATGATGAAGAATGTTAATTATCTGTATTGTGCCAAATAGGAGCATATTTGCTTCTTTACCCTTAAAAGAGTACCCCCTCTTCTAAGCATGTAAAGAACATTGCCATATCTTAAGTTCAGTTACTAAATCTAAGCCTACGCTGGGAGGATATCAGCTCTCACTACGAAGCTCCCACTCAACCTCACCCAAAGGCTAACCATAGGATTTAGTTACCAATCTTAAGACCAAATTGGGGATCCCATTCTGTCACCATGAAATCTCCAATTTGAAGTCCATCAAAACTCATTTCCCTATTTATTTGCACTTAATCCCCATGAACCACGCAATTCATTCACGAACATTAAATGATTTCCTCATCCTTGTAGTAGAATATTCAATTCTTTTGGAATTAATAATCCTCAACATGTTTTAACAATTCAATTGGCCGGATTGAAAAGTAAAATAAGTTCTAAATGAAAGAAACATCACAACTTTATAATACTTTAAGAGCACATCAATTCCACATCATCACATCATCACTACTTCATGCAAGAAGAAAGGCAAGGGAAACTACTCACAATTCATGGAGAAGATATAAAAACACATGGATTTTATATATAAAAGAAGAGTCATACAAACCACAAAAGTAAACACAACTTATCTCTTTCTCTTCCCCAACCAAATTCTTCAAAGTCCCCTTGATTCATTTTCTCTTCCTTACAACACTATATTTCTCCCATTAGAGCAAAGATGAAGAAGTAATCTCTCACTTTACTCCCTCTTCTCCCCTCTTTAGAGAAAAATCTCTCTTAAAATCACAAACCCTAACTCACTCTTACACTTTCCTCACACTCTCTACAGCAATTCTCTTCTCTTCCTCCTCTTTATTTTCATCTTGGACACTTGATTTAATGTTAGGAACGAATTCCCCAAGAGTTTCTTCAAGCACCACTTCAAAAATCTGCGAAAACTTTTGAATTCGATGTGAACCGACATAGGGCGCCAACGGCGCCCGATAGTGGCACCGGCGGCGCCCTATCGTGCCAGTAAATTTGAACTCTCTGGAATAGGACGCGGGCTGCGCCCATTCAGGCGCCGGCGGTGCCAGAACTGTTTTCCTCCAAATTGTTTCATTTTGCTCCAAATTCGTTCCTTTTTGCATCTTTTCGCTCCAATCACCTATAATCATCATAACTAAGACAAATCATGAAAAATACCTTCCTTTAAAGTGTAATATCACCAAAAATAGGTAAAATATATAGCTAAAAGTGTATATATTTTTGGTGCATCAGTAGGCCTGAAATATTTAGATGCATTTCAATACACAAATATGGTTTAGAAATTTCTAAAGAAGAAGTTAAAAAAAATAATATAAACAGTGCACATAACATTAATATCCAACCGTTACTATCGCAAATTAAACAAGTAAACCAAACATATAAAAACTCTACTATCATATCACATACATCACAAATCAACAATAAAGTCTACTACGAGTACATCCAAATACACATATAACATCTTAGATATAAATCATAAGGAGTCTCAGCTACATCACAAATAAAAAACACAAATACATAACAAATTTTAATGAAAAATAAAAAAAAATACACAAACTACCAATCTTCATCTGCAGGAGCTCCACCATCATGAGGTTCTTCAGGCTAGTATGAAGTATACTCAGGGTAAGTATGAAATACAGCACTAGTGTTTCCCCTGAAAAATCTTATCTCTGCGTCATGACAAGCTATCTCATATTCTCTCCACCACAGTTGATAATCATCATTACTCTTATTCCTTACTTCTAGTCCCTCTACTCTGGTGTTTAACTTTTCCAATTGAACCATAACATCATGAAAAGTAGTCTACCTAGATGTAGATGGTCTATCATGACTATAAGAAGGCTCATAAGCTTTCTTACTCCATTTCTATCCTACATGGGCTTCATAAGTTTACATATTTAGTTTAGTATTGGGCTTCAGGGGATGGACTACCTCATCATTATCTTCAATTACTACTCCTGATTGAATGCACAAGGCATGAATCAGGCTAGGGTGTCCTAGTCCACCTGTAGTCTCTCCTTTTGAGCTCATTAAAATAATTTTATGAACAATAGCCCCAATATTTATATTCTTCATGTTCTGAATACAGTAATTTAGAATAGCTCTATCTACAGTAACCTCGCTATAATGGTTGGTAGGCAAAAGTCTTACAGAAATGAAATAGTGTCATCTTTTGATATAGGATTTAGAGTAGAAAGCGGGAAGTTAACTTTTATTCTTTGTTTAACCTTCCACTCCCCTTTTCTGTAAGTTAAAAAGTTCATAATCATATCTAATGCTTCATTTGTAATAGGAAAATTTTTGTATTTACAGGAAAAAGGCGCTCTTAACTGATAAAATGCATTAATGGGAGCATGGGTAAATGTCGGCATATTTTTAGGTCGTGTGTTGTATTTTTAAAAAGGGGTCGCCAAACAGAAGTTGTCGGCGAATTTTTATATTTTTAAATTTAATTTATATATATATATATATAATTTAGAAAGTAGTATTTGATTTTTAAAATAAATTTAAATTTGAAAATTTTAAGATATGAAATCAAACCGATCTCACATCCCGAATAGTTTATATGAACGAGCACCACACCACAAACCGTGTATCTATCCCGAAGAACGGACACACTTGCTTGATGATGGGGCTCGATTAAATAAACTAGAAGATTTGTGACATCCGTTTGGTCCGCGAACCAATTTTATAAGCCGACGAGTTCCCTCGCTTAATACAAATGAATTAAGCGAGAGGTTATATTACACGGGTTCTTAAAGTTCCCTATAAAGGCAAGCCCTATAGTTAATTACATCTTAAATGACGGGAATCATTTAAGAAAACTCTAGTTAATGACCAGTGGTTTTGCTTTCAAGAATTTCAAAGTTTAAGGTTTTCAAAGGATTGAGTTTTGGAGATTTCAATATTGAATGAATCAAATTTGGAACAGTTAATTTCAGGAGTTCAAAGGAATAAAAGTAGGAGAAGCTGAGGATCCAAGAAGAATCTTGGCAACTTCCCAAACTATCCTATTGTTTGGCTTCAATTTGGGAATTTATTTAATATTGCAATCCTGCCAATTTTAGTTAATTAGGACTTATATTCGTATGACATGATCACACAAATAGTCTCGAAGATGTGAGGGTTTATGTCGTACCAAATGACTACCTCGGAATCCTAAGACCAGTTAGGGCTTAATTTGCATAACATGATTATACAAATGCCTAACGAAAAGTTGAGGATTTATGTTGCATTAGGCAAACTACCTCGAAATCCTATGGCTTTGTTATTTAATTCTAAGAAAAGGTTTTGTTGAAGTAGATTCCAGTTTTGCTGATGACGATGGGCGTGCTGACCACCATGCTCCGAGGTCCTTGTTGTTACAGAGGTTTAATTTTAGAAGTCATAAATCAGGAGATGAGAGAAGTGTTTTGGTTTAGAGAAAATCTTAAAATCCAAGTGTTCTGACTATTTTAATTAAACAAATCTTAAAGTTTGTTAAACAGAACTGATTAAGATCCTACAGTTCCATCATCCCGGCACCGTTATTTTCATTAAATTGACTTAGTCCAGATGAATTTGCTAAACTCAACAGAATGAGTTCCACACTTTCATTTAGACTGTGGGAAATCCCGTTAGCAACACGTGGGTTACATCATCCGAGGTATTCCCGATCATTCAACGAGACGTTTTAATTTAGTTATAACTGTAGTTTTGTTGTTCTATTTGTGATTAAATTTTGAGTTATTTTATATTTTGAATGTTGTGGCGGTGAACTTTATCTTACAATGACTTTTAATTTTGTTTTTGTTTCAGTTTAGGGACTATCCTAAAGGTTTTGGTTTTCATGCAACAGTTTTGTTTATCATGCAATAAAAAGTAAAGTACGGTGCAATGTAAGTAAATTGCAATAAAGTAAATTGCAATTAAATAAAAGTGTACCTGTAAGGTCTTCCCGTCATCCCAAGATGCACTTAAAACACATGTTAAGGCATTTAAATATTTTGCAAGAGATACCTGGGTAAAGCTAAGGGAAGGGTTTTGGTTGTCTACCAAATTCCTAATCCTATTGCTAGTCATCTCCTATGACATCTAGGTTGTTTTGTTTTGATTTAAGGATGATTTTCTTCATCAAAGAACAATTAAATTCAATTGTTCTTCTAAAACATCCCGTCATATTGAGGAAGTGCTTAGGACGAGTCCTAAACATCTTTTCAATACTTCTGGGATTATTTTGAGTCCAAATGAATTTTTATTGTACGGATGAATTAATCATCCAAGAATTTGTATTTTTGTTTTGTTTCTTGCTCAGTGAACTAGGACATTTGAATATCCTATAAGTGAAGTAACACTTCACTTGATACTTCATTTAAGAGTTATAATAATAAGAGCTTTAAAAGGGCAAATCAACTTATTAAGTATTTTAATGATTTAAACTTAATGATTTAGTTTTAATTTTGACTTAATTATAAAAAATTAGTTTAAGTTTGGAATAGTGTTTAAGTCCTTTATGTTTTAAGTTTACTCTAAGTGTTTGGTTTAACTCTTAATGATTTCATTTAGGTGTGTTGTTAAATGATTTTAATTCAATTTAATTTAAGTTTAATTTAATTTAATTTAATTTAATTTAGTTTAGTTTAATTTAATTAAATTAAATTTAATTTGATTTAATTTAATTTAATTTAATTTAAATTTTTAATTTAATTTAATTTTAATCGAACTTAATTTGATTTAATTTATTTTGATTTAATTTTAATTTTTGTTTATCTTAATATATTAAATATGATTTAATTTAATTGTTAAGGTGTTAACTTGATTTAGATTTAGATTTAATTTAATCTCAACATCATAAATTTAATTTAATTTAATTTAACATTTTAAATTTTAAGTTAGGATTATACTTTTAGTTAAGAATTAAATATTACTGATGTGATTAATTTAGGGATTCATAAATTAAGGAATAAATATTCTCTTAATAATATCCCTACTTTAATAATTCCAAATTCTACTATTCTTCCAAAATTTCATTAATTAATTAATTAAAGTTTAATTTAATTATTCTTGAAATGATTAGTAGGTTTCTACCCTTCAATTATTTAAATTTTAATCATCCAAAATCAGTTTAAAATCAAATATTTTACCCTCCCCTTTTTGATTAATCCTAAAATTTTAATTAGGGGTTGAAATTTTTTAATTACCCTTTTGCCCTTCAAGCTTAATAATTCTATAACTCACTAAACTAAGGTCAAATGAATTTGAAATTTTTATGTAACCTCACTCATAAGTTAATTAAGAAATTAGAGGAGAAAATGTGATTTTTCTGTATTTAATTTATTTATGTAATTATTTTTAGTAGAAAATAAAGGTTTTCAAAGAAAATTCAACAACATGACCAAGGTAAAGTTTCTGTCCTTAAGAAAATTATGGGATGTTCCTAATGACCAGAGGACCACTTGGACCAATTTTGGTGTTTTTTTGAATTATATCTTATTTATTAGAATTATTTTGATTTTTGGAGTGTTAATTAATTTAAAAATAAAATAAAAGTTGAAAAATGGATTTTATATTTTTCAAAAATCTCTCTGACCTCAGGGAAATCAAAGAATTAAATTTTTTTTTATTTTTCTTTGATTTATTAGAATTATTTTAGTGGAAATGTTAAAGAAAATCTTTTTTTAATTCAAAAATTGTTTTTGGCATTTAAAATTCAATATCTTACCCTAGAGACTTAGGAAAAATATTTGGTTTTTTCCTAGGTGATCAAAATTCAAAATGTGACATTTTGGTGATTTTTAATATTTTTATGATTTTTATTATTTTTTAATTATTAAAAATATTAAAATAATGATAAAAATCAACTTTTTTAGAAAATTACAATTTTAATTTTCCTAAATTCCTCTAATATCAGAGAAACCCTAAAACCATTTTTGTGAATTTTTGAAAAGTATTTTGTGTGTTATTAATTTTTAAAGTTTTTTTTTGGTTATGTGACATAATTAATCCATTTAGTGGGGTTAAACATTTCCAATTGATTTCTACTTTTTATATGATATTCCTCTGATCCTAAAGATCAGTGGAGAATTGTTTTCAAGTTAATTTGATGTGTAGTTAACCCTAATTAATTAAAGTTTAATTTTGGGTGTTTAGGCCAATTAGGGTTGTTCCATGTGAATTAATCCAAAACCTATTTTTCCTACGGTCCTCTAATCATAAGAAACTTCACCAAATTTTTCTAGATTTTATTTCTCAACATGCTAATTATTGGAATTAAAGTACTCAAAACAGTAACATGCAATTGGAAAATCAATAACTTTTCATAGGGATGACCTCTGACCTTTGAAAATTCAGAGAATGTTCCCAAGATCAGGGGCTTCAAAAGCCCTATGGTCTCATGCCATGGTGAATTGTCAACATGCAAGAAGAATTGAAATAGTGCAGAGAGTAAATAACTAATTAAAAATAAAATACTCAATGAAATGATTTGATTTCATTTCCACATTATTCTCCTCTGTTCAATGAGCAAGAGGGTATTTTTATTTTATTTTTTTGATTTTTCTATGCAAAGATATGAATTTTCAAAGTTTTTGATATTTAATAAATACAATAAATACCATATTTATCTACTTATCCACGTGGCGCCAGCGAAACATCGGCAGCTCCGAACACCACGCATCGCCATTTGATTCGTCGCCGCCATCTGACTCAGCGCCACATGGCGCGCTGTTCATGCTCCATCTCCCGGTCTGACTTGATCTGGGCCATCCATTTGCCCGTGTATTGAATGGACGACATCCACTCATCGTCCCTAATGGACCTCACCCGAGAGCCGTCCACACTAAAACATTAATATCTCACTCGATTCTCAATGGATTTTTGTGTTCTTATGCTCTATGGATTCATCTTAAAGAGACGAACACATCTATACAGTAATCATGCATTGAAATTAAGGCAGTAGGAATGGAGAATTCATGGAAGCTCGGGAGGAGGAGAGAGCTCATACCTTTGCTTAGAGAGGTGTCGCTTCAATCTGAGAGTTGTGTCACCTTCGATTGAGTCCAAGTAAGCTCCAGATGAAGTCTCTGGCCCTGGGGAATTGCGTAGACCTGATTTCCACCAGACCCGATTTCAAGCTTTGGAGGCTAGAACAAATGGGTGTCCTGGAGAGGGGGCTTTCACTTGGGAACTCCTTCTCATGCTCCGAGCTCCTTTTTGTTGCAGAGGTTTAGTTTTAGAAGTCATAAATCAGAAGATGAGAGAAGTGTTTTGGTTTAGAGAAAATCTTAAAATCCAAAATTTTTTTAATATTTTAATTAAAACAAATCTTAAAGTTGTTTAAACAGAACCGATTAAGATCCCACGGTTCCGTCATCCCGACACCATTATTTTCATTGAATTCACTTAGTCCAGATGAATTTGCTAAACTCAACTGAATGAGTTCCACACTTTCATTTAGACCGTGGGAAATCTCGTTAGCAACACGTGGGTTACATCATCCGAGGTATTCCCGATCATTCAACGAGACATTTTAATTTAGTTAAAGTTGTAGTTTTGTTGCTCTGTTTGTGATTAAATTTTGAGTTGTTTTATATTTTAAAATGTTGTGGCGGTGATTTTTATCCTGCACTGACTTTTAATTTAGTTTTGGTTTCAGTTCAGGGACTATCCTAAAGGTTTTGGTTTTCATGCAACAGTTGTTTATCATGCAAGAAAAGTAAAGTGCAGTGTATACAAGTAAATTGCAATAAAATAAAAGCGTACCTGGAGGGTCTTCCCGTCATCCCAAGCTGCACTTAAAACACATGTTAAGACATTTAAATGTTTCAACAAGTACCTAGGTAAAACTAATGGAAAGGTTTTGGTTGTCTACTAAAGTCCTAATCCTATAGCTAGTAATCTCCTATGATGTCTAGGTTCTTGTGTTTTAGTTTAAGGATGATTTTCTTCATTGAAGAACAATTAAGTTCAATTGTTCTTATAAACATCCTATCATATTGAGGAAGTGTTTAAGACGAGTCTTAAACATCTTTTCAATACCTCTAGGATTATTTTAAATCCAAGAGAATTTAATTATACAAGTGAATTAATCATCCAGGAGTTTAAGTTTTGTTCTCTTCCTCAGTGAACTAGGACATTTAAATATCCTGTAAGTGAAGTAACACTTCACTTGATACTTCATTTCGGAGTTATAATGATAGAAGCTTTCAGAGCAAGTTGGTTTTTTGAGAAATTCTAATCATTTTTAATTTAAAGTTTGAGTTAATAATTTAAAGTATTTTGATTTAATTATGAGGTTTTAATTAATAATTTTAAGTTTGGAATAGTGTTCAAATTATTTTAGATTTAATTTAGGTTTGTTGTTAAATGATTTTGATTTAATTTAATTCAATTTAATTTTAATTAAATTTAATTTAATTTTAATTTAACTTGATTTAATTTAATTTTGATTTAATTTAATTTTTAATTTAATTTGATTTAATTTAATTTTACTTTAATTTAATTTAATTTAATTTAATTTAATTTAATTTAATTTAATTTAATTTAATTTTAATTCAATTTTAATTTAATTTAATTTCAATTTAATTTTATTTTATTTTATTTTATTTTATTTTATTTTAATTTTAATTTAATTTAATTTTAATTTAATTTAATTTAATTTTAATTTAATTTTAATTTAATTTTAATTTTAATTTAATTTAATTTAATTTTAATTTAATTTTAATTTAATTTAATTTAATTTTAGATTAATTTTAATTTGGATTATTACTTTAATTTTTTCATTAAGAATTAAATATTATTGAAGTGATTTATTTAGGGATTTTTTTTAATTAAAGAATAAATATCCTCTTAATAATATCCCTACTTTAATAATTCTAATTTCTATTATTCTTCCAAAATTTCAATTAATTAATTAATTAAAGTTTTTGTTTAATTATATTTGAAATGGTTAGCAGGTTTCTACCCTCAATCATTTAAGTTTCAATCATCCAAAATCAGTTTAAAATCAAATATTTTACCCTCCCATTTTTTATTAATCCTAAAATTTTAATTAAGGGTTGAAATTTTTAATTACCCTTTTGTCCTTCAAGCTTATTAATTCTATAACTCACTAAATTAAGCTCAAATGAAGTTAAAATTTTTATGTAACCTCACTCACATGTCAATTAAGACATTAGAGGAGAAAATGTGATTTTTCTGTATTTAATTTATTTATGTAATTATTTTTAATGGAAAATAGGGGTTTTCAAGGAAAATTTAATAACATGACCAAGAAAATGTTTCTGTCCTAAGGAAAACTATGGGATATTCCTAATGACCAGAGGATCATTTAGACCAATTTGGTGATTTTTTGAATTATATTTTATTTATTAGATTTATTTTGGGTTTTGGAGTATTAATTAATTTTAAAATAAAATTAAAGTTAAAAAATGGATTTTATATTTTTCATAAATCTCTCTGACCTCAAGGAGTCCAGAGAAACAAATTTTATACTTTTCTAATTTTTCTTTGATTTATTAGAATTATTTTAAAGAAAAGGTTGGAAAATACATTTTTTTAATATTAAAAAATTACATTAAGCCTTTAAAACTCAATATCTTATCCTAGGGACTTAAAAAAATATTTAGTTCATTCCTAAGTGATTAGAATTCAAAATGTGACATTTTGATGATTTTTAATATTTTTAAGATTTTTATTATTTTTTAATTATTAAAAATATTAAAATAATGATAAAAAACTTATTTAGAAAATCACAATTTTAATTTTCCTAAGTTCCTCTAATATGAGAGAAGCCCCAAAACCATTTTTGTGAATTTTTGAGAAGTATTTTGTGAGTTATGAATTTTTAAATTTTAATTTTATCCATTTTTGCTTAAGAGGCTTAATCAACCCATTTGGTGGGGTTAATCGAGTCCAATTGACTTCAAATTTTTTTGTGATGTTCCTCTTATCCTAAAGATCAGTGAAGAATTGTTTTCAAGTTAATTTAATGTGTGGATAACCCTAATTAATTAAAGTTCAATATTGGGTATTTAGGCCAATTAGGGTTGTTCCAAGGGAATTAACTCAAAACCTATTTTTCTTAGGTTCCTCTGATCATAAAAAACATTACCAAATTTTCCTAGAATTTATTTCTCAACATGCTAATTATTGGAATTAAAATACTCAAAACAGTAACATGAACTTGGACAATCCATAACTTCTCATTGGAATGGCCTCTGCCTTAGAAAATTCAGGGAATGTTCCCTAGATCAGAGGCTTCAAAAGCCCTATGGTCTCATGCCATGGTGAATTGTCTATGCAAATGGAGAATTAAAATACCACAGAGAGTAAATAAATCATTAAAAATAAAATACTTGATGAAATGACTTAATTTCTTTTCCACATTATTCTCCTCTATTCACTGAGCAAGAGGGTATTTTTATTTTATTTTTAGGATTTTTCTAGACAAAGTTATGCATTTTTGAAGTTCTGGGTATTTAATAAATAGGGAAATAACCCTATTTTTCTACTTATCCACGCGGGACCGCGTCAACCTCGGCGGCTCCGAAGGGGTGCGTGTCACGCTGTGAGTGGGCGCCGCCATCTGAGTCAGCCGTCCCGAGGCCCGCCTTTCACCTAACATCTTCCGGTCCGATGCGATACGAGCCATCCATCCGATACACGCGCGATCCAACGGCTCCTGGTCATCGTCTACGACTGGTGTGCACCCGTGACCGTCCACATTAAAACCCTAATAACTCACTCGATTCTCAACGGATTTTTGTGTTCTTATGCTCTATAGATTCGTCTTGAAGAGACAAACACATCCATACAGTAAACATGCATTGAAATCGATTCATATCAAATGGAGAATCTCTAGAAGCTCGGGAGGAAGAGAGAGCTCATACCTTTGCTCAGAGAAGTGAAGCTTCGATCTGAGAGTTTTGTCACGTTTGATTGGGTCCAAGCAAGCTCCAGATGAAGTCCCTTGGCCTGGTGAATTGCCTAGGTACAAAAGTGACCACGACCGATCACAAAGCTTGGAGGATGGAAGCAATGGCCGGCTCGGTGAGGGGGCTTTTACCGGGAAACTTCTCCTCTTAGTCTGGTGAAGGTGTAGAGTCAATCAATTTGAGGATTGACTCACTGTGGTGAAGTGTCCTGGTTTTGAGCTTGAATTTCAACTCTGAAATTGAGCTCACAGAGAGGAAATGGCGGGGGGATTTTAGTGGGGATCAAGTTCTCCAGGTGTGGGGGAGAGTCTGGAATGATTTTGGCAGAGTTTCTGTATGGTTTGTTTCAATGCCTTCCTTTGGCCGAGAGGAGGTGGTGTTTAAATAAGAGTGGCAGGAGGGCCTCCCAAGGGGGTTTAATGGTTTAGATCAGCTGCTTAGGTCAAGGGAAGAACAGCCATGGTAACCATTGGGCATGGGGCAGCTCAGCAAGATGGAATTTCAATTTTGGGCTCCTCCCAAGGTCTCGGCCATGGGGTTTTCCGGCAGCTGTGGTGGCTGGCCGACCAGGGTCAGGTCACCATCTTGACCAGTGAGGGCAGGAATTGGCAATGGTAAAGTCAATTGGAGTTGTCCATGTGTAAAGGTGGTGAATTGAAATGGCATGGGGAGAGGCTCATTTTAGGTTCAATTTGGTCAACCCAAGTATTTGGGCTTGGTTCACCTTCCCATGGTCTGATTTTGGGCCAGGGGGATCAGTTGGGTCAGCTGCCATGGAGTGGTGAAGTCCCCATCCATGGTGAGGTGGCTAAACTTGGTTTAGTGTGCGACATGGTTATGGTTAAAAAGGCTTAATGAAGGATTAGGAAAGGGGGCCCTCCTTTTGCCATTAATGGCTTGGTCACATGTCAAACCTTCCATGGCTTCATATGGCTTGTAAATGGCTTGCTCATGGCTCCATGTGGCTTGGGACAAAGCTTGGTCATTTACATGAAAGAAGGTTTTGAATTTTTGGGATTTTATGGGTGATTTTGGCATGAGGTCTAATTTAGGATTATTTGATGATTGATTTAAGACTTAAGGGATGATATCAATTAATGGGGTGATGAAAAGAATGTCATTTGGGCTTTAGCATGAAGTTTGGGCCTTTAAAATTTAGTGGAGATGGGCTTTTAAAATGGTTTAGGGAAGTGGGCTTTTGGATTTTAAAATGGATTTTAGGATGAAAGTTTGGTAAAGTCTTGGGCTAAACAAGTGTTGGGTTTAGTTTAGGGATCTGTCATGAATGATTTGGAATTGGTTTGGAATAATTTGGAGTTGAATTGGGTTTAATTTGGGACTTTTGGTAAAGGGGCCAAAGTGGGTCAAATTGGGTTAACTTGGGCTAAGGTTGGGCTAAAGTTGGATTTGATGTAAAATTAATGTTGAGAAATGTTCATAGGAGTGTCACAAAGAGTTTTTCAACTTTGGTTGGGCTCTAATTTTGGGATTTGGGCCTATTTGGATTTGGTTTGGGTGTCGGCCCATTAAGGAAATTTTGGTTTTGAGTTGAAATTGAGTAGGGCTTGGGTCCAAATTTTGGGCAAACTATGTTAGTGTTTTGTTTGTGGGGATGTTAGGGAAGGTTTAGAAAAGGTTTGGGGTTAATTGGAGTTGAATTGGGTGGGTTTGAGCTAGGTTTAGGTCATGGGCCAAAATTGGGCCTTAAGCTTCAAATTGAATTTGGGCCCAAATGTCAATCAAATTGGACTTGGATTTGGTCTAAATGGATATTGGGGATATTGAATTGAAGTTTAGAATTGAATTTGACCAAAATTGAGGTCAATTTGGGTGATTTGGTTTGACATTGAGTTCATTTGGGTTTAAAATGGGCTAAATTGGGGTTTTGGTAAAAGTAGGGCAAATTGAAACAATTGGCCCATGGTGTAGCTAAACAAAATGAAATTGGGAATATTTGGGATTTTCTGGAATTTTCTTGAAATTTTTGGAATTTATGAATTTTTGGGTCAAGAGGGGCATTTTGGTAATTTGGAGGGTATTGGGGGTATTTTTGGAATTTTTGGAATTTTTGGCCAAAGATGATCACTTTGAATGGTGAGAAATTTTTAAGGACTGATTTTGAGGAATTTTGAGGAATTTGGGTAATTTTGCAAATTTTGGGTCATTTTAAGGGCATTTGGTAGGTTTGGCGGGTCCGGGGCCCCGGGGGTCAAAAATTGAAATTTTAGAAAAATAAAGATTGATTGAATGTGAGTTGAATAGAATCACTTTGGTTGAGCCATGAAGCCATATTAAGCCCATATGGGGCCATTAGAGGACTCATTTGAGGTATTCAATATGTTGTTCCTAACCCTCTTAGCCAGGGGCTTAGGGGTTAAGAACCATCCATGTGATTACCTACATGAGTCAGGAAGTCAAGTTGGGTGAGAGTGTGGTTTTAGGACTTGGAATGTGTGTGAGAGTGTGGTGTATGTGCAAGTCAACCCTCACCAGACCAGGCCACCCAGGGTATCCCTAAGGCCAAAATATCCTATAAGAAATTCCTCCTTTAAACCTCCACATTTGATTTCAACCCTTTAGGTGATTAGGGGTCTACCATCAAGCTTGTGGGGTTTGCAGGGAGTGAAGAGGTGTTTGAATTTCTAAAGGGTGGGTTCCACTTCTAGTCTTCTAAGATTAGTCAAAGGAAAAGCCTAAGGCTAGATCCTAAAGACTAAGGAGAGAGAAAAGAAAAGACCTCATAAAAAATGAGGTCAACAAATGGACCCCCAATAGGTGTGGTGTGCTAACCAAGCACACCGCGCGTATTGGCGTTAACGGAAGAGATCAGCAAGACCAACACAGATGTCCAAGTGACGCACTTAGGACATAGTAGAAGAATTCCCATTGGGGAGTATCAGGTATATTTCCAAGACTGGAGATCCCTGAACTCTCGCTAGGGAATGGAAAAGGAGGTGAATTTCAAATCACAAGATATGGGGAATTCGATTTAGATTTCGTTTCATTTTAATTTCAAGTTTCAATGTGTGAGTTTAAATTTTGATTTGTTTTGAGTTTCAATTTCGATTGAGGTTTAATTTAAAATCAATTTAAGGAAATTTTGAATTTGAAATTTGGATTTGAAATGAGGATTGAAACTTAGGTTTCAACCTCGGGATTGCGAAGAGAACTGGAATTTAGGTACCAGTCTCAGAAATTTAGAGGGTTGAAATTTAGGTATCAACCTCGAAAGAGGATCAAAATTTAGGTATCGATCTCGAATGAGAGTTGGAATTTAGGTATCGACCTCGAAATTTCAGGGGTGCAGAAAAGCTTCTCGGTAGAGTGCGAGTTTAGCAGACACCGAGGTCGGGATGCCATGTAGGTCTTATACCCAAGTCGGATGGTTAACACCGAGGTCAGGATGCCATGTAGGACTTATACCCAAGTCGGAGGATTAACACCGAGGTCAGGATGCCATGTAGGTCTTATACCCAGGTCGGAGGATTATCACCGAGGTCAGGATGCCATGTAGGTCTTATACCCAGGTCGGAGGATTAACACCGAGGTCAGGATGCCATGTAGGTCTTATACCCAAGTCGGAGAATTAACACCGAGGTCAGGATGCCATGTAGGTCTTATACCCAGGTCGGAGGATTAACGCCGAGGTCAGGATGCCATGTAGGTCTTATACCCAGGTCGAAGAATTATCACCGAGGTCAGGATGCCATGTAGGTCTTATATCCAGGTCGGAGGATTAACACCGAGATCGGGATGCCATGTAGGTCTTATACCCGGTGTCGAAGGATTAACACCGAGGTCAGGATGCCATGTAGGTCTTATACCCAGGCCGGAGGATTATCACCTAGGTCAGGATGCCATGTAGGTCTTATACCCAGGTCGGAGGATTAACACCGAGGTCAGGATGCCATGTAGGTCTTATACCCAGGTTGGAGGATTAACACCGAGGTCAGGATGCCATGTAGGTCTTATACCCAGGTCGGAGGATTAACACCGAGGTCAGGATGCCCTGTAGGTCTTATACCCAGGTCGGAGGATTAACACCGAGGTCAGGATGCCATGTAGGTCTTATACCCAGGTCGGAGGATTAGAATGCGGAAAAAATTTCTCGGAAGAATGCGGGATTAGCGGAAATTCAGAGAAGAGAGTTGAAGATTGAGTATCGATTTCAAAATGAGAATTGGAAGTTAGGTACTAGTCTCAGAAGGACAGAAACTAGAAGTTAGGTACTGGTCCCAAAAGTTAGTATTTGATTTGAGTTTCGAAGATTCTGCTGAAAATTTAGTGTAGTAGAATATTTGAATGAGATATGAAAGTGTTTCACATCTCCAGAGGGTTAGTCAAAGTTTGATTGTTTGGTGAAGGATATGAATCCATGCCATGAGAACCAAATCAAAAATTTCAAGGTTCTGTGTCAGTAGTCTCATTCGACCTTCTCAAAAAGGGGAAAGGTTCAAGAGATTCAGTGAAAATCTATGAAGGTTTGCTGAGTTTTATAGGATGTTGGAATCATAAAAAGTTTGAAGTTTGGAATTTGGATTTCTGATTTCCTGCGGGAAAGAATCAGTGTAAAGAGGGTACGAGGGTGTCTAGCTCCAACTCGAGGAGATGATTAAAAAAAGTAGTTTCCGTGTGAAAGGGTGTGGCTCCACGCCAACAGAACCTACAAGACCTCGTGGCTCCATGTCAATAGAACCAGCTGATCCTCTCCCACACAAATAAAATTGAAAGGGAATTGAGAATAGCCTTAGGCTGATGAAGCTCAACTTGCTACCGAGTCAAGAGAGGAATTCAGATTTTAGATTTGTTTTTTTTTTTGTCTTTTCTTGATTTTTTTTAGTTGATTTTCTTTTGATTTAAATTTTGGTTTTGATTTGAATTTTGTTTCACTTTGGTTTGAATTTCATTTTGATTTGTATACACATTTTTATTTTGTTTAATTTTGGTGAATTCATTATTTTTTTGTTATTCATTTATTTGTTATTTCATTCATTGGAAAAGTATTGTTGTTTATTTGTTGTGAAATTTTATTGTATTCTTTTATGTTTTATGACTTTTCTTTTTTTGTATATATATATTTTTTTTATAGGATTTGGACCCATTTACAAGCAAGTGCAGCATCTGTGCTTCTTAGAACAAGACTGTCTTTGAAACATAATGATGCATAGTACTTCTTGAGGTATCGTCCACTGACTAAAGCCACGTTTATAAAATAACCCACTCTTCAAGGTACTATCGAAATTATTATCTTTTTAAGTACCTACAAAGAGCTGTTACTTATACAGACACCACAGCTGGAAATGTTGTAACTTTGTAGCTCTGCCGCAACGATCGTCGTTTCTTTGACACTGATTTGCAAGGATTGTCTAAGTTGTCATTGAGAAGTTGCCTTGACGCTCTTCGAATTGATGTTGGAGTTATATTTGTTGGGTACTGAATGATATGATTTTGGGTTGAATTCCATCAATTGCTAATAACAAGACCGTTCTACTTCGATTCTTTCTTTCTGAGCTTAAGCAGATTTCAAAAGTTCTGCTAATGTGATAGAAATATTTTTCATTGTCCAAAGATATTTCTGAGTCAATTAATGACCGACCAAAAGACATAAAATCACTTGACTCTCTTCAAAGCATAATAGCAAAGGAAACTTCTTAAGGTAGCCTTTCTAGTTTTATTAATCGGGGGAGGATTAAGACACCAATTTTTTATTATATGTTTGCCTCAAGCTTCTTCTCAGGGAGCCTTTTTATTTCCTTTTCTTTTTTTTTCTTTTTTTTTCTTAAGCTTTTCGCTCTTTTTTTTTTAATTGAGGATTACTGTATCTGGTGGAGCACATGTTAAAGATTTTGAATGCCTGAATTGGGGCACCAATTTTTGATTTTGTGCTCACCTCAAGCTTCTCCTCATGAATACTTCTTTTTCTCTTTCTTCTTTTTTTTTATGCTCCTTTTTTCTTTGATAATTACTGTATCTGGTAAGACATATTTTTGTTAAAGATTTTGAATGTCGAAACTCCCCTAATTAATAAATCTGAAATGGTTTCTTAACATGAATCCTGGGATATTATAACTCATCCAAAAGTCTGGACCCATTCACATGACAGGAAATTAAAAGATCCTTGATATCGCGGATCAATTACTCGTATTTCAGCCACCCTGCTTCATTTTGAAATCTACTTAAGACCCTGTCCGAATTCCTTAAAGTGAAGGACCCAGTTATTAGGGCACTAATTTCATTCTCCCCTGAAGTCATATTCTTATTAAAATGTTGAAGTTTCATCGTGTCTCACCCCTTCTTGATTGTTTTTCTGCTAAACTTTAAACGTCCTTGAGCATATTATTTTTTTATATTTTCTTTGCCGGTGGGAGGGTTGGGACCCACGACCCATCGTTGAGTTGTTGTCTTTTTTTTTTCTTGTTTTGTGGTGGGAGGGTCGGGACCCACTACCCATTATCCTTCTCGTATTCATTTTGATTGCAGTTTTGTTGCGGGACAGTCCTTTGGTGGAAGTGTAGATCATCTTTTGAAGAATATTCAGAAGTCAGTGACATCCTTTGCCTTATAATTTCAGCCGTAATACTCAAGTTAACGCACTTGTCTTATAAACTGGGCAGTCTTTAAAATTTATTCATGTGAATTTTTTTTATTTCAAAATTTTGCATTTTGTTTTATTATTGTGTATTCGATGGATTTTGAGAATTTCATTTTGAATTGAAATTTTAACAAAATTTTATTTTGTTTAGAGTTTATTAGAAGGTTGTTAGAGTGAAGTTTCAGTTTGACCAACAAGTCAAACACAAAGAAAAGTGAAGTATTAGACCCAGTCAGAGATTTAGAAGAGGTTGAATTTGCATCGAACTCACTTCGATAGAGCACCCTAGTCTAACACACCAATTGGGGGTCTACCTCGTCTCTTTGGGGAGGTGGGAGGATTCCGGAACCTCTATGTTTAGAGATGTCTAAACAGTGGCTCCAAAATCCAAAAAGGAGTTGGCTACACTTGCTCAAGACAGAAATGAGTGAGGTATGCCAACGGAAGAATGGTAGCTTGGTCCACTAGGGACATGGACTCGCTACCGATTTATGAAAGCAAAACCATCTGATCAAAATGGAGAGAGGAACTAGTCCCCAGCGGAGTCGCCAGAAGTTGTCGGCATATTTTTAGGTTTGTGTTTTGAAAAGGGGTCGCCTACAGAAATTGTCGGGGAATTTTAGATTTTAAATTTAATTTAAATATATATATATATAGTTTAGAATGTAGCATTTGATTTTGAAATTAGTTTTAAATTTGAAGATTTTAAGATATGAAATCAAAACCAATCTCACATCCCGAATAGTTTATATAAACGAGCACCGCACCACAAACCGTGTATTTATTCTGAAGAATAGACACACTGCTTAATGATGGAGCTCGAATAAATAAACTAAAAGATTTGTGACATCCGTTTGGTACTGCGAAAAAATTTTATAAGCCGAACGAGTTCCCTCGCTTAATATAAAGGAATTAGCGAGGGTTTATATTACCTGAGTTCTTAAAGTTCCCTATAAGGGCAAGCCCCTATAGTTAATCACATCTTAAATGACGAGAATCATTTAAGAAAACTCTCGATAAGGATCAGTGGTTTTGCTTTCAAGAATTTCAAAGTTTAAGATTTTCAAAGGATTGAATTTTAAAGATTTCAATAGGGATTAGCTCAAATTTGGAACAGTTTATTTTAAGAGTCCAAAGGAAGAGAAGTAGGAGAAGCTGAGGATCCAAGAAGAATCTTGGCAACTTCCCAAACTATCCTATTGTTTGGTTTGAATTTGAGAATATCATTTAATGTTTCAATCACTGCCCATTTTAATTAATTAGGACTTATATTCGTATGACATGATCATACAAATAGCCTCGAAGATGTGAGGGTTTATGTCGTACCAAACGACTACCTCGGACTCCTAAGACCGGTTAGGGCTTAATTTGCATAGCATGATTATACAAATGCCTAACGAAAAGTTGAGGATTTATGTTGCACTAGGCAAACTACCTCAAAATCCTATGGTTTTGTTGTTTAATTCTAGGAATGTTTAGTTGATGTAGAGTTGTTTTGCTGGCGAAGATGGCCGTGCTGGCCACTATGCTCCGAGCTCCTTGTTGTTGCAGAGGTTTAGTTTTAGAAGTCATAAATCAGGAGATGAGAGAAGTGTTTTGGTTTAGAGAAAATCTTAAATATCAAATGTTTTTTAAGATTTTAATTAAAACAAATCTTAAAATTGTTTAAACAGATCCGATTAAGATCCCACGGTTCCGTCATCCCGGTACCGTTATTTTCATTGAATTCACTTAGTCCAGATGAATTTGCTAAACTCAACTGAATGAGTTCCACACTTTCATTTAGACCGTGGGAAATCCCATTAGCAACACGTGGGTTACATCATCCGAGGTATTCCCGATCATTCAACAAGATGTTTTAATTTAGTTAAAGTTGTAGTTTTGTTGTTTTGTTTGTGATTAAATTTTGAGTTGTTTTATATTTTGAAATGTTGTGGTGGTGATTTTTATCCTGCAATGACTTTTAATTTAGTTTTGGTTTCAGTTCAGGGACTATCCTAAAGGTTTTGGTTTTCATGCAACAGTTGTTTATCATGCAAGAAAAGTAAAGTGCGGTGCATATAAGTAAATTGCAATAAAGTAAATTGCGATAAAATAAAAGCGTACTGGATGGTCTTCTCGTCATCCCAACTGCACTTAAAACACATGTTAAGACATTTAAATGTTTCAACAAGTACCTAGGTAAAACTAATGGAAAGGTTTTGGTTGTCTACCAAAGTCCTAATCCTATAGCTAGTCATCTCCTATGACGTCTAGTTCTCGTGTTTTAGTTTAAGAATGATTTTCTTCATTGAAGAACAATTAAGTTCAGTTGTTCTTATAAACATCCTATCATATTGAGGAAGTATTTAAGACGAGTCTTAAACATCTTTCCAATACCTCTAGGATTGTTTTAAGTCCATGAGAATTTAATTATACAAGTGAATTAATCATCCAGGAGTTTAAGTTTTGTTCTCTTGCTCAGTGAACTAGGACATTTGAATATCCTGTAAGTGAAGTAACACTTCACATGATACTTCATTTAGGAGTTATAATGGTAGAAGCTTTCAGGGCAAGTTGGTTTGTTGAGAAATTCTAATCATTTTTAATTTAAAGTTTGAGTTAATGATTTAAAGTATTTTGATTTAATTATGAGGTTTTAATTAGTAATTTTAAGTTTGGAATAGTGTTCAAATTATTTTAGATTTAATTCTTAATGATTTAATTTAGGTTTGTTGTTAAATGATTTTGATTTAATTTAATTCAATTTAATTTTAATTCAATTTAATTTAATTTTAATTTAATTTGATTTGATTTTAATTTAATTTAGTTTAATTTTTCATTTTATTTGATTTACTTTAATTTAAATTTAATTTAATTTTAATTCAATTTAAATTTAATTTAATTTTATTTTAATTTAATTTAATTTTATTTTATTTTATTTTAATTTTAATTTAATTTAATTTAATTTAATTTAATTTAACTTTAACTTTAATTTAATTTTAATTTTAATTTAATTTAATTTAATTTAATTTAATTTAATTTAATTTAATTTAATTTTAGTTTAATTTCAATTTGGATTATTACTTTAATTTTTTAATTAATAATTAAGTATTATTGAAGTGATTTATTTAGGGATTTTTTTAAATTAAAGAATAAATATCCTCTTAATAATATCCCTACTTTAATAATTCCAATTTTTATTATTCTTCCAAAATTTCAATTAAATAGTTAATTAAAGTTTTATTTTAATTATATTTGAAATGGTTAGCAGGTTTCTACCCTCAATCATTTAAGTTTCAATCATCCAAAATCAGTTTAAAATCAAATATTTTACCCTCCCTTTTTGATTAATCCTAAAATTTTAATTAAGGGTTGAAATTTTTAATTACCCTTTTGCCCTTCAAGCTTAATAATTCTATAACTCACTAAATTAAGCTCAAATGAACTTAAAATTTTTATGTAACCTCACTCACATGTCAATTAAGACAGTAGAGGAGAAAATGTGTTTTTTCTGTAATTAATTTATTTATGTAATTATTTTTAATGGAAAATAGGGGTTTTCAAGGAAAATTCAATAACATGACCAAGGAAATGTTTCTGTCCTTAGGAAAGTTATGGGATTTTACTAATGACCAGGGGACCATTTGGACCAATTTTAGTAATTTTTTGAATTATATTTTATTTATTAGAATTATTTTGAATTTTGGAGTATTAATTAATTTTAAAATAAAATTAAAGTTGAAAAATGGATTTTATATTTTTCTTAAATCTCTCTGACCTTAAGGAGTCCAGAGAATCAAATTTTATATTTTTCTGATTTTGTTTTGATTTATTAGAATTATTTTAGAGAAAAGGTTGGAAAATACATTTTTTAATATTAAAAATTACATTAAGCCTTTAAAATTCAATATCTTATCCTAGGGACTTAAAAAAAATATTTGGTTTATTCCTAAGTGATTAGAATTCAAAATGTGACATTTTGATGATTTTTAATATTTTTATGATTTATATTATTTTTTAATTATTAAAAATATTAAAATAATGATAAAAATCAATTTTTTTAGAAAATTACAATTTTAATTTTCCTAAGTTCCTCTGATATCAGAGAAGCTCCAAAATCATTTTTACTAATTTTTGAAAACTATTTTGTGAGTTATGAATTTTTAAAGTTTAATTTTATCCATTTTTGCTTAAGAGGCTTAATCAACCCATTTGGTGGGGTTAATCATGTCCAATTGACTTCAAATTTTTATGTGATATTCCTCTGATCCTAAAGATTAGTGGAGAATTATTTTCAAGTAAATTTAATGTGTGGTTAACCCTAATTAATTAAAGTTCAATTTTGGGTATTTAGGCCAATTAGGGTTGTTCCAAGTGAATTAACTCAAAACCTATTTTTTTTAGGTTCCTCTGGTCATAAGAAACATTACCAAATTTTCCTAGAATTTATTTCTCAACATGCTAATTATTGGAATTAAAATACTCAAAACAGTAACATGAACTTGGAAAATCAATAACTTCTCATAGGGATGGCCTCTGACCTTAGAACACTCAGGGAATGTTCCCTAGATCAGAGGCTTCAAAAGCTCTATAGTCTCATGCCATGGTGAATTGTCTATGCAAATTGAGAATTAAAATCTCACAGAGAGTAAATAAATCATTAAAAATAAAATACTTGATGAAATAACTTGATTTCTTTTACACATTATTCTTCTCTGTTCACTGAGCAAGAGGGTATTTTTATTTTATTTTTAGGATTTTTCTACACAAAGTTATGCATTTTTGAAGTTCTGGGTATTTAATAAATAGGAAAATAACCCTATTTTTCTACTTATCCACGCGGCGCCGCGTCAACCTCGGCGGCTCCGAAGGGGTGCGTGTCGCGCTGTGATTGGGTGCCGCCATCTGAGTCAGCCGTCCATCCGATACACGCGTGATCCAACGACTCCTAGTCATCGTCTACGACTGGTGTGCACCCGTGACCGTCCACACTAAAACCCTAAGAACTCACTCGATTCTCAACGGATTTTTGTGTTCTTATGCTCTATGGATTCGTCTTGAAGAGACGAACACATCCATACGGTAAACATGCATTGAAATCGATTCATATCAAATGGAGAATCTCCAGAAGCTCGGGAGGAAGAGAGAGCTCATACCTTTGCTCGGAGAACTGAAGCTTCGATCTGAGAGTTGTGTCACGTTCGATTGGGTCCAAGCAAGCTCCAGATGAAGTCCCTTGGCCTGGTGAATTTCCTAGGTACAAAAGTGACCACAGCCGATCACAAAGCTTGGAGGCTGGAAGCAATGGCTGGCCTGGTGAGGGGGCTTTTACTGGGAAACTTCTCCTCTTGGTCTAGTGAAGGTGTAAAGTCAATCAATTTGAGGATTGACTCACTGTGGTGAAGTGTCCTGGTTTTGGACTTGAATTTCAACTCTGAAATTGAGCTCAAAGAGTGGAAATGGAAGGGGGATTTCAGTGGGGATCAAGTTCTCCAGGTGTGGGGGAGAGTCTGGAATGATTTTGGCAGAGTTTTTGGCCGAGAGGAGGTGGTGTTTAAATAGGAGTGGCTGGAGGGCCTCCCAGGGGGGTTTAATGGTTTAGATCAGCTGCTTAGGTCAAGGGAAGAACAACCATGGCAACCATTGGGCATGGGGCAGCTCAGCAAGATGGAATTTCAATGTTGGGCTCCTCCCAAGGTCTCGGCCATGGGGTTTTCCGGCGGCTGTGGTGGCTGGCCGGCCAGGGTCAGGTCACCATCTTGACCAGTGAGGGCAGGGCTTGGCAATGGTGAAGTCAATTGGAGTTGGCCATGTGTAAAGGTGGTGAATTGAAATGGCATGGGGAGAGGCTCATTTTAGGTTCAATTTGGTCAACCCATGTATTTGGGCTTGGTTCACCTTCCCATGGTCCGATTTTGGGCCGGGGGATCAGTTGGGTCACTGCTCATGGAGTGGTGAAGTCCCCATCCATGGTGAGGTGGCTAAACTTGGTTTAGTGTGTGACATGGTTATGGTTAAAAAGGCTTAATGAAGGATTAGGAAAGGGGGCCCTCCTTCTGCCATTAATGGCTTGGTCACATGTCAAACCTTCCATGGCTTCATATGGCTTGTAAATGGCTTGCTCATGGCTCCATGTGGCTTGGGACAAAGCTTGGTCATTTACATGAAAGAAGGTTTTGAATTTTTGGGATTTTATGGGTGATTTTGGCATGAGGCCTAATTTAGGATTATTTGATGATTGACTTAGGACTTAAGGGATGATATCAATTAATGAGGTGATGAAAAGAATGTCATATGGGCTTTAGCATGAAGTTTGGGCCTTTAAAATTTAGTGGGGATGGGCTTTTAAAATGGTTTAGGGAAGTGGGATTTTGGATTTTAAAATGAATTTTAGGATGAAAGTTTGGTGAAGTCTTGGGCCAAAAAAGTGTTGGGTTTAGTTTAGGGATGTGTCATGAATGATTTGGAATTGGTTTGGAATAATTTGGAGTTGAATTGGGTTTAATTTGAGACTTTTGGTAAAGGGGCCAAAGTGGGTCAAATTGGGTTAACTTGGGCTAAGGTTGGGCTAAAGTTGGATTTGATGTAAAATTAATGTTGAGAAATGATCATAGGAGTGTCACAAAGAGTTTTACAACTTTGGTTAGGCTCTAATTTTGGGATTTGGGCCTATTTGGATTTTGTTTGGGTGTAGGCCCAATTAGGAAATTTTGGTTTTGGGTTTAAATTGGGTTGGCCATGGGTCCAAATTTTGGGCAAATTATGTTAGTGTTTTGTTTGTGGGGATGTTAGGGACGGTTTAGAAAAGGTTTGGGGTTAATTGGAGTTGAATTGGGTGGGTTTGAGCTAGGTTTAGGTGATGGGCCAAAATTGGGCCTTTAGCTTCAAATTGAAATTGGGCCCACATGTCAATCAAATTGGACTTGGATTTGGTTTAAATTGATATTGGGGATATTGAATTGAAGTTTAGAATTGAATTGGACCAAAATTGAGGTCAATTGGGGTGATTTGGTTTGACATTGAGTTCATTTGGGTTTAGAATGGGCTAAATTGGGGGTTTTGGTAAAAGTAGGGTAAATTGACAAAATTGGCCCATGGTGTAGCTGAACAGAATGAAATTGGGAATATTTGGGATTTTCTGGAATTTTCTGGAAATTTTTGGAATTTACGGATTTTTGAGTCAAGAGGGGCATTTTGGTAATTTGGAGGGTATTGGGGGTATTTTTGGAATTTTTGGAATTTTTGGCCAAAGATGATCACTTTGAATGGTGAGAAATGTTTAAGGACTGATTTTGAGGAATTTTGAGGAATTTGGGTAATTTTGCAAATTTTGGGTCATTTCAAGGGCATTTGGTAGGTTTGGCGGGTCCGGGGCCCCGGGGGTCAAAAATTGAAATTTTGGAAAAATGAAGATTGATTGAATGTGAGTAGAATGGAATCACTTTGGTTGATCCATGAAGCCATATTAAGCCCATATGAGCCATGAGTGGACTCATTTGAGGTATTCACTATGTTGTTCCTAACCCTCTTAGCTAGGGGCTTAGGGGTTAAGAACCATTCATGTGAATTACCTACATGAGTCAGGAAGTCAAGTTGGGTGAGAGTGTGGTTTTAGGAATTGGAATGTGCGTGAGAGCGTGGTGTATGTGCAAGTCAACCCTCACCAGACCAGGCCACCTAGGGTATCCCTAAGGCTAAAAAGTCCTATAAGAAACTCTTCCTTTAAACCTCCACATTTGATTTCAACCCTCTAGGTGATTAGGGGTCTACCATCAAGCTTGTGGGGTTTGGAGGGAGTCAAGAGGCGTTTGAATTTCTAAAGGGTGGGTTCCACTTCTAGTCTTCTAAGATTAGTCAAAGGAAAAGCCTAAGGCTAGATCCTAAAGACTAAGGAGAGAGAAAAGAAAAGACCTCATCAAAAATGAGGTCAACAAAGGTGTAGACTGAGTAGGAGTCTTGAAAGTTTTCCTGTAGGCCCATAAGGCTTCTAACAATTTCTCGTGCCAAATTATCTTGTTGTCATCCAAGGTTTTCTTTAGAATTTGGATGAGAGTTTTATTAAAAGCCTCGGCCAAGCCGTTTGCTCTTGGGTAGTAGATTGTTGAGTATCGCCATTCGATCCCGTGTCTTCTGACAAAATTGTTGATCTTTGTGCTTCTGAATGCGGACCCATTATCTGAAATGATTCTGCGCGGTACTCCGCAACGGTAGACAACTTGATTTTTGAAAAACTGTAGCACGTGATGTGCCTTTACTTCTCTGAGTGGAACTGCTTCTGCCCATTTAGAAAAGTAGTCTGTAGCTGCAAGAATGAAGTGATGTCCTCTTGAAGAAGGCGGTTTGATCGGACCCATTATATCCGTGCCCCAGCATTCAAATGGCCACGACGCAATTGTCGGATGTAGCACATTTGGAGGTTGATGTAGAACCACTCCATGCACTTGGCATTGGTGACAACTCTTGGCGATCTTCATACAGTCGGTCATCATTGACGGCAAGTAGTACCCTAGTTTCTTAATCTTGATTTTCATCTTTGGACCCGACTGATGAGCGCCACAAAGTCCTGAGTGTACCTCTTTGACAATTTCACGAGCTTCGGACTCGCTCAGGCACCTTAGCCACATTTGATCAAAAGACCTTCTGTATAACGTATTGTTTATTAATGCGTAAGACAGAGTTCTTTTCTTGATCTGATGGGCTAGCGACTTATCGTCCGGTAATTTCCCTGTTTGCAGGTAGTCTATTAGCGGTTGACGCCAATCTTCTGTGTTTTCTGTTATTGCTGCAACTGATTCCTCTGCTTTTTCTGATTTGTGTATCATATCCATGTCGAGCTGTGATAGGACCTGTCGTCCCTGAACTGACACTTCAACTGACTCACTTTGTAAGAAGGCAAATTCCTTTGCAAGGTGAGCTAACGCATCTGCAAGAGCATTTTCTTTTCTGGGAATCTTGTAGATCGTTACATTCGGAATATGTTCCAACAGTTTCATGACATATCGAAAGTACTTGCTCGAGTCTTGGCTTTAGAATCCCGTAGTGTCCGGCGACTCGTTGAATGATCAGTCGAGAATCCTCGTAGATGTTGATGTCCGTTAATCCCATTTGAATGGTTAGTTCCAGTCCTGTTATGAGGGCTTCGTATTCTGCCTCGTTGTTTGTGCATGGTTCTGTTAAGTGGTAGGAGTATCTTAACACCCCCCGCTCCGGTGTTATAAAGATTAGTCCGATTCCTGCCTTACCGGGCACTATCGTTTGCAATTCTTTGTTCTTCTGTGCTGAGGACGCACCGTCGAAGTATAGTTCCCAACGTCGATCATCAGTGTCTTCTAGGCTCATTATCTGCTCGTCAGGCAAATCGTCGAGAGGCCAATCTGCTGGTAAAGGGTGTGCTGCAAGGAAGTCAGCTAAGATTTATCCCTTTAAGGCGCAGAGAGGAACGAAAGTTATGTCAAATTGCAATAGTATCATCGACCACCTGGCAAGTCTGCCAGAGAGCGTCGGTCGGGTCATCAAGTATTGCAACGGATTAACTCTCGAAATAAGGTTGACCTTATGAGAAAGCATATAATGCCTGAGCTTCTGTGAGGCGAAGATCAGGGCCAAGCAGTGCTTCTCAATAGGAGGATACTTTACTTCCGTCGGGATTAGACGACTGCTTAAGTAGTAGAGAGTATTTTCTTTTCCCTCATCGTTGACCTGGGATAGCAGGGCTCCAAGGGTGTTGTCTAAAGCCGCGGTATAAAGTATCAACAGTCTACCTGAGACTGGGGCTGCAAGATAGGAGGTGTCATTAAGTATTGTTTGATGTCATCGAAGGCATGTTGACATTTGGAGTCCCAAGTAAACTTGGCATCCTTCTTAATCAAAGTAGAAAAAGGCTGACACCTTCCTGACAAATTCGATATAAAGCATCGAAGATATGCCAACTTTCCTTGAAAGGATCGTAGCTGTTTCAAGGTTTTAGGAGATGAAATTTCTAAGATAACTTTAATCTTTTCCGGATCAATTTCAATCCCGCAATGTCGGACAACAAATTCTAATAATTTTCCGGAGGTGACGCCGAAGGCGCATTTTAAGGGATTCATCTTAAGGTTGTATTGTCTTAGTCGCTCGAAAACAATTCTCAAATCGTACAAGTGATCTTCTTTCAGTTTGCTTTTGATGACCACATCATCCACGTAGCACTCAACTTGGTTGTGAATGAGATCATCAAAAATCTTCGTCATCGCTCTTTGGTATGTTGCTCCTGCGTTCTTTAGTCCGAATGGCATTACTGTGTAGCAATACACTCCGATCGGCATTCTGAATGCCGTGAGCTTTTCGTCTTCTGGTGCCATCTTTATCTGGTTGTATCCCGACGATCCATCCATGAATGAAAATATTTCATGTGTTGAAGCAATGTCAATCATCAGTTCTGGGATTGGTAGTGGAAATTCATCTTTTGGACATGCTTTATTCAAATCTCTGAAGTCCAAAACTTCTGGAGCTAATCCTGACATTTCGTCGTAACTCCAAGCAAAACAGTCCTTAAATTCCATTAGTAGCTTGAATATTTCCTCGGAATCTTCTTTATTGAGTAAGGAGCTAACAAAGGTTGGCCTAGACTCTTCGCTAGTACCTAAGTTAATTTCCATTAACTCGTCTATTGTAGATTTGATTTCTTCTTCGAATTCTGGTGGAGCATCTTCGATTTGTAAATCTTCAAGATCTTCTGTAGCTGCCAAGCAGTTTTCATTAGGCTCGCAAGTGACAACCAAGCAAAATCCCATATCATCAACTGATCCTACTGTGCCGAATCCGAGACCATGTTTTGAATTGGGAGGTCGACCGGCATTATTCCATAATTTTTTAAAGTGTTGTGATCGGCCTTTTGTCCATTGTCGAGGTAAGACACCACGTTGAATTAAAATTTTGAACACAGGGAGAGTACCACTCAAAAGGTAGTTCCATTAATTCGGAAGAAGTAACATCTTCAAATTGTACATCTTTTTCAGTATTGGAGGAGGAAGCACCACGGAAAAACTTGATTGGCTTGGTATCATCACCATGCACTTCCTTGACCACCATACCCTTGAGCTTATAAGAATGGATCGGGGTTAGGGTCATAGTATGAACATGATGGTTAATTTTCTTGTTCATTGATTTATATTCTTCATTCTTTTCATCTTTGAGAGAGATCTAGAACTGGGGTTTCTTTTGACTTATTGTCGCTGCTTCTTTCT
Source organism: Papilionanthe hookeriana x Papilionanthe teres (assembly GCA_022702705.1). Lineage (NCBI taxonomy): Eukaryota > Viridiplantae > Streptophyta > Magnoliopsida > Asparagales > Orchidaceae > Papilionanthe > Papilionanthe hookeriana x Papilionanthe teres. The sequence continues at coordinate 105,073,460 of CM040428.1, read as the reverse complement.
TGATTTCTTCTTCTTCTTCGGAAGTGTTCTCCCAATCAACATCGATGACCGGTTTCTTCTGTCTAACTGTTCCAACATTTCTTCCACGTCCTCGTCCCCGGCCTCGACCTCAGATGCGAGTTCTAGAGAAATCTTCACCATCTCGCCGTAAGGGAGTGGTGAGTAACTGTTGGAGTAGAACTTCATGTTCTTCATCGTCTCGAATTTCTTTTGCTTCATTTGGTATGGTATTTCTGGAAAAGATTGTTTTCTTTGGGGGCGCGTAGTAGGCCGCATCTTCCTGAATTCCAATTTCATGCACGGAGAACTGTTGCAAATCACCTTTGATGCACTGTTCCCCTCCTTCGTAATACTTTATGCACTGGTGCAGAGATGACTGTACCATGCGGTTTTCATGGATCCATGGCCGACCCAGTAGAGCGTTGAACGATGTCTCAGAATCAATTATGTGGAATTTTGCGGTTGTCTTTGCTAAATCACCGGTCTTCATTAGTAGTGTTATCGATCCAAGAGCTCTTTATCCTTTTTGATTGAAGCCTCTTAATAGCATCTTGTCTGCATCAAACTCGCGAGCATCAATTTCCATGTATGCTAGCGTCCGATGATTCATTATGTTGATTGATGCTCCTGGATCAACCAACACTCTGGAGAGCATAAACTTTCCAATAGTGACTGAAATTATTACTGTCGGTTGTGATCAGCTGTTCCCAGTAATAGATCATTGTCCATGAAGGTAACACCTCGCTTTTCTTTTAACGAGCAAACCTCGTCGAAGGAATTACAGGCCATTTGACCTAAACAAATTTCTGGATCAAGTAAAGCCTAGATCAAAGCCTCTCTCATCTCCTTTGATAGGATCAGAGTGTCGTATATGCTTAGTTTGGTTGGTAGCTTCCTAAGATGGGCTAGCACGTTGTAGTCCACTTTATTACCGTGTTCCTCAGTTTCTTCCTGAATGGGCAATTCCTCTGTCGGGGTTGGTTCTTCCTGAGCAACCACCTGCTTTCGTTTATCCTTTGGACCCATTCTCGGCGGTAAAATTTTTCCACTTCTTAAATTTACTTCAATTATTTCTTCTGAATTTGGTGTTGAATCTGCCGGTATATCCTCTTGAATTGGAACCACTGGCTCTTCCGAAGTTGCTTCGGTGTCTGATGGTTCTAATTCTATCGTGATCGGAGCTCCTTGGAATTCATAAATGGACTCGTTGCTTGTCAAGCTTTCGTAGCCTCCTTTGTGAACATCTTCTTCATCGTGGTCGTCGAGGTTGTGTATGATTTGAGAATCGTTATTTGTATTGGAATCAAGATCCAGATTAAGCCGGTTGTCGTTAGTTACGTAATCGTTAGAAACAGTCAAAACGTAGCCAACGTCATAACCCTTATCATTATAAGATCTCACCGGGGCGAGCAAATAATCATACAGAGTCAGGAGTTCGAGTGATTTCTCCCCCAAATCGGAAACAACCATCCTAGGATAAGCAGCCCCTAGTCTACCCTTCGGAGCCTCGGTCTTCTTTTCTTCCACGATCTTCTCCTTTTGGGGCGGTTCTTCAATCGTAAGTGATAGTGCCGGCTCGACAGGTCTCAAACTCTGAGTTCAAGCACATACCGAAGCGACCTGGATGTGATCCAAAGTTTTCTTCGATGAGCTTGTCCAGACAGTACTCCATCCATCATCAGTCGTGTACGGGTCTATCAGAACAATGGGATCCATTGAAATAACATTGACGGAACCTCCTTTATGGGGTTCCTTCATGTATTCCTTTGGGATCGTTATGTTCCCTTTCCGGAGATTGTCATCAAGACAACTCTTGAAAGTGATGCAATCCTCTATCTTGTGTCCGAGCATTTGATGGTAAGGGCAATAGTTCGGATGATCTTTCTTATTAACTTCCTTCGGCTTCTTGGGCTCTGGCAGCTGAAAATCTGGTGTCTTCATTAAGCTGCGGAACATCTTCACTCATCGCTTCGGTTTTGAATGGGTATTCTTTATTTAGAAGTTCTCTTAAAGTATGTGACGAACGAGGCGGTTGTTCATAATGCCGAGGCGACCGATAGCTCGGACGAGGTTGCCGATAGCCTCGCCGAGGTTGCTAATAGCCTCGCCGAGGTTGTTGGTATGTTCGTTGCGGTGGTTGGTAACTAGGCCGTGGCCTCTTTGATCGTATCCGCATTGGTCGCTTGCCCTCATCTCATCGCCGCGACGATTCCAGATTTCTTCTCGAATGTATTCACAGGCTTCTGCTTATCGTTCTTGTCCACGAAACTTAACTGTTTTACCTCTTCTTGCAAGCTCCCGGCCTTGCTAAGCAACTTCTTGAAAGTCTTGATAGTAAATCCTTTAAGGAGGAGTGTTATCGGGCCATGGATACTCTTAAGTAGGATACCGACTGCTGTTGTTCTTGAAGCTGTGGTTCACACTTCATGCTTAAGTTTCTCCATCGAAGCATGTAATCCACTAAAGTCTTGTTCGGCTTTTGTTGCTCCACCACTAGATCACCGATAGTGTTGTGGTGCTGTGCCCCGATAAATCGTTTAACGAAGTGATTCTCCAGTTCTGAATAGGTCTTTACTGAACCATTTGACAATTCTGCATACCAATCGAAGGCAATCCTTGACAAACTGCTGACGAACTGGCGGAAGAGTAGAGCGTCACTCCCACCGGCATTGCAGCAACTAGCACGAAAATGTGCGACATGCTGCCGAGGGTTTCCTGTTCCATCAAAAGTCTTAAACAGAGGTGGTACGAAGCCATTCGGGTATTTGACTGCATCAAACTCTTCGCGGTAAGGTCTACCCATCTGAATAGATGCTCCACTCTTGGATTGTGCTAAAGCTTCTCGCACCTGCTATTCTACCATATTATTAATATCCTTTTCTGGAATCATGCTTTCTGTAGAATCCTTCTTTGGTGGTTCATCTCCGTTGACGAATGTGATCTCCTTTCCACCATCTGCAATATGGATAATTTCTGGGGGTGTCTCTTTCGAGGTCGGACTCGACTACGGAGAGTGGCTAAGGCGGCAGCCCATCTCTTCCATCCTCTTTGCCATCTGGGAAATTGTATCATCTCTTTCCCAAAGCTGTGCTCTCAACACTTTCGGTTCATCTCTTTCCGCAGCTGCCGGAGCACCTTGAGAAGCTGATGATGCTCGTGTCTCACCCATGTTGATGTCGGCATACTCGTCATTCATAAATTCTGATGAGTCGATTTCAACTCCTAGTTCTTCTTCTCTTTCTTTTGCTAACCGTCGGATGTGGGTCCTTAACTTGTCCATGGCATCCTCTAGTGGCCCTTTTCACACGGTCTCGCAGTTGTCTCGTGACGGTTGTTGAACTTCCTTCCCGGGAGTCCCCTTTATTGCAGTAGCACTTTCTTCTGATTCAAGTCTCCTGACGAGACTTTTCTATGCAGGACATTGTTTTGGTCTTAGCTCGCCAGTGGTAGGTCGCCATACCATCCTTCTCGCAGCCTGAAGCCTAGGACCGGACGGTCTGTCAGCTATATGCTAGAAGGTGGTATCCTCCCTAATTTGCAGACCCGATACAAAAACGGGTGACCTGGCTTTTATCTTCTTCTTTGGGTTCTCTATGGCAGCAATAGGCTATATTCGCGGTCCGAGGCGGGATTTAGCTAGCACTCATCCAATCCTTCTTAAGATTTCTTACACAGGGCATCTTTCTTTCTTTTCCAATCTTTCTATCACAGCTTGCAGTCGGGCAAATGGCGTAGCCTTATCCCTTTTCCTCTTGTGATTGTTGTAGTATGCAGGTCGGGGTAATGCGGTGGCGATCCTACGAACATCCTCTTCATCTGATGCGGCGAGAGAGGGGTGAAACCTCGCTCCCTTCCAATAGAGGTATATACTCGGGCGGTTCTTCTCTTTCCTCGGGAATTTCTTCCAGAAAAGCAACTTCAGTAACTCTGGCTTTCTTGGTGATCTTCCTGCTTCTATTTCTCCTTTGAGTCCGAGTTAGGGGTGCAACTGTTAAACTGGACCCAATCTCAAAAATTGATGGTATTGTAGCGAAATCTGTACCCTCCACGGTGACAGGCTCATCACAGACTTGGATTTCCTTCCCCTTCAGTTTGGCAGAATTCGGGGTAGGTGTAGAGATGACTAGACTGGTGGGGGTAGAGACAACAGTCCTTCTACAAACAGTAGTACTCCTTTCAACTGGAATCCTCTGCAGGGGAGGGAATTCTTGAGTCGACTTCAGGTTGAACTCAATCACGGGCTCTTCAGTTTCTGACACTTTGTCCATTAGTGTGAAGAGAGTAACATCAGCGAACTTGACATCTGTGTTGCCAAATCCTTGTCCGAAACGGATGATCCCATTGTCGGGCAGCTCATCCTTGTAAACGACGAAGTCCATTCCATTTGTGAAGCAAAATATTAACTTTGGGGAAGTCATTTTCTACAGGTCAAATTCCGAATGTCAGTCCCGAATTATGCTTCTTTTCATCATAAAGTTTAGGACAAAAAAGAAAGAGTCCGAACACATTTTCGTTTATCTTAGTGTACTTGTGATTTATAAAAGAGGTTGTTTATTAGGAGGTTCGTTTCTTAGAAACAAAACGATTAAAGGAAAAAGGTTATAGAAAAGGTAAAGGACACGATTTAGAAATGGAAAGGAAGAGAAAGTCTTATGCAAGACTTCTCGACTCGAAGGACCGCTCCTAAGCTAACACCTATTGGGGGTCCACCCCACCTCAGAAAAGAGGTAAAAGGATCTCGGAACCTCTCTGTTTAGGGGTGTCTAAACAGTGGCTCCTAAATCCGAGAGGAGTTGGTTATACTCGTTCAAGTCAGAAATGAACGAGGTGTTCCAACGGAAGAATGGTAGTTTTGGTCCACTAGGGATATGGACTCACCACCGATTTATGAAAGAAAAACCATCTGATCAAAATGGAGACAGGAACTATTCCCCAACGGAGTCGCCAGAAGTTGTCGGCATATTTTTAGGCCGTGTGTTGTGTTTTTGAAAAGGGGTCGCCAAACAGAAGTTGTCGGCGAATTTTTATATTTTTAAATTTAACTTAAATATATATATAATTTAGAAAGTAGTATTTAATTTTGAAAATAATTTTAAATTTGAAAATTTTAAGATATGAAATCAAAGCGATCTCACATCCCGAATAGTTTATATGAACGAGCACCACACCACAAACCGTGTATCTATCCCGAAGAACAGACACACTGCTTGATGATGGGGCTCGATTAAATAAACTAGAAGATTTGTGACATCCGTTTGGTCTGCGAACCAATTTTATAAGCCGACAAGTTCCCTCGCTTAATACAAATGAATTAAGCGGGGTTTATATTACCTGGGTTCTTAAAGTTCCCTATAAGGGCAAGCCCCTATAGTTAATTACATCTTAAATGACGGGAATCAATTAAGAAACTCTCGATAATGACAAGTGGTTTTGCTTTCAAGAATTTTGAAGTTTAAGGTTTTCAAAGGATTGAGTTTTGGAGATTTCAATAGAGAATGGATCAAATTAGGAACAGTTAATTTCAGGAGTTCAAGGGAATAAAAGTAGAAGCTGAGGATCCAAGAAGAATCTTGGCAACTTCCCAAACTATCCTATTGTTTGGCTTCAATTTGGGAATTTATTTAATATTGCAATCCTGCCAATTTTAGTTAATTAGGATTTATATTCGTGTGACATGATCACACAAATAGCCTCGAAGATGTGAGGGTTTATGTCGTACCAAACGACTACCTCAGAATCCTAAGACCAGTTAGGGCTTAATTTGCATAACATGATTATGCAAATGCCTAACAAAAAGTTGAGGATTTATGTTGCATTAGGCAAACTACCTCGAAATCCTATGGCTTTGTTATTTAATTCTAAGAAAAGGTTTTGTTGAAGTAGATTCCAGTTTTGCTGATGACGATGGCCGTGCTGCCCACCATGCTCCGAGCTCCTTGTTGTTCCAGAGGATTAATTTTAGAAGTCATAAATCAGGAGATGAGAGAATTGTTTTGGTTTAGAGAAAATCTTAAAATCCAAGTGTTTTTAATATTTTAATTAAACAAATCTTAAAGTTTGTTAAACAGAACCGATTAAGATCCCACGGTTCCGTCATCCCGGCACCGTTATTTTCATTGAATTCACTTAGTCCAAATGAATTTGCTAAACTCAACTGAATGAGTTCCACACTTTCATATAGACCATGGGAAATCCCGTTAGCAACACGTGGGTTACATCATCCGATGTATTCCCGATCATTCAACGAGATGTTTTAATTTAGTTATAAGTGTAGTTTTGTTGTTCTGTTTGTGATTAAATTTTGAGTTGTTTTATATTTTGAATGTTGTGGCAGTGAATTTTATCTTGCAATGAATTTTAATTTAGTTTTGGTTTCAGTTTAGGGACTATCCTAAAGGTTTTGTTATTCATGCAACAGTTTTGTTTATCATCCAAGAAAAAGTAAAGTACGGTGCAATGTAAGAAAATTGCAATAAACTAAATTGCAATTAAATAAAAGTTTACCTAGAAGGTTTTTCCGTCATCCCAAGCTGCACTTAAAACACATGTTAAGGCATTTAAATATTTTGCAAGAGATACCTAGGTAAAGCTAAGGGAAGGGTTTTGGTTGTCTACCGAATTCCTAATCCTATTGCTAGTCATCTTCTATGACGTCTAGGTTGTTGTGTTTTGATTTAAGGATGATTTTCTTCATCAAAGAACAATTAAATTCAATTGTTCTTCTAAAACATCCCGTCATATTGAGGAAGTGCTTAGGACGAGTCCTAAACATCTTTTCAATACTTCTGGGATTATTTTGAGTCCAAATGAATTTTTATTGTACGGATGAATTGATCATCCAAGGATTTGTATTTTTGTTTTGTTTCTTGCTCAGTGAACTAGGACATTTGAATATCCTATAAGTGAAGTAACACTTCACTTGATACTTCATTTAAGAGTTATAATAATAAGAGCTTTAAAAGGGCAAATCAACTTATTAAGTATTTTAATGATCTAAACTTAATGATTTAATTTTAATTTTGACTTAATTATAAAAAATTAGTTTAAGTTTGGAATAGTGTTCAAGTCCTTTATGTTTTAAGTTTACTCTAAGTGTTTCGTTTAACTCCTAATGATTTCATTTAGGTGTGTTGTTAAATGGTTTTAATTCAATTTAATTTAAGTTTAATTTAATTTAATTTAATTTAATTTAATTTAGTTTAATTTAATTTAATTTAATTTAATTTAATTTAATTTAATTTAATTTGATTTAATTTAATTTAATTTAATTTAAATTTTTAATCTAATTTAATTTTAAATTTTAATTTAATTTAATTTAATTTTAATTTAATTTAATTTTAATTCAACTTAATTTGATTTAATTTATTTTGATTTAATTTTAATTTTTTTATCTTAATATATTAAATATGATTTAATTTAATTGTTAAGGTGTTAACTTGATTTAGATTTTGATTTAATTTAATCTCAACATCTTAAATTTAATTTAATTTAATTTAACATTTTAAATTTTAAGTTAGGATTATCCTTTTAGTTAAGAATTAAATATTATTGAAGTGATTAATTTAGGGATTCATAAATTAAAGAATAAATATTCTCTAAATAATATCCCTACTTTAATAATTCCAATTTCTACTGTTCTTCCAAAATTTCAATCAATTAATTAATTAAAGTTTATTTTAATTATTCTTGAAATGATTAGTAGGTTTCTACCCTTCAATTATTTAAATTTCAATCATCCAAAATCAGTTTAAAATCAAATATTTTACCCTCCCCTTTTTGATTAATCCTAAAATTTTAATTAGGGGTTGAAATTTTTTAATTACCCTATTTCCCTTCAAGCTTAATAATTCTATAACTCACTAAACTAAGGTCAAATGAATTTGAAATTTTTATGTAACCTCACTCATATGTCAATTAAGACATTAGAGGAGAAACATGTGATTTTTCTATATTTAATTTATTTATCTCATTATTCTTAGTAGAAAATAAAGGTTTTCAAAGAAAACTCAACAACATGACCAAGGTAAAGTTTCTGTCCTTAAAAAAACTATGGGATGTTCCTAATGACCAGAGGACCACTTGGACCAATTTTAGTGATTTTTTGAATTATATCTTATTTATTAGAATTATTTTGATTTTTGGAGTGTTAATTAATTTAAAAATAAAATAAAAGTTGAAAAATAGATTTTATATTTTTCAAAAATCTCTTTGACCTCAAGGAAATCAGAGAACCAAATTTTATATTTTTTTGATTTTTCTTTGATTTTTTAGAATTATTTAAGTGGAAATGTTAAAGAAAATCATTTTTAATTCAAAAATCATTTTAGGCATTTAAAATTCAATATCTTACCCTAGAGACTTAGGAAAAATATTTGGTTTGTTCCTAGGTGATCAGAATTCAAAATGTGAAATTTTGGTGATTTTTAATATTTTTAGGATTTTTATTATTTTTTAATTATTAAAAATATTAAAATAATGATAAAAATCAACCTTTTTAGAAAATTAAAATTTTAATTTTCCTAAATTTCTTTGATATCACAGAAGCCCCAAAACCATTTTTGTGAATTTTTGAAAATTATTTTGTGAGTTATAAATTTTTAAAGTTTAGTTTTGGTTATGTGACTGAATTAATCCATTTTGTGGGGTTAAACATTTCCAATTGATTTCAAATGTTTATGTGATGTTCCTCTGATCCTAAAGATCAGTGGAGAATTGTTTTCAAGTTAATTTGATGTGTAGTTAACCCTAATTAGTTAAAGTTCAATTTTGGGTGTTTAGGCCAATTAGGGTTGTTTCAGGTGAATTAATCAAAAACCTATTTTTCCTAGGGTCCCCTGATCATAAGAAACTTCACCAAATTTTTCTGTATTTTATTTCTCAACATGCTAATTATTGGAATTAAAATACTCAAAATAGTAACATGCAATTGGAAAATCAATAACTTCTCATAGAGATGGCCTCTGACCTTGGAAAATTCAGAAAATGTTCCCAAGATCAGGGGCTTCAAAAGCATTATGGTCTCATGCCATGGTGAATTATCTACATGCATGGAGAATTAAAAAAGTGCAGAGAGTAAATAATTAATTAAAAATAAAATACTAAATGAAATGACTTGATTTCTTTTCCACATTATTTTCCTCTATTCACTGAGCAAGAGGGTATTTTTATTTTATTTCTGTGATTTTTCTATGCAAAGATATGAATTTTCAAATTTTCTGATATTTAATAAATACATTAAATACCCTATTTATCTACTTATCCACGCGGCACCAACGAAACATAGGCAGCTCCGAACACTACGCGTCGCCATTTGATTCGTTGTCGCCATCTGACTCAGCGCCACACGGCGCGCTGTTCATGCTCCATCTCCTAGTCCGACTTGATCTGGGCCATCCATTTGCGCGTGTATTGAATGGACGGCATCCGCTCATCGTCCCCAATCGACCTCACCCGAGAGCCGTCCACAATAAAACCTTAATATCTCACTCGATTCTCAATGGATTTTTGTGTTCTTATGCTATATGGATTCTTCTTAAAGAGACGAACACATCTATACGGTAATCATGCATTGAAATTAAGCAATAGGAATGGAGAATTCATGGAAGCTCAAGAGGAGGAGAGAGCTCATACCTTTGCTCAGAGAAGTGTGGCTTCAATCTGAGAGTTGTGTCACCTTCGATTGAGTCCAAGTAAGCTCCGGCATGAAGTCTCCGGACTCGGGGAATTGCTCGACTCGATGTCCACCAGACCCAATTTCAACCTTTGGAGGCTAGAACAAATGGGTGGCCTGGAGAGGGGGCTTTCACTTGGGAACTCCTTCTCTTGGTCTTGTGCAGGTGTGGGTGAGTTTAATTTGAGTTAGGTGGAGAATTAGAAAGTGTCCTGGTTTTGGGTGGAATTTTGGTCGAGAAATCGAGCTCTGTGGATGGGGATTAGGGCAAATTATCACTGGGGATCAATTGCTCTAAGTGTGGAGGATGGTCTGGAAAAATTTTGACAGAGTTTCTGTATGGTTTGGTGCAACTCTTCTCTGAGCCGAGAGGTGGTGAGGTTTAAATAGAGTTGGCTGGAGGGCCTCCCAAGGGGATCTGATGACTGGGATCAGCTGCTCTGGGTAAGGGAAGAATAGCTCCAATGGCCATTGGGCATGGGGCAGCTCAGCAAGAGAGAATTTCAACGTTGGGCTCCTCCCAAGGTCTCCGCCATGGGGTTTTCCGGCGGTTGTGGTGGCTGGCCGGCCAGGGTCAGGTCACCATCTTGACCAGTGAGGGCAGGGCTTGGCAATGGTGAAGTCAATTGGAGTTGTCCATGTGTAAAGGTGGTGAATTGAAATGGAATGGGAAAGGGGTGATTTTGGCTTGGTTTGGGTCAACCCATGGTTTTGGGCTAGGTTCACCTCCCCATGGTCTTCTTGGGCTGAAGAGAAAGCTATTTGGCTCAGTTTCATTAGTGGGGAGAAGTCACCATCCAAGTACAATTAGGCTTAAGCATGGTTTAGGGGAATCATGGGAGTGGTTAATCACTCGTAAGAGAATCATTAAAGGGTCCCCTCTTCTTACCATTTTTAGTATGGTGAAGTGTCCAAGGCTTTCATGGCTCTCATGTGGCTCATGCATGGCTTCATGGCTTGCCTATGGCTTAGGATGGCTTGGCTTGGTTTCATAGAAATGGGTTTTAGGCATATTTGATGAATTTTAAGGAGATTGTCTTGTGGCTAAAATTGGAATGATTTGATGATAAATTAGGACTTTAGAGATGATTTTAAATTGAATGTATGATGAGGAAGAGTGTCATATGGGCCTTAGAATAAATTTTGGGCTTTTGAATTTGGTGGAAGTGGGCTTTTAAAAAGGTTTATGGAGATGGGCTTTTAAGTTTAAAAAAAAATTGGTAAGTGGAAATTTTGTAAAGGATTGGGCTAAAGAAATGTTGGGCTTAGTTTAGGGATGTGTCATGAGTGATTTGGAATCAATTTGAACTGATTTGGAATTGAATTGGGTTGAATTTGGGTTTCTTTGGTAGAGGGACCAAGGTGGGTTAAATTAGGCTAACTTGGATCAAGATTGGGCTAAGGTTGAAATTGGTATAATATTAATGTTGGGGAATTTTTATTGGAGTGTTACAAGGAGGTTTCAACTTTGATTGGGCTTTAGTTTTGGGATTTGGGCCCATTTGGGTTAGGTTTGGGTTTAGGTCAATTTAAGGGATTTTGGTTTTGGGTTTGTTTTAGGTCTAGTTTAGGTCCAAATTTTGGGCAAATCAAGTTATTTTTTTGTTTGTGGAGATGTTAGGAAAGATTTAGAAAAGGCTTGGGATTAATTAGAGTTGAATTGGGTTGGTTTAGGCTATGTTTGGGTTATGGGTCAAAATTGGGCTTTAAGCTTAAAATTGAAATTGGTTCAAATGTCAATCAAATTGGGCATGGATTTGGTCTAGATTGATATTGGGGTTATTGAATTGAAGTTTAGAATTGAATTGAACCAAAATTGGGATCCATTGGAGTGGTTTGTTTGACATTGGGTTCATTTGGGTTTGACTTTTGGGAAAATTGGGGGTTTTGGTAAAAGTGGCGTAAATTAAAAAAATTGGCCCATGGTGAAGTTGAACAAAATGAAATTGGGAATATTTAGGATTTTCTGGAATTTTGTGGGAATTTTTTGGAATTTTTGAATTTTTGGGTCAAGAGGAGCATTTTGGTAATTTGGAGGTATTTGGGGTATTTTTTGAAATTTTGGTATTTTTGGCTGTAAATAATCAATTTGATTATTGGGGAAATGTTCAAGGTTGATTTTGGAAAAGTTTTGGGTGATTTGGAAATTTTGGTGGTTTTGGGTAGTTTCAAGGGTATTTGGTAGGTTTGGTGGGTCCGGGGCCCCGGGGGTCCATAATTGAAATTTTGGAAAAATGAAAGTTGAGCAAGTGTGAGTGAAATGGAATCATTTTGGTTGATCCATGAAGCCAAATTAAGCTCATAGGAGCCATGAGAGGACTCATTTGAGGCATTCACTATGTTGTTCCTAACCCTCTTAGCCAAGGGCCTAGGGGTTAAGGTCCATCCATATGAATTATCTAGATGAGTCAGGAAGTCAAGCTAGGCATGAATAGTTTTAGGATTTGGAATGTGTGTGAAAGTTTAATGTGTGCAGGTGAACCCTCACTGCACTGTGCCACCCAGGGTGATCCTAAGGCCAAAGAAACCTATAGGGAACTCATCCTTTAAACCTCCACATTTGATCTCAACCCTCTAGGTGATTAGGGGTTTACAATCAAGCTCGTGGGGTTTACAGGGAGTTAAGAAGTGGTTGAGTTTCTAAAAGGGTAGGTTCCATCTCTAATCTTCTAAGATAGTCAAAGGAAAAGCCTAAGGCTAGATCCTAAGTACTAAAGAGAGAAGAGAAGACCTCATCAAAAATGAGGTCAACAGTAAATTTAACCATTTGTCCTCTAACTAGTATGTATTCACTTTCAGAATAATACAGATTTGCATAAAATTCTCTAATAACTCCCAACACCACTTCAGTAGTGAAATAACAAAAAATCTCCCATTGATGATTCACAATAAGTTCTTTATGCATACCTCCATGATTTTCAAAGGCTTTCTCTTGAATACACTTCTTATTGCTAAGAAACGTACTAAAGCGTGAATAAGCCTTGAAATTCACAAATTTCTTTTCATCGTACTTAAATCTTCTCTTCCACTTTAAAATTTTTGGATCCATTTGTCTAAAAAAGTAAAATTTATCGAAAACAATTTTAAAATTGCAATGTAATGGACTCCAAGGTTAATTTAAAAAAATAAGAACTTAAAATAAATGAATAATCTCCAAAGTTTTCCTAAAACTTTAAAATTTCAAATCTTCATAATGTAGGAAATTTCCACGGTCAAAATCTATTAGCTCTTACTAAGAGAAGATGAAATATAAACTTCTCTGGCCATGAAGTCGCTCCAAATCCAAATGCTAGTGAGCCCTTGGTACGAAAATAGGCCTTGGCTGGAGGTAAAAGACAATGGTTTGGGAAAAAATGGCGGGTCCCAGTGTTAAATCGTGAAAGTTTGGAGTTTTAGGCCTTTTATTAGTCTAGCACTGTCTGGCTCTATCGGCAGCGACATTCGACGCATTATTCTGCTCTTATGGCCAAACTCTCTATCTTCTGGCGCGGTCCGACACTAGTGACAGCGCCATTTGGTGCCAGTTAAAAAACTGGGCTTCCGACTTTCTTTTTGCAATTTAGATATTTTAAGCCCGCTCCGACGTCTAATTAGTCTAATTAAGCATTGACTAACATTCTAAAGCCATGAAAAATGAAATTTTTAACATAAATAACACAAAACATCACATTCATATATAAAATCCAAGTTTCAGACACAAGCACAAAACATTAAATACTACACATCATCAAGCCATAAAATTCTAAAATTCAGCATCAATCACAACCACAACACAATAACGCTGAAAACTAAACAAAAAAGTAAGTCCAACTATAACATCCAAGCAAAGCAAAGCAACCATAAACACAAAACAGAAATACAATAATTAAGTCTTCATTTTTCTCCAGAATTATTATCAATTGTAAGATCTCCAATTGATTGAGCATGAATGAATAGATTGTAGAATGGTTGAAAGGGGAATTCTCTAGTAGAATCCACTTAAATCCAACCCTTCCATTTCTTTAGCCGCGTCAAACTTCCTTCAAGATATCCATAATGATTAAATTGCTCCTTCATTCTCCAATCCAGATGGTCAAAGAAGTCAAATAGATTGTTGATTGCATTCATTAGGTTTTGCACTTTGTTCTCCAATTTCTTAATTTTCTTCAAGATGATCTGTGAACTTTCAAGAAAGTAAGGAGGAATTGGTGTTGACCTTGGAGATGGTTGATCTTCAATAATGCTCTTGTCATTCATATCACCAACTGCCTGGTTACTATATGCATCTGTTGGGTCTATAGTCTTCCAAGGTAGAAGTACACTTTCCCAATTCTCATATGGCACTTGTGATTGACCGCAGAGGAGAAATATGGTGGAAAGATGTCCAAGCCCATACCTTGATCCATGAATGATCAATCCCAAAATAGATTTAAAAATTATTGAACCAACATCAATAGGCATCCCAATTTGAATACAGTAGTTCAGAATAACATACTCCTTAGTTACATTACTGATTTTCATAGTTGGAAGCAATTTTGCACATATGAAATAATGTAAGTGTTTCGACATAGGATTTAACAGTGTGGTCGAGAAACTTTCATACATGTTATCTCTTATCTCTCATTCATTGCTTTCATCCATCAGATATCTATACATATCATTCATATTGTCCTTCATTAGGGTAAAATTCAAATAAAGGCAGATTGACATATTCTCAATCATGTATAAATCATTAACCTTTCCAGGAGTAAATTTGACAAACCTACCTCACACATAGACTTATTGTTGGTTGATTCCATGAAGATTTTGATGATGGCTTCATGGCTTGCCTATGGCTTAGGATGGCTTGGCTTGGTTTCATAGAAATGGGTTTTAGGCATATTTGATGAATTTTAAGGAGATTGTCTTGTGGCTAAAATTGGAATGATTTGATGATAAATTAGGACTTTAGAGATGATTTTAAATTGAATGTATGATGAGGGAGAGTGTCGTATGGGCCCTAGAATAAATTTTGGGCTTTTGAATTTGGTGGAAGTGGGCTTTTAAAAAGGTTTATGGAGATGGGCTTTTAAGTTTAAAAAAAAATTGGTAAGTGGAAATTTTGTAAAGGATTGGGCTAAAGAAATGTTGGGCTTAGTTTAGGGATGTGTCATGAGTGATTTGGAATCAATTTGAACTGATTTGGAATTGAATTGGGTTGAATTTGGGTTTCTTTAGTAGAGGGACCAAGGTGGGTTAAATTAGGCTAACTTGGATCAAGATTGGGCTAAGGTTGAAATTGGTATAAAATTAATGTTGGGGAATTTTTATGGGAGTGTTACAAGGAGGTTTCAACTTTGATTGGGCTTTAGTTTTGGGATTTGGGCCCATTTGGGTTAGGTTTGGGTTTAGGTCAATTTAAGGGATTTTGGTTTTGGGTTCGTTTTAGGTCTAGTTTAGGTCCAAATTTTGGGCAAATCAAGTTATAGTTTTGTTTGTGGAGATGTTAGGGAAGATTTAGAAAAGGCTTGGGATTAATTGGAGTTGAATTGGGTTGGTTTAGGCTAAGTTTGGGTTATGGGTCAAAATTGGGCTTTAAGCTTAAAATTGAAATTGGTTCAAATGACAATCAAATTGGGCTTGGATTTGGTCTAGATTGATATTGGGGTTATTGAATTGAAGTTTAGAATTGAATTGAACCAAAATTGGGATCAATTGGAGTGGTTTGGTTTGACATTGGGTTCATTTGGGTTTGACTTTTGGGCAAATTGGGGGTTTTGGTAAAAGTAGGGTAAATTGAAAAAATTGGCCCATGGTGTAGTTGAGCAAAATGAAATTGGGAATATTTGGGATTTTCTGGAATTTTGTGGGAATTTTTTGGAATTTTTGAATTTTTGGGTCAAGAGGAGCATTTTGGTAATTTGGAGGTATTTGGGGTATTTTTGGAAATTTTGGTATTTTTGGCTATAAATGATCAATTTTATTATTGGGGAAATGTTCAAGGTTGATTTTGGAAAAGTTTTGGGTGATTTGGAAATTTTGGTGGTTTTGGGTAGTTTCAAGGGTATTTGGTAGGTTTGGTGGGTCCGGGGCCCCGGGGGTCCAAAATTGAAATTTTGGAAAAATGAAAGTTGAGCAAGTGTGAGTGAAATGGAATCATTTTGGTTGATCCATGAAGCCAAATTAAGCCCATAGGAGCCATGAGAGGACTCATTTGAGGCTTTCACTATGTTGTTCCTAACCCTCTTAGCCAAGGGCCTAGGGGTTAAGGTCCATCCATATGAATTATCTGGATGAGTCAGGAAGTCAAGCTAGGCATGAATAGTTTTAGGATTTGGAATGTGTGTGAAAGTTTAATGTGTGCGAGTGAACCCTCACTGCACTGTGCCACCTGTGGTGATCCTAAGGCCAAAGAATCCTATAGGGAACTCATCCTTTAAACCTCCACATTTGATCTCAACCCTCTAGGTGATTAGGGGTTTACAATCAAGCTCGTGGGGTTTACAGGGAGTTAAGAAGTGGTTGAGTTTCTAAAAGGGTAGGTTCCATCTCTAATCTTCTAAGATAGTCAAAGGAAAAGCCTAAGGCTAGATCCTAAGTACTAAAGAGAGAAGAGAAGACCTCATCAAAAATGAGGTCAACAGTAAATTCAACCATTTGTCCTCTAACCAGTATGTATTCACTTTCAGAATAATACAGATTTGCATAAAATTATCTAACAACTCCCAACACCACTTCAGTAGTGAAATAACAAAAAATCTCCCATTGATGATTCACAATAAGTTCTTTAAGCATACCTCCATGATTTTCAAAGGCTTTCTCTTGAATACATTTCTTATTGCTAAGAAACGTACTAAAGCGTGAATAAGCCTTGAAATTCACAAATTTATTTTCATCGTACTTAAATCTTCTCTTCCACTTTAAAATTTTTGGATCCATTTGTCTAAAAAAGTAAAATTTATCGAAAACAATTTTAAAATTGCAATGTAATGGACTCCAAGGTAAATTTAAAAAAATTAGAACTTAAAATCGATGAATAATCTCCAAAGTTTTCCTAAAACTTCAAAATTTCAAATTTTCATAATGTAGGAAATTTCCACGGTCAAAATCAATTAGCTCTTACTAAGAGAAGATGAAATATAAACTTCTCTGGCCATGAAGTCGCTCCAAATCCAAATGCTAGTGAGCCCTTGGTACGAAAATAGGCCTTGGCTGGAGGTAAAAGACAATGGTTTGGGAAAAAATGGCGGGTCCCAGTGTTAAATCGCGAAAATTTGGAGTTTTAGGCCTTTTATTAGTCTAGCACTGTCAGGCTCTATCGGCAGCGCCATTCGACGCATTATTCTGCTCTTATGGCCAAACTCTCTATCTTCTGGCGCGGTCCGACAATGGTGACAACGCCATTTGGTGCAAGTTTAAAAACTGTGCTTCCGACTTTCTTTTTGCAATTTAGATCTTTTTAAGCCCGCTCTGACGTCTAATTAGTCTAATTAAGCATTGACTAACATTCTAAAGCCATGAAAAATGAAATTTTTTAACATAAATAACACAAAACATCACATTCATATATAAAATCCAAGTTTCAGACACAAGCACAAAACATTAAATACTACACATCATCAAGCCATAAAATTCTAAAATTCAGCATCAATCACAACCACAACACAATAATGCTGAAAACTAAACAAAAAAGTAAGTCCAAATATAACATCCAAGCAAAGCAAGGCAACCATAATCACAAAACAGAAATACAATAATTAAGTCTTCATTATTCTCCAAAATTATTATCAATTGTAAGATCTCCAATTGATTGAGCATGAATGAATAGATTGTAGAATGGTTGAAAGGGGAATTCTCCAGTAGAATCCACTTAAATCCAACCTTTCCTTTTCGTTAGCCGCGTCAAACTTCCTTCAAGATATCCATAATGATTAAATTGCTCCTTCATTCTCCAATCCAGATGGTCAAAGAAGTCAGATAGATTGTTGATTGCATTCATTAGGTTTTGCACTTTCTTCTCCAATTTCTTAATTTTCTTCAAGATGATATGTGAACTTTCAAGAAAGTAAGAGGAATAGGTGTTGACCTTGGAGATGGTTGATCTTCAATAATGCTCTTGTCATTCATATCACCAACTGCCTGGTTACTATATGCATCTGTTGGGTCTATAGTCTTCCAAGGTAGAAGTACACTTTCCCAATTCTTATATGGCACTTGTGATTGATCGCAGAAGAGAAATATGGTGGAAAGATGTCCAAGCCCATACCTTGATCCATGAATGATCAATCCCAAAATAGATTTAAAAATTATTGAACCAACATCAATAGGCATCCCAATTTGAATACAGTAGTTCAGAATAACATACTTCTTAGTTACATTACTGATTTTCATAGTTGGAAGCAATTTTGCACATATGAAATAATGTAAGTGTTTCGACATAGGATTTAACAGTGTGGTCGAGAAACTTTCATACCTGTTATCTCTTATCTCTCATTCATTGCTTTCATCCATCGTATATCTGTATATATCATTCATATTTTTCTTCATCAGGGTAAAATTCAAATAGTGGCAGATTGACATATTCTCAATCATGTATAAATCATTAACCTTTCCAGAGTAAATTTGACAAACCTACCTCGCACATAGATCGATTGTTGGTTGATTCCATGAAGATTTTGATGATGGCTTCATGGCTTCGCCTATGGCTTAGAGATGGCTTCGCTTGGTTTCATAGAAATGGGTTTTAGGCATATTTGATGAATTTTAAGGAGATTGTCTTGTGGCTAAAATTGGAATGATTTGATGATAAATTAGGACTTCAGAGATGATTTTAAATTGAATGTATGATGAGGGAGAGTGTCATATGGGCCTTAGAATAAATTTTGGGCTTTTGAATTTGGTGGAAGTGGGCTTTTAAATGGTTTATGGAGATGGGCTTTTAAGTTTAAAAAAAAATTGGTAAGTGGAAATTTTGTAAAGGATTGGGCTAAAGAAATGTTGGGCTTAGTTTAGGGATGTGTCATGAGTGATTTGGAATCAATTTGAACTGATTTGGAATTGAATTGGGTCGAATTTGGGTTTCTTCGGTAGAGGGACCAAGGTGGGTTAAATTAGGCTAACTTGGATCAAGATTGGGCTAAGGTTGAAATTGGTATAAAATTAATGTTGGGGAATTTTTATGGGAGTGTTATAAGGAGGTTTCAACTTTGATTGGGCTTTAGTTTTGGGATTTGGGCCCATTTGGGTTAGGTTTGGGTTTAGGTCAATTTAAGGGATTTTGGTTTTGGGTTTGTTTTAGGTCTAGTTTAGGTCCAAATTTTGGGCAAATCAAGTTATGGTTTTGTTTGTGGAGATGCTAGGGAAGATTTAGAAAAGGCTTGGGATTAATTGGAGTTGAATTGGGTTGGTTTAGGCTAAGTTTGGGTTATGGGTCAAAATTGGGCTTTAAGCTTAAAATTGAAATTGGTTCAAATTTCAATCAAATTGGGCTTGGATTTGGTCTAGATTGATATTGGGGTTATTGAATTGAAGTTTAGAATTGAATTGAACTAAAATTGGGATCAATTGGAGTGGTTTGGTTTGACATTGGGTTCATTTGGGTTTGACTTTTGGGCAAATTGGGGGTTTTGGTAAAAGTGGGGTAAATTGAAAAAATTGGCCAATGGTGTAGTTGAACAAAATGAAATTGGGAATATTTGGGATTTTCTGGAATTTTGTGGGAATTTTTTGGAATTTTTGAATTTTTGGGTCAAGAGGAGCATTTTGGTAATTTGGAGGTATTTGGGGTATTTTTGGAAATTTTGGTATTTTTGGCTGTAAATGATCAATTTGATTATTGTGGAAATGTTCAAGGTTGATTTTGGAAAAGTTTTGGGTGATTTGGAAATTTTGGTGGTTTTGGGTAGTTTCAAGGGTAATTGGTAGGTTTGGTGGGTCCGGGGTCTCGGGTCCAAAATTGAAATTTTGGAAAAATGAAAGTTGAGCAAGTGTGAGTGAAATGGAATCATTTTGGTTGATCCCTGAAGCGAAATTAAGCCCATAGGAGCCATGAGAGGACTCATTTGAGGCATTCACTATGTTGTTCCTAACCCTCTTAGCCAAGGGCCTAGGGGTTATGGTCCATCCATATGAATTATCTAGTTGAGTCAGGAAGTCAAGCTAGGCATGCATAGTTTTGGGATTTGGAATGTGTGTGAAAGTTTAATGTGTGCAGGTGAACCCTCACCAGACCAGGCCACCCAGGGTGATCCTAAGGCCAAAGAATCCTATAGGGAACTCATCCTTTAAACCTCCACATTTGATCTCAACCCTCTAGGTGATTAGGGGTTTACAATCAAGCTCGTGGGCTTTACGAGGAGTTAAGAAGTGGTTGAGTTTCTAAAAGGGTAGGTTCCATCTCTAATCTTCTAAGATAGTCAAAGGAAAAGCCTAAGGCTAGATCCTAAGTACTAAAGAGAGAAGAGAAGACCTCATCAAAAATGAGGTCAACGATAGAATTCAACCATTTGTCCTCTAACCAGTATGTATTCACTTTCGGAATAATACGGATTTGCATAAAATTATCTAACAACTCCCAACACCACTTCGGTAGTGAAATAACAAAAAATCTCCCATCGATGATTCACAATAAGTTCTTTAAGCATACCTCCATGATTTTCAAAGGCTTTCTCTTGAATACATTTCTTATTGCTAAGAAACGTACTAAAGCGTGAATAAGCCTTGAAATTCACAAATTTCTTTTCATCGTACTTAAATTTTCTCTTCCACTTTAAAATTTTTGGATCCATTTATCTAAAAAAGTAAAATTTATCAAAAACAATTTTAAATTTGCAATGTAATGGACTCCAAGGTTAATTTAGAAAAATAAGAACTTAAAATCGAAGAATAATCTCCAAAGCTTTCCTAAAACTTCAAAATTTCAAATCTTCATAATGTAGGAAATTTCCACGGTCAAAATCAATTAGCTCTTACTAAGAGAAGATGAAATATAAACTTCTCTGGCCATGAAGTCGCTCCAAATCCAAATGCTAGTGAGCCCTTGGTACGAAAATAGGCTTTGGCTGGAGGTAAAAGACAATGGTTTGGGCAAAAATGGCGGGTCCCAGTGTTAAATCGCGAAAATTTGGAGTTTTAGGCCTTTTATTAGTCTAGCACTGTTCGGCTCTATCGGCGGCGCCATTCGACGCATTATTCTGCTCTTATGGCCAAACTCTCTATCTTCTGGCGCGGTCCGGCACTGGTGACAGCGCCATTTGGTGCCAGTTAAAAAACTGGGCTTCCGACTTTCTTTTTGCAATTTAGATCTTTTTAAGCCCGCTCCGACGTCTAATTAGTCTAATTAAGCATTTACTATCATTCTAAAGCCATGAAAAATGAAATTTTTTAACATAAATAATACAAAACATCACATTCATATATAAAATCCCAGTTTCAGACACAAGCACAAAACATTAAATACTACACATCATCAAGCCATAAAATTCTAAAATTCAGCATCAATCACAACCACAAAACAATAACGCTGAAAACTAAACAAAAAAGTAAGTCCAAATATAACATCCACGCAAAGCAAGGCAACCATAAACACAAAACAGAAATACAATAATTAAGTCTTCATTATTCTCCGGAATTATTATCAATTGTAAGATCTCCAATTGATTGAGCATGAATGAATAGATTGTAGAATGGTTGAAAGGGGAATTCTCCAGTAGAATCCACTTAAATCCAACCTTTCCTTTTTGTTAGCCGCGTCAAACTTCCTTCAAGATATTCAAAATGATTAAATTGCTCCTTCATTCTCCAATCCAGATGGTCAAAGAAGTCAGATAGATTGTTGATTGCATTCATCAGGTTTTGCACTTTCTTCCCCAATTTCTTAATTTTCTTCAAGATGATCTGTGAACTTCAAGAAAGTAAGGAGGAATTGGTGTTGACCTTGGAGATGGTTGATCTTCAATAATGCTCTTGTCATTCATATCACCAATCGCTCGGTTACTATATGCATCTGTTGGGTCTATAGTCTTCCAAGGTAGAAGTACACTTTCCCAATTCTCATATGGCACTTGTGATTGACCGCAGAGGAGAAATATGGTGGAAAGATGTCCAATCCCATACCTTGATCCATGAATGATCAATCCCAAAATAGATTTAAAAATTATTGAACCAACATCAATAGGCATCCCAATTTGAATACAGTAGTTCAGAATAACATACTCCTTAGTTACATTACTGATTTTCATAGTTGGAAGCAATTTTGCACATATGAAATAATGTAAGTGTTTTGACATAGGATTTAACAGTGTGGTCGAGAAACTTTCATACCTGTTATCTCTTATCTCTCATTCATTGCTTTCATCCATCAGATATCTATACATATCATTCATATTGTCCTTCATTAGGGTAAAATTCAAATAGTGGCAGATTGACATATTCTCAATCATGTATAAATCATTAACCTTTCCAGGAGTAAATTTGACAAACCTACCTCGCACATAGACTGATTGTTGGTTGTTTCCATGAAGATTTGCATAATACTCCTTCACAATTGGTACAACTACGGCAATAGTAGTATAACACTACTTGCCAACGTCTCCGAACATAAATTTCATCAATTCTAGTGGTAGGAGATTTTGTACCTCGATTCACAAAGCCTCACTCCATAATAAATCTCATTTTTGAGATTTTTTTGTTGAATAAGTGTTGCGCATCGAAACTAATGAAATTTCTACAGTTGAAAACTTGAAATCTTGAAGTTTCCATCAAGTCAAAATCCATTTGGACAAGATTTGGGATCTTCCACTTCGTTCTTTTGGTAGTTCCTATGTCTAGGGGCGGCTTTTGGGTGTTCTGATGGAAGAATTATCACCTAGAACCGCAAAAACCCGAAATTAAAGACGAGAAATTTTTTTCTGAACAGTGGCGCGGTTCAGTATTGATAGCAGCGCCGTTTGACACTAGTTCAAATTTTGCCAAACTTCACTTTCTCCAAATTATTTCCAAACTCTGATTTGATTCATTTCTTAAACGTTGTTAATTATAATAAAGGAAGAATAAGACTTAATTAAGTAATAAACAAACATAAATAAAACATTAAACAAAATAAATACTCAATAACTTTGGGTTGCCTCCCACAAAGCGCTTGTTTTCATTTCGTCAACCCGACATAACCTCCACTTATTCATGTTGATCCTACATTACAACCTCTTTAAAATTAGGTCTATTGCCTTCAAAATATGGTTTTAATATTTGGCCATTAACTTTGAATATTCTTCTAGATTTAGGGTCTTTGATAATCACAACTCCAAACTGATATATTTTTAAGACAGTGAAAGGTCCTGTCCATCTAGATTTCAGTTTCCCAGGAAATAATTTCAATCATTTGTTGTATAGTAAAACTTCTTGTCCCGGTTCAGATTCTTTTTTAACAATCTTACAATCATGCCATATTTTTTTTACCTTATTTATTCTATCATTATCATATGATTCATTTTTGATTTATTCTAATTCATACAATTACAACAACCACTTCTCACCAGCATCTTTCAAATTAAAATTAAATTTTCTTATTGCCCAATATGCTTTATTCTAAATCAACTGGAAAGTGAAAAGTTTTTCCAAAGATTAATGTTTAAGGGGACATTCCTATAGAAGTTTTATAAGCAGTTCTGTATGCCCATAAAGCAGTGTCCAGTCTAGGCTGGAGGTAGAAGACGAAATAAAAAAAAATTAGTTTAAAGTGAAGTTCTTACCAAGAAAAGATGAAATCCAAACTTTTCTGGCCATTGAATTGCTTCAAATCTAAATGAAAGTGAGCCCTAGGTGAGAAAATCGGCCTTGGCTAGACGTAGAAGACAATGGTTTGGGCAAAAGTGGTGGGTCCCTGGGTTAAATCGCTAAATATGAGGGTTTAAGGCCCCTTTTCTGTCGGGCGCGGTCCAACGTTGGTGACAACACTGTTCGACGCAATTTCCATTTTAATAGGCTAAACTCTCAGTCTTTTGGCGCGTTCCAGTGTTGGTAGCTACGCCGTTCAGTGCTAGTTCAAAAATTGGGCTTCCAAATTTCTTTTGTAATTTCGATCTTTTCAAGCCCACACTAACGTCTAATTAGTCCATTTAAGCATTGAATAACATACTAAAGCCATGAAAAATAATATTTTTTTAACACAAACAACACAAAAAATCACTTTGATATATAAAATCCAAATTACAAACACACATAAATAACACTAAACTCTACACATTGTCACGCTATAAAATACTAAAATTCAGCGTCGCTCACAACCACAACATAATAACGCTGAAAAAAAATTAAGAAAGAATGTCCAAATATAATATTCAAGCAAAGAAAAGTAAGTAATCAGTTCAAATACATAAACACATAGACACAAAAATTAAGTCTCTATTATTCCTCAGAGTTATCATCAACTCTTAAATCTCCAATTGATTGAACGTGAATTAATAGATTGTAGAATGGGCGAAATGAGAATTCTTCAGTAGAATCCTCCTCAATCCAACCTTTTATTTTCATTAAACGTATCAAACATACTTCAAGGCACCCAAAATGATCAAAGTGTTCCTTCATTCTCTAATCTAGGTGATCAAAGAAGTCCGATAAATTGTTGATTGCATTCATTAGGTGTTGCATTTCTTTCTCTAATTTCTTAATTTTCTTCAAAATAATATGTGAACTTTCAGGAAAGTAAGGAGGAATAGGTGTTGAACTCTGATATGGTTGATCTTCAATGATACTCATGTCATTCATATCACCAACTGCTTGGTTACTATATTTGTCTGCTGGGTTTATAAGCTTCTAAGGTAGAAGTACTCTTTCCTAATTTTCATATGGCATTTGTGATTGATCTTAGAGGAGAAATATGGTGGAAGGATGTCCAAGCCCATAATTTGATCAGTGTACGATCAATCCCAAAATAGATTTCACAATTATAGAATCAACATCAATAAGCATCCTCATTTGAATACAATAGTTCAAAATAGCACATTCCTTAGTTACTTTACTGATTTTCATAGTTGGGAGTAATTTTGCACATATAAAATAATGTAAGTACTTTGATCTTGGATTTAGCAGTCTATCCAAAAAACTCACATACTTGTTATCTCTTATCTCCCATCCATCACTTTCATTTGTTAAATATATGTATATATCATTCATGTTGTCCTTCGTTGGGGCAAAATTTGAATAGTGGCAGATCGACACATTATCAATCATATATAAATCATTAATCTTTGCATGAGTAAATGTGACAAACCAACCTCACACATAGACTGATCCTTGGTTGATTCCATGAAGATTTGCATAAAATTCTTTCTCAACAGGGACTACTATGGCGGCAGTAGTATAACATAACACTTCCCAATGTCTCTGAGCACTGATTTCTTAAATTCGAGTAGTAGGAGAATTCATACCTCGATTCAGGAAGCCTCGCTCCTTAATCAACCTCTTCTTTGAGATATTCTTGTTGAACAGACGTTGTGCTTCGAAACTGATGAACTTTCTATGATTAAAAATTTGAAATCCTGAAGTTTCGATCGAGTCAAATCTATTTGAATGAGATTTGGGATGTTGCTTTTCGTTTCTCTGGTAGTTTTAGCATTTAGGGGAAGGTTTTGGGTGTTTAAATGGAAGAATTGTTGGCTAGAACTGACAAAATACATTTTTAAGAATGAAAAAACTATTTTCTGAATAGCAGCGCGGACCGGCGCTGATTGCAGCGCTGTCCAGTGCTGATGGCAGCGCTGTCCGGTGCTAGTTGAATTTTTGCCAAACATTATTTTATCCAAATTCTTTCCAAACTTTGATTTGATTAATTTCTTTAATGTTGTTTATGATATTTAAGGAAGGTTAAGACTTAATTAAGTAACAAACAAATAAGAATAACACATCAAACAAGCAAACACTTAATAACTATGGGTTGCTTCCCACAAAGCCCTTGGTTTAACGTTGTCAGCCCTACATAACCTCAAGTTATTCAGGTTGATCCAACATTAAAACATCTTTATAATTAGGTCTATTACCTTCAAAATATGGTTTTAATCTTTGTCCATTAACTTTGAATATTCTTCCAGATTTAGGGTCTTCGATAATCACAGCTCCAAATTGATAGATTTTTACGACATTGAAAGGTCCTGTCCATCTAGATTTCAGTTTCCCAGGAAATAATTTCAATCTTGTAATGTATAAAAATTTTTTTTGTCCTAGTTCAAATTCCTTTTTAACAATTTTTCAATCATGCCATATTTTTCTTCTCTCCTTGTATATTCTATCATTATCATATGACTCATTTCTGATTTCTTTCAACTCATTCAATTACAACAATCTTTTCTCACCAGCATCTTTGAAATTAAAATACAAATTCTTTATTGCCCAATATGCTTTATATTTTAATTTAACTGGCATGTGAAAACTCTTTCCAAAGATTTATCTAAAAGGGGACATTCCCATAGGAGTTTTACAAGCAGTTATGTATGCCCATAAAGTGGTGTCTAATCTTGTAGACTGAAACACCTAAAATATTTAGTATTTTTATGCACATTTTATACCTATTTTTAATGATATTGCACTTTAATGGAAGGTATTTTGTGTTGTTCTTGCAGGTATGATCAAAATAGATGGTCATGATGAAATGAGCAAAATTAGATCAAATTTGGAGAAAAAAAAATGAAAAATCAAAATTTTGGCACTGGCGGCTAAGCTCCGTTGGGCCGGCGCTTAGCCTCCACAGTTAGAAATCAAAATTCAAATGAATTTGGCACAAATTTCAAAGGGGATGGGATATAATTCTTGGTGGTAACTTCCATAACTTCTTTTGGGTGGCAAGTTTGAATGAAGGGGTGCGTTCCTTCGTAGATACATTGAATATGGACATATTTTGAAGAGACACCAAGGCACCTTTTGGTTTACTATTTAAAGAGAGTCTTAGGAAAGATTAGGAGACTCTTCCTTTGCATTTTGAAGTGTTCTTTCTTTCTTTCTTTTGTTCTTCCACTGAATTTTAAGAGTTTTTATTTTAGAGTAGGAGTAGAAAGTAGAAAGGAGAAAGGGTCGGAGTGAAGTCTTCTTCTTCCCACTTCTTTTCTTTCGTTTAGTTTAGTTTTTATTGAAGTCTAAAGTCTGTATTCAGTGTCATCGGAGATGGGAGACTTGCTCTGAGGAGTAGTTTAGCAAAGAGTCAAAGTTTCAGAGGAACGTCCTTAGTCTTGTGGAGAGGATTTTCAGATAAGTGTTTACTTTTAATCTTTATATTAATACTTGCTTTATTTTGTTATTTTTCTTATTGTTTTTACTTTCAAATCAATGTGTATTTGTATTTTCTCAATGCATTCTAAGTAGCTTACATTATCTTTTTCTTTCTTAAATGGAGAAGTAATTAATTTACAAAGAATTGTTGTGGAAGGTATAAGTGTTTAAAAGATGGAAGAAGTTGTGAAGATTGATTCTAAAAACTTTGTTTACTTCTTAATTTGGCTTGTTAAGTTGTAGAATTTCTTGAGATTACGTAAGATCTAATGCGGTATTGTCTCATAAAAGTTAGTAAGAATCACATGCAATTATATGGGTGAGAATTGTAGTCCATATGATTGAATGTAATATTATAAGATATTTTTATAAAAGGGAGTAAAATAAGAGGAGTTTAGAGTGACAGACTAAAACCCCCTAATTTTGTTTGAAGTTTTGAATTTTGTTATGAGAAGTTAGCCCCCAGGTGGTGGGAATCGAGAGAACTCTAGAGTGAGAGACTGGTATCTTCCCTGCCTAACCATGTTTAAAATAATAAAAGTTTCAAATTAACCTATGTTCATTATAGAACCAAGTAAGGGTAAAGAACACATTTGCTTCAATCTGTCACAACAAATTTGAATACTTCCACAATAATACTTTAAGAATTATTAATACTTCATAAAAGGAAAGAATGGATATTCTAGTTAATAGTATTTTACATCCAGTGTTATTATTTATTATAATTTTAATTTCTTGCTTAACCTTTTAAGAAAATTTCAAAAGACAAATCAACTTTCAAAACTTTTCAAAATCAAGACATACTTTTTAAAAAACATTTAAAGAATGTAAAAAGATAATTTTCTGATTCCTTTAAAGATTTTTATATTTTCCCTGTGGGTTCGATATCTCGAGAATTAATCAGAAAGTCCTATATTACTTGATAAATGATACGTATACTTGCGCAGTGTCCCATATTATAAAATCATAATTTTCATATCTAAATCATCAGCGCATATATTCCTAGCGGCCCAAGTTTTTGGCGCTGTTTTCCGGGAATCATATTTTTAGTGTCGTTACATTTACAGGACAGTATCAAGTTTTTGGTGCCATTGCCAGTTTTCATATCATATTTGTAAGTATAATTATCAGGGGATCAAGTTTTTGGCTCTGTTGCCGGGGAATATTAATTAAATTGCATTTTAAAGAGAATTAAGAAATTTTAAAATTTTACTTTTCTTTGTTTTTGTTAGTGTGTTGTGTTTTTTGTTTTATTGTTGTATGCATAGTTCAAGTTCTGAAGGACTTGTGCCTTACGATTCTGAATTAGAAAGAACTATCAGAAAAATCAAAAAAATTAAAAATTCAGAAAATGATAAAAATATTCAAGAAATGGCAAATCATCAAAATCAAAATGTTGGCATCCATCAAGAATTAAGACCTTTAAGAGATTATGTTAACCATACAGTAGATGAACTTCGTGGTAGTATTCAAAACCCTGCTGTAGCTGCTAATTCTTTTGAGCTTAAACCTTCTATTATCCAAATGGTGTCTAATAATCAGTTTGGGGGAGTAACAATTGAAGATCTTAATTTGCATCTTGCTAATTTTCCAGAATTGTGTGCTACTTTTAAATATGATGGTGTTTCGGATGATGCTATTTGACTTAAAATTTTTTCCTTTCTCACTAAGGGATAAAGCTAAAATGTGGTTACATTCGTTAGCACCTGAATAAATAAGAACTTGGGGTGAACTGTCACAAAAATTCCTTGCTAAATATTTTTCACTATCTAAGACTGCTAAGTTGAGAAATGATATAACATCTTTTTGTCAGTTTGAAGAGGAATCATTATATGAAGCATGGGAAAAGTTTAAAGATCTCCTCAAGAAATGTCCACATTATGCGATACCAGATTGGTTAATAATTCAAACTCTTTATAATGGATTAGTTGGATCTTTTAGATCAATCATCGATGCTACTGCTGGTGGATCATTATTGTCTAAACCATTTTAGATGCTTATGCTTTAATTGAAGAAATGACTACTAATAATTTTCAAAGGCCTTCTGAAAGGTTAAATCCTAAAAAGGTAGTCAGTGTTTATGAGAATGATGCTTTTACAATGTTAGCAAATCATGTTGCTGCAGTATCAAGGAAGATAGACCAATTTGGAATGAATTTTGCTCAACCAAATCTCATGATTGAAGAAAATTTATTAGGCCAATTGTTTAATTCTTATTCTTCACCAGAAACTGTGAATGCTATAATCAAACCTAACAACCCATATTCCAATTATTATAACCCAGGTTGGAAGAATCATCCATATTTTAACTGGAATAACAATAATCAAGTTGGTGTTAATCAACAATGGGGGAACACCCATGTAAACCCATTGGGGATTTGGAACAACCAAGGTAATAATAATAATAGATTAACTTATCCTTTAGGTTATAACAATGCTTTACAAAATAAGGAGAGGAAGTTGTTTATGGAAGAAGTAGTATGACATATGGGAAATCAATTACAAATTCAAGGAGCAACAATCAGAAATATTGAAAATCAATTGGGACAAATTTCAAATGCCTTAAGTAATAGATCCCAAGGAATGCTTCCAAGTAATACTGAAGTGAATCCAAGAGAAAAGAATAAAGAACAAGTTAAAGCAATTCAACTGAGAAGTGGAAAAGAATTGGAAGGTAGAGTTCAAAAAGAAACTGAAGTAGAGAAAGAAGAAATTGAAAGACCTAAAGAGGACGCTCTAAAAGGTTTTGAAAGAACTATTTATCCACCTGAGGTTGATTTAGAAAAACCACAACCTCTATTTCCTCAGAGACTTCGTCAACAAAAGTTGGATAAGCAATTTTCAAAATTTTTAGAGATATTAAAGAAGCTTACCATTAATATTCCATTTGCTGAAGCCCTAGAACAAATTCCAAGCTATGCGAAATTTATGAAGGATATTCTTAATAAAAAGAGGATGTTTGAAGAAAATGACTGTTGCACTTAGTGAGGAGTGTAATGTCATAATTCAGAAAAAGCTTCCTGAAAAACTTAAAGATCCTATTAGTTTCCCAATTCCATGTGCAGTAGGAGAAAGATTCTCTGGAAAAGCTTTATGTGATATGGTGCAAGCATAAACCTTATGCCTCTATCAATATTCAAAAGACTGGGACTAGGAGAAATAACCCCAACTACTGTAACTCTGCAATTAGTAGATCATTCGATCACATATCCTAAAGGTGTTATAGAAGATGTTTTGGTAAAAGGGGATCAATTTATTTTTTCTTGTGGATTTCATTGTGTTAGATATGGAGGAAGATAAAGAGATACCCATAATTTTGGGGAGACCTTTTCTAGCTACAGGCAGAGCCATGATAGATGTGCAAAAAGGAGAATTAACGATGAGGGTAAATGATCAGACTGTTACATTTAATATTTCAAAATCGATGAAATATCCTGCTAGAGGTAAAGAAGATGAGTGTTATAGCATGGATGTTATTGAATATTTAAGTGAATGTCATTTGAAATCAATTTATGAAAAGAAAGCTGAAAGAGAAGAATTTGAATATAAGCAAAAAGAGGAGTTATTTGATTCTGAAGATTTTTAAGAGGAAGATTTAAAGTATGTCCATGAATGTTTTGAATTGTTGGATAAGACTGAGAAAGATGAATCTTATGGTCCATCAATTGAAAAACCTCCTGAACTTGAGTTAAAAATGCTTCCAGATCATTTGAAGTATGTTTTTCTAGGTGAATCCTCAACCTTTCCTGTTATAATTTCCACTCAATTAACTGAAAAAGAAGAAGAGAGTTTGCTTGAAATTTTGAAGAAGCACAAGAAAGCCTTTGGATGGATAATTGCTGATATTAAAGGAATCCGTCCTTCAATTTGTATGCACAGAATTCTTATGGAAGATAATTCCAAACCGCGGGTTGATCCCCAAAGGAGATTAAATCCTATCATGAAAGACGTTGTTAAAAAAGAAAATTTAAAATTGGTTGGATGCTAGAATTATCTACCTTTTTTCAGATAGTGCATGGGTTAGTTCTATTCACTGTGTTCCTATGAAAGGAGAAGTAACTGTGACTGTTAATGAGAAGAATGAAATGATACCAACAAGAAAAGTTACAGGGTGGAGAATATGCATTGATTATAGAAAGTTAAACCTTGCCACAAGGAAAGATCATTTTCCACTCCCTTTTCTAGATCAAATGTTGGATAGACTGGCTTGACATAAATACTTTTGATTTCTGGATGGATATACTGGTTATCACCAAATTCAAATTGCTCCTGAGGATCAAGAGAAAACTACATTTACCATTCCTTATGGTACGTTTGCTTTTAGAAGAATGCCCTTTGGTTTATGTAATGCCCCTACTACATTTCAGAGATGTATGATGGCTATTTTTTGTGATTTAATTGAAAAAGGGATCGAAGTTTTTATGGATGACTTTTAGTGTTTGGAATTTTGTTTGAATCATGTTTACAACATCTATCTAATGTTCTAAGATGCTGTGAAGAAACTAATTTGGTCCTTAATTGGGAAAAATGCCAATTTATGGTAGCAGCAGGAATTGTATTGGGACATCGGATTTCAGAAAAAGGTTTGGAGGTAGATCCTGCAAAAATTCAAGTTATATCTAATTTACCTTGCCCAACCAATGTAAGGGGAATTAGAAGTTTTTAGGACATGCTGGATTCTACAGGCGTTACATCAAATACTTTTCAAAGATTATAAAACCTTTATGCCTTTTACTAGAAAAGGATGCAATTTTTAATTTTGATGATGATTGCCTCAAAGCCTTTGAAACATTAAAAGAAAAATTAATCACTACACCTGTAATAATTTCCCCAAATTGGGAAAAACCTTTTGAATTAATGTGTGGTGCTAGTGATTATGCTATTGGTGCTGTTTTGGGTCAGAAATATGTCAAATTTTCAAAGTAATTTATTATGCTAGTAAAACTCTTAATGAAGCTCAAATTAGTTATACCACTACTAAGAAAGAGTTATTAGCTATAGTATTTGCCTTTGATAAATTTTGATCATATTTAATTGGAACTAAATGTGTTGTGCATACTGATTATTCTGCTATTAAATACTTAATAAAGAAAAATGATGCAAAACTAAGACTGATAAGATGGATTCTTCTTTGGCAAGAATTTGATTTTGAGATAGTAGATAGGAAGGGTTATGATAATCAAATTGCTCATCATTTGTCCAGGCTAGAAATTGAAAAATCTCTCTGTGATATTGAAGAAATTAATGAACATTTTCCTGATGAAAAACTGTTCACTGTTAAAGAATTGCTTATTGCATGGTATGCAAACATAGTAAACTTTATTGTTAGTAATATTATACCTTATGGTTTGACATACCATGAAAAGAAGAAATTTATGTCTGATGCTAAGACTTATTTTTGGGATGACCCATTTTTATATAAATAAAGAAAGGATCTTATAATTCTAAGATATGTACCTTTGGAAGAAACTTATGAAATTATTCAAAAATGTCATGATTCTGATAATGAGAGACATTTTGGAAGTGATAAAACTGCATATAAAATATTACAATCAGGATTTATTTGGCTACAATTTTTAAGTATGTCAATGTTTATATTAAAAATTGTGATAGATGTCAGCGTGTAGGCAATATTTCTAGAAGAAATGTGATGCCCCTCAATTATATGTTGGAAGTTGAAATATTTGGTGTTTGGGGAATAGATTTTATGGGACCATTTACACCATCTTTCGGAAATGTTTATATTTTGAAAGTAGTAGACTATGTTTTGAAATGGATTGAAGCTATTGCTTTACCTCGATGTGATGCTCAAAGTGTTGCAAAGTTTTTAGAAAAGAATATATTTTGCAAATTTGGAATACCAAGAGTAATCATAACTGATGGGGAAGTCATTTTAGAAATGCAATTATTGGGAAGTTAGCAAAGAAATATCATATTAATCATCGCATTGCTACTGCTTATCATCCGCAGATAAGTGGTTTGGTTGAATTATCCAATCGTGAAATTAAAAGAATATTGGAAAAAATTGTTAATCTAAATAGAAAGGATTGGTCAATTAAACTGGATTATGCTTTGTGGGCCTATAGGACTGCTTACAGAACACCTATAGGAATGTCCCCATAAAGGCTGATTTTTGGAAAAGCTTGTCATTTACCTTTTGAACTTAAGCATAAAGCATATTGGGCTAATAAAAAGTTCAATTATAATTTGAATGATGCTGCTGAAAAGAGATTATTGCAATTGAATGAGCTTGAAGAAATAAGGAATGAATCTTATGAAAATGTTAAGATTTATAAGGAAAAGATGAAGTTATGGCATGATCGGAAGATTCTTACCAAAAATCTTGTACCAGGACAAAACGTTTTGCTGTATAATACAAGATTGAGAATATTTTTTGGAAAACTTAAGTCCAGGTGGATGGGTCCATTTATTGTGATAAAAGTTTATTCTTATAGAGCTGTAGATATTCAAGATCCTAAGACTGGAAAAATATTTAAAGTTAACGGACAAAGACATAAACCATATTTTTCAGTTAATAAATCTAAATATGATGAGAATTTCATGTTGGGTCACTCAGAATGAGTTCTGGGTATGTCAGGCTGAAGACGTTAAAATAAGTGCTTTGTGGGAGGCAACCCATATTTATTGGTGTGCTTTGCTTTATGTTTGTTTTGTGAGTTTTGTTTTCTTTGTTTGGTTTGTTATTATGATTTTAGTGTTAGTAATTTGGAGTTTTTAAAATTAAGTAGAGATTATTTGACCTTAATTGATGATTAAGAGAAGTTAGAATGAAAATTTGGACACTTAGCAGACCTGTGCTAAATTGTGCACTGGCGGCTAAGCGCTGACTAGTTGGCGCTTAGGTGCCACAATTATAAAAAACATGAAAAATGTGGATCTAGAAGCCTAGATCGTAGGAGAGAAGTTTTGGGAGTTATTTAGGAGTTTCTAAACGTCTTAGGGAATATTCTAGCATTTCACAAGTCTATAAAAAGGATCTGACTTAAGAAAAACACTTGCCCCAAGTCCTATTTTCATTTTTGAAGATCTAAGAAGACAATTTTGAGTTCATCATGTCTTCCTGGGAGAACGAGATGAAGAAGAAGCAAGATTCTGACAAAAGTAAGTTCATTAGTGATAGTGCTAAAGAGTTATTTAATGGATATCTCGCTGTTAGTATTCAAGGTATTGCAGAAATGATTGCAAAAATTGAAGCCCAAGTGACTTCGATGGAAGCAAAGATCAATGAAACTAATTGGCATTTTGATCACATGGGATGGCAACTTAAGATGCAATTCAATCATTCAAGGTACGTGGAGAAATATATAAGGTGATGTTTGTAAAGAACAAATGAATTGAAGAAGATGATGTAAGAATGAACAATGATCGCCCGTTCTATCAAATTTATATTCCAGAAGGGTCAAATGAGAATAATAGCGGTCCTGGATATATTCCGCCTAATGGAGTATGGAATTAAGAGTGCTTTGTTTTGTTTTGTTAGTGTTCTTATGTGTTATGTTAGTGTTCTTATGTGTTATGTTTGTGTGTTTAGTGTTTATATTCAAGTATTAACTTAGTTTAATGATGTGATGGTTACATCCCAGAGATGTATACTTATCAGTCTGAGATTAAAGTCTCTTGTATTTTGAGAATTTCATCCTGTATGTTTGGATAGAAATTCTAGTATTGTATTAAAGGTTATGTTTTTTTTAATATAAGTTTGTGATTTTGTGAAATTTTATTGGAATTAATGGTTATTTAACTTTGATTTGGAGTATTGGAAGATTTGTGGGGAGAAATAATTATTCTGGAGTAATTAAGGGTAATTAACAAAGTGATTTAGTGCATATACCTTAATTATGAAAATTTGGCAACTGGCGGCTAAGCGCCAGAGTGCCAGTGCTTATGCGCCAGATTTCGCGGCTAAGCGCCGAAAGTTCGCGCTTAGGCGCCAGTTCGCAAAAATTGGTTCCCGAAAGTTAAAAACCTGAAAATTGCCATTTTCAACCGTCCCATCGTCTTCAATATTCGTTACCGCGAAAGAGGAGCCTAGGGTTTCATTTTGTGGATCATTTAAGAGCCGATCTCAACAAAAATTATTAGATTTGAATCCCTTGAGGTAAGAGTACTACTCCTAAGTAAAAATTTTTTATTTTCACCATGTATTTTGAGTACATTATGGAAAATCTTAAAATCACTATTCATGGTGAAAATTTGAGGAAAAACTTGAGAAATTACTTGGATTTAGTGAAAATATCTTTGGAATGATATTTTAGCAAGTTTAGTTTGATTTTGGAATTTATGGTGAATTTTTTGTGAATTTTTAGAGATGGCTCCAAAGTCAAAGCGTACACGAGAATAGACGAAGTTTGATTCTGACAAATTTGTTAGTATGAGGGCTGAGGAACGATACGCCGATGCATTGCAGGCACGTAAGTTAATTCCTGAGCGTGTGTTTAGTAAGCCAGGAGAGGTGATTGAAGATATGATAGCTAGAAGAAACTGGGATAATTACAGTTGCTTCTCTGCTGTTGCTATTGTTTCTTTGTTTAGAGAATTTTATGCAAATTTACCTACTGCAGAAGAGAATCATGTGATGGTTAGAAGGCATGAGGTCAACTTTTCTTCTGGTGCAATCAATACCATTTATGGACTACCTCCTTACATGTTCTGTTTTTATTCTAACTATCATATTTCGGAACGAGAATTAGATGAGATCATGAAATTTTTGAGTGATGGAAGAGGATTATGGAAAATAACAAATGATAGAAGACTGAACTTTCCTAATTCCAAATTGAATGTCATTTCTAAGGCGTGGCATTATTTTATCTCATCTAAGTTGTTACCTTCAAGTCACACCAGTAAAGTAACAAGAGAAAGAGCTGTGTTGAACCATTGTATTCATCAAGGGAAGCCTATTAACATTGGAAGTATAATTTATGATTATGTTTTGAACTGTGCTAGATCAACCACTACTGCAGGTATGGGATTTCCTTCCTTGATTCATTCACTATGTAAACGATCTAGAGTGAAGTTTGAAACCTGAGAAGAGGTACTTCAGCCATTGAGACCAATTAATAGTGTAAACGTTGGCTATTACACTGTAAATTCAGAGTTTGGTTGGAGAGGAGGATTTGGAAGGGCTTCTACTACTTCTGCTTATGCTGCATCTACTTCTCGTGCTACTACTTCACGTGCTTCATCATCTACTGATTCACAGGCTGGTTTATTAAGAATGATTTTGAAAAAAGTGAGTCTTACTCGATAGCATAAGAGAGATATGGATGGTAAGCTAGATAATGTGGAAAGATATATTGTAACACTTGATGAATATGAGGAGAATTATTAGCAATATGTGGATAGACTGATTAGAGGTGATCAGAGTGCTGAGATGCCCCCTCATCCATTCTACATACCTTATGCGCCATCCAAGGATTAGAACGAGCAGGATGATAATGAGGATGAGGATGATGAGTAGATTTGTGTTATTTGTTTTTGTTGTGGTATTGTTGTGGATGTATGTTTGTTTTGTTAGTATTTAATTTCATTATTTGTGATGTGAACCGTGATAGTATGCAAATTGTAGTTGTACTATTTTTCTGTTATGCATATTAAGGTATTGTTGTTGTGTTGTTGTTTAATATGTTGCTTTGTGATGGTGTGTAATAGTAAATGTTTTTTATGTGTATGTTATGTCTGAGTTTTTAGTAGCAATTCAAGAACTGTTAAGATATTATAAACCACTATTAGGAACTTCTACTTAGAAAACTACATGTCTAAAATTTTTCAAATTCCACTTCTATCTATTATCTATATCAGTGTGTTATTTTAGTTGGTGTGTATTTGCTTTGAAAACCTCCACTACTATAGAAGTTTTTTTGAAATTTTTACTTTTCTATGTATAAAAAAAAATATGTTTTGAAAAACTAAATTTGATTTCATTTTACTACTGTTATTTAAATTGTTGTACTTGCATATTAGGATATTAAAAATTCCTGCAAGCATGATATGTCAGTTTTTATTTCTCACCCATATATCATTTCTTATGCTTAAATCTTTTATCTTAATTAAAAAATTAAAGTTTGGGGGGGATTTTAAAAAAACAAAGATTTTTAAATACCTAAAATTTTATTTGATTCTCAAGAATACTTAAAAATAAATCTTATATTTGATTGAGAACAATTATATACATGAAGTTATATTAGGGGAACAAAATTTTGAATATAGAAATGAATAAAAGAATTTAGTTAAAATTTATAGTAATCATGAAAAACTTAGAGTTAAAATTTTCTTAATGAAGAGGTGTTAAATAAACTTAAACTACCTTTATTAAGAAGTTTTGTATTTTTGGATAAATAGAAGATTTGACTTTTATTCTTCAAAGCTTAAATTTCTTTTATTGAAGAATAATTTTCAAATACTATTATTATGATTTTTAAGTAAAAGATGTATATCTGAACTTTATTTTAAATGGAAGGGTGGAATTCAAAATCATTAAAAGCTTATCTAGATATAGTAATCCTTGTCATATAAAAAAAAGTGAAAAATAGTATATGAAAAGGGAGGAGAAGCTTGAGGATTTAAGGGCCTAATCAAAAATTTGTTTCATACCTAAAGTTTAAGATTTAAGTTCAGAGAAATCTAAAGCTTAAGGTTATAATATAGTAATTAAAATTTGTTTTCAAATAAATATTTTTAAGTGAGAAAAATAAGTGTTTGAATTCTATATTTTGAAGAATCTACAAATATTTCTGAAATAGATAGAAACTTATATTTGTCATTTTCCTTTACTTAAGAACTTTCTAAACTTTAGGTTGGTTTTAATTACTGAAATTTTTGCTAAATTGGACTATTCCATTTCTAGAACAAAATTTTGTTATCTTCCTAAGAAACTCATTAAATAATTTACATGCAAAAATGTTTTATGAGATTAACTGTCACTTGAGGACAAGTAACATTTTAAGTTTGGGGGATTTTGATACACCTAAAATATTTAGTATTTTTATGCACATTTTATTCTTCTTTTTAATGATATTGCACTTTAATGAAAGGTATTTTGTGTTTTTCTTGCAGGTATGATGAAAAGGATAGTCATGATGAATGGAGTAAAATTGGTTCTAATTTGGAGCAAAAAAATGAAAAATTAAAATTTTGGCACAGCGGTTAAGCGCCGCTGGGCCGACGCTTAGCCGCCACAGTTAAAAATTAAAATTCAAATGAATTTGGCGCAAGTTTTAAAGGAGGATGGGATGCAATTCTTGGTGGTAACTACCTAAACTTCCTTTGGGCGGCAAGTTTGAATGAAGGGGTGCGTTCCTTGGTAGATACATTGAATCTGGATACATTTTGAAGAGACACCAAGGCACCTTTTGGTTTACTATTTAAAGAGAGCCTTAGGAAAGATTAGGAGACACTTCCTTTGCATTTTGAAGGGCTATTTCTTTCTTTCTTTTGTTCTTCCATTGCATTTTAAGAGTTTTTATTTTAGAGTAGGAGTAGAGAGTAGAAAGAAGAAAAAGGTCGGAGTGAAGTCTTCTTCTTCCCACTTCTTTTCTTTCTTTTAGTTTAGTTTTTATTGAAGTCTGAAGTCTATATTCTTAGTCTTTGGAGTTGGGAGACTTGCTCTGAGGAGTAGTTTAGCGAAGAGTCAAAGTTTCAGAGGAACTTCCTTAGTCTTGTGGAGAGGATTTTCATATGTGTTTACTTTTAATCTTTATATTAATACTTGCTTTAGTTTTTTGTTTTTCTTATAGTTTTTAATTTCAAATCAATGTGTTTTTGTATTTTCTCATTGCATTTTGAGTAGTTTACATTATCTTTTCCTTTCTTAAATGGAGAAGTAATTAATTTACAAAGAATTGTTGTGGAAGGTATAAGTGTTTAAAAGTTGGAAGAAGTTGTGAAGATTGATTCTAAAAACTTGGTTTACTTCTTAATTTGGCCTGTTAAGTTGTATAATTTCTTGAGATATTGTAAGATCCAATGCGGTGTCTCATAAAAATTAGCAAGAATCACATGCAATTATATGGGTGAGAATTGTAGTCCATATAATTGAATGTATTATTAGAAGATATTTTTATGAAAGGGAGTAAAATTAGAGGATTTTAGAGTGACAGGCTAAAACCCCCTAATTTGGTTTGAATTTTTGAGTTTTGTTATGAGTAGTTAGCCCCCAGGTGGTGGGAATCGAGGGAACTCTACAGTGAGAGACTGGTATCTTCCCTGCCTAACCATGTTCAAAATAATAAAAATTTCAAATTAACCTATGTTCTTTATCGAACCAAGTAAGGGTAAAGAACACATTTGCTTCTATCTGTCACAAAAAATTTGAATACTTCTACAACAATACTTTAAGAATTATTACTACTTCATAAAAGGAAAGAAAAAGATATTCTAGTCAATAGTATTTTACATCCAGTGTTATTAGTTATTATAATTTTAATTTCTTGCTTAACCTTTTAAGGAAATTTCAAAAGACAGATCAACTTTCAAAACTTTTCAAAATCAAAACATACTTTTTAAAAACAATTAAAGAAAGTGAAAAGATAATTTTCTGATTCCTTTAAAGATTTTTACATTTTCCCTGTGGGTTCGATATCTCGAGACTTAATCAGAAAGTCCTATTTACTTGATAAACAATACGTATACTTGCGTAGTATCCCATACTATAAAATCATAATTTTCATATCTAAATCATCAGCACATATATTCCTAGCGGCCCATGTTTTTGGCGCTGTTTGCCGAGAATCAAGTTTTTAGCGTTGTTACATTTATAGGACAGTATCAAGTTTTTGGTGTCATTGCCAATTTTCATATCATATTTGTAAGTATAAATATCAGGGGATCATAGACCAATCTAATTTCTCAGGATTTATGATATTTTCCAAAATTTGTTTAATTTCACGATCAGATACCTCAGCTAAGCCATTAGTTTGGGGATGATAAGCTGTAGAGATTCTCTGCATAATATTTTAATTTTCTACTAATCACTGAATTAGATTATTCTTAAAATGAGATCCTTCATCAGTGATGATTACTCTAGGCATTCCATATCTTGTGAAATATTTTTCATTAAAAATCTCAAAACACTTCTAGCATCTCTCTTAGGTAAAGTTATTGCCTCAATCCATTTTGATACATAATCAACATCAATTAATATATATAAATTTCCTAATGTAGATATAAATGGTCCCATAAAATCTAATCCCCAAGCATAAAACATTTCAACTTCCGAAGTAAAACTAAGAGGCATTTTATTTCTTCTAAATATCTTGCCTATTTTTTGTCATCGCTCATAAGTTTTGATAAATCTTTAAACATCTCTAAAATTAATAGGCCAATAAAATCAAGATTATAAAATCTTATGTGCTGTTCTCTCAATTCTGAAATGTCATCCAAATTCAGAATCATGACATTCTCGAATAATTCGTTCAATTTCTTCATAAGGCACACATCTCCTAGTAATAAGATCTTTACATTACTTATACAGTTAAGGATCGTCCAAAAATAAAATTTAGCATCATTTTTTAATTTCTTCCATTGTTGCATTGTTAATTCTTGTGGTAAGATGTTACCAATGATGTATTTTACAATATCAGCATACCACGGTGTATTTTCTTCTGTAATATTATATAGCTGCTCATCAGGGAAACTTTCAATTATTTCCTTTTCAAATTAAGCCAATCTAGGTTGTTCAAGTCTAGATAAACGATCAGCTATTTGTTTATTGACCCCTTTACTATTAACGATATCAAAATCAAATTCTTGCATTAAAAGTATCCATCGAATCAATCTTTGTTTAGCATCATTCTTTTGCATTAAATATTTAATAACAGAATGATCAGTATGCACTATACATTTAGCTCCAATTAAGTAAGATCTAAATTTTTCAAAGGCATAAATGAAAGCTAATAACTCTCTTTCTATAGTAGTGTAATTAATTTGAGCATCAGTAAGAGTTTTACAAGCGTAGTATATAACTTTAAACATTTTCTTGTGCCTTTGCCCTAAAACCACTCCAATAGCATAATCACATGCATTGTACATTATTTTAAAAGGTTTCTCCCAGTCAGGTGAAACTAATGTAGGAGTAGCGATTAATTTTTCCTTCAATAAATTGAAAGCTTTTGAGCATTCATCATTAAAATCAAACTTCTTATCTTTTTCCAAAAGTTGGCATAGAGGTTTGGTTATTTTTGAAAAATCTTTAATATATCGCATGTAGAATTCAACATGTCCCAAAAAGTTTCTTACCCCATTCACAATTGTTGAAGGTAGTAATTTTTCTATAATTTGAATCTTCACAGGATTTACTTCCATGCCATATTCTAATATTTTATGCCTAAGAACACTTCCTCCTGCAACAATAAATTGACACTTTTCCCATTTTAGGACTAAATTTGTTCTTTTGCATACCTCTAAAATTTTTTCTAAGTTGCATAGGTATGCATCAAATGAATCTCCAAATACTGAGAATTCATCCATAACACTTATATTCCATCATCTATTAATTTGCTAAATAGGGACATCATACATCTTTGAAATGTTGCA
The DNA here is from genome assembly GCA_022702705.1 of Papilionanthe hookeriana x Papilionanthe teres. Lineage (NCBI taxonomy): Eukaryota > Viridiplantae > Streptophyta > Magnoliopsida > Asparagales > Orchidaceae > Papilionanthe > Papilionanthe hookeriana x Papilionanthe teres. The sequence goes on along the minus strand of CM040428.1, from coordinate 105,032,026 downwards.
GGCGCATTACATAATCCAAAGGGCATTCTTCTAAAACCAAAAGTTCCATAAGGGCTAGTAAATGTAGTCTTCTCTTGATCCTCAAGAGCAATAGGTATATCCATCCAAAAAGCAATAATACTTATTTCTAGCAAGTCTGTCTAAAATTATGTCTAAAAAAGGTAAAGGGAAGTGATTTTTTTTTTGTGGTGACATTTAATTTTCTATAATCAATACAGATTCACCAACTAGTGACTTGTCTTGTCAGTATGATTTCATTTCTTTCATTTACATCAACAGTCACTCCTGAACACAATGAATTTGGCTTATCCAAAAACTATGAAAAATATGATATATTGTTCCAGTATCTAACCGCTTTAAAATCTCTTTTTTAACCACTTCTTTCATCATTGGGTTCAGTCTCCTTTGCGGATCAACTCTAGGTTTATGTTGTTCATTCAACAAAATTCTGTGCATATAAATTGAAAGAATAATTCATTTAAAATCTGCTAAGGACCAACCAAAAACCTTTTTGTATCTTTTCAAGGTATCCAATAATTCTTATTCCTGATATTCATTTAAATTGAAAGATATAATGATTGGTAAGGTAGATAATTCTTCTAAAAACTTATACTTTAAATGATTAAGGATTATTTTCTTCTCATGTTTAGGGCGGTTTATGTTTGATTGAATTAAACTTTTATCTCCACTTTCTATAATATCCAATCTTTCAAATATTTTCTGAACCAATTCTAACTTTTCATTTTTCATATCATACAAAGCATCTTCACTTTCACTTTCATCCTCACATTCCAAATTCTCTTCAAACACTTCTTTAAAATGATCTTCTCTCAAATAATCACAGACTTCCATTCGAAAGCACTCATCATCTTTTTCAGCTGAAGGGTATTTCATAGATTTCAGAATATTTAAAGTTACCTCTTGATCATTAACTTTCATAGTTAATTGTCCTTTTTGAACATTGATCATAGCTCTCCCAGTAACAATGAATGGTCTTCCCAAAATAATTGGAATTTCTTCATCTTGCTCCAATCTAATACAATAAAATCTACATGAAAGATAAATTTATCCAGCTTCCCTAATACATCTTCCACAACTCCTTTAGGTTAAGAGATAGAACGATCAGCCAATTGAAGAGTCACAGATGTAGGTGAAATTTCCCTTATTTCCAATCTTTTGAAAATTGATAAAGTCATAAGATTAATACTAGCTCCCAAATCACATAAAGCTATTCCGAAAAATTTCTCATCTATAACACATGGGATAGTGAAACTGCCATGGCCTTTATGTTTTTCGGGAAGCTTCTTCTAAATAATTGCACTCATGAACCGCTTCGCGCACTTTGTATAAACTTAATATTGCTTGTATTTGATATAAATATGTATAAAGATATTCAACAATCACAGAGCTAATCTTTCAACGCAAGTATACGTATCACTCAAGTAATACAGGGTTCTAATGGAGTCCTGGAGTCGATCCCACAGGAATAGTATAGAGACTATGGACTAGTATTATAGAAACCAATTTAGAATCACAACATAGTAAGTCGATTTGCCTTTCTGTCTCTCATATCCAATCGTAAATAAGATGAAGTTTAAATAAACTAACTCTACTAATAATTAACTAATTTACTATTAAAGTGAAGTTGAATATATAAGCAAGAATGCTTCTCCTTGTTAAAAAATTTAAGTGGATGGATGATTATAATTAGTTTAAAACTGTGTTGTGTCAAATAGGAGCATACCTATGCTTTACCCTTTGGTCCAGGCATAAAGAACATTGACTAATCCTATGCTTGGTTGCCGAATCTGCGGCTAGGTTGGGAGGATGCCGTCGCTCACTTCTAAGCTCCCACTTTCCCTTCGTTTGAGGGCTAACATCTACACTTAAGCGCCCAAAAGATAGAACTGAATTGAGGATTTTAGTCTGTTGCTCTAAAATCTCCAATTCTACGCCCGATAAATAATATTTCCCTATTTATTTGCACCCTACTTTCAAGGACTTTGACCACCCTAAATCTTAGATGTAATCTTTACTATAGTTGTTAAACTCAACATAATTTAACAAATCAATTAGCCAGATTGAAAGTAAATTAAGATTTAAGCAAAAAGATTATCACATTAATTCAAATCACCAATTCACAAAAATCTCAAAACAAGGAGAAAGACCGAAAAAACTACTCAGATTTCATGGAGAAGATACGACAAAACTTAGATTTCATATATAAAAGAAAAGTTTTACAAACTAAAATAAATAATTACCACTTATCTCAAATTCCTCCCCAAGCAAACTCCTTGAAGTTCCTCTAAATCTCTTCCTTTCTTTACAGCACATAAAATTCTCCTTCGAAATGACAAGAAGTAAGAAATCTCTCACTTTTCTTCCACTCTCATATCTCTCGAAGAATTCCTCACAAATATAACTAATTGAACTCACTATAATGGCAAAATAAGACTCTAACACACACTAAGAGACATACACTGACACTGGATAACCCCTGAACAACAACAGACAACAAACGGACACCCTCGTGGACACCATTTTCAGCCCCAAATTGTTTCTTTTAAAGTAGTTGAAGAGTTCCCGAGAGTTACCCAAGCACCCATTCAAAAATCATCCGCATTCGATGTACCTCATGAGAGAACTGACTCTCTCTCCATCGGTGTCCTCGAGCTTGCCTTCGGCGGCCTTCTAGAATACTTAGCCTTGGAGTCTCTCTCATAAGGTCTGCTATCAGCGGCCTCGATCTCGTCGTCGGCGGGCTTCCTTATAATATATTTTCTGAACTCTCAGGAAAATTCCGCCGTCGGCGTCGTCGAGCTCTACGTCGGCACCCTAGATCAAATTTTAATATTTTTGGTCCTTTTTGCTCCAAATTTGCTCTTTTTTGCATTTTTCACTCCAATGTCCATAAATCAACATATCTGTAACAAAAAAAATACATTTCTTTAAAGTGCAATATCATCAAAATCAATTAAAATAGGCATGAAAATCTCAACATATTTTCAGTGGGTCACTCCACTCACCGTTAAGTGCAACAATCTCGAGGTCTTTAAACTTTCTTTTCTTTTTAAGAATATCCTTCATAAACTTTGCATAATTAGACATCTAGTCGAATGCTTTAACAAAGGGAATAGTAATCATTAATTTCTTAAATTTCTTAAGGATTTCCAAAAACTTTGCAAATTTGTTATCCCTGTTCTATTTTATTAGTCTTTGAGGAAATGGACGAGGTTGTTTTTCAACAGTAATCTTCATTGGTTCAATCAGATATTCTAAGTCTGGATATATCTTATTAGAACATTTTTCAATGTTCACTTCCTCTCTCTGAACTTCAACTTCTTTTTTATACTATTGTTTCCAATTCTTTTCCACTCTTTAATTGAATAGCCTTAATTTTCTCCTTGTTTTGATCTTTTGGGTTGATCTCAACAGTGCTAGGAAGATATCTAGAAGGTCTATTATTAAGCGCGGAAAAAATATGTCCCAAATGATTCTCATTATTCTTCATCGCAACATTTTGAGCTTGAATTTTATTACCCATATGCAGAATTATTTCTTTTGTAGACAACTTCTTTACCTTAAATTGGGGGTTACTATTAAAACAAGGAGGATAAGAAGGTCTATAATTGGTATTTCCTTGGTTGTTCGGATTTCCAATGGGATTCATAGATTTGTTTCCCCATCACAGGTTAACAACAACATTGTTATTATTCCAGTTGAAGTTTGGATGATTCTTCTAACCAGGATTATAATAGTTTGAAAAAGGATTGTTTCCTTTATTATTTATAGCATTCAAGGTTTCATCAGGTGTTTAAGATTTTTTTCATCTCTTTGGATGAATTTTCCTCTAACATTGGGGGTGTTTGAGAATAATTCATTTCATATTGATCTCTTTTCTTTGAAAGTGCAACAATTTGAGAGGCTATCATAGTTATCGCATCAGAATCATGAATACTAGCTACTCTCTTAGGATTTACCCGCTTAGAGGGCTATTGAAAATTATTAGTAGCCATCTCTTCTATTAACGAATATGCTTCATCAAAAGGTTTTGACATTAATGATCCACCAGCAGTAACATCTATAATCGATTTCAAAGATCCCACCAATCCATTATAAAATGTTTGAATTATTAACCAGCCTGGTAAAGTATGATGTGGACACTTTCTCAGAAGATCTTTAAATATTTCCTAAGCTTTATATATAGATTCTCCATCAAACTGACTAAAAAATGTGATATCATTCCTCAGCTTAGCAGTTTTTGAAGGAGGGAAATATTTTGATAGAAAATTTTGTGAAAGTTCTCCCTAAGTTCTGATAGATCTAGGTGCTAACGAATTTAACCACTCTTTAGCCTTATCCCTTAATGAAAAAGGAAAAATTCTAAGCCTAACAATATCATTCAACACTCCATCGTATTTAAAGGTAGCACAAATTTCTTGAAAACTAGCGAGATGTAAGTTAGGACCTTTATTAGGTGTTCCTCTAAATTGATTATTTGTACCATTTGGATAATAGCAGATTTAAGCTCAAATGAATTAGCAGCAACATCAGGGTTTTTGATAGTTAAGTGAATTTCATCTATTGTTGGATTATAAAAATCTCTTAAAGGTCTTGGAATATTTTCATTTTGATTGTTTTGATTATTCAAGTTGTTTCCCATTTTGTGAGGATTTTCAGATTATTTTTGTTGTTTTCGAATTTTTCTAATAGTTCGCTCTAATTCAGAATCGTACGACACTAAAACTATAGATATGATACTACGCATACAAACAATAAGCACACTAATAATAAACAAACACACACAATTATGACTTGTAATTCAAATATAAGCTTTCAAATACTACAAAATAAACTTTTAAAGTTACCTCCTCGACAACGGCGCAAAAAATTGGTGTTACTTTTTAAAATTGCCAAAATTTATGAACTCAGATTTATATATATATTGATTAGTTTTCTATTGAGTCACGCAATTAAACGCAAGTATACATATCGCTCAAGTAATACAAGGCTCTAACGGAGTCCTAGTTATCGATCCCACAAGGAGGCAATTAATTTGATAATGTAGCACAGAAATCACTTCATGGATCATATCACAATTGCAGGTAATGACTAATAATAAAAGAGAAATAAATATTTGGAGTTACTAATTCTACCAAAGTACGTTCTAACTTTCTAGCAAAGTTAACTAACACAAGACTAAATTTATAAAAAAAGTTCAATTGTGAGAAAGAATCCTCCTCCTTTCCAATAATAATGTGATGATTTGGTGACATAGACCACTGATGCAATTGTATTGTGCAAAATAGGAGCATTCTTATTCTTTACCCTCTTCCAAGCGCATAAAAAAACATTGGCTAATCCTAAGTTCAGTCCCCAAATTTGTGGTTAGACTGGGAGGATACTGGCTCTCACTCCAGAGCTCCCACTTTTCTTTGCCTGAAGGCTAACTATCGCTTTGGTTTCCAAACCCTAGGACCAAATTAGGGATCTCAGTCTATCACTCTTAAATCTCTAATTCTACGCCCATCAAAATATATTTCTTTATTTATTTGCACCCAACCCCCATGAACTACATCTCTCATTCATGGAAAGTGAACGTGACCTTCATTTTGTTGCGGAACTCATAATCCTTTCGGAACATATGTTTCCCAACAAATTTTAACAATTCAATTGGCCAGATCAAAAAGCAAATGAATTATGAAGTGAAAAGGTTATCACAAAGTCTCCATAATAAATCGGCACATCATGTCCATATCACAACATCAACACATCACATGAAAAGGAGGAATACAAAAAAATCTACTCAATACTCATGAGTAAAAGATAACACAAAATGGATTTTATATATAAAAGCAACGTCATACAAACAGAGTAAAGAAAAGATAACTTATCTCAAACTCTTCCCCAAGCAAATCTCAAGGAATTCCTTTGACTTGTCTTCTTTCTTCACACCAACACACAATTCTATCTTTAGATAAGTAATGAAGAAAAAATCTCTCACTTTTCCTCTCCTCCTACACTCCTTAGAAGAGAACACACACAAACCCTAGATGGACTCTCTACACTAAACCTATGAAAAGACACACTAACTCTTCACTATCTCCACTCAAAAGACTCTCTCCCCCTCCCTATACTTGGCTCCAAAATTGTTTGAATTTGGTTATAACTGATTTCTCAAGAGTTTACTCAGGTATTCCTCCAAAATCCGACCAAATACATTGAATCTAGTTTAAAATCAGGATAGGGCATGGTCCGCCACAGGATATGGCATTGTCCGGTGCTATTTTCTGCCTTCTGGTCAAAACTCTTAGTAAATTGGCACGGTCCGGTGCTGGTGATAGCTCCGTTCAGTGGTATTTCAATAAAATCCATTTTGCTTCATTTTGCTCCAAATTTGCTCCTTTTTGCTTCCTTTTGCTCCAAAGGCCTAAAATCATTGTACCTGCATGAAGTCATGAAAAATGCCTTTCTTTAAAGTGCAATATCATCAAAAATAGGTATGAAATGGAAATTAAAAAGCTATTAAATTTTTAGTGGATCAAGAATTGAGGAAACTCTAGAGTGAGAGCTAGTATCTTTCCTGTCTTAACCATTTTTCAAGATTTTTAAATAGTGAATTAACCTATGTTCTTTATAGCATCTCTAGTAAGGGCAACGAATATAATTGCTCCTATTTATCACAACACATTTTAGATACTTCCACAATAAATATTCTCCATAACTTGTTACCGATTCATAAAAAGGAAAATAGATGTTTTATTTGCATAAGTTTTCATCTTACAAAAGTTTAGTTAATGTTGTTTATTTTTACTTCAAATTATAAAATTAACAAAAAGAATTAAATTTCATTTCTTAAAATATTATCTTTAGTTTGAATAAGATCTTTCTTTAAAATAGTAAAAAGTTAATGTTCTTGTTTTTATTATTTATCACTTTCTTTGTGTGTTTGATATCTCAGGGCTTAATCAAAAAGTCCTATATTCCTTGAATAAACGATTAGTATAATTGCGTAGTATCCACATTATAAAATCATTAAAAGAAGTATTAATATATATATATATATATATATATATATATATATATATATATATAAAAGATGAAGGCGGGAGCCGGTGCTCGCTAGGGTTTGGATGGCGGCGGAGGTGACCGCCGCCGGTGGTCGTGCTTTGAGGTTGGTGGTGTGGTGCTTTTTGCTTCCCGGGTTGTATCGGGGGTAAGGTTACACTGGCTACTGGTTTGTTTGGCTCTTTCCTGGTCCGTTCATTTAAGTTACTGTTCCATTGGTTATGGCTCGTGAGGGGGTGGAAGCAGATCCTTCTTGGGTGGTTAAACGATCTTATGCTGAGGTTACTGTAAGGAATGAGGGAGGAGTCACTCTGGGTGACAAGTTGGTGTTCCCGCAACTTTACCATGATGCAATAGATGGGAAAGCAGAATGTGAATTCATTAGAAGGTGTACAAAGAAGGTTGGAAAGCTTGCTTTGATCTTTACGAGAGGAAGAAATCGATAGAATTAGCTGAACCTTACAAGTTTGCTTTGGTGGGGAAGTTCCAGTTTGGTCATCCCAAACTTGACATTGTTAGAAAGGTGATTGATGATCTTAAACTAATTGGACAATGGAAAATTGGAGTGTTTGATAGTAGACACATTATGCTTCAACTTTCAAGAGAAGATGATTATGCACAGGTTTTTTCAAAGAAATTCATCATGGTGGATGGGAAAACCATGAAGCTGTTGAAATGGACAATGGATTTTGATCCTTCACAGGAACCCCCTATTGTTCCTGTTTGGTTTAACCTCCCTAATTTAAAACTACCTTACATTCATCACCAAATCTTATATGACATAGCTGACTCTACTGGGGAAACCACTCAAGTTGGACATGCCTTCGCTAACATTTCCAGTAATCTCCAAGGCCAGTTTCGGTGGAAAGGGATATAACCCAGCCATATATTGATGGGGTATGGTCGAGTACAGCTAATAATGGCTATTGGCAACCTATTGTCCTTGAATATCAACCTTTATATTGCAAACACTGCCATATCTTTGGGCATACTGTGGAGCAATGCTATAGAGTACATCCAGAGCTCAGACCTTTTAAGATAGCCCAAAAGAACCCTTTGGAGGTTAATCAACCTTCAACCAGTAAACAGCAAACTGAAGATGGTCCAATTCCTTTGCACACTTTTGCTGACAGAAGTAACAATGAGTCTCAGGGTGCTGGAATTTCTGAAACCAGTGCTGGGAGGAACAATCATACTACTCACTTTATTACTAATCCTACATCTGTGGAAGATATCACTGATAAGAACCCCCCTGATGAAAATAGATTAGATGGGTCAGAAGTTGTGGCTACTGAAAGTAGGATTGATTATTTATCAAGTGCTCAGGTGAATCCCTTGGCTGATACTGAGATTCAATGTCCTCCTATCATCCCTCCAGACTTTTCAGGTGCCAACAATACAGTGTATAATGAGCATCCTGTACCACAGGCTCCTGAGCAGTCCTCTTTAGATCATTTGACTTCGTAAATGGAAGGAGCCTGGACAATTCGGAAAAGTAGGAAAAAAGGAAAGATGTCATGGAACCGAAATACCTGTCTCACACTAATATCATTGATGCTCGGATGCCTGGTTCTTCTAAGGCCCCTCCCCTAGGTCGACTAGGGTCGGTAAGGCTACTCACCATGATTAACTTATTGTGCTTGGAATGTTAGGGGTGTGAAAAGTCCCGGCACCCTTAACGGAATCAAAAACCTTATCGAGACTTATAGGCCTTGGATCATTGCCTTGCTGGAACCTATGGTTAATAACAACACTCTCGCATACAACAAAAAGTTTAAGGGTTATAATTTCTATGCTAATCGTAATAATAAAATTTGGCTCTACATGAGACATGAGATTACTTTCAAGATTCTTGCTGATGACTTCCAGTTTCTCCACCTGCACTTCAACATTGAGCATTTCTCTGGTCTGGCTACATTCATCTATGCTGGTTGCTCTTCCCTAGATAGATCTATGCTGTGGGATAAGCTTATTAATATTAGCAGTGTTACCCAGGAAAATTGGTTAGTTGGTGGTGATTTTAACAGTATTCTGACCCTAGTGAGAAATTTGGTGGGAGAACCCCTAACCTTCAGAATATGTTGCAATTCACTTCCAGAATCCAAAGTGCTCAATTATTTGACTTGGGCTATATTGGTACTCCCTTCACTTGGCAAAGAGGAAAAATTTTAGAGAGACTAGACAGATTTCTGGTCAACAGTAATTGGATGAATACCTTCCCAATCACTAGAGTGCACCACTTAAATAGAACTTGTTATGATCACTCTCCCATTATTATTAAGATGTCACTTCTTCAGCATAATGGACATCCTTCTTTCGATTTCGAAATGTTTGGGCTAAACACCGTAACTTCCCGGAAGCCGTCAAGATAGGGTGGAAATCTCCCTCATCTTCTTTTGATAACCCTCTAATTAAGTCGTGGAGATTACGAAACATCTATCAAGTCATTTAAAAGTTGGAACAAAGCCGTCTTTGGTAATGTATTTGAGCGAGGCTAAGCGATGGGTCGATAAGGTACAATTTCGGAGGTCGAACAGTGCTAGGGGACCTGGATAATCTTGATGAACTCATGGATGCCCAAGATAAGTATTTACATGCTTTGACTATTGAAGAAGAATTTCTTTCACGGAAGGTCGCTATTAACAAACAATTGTTTGGGGATAGAAACTCCAAGTATTTCCATGCGAGTGATTAAATACAGAAGACAAATTAATGCCATAACCAAAATCAAAACTCAGGATGGAATGTGGTTAGATGATCCTATCCTGGTTAAGGAGAATGCTGTTCAGTACTTTCAGAGCCTCCTTGCTGCAACCCCTATAGAACCTGCTGTCTTTAGGGGGGATCTGTTTAATGACCAGCTAAATACTGTGCAAAATCTGCAGTTGCTTCATTTACCTGATGAAGCTGAGATTCTTCTTGCTTTGAAATCAATGGATGGGAACAAGGCTGCAGGTCCAGATGGGTTTACTCCTGTTTTCTACCTGACTGCCTGGGAAATTGTTGGTAAAGATGTGGTGAAGGCTGTCCAAGCTTTTTTCAGTGGGACTGATTTACCAAACTATTTTGTCGCCACTAGTATTGCTCGATTGCTAAAGATGAGAAGAGAAGTACCTGGAATGATTTCAGGCCAATAAGTATCACTAATACTCTCAACAAGATTATTAGTAAGATCATGGTGAGAAGACTACAGCCATTTATACATCTTTTAGTCAGTGAAAACCAATCTGCTTTCATCCAGAATAGGAATATAATGGATAATGTAATGCTTGCTCAAGAATTACTTTTGGAGATTGACAAGCCTTGCAGGGGACATAATGTAATATTTAAGCTGGACCTAAGGAAGGCTTATGATTCTATTAGCTGGCACTTCATCCATATCATGCTACAGGCAAGAGGCTTTAGCCCTGCTTTTTGTCAATTTATTCAGAGATGGCTAAATAACACTTCCTTCACTATTCTACTCAATGGCTCTAATTATGGGTTCTTTAAACCAGGCAGGGGCCTGAAGCAGGGGGATCCCTTATCTCCAACAATCTTTATACTTGCTTTTGATTACTTTTCTAGATTTCTTAACCAGGCTCACAGAAATTTTCCATATCTATGTTATCATCACAGCTCCAAACCTATCATAAGTCACCTTGCTTATGCTGATGATGTGATCCTCTTCACTAATGGTGGCAAACAATCTATAAAGAAGTCTTTGGATATTCTGAAACACCTTCAACAAGTCTCAGGGCTGGAACTCAACAAACACAAATGTCAATTCATGGCTGGGAAATATTTCAGAAATCTAAATTGGATAAAGAATACTACTGGCTTTTCTACTTCTGATAAGCCTTTAAAATATCTGGGAGTTCAGTTAATCAAAGGCAGGAAGAAACAAACCCATTATGATGAAGTGGTTCACAAGGTTACAGCTCAGATTAACAGTTGGACCAACAGCTTTCTTTTCCAATGGTGGAAGGGTGACTCTTCTCAAGAGTATTCTCACCACCTTCCCTTTGTTTACTATGCAGATGGTCAGAATGAAGAAAAGCATACAAAGACTGTTGGAAACTACCTTTAACAAATTCTTGTGGGAGGGGCAGCACAAACAAGCACATTGGGCTACATGGAATAAGCTTTGTAAACCCATTAAATCTGGTGGCCTGGGGTTCAAGAGTTTTCAACATATTAGAAAAATTTTCCTTTGTAAACTGTGGATGAAATTCAAGAAACTAGATACCCTGTGGGCTCAATTCTTATTAGCTAAATATTGTAGAACCAGCCATCCTGATGCTGTAAAGGTGAAAATTGGTGATTCTCAACAATGGAAAAGTTTACTGAAGATCAGGACTGAAGCTAATAATTTTTTCTGCTGGGAGATTAGAGATGGTTCTGCCAATTTCTGGCTTGACAACTGGCTTATGGATGATCGACTGTATCCCATCCCTAACATTTCTTTGAATTATAACTCTAGAGTTGCTGATTTCTGGACTAATCATCAATGGGATGAAGACAAATTGAAGGGGGTTGTGGATATTCCATCCATTCAAAAAATCAAGGAGATCCCCATCAATAGAGTACAGGAGAACTCTGATCAGCTGATTCTCAAGAAACCTCCCTCTCAATCTATTAACTCCTACATCTACCAGTCCATACATCATTGGCCTCAAAACAATTGGGGTTGTCACTTATGGAATAAACATTTGACCCCCTCTATGTCATTTTTCAGCTGGAGATTGTTTCATAGATTCTTGCCTCTAGATGATATACTGAAATTGATGGGCCTTAGACTAGTTTCCAGATGCCATCTTTGCTGTGCTCAGGAGGAATCATTTGACCACATACTTTTTCAATGTCCTGTGGTTAGGGAGGTATGGAATAGAGTGCTGGAACATTTTCAACTTACACATCACTTCAGGAACTGGATATCTGTGGAGGACTGCTGGGCTGATTGGCTGGAATTGAGGCTTTCAATGTATCCACTGATCATTTGGTGGTTTGTATGGATGGCAAGGAATAAAAATAAGTATGAGAACTCTTTATGTTCTATAAACCAAATCATTGCTAACTGCTGCTCCTTCATACACGGTGGCTTATAATACACATGAATTGAGGAACAAAACTAGGATCCAAATTAAGTTATTTCACTGGATCCCTCCCTCCACTTCTTGGGTCAAAGTTAACATAGATGGGAGTTATTCCCCCTACTCTTCTGGTTGTGATGGTGTGTGTAGGAACCACCAAGGTAAACTACTGTGGGGATTTCAAACTTCCATTGTCTCTGAGTCACCTCTTCAGTCAGAAATGACTGCTGCCATTTGGGCTCTAAAGTCTGCTAAGGCTGCTGGGCATTCTCTTATCTGGATGGAATCTGATTCACTTCAACTAGTCAATATAATGAATGGCATTACTGATGTTCCTTGGATGCTTATATACCTTCACGGATCCTCGAAGGACTTAACAAAGGAAGTAACAGTCTCACCGGAGTCATATGCATAGGGAGGGGAATCAACCAGACCAATTGGCTTGCAAAACGGCTTCAAAACTCGCAACTTTCAAATGTTTCAATTTCTCTTCCGGGTATCTAAAACAACTACTTTTTGGTGATTTGCTTTCAATTCCTTTTATCGAGTGTAACTAAACTTTTGTTCCATTAATGCATTTTATATTTCTGTTGAAAAAAAAATATATATATATATATATACATAGATATATATATATACATATATATGTATATATATACATATATATATATATATATATACATATATATGTATATATATACATATATATGTATATATATATATATATATATATATATATATATATATATATATATATATATATATATATATATATATATATATGTATATATATATATATATATGTTTATATACATATATATATATATATATATATGTGTGTATATATATATATATACATATATATATATATATACACATGAGTGGCCTAAAGTTCATTGGGGAAAAATTATCCGGAACAAATACCTCACCCCTTCAATGTCTTTTCTCACCCGGAGAGTGTTCCATAAGCTTATTCCTACAGATGATATACTAAAGCTAAATGGGATCAGAGGACCTTCAAAATGCTATCTGCGTGGGGTGGAGGAGGACAGCTGTTCAACATATGTTTTTCCATTGCAATTTTTCCCAAGAGGTGTGGAAGGGGATCATTAGAGAGATTAACATAAACACCATCCTTCTGGACTGGTTGGATCTAAGCAGCTACTGGATTTCTTGGCAGAAGTCCAAATTGGGTACCATCCCTCTCATTATTACTTGGTTTATTTGGATGCATAGAAATTCAATCAAATTTGATAATGGTATTAGCACAGTTGCTACAGTGGTGGGAAATTGTGTATCCTTTCTTACTAAACTGATCCAACTAAAGAATTTCCTGACCATTTTGAAGGTCCCACATAAACAACACATTACAAGATACCACATTCAAACATTCTACTGGAAGTACCCACCCACCCCTTACATTAAGGCCAACACAAATGGTTCCTACTCGGCTGAGGGGGCTGGTCGTGGTGGTTTGTTCAAGAATCATGAGGGAAGATGCCTTGCATACTTTCAATCTCCTGTTATTGTTGAAGATGTTTTGGAATCTAATCTGGCAGCAATTTGCAAGGCTCTTGAACTTGCTATGGCTTTCAACTGGAAATTCATCATTGTGGAAAATAATTCAGCTGTGGTAATTAATGTCTTAAAGCAAAATCAACATCTAGCCTGGCCCTCTCCTAATGATTATCAATTAAAATGGCAGCATGTGTACTGGATTAACAAAATTAAGGCTTTTGCACTTCAGTCCAACATCAAGTATAGCCATATCTATAAGGAAGGGAATAGACCTGCTCATTGGCTAGCTAGAAATGCAGAATCTACTCTTCAGGTGATGGTGTCTACTACCCCAACCCCACAACTGCACTTTCTGATGGATGCTGATTGTTTAAAGGCACCATATTTCAGATTTGTGAGCCACTGATTTTTTGTGGTTCATGGTCTTTGGATGGAGGTTCCATTTTCCAGCTGCAGCACTTCAATTTTGCTCCTTGAGTCTTTCTATGTTTTTTGCTATTTTGGGGCTAGTTTCTTATATCCAATCTTTTTTTGTTTTTGGTGTAGAGTCTGTGTCTGGGCAATGTTTGTGTAATTTTCATTTTCATACTTCAACACGTAGGGAGTCTCTTGTAGCTCCTTTATTTATATATATATATATATATATATATATATATATATATATATATATATATATATACACATATATATATATATATGTATATAAACATATATATATATATATATATTTTTTTTTTTTTTAAAGGAAAGAGCTAGAGTAGCTCCCTACATGTTAATGATGAAAGAAAACAATTACATACCCCGATCAAGTAACCAAAAATACTATGGTGGTATAAGATGCTACACACCACACCCTATACTGTACCCCGACATACTTCCAACACAAGGTGGTAGGAGGAGGGCGAACTGACACAAGGACTCGTCGAGAGTGGAGGGCTTTCCTAGCTAGCCAATTAGCAGGGCCTATTACCTTCTCTCGTAAATGAAAGAGAACTGGATATTACATTGTTGGGAGAGTCTTCTCGATCTTATGTATCCAATTTGAAAGATGCCAAGGAGGATGGAGAGTGTTATGTAAGTATTGCGTAATAGTGGCGTAGTCACATTCCACAAGGATATTATGCCAATGGCAGGAAATGGCCACATGTATAGCCTAAAATCAGTCATTAACTCGGCTTCTAAAGCATCACCACACAAGTAGGAGAATGGAAGAGACAGATACACTTGCCATATGGATCCCCGAACACACCACCACACCCGCACAGACCAGCTCGCAAAAGCCCCATCGTTGTTAACTTTAATGAAAGGGGAGAGAGGAGCCTTCCAATTAACTAAAATAATCTTAAACTCGCTTAGGGTGAAGAAGGGTAGGATAGTGAAGAATGTTGGGGAAGTGCTTCCAAAGTATGATTTTAGTCAAGAAGGCTCGACAATTTGTTACCACAAGCTAATACTTTGCTGCTCTCCTCCTCATTTTTTACTTTGTTCCCGTGCATCCGCATGAACCATGCAATCGAAAAGGGACAGACCACTAAATTAGCTTTATTCCATTGCCGCCAAAGCAGTGGATATGTCCTTCCAATCAAGTAGAATAGTATTTATGTTTAATAAATTGATCACACCTCTCCGTACTTCCCGAGAAAAGTGACAGCTTAAAGAAAAGATGTCGCAGAGATTCAACAGCTAGTCCCACGTAGGTAGCACTTTGAAGGTCCTCTAATTCCCTTGAGTTCGAGGATGTCATCAGTAGGAAGTAGATGGTGAAAGAGCCTCCAGCATGAAGAAAGACATGGATGGAGTTAGATAATTGTTCCGGATATGTTTGCCCCAAGTAATGTCGTGCCAATTGTAAATGGTGTGGTAGATATGCTTAGTAAGGTCGTGGGGCTTACCATTCCGCCGTATAATTTTGTCAGTCGGGAAGTATCAAAATGAATAAGTAGAAACCCGTTGAGCGTAGAAATCAATCAAGCAATTCCTCGAAGCTTAGTGAGGGACCAATGGTTATTGTCCCACAGGTAGCCACAGGAAAAGCCGATGGTTTGTATGTGGGATAGCAATCTTCATTTCAAGTGGGCACCAAGTATCCCGCCAGTAACATAATCTTCCCTTGACCAAGCTCCCATGTGAAAAGTGATTCAGCCAGATCTCTATTGATAAGCATTTGTTTCCAAATTCTAGAGCAACCTCGGTTTAATTTGGGCCAAGCCGTGGTGGCTATCTTTACAATATTTTCCCGTCAAGTAAAGTGCCCATAGAGACTTCGTTGTCCGAATTCCACCCATAACTTGCGCAAATTGACTTTCCGCAGATGATGCAACCCTTTGAAACCCAATCCTCCAGCCCAGTAGGTTTGGCAAGTTTCGCCAACTTGCCCGATGCATTTGCTTCCTCTCGACTGCACTAAAGAAACCTATCGAAAATTCTTTCAATTTGATTCCGGAGCTTTTCTTTAAACAAGCCATTTGGAGAACATAATTAGGGAAGGTGGTAAGGATACCGTGAAGTAGAGTGATTCTTCCCCCATCGATAAATAAGAATTATCCCAATTAGAGAGTTGGGTATTCAGCTTACCAATGATCTCATCAAAGTGGAGCCGCTTAGATTTCCCCTCGATCGAAGCACTCCTGTGTATTTCATAGGAAGAGATGCAAGTAGAAAATCCAAGATAGCTAGTAATCCAGATGACAGAGTCAGGTCGTTCGGTGTTACTAGAGAAGATCAATTCACATTTGGATTTGTTAAATTGGAGCCCGTAAATATTTTGGAATTGAGTAAGGCATTCATTAACTCTCTTGACGTACTGGTTTGGAAGCTCTGGAAAATAACATCAGATCATCAGCATACAATAGATGTGAGATGATAACATTTGATTTATGGTGGTATCTAGCATAGTGGTGAGGAGAAATTTGAGCTTCAAGGAGTCTAGAGAGATAATCCATCACTAATATAAAAATGGAGGGGGAAAGAGGGTCTCCCTGTTTAAGACCTCTGGTAGCTTGGAAACCTCCCCAGCACTGACCATTTACCAGAATTGAGTGATGGTTGAACTTCAGCCATCTTTTGATCATTTGGCAGAACTCAGGTGGAAAGCCTCGGCATGCAAGCACTTCGAGAATGAAGTTCCAATCTACAATATCATATGCTTTCTTAATGTCAAGTTTGTATATGATGTTACCTCCCCTACATGTTTTGTCAAGATCAAGAAGTAATTCCTGGGCAAGCAGAACATTGTCAGTTATGGACCTTCCTTTCACAAAAGCTGACTGCTGAGGGCTAATAATTTTGTCCAGATGAGGTTGTAATCTCCCCACAATAACTTTGCTAATTAGCTTGCTTATCACTGAAGTTAGACTTATAGGTCTGTAGTGGTTCCAATTTACAGGAGCATTTGTTTTAGGGATGAGCACAGTGTTAGATGAGTAGAAGTATTGATTAAGATCAATGCCATTAAAGAAACCTTGAACTGCAGCAACCACTTCAGGGTGGCAAAAATTCCAAGCCTATATATATTCATATATATATTTATATTTATATATATATATATATATACATATATATATTTATATTTATATTTATATATATATATATATATATATATATATATATATATATATATATATATATATATATATATATACATATGTGTAAGGGGACCCCCTCTCCCCAACTCTCTTTATTATTGCAATGGATTATTTCTCTTCCATGATCAATCAATTATACAAGCATCACCCCCGGTAAACTTTCACCATAGCTCAAATATCACAATTTCTCACCGATTTATGCAGATGACCTCATGATTTTCTCCAATGCATCCAAGAAGGTCGTTAAATATATCCGAATTGCATTCAAATGTTTCAAAATCAATCTGGGCTCAAGTTTAACAGAGCTAAATGTCAGATCCTTTTCTCCAAAAGGGTGTCCCAGGAGGCTAAGCACTGGATTCTTAATCACACAGGTTTCACCAGCACCAACCTTCCTATCAAGTACCTTGGAGTCCATCTAAGCACTGGCAGAAGCAAGCAAAACCATTTTGATGAGGTTCAACAAAGGATTTGTAACTACTTATCTAACTGGACACACCTATACCTATCTACTGGAGGGAGGATTACCTTACTCAAAAGCATCCTAACTACTTTGCCAAATTACCTCATGCAAATGACTACTATGAAAAAGAGTACTCAAACCCAGTTGGAAACAGCTTTCAACCACTTTTTATGGGCTGGTAAAGGCAAACAGATTCATTGGGCTGCTTGGAGGAAACTGGCCAAACCTCTTTGGGCTGGTGGACTAGGCTTCAAGTGTCTAAGTCACCTACTCAAAATAAACCATTGCAAACTTTGGATTAATTTCAGGGCTCAAACCTCTCTCTGGGCCTTATATCTTAATGGTAAGTACTGCAGACACATTCACCCCTCATTGGCCACTGCTAGACTGGGTGACTCTAGAATCTGGAAAGCTATGATGAAGATTAAGCAGGAAGCTGAAAACTTGTACTTATGGCAACTTGGCAAAGGCAAGATCAATTTTTGGTTGGATCAGTGGTGTCCTCATGACTGGCTCCAACCACACACACCTGCTAGGGACATTAACCTCTTGGTTGCTGATTGCTGGGAGGAGGACCACTGGTCTATTCCTTTCCTCCACTCCATCCTCACTGATTCCTCAGCTAACAAGGTCAATACCATACCTTTTGACAGGTCCAAGCCTGACACTATTTACAGAACTAACAAAAATCAAAGTTTCTCCAAGGAGATTTATGATAAACTTGTACACTGGGAGAGTGTACCCTGGGGTGAGATCTGTTGGAATAAGTTCTTATCCCCTTCTATGGCATTTTTCTGCTGGAGACTGTTCAGGAACATCCTTCCCACTGATGATATTCTTAAACTCAAGGGATTGAGAGGCCCTTCCTGCTGCAGATTATGTCATATGGAGGAAGAATCAATCAACCACCTTTTCTATGCTTGTAATTTCTCCCAGCAGGTTTGGACTCAGTTCCTCCAAAGACACCAATTTAAATACTCTACGGTTACATTGGAATCATCCGGTTACTTGCCGGCAAGATTGGCGTAACGTCGGGAATATCGCTATTCCACTACTCATTGCATGGTTCATTTGGATGGCTAGAAACAATGCTACTTTTGATAACACCCCTCAAGTTGTTAAAACTGTTACTAGTCATTGTCTCTCTTATGTACTTAAACTAATCAAGTTTAAAAACTTCCCCAACATTTGCTCCCAAAACCTCTCTCCCGAACCACTTCCCCCGAATTACCAAAGTTTTTTGGTTTCCCCAACCCAAAACCGGATAAAGGTGAACATTGATGGCTGCTATAAACTTGCACGTGGTGGCATTGGGGGCATATTCAGAAATCACAAGGGTAAATGTTTACTCTATTTTATGGCCCCTATTGTTGCCTGTGATGCCTTGGATGCAGAACTTCAAGCTGTCTATTGGGCATTAAGGCTGGCTGTCCACCTTAACTGGTCTCCTCTCATTGTGGAATGTGATTCTATGGAGCTGGTAACACTTGTATCAACAAACACTACACATAACGGGCAAGCCATCAACTCGGACGACTAATTTACGGGCTCATAAGATCAAACTTCTCACTACTAAGGTGCATGTTCAGTTTCAGTTCATTTTTAGGGAAGGGAACAAGCCAGCTGATTGGATTGCTAATATGGGAGTTCTCACCTCCAACCTTGCTCTTTCCACCATTCCATCTCCATTTCTCAGACAACTAATTGCTAGAGATCTGCTGACTATCCCTCATCTCAGGCTGAACAACTAGTTTTGCCTTGCTGCCTGGTCCTGTCTCAGCTCCTGCTTTTGAGCTGACTGTCATATGTACTTAGTTATGACCTTGTTTCACTCATGTGGTATCATCTCTCGGAGGTTTTGTCTTGGTAGGGGCTGCATTTAGATTCTTTTGTTAGTTCTGCAAGCCCTTCTACCATTTTTGTAATTATTTTGCTTTTCAACATGTAGGGGCTCCATTGCCCTTTCCTTTAAAAAAAAAAAAATACATATATATATATATATATATATATATTTTTTTAAAAGGAAGGGCAAGTAGGCCCCTACATGTTGAAAAAATCAGAAATAGGTACAAAAATAGGTAGGAGGGCTTGCGGAACTAACAAAAACAAAAGCTAATGGCAGCCCCTACCAAGACAAAACCACCGAGAAAGGGTAACACAATGGTGAAACAAGGTTAAACAGAGTACAAGTGACAAGCTCGAACAAAAAGAGGAGCCGAGACAAGACCATGCAAGCAAGGCAAAGTTAGTGATTCAGCCTCGAGATGAGGGATAGTCGACAGATCTCCAAGCAATTAGTTGTCCGAGCATCGGAGAAGGAGTGGTGGAAAGAGCAAGGTTGGAGGTGAGAGTTCCCATGTTAGCAATCCAATCAGCTGGCTTGTTCCCCTCCCTGAAAATGAACTGAAACTGGACCTGCACCTTAGTAGTGAGAATTTTGATCTTATGGGCCCAGAAATTAGCTGTCCAGTTGATGGCATGCCTGTTATGTGTAGCATATGTTGAAACAAGAGTTATCAGATCCATAGAGTCACATTCCGGAATGAGGGGAGACCAGCTGAGGTGGATGACCACCTTTAATGCCCAATAGTACAGACTTGAAGTTCAAGCATCTAATGCATCACAAGCAACAATAGGGGCCATAAAATAGAGTAAACATTTACCCTTGTGATTTCGAATATGCCTCCAATGCCACCCCGAGCAAGTTTGTAGCAGCCATCGTTGTTGACCTTGATCCAGCTTTGGGTCGGGGAAACCAAGCTACTTTAGTGATCCTGAGGGAGGCAGTTTTAGGAAAGGAGTTTTGGGAGCAAATATTGGGGAAGTTCTTAAGTTTGATTAGCTTAAGCACATAGGCTAAACAATGGCTAGTAACAGTTTTAGCATCTAGAGGGATATTATCAAAAGTAGTCTTGTTTCTAGCCATCCAAATGAACCATGCAATGAAAAGAGGGATAGCAGTAATCCCAGCTTTCTGCCAATCTTGCCAGCAGGTAACCAGATGATTCCACTGTAACTGTATAGTATTTAAATTAGTGTGCTGGAGGAACTGAGTCCAAACCTGCTGGGAGAACCTGCAAGCATAGAACAGGTGGTTGATTGATTCTTCCTCCAAATGACATAACCTGCAAGCAAGAAGGGCCTCTCAATCCCTCGAGTTTAAGGATATCATCGATGGGAAGGAGGTTCCCGAATGCAGTCTCCAACGTAAAAATGCCATAGAGGGGATAAGAACTTGTTCCAGCAGATCTCACCCCGTGGTACACTCTCCCAAGTGTACAAGTTTATCATAAATCTCCTTGGAGAAACTTTGGTTTTTGTTAGTTCTATAAATAGTGTCATGCTTGGATCCGTCAAATGGTATGGTGTTAACCTTGTTAGCCGAGGAAACAAGTGAGAATGGAGTGGAGGAAAGGGATAGACCAGCTGGTCCTCCTCCCAGAGAATCAGCAACCAAGAGATTAAAGTCTCTAGCAGAGTGTGTGGTTGAAGCCGATCATGGGGACACCACCGGTCCAACCAAAAGTTGATCTTTCCTTTGCCTAGCTGCCATAAATATAGGTTCTCATCTTCCCGCTTAATTTTCAACATGGCTTTCCAGTATTCTAGAATCACCCAGTCTAGCAAGAGCTAATGAGGGGTGAATGTGTCTCAGCATTTACCATTAAGATATAAAGCCCAAAGAGAGGTTCGAGCCCCGAAATTAATCCAAAGTTTGTAATGGTTGATTTTGAGAAGATGACTTAGACACTTGAAGCCTAATCCCCCACTCCACGTGGTTTAGCCAGCTTCCTCCAAGCAGCCCAATGAATCTTCTTGCTCGTACCGACCCATAAAAAGTGGTTGAAAGTCGTTTCCAATCGGGTCCGGGTGCTCTTTTTCATAGTAGTCATTTGCATGAGGTAATTTGGTAAAGTAGTTAGGATGCTTTTAAGCAAGGTAATCCTCCCACCAAGTAGATAGGTATAGGTGAGTCCAGTTAGATAAGTAGTTACAAATCCTTTGTTGGACCTCATCAAAATGGTTTTGCTTGCTTCTGCCAGTGCTTAGATGGACCCCAAGGTACTTGATAGGAAGGTTGGTGCTGGAGAAACCTGTGTGATTAAGAATCCAGTGTTTTGCTTCCTGGGACACCCTTTTGGAAAAAAGGATCTGACATTTAGCTCTATTAAACTTTAGCCCAGACTGATTTTGAAACATTTGGATGCAGCTTTGAATATATTTAACGAACCTTCTTGGATGCATTGGAGAAAATCATGAGGTCATCTCGCATAAATCGATGAGAAATAATGATATTTGAACTGTGGTGAAAATTTACCGTGGGTGATGCTTGTATACTTGGTTGATCATGTAAGAGAAATAATCCATTGCAATAATAAAGAGAGTTGGGGAGAGGGGGTCCCCTTGCTTGCACCCCGGTGGCAGTGAAGGGTCCCCAAACCGAACCATTAATCGAATGGAATGGGAGTTATTTTGAAGCCATCTATGGATCAGGTTGCAAAAGTCGGGGTTGAAACCTTTGGCGCTAACACATCCAAAATGAAATCCCAATTGATTGTGTCATAAGCCTTTTGGATATCAAGCTTGTAGATTAAGTTTCCCCCCGCATTTCTTGTTGATGTCCAATAACATCTCATGAGCTAACGAGACATTATCGTAAATAGATCTACCTTTAATGAAGGCAGTCTGATTTAGGCTGATGATCTTGTTTAGGTGAGGTTGAATCCTTAGGACCAGGATTTTGCTGAGCACTTTACTTATCACGAAGTCAAGTTTATAGGCTCGAACCGATCCCGTGTGTTCAATTCATTGTGTTTAGGAATCAAGCACAATGGTTGAAGAATTAAAATAATAAATCATATCTTTGCCAAGGAAGAAGCTGGTAATGGCATCGGTAATTTCAGATTTGATAGTGGGCCAAGCTTTCTTGTAGAAATCTGCAAGTAAAACCATCCGGCCCCTGCGATTTGCCGCTGTCAATGCTCTTAATAGCCTCCCGCATTTCAGCTCTCGTAGGGGGCTCAGCTAAGGGCAGTGCATTAATATACCGGTAATGTTCATCAAGAATGTTGGTGGAAATATTATCTCTATCGTGGTTGTTAGAAGAAAGAAGTTGTCGGAAGTGTCCGAGAGCACTTCGCCAATGGCCATAGTGTCGGCTAGCCAATTTCCTCATCATCCTTAATGCTATGAATGATGTTACAACTCCTTTTATATTTAATATAAGCATGGAAGTATTTTGTATTTCTGTCCCCTCTCGAGAAATGTTTTGTCGAGGCTTTTTGTTTCAAGTACATATCTTGTATGTCAATGGCATTGGATAAATGAGCCTGAGCAACCACTAAAAGATCGGAATCCGCACCCCTTAAGACTTGTTGTTCCATTCTAATCACCTCCTTTTCAAGCATCCATCACGAGTGGAGAAGACATCCCCAAATTCAGACCAACCCCAATGCTTGAGAGCCTTGCCGGTCTTCGGATGTAAAAGCCCCGGCTTAGTCCAGGGATCGGGGTGAACCTCCCCCGCCATCGTTGGTAAATCGATTAAGAAACTTGGGGTGGGTGGACCAAAAGTTTTGGTATCCGAAAGGGGGGTGGAGAATCTGTGGGGCGGCGAGAGATGGTGAGTAAAAGTGGTCTATGATCGTAACAAAGAAAAGGGAGATGGGTAATGGAAGTGAGGAGGAAATTGGAGTGCCAAGCTTCATTAACCAGGAACCTATCTAGCCTTTCCCGCATTTGGCCTCTCTTCCAGGTAAAAGGATGTCCCTTATAGCCTAGATCAAAGAGGCCGGAAAGGTGAATGTTATCCTTAAAAGAGTTGAGTCGGCTAGGGATGGGAGGCCTACCCCCGCATTTTTCAGCCGGGGTGGCAATGGAGTTAAAATCACCCCCCACCAACCAAGGATGGTCAATAGAGCTGCCGAATGTGATGAGGTGGTTCCACAAGTCAATTTTATCTTGTTTCTTGCAACCAAGCATAGATGAAGGTGGCACAAATTTTGTGATTAGCAAATTGGAGAGATAGGTGGAGAAATTGGTAGTTGTCCATGAGAACGTACCAAGTGACCTCGGATCCGCAAAGAAGCCAGATCTTATTATTTATATTGGAGTGTAAGGTAAAGCTGGGGAATTTTTTTAAAATTTTAGATGGGTTTTGATGAACCAAGGGTTCCAAAATAACAATACACCAAGGGGTGTGTTTTTTGTTTAGGTTAATGAGTCTTTTTAGAGATTGGGGGCAGGCAATCCCCCTAATGTTCCAACAAAGGAGGTTTATCATGAGAATTAGGGAGGGGGGAGGGGGAAGAGGATCTGTGGGAACTAGATCTAGTTCTTCCCCTAGTAAGAGGGGGGGTAGGGGAAAAATCCCTGAAGGTTGAGTTTGAGGGTGTTGAGGTTTTTTGTACTTCAAATTTATTCTTTTTCTTTTTTTTGGGAAAATAAATCTCCCATTCTTCCTCCATAGAATCATTAGTAGTCTTAAGCTTATTAGGGGAGGGGGGGAGAAAGGTGGATGTAGGATTGTGGGAAGGGCCTATGTGTGGGGTGATTTTTGGTGGGGGAAAACTGGGGGCAGCAGTATGGTTGGGGGATGTGGGGAATCCCAATGGGGTGGCATTGGGAACAATAGGAGGGGGAGGGGGATCTGCAGTGCCCATGGGACCCTGGTGTGGAAGGGGTAGGAGATTAGTTGTACCCACATTAATCTGGGAGCTGGAATCAGTCCTGAGCTGAGCAGTAGATCTCCTGATAGGTGGATGCAGCTTAAAACATTTGTCAGTGGTATGACCAAACATTCTGCAGTGTGTGCAATAGTAGGGTCTTTGTTGCATGATGACCTCCTGCCAGTGTCCCTCTTCAGCAGAACCCACCCAGATTTTGTGAACTTCAGGGAGGGTTATATCCCTCTCAATTTGTATCCTTGCATATTCAGTGTTTAGTCCTATGTAGAGATGTTGGGTCCAATCTTAGAGGGGTCCCAATGGCCCTCCCAATCTGAAAAAGAGCTGCTTGATTGAAATATCTGTAAGGAAGGGAAGGGAGTTTAAACCAAATGGGGACTATGGGGGCTCTTTACTAGGATCAAAATCTGGGGTCCATTTTAGAAGCTTCATTTCCATTCCCGCTATGGTGACAACTTGTTTGGCAAATAATTTGGCATAGTCTTCCTCTCGAACTCAGGCTTATAAGAAGGTGTCTCCCATCTAATAATCCAAGCTTCCAAGTACTGCCGAAATTAAGTGATTCAAAGAAGTTTTTGACCGACTCCATCTTGGGATGGCCTAAAGCAAATTTTCCTATCAAAGTAAGTTTCACTTCCTCATTAAGAGATTCTAGCTCCTGGGGGGTGAAGAAAACAGCAGGGAAACCATCTTTGACACCAAGTGGTTTGATGAAAGGACAAGTTCCCTTCCCAGCAGCAGCATCATGCATAGCTTGAGGAAAAACCAAAGAGGCAGAATCAAAGGTAGCAGAGCCGCGACCAACAGCCCCAGCATAAGAATTTTTAACCCAGTCCAGATTAGTTTGGATGTCAATAGGGGTTGTCATGGGAAATAAACTCACCTAACCAGCAGCAGCAACTTGAAAAAAAAAAAAAAAAGAACCAGAACCAGAAAGAAATCACAGGAGAGCCAAAGAAACACGAGTCCAGAAAGCCAATGTAACAGTAAATTTAAACCAAGAAAAGCCCGGGAAGATGGAAAACGATCCGATAGGCGCAGCCTCCAAGTCTCACAAGCCGTGAAACCTTCACGAAGCAAAGAGACCCCCTTACCTTGGCCACCCGACGAGCGAGGCCGCCGCGGCGAGGGTCATGCTGGGAACCCACAACGGAAAGCGGAGAAAGTCCTCGACCATTATATATATATCCATATATATATATATATATATATATATATATATATATATATATATATATATATATATATATATATATATATATATATATATATATATATATATATATATATATATATATTGAAAGGGAGCTAGATCGGCTCCAATATATTAAAATCGTGATGAAAGACAAGGTGAGGGGGTTAGGAGCCCAAGAAATAAAAGGCCCCTACCACAAAACAACTCACATAAAGAAAAGGAAATTTTAGACCCTACATGTAAACACCTTCTCAGCAAAAGAACACTTGCAATTTGCAAGTAAGGAGAGGGGGGACATTAAGCAAAATAAAACCGAGGCTCGGGATATCGGGGACACAACATCGGGACACCGGCATTCGAGGCACCATCCAAGACTCCACTCTAAGATGAGGAGTAGAAAGATTGTCCCCACCTATGAGAATGGCTAACTCGGGAGGAGGGATAGTGGAAACAATCACAGAGTCAGAAGTAGAGCATATATATAAATATATATATATTAAACTGAAAGCGCACAAAGGCTCCTTACATGTTGATCATGAGGATTACAAAATGTTGAAGGTGAGAGTCAAACGGATCCTCACATACAAAATTCACTCAAAAGGAAGTGTATTGGTGTATACTTTTATATATAAACCGTAAAAGTATATATATAAGTATAGTACCATAAATACAAAGAAGAGTTAAGCTGTCTTTAGATAAGGTAAACCGTGCTTGTCTCAAAGTATGAGCCTTTCAAGTTGAGGGGGAGGATGTATTGTAATGTTGGGGTTATCACTATGACATCCATGTGTGGCCAACCAACGTGCAGGTCGGTTGCCCTCTCTGGGAGTGAAGACAAAAGAGCTGCTGGGATAGGAGCTAAGTTGATGTATCTTGGTGTGCCACCTGTAGATGTACCAAGGAGGGGTCTCTCTATCTTGTAGAATCTTGATGCAGCTCAGGGAATCAGATTCGATAATAAGGGGTTTGATGTTGCAATCTTGGGCAATCCGAAGTGCCCAATACACATCAATGGTTTCAGCTTCTAAGGCATCTTCAGACACAATTGGAGAGGAGAAAAGTAGTAGGCACTTATCTAAAGAGTTTCTGAATAGACCCCCGACACCAACAGAGGTATGATTAAAACTTCCATCAGTGTTGACTTTAAAGTAGGGAGGTGGAGGAGGGAACCAGTAGCAGCAGTTCACAGGGGGAGTTTGGAGGGGTGGGCTCCAATTGATACAAATATTTGGGAATTTATGATGAGTGATAGTTTTTTGTAAATAGATAAGGCGAGTTAGAGACAACTTTAGTGGCTAAAGGGGGTTGGGAGTGAAATCGCAGCATTGTTTCTAGCCATCCAAATGAACCAAGAGACCATACAAGGAATGGTGTCAAGTTTAACATTAGCCCAATCAGCTCAGCAAATAGCAAAGGATTTCCAGCTGAGAAGGAGAGTATTAACATGTAGGGCTTGCAACAAGGATTGCCAGACTTGTTGAGAGAAGGGGCAAGAAAAGAAGAGATGGTCCAGGGATTCATTATCAGCAGAACATAATGAGCACACTGAGGGTCCCCTCAAACCCTTTAGCTTCAGGATGTCATCTGTGGGGAGGATGTTAAGCCATAGTCTCCAACAGAAAAAGGACATGGAGGGTGAAAGAAATTTGCTCCAAATAGGTTGACCCCAGGATACCTTAGGCCAGCAATGAAAATGGTGGTATATGAAGGGAGTGAGTTTTTGGGAATGTGGGTTTTTGGTAATCAGTTTATCTTTTTGGCTAGGATTGGGGGAGGTGTTGAGAACATGATGAGCTTGTTCATTGGAAAGGATGTTGTTGATGAGGGAGCAGTTCCACTGGTTGTCACTCCAGAAATCCTTCACTTTAGAGTTTAGAGGGTAAGAAATATTGTTGCTTTGGAGCTTCTCACCATTCCATAACCAATGGCCAAGCCAGAAATGTAAATTTCCTTCACCCAGATTCCATATGAAAAAGATTTTCAGCTTGGGATTTGACAGTAACAAGCTTGTGCCAAAGTTTGGAGTCTCCAAGTTTGTATGTAGCAGAAGATGGATGGTGGTGCCTGCAGTATTTTACTTTTAAGAATTTGGCCCAAAGACTCTCCTGAGCTCTAAAACGAATCCATAATTTGCGCCAGTTAACCAAGCACATATGTGTGAAGTCCTGAAGCCAAGTCCCCCAGCAAAAAGAGGTTTGCACACTTTCTTCCAAGAGAACCAGTGATAATTTTTATGTTGCCCAGACCATAGGAAATTGTTAAATAATTTGGACAAAGTGTTCTGTGCTTTTTTGATGCTAAACATTTGTAAAGCATATGAGGGAAAGGATAGAAGTATACTTTTGAGGAGTGTAATTCTGCCTCCATTGGAGAGAAAGGAGTTGGACCAGCAGTTGATTTTGTTTTTGATTTTGTCAATGACAGTGTTAAATTGTGTTTGTTTCACTCTGCCTTTCAAAAGATGCACACCAAGGTAGTTGATGGGGAGCTTAGCCTGAGAGAAGCCAGTGAGGTCAGTAATCCAATGGTTCAGCTCAGTGGGAACATTTGAACCAGTGTAGAAATTGCACTTGTGGATGTTGAGGTTCATTCCAGATGTCTCTTGGAAATGAGATAACAGCTGATGTATGGCCCTGACAGCAGGTTTAGAAGCTTTAGAGAAGATGATGAGGTCATCTGCATAGGATAAGTGGCTGATGATAATGTTGGACTTATGGTGATAAGCAAGGTGGGGAGAGCTGTTGAAAAGATCTTCCAATAGCCTGGAAATGTAGTCAAAGGCCAAGATGAAGATAGTAGGAGAAAGGGGGTCACCTTGTTTGATGCCCCTAGTAGCATTGAAGAAGCCATGCAGTTTACCATTAACCAATATAGAGTTAGCATTGCAGGATAGCCATCTTTTGATAAGGTTGATGAAAGCTGGTTGGATGCCTCTATCAGTCAAGATGTCAAGGATGAAGTCCTAACTGATGGTATCAAAGGCTTTTTGGATGTCAAGTTTGAAGATAGCATTATGACCCCTACATTTTTTGTCCAGGTCCAGTAACATTTCCTGGGCAAGAAGAATATTGTCAGAAATGGATCTCCCTTGAATGAAGGCAGCTTGGTTTTCAGTAACTAGTCTGGGCAAGTGAGGCTGAATCCTTGTGACAAGGATTTTGCTGATGATCTTGGAAATGACAGTAGTTAGGCTGATTGGCCTCGTAGTCCCCCCAACTGGCTCTAATATTGTTCTTTGGGATGAGAATGATTGTTGCAGTTGTAAAGTATTTGGGGGGATCCACACCCAAGAAGAAACTTTGTATGGCAGAGACAACAGCAGGTCCTGTAATATGCCAACTTGCTTTGTAGAATGAGGATGTGAAGCCATCAGGGCCAGCAGCTTTGTTACCATCAATGGAGTTAAGAGCAGCTTTGATTTCATCTTCAGTGGGTGGCTGGGTGAGTACAAGGTTGTTAACATATTGAAAGGTGTCCTGGAAAAGAGTAGGATAGATGTGTGATCTCTGGGAATTGGAGCCTTGAAATAAAGTGGTGAAATGGGATACTGCATCATCAGCAATCTCATTAGCAGTGTTCGGCTTGGTCCCTGCGGAATTTGTAATTAAGAGGATCATATTGCTTTTTCTTCTATAGTTGATGCATGCATGATAAAATCTGGTATTTCGTCTCCCTCAATGAACTTGGAAGAAGCGGCTTTTTGTTGGAGGTAAAGATCTTGGTAGAAGATTTAAGAGAGCGAGTGAGCATTGGCGGCAAGTAGATCGACGATCGATTTCAGCCCCTGGTGAATTTCAGCTTCGATTGTGAGTACCTCTTGTTCAGCAGCATTGATATTCTCCTCAATATTGCTAAAAGGGTTCCAGTTCACGAATTTGAGGTGTTTAGCAGTGGTTTTGTGAAGTTGCCAAAGAGCAGTCTAGGGGTTTATGCTATCAGCCATCCAAGCCTGCTTTAATTCATCAAGGAATTCAGGGTGTTTAATCTACATATTATGGAATCTGAAGGGGCCTCCACATCTAGAATCAGAGTTGCTTGTGGTGCACAGTAGAGGTCTATGGTCAGAGCAAGTCATAGCAAGGTGTTTATTGAAAGTGAAAGGGAAACATTGCATCCATGTAGAATTAACTAAATATCTATCGAGCCTTTCCAAAGTGCTGCCCCTTTTCCAAGTTTATTTGGGCCTAAGGAAGCCCATATCAAAGAGAGATGAATCATGTATGAATTTATTGAAGTTAGACATGGAAGTGTGTTGAGGGGGATTGTCCCCTTTCTTTTCAGTGGGTGAGGAGAGGTAGTTGAAGTCTCCACCAAGTATCCAAAATGACTGAATGGATAAGCTCAATTGGTGGAGGTCATTCCAAAGGAGTTGTTGCTGATGGGCATTGCAGCTAGCATAAACAAAGGTAGCAAACCCATGTAGCTCAGCAATAGAAAAATGAATGTGAAGAAATTGAGGATGATCAAACAAAACTGACCATTGAAGTTCAGATCTAGCAAAAAGCCAAATTTTGTTGTTAATATTTATGGCAAAGGAGAAGTGTGGGAATTTTTTCAGAATGTGGGATTGGTTGACAGTAACCATGGGTTCAAGGAGAGAAAAACACCAAAGTTGGTGAAATTTCACAAGGTATTTTAATCTTTTTAAGGAGGAAGCATGGGCAGCTCCCCTTATATTCCAGCAAAGGACGTTTATCATAAGGAAGCTTTTCCTTTCCCCTAGTATTATAGGGGGCAGATGGAGAGAGATCAGGAGGATCATTATTGCTATGTGGGTCATTTAAGTTTTTGATGTCAGTTTTGCTCTTTCTTCTTTTGTGTGTTTTTTGAATCTGTCAGACATTATTCAACTCCTCCTGGGTGTTGGCAAAGTTGATAGTAGATTGAGGTTCTGGACCAGCATTCCCCACAGAGTCTGCCAGCCTTCTGTCCGCAGAGTCTGTCATCAAAACATGTGTAGTTGTTGGAGGAGGAGAATCCAAGGTATCAGTAATAGGTAATACTAAAGGCTTATCAGCAGTAGCTGCTTGATTATCCACTGCTAAATGAGTATCAACAGGCAAAATATCAGTTTGAACAGTTGCCACTTCAGCGGCTACCATTTTAATAGGTTCATTAGTGTTGACAAGATTAGTAGATGCTTCCTTTTGGATGATCAGTGAAGGGATATTTTGGAGTAGTGAAGTGGTATTAGTAGGTTCTGAGGATTCAATTGCATCCTTCTGTCGAGCTCTTGGTGCATAAGTTTTTTTCCTGTTTGGGGGGTGCAGTCTATAGCATGAGTTTTCCATATGGCCAAACATTCTGCAGCGAGACCAGTAGAGAGGCCTGTTCTCTAATTCAAATTCCTGCCAGAAACGTTCATTCTCTCCGAGTCATATATATATATATATATATATATATATATATATATATATATATATAAAAGAAATCGGTATTTAGTAGACCACAGTTCGACTACAAATACCGATTTCCCATGTGCCTATCAGACCCATCCGTGCCCTCGGTAGTGATCGAACCTGGGACCTTCGGGGGACTTACGGTGAACCCCGCCCAATTATTGGTGGATCATGTTTTTGGCACCGTTGTTAGGGAAAGAAGTTAATAAAGAAAAATTTTCAGAAGAAAAATTAATTTTTACTTTTTAAAATCTTATTTAAACTTGTCAAATTTATTTAGGATGTCGTTTTTATTGCGTTTTATAATTGTGTATGCTTAATAAGGTTCTGAAGGCTTGTACATTACGATTCTGAATTAGAAAGAAGTATAAAAAAATAAAAAAAAATTAAAAATAAAGAAAAAGATAAAAATATTCAAGAAATGGCAAATCAAAATAATCCAAATGCTGAAATCCATCAAGAATTGAAACCTTAAAGGGATTATGCTAACCTTACTGTAGATGAATTTCATGGTAGTTTTCAAAATCCTGCTGTAGTGGCTAATTCATTTGAACTTAAACCTGCTATTATCCAAATGGTATCTAATATTTAGTTTGGGGGAGTACCAACTGAGGATCCAAATTTACATCTTGCAAATTTTTAGAATTGTGTGCTACATTTAAATATGATGGTGTTTCAAATGATGTTATTAGACTAGAATTTTTCCTTTATCCTTAAGAGATAGAGCTAAGATGTGGTTAAATTGCTTAGCACCTGGATCTATCAGAATTTGGGGTGATTTAGCACAAACATTTCTTGCTAAATATTTTCCACCATCAAAGACTACTAAGCTTAGAAATGATATTACATCTTTTTTCCAGTTTGAAGGGGCATCTATTTTTGAAGCATTGGAACATTTTAAAGATCTCCTAAGAAAATGTCCACATCATTCAATACCAGATTGGTTAATAATTTAAAATTTTTATAATGAATTAGTTGGATCTCTAAGATCTATTATTGATGCTGCTGCTGGTGGTTCATTAATGTCTAAATAGTTTAATGATGCTTATGCTTTAATTAAATAAATGAATAAAAATAATTTTTAATGACCTTCTGAGAGGGTAAATCCTAAAAGGGTAGCCAATATTTATGAAACTGATGCTTTTGTAATGTTTGGAAATCAAGTTGCTGCAATTTTAAAGAAGATAGACCAATTTGGAAAGAATTTTTTTCAACGAATTTCAATGATTGAAGAAAATTCATTAGGCCAAATGGTAGATTCTCAATCATCATTAGAAACTTTGAAAGCCATAAATAAGCATAATAACCTATATTCCAATTATTATAACCTAAGTTGGAAGAATCATCTAAATTTTAACTGGAATAACAATAATCAGAGTGGTAATACTCAACAATGAGGGTACAATCAAGTAAACCCATTACACCAAGGGAATAGTAATTATAGATCTACTTATCCTCCGAGTTTTAATAATACTTCATAATTTAAGAAGAAGAAGTTGTTTATAGAAGAAGTGGTGTTATAAATGGGAAATCAATTGCAAAGTCAAGGAGCTACAATTAAAAATATTAAGAACAAATTGGGACAAATAGCCAAATCATTAAGTAAAAATCATAAGGAATGCTTCCTAGTAATACTGAGATAAATCCAAGAATCAAAAATAAAAAGCAAGTAAAAGCTATTCACTTAAGAAGAGGAGAAGAGTTGGAAGTTAGAGTAGAGAAAGATGAGATTGAAGAACCAAAAGGGGACGCTTACAAAGATTTGGAATGACCTATTTCTCCACCAAAAATTAATTTAGAAAATCCTCCACTACCATTTCCTTAGAGACATTGACAACAAAAGTTGGATAAGCATTTTTCAAAATTCTTTGAGATTTTTAAGAAACATACAATAAGTATTCCATTTGCAAAAGCTTTAGAACAAATGCCAAGCTATGTGAAGTTTATGAAGGATATTATAAACAGAAAAAGGAAGTTTGAAGATAACGATACTGTTGCACTTAGTGAAGAATGCAATGCAAGATTTCAGATGAAGCTTCTTGAAAAGCTTAATGATCCTGGTAGCTTCACAATTCCATGAGCAATCGGAGACAGATTTTATGGGAAAGCTTATGTGATTTTGACGCAAGCATTTACTTTAAGCCATTATCGATATTTGATCGCATGCTGCTACAAACATGAATATTTAAAAGATAGTTTCAGTTTAGTTTCACAGTAAGATCAATTTAATAATTAAGCAGCCTCTTGTATACGCAAGTTTACGTATCGTTTAAGTAATACAGGGCCCTAGTAGAGTCCTGGTTATCGATCCCACGAGAAAGGTTGGAACTATTCAAAGTATAGTATAACAATGAAATCCAATAATCATTTCACAATTCAATTTAAAGAGATATTAAGGTTTCTAGTGTAATGATGACTATGTCGGCATATTTTTGGGTTATGTGTTTTGTAAAGGGGTCGCCTACAGAAATTGTCGGCGAATCTTAAATTTAATTTAAATATATATATAATTTAGAAAGTAGTATTTGATTTTGAAAATAATTTTGAGTTTGAAAATTTTAAGATATGAAATCAAACCGATCTCACATCCCGAATAGTTTATATAAACGAGCACCGCACCACAAACTGTATATCTATCCCGGAGAATAGACACAATGCTTGATGATGGGGCTCAATTAAATTAACCAGAAGATTTGTGACATCCATTTGGTTTGCGAACCAATTTTATAAGCCGACAAGTTCCCCTACTTAATATAAATGAATTAAGCAGGGTTTATATTACCTGGGTTCTTAAAGTTCCCTATAAGGGCAAGCCCCTATAGTTAATTACATCTTAAGTGACGGGAATCACTTAAGAAAACTCGTCGATAATGATCGAGTGGTTTTGCTCTCAAGAATTTCAAAGTTTAAGGTTTTCAAAGGATTGAATTTTGGCAATTTCAATAGGGATTAGCTCAAATTGGGAACAATATATTTTGGAGTCCAATGGAAGAGAGGTAGGAGAAGCTGGAGATCCAAGAGGAATCTTGACAACTTCCCGACTATCCTATTGTTTGGCTTCAATTTAGGAAGAACTATTTAGTATTT
The DNA here is from genome assembly GCA_022702705.1 of Papilionanthe hookeriana x Papilionanthe teres. Classification (NCBI taxonomy): domain Eukaryota; kingdom Viridiplantae; phylum Streptophyta; class Magnoliopsida; order Asparagales; family Orchidaceae; genus Papilionanthe; species Papilionanthe hookeriana x Papilionanthe teres. The sequence continues at coordinate 104,997,954 of CM040428.1, read as the reverse complement.
CGATCTTGTCAATTTTAATTATTTAGGACTTATATTCGTATGACATGATCATACAAACAGCCTCGAAGATGTGAGGGTTTATGTCGTACCGAACGACTACCTCGGAGTCCTAAGACCGATTAGGGCTTAATTTACATAACATGATTATGCAAATGCCTAACAAAAAGTGTTGAGGATTTATGTTGCACTAAGAAAACTACCTCGAAATCCTATGGCTTGGTTATTTAATTCTAAGAAAGTTTTGTTGAAGTAGATCCGAGTTTTACTGATGACGATGGCCGAGCTGCCCACCATGCTCCGAGCTTCTTTTTGTTGCAGAGGTTTAGTTTTAGAAGTCATAAATCAGGAGATGAGAGAAGTGTTTTGGTTTAGAGAGAATCTTAAAATCCAAGTGTTTTTAATATTTTAATTAAAACAAATCTTAAAGTTGTTTAAACAGAACCGATTAAGATCCCACGGTTCCGTCATCCCGACACCGTTATTTTCATCGAATTCACTTAGTCCAGATGAATTTGCTAAACTCAATTGAATGAGTTCCACACTTTCATTTAGACCGTAGGAAATCCCATTAGCAACACGTGGGTTACATCATCCGAGATATTCCCGATCATTCAACGAGACATTTTAATTTAGTTGCAATTGTAGTTTTATTGTTCTGTTTGTGATTAAATTTTGAGTTGTTTTATATTTTGAAATGTTGTGGCGGTAATTTTTATCTTGCAATGACTTTTAATTTAGTTTTGGTTTCAGTTTAGAGACTATCCTAAAGGTTTTGGTTTTCATGCAACAGTTGTTTATCATGCAAGAAAAGTAAAGTGCATTGCAATAAAGTAAATTGCAATAAAATAAAAGCGTACCTGGAGGGTCTTCCCTTCATCCCAAGCTGCACTTAAAACACATGTTAAGGCATTTAAATATTTCAACAAGTACCTAGGTAAAGCTAAGGGAAAGATTTTGGTTGTCTACCAAAGTCCTAATCCTATAGCTAATCATCTCCTATGACGTCTAGGTTCTTGTGTTTTGGTTTAAGGATGGTTTTCTTCACCAAAGAACAATTAAGTTCAATTTTTCTTATAAACATCCCATCATATTGAGGAAGTGCTTAAGACGAGTCTTAAACATCTTTTCAATACCTCTAAGATTGTTTTAAGTCCAAGAGAATTTAATTATACAAGTGAATTAATCATCCAGGAGTTTAAGTTTTGTTCTCTTGCTCAGATGAACTAGGACATTTGAATATCCTATAAGTGAAGTAACACTTCACTTGATACCTCATTTAAGAGTTATAATAATAAGAGCTTTAAAAGGGCAAATCAAATTATTAAATATTTTAATGATTTAAACTTAATGATTTAATTTTAATTTTAACATAGTTATAAAAAGTTAGTTTAAGTTTGGAATAGTGTTCAAGTTATTTTAGATTTAATTCTTAAGGATTTAGGTTTATTGTTAAATGATTTTAATTTAATTTAATTCAATTTAACTTTAATTCAATTTAATTTAATTTTGATTTAATTTGATTTGATTTTAATTTTATTTAATTTAATTTTAATTTAATTTCAATTTAATTTTAATTTAATTTAATTTTAATTTAATTTTAATTTTAATTTTAATTTAATTTTAATTTTAATTTAATTTTAGCTTAAGTTTTAATTTAATTTTAATTTTAATTTAATTTTAGTTTATTTTTAATTTGGATTATTATTTTAATTAATTAATTTTTATTTATTTATTAAGAATTAAGTATTATTGAGGTGGTTTATTTAGGGACTTTTAAATTAAAGAATAAATATCCTCTTTATAATATCCCTACTTTAATAATTCCAATTTCCATCATTCTTCCAAAATATCAATTAATTAATTAATTAAAGTTTATTTTAATTTTTTTTTTTAAATGGTTAGTAGGTTTCTACCCTCAATCATTTAAGTTTCAATCATCCAAAATCAGTTTAACATCAAATATTTTACCCTCCCCTTTTTGATTAATCCTAAAATTTTAATTAAAGGTTGAAATTTTTAATTACCATTTTGCCCTTCAAGCTTAATAATTCTATAACTCACTAAATTAAGCTCAAATGAACTTGAAATTTTTATGTAACCTCACTCACATGTCATTTAAGAAATTAGAGGAGAAAATGTGAATTTTTTGTATTTAATTTTTTTATGTAATTATTTTTAATGGAAAATAGGGGATTTCAAGGAAAATTCAATAACATGACCAAGGAAATGTTTCTGTCCTTAAGAAAATTATGGAATATTTCTAATGACTAGAGGACCATCAGACCCAATTTTGGTGATTTTTTGAAATATATTTTATCTATTAGAATTATTTTGAATTTTGGAGTATTAATTAATTTTAAAATAAAATTAAAGTTGAAAAATGCATTTTATATTTTTATTAAATCTCTCTAACCTCAAGGAGTTCAAAGAAAATAAATTTTGTATTTTTCTGATTTTTCTTTGATTTATTAGAATTATTTTAGTGAAAAGGTTAGAAAATATATTTTTTAATATTAAAAATTACATTAAGCCTTTAAAATTCAATATCTTATCCTAGGGACTTAAGAAAAATATTTGGTTTGTTCCTAAGTAATTAGAATTCAAAATGTGACATTTTGGTGATTTTTAATATTTTTATGATTTTTATTATTTTTAATTATTAAAAATATTAAAATAATGATAAAAATCAACTTTTTTAGAAAATTACAATTTTAATTTTCCTAAGTTTCTCTGATATCAGAGAAGCTCCAAAACCATTTTTGTGAATTTTTGAAAAGTATTTTGTGAGTTATGAATTTTTCAAGTTTAATTTTACTCATGTGGCTTAATCAACCCATTTGGTGGATCAAATCAAGTCCAATTAGTTTCAAATTTTTATGTGAGACTCTCCTAACCCTAAAGGACAGTGAAGAATTGTTTCCAATTCAATTTGATGTATAGTAAACCCTAATTAATTAAAGTTCAATTTTGGGTGTTTAATCTAATTAGGGTTATTCCAAGTGAATTAACTCAAAACTTATTTTTCCTAGGTTCCTCTGGTCACAAGAAACATCACCAAATTTTCCTAGAATTTATTTCTCAACATGCTAATTATTGGAATTAAAATACTCAAAACAGTAACATGCAATTAAAAAATCTATAACTTCTTATAGCGATGGCCTCTGACCTTGGAAAATTCAGGGAATGTTCCCAAGTTCAGAGGCTTTAAAAGCCCTATGGTCTCATGCCATGGTGAATTTCCTATATGCATGGCGAATTGAAATAGTGCAGAGAGTAAATAAATTATTAAAAATAAAATGCTTGATGAAATGACCTGATTTCTTTTCCACATTATTCTCCTCTATTCACTGAGCAAGAGGGTAGTTTTATTTTATTTTTAGGATTTTTCTACACAAAGTTATGGATTTTCTAAGTTCTGGTAATTAAATAAATCCATAAAATCCAATTTTTCTATTTATCCGAATCGGCGCCGCGTCATCCTTAGCATCTCCGAATAGCCACGCGGCGCTTTCTGGTTCGACGCCGCCATCCGACTCAGCGCTCCACGGGCTCGCGGTTCATGTACCATCGCGCTGTCTGGCTCAATCCCGACCGTCCGCTCGATACACGTTCAATCCGACGGCTCCTGGTCATCGTCTACGACTGGTGTGCACCCGTGACCGTCCACACTAAAACCCTAAGAACTCACTCGATTCTCAACGGATTTTTGTGTTCTTATGCTCTATGGATTCGTCTTGAAGAGACGAACACATCCATACGGTAAACATGCATTGAAATTAAGGCATTTGAAATGGAGAATGTTCTTAAGCTCGGGAAGAAGAGAGATCTTATACCTTTGCTCAGAGAAGTGAAGCTTCGATCTGAGAGTTGTGTCACGTTCGATTGTGTCCAAGCAAGCTCTAGATGAAGTCCCTTGGCCTTGTGAATTGCCTAGGTACAAAAGTGACCACAGCCGATCATAAAGCTTGGAGGCTGGAGCAACTGGGTGGCCTGGAGAGGGGGCTTGAAATTCTCCTCTTGGTCTGGTGAAATTCTCCTCTTGGTCTGGTGAAGGTGTACGACCAATCAATTTGGGGATTGGCTCACTGTAGTGAAGTGTCCTATTTTTGGGTGGAATTTGGACTCTGAAATTGAGCTCTGTTAATGGGGATTAGGGCAAATGGACACTGGAGCTCAATTGCTCTAAGTGTGGAGAGTGGTCTGAGACAATTTTGGCAGAGTTTCAGTATGTTTTGTTTCAGCACCTCCTCCATGGCCGAGAGAGGTGGAGTTTAAATAGGAGTGGCTGGAGGGCCTCCCAGGGGGGGTTAGGGGTTGGGATCAGCTGCTCTGGAGAGGAGAAGAACAACCATGGTGGCCATTGGGCATGGGGCAACTCAGCAGGTGAGAATTCCAAGCTTGGGCTCACATGGGAGCTCTCGGGTGTGGTGTTTTCCAGCGGTCCAGGTGGCTGGCCGGCAGGCATGGGTCAGGAGGCTCAGGGCTTGATCTTTGTGTAGGGAATTGGCAATGGCCATGTGTAAAGTGATTGAATTAAAATGGAATGGGGTAAGGGTGTATTTTGACCAAGTTTGGTCAAATGTATGGATTGGGCTAGGTGCACCTCCCCATGTCTAGTTTGGGCAGAAGAAGTAATTTTGGTCAGCTTAATTAGTGGGGAAGGGTCACCATCCAAGTACAATTAAGTTTAAGCAAGGTTTAGTGGAATCTTGGAAGTGGCTAATCCCCTTAAGGGAATATGGAAAGAGCCTCCTCCTCTTGCCATCTTGGGTATGGTGAAGTGTCCAAGGCTTTCAAGGCTCCCATGAGGCTCATGCATGGCTTCATGGCTTCATTTGGCTTGGGAAAAGTTAAGTCAACTTTAATGAGGAAGGATTTTGTGATTTTTGGCGTTTTGGTGAGAGTTGTCATGAGGTTTGATTTGGAATGGTTTGATGATGAATTTGAAAGTTAGGGAAGGTTTTAATTGGAATGGATGATGAAGTGTAGTGTCATGTGGGCATTAGAGTCAAATTTGGGCCTTTGAATTTATTTTAGGCGTGGGCCTTTTTAGGAAGGCTTAAGGAAGTGGGCCTTAGGCTTGAAAATAAATTTATGGATGGGAATTTTGTTAAAAGGTTGGGCCAAATAATGTTGGGTTTATTTTAGGGATGTGCCATGATTGATTTGAAGCAAGTTTGAGGTCGTTTGGGTTCGATTGGGTTGGATTTGGGCTTCTTTGGTAAAGGGGCCAACATAGGTCAAATTGGGCTAATTTGGGCCAACGTTGGGCTAATGTTGAAATTGATGTAAAATTATTGTTGGGAAATTTTTATGGGGGTGTTACAAATAGGTTTCAACTTTGGTTGGTTTTTGATTTTGCGATTTGGGCCCATTTAGGTTAGGTTTGGGTGTAGGCCCATTTAGGGAATTTTGGGTTTGTGTTGAATTTGAGTAAGGTTTGGGTCCAAATTTTGGGCAAATCATGTTAGTGTTTTGTTTTTGGGGATGCTAGGAAGGTTTTAGAAAAGATTTGGGTCAAATTGGTATTGAATTGGGTTGGTTTGAGGTAGGTTTAGGTCATGGGTCAAAATTGGGCCTCATACTTAAAAATGAAATTGGATTCAAATGTCAATCAAATTGGGCTTGAATTTGGTCTAGATTGATATTGGGGATATGGAATTGAGGTTTAGAATTGAATTGGACCAAAATTGAGGTCAATTGGGGTGATTTGGTTTGACATTGGGTTCATTTGCGTTTAAAATGTGCTAAATTGGGGGTTTTAGTAAAAGTAGGGTAAATTGACAAAATTGGCCCATGGTGTAGTTGGACAAAATGAAATTAGGAATATTTGGGATTTTCTGGAATTTTCTGGGAATTTTTGGAATTTATAAAAGTTTGGCCAAAAGTGTATTTTTAGTGTATTTGGAGTGTATTTTTGGAAATTTTGGTATGTTTGGCTATGGATGATCAATTTAAGTGATGTGGCAATGTTTGGGATTGGTTTTGAGAAATTTTGGGTAATTTGGAGATTTTGGAAAATTTGGGCAATTTCAAGGGCTTTTGGTAGGTTTGATGGGTGTAGGGTCCCAGGGTCGAAAATTGAAATTTTGGAGGAATGAAGATTGATCAAATGTGAATGAAATGGAATCAATTTGATTGAGCCATGAAGCCATATTAAGCCCATATGAGCCATGAGAGGACTCATTGGAGGCATTCACTATGTTGTTCCTAACCCTCTTAACCAGGGGCTTAGGGGTTAAGGTCCATCCATATGAATGACCTACATGAGTCGAGGAGTCAAGTTGGGTATAGGTGTCGTTTTAGGATTTGGATTGTGTGTGTGAGAGTGTAGAGTGTGAGTGTAGTGAGTGTGTAAGTCAACCCTCACCGCACTGTGCCACCTGTGGTAGTCCTAAGGCCAAAGAGTCTTATAGGGAACTCATCCTTTAAACCTCCACATTTGATCTCAACCCTCTAGGTGATTAGGGGTCTACAATCAAGCTTGTGGGGTTTGCAGGGAGACAAGAAGTGGTTTAAATTTCTTAGGGATGGGTCCCGATTCTAGTCCTCTAAGATAGTCAAAGGAAAAGCCTAAGGCTAGATCCTAAACATTAAAGAGGAAAGAGAAGACCTCATCAAAAATGAGTTCAACAAATGGACCCCAATAGGTGTGGCGTGCTAACCAAGCACACCGCGCGTATTGGCGTTGACCGAAGAGATCAACAAAACCAACATAGATGTCCAAGTGACAAACTTAGGATGAAGTAGAAGAATTTTCACTGCGGAGTGTCAGGTATACTTTCAAGACTGGAGATTCCTGAACTCTCACTGGGGAATGGAAAAGGAGATGAATTCCAAATCATATGATCTGGGGAATTCGATTTAGATTTCACATCATGTTCAAGCTTTGATGTGTGAGTTTAGATTTTAGTTTGAGTTTTAAATTTGATTGAAGTTTGGTTTAAAATCAATTTGAGGAAATTTTGAATTTGAAATTTGGATTTGAAATGAGAATCGAAACCTAGGTTTCAACCTCGGGATTGCGAAGAGAACCGGAATTTAGGTACCGACCTCGGAGTGAGAATCGAATTTAAGTATCGATCTCGGAATGAGAACTAGAATTTAGGTACTAGTCTCAAATGAGAACTGAATTTAGGTACCGACCTCGAATGAGAACCGGAATTTAGGTACCATTCTCGAAAGAGAGTCGAAATTTAGGTATCGACCTAAAAAAGGATGAGAATCAGAATTTAGGTACTAATCTCGGAATAAGAACTAGAATTTAGGTACTAGTCTCGAATGAGAACAGGAATTTAGGTACCATTCTCGAAAGAGAGTCAAAATTTAGGTATCGACCTCGAAAAGGATGAGAATCAGAATTTAGGTACTGATCTCGGAATGAGAACTAGAATTTAGGTACTAGTCTCGAATGAGTACTTGAATTTAAGTACCAGTCTCGGAAGTTTAGAATTGAAATTTAGGTATCAATTCGGAAGAGAATCGAAATTTAGGTATCAATCTCGAAAGGAGAGTCAGAATTTAGGTACCGACCTCGTAGTGAGAACTGGAATTTAGGTACCAGTCTCGGAAGTTTAGAATTAAACTTTAGGTATCAATTCGGGAGAGAATCAAAATTTAGGTATCGATCTCGAACGGAGAGTCAGAATTTAGGTACCGACCTCGAAGTGAGAACTGGAATTTAGGTACCAGTCTCGGAAGTTTAGAATTGAAATTTAGGTATCAATTCGGGAGAGAATCAAAATTTAGGTATCGATCTCGAAAGGAGAGTCGGAATTTAGGTACCGACCTCGAAGTGAGAACTGGAATTTAGGTACCAGTCTCGGAAGTTTAGAATTGAAATTTAGGTATCAATTCAGAAGAGAATCAAAATTTAGGTATCGATCTCGAAAGGAGAGTCAGAATTTAGGTACCGACCTCGAAGTGAGAACTGGAATTTAGGTACCAGTCTCGGAAGTTTAGAATTGAAATTTAGGTATCAATTCGGAAGAGAATCGAAATTTAGGTATCGAACTCGAAAGGAGAGTCGGAATTTAGGTACCGACCTCGAAGTGAGAACTGGAATTTAGGTACTAGTCTCGGAAGTTTAGAATTGAAATTTAGGTATCAATTCGGAAGAGAATCGAAATTTAGGTATCGATCTCGAAAGGAGAGTCGGAATTTAGGTACCGACCTCGAAGTGAGAACTGGAATTTAGGTACCAGTCTCGGAAGTTTTAATGTATGAAGAAGGACCCAGTCTCGTGCCATCAGAACCAAACCGAACCAAGTTCGTGGCTCTATGTCAATGAACTTAGTCAATCTCCACACAAGAGGGGAAGGAGATCACAGAAAATCAAAAAGATTTTGATGTGACGAAAAAAAGGTGTAGGATTTTTGAAATTTGAAGTGTGAGTTTTCCGTGAGGAAGAACCATCCCGAAAGAGGGTTTCAAAGTAATTTGAAGTAGATTTTGATCTGAGGAAGAGTTGAAGGATTTGAAAGAGATAGATTGAGATTGTAATTCCATTTGAGATTCATTTTCATTTTGTTTGTCCTTTAATGACCAATTCTATTTTTGTTGTTTATTTGATGTTCACGTGAATTTTATTTGGTGTTCATGTGAATTTTATTTGGAGTTCATGTGGATTTGAAGTTCATTTGAATATTTGGATTTCAAAGAACGGTTCTTATTTATTTCTCTTTTCTTTTCTGTCCTTTGTTCAAAGATCATTTAAATCTAATGGCGTTTCCCAGTCAATTTGCACAAAAAGGGGTGAAGGCAAAATGTGACATGTTCACTTTCATTCCAATCTTGTTGAAGATACATCATACAACTCGATCTGAAATATTTATCATACAATCCATGACTCAAAACGGACTATGTATGATTCTTGTTGATCCATCCAAAAAGTATCTGTTAAAAATCCATGTCTGAATAATGAGAAACACGGTCAATAACATCACCTTCCAAGCCATCCTTGGCAGGAATGTTGCATGGATGTGCATTGGAGGTGTGCTATTTCCCATGTAGCTTACAACTCGTAGGGCCGGAGACTCTCCAATTCTGGATCTAGCTGGAAGTGGTAAGGCGCCTTTCTGTCGTCCATCCTTCTAAAAGTGACGGAGATCCACTCCACTGGTACTCCCGGTATACAATGTTTTGCGATGTCTGCTCCATTTCCTTGTAATATCAAGACGGAACCTACCGAAGTGGTATCTCCACCGGCCCTCGGAACTTACCCGGGCCTGCTATCCGGAGGTCAGATCCGAACATGATATTGCATTGGTTGACGAACGAAACTGTGCAGAAAGGTCTGACAAAGTCATGGTGGTCTATGTGTGAAGGTATGAAGTCGCCCTTCTGGTAAATGTTGATGATGCAACTGTTGGGTATGCAGTCTGCTGGCAGTACCCTCCATGCTATCATTCTTTTCACCATTCTTTTAATTATTCTCGGCATTGGATCCACCTCACCGTGACGGAGTATCCCTGGTGGATTTCCTTTTCTGTCCTCTGCGAAGTTATAACAACATCCGCATTGTATTGTGACTCTTCCTTCCCCTGCATCCATTTCCGGGGTTCCGAATAAGTCTTTTCTCTCAGACGACCTGCTCGACCCATCTTCTGAAGTTCTAAAATGCAATCCACAATATGCTGTTGCTCGTACTCTAAGAATACACATGTGTGTAACTCGAGGCCTTCTAAAATGTTGATTCTTTTGCCACTAATCCTTTCAAAGTATTCGAAAGTCTTCTTCTCAACGTTTTGCATTCTTTCTAGTTCATATTCTGGGATGATCTGCAAGTGACGAGGCCAAGTAACGTATTGCGGGATGTATGGCTCAATCCCATCACGTTCTCCTACATACCTTGGCTCCTCGGGGATTGTCTCTGTCGGGACATCCTCCGGGGTTGCTTCCGCAACAAGGTTCTTCAGATATGGTATCTCTATCCGGTGTCGAGGCACTGATTCTATTTCTGTTCTTCTTGGCACTTTTTCGATCTGTTCTGATTTTCTTTGAGTTGACTTTCTTCTTTCTGGTTCCTGACGAACCGGTATCTTTGAAATGTGTGTGTTGGCGAAGATGGCTGTTTCCTCGTGTTGATCTGCTGCTAGTTTAGTCAACATCTTGCGGATACGGCGATTCTTATTCCTTCTTTGAGTAGCAGTGAGAGTAGCTCTCCTTACCCCTTGAATCTCTGCGGGCGCGGCGCTGACGAGCCTGCCCTCTGCCGTGGCAACTACTGACTTGATTTTCTTGCTTTCCTCGGTGTTTGTCTTTCTTTTCTTGTTGTCGTATTGGTGGCTTGGGCCACCCATCTTCATCACTGTCTGGCTATGAAGCTCTTCTCGGTCCACTGGGACCCAATCATTTTCTTCGTACCGTAGGCCGGTCGGTGTGAAGTCGAATCAATTTCTATCACTCGCTCCATCCTTCACCCTCTTTTCATCGAGTGCGAGACTCACGCCATTTTTAAAGTTTAGGACCAATCGCCCGTTCGACATTTCCCCGCGAAGAAGACAAGGAAAGGATCGGGGGCTGTACTAAGAACAAGAACATTAAGAAAATATTTATCACTGAAGATTCTTATTCACTTATTTTAATTTTAATTTTTAAGTAGGAAAATATGAAGAAAGATCAGGAACAAAATTTGATTTGAAAGGAAGGGTAAAACTTTACTATTATGATTTCACGTATTCCATTTTTAGCACACACATATATATATATATATATATATATATATATATATATATATATATATATATATATATTTATCCATTTTTATGTTTTTGGGTTCGGACCCAATCACAAAGTGATTGCTTCACCCGTGTTTCTAGGGATAAGACTCCATTTTAGGGGCCACCTTTCGAAACATCAGGTTGCGTAATACTTCTTCAAATACCGTCCATTGATTGGAAGCATTTGTCGTTCTCCTTGGTAATTCACAAGTTGGTAGGAGCCTCCCGAGTAGACTGCCTCGACCACAAACGACCCTTCCCAAGTTGGTTCAAATTTGCCTCCTATCTTGCGATGTGCAAGAATAGGTCTTCTGAGAACAAGAAATAAGTCACCAACTTTGAAAGTTCTTGGGCGGACCGGTTTATCATGGGCCTGGATCATCTTACCTTGGTACAGTTCCAAATTTTGCTGCGCTGCAAGTCTCTTCCCTTCCAAGCTTTCCAGTTCTTCCAGTCGCAATCTGGCATTTTCTTCTGTAGTGATTTTATTTGCAACTGCAATCTTGAGTGATGGAAACTGGACCTCCAAAGGTAAAATGACCTCGGACTCGTACACTAAAGCGTAAGGCGTAGACTGAGTAGGAGTCCTGAAAGTCGTCCTGTAGGCCCATAAGGCTTCTAACAACTTCTCGTGCCAATTTCTCTTGTTGTCATCCAAGGTTTTCTTTAAAATCTGAACGAGAGTTTTATTAAAACCTCAGCCAAGCCATTTGCTCTTGGGTAGTACATTGTTGAGTATCGCCAATTGATTCCATGTCTTCTGAGAAAATTGTTGATTTTTGTGCTTCTGAATGCGGACCCATTATCTGAAATGATTCTGCGCGGTACCCCAAAACGGTAGACAACTTGATTTTTAAAAAACTGTAGCACGTGGTGTGCCTTTACTTCTCTGAGTGGAACTGTTTCTACCCATTTAAAAAAGTAGTCTGTAGCTGCAAGGATGAAGCGATGTCCTTTTGAAGAAGGCAGTTCTATCGGACCCACTATATCTGTGCCCCAACAGTCAAATGGCCACGACGCAATTGTCGGATGTAGCACATTTGGAGGTTGGTGTAGAATGACTCCGTGCACTTGGCACTGGTGACAGCTCTTGGCGACTTTCATACAGTTGGTCATCATTGAGGGCCAGTAGTACCCTAGTCTTTTAATTTTCATTTTCATTTTCGGACCCGACTGGTGAGCGCCACAAAGTCCTGAGTGTACCTCTTTGACAATTTCACGAGCCTCGGATAGGCATCTTAACCACATCTGATCAAAAGACCTTCTGTATAATGTATTGTTTATTAATGTGTAAGACAGAGTTCTTTTCTTGATTTGATAGGCTAATGACTTATCGTCTGGTAATTTACCTATTTGCAGGTAGTCTATTAGCGGTTGACGCCAATCTTCTGTGTTTTCCGTTATTGCTGCGACTGATTCCTCTGCCTTTTCTGATTTCTGTATCATATCCATGTCGAGCTGTGATAGGACATGTCGTCCTTGAACTGACACTTCAACTGACTCATCTTGTAAGCAGGCAAATTCTTTTGCAAGGCGAGCTAGCGCATCCGCGAAAACATTTTCTCTTCTGGGGATCTTGTAGATTGTTACATTTGGAATTTGTTCCAACAATTTCATGGCATACTGAAAGTATTGCTCGAGTCTTGGCTTTAAAATTCTGTATTGTCCTGCGACCTGTTGAATGATCAACTGAGAATCTCCGTAGATGTTGATATCCGTTATCCCCATTTGAATGGCCGGCTCTAGTCCCGCTATGAGGGCCTCGTATTCCGCCTCGTTGTTTGTGCACGGCTCGTTAAGTGGTAGGAGTATCTTAACATCCCTCGCTCCGGTGTTATAAAGATTAGTCTGATTCCTGCTTTACCGGGCACTATCGTTTGCGATTCTTTGTCTTTCTGTGCTGAGGACGCTCCTTCGAAGTATAGTTCCCAACGTTGATCATCGGTGTCTTCTAGGCTTATTATCTGCTCGTCAGGCAAATTGTCGTCGAGAGGCGAATCTGCCGGTAAAGGATGTGCTGCAAGGAAGTCAACTAGTATTTGCCCCTTTAAGGCGCGAAGAGGAATGAAAGTTATATCAAATTGCAATAGTATCATCGACCACCTGGCAAGTCTGCCAGAAAGTGTCGGTCGGGTCATCAAATATTGCAACGGATTAACTTTCGAAATGAGGTTGATCTTATGAGAAAGCATGTAGTGCCTGAGCTTTTGAGCGGCGAAGATCAGGGCCAAACAATGCTTCTCAATCGGAGGATACTTTACTTCCGTCGGCAATAGACGACGGCTTAAGTAATAAAGGGCATTTTCTTTTCCCTCGTCATTGACCTGGGCTAGCAGGGCTCCGAGAGAGTCGTCTAAAGCCGCGGTATAAAGTATTAACGGTCTACCCGAGACTGGGGCTGCTAAGAGAGGAGGTGTCATTAAGTATTGCTTAATGTCCTCGAAGGCCCGTTGGCATTTCTCTTCCCAAACGAATTTGGTGTCCTTTTTAACTAATGCCGAGAAGGGATGACACCTACCTGACAAGTTCGAGAAAAAGCGTCGAAGATATGTCAGCTTCCCTTGAAAGGATCGTAGCTGTTTTAAGGTTTTGGGAGGTGGCATCTCTAAGATAGCTTTAATCTTTTCCGGATCAATTTCGATTCCGCAATGTCGGATAACAAATCCTAAGAATTTCCCAGAGGTGACGCCGAAGGCGCATTTTAAGGGATTCATCTTAAGGTTGTATTGCCTCAGTCGCTCGAAAACAGATCTCAAATTATACAGGTGATCTTCCTTCAGTTTGCTTTTGATGACCACATCATCCACGTAGCACTCAACTTGGTTGTGAATAAGATCATCAAAAATCTTTGTCATTGCCCTTTGATATGTTGCTCCTGCGTTCTTTAGTCCGAATGGCATTACTGTGTAGCAATACACTCCGATCGGCGTTCTGAAAGCTGTGAGCTTTTCGTCTTCTGGTGCCATCTTTATTTGGTTATATCCTGATTATCCATCCATGAATGAAAATATTTCATGTGTTGAAGCAATGTCGATCATCAGTTCTGGGATTGGCAGTGGAAATTCATCCTTTGGACATGCTTTATATAAATCCCTGAAGTCTACACAGATTCTGATCTGACCATTTTTCTTTCTGACCGGTACTACGTTGGCTAACCAAGTAGGGTATTGTTCTTCACGGACAAATTTAGTGTCGATCAGCTTCTTAACTTCGGCTATTACTTGTTGCTCAATTTCTGGACGCATTCTTCTGGGAGCTTGTCTGACTGGAATGGAAGTAGGATCTACTCCTAACCTGTGAACTACGACTTCTGGAGCTAATCCTGGCATTTCATCGTAACTCTAAGCAAAATAGTCCTTGAATTCCATTATTAGCTTGATCATTTCCCCAGAATATTCTTTATTGAGTAAGGAGCTAACAAAGGTTGGCCTAGGCTCTTCGCTAGTACCTAAGTTAACTTCCATTAACTCGTCTATTGTAGATTTGATTTCTTCTTCAAATTCAGGTGGAGCATCTCCGATTGGAAGATCTTCGAGGTCCTATGACGCTTCCAAGCAGTCCTTATTAGGCTCGCAAGTGACAACCAAGCAAAATTCTGTATCGTCAACTGAACCAACTGTGCCGAATCCGAGACCATGTTTTGAATTGGGAAGCCGACCGGCATTGTTCCATAGTCTTTCAAAATGTTGTGATTGACCCTTTGTCCATTATCAAGGTAAGACCCCACGTTGAATTAAATTTTGAACACAGGGAGAGTACCACTCAAACTGTAATTCCATTAATTCAGAAGAAGCGACATCTTCAAATTGTAAATCTTTTTCATTATTGGAAGAAGGAGTACCACGGTAAATTTTGATTGGTTTAGCACCACCGCCATGCACTTCCTTAATCACCATACCCTCGATCTTATTAAACTGGATCGGGGTCAGGGCTATAGTGTGTACATGGTAGTTAATCTTCTCGTACATTGATTTATATTCTTTATTCTTTTCATCTTTGAGGGAGATCTTGATTTGTGGTTCCTTCTGGTTTATTGTAGCTGCTTCTTTCTTGATTTCTTCTTCTTCTTCAGAGCTGTTCTCCCAATTCACGTTGATTACCGACTTTTTCTGTCCAACAGTCCCAACGTTTCTGCCACGACCTCATCCCCGGCCTCGACCTTGGGTGCAAGTTATGAAGAACCCTTCACCATCTCACCGTGAGGGAGTGGTGAGTGACTGTTGGACTAGAACTTCAGGTTCTTCGTCGTCTTGAACTTCTTTTGCTTCATTTGGAGAAAGGTTGCAAGTCACCTTTAATGCACTGTTCTCCTCCATCAAAGTATTTTATGCACTGATGCAGAGACGACGGTACCATCCGGTTCTCATGTATCCACGGTCGGCCCAGTAGTGCGTTGAACGATGTTTCAGAATCAATTATATAGAATTTTGCGGTCGTCTTTGTTAAATCACCGGTCTTCATCAACGAGTGTTATTGATCCGAGGGCTCTTTCTCCTTTCTGGTTGAATCCTCTTAGTAACATCTTGTCCGCTTCAAGCTCGCGAGCATCAATTTCCAAGTATGCTAACGTCCAAAGATTCATTATGTTGATTGACGCTCCTGGATCCACCAATACTCTGGAGTACGTAAACTTTCCGGTTGTAACTGAAATGTACAACGGTCGGTTGTGATCGGCTGTCCCAAGTAATAGATCACTGTCCGCGAAGGTAACACCTCGCTGTTCCTTTAACGAGCAAACCTCATCTAAGGAATCTCCGGCCATCTGAGCTAAACAAATCTCTGGATCAAGTAAGGCCTTGATCAGAGCTTCCCTCATCTCTTTTGATAAGATGAGAGCATTATAGATGCTCAGTTTGGCTGGTAGTTTCCTAAGATGGGCTAGCACGTTATAGTCCACTTTGTTACTATGTGTTTCAGTTTCTTCCCGAATGGGCAATTCTTCTGCTGGGGTTGATTCTTCCTGAACAACCACCTGCTTTCCTTTGTCTTTTGGACTCATTCTCGTAGGTAGAACCCTTCCGCTCCTTAAATTGACTTCTGTGAATTCTTCTGAATCTGGTACTGAGTTTACTGGTGTCTCCTTTTGAATTGGCATGACAAGTTCTTCTGGAGTAGCTTTGGAATCCGAAAGCTCTAACTCTATTGTGATTGGGGTTCCTCAAAATTCACAAATAGATTCATTGCTTGTTGAACTTTCGTAGCCTTCTTGGTGAATGTCTTCTTTGTCATCGTGATTGTCGAGGTTGTGTATGATTTAAAAATTGTTATTTGTATCGGAATCGAGATCCGGATTAGGTTGGTTGTCGTTAGTTGCGTAATCGTTAGAAACAGTCAAAACGTAGCCAACGCCATAACTCTTATCATTATAAGATCCCGCCGGAGCGAGCAAATAATCATACAAAGTCAAAGGTTCAAGGAATTTTTCCCCCGAATCGGAAACAACGATCATAGGATAAGCAGCCCCTAGCCTAGCCTTAAGAGCCTCGGTCTTTTCTTCTTCTACGGTCTCCTTCTTTTCTACGATCTTTTCTTCCTGGGGTGGTTCTTCAATCGCAAGTGATAGCGCCGGCTTGACAGGTTTCGAACTTTGAATTGAAGCACGCACCGAGCGGTTTGGATGCGATCCAAAATTTTCTTCGATGACTTCGTCCAAGCGGTACTCCATCCATCATTCGTCGTGTAGGATCTGTTGAAATAACATTGACAGAACCGGCTTTTTTGGGGTTCCTTCATGTAATCCTTCGGAATCGTTATGTTCCCTTTTCGGAGATTATCGTAGAGCCAAGTCTTGAAGGTAATGCAATCCTCTATCTTGTGCCCAAGCATCTGGTGGTAAGGGCAAAAGATGGGATGGTCTTTCTTATTGACTTCTTCTGGCTTCCTAGGTTCTGGCAGTTGAAAATCCGGAGTCTTCATTAAACTGCGGAACATCTTTGGCACTGCCTCATTCTTGAATGGATATTCTCTATTTATAAGCTCCTTTAACGTGCGCTGCGGGTGAGGCGGTTGCTCATACTGTTGAGTTGGCTGATAACCGGGTCGAGGTTGTTGGTAGTTCTGCTGAGGTTGTTGATAGCTGGGCTGCGGCTGCTCCAACTATATTTGCATTGGTTGCTTGCCCTTATCGACTACCGCGACGATCCCGAATTTCTTTTCAAATGTCTTCACAGGCTTCTGTTTGTCCGTTTTGTCGACGAAACTTAGTTGCTTCGCTTCCTCTTGCAAGCTTTCGGCCTTGCTTAACAACTTCTCGAAAGTCTTAATCGTAAATCCCTTAAGGAGAAGTGTTATCGGGCCGTGAATGCTTTTAAGCAAGATAACGACTGCATGCTGCTCTTGTAGCTGTGGCTCACACTTCATGCTTAGATTCCTCCATCGAAGTATGTAGTCCACTAAAGTTTTGTTCGGTTTCTGTTTCTCCACCACTAGATCATCGATGGTGATATGGTGTTGAGCTCCGGCAAACCGTTTCACAAAGAGGTTCTCTAATTCGAAAATGTCTTTACCGAACTTGTTCGGTAACTCGCGTACCAATCGAAGGTGATCCCCGACGAGTCGCCGACGAACTCGTCGGAAGAGTAAGGCGTCACTTCCACCGGCGTTGCAACAACTAGCGCGAAAATGTGCAACATGCTCGTCGAGGGTTTCCAGTACCATCAAAAGTCTTGAACGAGAGGTGGTACGAAGCCTTTTGGGTATTGTACTGCATCAAATTATTCGGGGTAAGGTCTACCCGTCTGAATAGATGCTCCGCTCTTAGACTGTGCTAAGGCTTCTCGCACCTGCTGTTCTACCATATTCTTGATGTATTTCTCTCGAATCATATTCTGGGTAGAATCTTTCTTTGGCTGATCGTCTCCGTTAACGGATGTAATCTCTTTTCCTCCGTCTTTAATATAAATAACTTCTGGAGGCATTTCTCTTGGGGGTTGAACCTGACTCTGAAGAGTGGCTAGGGCTGCAGCCATCTCCTCCATCCTTTTTGCCATTTGAGAGATTGTATCATCTTTTTCTCGAAGTTGTGCTCTTAATGCTTCCGGTTCATCTCTCTCCGCAGCTGCCGGAGCACCTTGTGAAGCTGACGATGCTCCTGTCTCAACCACGTTGATCTCCATATATTCGTCATCCATGAATTTCGACAAATCGACTTCATCTCCAAACTTTTCTTCTCTTTCTCTTGCTAATCGTTGAATGTCGGTCCTTAGCTTTTCCATAGCGTCATCCAGTGGTCTTTTTCGTACGGTTTCGCAGTTATCATGCGATGGCTGTTGGATTTCCTTCTTGGGAGTCCCCTTCATCGCAGTGGCACTCTCTTCGGACTCGAGTTTCTTGACGAGACTTTCCTTTTCAGGTCGTTGTTTTGGTCTTAATTGGCCTGTAGTAGGACGCCATACCATCCTTCTAGCAGCAGAAGGCCTAGGACAGGATGGTCTGTCGGCTGAATGCTGGAAGGTGGTATCCTCCCTGATCTGTAAACCTGAAACAACAACAGGTGGACTAGCTTTCATCTTCTTATTCTGCTTTTCTGTGGCGATAACGGGTTCTATTCGCGGTTCAAGGCGGGATTTGGCTGGCACCCGCCCCATCCTTCTTAAAATCTCTAATACAGGACATTTCTCTTTCTTTGCTAACTTCTCTATCACAGTCTGCAGTCGAGCAAATGGTGTGATCCTAGCCCTTTTCTTTCGGCTGTTGCTATAGTATGTGGGTTGAGGTAATGTAAAAGCAATCTTGTGGACATTTTCCTTGTCAGCTGCGGCGGAGAGGGGATGGAATCTACTCCCTTCCAAAAGCGTTGTATACTCAGGCAATGGTGTGTACTCAGGGATCTCTTCTAAGAAAGTGACTTCAGCAGCTCTGGCCTTTCTGGCAATCCTTCTACTTATGTTTCTCCTCTGAGTCCGTGTTAGGGGTTGAACCCTTGAGCTGAACCCAATTTCGAAAACAGAAGGTCTCGTAGGGAGATCTGTACCCTCCACGGTAATAGGCTCATTACAAACTTGGACTTCCTTCCCCTTTAGTTTAGCGGGAGCCTGGGTAGGTGCAGAGACGACTAGACCGGTGTGGGTAGAGACAACAGTCCTCCTACGAACAGTAGTATTCCTTTCGAGCTGGAACCCTTTGCGAGGAAGGGAACTCTTGAGCCGACTTCGGGTTGAATTCAATCACGGGCTCTTCGCTTTCGACATTTTGTCCATTAGTGTGAAGAGAGTGACGTCGGCGATCTTGACATCCGTGTTGCCAAATCCTTGTCCAAAACGGATGATCCCATTGTCGGGCGACTCATCCTTGTAAACAGGTGAAGTCCAGTCCATTGGTGAAGGAGAAGATTAACTTTGGGGCATCCATTTTCCGTGTAGGCGATTCCGAATGTCAGTCCCGAATTATACATCCTTTCGTCGTAAAGTTTAGGACGAAAAAGAAAGAGTCCGAACACATTTTCGTTTATGTTAGTGCATTTGTGATTTATAAAAGAGGTTGTTTATTGGGTAGTTTGTTTGTTAGAAACAAAACGATTAAAGGAAAAAGGTTAGGGAAAAGGTAAAGGGCCTTATTTAAAATTGGAAAGGAAGAGAAAAGACCTACGTAAGACTTCTCAACTTGAAGGATCGCTCCTAAGCTAACACCTATTGGGGGTCCACCCCACCTCAGAAAAAAGGTAAAAGGATCTCGGAACCTCTCTGTTTAGGGGTGTCTAAACAGTGGCTCCTAAATCCAAGAGAGTTGACTATACCTGTTCAAGATAGAAATGAACGTGATATTTCAACGGAAGAATGGTAGCTTGGTCCACTAGGGACATGGACTTGCTACCGATTTATGAAAGCAAAACCATCTGATCAAAATGGAAAGAGGAACTTGTCCCCAGCGGTGTCGCCAGAAGTTGTCGGCATATTTTTAGATTATGTATTTTGTAAAGGGGTCGCCTATAGAAATCGTCGGCGAATCATAAATTTAAATTAAATATATATATAATTTAGAAAGTAGTATTTGATTTTGAAAATAATTTTGAGTTTCAAAATTTTAAGATATGAAATCAAATTGATCTCACATCCCGAATAGTTTATATAAACGAGCACCGCACCACAAACTGTATATCTATCTCGGAGAATAGACACACTGCTTGATGATGAGGCTCGATTAAATAAACTAGAAGATTTGTGACATCCGTTTGGTTTGCGAACCAATTTTATAAGCCGACAAGTTCCCTCGCTTAATATAAATGAATTAAGCGGGGTTTATATTACCCAGGTTCTTAAAGTTCCCTATAAGGGCAAGCCCCTATAGTTAATTACATCTTAAGTGACGGGAATCACTTAAGAAAACTCTCAGTAATGATCAGTGGTTTTGCTCTCAAGAATTCCAAAGTTTAAGGTTTTCAAAGGATTGAATTTTGGAAATTTCAATAGGGACTAGCTCAAATTGGGAACAGTATATTTTGGAGTCCAATGGAAGAGAGGTAGGAGAAGCTGGAGATCCAAGAGGAATCTTGGCAACTTCCCGACTATCCTATTGTTTGGCTTCAATTTAGGAAGAACTATTTAGTATTTCGATCTCGTCAATTTTAATTATTTAGGACTTATATTCGTATGACATAATCATACAAACAGCCTCGAAGATGTGAGGGTTTATGTCATACCGAACGTCTACCTCGGAGTCCTAAGACCGGTTAGGGCTTAATTTACATAACATGATTATGCAAATGCCTAACAAAAAGTGTTGAGGATTTATGTTGCACTAAGAAAACTACCTCAAAATCCTATGGCTTGGTTATTTTATTCTAAGAAAGTTTTGTTGAAGTAGATCCGAGTTTTGCTGATGACGATGGCCGAGTTGCCCACCATGCTCCGAGCTCCTTTTTGTTGCAGAGAAGTCATAAATCAGGAGATGAGAGAAGTGTTTTGGTTTAGAGAGAATCTTAAAATCCAAGTATTTTTAATATTTTAATTTAAAAAAATCTTAAAGTTGTTTAAACATAACCGATTAAGATCCCACGGTTCTGTCATCCCGGCACCGTTATTTTCATCAAATTCACTTAGTCCAGATGAATTTGCTGAACTCAACTGAATGAGTTCAACACTTTCATTTAGACCGTGGGAAATCCCGTTAGCAACACGTGGGTTACATCATCCGAGGTATTCCCGATCATTCAACGAGACGTTTTAATTTAGTTGCAATTGTAGTTTTATTGTTCTGTTTGTGATTAAATTTTGAGTTGTTTTATATTTTGAAATGTTGTGGCGGTAATTTTTATCTTGCAATGACTTTTAATTTAGTTTTGGTTTCAGTTTAGGGACTATCCTAAAGGTTTTGGTTTTCATGCAACAGTTGTTTATCATGCAAGAAAAGTAAAGTGCATTGCAATAAAGTAAATTGCAATAAAATAAAAGCTGCACTTAAAACACATGTTAAGGCATTTAAATATTTCAACAAGTACCTAGGTAAAGCTAAGGGAAAGATTTTGGTTGTCTACCAATGTCCTAATCCTATAGCTAATCATCTCCTATGACGTCTAGGTTCTTGTGTTTTGGTTTAAGGATGGTTTTCTTCACCGAAGAACAATTAAGTTCAATTGTTCTTATAAACATCCCATCAAATGAGGAAGTGCTTAAGACGAGACTTAAACATCTTTTCAATACATCTAGGATTGTTTTAAGTCCAAGAGAATTTAATTATACAAGTGAATTAATTATCCAGGAGTTTATGTTTTGTTCTCTTGCTTAGTGAACTAGGACATTTGAATATCCTATAAGTGAAGTAACACTTCACTTGATACCTCATTTAAGAGTTATAATAATAAGAGCTTTAAAAGGGCAAATCAAATTATAAAATATTTTAATGATTTAAACTTAATGATTTAATTTTAATTTTGACTTAATTATAAAAAGTTAGTTTAAGTTTGGAATAGTGTTCAAGTTATTTTAGATTTAATTCTTAAGGATTTAGGTTTATTGTTAAATGATTTTAATTTAATTTAATTCAATTTAACTTTAATTCAATTTAATTTAATTTTGATTTAATTTGATTTGATTTTAATTTAATTTAATTTAATTTTAATTTAATTTTAATTTAATTTAATTTTAATTTAATTTTAATTTAATTTTTAATTTAATTTTAATTTTAATTTAATTTTAGCTTAAGTTTTAATTTAATTTTAATTTTAATTTAATTTTAGTTTAATTTTAATTTGGATTATTATTTTAATTAATTAATTTTTTTTATTTATTAAGAATGAAGTATTATTGAGGTGGTTTATTTAGAGACTTTTAAATTAAAGAATAAATATCCTCTTAATAATATCCCTACTTTAATAACTCCATCATTCTTCCAAAATTTCAATTAGTTAATTAATTAAAGTTTATTTTATTTTATTTTATTTTTTGAAATGGTTAGTAGGTTTCTACCCTCAATCATTTAAGTTTCAATCATCCAAAATCAGTTTAAAATCAAATATTTTACCCTCCCCTTTTTGATTAATCCTAAAATTTTAATTAAAGGTTGAAATTTTTAATTACCATTTTGCCCTTCAAGCTTAATAATTCTATAACTCACTAAATTAAGCTCTAATGAATGTGAAATTTTTATGTAACCTCACTCACATGTCATTTAAGACATTAGAGGAGAAATGTGATTTTTCTGTATTTAATTTACTTATGTAATTATTTTTAATGGAAAATAGAGGATTTCAAGGAAAATTCAATAACATGACCAAGGAAATGTTTCTGTCCTTAAGAAAATTATGGAATATTCCTAATGACTATAGGACCATTTGGACCAATTTTGGTGATTTTTTGAATTATATTTTATTTATCATAGTTATTTTGAGTTTTGGAGTATTAATAAATTTTAAAATAAAATTAAAGTTGAAAAATGGATTTTATATTTTTCTTAAATCTCCTCGACTCAAGGAGTTCAGTGAAAACAAATTTTGTATTTTTCTGATTTTTTTTTTATTTACTAGAATTATTTTAGTGAAAAGGTTGGAAAATACATTTTTTAATATTAAAAATTACATTAAGCCTTTAAAATTCAATATCTTATCCTAGGGACTTAAGAAAAATATTTGGTTTGTTCCTAAGAAATTAGAATACAAAATGTGAAATTTTGGTGATTTTTTATATTTTTATGATTTTTATTATTTTTTAGTTATTAAAAATATTAAAATAATGATAAAAATTAACTTTTTTAGAAAATTACAATTTTAATTTTCCTAAGTTCCTCTGATATCAGAGAAGCTCCAAAACCATTTTTGTGAATTTTTGAAAAGTATTTTGTGAGTTATAATTTTTTAATGTTTAATTTTACTCATTGGGCTTAATCAACACATTTGGTGGATCAAATCAAGTCCAATTAGTTTCAAATTTTTATGTGAGACTCTCCTGGCCCTAAAGGACAGTGAAGAATTGTTTCCAAGTCAATTTGATGTATAGTTAACCCTAATTAATTAATGTTCAATTTTGGGTGTTTAGACCAATTAGGGTTATTCCAAGTGAATTAACTCAAAACTTATTTTTCCTAGATTCCTCTGGTCACAAGAAACATCACCAAATTTTCCTAGAATTTATTTCTGAACATGCTAATTATTGGAATTAAAATACTCAAAAAAGTAGCATGCAATTGAAAAATCAATAACTTCTCATAGGGATGGCCTCTGACCTTGGAAAATTCAAGGAATGTTCCCAAGTTCAGAGGCTTTAAAAGCCCTATGGTCTCATGCCATGGTGAATTTCCTATATGCATGGAGAATTGAAATAGTGCAGAGAGTAAATAAATTATTAAAAATAAAATACTTAATGAAATGACCTGATTTCTTTTCCACATTATTCTCCTCTATTCACTGAGCAAGTGGATATTTTTATTTTATTTTTAGGATTTTTCTACACAAAGTTATGGATTTTCTAAGTTCTCGTAATTAAATAACTCCATAAAATCCTAATTTTCTATTTATCCGAATCGGCGCCGCGTCATCCTTAGCATCTCCGAACAGCCACGCGACGCTTTTTGGTTCGACGCCGCCAACCGACTCAGCGCTCTAGGGGCCCGCAGTTCATGTACCATCGTGCTATCCGGCTCGATCCCGACCGTCTGCTCGATACACGCTTGATCCGACGGCTCCTGGTCATCGTCTACGACTGGTGTGCACCCGTGACCGTCTACACTAAAACCCTAAGAACTCACTCAATTCTCAATGGATTTTTGTGTTCTTTAGCTCTATGGATTCGTCTTGAAGAGACGAACACATCTATATGGTAAACATGCATTGAAAATAAGGCATTTGAAATGGAGAATGTTCAGAAGCTCGGGAAAAAGAGAGAGCTCATACCTTCGCTCAGAGAAGTGAAGCTTCGATCTGAGAGTTGTGTCACGTTCGATTGGGTCCAAGCAAGCTCCAGATGAAGTCCCTTGGCCTGGTGAATTGCCTAGGTACAAAAGTGACCACAGCCGATCACAAAGCTTGGAGGCTGGAGCAACTGGGCGGCCTGGAGAGGGGGCTTTCACTGGAGAAATTCTCCTCTTGGTCTGGTGAAGGTGTACGACCAATCAATTTGGGGATTGACTCACTGTAGTGAAGTGTCCTAATTTTGGGTGGAATTTGGACTCTGAAATTGAGCTCTGTTAATGGGGATTAGGGCAAATGGACACTGGAGCTCAATTGCTCTAAGTGTGGAGAGTGGTCTGAGACAATTTTGGCAGAGTTTCAGTAGGTTTTGTTTCAACACCTCCTCCATGGCCGAGAAAGGTGGAGTTTAAATAGGAGTGGCTGGAGGGCCTCCCAGGGGAAGTTAGGGGTTGGGATCAGCTGCTCTGGTGAGGAGAAGAACAGTCATGGTGGCCATTGGGCATGGGGCAACTCAGCAGGTGAGAATTCCAAGCTTGGGCTCACATGGGAACTCTCGGGTGTGGTGTTTTCCGGCAGCCCAGGTGGCTGGCCTGCAGGCATGGGTCACCCTCAGGGTCAGGAGGCTCAGGGCTTGATGTTTGTGTAGGGAATTGGCAATGGTCATGTGTAAAGTGATTGAATTAAAATGGAATGGGGTAAGGGTGTATTTTCACTAAGTTTGGTCAAATGTATGGATTGGGCTAGGTGCACCTCCCCATGGCTAGTTTGGGCTGAAGAGAAAGTGGTTTAGGTCAGCTTAATTAGTGGGGAAGGGTCACCATCCAAGTACAATTAAGTTTAAGCAAGGTTTAGTGGAATCATGGAAGTGGCTAATCCCCTTAAGGGAATATGGAAAGAGCCTCCTCCTCTTGCCATCTTGGGTATGGTGAAGTGTCCAAGGCTTTCATGGCTCCCATGTGGCTCATGCATGGCTTCATGGCTCCATTTGGCTTGGGAAAAGTTAAGTTAACTTTCATGAGGAAGGATTTTGTGATTTTTGGCATTTTGGTGAGATTTGTCATGAGGTTTGATTTGGAATGGTTTGATGATTAATTTGAAAGTTAGGGATGGTTTTAATTGGAATGGATGATGAAGTGTAGTGTCATGTGGGCATTAGAGTCAAATTTGGGCCTTTGAAATTATTTTAGGAGTGGGCCTTTTTAGGAAGGCTTAAGGAAGTGGGCCTTAGGCTTGAAAATAAATTTATGGATAGGAATTTTGTTAAAAGGTTGGGCCAAATAATGTTGGGTTTATTTTAGGGATGTGCCATGATTGATTTTAAGCAAGTTTGAGGTGGTTTGGGTTTGAATTGGGTTGGATTTGAGCTTCTTTGGTAAAGGGGCCAACATAGGTCAAATTGGGCTAATTTGGGCCAAAGTTGGGCTAAGGTTGAAATTGATGTAAAATTAATGTTGTGTAATGTTTATGGGGGTCTTACAAATAGGTTTCAAATTTGGTTGGGTTTTGATTTTGGGATTTGGGCCCATTTGGGTTAGGTTTGGGTGTAGGCCCATTTAGGGAATTTTGGGTTTGGGTTGAATTTGAGTAAGTTTTGTGTCCAAATTTTGGGCAAATCATGTTAGTGTTTTGTTTTTGGGGATGCTAGGAAGGTTTTAGAAAAGATTTGGGTCAAATTGGGATTAAATTGGGTTGGTTTGAGGTAGGTTTAGGTCATGGGTCAAAATTGGGCCTTAAGCTTAAAAATGAAATTGGTTTCAAATGTCAATCAAATTGAGCTTGAATTTGGTCTAGATTTATATTGGGGATATTGAATTGAAGTTTAGAATTGAAATGGAACAAATTTGAGGTCAACTGGGGTGATTTGGTTTGACATTGGGTTCATTTGGGTTTAAAATGGGCTAAATTGGGGGTTTTGGTAAAAGTAGGGTAAATTGACAAAATTGGCCCATGGTGTAGTTGGAAAAAATGAAATTGGGAATATTTGGGATTTTCTGGAATTTTCTGGGAATTATTGGAATTTATAAAAGTTTGGCCAAAAGTGTATTTTTAGTGTATTTGGAGTGTATTTTTGGAAATTTTGGTATATTTGGCTATGGATGAACAATTTGAGTGATGTGGCAATGTTTGGGATTGGTTTTGAGGAATTTTGGGTAATTTGGAGATTTTAGAAAATTTGGGCAATTTCAAGGGCTTTTGGTGGGTTTGATGGGTGTAGGGTCCCCGGGGTCAAAAATTGAAATTTTGGAGGAATGAAGATTGATTAAATGTGAGTGAAATGGAATCACTTTGATTGAGCCATGAAGCCATATTAAGCTCATATGTGCCATGAGAGGACTCATTGGAGGCATTCACTATGTTGTTCCTAACCCTCTTAACCAGGGGCTTAGGGGTTATGGTCCATCCATATGAATTACCTACATGAGTCAGGGAGTCAAGTTGGGTATAGGTGTGGTTTTAGGATTTGGATTGTGTGTATGTGAGTGTAGAGTGTGAGTGTAGTGAGTGTGTAAGTCAACCCTCACCAAACCAGTCCACCCAGGGTATTCCTAAGGCCAAAGAGTTCTATAGGGAACTCATCCTTTAAACCTCCACATTTGATCTCAACCCTTTAGGTGATTAGGGGTCTACAATCAAGCTTAAGGGGTTTGTAGGGAGACAGGAAGTGGTTTAAATTTCTAAGGGATGGGTCCCAATTCTACTCCTCTAAAATAGTCAAAGGAAAAGCCTAAGGCTAGATCCTAAACACTAAAGAGGGAAGAGAAGACCTCATCAAAAGTGAGGTCAACAGACTAAAAGCTAAGTTAACTAAAGTTGCTTTCTAAATTTCTAGGCAAAATTAACAAACACAGACGTTGTATTGAAAAGTTCAAATATAGAAAAGCATCTTTCCCCTTTATAATGATACTATGATGAGTGATAGATATAGATTGATAAGGTTTTGTATTGTGCCAAATAGGAGCATTCATATTTTTTACCCTCTTTAGAGTACCCCCTCTTGAGAGTTATGTAAAGAACATTAGCAAATCATAGCATAGTTCCTAAATCCATGGTTAGGCAGGGAGGATACTGGCTGCCACTTGCTCCCACTTCCCTTCACCTGAAGGCTAACCCTAGCATTAGTTACCAAACACTAGGACCAAATTGGGGATTTCAGTCTGTCACCCTAAATTCTCCAATTTGACGCCCATCAAACCACATTTCCCTAATTATTTGCACTCAACCCCCATGAACTACGTAACTCATACATAAACATTGAATGAATTCTCTACTTTTGTTATAGAACACTTAGTCCTCTCGGATTGAATGATTCATAACAAGTTTTATAAATTCAATTAGCCAGATCGAAAAGTAAATGAAGTACAAAGTGAAAAATCATCACAATTTCTTAACATTCAAATGACACATCAAAGCTACCTTATCATTTCAACATATCTCATTGCAAGAAGAAATATAAAGAAATCTACTTAGAATTCATGAGAGTCGGCACATAAAAAGTTTGGATTTTTAAAATGTGGGTCGCCCAGAAAGGTTGTCGGCCGCCGAATCAAAATTTCGTCATCCGCTTCGAAGGACGTTTTAATATATATATATATATATATATATATATATATATATATATATATATATATATATATATATATACATTAAAAAAAAGGAGCTATAGAAGGCTCCCTACATATATATAATAAAAGTGAAGTTACAAGAGGTCCCAATGGGATCAACCCCACTCAAGAACAACTCCTCTCCAAAAAAACCCAAATAGCCAATCCCAACAGTTCTATACAGACTCCTAAAAGCAATTAACCAAAAGATTGCTGTTTGATAAGACCTTCCTTGAGAAGAAACTGATAATGAGCAGTCTGTGACATAACACTGAAGATCTGACCTCCACCATAAATAATAGGGTAGTATGAACCTATCTGCAACCAGGAGGGTAAGATAAGAATTACCCAGCCCATTAAGGTAAGCTAGAGTTGATTCTAAGGTAAGGGATTGTCAGCAGGTCCCCAACCAGCAAATAGGAAAGAGGGGTAGGAGGGGAAGCTGGTCGAAGCTGGCTCCGAACTGAATTGAGGGAGCAACAAGACGAGCTTCGCGGGAAGTAGGCAAGTTGTAGGAGAACGGGAATGTCAGGATCGACATTGTCAATGTCGATCAGAAGGGAAATTCCAAGTTTTAGCAAAAGGACCCAAAACCTTGTATTTGTAATATAAAAAATTACAAATTAACGAAGGTTGATCTGTGAACTAAGTAAGTGTGTTTTATTTTGTTTTATTTTTTTTTTGTTGTGTTGTAGGTATTTTGGATTGGTTTTTTTAATTTTGTTGTTGATTTAAAGAGGTTAAAATTTTAGAAAAATTTCAGGATTGGATTGAGTAATTTGAAGTTCAACTTTGAGAAATAGCAAAGATTGGATATGTAGGGTGAGAAGGATAGGTGAGACATGGGACCCAATCCAAAACCCTCTACTCGACGTAGGTCATCTTGGTCAAACTTGTCCACCAATCACTTCCCACAAAAGATCAAAGAAAGAGTCTAAAGCCTCATATACCCTTTTGTTTAAAGGTTGCAAACAAGCGGTCCTGAAAAAAGTAGAGTCGACGGTACTTACCCAAGAAAGAAATGAGTGAAGTATATCGGTGGAAGAATGGTATTCTGGTTTATGGGGGATGTAGACACATTACCGAAATGAAGAACAAGTTTCCTGATTTGTATGGAAAGAGAAATTATCCCCAGTGGAGTCGCCAGAAGCTATCAGCACATACAAAGTTTAGATTTTTAAAATGTGGGTCGCCCAGTAAAAGCTTTCGGCCGCCGGAATAGAAATCCTGTCGCCCGCTTCGAAAGGACATTTTAATTTTCATTTTTATATATAACTTTAGAAAAATAAGAAAATCAAACTCACCCCATATTTTTCATAGTTTAAATGAAAGAGCACTATACCTCAAGACCTGTATTTATCCCAGGAGATAAATACAAGTTTTGAGAGTGAGGCTCAATCAGATAAACTAAGAAATATAAGACGTCTGTTTGGTCTAAAGAACCAATGTATCTAAGCTGACAAGTTCCTCCGTGACCAGGTCTTCTCACCTCTTCACATTGGATCACACCTCTTCACGATTAAAATTGTTTCCTTATGTCCAAATGTATTGTATCACATGTCCTATAAATTAGGACTAACTTCCAGTCTTCTAGAAGCTCCAATAACCACTTAACTCCATCAAAATAACTCTCTAAAATCATCAAAAAATCTTAACAGCGTCTGTATCGAGCTGGCGCTTAGGCGCCAGATTCTAGCGCCTAGGCCGCAGGCAGGTAATTCCAATATTTTGCTTCATAAGCTCTATTTTTGTTCCTTTTGCTCCTTTTTCCTTCTTTTTCCTTCTTTTTCCTTCTTGGACTCTTTTTTAATCATCTACATCAAAAAACATGAAAATATCTTTCACTAAAGCATAATATCGTTAAGAATTAAATCATAAATAAGGCATAAAAATGCGTATTTTTTAGGTAGATCAAATTCCCCTAAACTTAAACGTTACTTGTCCTCAAGTAACCCTTTTAATTACATAGAATAGATAACATTTGGAATGAAGTTAAAATATTTAAGATTTCTTATAATTTTTTGTTTTACAAATGCTTTAGTAAATCATTAACCAAATTTCACGAATTAAGTTTAGTTTTAAGAATTAAAGAACATTTAACTACCAAATCATAAGACTTCCAATTTTCATTTATTTCAAGAATAATTGTAGTTTATCATATTAAGGTCACATAGAATATTTATAAGAAAAAGATTTTCATAAAATATTTTTCTATTAAAAATATTTGTACATAGAAATCAAGTTAAAAATGTAATCATTTTTCTTCCTATAAGATAATTCAAGTGAAGCCAACTTTTTATTAGGCATTTCCACAAGCTTATCCTCACATTCTTTTTTTTTTTGAAGTGAGGATTACTATTTTTCGATAGCCTGTTAATGATTTTGAACTTCACTATCCTTAACTTATTTTCAAAAACTTTTACATTCTTACTTAATAAATATGACATTTTTTAATAAATTATTATCTTTCAAAATTTATTTCAATCTTTTCTTTTTCAAGAAATAATCTTGATTCCTTAGTATTTCAAAACTACAATTCTCTTTACTATAAATAGAAAAATTTTCATCTTATTATTCTTTATGTTAAATAGTTATATTCTTAAAATCAATCAAATTTTTTGAAATTTTAGTTAAGTTTATTAAATTATTTATAAATTCAAAATTGTAGAAAAACTTAAATAGATTTTTCATTCCTTATGTTATGTTACTATATTTTTAAAGAAAAATATTAGTTCATTAAGGACAAATAATATTTAAATTTGATAAATGTTTTCCCTTCCCCCAAACATCAGCTTTAGTATAAATATGAATCATGAAATTTTCTAAAGCATGAGAGAAAGTAATAAACATGAATTAATCTAAGTACAATAATGATATAGTAAGGAAAAACTAGCTTCTACTTCTACACATGCTTTAATATGAATATAACAGAAATGATTAAGCATATATAGAAAAGTTTGCAGAGTAGGAGTTAATTTCAAAAAAATCTTTTTTTTTTTAATTTTTTATTTTTGAACATGCAAAATTACTAACTATTCATGAACACTAAACAGTAGGCTGAAACAGAAATAAACTTTTATAAAAATTCATTCATATTTCATTCTTAAATACACATCAGATAATATAAAAACAGTTTCAACATAAAAAATTCACATCAACACTAACAAATAACATCACACTAAACAACACAAGAAACAAGAAACACACTAAAAACAGAATCACAAATCTCAAGAGGTAAGTCAAGCTACTAATCACTATTTGTAGCCTCATCATCGTCATCACAAAAATAAAACTCCATATCCTTTGATCAACATATGGTGAATATTTGGGACAAGTAGGGAACTGAACATCATGCTCACCTATCAGAAATCGCACTAAAGACTCAGAATACTCAGCATCGTAATCACTCTTTCTTTGTGTATACTCAGAAAGATGATCGACCGTCTTATCGATTGTATCTACTCTATAATGAGTTAGGAATAACTCATTCTGTTTCTCTATAAACTGATCATGCATAGTCTACTAGAAACTAGATGGTGGCTCAGCAGAAGTAGATGGTCTAGAAGTAAAAGCTCTACCTGAAGTAGGTAATGAACTAGAAGGTGCAGTAGAACTCTTACCTCAAAGTTGACATAGATACTGACGCTCTCTCTTCCTATAGGCTTTGTCGACTTAAGCTTTTCCTCAGAAAGCTCGGCAACTACTCCAGCACTTTGACATAGAGAATAGATCAGAGATGGAAAACCAAGTATAATAGAAGTGCTAGAACGAGCAATAGCCTCTACATAATCATAAATAATGCTCCCTACATTAATAGGCTTCCTCTCTTGAATGCAATAGTTAAGGATATCTCTATCATTGGTAACCTCGCTCAGATGATTGGATGGAAGGAGACGACAGAAATAAAGTAGTGCCATGCCTTTGAAACACCATTAATCTTAGAAGATGAAAAATTTACCCTTTTTCCGTTCTAAATCTTCTAGGCTCCAGTACTATCAGTCAGGTAGGCAATGATCATATCTGAGTCTCCCTCGGTTGGAGATAATCTGGAGTAATATCACTCAATATTTGGCGGCAGGCCATAGAAAATGTTGATACGTTTGGGAGTTAATACTACTCCAACTCATCGAATAAAAATCTCGTATTCCTCAACATTCACAAAATTGTCATAAAACTCTCTAACAACTGGGATAACAGCAACAGCAGTGAAATAGCAGAATCGTTGCTAGTTGAGCGCAACGATTGTATCCTCAATTCTTCCTCTAGGATTGTACATACTTCTCTCCGAGATAAATTTCCGAGTCGTAGCAAAATCATTGTATCAGAAGTGTGCAGCAGCAGAGAAGAACTTGCTACAATTAAAATTTTTTTGTTCTTTTCCTCACTTAGATTTGGGTGTCATCTAAACGTGAAATTAAAAATGCGAAATAAATTTAACAGATATAGGAAAATAAACTAATTTAAGCTTTTCAAACTTGAAAGAGCTTAAAAATTTCATGGATTTAACCTAAAAATCAAAATTTCAGTTTTTCTCAATGAGAGCAAAATCCATGGTGAAAATTGAAAATAATGAGTTTAGAATGTAGATCTGACCTTGGGATGAAGAAATTGGGTGATTTCAAGCTCAAAAACTTGAAAATCCGGGTTTAAATAGGATCTATATGGGGTATTTTCGTGAAAAACAGTGGAGGAGGAAGTTTAGGCATCAAAAATGGCATGGGGGTGTTTAAGAAGGTGAGTTTTTGGGTTCAGGCCGAACCAGCGCCTAGGCGCCGAATTCTAGCGCCTAGGCGCTGAATTCTGGCTCCAGGCGCCACACTCACCTTTCTAAAAATTTGATTTAAATTTTATATTTTCCACCAAATCTTATCAAATTTGACTCCTAATTACTCTTATGAGAGTATTAATCCAATTTATATCCTCCAAATATTTTCACAATCAATTTAAAATGATAGTTTAGATCCACAAAAATGTATCCAAAATTTTCAATTCCAATCCATAACTTTAATTCCAAATTCAATAAATTTCAGTACAAGTCTGTATCAAGGTTCATCATTTTATAAATAACACAAACAACAACATATTCAAAGCAAATATTCAAATCCAACAACACACATTGAGCATTTAAGCAAACACGCAAATTTGATATTCAACACACTAACAAATGACTTGATCACTCTAAAAACACATATAAGATCTGTTTAACACCGATCTTTAATTACCATCTCTTTCACAATGAAGTTCACTAGGACCAAAGGGATAGAAAACCAAAGCCCTTGGAAATTCCAAAGCCGTCTTTTCATCGATCCACTAGTTCTTTGCATACATTTCTACTTGAGTGTTATGATAGGCTACCATATGATCAGATTGAAGTTTGGTTTGCCATTCCAAGTGTTCGTATTGGTGGTACATCTCATGGAGACGATTACCAATACTTTGAAGTTTCGCTTCAATCTTTTCCAATCGACTAAACAATTTCTCCATACTAACAAAAATAAAACCATTAAAATAAAGCTGAGGATCTTTGGGAGATTTTTCTCTTACCTCATATCCATGTTTTCCTCTATCCATTGCGTCCAAATCCTTCTTAAGTC
This sequence comes from Papilionanthe hookeriana x Papilionanthe teres, assembly GCA_022702705.1. NCBI lineage: Eukaryota > Viridiplantae > Streptophyta > Magnoliopsida > Asparagales > Orchidaceae > Papilionanthe > Papilionanthe hookeriana x Papilionanthe teres. Next base: position 104,964,698 of record CM040428.1, on the reverse strand, counting down.
CTCTAAAATGGATTGTTCTGGTCGAAATTAAGGTTTTTATGGGATTGGGGATAAAGATAAGGCAATATATAAAGAGATTTCGTGTGGGAAACTGAAGATTTTTGTATTTTACATGATCTGTAACCGTGGCTCTTAGGCGCCGGAATCTTGCGCCTAGGCGCCGGATCATCGATACGCAGACCATTCTGGCACTTAGGTGCCAGCTTTTAGCGCCTAGGTGCCAGAACCTCTATGAACTACGATTCGCCTATCGTGAAATTTTGCAAGTTTCCGTCGTAAAAATAGGTCTAACAAACGGGTATGATCAACACACAAACACAATTACAAAAAATTCAAATCACAAATAATCACAAACGAAGGTTGACTTGATCTCGTTTTTACTTACATTTGACATGGAGTGGTCCAAGTCCAAATTCTATATACCTAAAGATAATGTTTAGCTTAAGCCAATACAGACTTGTTAGCCTTCTATTTCCAGAAGTTATATACAAATTTTGTCAAGACCTAGGCATAACCTTACAACAATAATTGAACTCAAACTAATAAATATGGGTTGCCTCCCACAAAGCGCTTGGTTTAACATCGTAATCCCGACCTAATTAATTGAATTAATCGGGTAGACTCAGCTCATAAGCCTCTTTGTAATTTAATTTCATTTCTCTCATATAAGGCTTCTGTCTTAATCCGTTAACTTTAAATACTTTTCTAATTTTGGGATCTTTAATATCCACATCTCCATAAGGGTATACTCTCTCAATTATAAATGGTCCCATCCATTTAGATCGTAATTTTCCAGGAAAAATTTTTAAATGAGCATTAAATAATAATACTTCTTGTACATGCTCAAACATTTTCCTTGAAATCATTTTGTCATGCAATTTCTTCATTCTTTCCTTATAAATTCTTTCATTTTCATAAGACTCATTTCTTATCTCTTCCATTTCATTCAGTTGTAATAATCATTTTTCTCATGTAGTATTCAAATTATAATTAAACACTTTTTTCGCCCTATAAGCTTTTTGTTCAAGTTCAACAGGTAAGTAACAATGTTTACCATAAATTAACCGATAAGGTGACATTCCGATAGGTGTCTTATAAGCTGTTATATAAACCCATAATGCAGAATCAAGTCTATCAACCCAGTCAGTTCTTTTAGGATTAACAGTCTTTTCCAATATTCTTTTAATTTCTCTGTTTGATACTCCAACCATTCCACTTGTTTGAGGATGATAAGCAGCTACAATTCTATGTTTAATTCCGAATTTTTCCAGCAATGATTGAATTCTTATATTTCTGAAATGACTTCCCCCATCTGTGATAATTATCTTGGGCATTACAAATCTTGTAAAAACTATTTTCTTTAAAAATTTCGAAACACTTTTGGAATCACAGTTAGTTAAAGCTACAGCTTCGATCCACTTTGTAACATAATTAACTACTAATAAAATATAAATTTTTCCAGACGATGGTACGAAATGTCACATAAAGTCTAAACACCATACATCAAAAATTTCAATTTCTAATATAAAGTTTAGAGGCATTTCATCTTTTCTGGATATATTTCCCATTCTTTGACATCGATCACAAGTTTTCACATAATGTCCAGCATCTTTAAATAAGGTAGGCCAATAAAATCCAGAATTTAAAATTTTAAATGCAGTTGTATCTACTTCAATGTGTCCTCCAAATTCAGAATAGTGACAATTTTGAATTATTGTAAAAGTTTCTTCATATGGTACACATCTTTGAATCACAAAATCTCTTCCTATTTTAAATAAATGAGGATCTTCTGAAATAAATGATTTACAATCATTCTTGAATTTCTTAATATATTTTTTATTCATCCCATAAGGTAAAATATTGTTAACCAAATAGTTAACTATATCAGCTTAACAGGGCATTTGCAATTCTTGAATGACATATAACTGTTCATCAGGGAATTTCTCATTTATATTTTCTTCATAATTCTTTACTTTATTATTTTCAATTCTTGATAAATGATCAGCAATTTGGTTGTCAGTTCCTTTTCTGTTTACTTTTCAAAGTCAAATTCTTGTAAAAGTAAAACCCATCTGATCAATCTAGGTTTCTAAACTTTCTTATATACTAAATACATAATTGCAGAATGATCATTATGTAATATACATTTCGTTCCAAGAAGATGTGGTCTAAATTTCTCAAAGGCATATACTATTGCTAACACTCTTTTTCAGTAGTAGTGTAATTTATTTGAGTTTCATTTAAAATTTTGCTAGCATAATATATAAATTTGAAAATTTTCTCATATTTTTGACCCAATACAGCTCCATCTACATAATAACTTGCATCACACATTAATTCAAAAGGTTTATTCCAATGAGGTGCAACAATGATAGGTGCAGTGATTAATTTTTCTTTTAGAATATTGAATGCATTCAGAAAATCTTCATTAAATTCAAATTTAGCTTCTTTTTCTAATAAATGGCAAAGAGGTTTAGAAATTTTAGAAAAATCCTTTATATATCTCCTATAAAATTCAGCATGACCCAGAAAACTTCTCACTTCAATAACTGTATTAGGTGGTTGAAGTTCAGTAATAATTTTCACTTTTACCGGATCAACTTCCATCCTATTTGTGAAACTTTATGTCCAAGTACAATTCCTTCTGTGACCATTAATTGACATTTTTCTCAATTTAAAACTAAATTTGTTTCTTCACATCTCTTCAAAACTTTTGTTATATTTTCCAAGTAAGATTCAAAAGAAGTTCCAAATACAAAAAAATTGTCCATAAATACTTCAATTCCTTTATTGATTAAATCACCGAATATTGACATCATACATCTCTGAAAAGTTGCAGGTGCATTGCATAAATCAAAAGGCATTCTTCTAAAGGAAAATGTTCTATAAGGACTTGTAAATGTTGTTTTCTCTTGATCCTCAAGAGCAACAGGTAATTGATGATTACCAGAATATCCATCTAGAAAATAGAAATATGATTGTCCAACTAGTTTATCCAACATTTGATCCAAGAAAGGTAAAAGAAAATGATCCTTTCTAGTGGCGGTGTTTAATTTTCAATAGTCAATGCAATTTCGCCAACCGGTAACTTATCTTTTTGGGATTAATTCATTTTTATCATTAACAATGACAGTTACTCCTCCATTCTTTGGAACACAATGAATAGGACTTACCCATTGGCTATCCAAAATAGGATAAATAATTCCAGCATCTAACCATTTCAAAATCTCTTTCTTAACAACATCTTTCATAATTGGTTTTAATCTTCTTTGGGGTTGAATAATGGGTTTGTAATTTTCTTCCATTAAAATCCTATGCATACAGATATAAGGGCTTATTCCTTTTATATCTGCAATAGTCCAACCAAAAGATTTCTTATAATTCTTCAGAACTCTTATTAATTTTTCTTCTTGATCTTTGCTTAATTCTAAAGATATTATTACAAGTAAAGTTAATGAATTTTCATGAAATGGATACTTTAAATGTGCAGGTAACATTTTCATTTACAGTTCAGGGGCTTTTTCAATTGAGGGTAAAAGTATAACATTTTTAGTTATGTCTAAAATTTCCCAGTTTTCATGAATATAATGAGTTTCTTCAGAAAAAATTTCTTCATTTAATTTTTCAATTTCTTCATTTAATGACTCATTATATAACATAGATTCTTTGTCTTTATCATCAGAAATGACCTTACATTTTTAATGATAACGCTTTTCACTTATATAATAAAAAATATTCATCTGATAGTATTTTTCTTTATCAGGATACCTCATTAATTTCAGAACATTAAATGTTATCTCTTGATCGTTAACTCTTATTGTTAATTCTCCTTTTTGCACATCAATCATAGCTCGTCCAGTAGCTAAGAAAGGTCTCCCTAAAAAGATATGTATTTGTTTATCTTCTTCCATATCTAGAACAATGAAATCCACAGGGAAGATCAATTTATCTACCTTAACAAGAACATCCTCTATAACTCCTTTAGGATATGTGATCGATCGATCATCTAACTGAATAGTTACAGTGGTAGGAAAAATCTCTTCTAAATCTAACCTTTGAAAGATTGAAATGGCATGAGATTAATACTAGCTCCTAAATCACACAAGGCTTTTCCACATAATTTTTCTCCAATAGCACATGGTATAGTGAAACTTCCATGATCTTTAGGTTTCTGAGGTAATTTCTTCTGAATTATTGCACTGCATTCTTCACTTAATGCAATAGTTTCATAAGCTTCAAATTTTCTCTTCTTGCATAAAATATCCTTCATAAATTTTACATTGCTGGGCATTTGCTCCAAAGCCTCAGTAAAAGGATTGTTGATGGTAAGTTTCTTAAAAATTTCAAAGAACTTAGAAAATTGATGGTCAAGCTTTTGTTGTTTTAGTCTTTGAGGAAAAGGTTGTGGTGGTCTTTCAACTTCCACTTCAATAGGTTCTATAGTCTGATCTTTACTTGGAGAAAGGCTATCTTTAGGTTTTTCAATCTCTTCAAATTCTTTCTCTTTTTCAATCTCATTCACTGTTTTCTCTTTTAATTCCTTTCCACTTCTGAGTTGTACAGCTTTTGCTTGTTCATGTTCCTTTCCAGATTCTTTAGGATTAATTTCGACATTGCTAGGCAGTGTTCCTTGAGGTCTGTAATTAATGAAATTAGAGATTTGACCCATCTGATTCTCAATATTACGAATAACAATGTTTTGACTTTGTAGCTGATTGCTTAGTTGCAAGATCAATTCTTCTACCGACAACTTTTTCTTCTGATTGTTATAACCAGGATGATAAGTTGGTCTATAGTATGAATTTCCTTGATTGTTCCAATTTGGATTAACTTGATTATTATTCCATTGTTGATGTCCATTATTCCAATTAAAATTAGGATGATTTTTCCAACCAGGATTATGATAATTAGAATAAGGGTTATTAGTTTAACTAGCAATAGCTAACAAAGTTTCCATTGTTTGAGAATCATCAGTATTTGCAGAATTATCATTACTTACATGCGATATGTTAATAGCAAAATTATCTAATTTCTTATATATCGCAGCCACTAGTGAAGCTAAAATAGAAGAGGCTTCATTATCTTGAATACTGACCATTCATTTGGGATTAACTCTTTCAGAAGGCCATTGAAAATTATTATTAGCCATTTCTTCAATTAAGGTGTAGGCTTCTTCAAATGTCTTAGCCATTAAAGAACCAATAACAGCAGCATCAATAATAGTTCTACGTGATCCAATAAGTCCATTATAAAATGTTTGAATGATTAACTAATCTGGTAAAGCATGATGAGGACATTTTCTTAATAGTTCTTTAAATCTTTCCCAAACTTCATAAATTGTTTCTCCATCAAATTGCGTAAATGAAGTAATATCATTTCTCAATTTAGCAGTTTTAGAAGAAGGAAAATATTTAGCAAGGAATTTTTGTGTCATATCTGCCCATGTTTTAATAGAATAAGTTGCTAATAAATTAAGCCACATCTTTGCTTTATCTTTTAAGGAAAAAGGAAAGAGTCTAAGCCTAATAGCATCATCAGAAATATTATTATATTTAAAGGTAGCACAAAGTTCTAAAAAACTAGCAAGGTGTAAATTTGGATCCTCATTAGGTGTTCCACGAAATTGATTATTTTGAACCATTTGAATAATAGAAGGTTTAAGCTCAAAAGAATTAGCATCTACAACTGACATTTGAATACTAACATGAAGTTCATCAGTTGTAGGGTTTGCATATTCCCTTAATGGTTCATAAATATTTTATTTATTAATTTCGATTGGATTTTGATTATTGTTATGTAAGTTAACCATTTCTTGATGTTTTGAATTTTTTTTTAAAATTCTTTTAATTGTTATTTCTAATTCAGAATCAAAATGTAGTAATCCTTCAGATCCAGAACTACACATAACATTTAAAAAATTTTTGTTTTGTTTTTGTTTTGTTTTTATGTTTTTGTTGTTTTTTATTTTTTATATCTTTCTTTTTTACTTTTTATTCTACTCTATCCCAAGCAACGACGCCAAAAACTTGATGCGATACAACTTTATATATGCTTTTAAATACAAGAATTTGATACAACTTTTTAGAGTATTTAATTCCTGGCAAATGGCTTCGAAAACTTGATGTGCGATGTTTACTTTTACTAATGACTTTATATTTAGATTTTATCATAATTATTGTAAAGTCACAATTTTAAACCCAAGTATATGTATCGTTCAAGTAATACGGGGCTCCGAGTGGAGTCACAGTTATCGATCCCACGGGGATAGTGTTTTTATAAAAAGTAAGAAATGTAAGAAATATTTTGGAATTTTTCAAATTAAAAGTAATACACACACACACACACACACACACACGATATATATATATATATATATATATATATATATATATATATATATATATATATATATATATATATATTCAAATTTAATTTATTAACAATTTACTCTAAGCAAGTAAGCGATAAGCGGTAATAAAGTAAAGTAAGCAGTAATTAAAATTCAATGCAAGTATTAATACGACTTTCTCCTTTTCAACTAATCCAAGATTTCTAGAATAATTATCTTTTGTGGGGAATTTAGATTATGGTATTGTGCCAAATAGAAGCATTCCTATTCTTTTCCCTTTGGTCCATGTGCAAAGACTACTGACTAATCTATAGATCAGTTAATGATGTTTTATTAGTAGAATGGGTTAGTCTAAGCTCACACTACTAGATGTCCAAGGGTGGCTATGGTCGGCCCTACCAGTGAGACATTTCATTTATATAAATCAAATTATTAGAATTTATTCTGTTACTCTAAAAACTAATTAATTTTACTCGCCTATTTATTTGTACTTCCCCTTGAATAACACGCATAAAACCTTCGACTACCCAAGGATTCATGTGATATTTACTAGTTAGGAATTTATCTCCAGATAGGTCTCAATATTCCTCAACAGGTTTTAACAATTTAAATGGCCAATATAAAAAGTAAACTAAGATCAGATATTAATAACATTACAATGGTTTAAATATTTAAATTTAATTCTCCTATAAAATTTAGCTAGATTATTACCTTTTCATAGTTGAAAGGAGAAAGATAATTAACTACTCAGAACACATTGAAATCACACAACAAAACTTATTTATAAAACTTTTAACCAAGGTACAAATACTTATCTGAAGTGTTCCTTCAAGTGATCCATGTCAGCATATATTTTAGGTTAAGTGTTTTGAAAAGGGGGCCGCTTACAGAAATTGTCGGCGAATTTTAGATTTTAAATTAAATTTAAATATATATGTATAATTTGAAAAGTAGCATTTGATTTTGAAAATAATTTTTAGTTCAAAAATTTTAAGATATGAAATAAAATGGATCTCACATCCCAAATAGTTTATATAAACGAGCACCGCATTACAAACCGTGTATCTATCCTGAGGGATAGACACACTGCTTGATGATGGGGTTTGATTAAATAAACTAGAAGATATGTGACATCTGTTTGGTGTGCGAACAAATTTTATAAGCCGACAAGTTCCCCTACTTAATATAAAGGAATTAAGCAGGGTTTATATTACCTGGGTTCTTAAAGTTCCCTACAAGGGCAAGCCCCTATAGTTAATTACATCTTAAATGACAGAATCACTTAAGAAAACTCTCGATAAAGATCAGTGGTTTTGCTCTCAAGAATTTCAAAGTTTAGGGTTTCAAACAATTTGGATTTTGGAAATTTCAATAGGGAATGGGTCAAATTTGGAACTGTTATTTTTCGGAATCCAAAGGAAGTGAAGAAGGGGAAGATGAGGATCCAAGAGGAATCTTGGCAACTTCTCAAAATATCCTATGATTTAGCTTAAATTCAGGGATAATTATTTAATGTTTCAATCCTACCAATTTTAGTTATTTATTACTTATATTAGTATGACATAATCATACAAATAACCTCGAAGACGTGAGGGTTTATGTCATACCGAATGACTACCTCGGAGTCCTAAAACTGGTTAGGACTTAATTCACACAATATGACTATGCAAATGCCTAACGAAATGTTGAGGATTTATGTTGCACTAGGCAAAATACCTCAAAATCCTATTGCTTAGTTATTTAATTCTAAGAAAGGTTAAGCTGAAGTATACTCAAAGTTTTCTGATGAAGATGGTCATGCTGCCCACTGTGCTTCAAGCTCCTTGTTGTTGTAGAGGTTTGGTTTTAAAAGGTGACAATCAGGTGATGAGAGAAGTGTTCTGGTTTAGAAAGGTTAAACATTGAGATGGCTTAGTATTTTAATTAAAATAAATCTTAAAGTTGATTAAGCAGAACCAATTAAGATCCCACGGTTCCATCATCCTGGCACCGCTATTTTTGTCGGATTCACTTAGTCCAAATGAATTTGCTAAACTCAACTTAATGAGTTCCACACATTCATTTAGACCGTGGGAAATCTCGTTAGCAACACGTGGGTTACATCATCTGAGGGATTTCCGATCATCCAACGAGACATTTTAATTTAGTTGTTGGTGTAGTTTTGTTATTCTATTTGTGATTAAATTTTGAGTTATTTTATCTTTTGAATATTGTGGCGGTAAATTTTATCTTGTATCATTTTTTTTTAATTTAGTTTTGGGTTTTAGTTTTATGGCTATCCTAAATTTTTCAGTTTTCATGTAGGGTGACATTGTTGTTTAACATGCAAGTTTTGCGAGAAAGAACATACATCGTAGGTAAATAAATTGCAATAAAATAAAAGCGTACTTGGCGGGTCTTCTCGTCATTCCAGGCTGCACTTAAAACACATGTCAGGGCATTTAAATATTTGCAAGAATTACTTAGTTGAAGCTAAGGGAAGGTTCTGGTTGTCTATCAAAATCCTAATCCAACTGCTAGTCAATTCTTATGACGTCTAGGTTCTTGTATTTTTTTATTAAGTATGATTTTCTTCACCAAAGAACAAGTAAGCTCAATTGTTCTTCTAAAAAATCTTATCAGATTGGGAAAGTGCTTAGGACGAGTCTTTAACATCTTTTCAATGCTTATGGGATTATTTCGAGTCCAAATGAATTTCATTGAACAGGTTAATTGATTATCCAAGAATTTGGTTAAGTTTTGGTTCTTGCTCAGTGAACTAGGATGTTTGATTATCCTATGAGTAGGGTGACACTTCAATTGATGTTTCATTCAAGAATTATAAGAGTGACAGCCTTTAGGGGCAAATCAGTTCATTAAATTATTTTGACCATTCATAATTGAAATTTAAGTTGATGATTTAAAGGTGATTTAATTATAAAATTTCAAATTGATTTTTAAATGTTTTAGATCATTTAAATTGATAAGGTATTTTTGGGTTTCTTTAATTTAGTTGAGCTTTAACTATTTAAGTTTGTTGTAACTTAATCATGATATTTTGAATTATATATATATTTTTTCTTTTAATTGGTTTAAAACTTTAATGTCTTGATTGTGAATTGTTTTGAGTTAGTCTTAATATTTTAGTTTTGCTTTGATCTCAATTTTGGGTAATTTCAAATTGATTGATTTTAATATCTTAAGTTACTTTAATTTGATTTTAAATCATCTATCATTAACTTAAGTATTTTTAATCTTTTAATTTAATTAAAAAATTTTCAAGATCATTCTTTTAGTTTCAAAACATTATTTATTATGACATCATTTGTAGTGATTAGGTGATGTTTGATCAATTCATTGATGAGGGATTCAACTTCAAAATATTAGAATCTTCCTGAGTCAAAATCCCTTAACCTTAATAATTCACATATTTAATTAACTTCCAATGTTTATAGATTTAATTAATTAAGGTTTTTTTTAAATTTTCAAGGTGATTATTTGGTTTCTAACCTTTAACTCCCTTAGTTTCAATCATCCAAAAGGAAATTAAGATCAAATATTTTACCCTCCCCTTAGTTAAGCCTAAATATTAATTAAGGTTAAAGGCTTTTAATTACCTTAATACCCTCTTAAGATTATTCATCCCATAATTCATTAATCAAGCTCAAATGAACTTGAAATTTTGGTGTCACCTCACTCACATGTCAATTAAGACATTAGAGGAGATAATGTGATTTTTCAATTATAAATTTAATTTATATAATTATTTTAATGAAAAATAGGGATTTTCAATGAAAATTCAACAACATGACCAAGGTAAAGTTACTTATCCTTAGGAAAATTATGGGATGTTCCTACTGACCGGAGGATCACTTGGACCAATTTTGTTGATTTTTTGAATTATATTTTATTTATTATAATTATTTTAAATTTTTTATTATTAATTAATTATAAACAAAGATTAAAGTTGAAAATTATGTTTTATATTTTTCTTAAATCTCTCTAACCTTAAGGAACTTACAGAAACAAAATTTATATTTTTCTGATTTTTCTTTAAATTTTTAGAATTATTTCAGTGGGAAAGGTTGAAAATTCCATTTTTAATATTAAAAACGCATTAAGCCTTTAAAATTCAATATCTTTTCTTACGAACTTCGGAAAAATATTTGGTTGGTTTCTAAGTGATTAAGAGACCAAATATGACAATTTTGTGAATTTTATTATTTTTGTGATTTTTATTATTTTATAATTATTACAATATTCAAAAATAGGTTAAAAATAAAAATTTTAGAAAAATTCCAATTTTAATTTTCATAGACTTCTCTGATACTAGAGAGGCCTCAAAATGAATTTGGTGAAATTTTGAAATACATTTTTAATTTTATGAATTTTTAAAGTTTAAAAATGGCCATTGGTTTAAATAATTCATTTAGTGGGTTAAATAGTTTTCATTTGAAGTCAAATTTTTATGTGAGACTCCTTTGACCCTAAAGATCAGTGAAGTATTGATTTTGTGTTATTTTAATGAGTGGTTGTTTCAAATTAGTTTAATCTTAATTTTAGGGTTTTGACCAAATTAGGGTTCATTTAAATGACCCAAGCCAAGTTACAATTTTCCTAGGGTCCTCTGGTCCAGAGATACTTACCCTAATTTTCCTAGATTTTATTAATCAACATGCTAATTATTAAAATTAAAATACCAAAACAGACACATAAAATTGAAAAATAGATAACTTGCCACAGAGGTAGCCTCTGGCCTTGGAAAATTCAGGGAATGTTCCCAAGATCAGAGGCTACAAAAGTCTTATGGTCTCATGCCATGGTGATTTGTATGCATGGATGGAGTATTAAAACACTTAGAACAGTGTTAAATTAATTAAAAATAAAATACTTAACAAAATAATTTACTTATTTTTCCACATTAATCTCCTCTGTTCACTGAGCAAAAGGGTATTTTTAGGATTTTTCTATGCAAAGATATGGATTTTTTAAAGTTCTGGTATTTAAATAAATAGAAAATAACCCTAATTTCCTACTTATCTGACGCAGCGCCATCTGACTCGGCAACCACTTTTCGTCCGGCGGTTTTGTCCGACTCGATCTCCGTCGTCCATCCGATACACGCTCGATCCAACGGTGGCTGGTCATCATCCCCAACTGACTTAACCCGAGAGCCGTCCACCTTCTAGACCTAAGATTTCGCTCCAGACTCAACCAAATCATGCGCGGTTGGTCTCTATCGATGTGTTTAGCCTAGATGAAGCTATCTATACAGCTAACATGCATTGAAATTAGGCCAAATGAAATGGAGAATTGCTGGAAGCTCGGGAGGGAGGAGAGGTCAAGACCTTGGTTCTGAGAGGTAAGGCCTCAATCAGAGATGCTCGGAACGTTCCTTGGAGTAAGAGGAGCCTCCGGATGAAGCCTCAAGTGCTGGTGAAATGTCTGGCTATGAAAGTGACCAGACCCAGTTTAGATCTCTGGCCGATAGAGAAATTGGTCAGGTTAGAGAGGGCGCTTTCACTGAGGAACTTTTTCTCTTGGTGCTGGGAAGGTGTGGGTGAGTTTAATTTAGTTTTGGTGGAGGTTCTGGGAATGTCCTGTTTCTGGCCTGATTTTCGACTGAGAAATTGAGCTCAGCCGGTAGGATTCAAGGCAGGAGGACAGTGGGGATCAAGTTCTCTTGGATAGGAGGAGCTCTGGGAACAATTTTGGAGGGATTCGTGAAGAAATTTTTAGCAACTGGTTCATGGCTGAAAGGTGTGAGGGGAGCTCATGGCCAGGAAATGAGTGGATTAGGTCGTTTAGGGTGAGGGCTGAGCAGGCAAGGTGGTTGGAGAGGGGATTTCCCATGACCAAGCCCAAATTTAAGGTTTCAAGGACAAATGAGGCACCCGGGCATGCCTGTTCCGGTGGCTGGGGAGGCTGGCAAGGACTGTGAGGTGGCTGGGCAGGCTGAGGAGGAGTGGAGAAGGGGTTCAGTGCCATTAAACCTGGCAGGGAGGTTACTTAAGGGGGATTTGGAGATGGGACTTAGCCTTAGCCATGTGGCTTGGTACCTTGGTCCAAAGTGATGGAAAATTGGTCCATGGCTCATGAGACTTGGGTTGGGTCACGTTAAACCCATTCTAGGAGGTCTAGGGTAAGGCTGGCTTGATCCAATTTGGATTGGTTAGGTTTATTTTGGTTCAAGTGTTCAATTGGGTTCACTTGGGTTTGAGTTAGGCTAACTTGAGTTTGGACTTGAATTGGATCAAATTAATTGATAAACATTGTGTAAATGATTGTAAGGAAGATTTTTCATGAAAACATGAAGTGGATTGGAGTTCATTTGGAGTTTCAATTTGGAGGATTTTTTAGTTTTGGTCAATTTTGGTAACCATGGGTTAGGTTGGTTTAGGTTTCGCTAGAGTTTGGTTCAAAGCCAACTAATGGTTCAAAAGGTCACAAATGATTGTTAGGAAAGGGTTAGGATAGAAATTGGGTGTAAATTTTGGGTTTGGTGGATTCAATTTGGGAATTAGGGGTAGGTGACAACCTTAGGGCAAATTTGGGGATTTTAAATTCAAATGGATTTTGAGTGGGGTTCGAGTTTAAATTGAGGGCCAAATGTTGTTTTGCTTGGTGTAGGGATGTATTAGGAAGAGTTTAGAGTTGAAATTGGGGAAAATTGACTTGAATTGGGTTGGTTTGGGGTAAGTTTAGGTCATAGGCCAAAATTGGGGTATTAAGTTTCAAGTTAAAATTGAATTCAAATGTGAATCAGATTGGGTTTGGATTTGGTCTAAATTGGTATTGTGGATGTTGAATAGAAGTTTAGAATTGAATTTGGGCAAGATTGGGGTCATTTGGATTGATTTGGTTTGACATTTGGTCCACTTAAGTTAAAAATTGGCCAAATTAGGGATTTTGATAAAATTGGGCTAAATTGGCAAAATTAGGTCACGGTGTAGTTGAACAAAATGAAATTGGAAATATTTGGGATTTCTTTAAATTTTGTGGGAATTTTTGGAATTTTTGAAATTTTGGGCTAGAAGGGGTATTTAAAGTATTTGGAGGTTATTTGGAATTTAGGGAATTTTGGTTAATTTTTAAGAATTTCTGGATGATTTGGTGGTTGTGGGGGCAATTTAGGCAATTTTGGGTAAGTTTAGGGAACCCATTGTCGAAACCAGAAATTTTGGTAAAATGAATGAGATTTCAAATAAGCAAGAGTGGTACCATTTTAGTGGGGTCAAGATTGAGTAAAAATTGATTTGGAATGGAATTAGGGTTTGGAAGCATGAGCCATGGACTTAGTTGAGTCCAACTACTTCGGGACCAAGTTAAGCCAAATGGTAACCACTCTATGATCCTTCACAAATTGACCTTAGTCATCTTAATCAAAGACTAGTGGCTTGGATTTAATAATGTGAGTCTCATAAAGAGTAGAATGTAAGGTTTCAAGTTTTAGGTTAAGTGGCTTCGGGTTGTGTGTGTGTGCAAGAGAAGCCCAAGTCACCCAAGGTTACCCTAAGTCCAAACAATCCTATCTGAACTCACTATTGGTTGTCCACATGGTGGTTTTATACTTCTAAGGTGATTTAGAGGTTTGCAACCATCCAAGTAGGGTCCTAAGAGAAGTTAAGAAGTAGCTAAATTGCTAAAGGGGTGGGTCCCAATTCTAGTCCTCTAGGATAGTCAAGGAGAAGTCCTATGGCTAGGTCCTAAGCACTAAGAGAAAAGAAAAGTCATCTCCAAAAATGAGGTCAACAAATGGACCCCCAATAGGTGTGGTGTGCTGACCAGCACGCCGCGCGTATTGGCATTGACCAAAGAGATCAACCGACCAACACAAACATTCCAAGCCTAAACACTTGAAACAGAACAGAAAAAGGAGAAGGTTCCCACTGGGGAGTTTCAGGTAAATCTTCGAAGCTGAAGATTCCAGAACTCTCATTGGGGAAGAAAGGATGATGTTTCAAGCTGGTTGAATTCGAGATTGACTAAGGTTGAAGTTTCAAATTTCGATTTTAATTTTGATATTTCGGTTGGTGTTGAATTTTGAATTTTGATTGTGAATTTTGAAAAAAGAATTTCTTTTTTTTTTATTTGTTGAGATTAATTTGGGAGTTTGATTAAAGTTTGGTATATGATTAATTTTGAAGATGGTTGAAATTTAATTTTGGATTTCAAATTTTTGATTGAAGTTGATTTGGGATTAGAATCGAATGGGAATTCGAAATTGACAAAAGTAGAGTTTAAATTGAAAAGAGGATGAGGACTGGAATTTAAGTACCAGCCTCAAAGTAAGGATCGGAATTTAGGTACCGATCAAAAGGGATGAGAATCAGAACTTAGGTACTCATCTCAGAAAGGAGAGAACTGGAATTTAGGAACCAGTCTCGTAATGAGAATCGAAATTTAGGTATTGATCTCGGAAAGATGAGAGTCAGAATTTAGGTACTGATCTCGGAAAGGAGAGAACTAGAATTTAGGTACCAGCCTCGGAATGAGAATCTAAATTTAGATATTGATCTCAGAAAGGGGAGAACTGAAATTTAGGTACCAGTCTCGGAATGAGAATCATAATTTAGGTACCGATCTCGAAAGATGAGAATTAAAATTTAGGTACTGACCCCAAGATTTTGGGAGTGTGGAAAATTTCTTGGAAAGAGTGCGAGGTTGGCGGTCACCGAAGTTAGGATGCCTTGTTGGTCTCACACCTAGATCAGAGGAATAGAATGCGGAAAAGTTTCTCGGATAGAATGTGAGGTTAGTGGTTCAGAGAATAGGATGCCTTGTTGGTCTCACACCTAGCTCAGCGGATTAGAATGCGGAGAAGCTTCTCGGAAAGAATGCGAGGTTAGTGGAAATTCAGAGAAGAGAATCAAAATTTGAGTATCGATCTCGAAATGAGAAATGGAATTTAGGTACCAGCCTCAGAGGGATGGGCACTGGAATTTAGGTACCAATCCCAAACTTTGGTATTTGATTTGGTTTTGAAGATTCTGCGAAAATTTAGCTTAGTAGGAGATTGGAATGAGACATGAAAGTGTTTCACATCCCGAAAAGCTGATCAAAGTTTGATTGTTTGGTGAAGGATATGAATCCATGCCATCAGAACCAAATCGAAAAAAAAGAAATTTCATGGTTCTTTGTCAGTAGACTCAGTCGACCTTCTCAAAAGAGGAAAGAAATAGTGGAGAGTCAAACAGATTTGAGAACAGCCTGAGGCTGGGGATTTCAGATTTAGAGTTTTACTTTCACATTGTTTTGTTTTAAGTGTTTTGATTTTCAAGTTTCGTTTGAGATTTCATTTCGATTCAGGTTTTTCATTCATTTATTTTTGTTTGCAATTTGAGATTTTAGGTTGATTTATTTTGAGTTTCAGTTTCGTGTTTTATTTGGATTTTGAATTTAAATTTTCATTTTTTTGTTATTATTTTATTCAAATCGTTCTTTGTTCAACTTTTCTTTAAATCGAGTCAAACTCACATTTAGTGACACTTGCAGTAAATTGCACAAAACTAAAGGCAAAATACGACATAGTCATTTCTATTAAAAATTTCGAATGTACATCAGGTGATTCCATCAAAACATTTCTTATGACATCTTTCTGAAAACAGACTTTTACAAGATCCATGCATGTCTGAACACAGACTGTACTGATATCTTCATGTCGTCTGACAAAACTGTCTATTTGATTCATCCATGTCTGAAAAGTAAACTGCATAGGTAATAACATCACCTTCTAAGCCACTTTCCGGAGGAGAATCCCACGTAAGTGTGCTTTAGAGGTGTGCTACTACTATGTAGCTTATAGCTCGTAGGGCTGCAAATTCTCTAATTCTGGATTCGGGTTGAAGTAGACCAGAATCTTGCTCTCATCCATCCTTCTGAAGGTGATGGAGATCCACTCGTAGGGAACTCCTGGTATGCAGTGCTTCGCCACATCTGCACCATTTCCTTGTAGTACGAGGACAGAGCCTATTGGTAGAGGTATCTCTACTGGCCTTCAGAATTCTCTGAGTACCGAGGATCCAGAGTTCTATCCCGAACATGATGTTTCATTGGTTGATGAAAGAAAATGTGTAAAAAGGTCTCATGAAATCATGATGGTCAACGTGTGGTGGAATGTAGTCTGCTTCTGCAAAAATGTTGATTATGCAGCTGTTTGGTATGCAATCAGCGGGTAAGTCTCGTCAAGCCACCATCCTCTTTATCATTTTCTTAATCAGAACTGGAAGTGGATCAACTTCATCGTAGCAAAGTATCCCTGTGGATTTCCTTTCTTGTCATCAGCAAAGTTGTAACAGCATCCGATTTGGATTGTAATCCTCCCCTTGCCTCATTTCCAATTCTTTGGCTCGGACTAGGTCTTGCAACGTAGTCGTCCTGCACGACCTTGCTTCTTCAGCTTGTAGACGTAGTCCACGAACTCGCTCTGCTCGTAGTGAGAGAAGACATCCGTATGCAACTCCAGTCCTTCCAGGATGTTGGGATACCTGCCTCGGATTCTCTGAAAGTATTCAAAATTCTATTTCTGATCCCTCTGGATCATCTCCAACTCATGCTCTGAATTTATTTGGAACTCTCAGGGTCTAGTGATGTACTGTGGGATGTATGGCTCCACACCAGCATGCTCTCCTGGAATCATCACTGTCTCAAGTTCAAGCTCTGTAGTAATCTCCTCTGGGACAACCTCCGCTATGGTGCTCCTGAGGACTGGCCTCCTTGGGACAACTGTTGCGGTCATCGGAATTTCTTCCTTGTTCTATTCTTCAATTTCTTCAGTATTTTATGGATACGACGGTTCTTGTTTCATCTTTGAGTCGGGGTCAGAGTAGTTCTTCCCTCCCCATGGATTTAGGTAGGGATGGCACTGACAAGATTCCCTCCTGCGACAGTTACCACTGATTGCAATTTGTTTTCTTCAATCGCGTTGATCTTCCTTTCTGGTTTGTAGTGCGCTGAACCTTATCGCTGAGTTTCATCACTGTCTTTCCATGGAACTCCCTAAGATCTACAGTAGTCCAAACAGTCTCTTCATATTCTAGCTTCAGCTGCGCAAAGTCTAAGTCAACCTCGATCACAACACCAACTTTCAGCTCTTCTTCGTTAAGCGCAAGACTTACGCCATCTTTAAAAGAAAGGACCAGCCTCCCTCTCGACATCTTCCTGCAAAAAAAAGAAAGGGATCAGGGGCCAAACCAAAGAAGATCGAGAACAATAAGAATCTTAAATTTATTACAATTTATTTTATTTTATAAGTTTCTTAGGAGAAGGAAAGATTTTATTTAGATTTTGAATATTGGATCAAGTTTTGATTTTTATTTTATTTTAGAAAATTTCTTTCAGATTTTTGTTTTGAAATTTATTATTATTATTATTATTATTTTGGGTTCAGACCGGTGCTTCTACGAGCGAAAGGTCCGCTCCTCGAAACATCACGTCGCGTAATACTTCTTTAGATATCATCCGTTGATGGGAAGCATTCGTCACTCTCCACGACAATCCATGAGTTGGTAAGAGCCTCCTGAGTAAACTTTCTCTACTGCAAACAGTCCCTCTCAAGTTGGTTCAAATTTACCTCCTATCTTGCAGTGTGCAAGAATAGGTCTTCTGAGAACGTGAACAGATTCACTAACTCTGAAAGTTCTTAGGCGGACTAGCTTGTCGTGCGCCTGAATCATCTTAGCTTGATATAGTTCGAGATTCTTCTGCGCTGAAAGTTGTTTTCCTTCTATGCTTTCCAATTCTTCCAGTCTTAATCTGGCGTTCTCTTCTGTAGTGATCCTTTTTGCGACTACAATTATGAGTGACAGAAGCTGCACCTCCAAGGGTAAGATGACTTCAGACCCACACACTAGAGCATAAGTTGTAGACAGAGTAAGAGTTCTGAAAGTTATTTTGTAGGCCCGTAAGGCTTCTAACAACTTCTCGTGCCATTTTCTCTTATTGTCGTTCAAAGTTTTCTTTAGGATTTGGATGAGAGTTTTATTAAAAACCTCGACCAAGTCGTTTGCTCTTGAATAGTAGATCATCGAATAGCGCCAGTCTATCCCGTGTCTTCTGACGAATTTGTTGATCTTCTGCTCTTGAATGCAGACCTGTTATCTGAGATGATTCTGCATGGTACACTGAAACGGTAGACGACTTGATTCTTGAAGAACTGTACCACGTGATGTGCTTTCACTTCTCTGAGCGGTACTGCTTCTGCCCACTTTAAGATGTAATCTCTAGCTTTAAGGATGAAACGATGTCCTTTTTAAGAAGGCGGTTCTATCGGACCCACAATATTTGTGCCCCAACATTCGAATGGCCACGATGCGATTGTCAGATGTAGCACATTTAGAGATTGATGTAGAACCACTCCATATACTTGGCACTAGTGACAACTCTTGACAATTTTGATGCAGTAGGTCATCATCGAGGGCCAGTAGTACCCTAGTCTCTTAATTTTCATTTTCATCTTAGGATCTGACTAATGAGCGCCACAAAGTCTTGAATACACTTCTGTAACAATTTCACGAGCCTCGGGCTCACTCAGGTACCTTAGCCACATCTGGTCAAAAGACCTTCTATATAACGTATTGTTTATTAATGCGTATGCCAGAGTTCTTTTCTTGATTTGATAGGCTAATGACTTATCGTCTGGTAGGTTTCCTGTTTGTAGGTAGTCTATTAATGGTTTTCGCCAATCTTATGTAATTTGTGCTACTGCTGCAATTGTTTCTTCATTTCTTAGTCTGCGCAAAGTTTTTATGTCAATCTGTGATAGGACCTGTCGTCCCTGAACTGTTACTGCAACTAACTCTTCCTGTAGACACGTGAATTCTTTTGCAAGTCTGGCCAAAGCATCTGCAAGGGCATTTTCTTTTCTGGGAATCTTGTATATTGTCACATTCAGAATCTGCTCTAACAACTTCATTGTATACTGAAATACTGCTTGAGTCATGGTTTCAGAAACTTTTGCTATCTTGCGACCTGCTGTATGATCAACTTTGAATCACTGTAGATGTTGATATCTGTTATACCCATCTGAATGGTTAATTCTAGTCCTGTTATAAGGGCTTCATATTCTGCTTCGTTGTTCATACATAGTTTGTTTAAATGGTAGGAGTACCTTAACATTCCCTGTTTTGTTGTTATAAAGATTAGTCTGATCCCTGCCTTACCAGGGACTATCGTTTGCAAGTCTTTGTCTCGTTGTGCTGATGATGCTCTATTGAAGTACAATTCCTAATGTTAGTCATCGGGATCTTCTAGGCTCATTATCTGCTCGTCTAGGAAGTCGTCGTTGAGAGGCGGTTCTGTCGGTAAAGGGTGTGCTGCGAGAAAGTCTGCTAGGACTTGTCCCTTCATGACATGAAGAGGAAAGAAAGTTATATCGAATTGAAATAGTACCATCGACCACCTGGCAAGTCTGCCGGAAAGCATTGGTCGGGTCATCAAGTATTGCAATGGATTAAACTTCGAAATAAGGTTGACCTTATGAGAAAGCATGTAGTGCCTGAGCTTTTGAGCAGCAAAGACCAGGGCCAAATAATGCTTCCTAATCGAAGGATACTTTACCTCTGTCAAAATTAGATGACGACTTATGTAGTAGAGAGCGTTTTCCATACCCTCGTCATTGACCTGGGCTAGCAGGGCTCCGAGGGAGTCGTCTAAAGCCGCAGTATAAACTATCAATGGTCTACCCGAGATTAACGCTGCTAAGACAGGAGGTGTCATTAAATATCGTTTGATGTCATTGAAGGCATGTTGACATTTGGAGTCCTAAGTAAACTTGGCATCCTTCTTAACCAAAGCAGAAAAAGGCTGACACCTTCCAAACAAATTAGAAATAAAGCGTCGAAGATATGCCAACCTCCCTTTAAAGGATCGTAGTTGCTTTAAGGTTTTGGGAGGCGGCATTTCTAAAATAGCTTTAATTTTCTCCGGATTGATTTCAATTCCGAGATGTCAGACAAAAAATCCTAAGAATTTCCCAGTGGCGACGCCTGACCTGACCCGCAATAACGCAGTAATTTCTGCTTCTAAAAGATGACCAAAAACTTGACCCAATTTTTAAATAGCGGCTAGTTTATAAAATCAAAATGTTGTAAAATTTTATAAAATATTTTACACACTAGGGGTACTACGCAAGTATATGTATTGTTTCAAGTAATATAGGGTTTTCTTTTATAACCCTAGTATCGATCCCACAAAGAAGCGAGGTAAGCAATCCTTTCGGCTAATTCTAGTCTATTTCTATAAGGCCTAAATTTAGAATTTTGATTAAAATGGTTTTTTTTAATAACTAATCCTAAATAAAGTTCTTAAATAAAAAGATAACTTATGGATAAATTGGTTTGGAGAATTTTGAGATGTTAAAGACTACCTTTCTCTTGCAATTACATAGATAATGTGTAGGAAAGAAATTCTTAGAATATTATGTAGTAATGCCAAATAGAAGCAATCCTATTCTTCACCCTTTGGTCCAGGTGTAAAGAACATTGGCTAATCTATAGATCAGTTAGGATGTTTTATTAGTAGAATGGGTTGATCTAGGCTCACACTACTAGATGTCCAAGGGTGGCTTTGGTCGGCTCTACTAGTGACCCGTTCCCTTTTTATAGACCAAATTATAGAAATTTAGTCTGTCACTCTAAAAACTAATAAATTATGCGCCCAATAAATAATATCTTCCTATTTATTGGCACTTCACCTTGAATAACCCGCATAAAGCCTTTGATTACCCAATGATTCATGTGATATCTACTAGTTAAGAACTTATCTCCGGATAGGTCTCAGAATTCTTCAACGGGTTTTAACAATACAAGTGATCAATTTGTAAAGTAAATGAAGATCCAGTATGAATATCATAACCATAATTTAATAAGAGAATATCTAAGCAAATCTTAATTCCTAAACATTCATCTATTTTATTACAAAACAAAAGTAAATGAAAATAATAACATAAGAAGTAAAAGACTTGATAGAATTATGTAATTAATTAAGTGCCAACAAGGAACTTATTTCATTGGTATTCTATTATATTTTTGCAACTATCTGTCACCTAGAAGCATTTAATAGATAATTCCATCATAAAAGTAATTTTCCTACACTTACGAAGCATGGATAAATTACGACAGAAAACTCGGTTTAAAATAGATAAAATCTACTAGAAAGTGTTTACAAAAATTACTAGAGAATGAAGAACACAATACTTAGCTTTTTCCCTCTGAAGGAAAGAAGAAGATCTCTCCACCAAAGTCTCCCACCGATCCATGCGCCGTTCGTACAACCCATACATAAATATCTCAAAATCCCTCACCAATCTCTCCATAAGATGTAGAAATCTACATCTTCATGACTCTAAAATGACTAAAATGACTAAGGGGAAAGAAAGAGAGGGAGAGAGAGAGAGAGAGAGACAAGAGAGAGGCAAGCGAGAGGGAGAGAGAGAGGCAAGAGAGGAGACACCCCCTTGCTGTAGAACTTGTCCCTATTTATAGAGCTTTGAAAATGACCAAGGGTTGCTTTAGGCACCTCTTCAAAATTCAGTCTATATACATTGAATCTTCTAGAAACTGACTCTGGCGCCTAGGCTCTAGGTTCTGGCGCCAAGGCGCCAGACTCTGTGCCCAAAACAGTCGCACCCCTTCACTTTGGTTCGCACCTCTTCGTGATTTAAACCGTTCCAGTGTGTCTAGATTCATTGTATTACATGTCCTATATATTAGGAATAACTTCCAGTCTTCTAGAAGGTCTGAAAACTACTTAACACCGTCAAAATAACTCCCAAAGTTGTCAAAAATCCATCTGATAACCGTTTCTGGATGATTTTGGTGCCTAGACCTTGATTCTGTTTCCTGGGCGCCATTTTCTCGTCTTCACTGGCGCCTAGGAGCCGGGTTTGGCGCCTGGGCGCCGGGTTTGGTGCCTAGTCGCCACCCTGTGCGCAGCTCCACTATTTTGCTTCATTTGGCTCTGTTTCAACTCTGTTTCGCCCCCATTTCAGTTGCGTTGCGTTCCTAACATCTTCACCTACAAGATAGACATAAAAACAACCTTTCTCAAAAAAATAATTTTATCCAAAAATATGAGAGAAATATAAAAGATATTAAGCATAGAAAGACATATCAATATGTGCCACGTGAGAATTTTCTTTTCTTGCTCATTTTGGCTCAAAATTGCATAGTTTTTGCTTCATTTTGTCTAAAATCATATTTTTATACATGAAGAAAAAAATATGCAAAATTTCTTCCTTTAAAGTCTAATATCTTTAAAAATATGCATAAAGTGGGCATGAAATGCACATCAAAAATAGGTACTTTTTAAAGTGGATCAAATTCCCCCAAACTTAAACGTTACTTATCCTCAAGTAACACTGTAATCATGTGAAACCACATAAGCAAATCATGTGTATGAGTTTCTTTAGGAGTTTCTAAAATTTTGTTCTAGAAATGTAGTAGTTCAATTTAGAAAAAATTTTAGTAAATGAGACCAATTTGAAGTTTAGAAATCTCTTAGATGAATGAATATGAAAATATGTGTAGCTATCTAATTCAGAAATACATGTAAATTTTCAAAATATAGGGGTTAGGAATTTTATTTTCTTTACTTAAAAACCTTTAATAAAAATAATTATACTAACTAAATTATATTTTTAAGTTTATGATTTTCTCAAATCTTAAACTTTAAAAAGCTCAGGTGTGGAACCAATTTTTGATTAGGCCCTTTAATCCTCAAGCTTCTCCTTCCTTTTTCACATATTATACTTTTCTTTTCTTTTTCTTTTTCTTTTTCTTTTCTTTCATTCTTCTTCTTCTTCTTTTTTTCTTTTTTTTTTCTTTTTTTAGGCAAGGATTCTTATATCTGGATAGGCCTTTAATAATTTTGAATTCCACCCTTTCTTTTCTAAAGCATAAGGTATATATATATCTTTTACTTAGAAATATAATAACATTTTTGAAAAGTATTTTTCAATAATAGAAATTTAAATATTGAAAACAAAAGTTCAATCCTTTTATTTTTCTAAAAATGCAACTTTTCTTACTAAAGTTGGTTACACAATATTTATCATTTCTTCACTAAGAAAAATTTAACTTTAAATATTTCATCACTACTATAAATTTTAAATAAATTCTCTTACTCATTTCTATATTCAAAATTTTATTTCCCTAATATAACTTCATACACATAATTATTTTTCAATCAAAAATCAAATTTATTTATAGCATTTTTAGGACAAATAAAATCTATGTTTTTGAAAATTGTTTTTCATTCCCCCCCCAAACTTGAATTTTAAAATATTTTGCAATTAATTTCATAAAATGTAGGAGGAAGAAGAATAAAAGATAAATCTACTAACTACTACAACATCCTGTCAAATTTATATACATGCATAATCATGATAGAATGATTTCAGAAGAAAGTAAATCTAGCCTAAAATATGCTTGTTATAATATTAAATTTAAATGAAATATATTAAATTTAAAATATATTTTCTTCCTAACCCAAACTTGAATTTGAACATGTATAGCATTCAGTACAGAAAATATAAGTAGGAAGAAAAATAGTTCAGAAATTCTATCTACCACAAATGTTTGTCAAAAACATCTATAAATATTCATCAGGACATAACAATTTGCAATAGAAAGTAAATCTAAACTAACATGCTAGAATAAAATTAAACTAAAAAAAGGTTAAATAAGCAGGACATATATCGGCATAGGAATATATATTTAAGTGTTATTCAAATCTCTTAATTGTTATAACACGATCACAAACACAAACACACAAACTAAAATACCTAGACTCGCAGATTCATAAACAAATATCAATTGAGGTTAATTTGATCTCCTTTCTTCTCACATTTTCCCTCCTTACTTTCAATTTCTAATGGAAGAAACTACACTAATAATGATAATCTGGTAAATAAAAATAGTGCAGTTCATTCATATGTTGTTCATTAAGCAATTTCATGACCTTAGTGAAAACAAAGTCAGATAATGGAAGTAATAGAGTTGACATGGAGTGGTCCAATTCCAAACTCTACATGCTTTAAGGTAATGCTCAGCTCCGGTTGATAACTGAGTTATAACAGACTCGTCAGCCTGCTACTACCAGAAGTCATATACAAATTTAGTCAAGACGAAAGCATAACCTCACAACATTAATCTATTCTGCACTAAATAAAACACAAAATAGCACATAAACAATCATGACTCACAAGCACACTAAATCAAAGCACACTGATAACTATGGGTTGCCTCCCATAAAGCGCTTGGTTTTAACGTCGCGGTTCCTCCATTTGATTCCTCCTGGATCAAAATTCCAATTAAGTAATCCTCGATGAATCGTCCAATAATTTCCAGATCCAGGGATTCCTATAAAATCCTCAAATTTTAATTTTTCACTCAGCTCTTCATTTTCTGTTTGATTTTTATAATTGTTCCTCATATTTCTTTCTAGATCCAATATTCTTCTATTGATTTTCTGAATTTGCATATTAATATCATCCTTGAAATTTATAAGAAATGGATCTTTATAAGATACTTCAACATCTCCCAAATTTTGGATCAGATTCTTATTAGATAATTTAGATTCTTGATCAGTATCCTCTATGTTACTCTTCTGTTTCAAATTATCTTCCAATTCTTCCCCTTTATAATTATTAAATGATGGAGGATCTATCATAGTTGAGGAAATAGGTTTTTCTAATTCCATAGGAATTTCTTCCAATGGTCTTCCAATATCCTTAAGCTCTTTTCTCAACTCAAAGTTCTTTTGAAATAAATCCACAAATTCTCTTCCAAGTCCTAGTTCAATAACTTTATCATGTTCATCATTCAATTCAGGTTTTCCTTGTGATTGAGTCGCATCTAAAGATATAAAGACTAGTTGTCTAGATGAATTCCCTAAATAGGTAGGCTTTAAAATTGTATGGGGTACATCCATCTTATGTTCATGAGATTTTCAACAAATGGAATTAAAAGTTTACTATTTTTGGTAGCGTCCATCATTTCACACCTCTCTTGAATATACGTACAGTCTTCTTTAAATAACGTTTTTGAATCATCATGAAAATCCATTTCAATCTCATATGTTAACTTACTCTCAAAACTTTCTTGGAAATGGTCTTTAGTTAGATAATCAATTTCATCTATCCAAAAACAATCATCATCTTTTCTCTCAAATTGAATATTTCATAGTCTTTAATATATCAAAAGTGACTTTCTCGGTCATTAATATTCATAATCAACTCTCATTTTTGCACATCTATCACAAACTTGTCCAATGAATAAGGAAAGGTCTCTCTAAAATAATTGGAATTTCTTTATCTTCCTCCATATCTAATACAATAAAGTCCAAAGGAAAGATAAATTTATTCACTTTAACAAGCACGTCTTCTATAACTCCTTTTGGATAAATGATAGATCGATCAGCTAACTTAAGGGTTACAGTAGTGGGAGAAATATCGACTAAACCTAACCTTCTGAATATAGATAGAGGCATCACATGTATGCTCACTCCAAAATCACACAAAGCTTTTCCACATAATCTTTTTCCAATTGCACAAGGAATTGTAAAGCTACATGGATCTTTAAATTTCTGAGAAAAATTTTTTTGAAGTATAGTGCTGCACTCCTCACTTAGTGCAACTGTCTCATTATCCCCAAATTTCCTTTTCTTGTTTAATATATCCTTCATAAACTTTGCAAAACTTGGCATCTGTTCCAAAGCTTCAGTGAAAAGAATATTTATCGTTAACTTCTTAAGTACTTTTTTGAACTTTGAAAATTTCTTATCAAACTCATGATGTCTAAGTCTTTTAGAAAATGAAGGTGGTGGTATTTCCAAACTATTTTTAGTTGGAGAAATTAATTTTTCCAGATCCTTAGAAACATGTTTTTCAGGTCTTTCAGTTTCCTTTGTTTCTCTCATAACATCTTTCTCTTTTCTAACCACATTCTCTATCTCTCTTTCACTTTTTAATTGGACAGCTTCCAGTTGTTCATTAGTGTTCTCTTTAGGATTGATCTCAGTGTTGTTATGAAGTGTTCCTTGGGGTCTATTGCTTTGTGAATTAGCAATTTGTCCCAATTGATTCTCTATATTTTTAATCGGAATAATTTGACTTTTTAACCGGTTTTCCATTTTCAATACCACTTCTTCCATAGACATCTTATTATCCTCAAATTGTTGATCATTGTTAGAGTCCAGTAGATATGAAGGTATTTAGTTTGTGTTCCCCTGATTATTCCAACATCCATTAGGATTCGCATGATTATTTTCCCATTTTTGGTTTCCACCATCTGTAGTATGATTCCAGTTAAATTTAGGATGGTTCTCCCAACACGGGTTGTAAAAGTTAGAATATGGGTTGTTTAAGGTATTTAAAGTGTCATATGATAAGTTAGAATCAATTATATGCCCTAATGAAACTTCCTCACTTACAGAAGTAAATTGAGGCTGGTTCATTCCAAATTGGTCCAACTTCCTCGATATTGCGGCAACCTGAGATGTAAGAATTGTAATCACATATGTATCATGAACACTAGCTACATTTTTATGATTAACCCTTGCAGAGGGCCATTGAAATTTATTTGTAGTCATTTCTTCAATTAACGCATACGCTTCATCAAATGATTTTGACATTAATAAACCACCGGCAGTATCATCAATTATAGACCTAAGGGATCCTACTAACGCATTATAAAAAGTTAAAATGATTAACCAATCGGGCAGAGCATGATGTGGACACTTTCTTAGGAGTTCCTTAAATCTTTCCCAGGCTTCGTATATTGTTTCTCCTTCATATTGACAAAATGAGATAATATCGTTTCTATGTTTAGTAGTCCTTGAAGGTGGAAAATACTTAGCTAGGAATTTCTGAGTTAACTCCTCCCAATTTTTAATAAAGCCATGTGCTAATGAGTATAACCATATTTTAGCCTTATCCCTTAGTGAGAAAGGAAAAAGCCTTAGCCTAACAACATCGTCTGACATACCGTTATAACGAAATGTAGCACAATATTCTAGAAAACTAGATAAGTGTAAATAGGGATCCTCTAAAGGAGTTCCCCCAAACTGATTGTTTCCGCACTCGCTTGGATAATCTCGTGATTTATTTCAAACGAGCCAGCCTTCTATGATAGAGTTTTGTATACTTGAGTGAATTTCATCTCGTCGTAGGATTTACGTAATCCCTCAATGAAGTATGATGATTTTCCAAGTTATTATCTTGAAAGTTTTCCATTTCCATTTCTAGTTTTTCGAGTCCTTTTGTATTGTTACTTTTTTATTTTTTTCAAATTCGGGATCATAAGGCATAAGTCTTGCAGATCCTTTGTTTCGCATACATAGCACAACAAACAATACATTAACAATTAAACAAATAATAGATGAAATATATTCAACACAACAAAACATTTTCACAAACACCTTATTTTTCACACAAACAAGTTTTTTTTCTCTTCTCTTTTTACAACACTTTTTCATATTACAGAACATGTTTTCACACAAAAATAGTTTTTACGACACTACAGTTTTCCATGTCTAAAACTAATTATTTTAAATAAATTTCTCCTAAAGTTCTTATCGAAGCTTCCCCGGCAACGGCGCCAAAAACTTGACTCGACCCGTAATAACGCATTAATTTTTGCTTCCAAAAGATGGCCAAAAACTTGACCCAATTTTTAAATAGCGGCTAGTGTATAAAATCAAAATGTTGTAAAATTATAGAAAATATTTTACACACTAGGGGTATTACGCAAGTATACGTATCATTTCAAGTAATATAGAGTTTTCTTTTATAACCCCAGTATCGATCCCACAAAGAAGCGAGGTAAGCAATCCTTTAGGCTAATTCTAGTCTATTTCTTAAAGGTCTAATTTGGAATTTTTGATTAAAATAGTGTTTTTAATAACAAATCCTAAATATAGTTCTTAAATAAAAATATAACTTATGGATAAATTGGTTTGGAGAATTTTAAGATGTTAAAGACTACCTTTCTCTTGCAATTACTTAGATAATGTGTTGGAAAGAAATGCATATAATTTTATGTAGTAGTGCCAAATAGAAGCAATCCTATTCTTTACCCTTTGGTCCAGGTGTAAAGAACACTGGCTAATCTATAGATCAGTTCATGATGTTTTACTAATAGAATGGGTTAATCTAGGCTCAAACTACTAGATGTTCAAGGGTGGCTATGGTCGGCCCTACCAGTGACCCGTTCCCTTTCTATAGACCAAATTATTAGAATTTAGTCTGTCACTCTAAAAACTAATCAATTCTGCACCCAATAAATAATATCTTCCTATTTATTTGGACTTCACCTTGAATAACCCACATAAAGCCTTCGATTACCCAAGGATTCATATTATATCTACTAGTTAAGAACTCATCTCCGGATAGGTCTCAGAATTCTTCAACAGGTTTTAACAATACAAGTGATCAATTTGTAAAGTAAATGAAGATCCTGTGATGAATATCATCACCATAATTTAATAAGAGAATATCTAAGCAAATCTTAAGTCCTAAACATTCATCTATTTCATTACAAAACAAAAGTAAATGAAAATAATAGCATAAGAAGTAAAAGACTTGATAGAACTGTGTAATAAATTAAGTGCCAACATGGAACTTATTTCAATTGTATTCTATTATATTTATGCAACTATCTATCACCTAGAAGCATTTAATAGATAACTCCATCATAAAAAAAATTTTCCTACACATGCCACTACTTCATATTAAAAGAAAGAGTAAAGAAAATAACTTACAAAGCATGGATAAATTACATACGTAAAAACTCGGTTTAAAATAAATAAAATCTACTAGAAAGTGTTTACAACAATTACAAGAGAATGAAGAACACAGTACTTAGTTTTTTCCATCTGAAGGAAAGAAGAAAATCTATCCACCAAAGTCTCCCACCGATCCATGCGCCGCTCGTACATCCCATACATAAATATCTCAAAATCCCTCACCAATCTCTCCATAAGATGTAGAAATCTACATCATCAAGACTCTAAAATGACTAAAATGACTAAGGGGAAAGAAAGAGAGGGGGAGAGAGAGAGAGACAAGAGAGAGGCAAGAGAGAGAGAGAGGCAAGAGAGGAGATACCCCCTTGCTGTAGAATTGGTCCCTATTTATAGAGCTTTGAAAATGACCAAGGGTTGCTTTAGGCACCTCTTCAAAATTCGGTGTAGATACATTGAATCTTCTAGAAACTCACTCTAGCGCCTAGGCGCTAGGTTCTGGCGCCTAGGCTCCAGACTCCATGCCCAAAATGGTCGCACCCCTTCACTTTAGTTCGCATCTCTTCGTGATTTAAACTGCTCCAATGTGTCTAGTTCTCTTGTATCAATTTCTATGTATTATGAATAACTTCCAGTCTTCTAGAAGGTCTAAAAACTACTTAACACTATCAAAATAACTCCCAAAGTTGTCAAAAATTTGTCAGATAACCATTTCTGGATGATTCTGGCGCCTAGGCTTTAGTTCTAGCGCCTAGGCACTGTTTTCTCATCGTCACTGGCGCTTGGACGTCGGGTTTGGCGCATAGGCGCCACCCTGTGCACAGCTCAACTGTTTTGCTCTGTTTGGCTCTGTTTCACCCCATTTCAGTTGCGTTGCGTTCCTAACATCTTCACCTACAAGATGTAACATAAAAAACCTTTCTCAAAAGTATAATTTAACCCAAAAATATGAGAGAAATATAAAAGATATTAAGCATAGAAAGACATATCAATATGTGTCACGTCAAAATTTCCTTTTTTTGCTCATTTTGGCTCAAAATTGCATAGTTTTTGCTTCATTTTGTCTAAAATCATATTTTTATACTTGAAGACAAAAATGTACAAAATTTCTTCCTTTAAAGTCTAATATCTTTAAAAATGTGCATAAAGTGGGCATGAAATGTACACTAAAAATAAGTACTTTTTAAAGAGGATCAACGCCGAAGGCATATTTCAGAGGACTCATCTTAAGGTTAAGTTGTCTTAATCGCTCGAAATTAATTCTCAAATCATCCAAGAGATCTTCCTTTAGTTTGCTTTTGATGACCACATCATCCACATAGCACTTAATTTTGTTGTGGATGAGATCTCAAAAATCCTTGTCATTGCTCATTGGTAGGTTGCTCCTGCGTTCTTCAATCCGAAAGACATTACTGTGTAGCAGTACACTCCGATTGGCTTTCTGAAGGTTGTGAGCTTTTCATCTTCTGGTGCCATCTTTATCTGGTTGTATACTGACGATCCATCCATGAAAGAGAAGAGTTCGTGTGTCGAAGCGATGTCGATCATTAGTTCAAGAATTGGTAGCGGGAACTCGTCCTTTGGGCATGCTTTGTTCAAATCTCTGAAATCAACACAGATTCTGATCTGACCATTCTTCTTTCTGACTGGTACCACATTGGCTAACGAAGTCGGGTATTGTTCTTCATGGAAAAATTTAGCATCTATTAGCTTCTTAACTTCAGTTATAATCTGTAGTTCGATTTCTAGATGCATTCTTCTCGGAGCTTGCCTGACCGAAACGGTAGTGTGCTCCACTTCTAACCTGTGAACTGCAACTTCTGGAGCTAATCCCAGAATTTCGTTATAACTGCAAGCAAAATAGTCCTTGAATTCCATTAATAGCTTGTTCATGTTTTCAGAGTCTTCTTTGTTGAGTAAGGTGCTAACAAAGGTCGGCCTAGGCTCTTCGCTAGTACCTAAGTTAACTTCCATTAACTCGTCTACGGTAGATTTAATTTCTTCTTTAAATTCATGCGAAGCATCACCGATTGGCAAGTCCTCGAGATCATCTGAAGCTTCCAGGTAGTCTTCATTAGAATCGTAAGAGACAACCAAGCAAAACTCTAAATCATCAGCTGGCCCTACCGTGCTGAATCCAAGACCATGTTTTGAGTTGAGAGGTTGGCTGGCATTACGCCATAACTTTTGAAAGCGGTGTGATTGATCTTTTGAACACTGCTTAGGTAAGACACCATGTTGCATTAAATTTTGAACACAGGGAGAATACCACTCAAAAGGCAATTCCATTAATTCAGATGAAGCAACATCTTCAAATTTTACATCATTTTCAGTTTTAGAAGAAGAAGCACCACTGTAGAACTTGATTGGCTTATCTCCTCCACCATGTACTTCCTTAACCACCATACCCTCAACCTTACTAAGATAGATCGGGGTTAGGGTCATAGTATGTACATAGTGGTTAATCTTGTCTACATCGTTTTGTATTCTTCATTCATTTCATCTTCTAGTGAGATCTTGAATTGAGGCTTCTTCTAACTTACTGTTGCTTCTTCTTTCTTGATTTCCTTTTCTTGTTCTTCGGAATTGTCTTCCCAATCAACCTTTATAACCATAATCTTTTGTTCAACTATTCCACCATTTCTACCTCAACCTCGTCTTCAGCATTGACCTCGGATGCGAGCTCTGGATAAACCTTCACCATCTCATCGTAAGAGAGTGTTTAGTAATTGTTGAACTAGAATTTCAGGTTCTTCTTCATCTTGAGTTTCTTTTACTTCATTCAGCATGGCATTTCTAGAGAAAATTGTTTTCTTCGGAGGTGCGAAGTAGGCAACATCTTCATGTATTCCAATTTCGTGGACGGAAAATGGTTGCAAGTCACCTTTGATGCACTGTTTTTGTCCTCCTTCATAATACTTTATACACTGGTGTAGAGATGGCGGTACCATCTGGTTTTCATGGATCCATGGTTGACCCAGTAGAGCGTTGACTGACATTTCAGAGTCAATTATATAGAATTTTGCGGTTGTCTTTGCTAAGTCACTGATCCTCATTGACAGAGTTATTCATCCAAGAGCTCTTTCTCCTTTCTGGTTGAAGCCTCTTAGTAACATTTTGTCTGCTTGAAGATCGCAGGCATCAATTTCCAAGTAGGCTAACGTCCGAAGGTTCATTATATTAATTGATGCTCCAGGATCAACCAACACCCTAGAAGGCGTGAACTTTCCAATGGTGACTGAAATGTACAATGGTCGGTTATGATCGGCTGTCTCGAGTAGCAAGTCAATGTCCGTGAAAGTAACACCAAACTGTTCTCTTATTGAGCAAACCTCATCTAAGGAGTTGCCGACCATTTTAGCTGAGCAAATCTCTAGATCAAGTAAGACCTTGATTAGAGTTTCTCTCATCTCCTTTGAAAGGATTAAAGCACCCTAGATGCTCAGTTTAGCGGGCAACTTCCGAAGATAGGCTAGCACGTTATACTTCACTTTATTGTCTGGTCTATGAACTTCTTCTCGAATGGGTAATTGTTCTGCTAGGGTTGGCTTTTCTTAAATAACCACCTGCTTTCCTTTATCTTTTAGACCCACTCTCGGGGGTAGGACTTTTTCGCTTCTTAAGTTATCCTCTGTTATCTCTTCCTCTGAGTTTGATTCTGGATTATCTGATGCTTCCTCCTTCTGAATCGGAGCAGCAGATTCTTCTGGAGTCACTTCAAGATCTGAGAACTCCAGCTCAATTGCGATAGAAGATCCTTGGAATTTGCAAATGGGTTCGTCATCTTCCAGACCATCACAATCGCAACCGCTGAGGTTTTGTATGATTTAGAATCGTTATTCATTTCGAAATCGATATTCAGATTAGGTTGGTTGTCATCAGTTACGTTGTCATTAGAAACAGTCAAAGCATAACCAACACCATAACTCTTATCATTATAAGATCCCACCGTGGTGAGCAAATAATCATACAGAGTCAGAGGTTCGAGGGATTTCTCCCCCGAATCAGAAACAGCCATCCTAGGTGAAGCTAAGTTGTTTCACTTCCACCTGTAGACTCGCGGCATTGCTGAGAAATTTCTCGAATGTCTTAATTGTAAATCCTTTAAGGAGAAATGCTATCAGACCGTGAATACTCTTCAGCAAAATTCTAATGGCATGTTGTCTCTGGAGCTGCGGCTCATATTTCATGCTTAAATTTCTCCATCGCAGTATATAATCCACCAAAGTTTCGTTTGGTTTCTGTTGCTTGACCACAAGATCACCGACGGTGATGTGGTGTTGAGCTCCAGCGAACCGTTTCACAAATAGGTTTTCCAATTCTACAAATGTCTTGACTGAGCCGTTGGGCAGCTTAGCATACCAGTCAAAGGCAATTCTCGAAAGGCTGCTGACAAACTGGCGGAACAACAAAGGGTCGCTACTCCCCGCGTTGTAGCAACTTGCGCGGAAGTATGCAACATGTTGTCGAGGGTTTCCCATTCCATCAAAAGTCTTGAAAAGAGGTGGTACGATTCCTTTAGGGTATTGAACGACATTAAATTTGTCAGGGTATGGTCTACCCTTTAGAATCAATGCCCCACATTTGGATTGGGCTAAGGCTTCTCGCACCTGTTGTTCTACCATATTCTTAATGTCCTTTTCCAGTATTAGGATTTGACTGGAATCCTTCTTCGGCTGCTCGTCTCCATTGACGGACGTGTTTTCTTTTTCGTCGTCGGCGATGTGAATGACTTCCGGAGGTGTTTCCTTTGGGGGCTGAGGCTGACTCTGAAGCGTGGCTAGAGCAACCGCCATCTCCTCCGTCTTCTTATCCATTCGATGAGTCATATCATCCTTTTATCGAAGACGGAGCTTCATTACCTCCAGATCTTCTCCTTCCGCAACTGCTGAAGCTCCTAGTAGGGCTGACGACGCTCGGATCTCGACCACGTTGATCTTTGCGATATCTTCATCCATGTATCCAGACAAATCTTCTTCATTTTCTGATCTTTCTTTCCGTTCTTTGGCTAACTACTGAATATCTGATCTTAACCTTTTGAGAGTGACCTCGAGTGACTTTCCTCTAACGGTCATACGGTTGGTAGACTGCAGTTGGAGAACTTCATTCTCTGGAGTTGTCTCTGAGACGGCAGCACTCCTCTCAGCTCTGGACTCAGCATCAGAACTTCTCATTTCTGGCTGCTCTGTCGGTATTGGCTCCACGACTTTAGGTCACCACACTATCCTTTTTGAGATTGCTCATCAGCGGTAGGTTGGAAGATGGTGTGCCTACTAAGATGCGGGCCAGATACCACGGCTGGTAACTTTTTGCTACTCAATTTCCTCTTTTTCAACATAAGTTCTCTTTGAACGGTAGGGAGAAGTACCCTTGGTCCGAGACGTGCCTTGGTAGGTATTTTTCCCATCCTCCTCAAGATCTCAGACACAAAGCAATTATCTTTCTTTGGCAATTTCTCGATTATCGTCCATAATCGAGTGAGCGGTGTATTTCTCACTTTTCTTCCTTTATGCTCATCGTAATATGCTGTTCGGGGTAACGCAACAGTAATCTTCTGAGCACTTTATTCCTCTGGAGCAGCAGAAAGTGGGTAAAATCTGTTTCCATCCAATAGGGGTGAAAGTTCTGACAGTTCTTCTTCTTCTAAAATTTCCTCAGGAATGCCAATCTCAGCGACTTTGGCTTTAGCCGCTCTTCTGTTCTTATTCCTTCTCTAAGACTTAGTTAAGGGTGCCATCCTTGAGCTAGACCTTATCTCGAAGACGGGCGGTATCACAGCAAAAGTTGTACCCTGCAGAGTAAGAGGCTCATCACTGGTCTGGATTTCCTTGCCCTTCTATTTAGCAGGGGCAGGTGTAGTGATGACTACACCAGCGGGGTAGCGCAACAGTTCGGGAGGCAATCCAGTCAGCTTTGACGGCCAATCTTTTACGGGCAACAGTATTCCCTCCAGTTGGGACCCACTTCTGGGGAGGAAACTCTTAAGTCAACTTTAAGCTGAACTCCACTATGAGTTCCACAGATTCAGGTGTCTTAGACTTCAGTAAGGCGACAGTGACATCCCCAAACTTAAAGTCCGTCTGGTCAAACCCTTGTCTAAATTGGATGACTGCGTTGTCAGGCAGTCCATCCCGGTTGATTGCCAAGTCAGTTCCAGTAGTGAAGGAAAAGATCAGCTTCGGTGTAGCCATCTTTTGCAAGAAAGATTCGGGACGTCAGAGCTACCCTATACTTTCCTTATTTTCTCAACAATCTTTTGGACGAATGAAAGAGTACTCAAGCCAAAGTCTGAACAAATATCATTAATTTATTTTGATTGGTTTTGTTATTTCATAAAGCTTTTCATATTTCATGGTTTTGTTTTATTTTGTTTTTGGTTAATTAGAGGAATTCAGGAAATAGAAAGTTGATTCGATTAAGATTAGGAAGTCGCGGGACCCTTATCCTGAATTTAGGAAAGGTAGAACTCCATAGGAATCTCGATTCAGTAGATTGGTATTAAACTACACCTATTGGGGCTCTCACCTCATCCTTTTAGAGAGGTGAAAATGGATAATTTCGGAACATCTCTGTTTAGGGGTGTCTAAACAGTGGCTCCAAAATCTAAGAAGAGTTGATCATACCCATTTAAGACTAAAATGAACAAGATATGACAACGGAAAAAATGCTAGTTTGATCCACTAGGGGCATGGACCTACTAACGGTTTATGAAAGTAAAACCATTTGATCAAAAATGGAGAGAGGAACGCATCCCCAGCGGAGTCGCCAGAAGCTGTCGGCATATTTTTAGGTTGAGTGTTTTGAAAAGGGGGTCGCCTACAGAAATTGTTGGTGAATTTTAGATTTTAAATTTAATTTAAATATTTATGTATAATTTGAAAAGTAGCATTTGATTTTGAAAATAAATTTAAGTTCAAAAATTTTAAGATATGAAATCAAACCGATCTCACATCCCAAATAGTTTATATAAACGAGCACCGCATTACAAACCGTGTATCTATCCCGAGGGATAGACACACTACTTGATGATAGGGTTTGATTAAATAAACTAGAAGATTTGTGGCATCCGTTTAGTCTGCAAACCAATTTTTTAAGCCGACAAGTTCCCATGCTTAATATAAAGGAATTAAGCAGGGTTTATATTACCTCGGTTCTTAAAGTTCCCTATAAGGGCAAGCCCCTATAGTTAATTACATCTTAAATGAAGGGAATCACATAAAAAAACTCTCGATAATGATCAGTAGTTTTGCTCTCAAGAATTTCAAAGTTTAGGGTTTCAAACAAATTGTATTTTGGAATTTTCAATAGTGAATGAGTCAAATTTGGAACAGTTATTTTTCGGAATCCAAAGGAAGAGAAGTAGGGGAAGCTGAGGATCCAAGAAGAATCTTGGCAACTTCCCAAACTATCCTATGATTTGGCTTAAATTCAGGGAGAATTATTTAATGTTTCAATCCTACAAATTTTAGTTAATTAGTACTTATATTAGTTTGACATAATCATACACATAGCCTTGAAGATGTGAGGGTTTATGTCGTACCGAACGACTACCTTGGAGTCCTAAAACCGATTTGGACCTAATTCACATTATATGATTATGCAAATGCCTAACGAAAAGTTGAGGATTTATGTTGCTCTAGAAAAAATTCCTCAAAAACCAATGGCTTGGTTATTTAATTCTAAGAAAGGCTAAGCTGAAGCAGACTCAAGTTTTGCTGAAGAAGATGGTCGTGCTGCCCACTGTGCTCCAAGCTCCTTGTTGTTGATGAGGCTTGATTTTAGAAGGTGACAATCAGGAGATGAGAGAAGTGTTCTGGTTTAGAATGGTTGAAAATTGAGATGGCTTAGTATTTTAATTAAAACAAATCTTAAAGTTGATTAAGCAGAACCGATTAAATCCCACGGTTCCGTCATCCCGACACCACTATTTTCATCAGATTCACTTAGTCCAAATGAATTTGTTAAACTTAACTTAATGAGTACCACACTTTCATTTAGACCGTGGGAAATCTCGTTAGCAACACGTGGGTTACATCATCCAAGAGATTCCCGATCATCCAACAAGATGTTTTAATTTAGTTGTAGTTGTAGTTTTGTTGTTCTGTTTGTGATTAAATTTTGAGTTGTTTTATATTTTGAATATTGTGGCGGAGAATTTTATCTTGTATCGATTTTTTTTAATTTATTTTTGGGTTTCAGTTTTATGGCTATCCTAAAAGTTTCAGTTTTCATGCAGGGTGACATTGTTGTTTAACATGCAAGTTTTGCGAGAAAGAAAGTACAGTGTAGGTAAATAAATTGCAATAAAATAAAAGCGTACCTGGAGGGTCTTCTCGTCATTCCTGGCTGGACTAAAAATACATGTCAGGGCATTTAAATATTTACAAGAAATACCTAGGTGAAGCTATGGGAAAGTTTTGGTTTTCTACCAAAATCCTAATCCTACTGTTAGTCATTTCCTATGACGTCTAAGTTCTTGTATTTTTTATTGAGGATGATTTTCTTCACCAAAGAATAATTAAGTTCAATTGTTCTTCTAAAACATCCCATCACATTGAGAAAGTGCTTAGGACGAGTCCTAAACATTTTTTCAATGCTTCTGGGATTATTTCGAGTCCAAATGAATTTCATTGTACAGGTGAAATGATCATCCAAGAATTTGGTTAAGTTTTGTTTCTTGCTCAGTGAACTAGGATGTTTGATTATCCTATGAGTAGGGTGACACTTCATTTGATGTTTTATTCAAGAATTATAAGAGTGATAGCCTTTAGGGGCAAATCAGTTCATTAGAGGATTTAACCGTTCTTAGTTGAAGTTTGAGTTGATGAATTAAAGGTGATTTAATTATAAATTTTCAAATTGATTTTCAAATGTTTTAGATCATTAAAATTGATATGGTATTTTTGGGTTTCTTTAATTTAGTTGAGTTTTAATGATTTAAGTTTGTTGTAACTTAATCATGATATTTTGAATTATATTTTTTTCTTTTAATTGGTTTAAAACTTTAATGTCTTGATTGTGAATTGTTTTGAGTTAGTCTTAATATTTCAGTTTTGTTTTGATCTCAGTTTTGGGTGATTTCAAATTGATTGATTTTAATATCTTAAGTTACTTTAATTTGATTTTAAATCATCTTTCATTAACCTAAGTATTTTTAAGCTTTTAATTTAATTATAAAATTTTCAAGATCATTCTTTTTAGTTTGAAAACATTATTTATTATGACTTCATTAGTAGTGATTAAGTGATGTTTGATCAATTCATTGATTTGGGATTCAACTTCAAAGTATTAGAATCTTCCTGGGTCAAAATCCCTTAACCTTAATAATTCATTTATTTAATTAACTTCCACAGTGTAATGATTTAATTAATTAATTTTTTTTTTAAATGTTCAAGGTGATTAATCAGTTTATACCCTTTAACTCCCTTAGTTTCAATCATCTAAAAGGAAATTCAGATCAAATATTTTACCCTCCCCTTAGTTAAGCCTAAATATTAATTAAGGTTAAAGCCTTTTAGTTACTTTAATGCCCTCTTAAGCTTATTCATCCCAAAATTCATTAAATCAAGCTCAAATGAACTTAAAATTTTTGTGTCACCTCACTCACATGTCAATTAAGACATTAGAGGAGAAAATGTGATTTTTCAATTTTTAATTTAATTTATATAATTATCTTAATGAAAAATAGGAATTTTTAATGAAAATTCAACAACATGACCAAGGTGAAGTTTCTATCCTTGAAAAAATTATGAGATGTTTATACTGACCAGAGGATCACTTGCACCAATTTTGATGATTGTTTGAATTATATTTTATTTATTATAATTATTTTAAATATTCGAGTATTAATTAATCATAAAATAAGATTAAAGTTGAAAATTAAGTTTTATATTTTTCCTAAATCTCTCTAACCTCAAAGAACTCAAAGAAAAAAAATTTATATTTTTCTAATTTTTCTTTAAATTTTAAGAATTATTTTAGTGGGAAAGGTTGAAAATTCAATTTTTAATATTAAAAATGCATTAAGCCTTTAAAATTCATTATATTTTCTTAGGGACTTAGGAAAAATATTTTGTTGGTTCCTACGTGATTAGGAGACCAAATATGAAAATTTTGTGAATTTTATTATTTTTGTGATTTTTATTATTTTTTAATTATTAAAATATTAAAAAATAGGTTAAAAATGAAAATATTAGAAAAATTCCAATTTTAATTTTCTTAGACTTCTCTAATATGAGAGAGGCCTTAAAATGAATTTGGTGAATTTTTGAAATACAATTTGAGTTTTATGAATTTTTAAAGTTTAAAAATGGCTATTGGTTTAAATAATTCATTTAGTGGGTTAAATCATTTTCAATTAATTTCAAATTTTTATGTGAGACTCCTCTGACCCTAAAGATCAGTGGAGAATTGATTTTGTGTTATTTTAATGAGTGGTTGTTTCAAATTAATTTAATCTTAATTTTAGGGTTTTAACTAAATTAGGGTTCATTTAAATGACTCAAACCAAGTTACAATTTTCCTAGAGTCCTCTAGTCCAGAGATACTTCCCCTATTTTTCCAAGATTTTATTAATCAACATGCTAATTATTGGAATTAAAATAACAAAACAGACACATAAACTTGAAAAATAGATAACGTGACACAAAGGTAGCCTCTGGCCTTGGAAAATTCAGGGAATGTTCCCAAGATCAGAGGCTACAAAAGCCCTATGGTCTCATGCCATGGTGAATTGTATGCTTGGATGGAAAATTAAAACACTCAGAACAGTGTTAAATTAATTAAAAATAAAATACTTAACAAAATAAATTAATTCTTTTTCCACATTAATCTCCTCTGTTCACTGAGCAAGAGGGTATTTTTACTTTATTTTTAGGAATTTTCTATGCAAAGATATACATTTTTTAAAGTTCTGGTATTTAAATAAAAAGAAAATAACCCTAATTTCCTAATTATCCAACGTGGCGCCAGCTAATCCTAGGTAGCTCTGAAACTCCACGCGGCGCGTTCCCATTCTGCACAGCCATATGACTCGACACAGACTTTTCGTTCCGCGGTTCTGTCCAGATGGATCTCCGCCGTCCATCCAATACACGCTCGATCCAATGGTGGCTGGTCATCGTCCCCAACTGACTTAACCCGAGAGCCGTCCACCTTCTAGACCTAAGATCTCGCTCCATACTCAACCAAATCATGCGCGGTTGGTCTCTATCGACGCATCTAGCCTAGACGAAGCTATCTATATGGCTAACATGCATTAACTTCAAGCCAAATGAAATGAAGAATTGTTAGAAGCTCGGGAGGGAGGAGAGGTTAATACCTTAGCTCTGAGAGGTGAAGCCTTAATCAGAGATGCTCGGCACGTTCGTTGGAGTAAGAGGAGCCTCCGGATGAAGCCTCGAGCGCTGGTGAAATGTCTGGCTATGAAAGTGACCAGACCCAGTTTTGAGCTCTAGCTGATAGAGCAATTGGGCGGTTTAGAGAGGGGGCTTTCACTGAGGAACTTCTTCTCTTGGTGTTGGGAAGGTGTGGGTGAGTTTAATTTGGTTTTGGTGGAGGTTCTGAGAATGTCCTGTTTCTGGCATGATTTTCGACTGAGATATTGAGCTTAGTCGGTAGGATTCAAGGCAGGAGGATAGTGGGGATCAAGTTCTCTTGGCTAGGAGGAGCTCTAGGAACACTTTGGGAGGGATTCGTGAAGAAATTTTCTGCACCTGGTTCATGGCCGAAAGGAGTGGGTTTTATAGAGCTCGTCGGAGAGGGGAGCTCAGGGACAGGAAATGAGTGGTTTAGGCTGCTTAATGTGAGGGCTGAGCAAGCAAGGTGGCTGGAGAGGGGATTGCCCACTGCCAAGCCCAAATTTTGGGTTTCAAGGAAAAACGGGGTGCTCGAGCATGCCTTTTCTGGCAGCTGGGGTGGCTAGCAAGGACAGTCAAGTGGCTGGGCAGGCTGAGGAGGAGTGGAGAAGGGGTTCAGTGCCATTAAAACTTGCAGGGAGGTTGCTTAAGGGGGATTTAGAGATGGGACTTAGCCTTAGCCATGTGGCTTGGTCCCTTGGTCCAAAGTGATGGACCGTTGGTCCATGGCTCATGAGACATGGGTTGGGTTAGGTTAGACCCACTCTAGGAGGTCTAGGGTTGGCTTGATCAAATTTGGATTGGTTAGGTTTAATTTGGTTCGTGTGTTCAATTGAGTTCACTTGGGTTTGAGTTAGGCTAACTTGAGTTTGGAATTGAATTAGATCAAATTGATTAATCAACATTGTGTAAATGATTGCAAGGAAGATTTTTCATGAAGACATGAAGTGGATTGGAGTTCATTTGGAGTTTCAATTTGGAAGATTTTTGAGTTTTGGTCAATTTTGGTCACCTTGGGTTAGGTTGGGTTTAGGTTTCGCTAGAGTTTGGTTCAAGGCCAATTGATGGTTCAGAATGTCACAAATGATTGTTAGGAAAGGTTTAGGATAGAAAATTTGTGGAAATTTTGGGTTTGGGGGATTCAATTTATGAAATTAGGGGTAGGTGACAACCTTAAGGAAATTTTGGGGATTTTGAATTCAAATGGATTTTGAGTGGGTTTTGAGTTTAAATTGAGGGCCAATTGATGTTGTGCTTGGTGTAGGTATGTATTAGGAAGACTTTGGAGTTGAAATTGGGGAAAATTGAATTGAATTGGGTTGGTTTGGGGTAAGTTTGGGTCATAGGCCAAAATTGGGGTTTTAGGTTTCATGTTCAAATTGAATTCAAATGTGAATCAAATTGGGTTTGGATGTTGTCTAAATTAGTATTGTGGATGTTGAATTGAAGTTTAGAACTGAATTTCGGCAGGATTAGGGTCATTTGGATTGATTTGGTTTGACATTGGGTCCACTTAAGTTAAAAATAAGTCAAATCGGGGATTTTGACAAAATTGGGCTAAATTGGCAAAATTAGGTCATGGTTAGGTTGAACAAAATGAAATTGGGAATATTTGGGATTTTCTGGAAGTTTTTAGGAATTTTTGGAATTTATGAAATTTTGGGCTAAAAGGGGTATTTAGGGAATTTGGAGGAATTGGGAGGTTATTTGGAGGGTATTGGGGTATTTTGGTGGATTTAAGAGGTGAGAATTCTTTTAAAATGATTCTTAGACATTTAGGGAATTTTGGGTAATTTTTGGGAATTTTTTGATGACTTGATGGTTGTGGGGGAAATTTAGGTAATTTTGGGTATGTTTAGGGAACCTAATGTTGAAACCAGAAATTTTGGTAAAATGAATAGGTTTCAAATAAGGAAGAGTTGGACCATTTTAGTGGGGTCAATATTAAGTAAAAATTTTTTTGGAAGGGAAATAAGGTTTAGAAGCATGAGCCATGGACTTAGCCGAGTCCAAACACTTTGGGACCAAGTCAAGCCAAATGGTAATTACTTTATGATCCTTCACATATTGAGCTTAACCATCTTAATCAAAGACTAGTGGCTTGGATCCAATAATGTGAGTTTCATAATGAGTAGAAGGCAAGGTTTCAAGGTTTAGGTTAAGTAGCTTAGGGATGTGTGTGTGTGTGCAAGAGAAACCCAAATCACCCAAGGTTACCCTAAGTCCATACAATTCTATCAGAACTCACTATTGGTTGTCCACATGGTGGTTTTAACCTTCCAAGGTGATTTAGAGGTTTGCAACCATCCAAGTTGGTTACCAAGAGGAGTCAAGAAGTAGCTGAATTGCTAAATGGGTGGGTCCCAATTCTAGTCCTCTAGGATAGTCAAGGAGAAGTTCTATGGCTAGGTCCTAAGCACTAAGAGAAAAGAAAAGACCTCACCAAAAATGAGGTCAACAATCCGCTAACTTCTACTGACTCCAAAGCAATGATGAAAGACTCCAACAGAAACAACAAACAATAAATACTCCAAATAAACTCACTAAATAATAATAAAGATGGTGACTCCCTAAAAACATTGGATGGAATATAGTACTTGGGGACTAAAGATGCAAGAAGGGGTCAAAGAGACTATAGGGTGCTAAAAGGGGCCATTTTCTCTGTAGAATGGGCTCCTATTTATAGAACTCTGAATTTGACCAGGGGTTGCTTAAGGAACCTCTTCAAAATTCGTCCAAATTTAATGCAT
Source organism: Papilionanthe hookeriana x Papilionanthe teres (assembly GCA_022702705.1). Taxonomy (NCBI): domain Eukaryota; kingdom Viridiplantae; phylum Streptophyta; class Magnoliopsida; order Asparagales; family Orchidaceae; genus Papilionanthe; species Papilionanthe hookeriana x Papilionanthe teres. The sequence continues at coordinate 104,921,523 of CM040428.1, read as the reverse complement.
CTTCTAGAAGGTAACTATCGCGCCTAAGCGTTGGGATCTGGCGCCTAGGCGCCGGACTTCGTGACCAGGTCTTCGCACCTCTTCACTTTGGATTACACCTCTTCGCGATTAAAACCATTTCCTTGTGTCTAAATGCATTGTATCACATGTCCTATATATTAGGAGTAACTTCCAGTCTTCTAGAAGCTCCAATAACCGCTTAACTCCGTCAAAATAACTCCACAAAATCATCAAAAAAAGCTTACTAGCGTCAGTATCGAGCTGGCGCTTAGGCGTCGGATTCTGGTGCCTAGGCGCCAAGCAAATAATTCCAATATTTTGCTCCATAAGCTCAATTTTTGCTCCTTTTTGCTCCTTTTTCCTTCTTTTTCTTTCTTTGACTCTTTTTTAATCATCTACATCCAAAAACATCAAAATACCTTTTATTAAAGCATAATATCCTTAAGAATTGAATCATAAATATGGCATAAAAACGGGTATTTTTTTGGTAGATCAGCTATTGTGTATGCTTTTAATAAATTCAGATATTATTTAATTGGGACTAAATATGTTGTGCATACTGATTATTCTGCTATTAAATATCTGATGCAAAAGAAGGATACTAAACCAAAATTAATTAGATGGATACTTTTGATGCAAGAATTCGATTTTATGGTAATTGATAGAAAGGGAACTGAAAATCAATTGCTGATCATTTGTCGAGATTAGAATATCATAAATCATCTGAAACAGACAATGAAATAACAGATAGTTTCCCTGATGAACAACTTTATAATATTAATGAGGGGAAAATACCTAGTATGCTGATATAGTTAACTATATAGTTGCAATATTTTGCCACCTATGCTAACACTGCAGCAACAGAAGAAATTCATTCATGATGCAAAAGCATTTTTTTGGGATGAACCATATTTATATAAGCAATGTAATGATCTTATTATTAGGAGATGTGTGCCTTATGAAGAAATTGAACTGATTATTCAAAAATGCCATGATTCTGAATTTGGAGGACATTTTGGGATTGACAAAACTACGCACAAAATTTTACAAGATGGATTTTATTGGCCTACTCATTTTAGAGATATTTATATATATATCAAAACTTGTGATAGATGCCAATGAGTAGGTAATATATCTAGAAGAAATGAAATGCTTCTGAATTTCATGTTAAAAGTTGAGATTTTTTATGTTTGGGGATTAGATTTCAGGGGACCATTTATTCCTTCATTTGGAAACTTATATGTTTTGATTGCAGTTGATATTATATCAAAGTGGATTGAAGCACAAGCTTTACCTCGTTGTGATGCTAAAAGTGTTTCAAGATTCTTAATGAAAAACAAGTGATTATCACTGACGGAGGATCCTATTTTAGGAATAAATTTATTCAAAGATTGGCAGAAAAGTTTAATATTGTTCATAGATTCTCTACTACTTATCATCCTCAAACTAGTGGATTAGATGAAGTTTCTAATTGTGAGATTAAATAAATTTTAGAAAAGACTGTAAATCCTAGTAGAGTAGATTGGTCTACAAGATTGGATATTTAAAACAAATTTACAGGACAGCTTATAAAACTCCTACTTTTATGACTCCTTACGGACTCATTTTTCAAAACACTTGCCACTTACCAATAGAATTGGAGCATAAAGCATATTGGGCGATCAAAGAATTCAGTTATAATTTGAAAAAAGCTAGTGAGAAGAGAATGTTATAATTGAATGAATTAGAAGAATTCAGGAATGAATCTTATGATAACGACATGAATTTATAAGGAAAAACTGAAGTTAAGATATGATCGAAAGATTAACCAGAAGAACTTTGAACCAGGACAAGAAGTTTTGCTTTGCAATACAAGGTTGAAGTTATTTTCTGGGAAATTGAAGTCTCGTTCGTTAGGACCCTTCACTGTGACGAAAGTTTATACGTATGGAGTTATTGAAATTGAAGATCCGAAGACTAGGAATAGGTTTAAAGTAAATGAACATAGATTAAAACCATATTTTGAGGGTAAAAGACCAAAATTTAAAGAGGTTTTAATGCTCAGTCAACTTGAATAACTCCTGAATAGGTCAGGTTGACGACATTAAACCAAGCGCTTTATGGGAGACAACCCATAGTTTTCTTTATTTGTTGTGTATTTGTTTGAGTTTATCATTTGTTTGTAGTAGTATTGAATTCTACTGCTTGTATTTACCCTTTGATCATCATGAAATTTGGATCCATAGAGAAAATTTAGAACATATTTGACCACGGCATTTTTGTGCAAAATTTTAGCTAGGGCACCGACGGCTCTCTCGACGCCACCGAAGGCGGGTTTTTCTGGAGGGCCCTGACATTTAAATGCACAAAGCTCGCCGATGGCGCCATCGAGGCCGCCGACAGAGAGATCGGTGAGTGAACAGTTTTCTGAGTTTAAAATGGTGGTTTTAGGTGAATTTATACCCTATAAACTTCTACGGATGGTTTCTAAAATCTACATTTCTAAAAAACGAATGAAAACTCCCTTGAATTCTTCTCTAATGGCTTCCAATTCAATAGATCACCCTAAATTTCGAGTGTTCAACCGGAGAAAGTTCGTCAGTGCCAAGGCACAAAGACTTTTCAACAAGGTGATGTCAAAGAGGAGGCTATTTAAAGATAGAGATTTTGTGAATTGAGGATTAAACAATCCTTTGACAACAACTAATGAACTGATCGTGCAGCGAAGATGGAAAGTATTTTGCTACACTACTGCCCCAGTAGTCATTCCTGTGGTGAAGGAGTTTTATGCCAATTTGCATGGAATCAACCATGGAAGCGTCTATGTGTGAGGCAGGTGGACAACTTTTAATTCTGGATGAATTAATGAATTGTACATGCTTGAGAATGTTCCTATCTGCCACTATTCCAATTTCGTGTTGATGAGAGATATGATGAATGAAATGTATCAATGTTTGACAGACGAAACTGAAGACTGGGAAGTTAGAGAAAACAAGTACGTCAGTTTTTCTCCTACACTTTTAAATCCCGTTTCAAAAAATTGGCACTTTTTCTTATCTGTACAGTTATTACTGATAATGAAGATCAGTAAAGTCACCAAAGAGAGTGCTATATTGTACAATTGCATTCAAATGAGATGGCCAATTGATATTGGATCAATTATTGTAAAATTGGTTTTTGGCCTGATCGTTCAAGGATCATCTCAAGGGCTTGGACATCTTTCAATATTTTTCTCAATATGCAATCTGTTTCAAGTATCATACGAGATTTGGGAAAAGGTACTTCTACCTTGGAAACCTTTAGACCCAACTATAATGTTCCCAGCCAATGATGAAGAGAATGTTATGGGCATGATTATGGATCAAGCATCGCAAAAATCTATTCCAATTCAACCTCTTGTAGCAGATAAGACACCGATGATCTTACAAAGAAACAAGAAACTAGAGAAAGAGGTACAAAATTTAATGAATTCAATTAATAATATCTCTGATTTCTTTGATCATATCGATTGGAGGATGAAAGAACACTTTGATCATACTGAACGTTTCAAAGCAAGTCTGATACACTTAATGAGAAGAAAGTGATGTATTGAAGAAGATTCAACAGAAGAATTTCCATTCCGACCATTCTATAATGTGTTCGTCCATGTTCAAGCGATGGGTGATATCAGAGGAGAAACCAGCACTGATTCAGAAGAGTAGTGGAATTGCTTTACTTTATATGTTTCTTTATGTTGAACTTGATTTAAACTATTTTGTTTGTTTGATTTCGATTGTTTGCTTTTTAATCTCAGTATAGTCGAGATTATGTTTGGAAGTTTTTTTTCAGCATTTAGAGTGTTATGGCTTGGATTGTGACGTTAAGTTGAGGAATTTAGGTTGAGAAAATACCTGACTTGTGTGTTATGTAATGTGTATTGTAACACTTGGATTTAATATATAATTGTGAAGTTCTGTGTTGTGTATGTTTATTTGTGTTAATACATCACTTAATCACTTAAAATTTCTGTTTAAAGTCATCGAACAGATGACGATGAGGCTTAAAATTGATTGAAATCGCAAAAATAAGAAAAATGATCAAAATTTAAGAATCTCGCCGACGGCACGTTCAAGGCCTTCGACAGCATGTTTTCCTTGAGACTACTGAAATTAAATTCAATAGATACCACCGACAGCGTGAACGACCCCATCGACGGCGAGATCCAAAAAATTACCTTTTTAACCGCGATTTGGACCAGTCAACTGCCACTATTCATCGTCTTCTTCCTTTATTTACCAAAAATTTCGACCTAGGGCTTAAGATATCTTGGATTTGGAGTGATTTTAACTCATTTTGACACTGGATTTCATCATCCCTCAGTAAGAGCTTCCCTCCTATGTAAATTTTTTTATTTTCATCATGAATTTCTTCCACATTGAAGAATTTCTAAAAAATTAAAAATATGGAGAAAATACTTGGATGAAATTCATGGAACTTAATTTAGAATCCTTAAAGTTACCTTTGGAAGCCATTGTATTATTATTTTGGAATTAGTTTAGATTTTTTTGTAAATTTGATAGATCAAAAAATGGCTCCCTATCAAAAGAGCCGACTTGAATTTGACGAGGCTCGATTTATAAATGCTAAAGCCCAATCAAGATACACTTCAATCTTCCAAGGAAAGAAGTGTACTCAAGATCGAGTTTTTTATAATTCTAAAGGAGAGTAGAATGAGTTATTTGAGAAAGGAAGTGGGAAAACTTATGTTACTCTACTAACACGGTTGTTGTAGAAGTTGTAAATGAGTTCTATGCCAATCTGACTTAACTTGAGGACGAGCCTGTAAAAGTAAGAGGATTTTCTGTTGATTTTAATGCTGCCCGTATTAATTCTTTTTATGAACTTCATGATTTTTACTCCAGCGATTATGAAACATTTGGAACTATGGAAGGTCTGTTAGACGATATTATTGACTTTCTCGCTGATGGGAAAGGGACTTGGAAAATCAAGCATCGTGAACGAATTAACTTTCCTCTATCCATATGAATGCCACAACTAAGGCATGACATTATTTCATTTGTTCTACTCTGCTACCTACCTATCATCATAGTAAAGTATCAAAAGGTAGAGCTGTTCTAAATTTTTGTATTTAGAATAATAGAATATAATTGTGGGGAGTGTTATTTATAAGAATATTTTGGCCACGACAAAGAGTGAATCAAGTGGAGGATTATGACATCTTGGCCTCATTTATGCACTTTGCTAATTATCTAGAGTGGAAGCTAGAGATGATGAAGAATGGGTATATCCTATGAAACCCATTAGCAAAGCCAATTTGATGACATACAAATCCCATGAAGAATGGAGATCTTGGAGTAGGAGTAAAGCACCTTTTACTAGTAGAAATATCCCCTCTACTAGTTATGACCCTCCTGCCTCTAGCTCTCCTACTCTTTATGATTTGATGAATGAGATGACCCTACAACGGAAAAGTTTTGAAAATTTTGATGGAAGACTTGAGAGAATAGATCAAAGGATTGAAGGATTAGAGAGAAGACATGATCATGATAGTGAATATCTTCAGCGACATTCTGATTTCGAGATTGCTTATTATGATGCTCAGGCTAGACACTATAGCGGTGAGCCTGATGTTACTTTTCCAGATGCCCACGATATACTCGCTATCAGCCCAATCCACCTGCTGACCAGAGAGATGAAGACATAGTATGGGATTTTGATGCCTGATTTTTAAATTTGAATGTGATGTGATGTATGTGTGTTTTGTTGTAGTATTTTCATTCTGTTATTTGTTTTCTTTATACTATTTTGTTTTCTAAAATGTGTATTTTGTTTGTAGTTTGTATTTCATTTCTGAATGGATTGCGATGCATAATTGTAATCGTAATTATGAACTCTAAGTTTAAATAGTAAACAGTTTATTATTGTGTTGTGAAATGCAAATGTTATTTTGTATTGACCTGTGTAGTATAGTCAATTGTTGTAGTTAAATGTATTATTGTATGTACTTATTTCAAAATTTCATTACACCAGTAAATTCTTTAAATTGTTATATGTGTATAAAAGTTCCTAATATTACAGGTCAGTTTATGTTAAAAAATTTTAGAAGAACCTGCAAAAAATTTCAAAAAGATGAAAATGCCTAAAGTGCAAAGGTATGATTTATATTTAGAATATTTTTTCACCTCATATTATTTCTATTATTCAAAACTTTAAGTTTGGGGGGGATAAAATAATTAACTTTTATATGTTCTTAATTAAAATATTTTCAAATTTTAGAATATGATTTTTGTGATAAAATTTAATTCAGTTAACTATATTTAGATTTTATTTAAATATTGTAGAAGATTCAAGAAATATTTTTGGTAATGAAAATTATTTTTTTTAGGATAAGATATTTAGTATAAGAGGATAAGAATATAGTTAACTATTTAAAGTAAAGAAAATTATATTCTGAAATATTAAGAATCTTAGGAATTTAGTTGAGAAAGAAAAGATTGAAGCTCAATGATGTAAAAATTATGAATTACATATAAGGAAAAGGAATGTTTTAAGTTTCAAATTTAGGAAAAGAAGAGTGAAGTTCAAAATTATTAACAAGTTATCTAGATATAGTAATCCTAACTTGAAAAAGAAAAAGAAAAAGAAAGGATTGAAAAACAATCTATGAAAAGAAACAAAAATTAAATAAAGGATTGAAGAGCAATCCAAAATAAAAGAAAAGATAAAGTAAGTGAGGAGAAGCTTGAGGAGATGTCTTATTCAAAATTGGCTTCACTTGGATTAACCTAAAGGGAAAACTAAATAAATTTCTAAACTTATATTTATGGACTAGATTCTTTACTAGTAGTGTTCTCATGAATTTCCTATCATCTGAATATTCTAAGTGAATTAATATTACAACATATAGTCATTCTAAAAATGAATAGAGGACAAGAACTCTTAGACTTGATGACTAGATAACCTTATACCTGCAGAGTTAATCTAATTACTTGAAAATCTTTCTAAGAAGTCTTACTATGATATTTATTTAAATCAAAATTATAGTATTTCTGAATTAAAACTTTACCACAATGAATCATAACTTTTATGTAGTACTAAAAATTACTTGAGGACAAGTAATAGTTATGTTTGGGGGATTTTGACCCACTGAAAATATGTTTAGATTTTCATGCCTATTTTATATTGATTTTGATGATATTGCACTTTAAAGAAGGGTATTTTTAATGATTTGTTGCATATATGATGATTTATGGACATTGGAGTGAAAAAAATGCAAAAATGAGTGAATTTAGAGAAAAAAGAACCAAAAATATGAAAATTTGATCTAGGGCGTCGACGGCATCGACGACAGAATTTTCCCGAGAGTTCAGAAAATATATTACAAGGAAGCCCGCTGACAGTGAGATTGAGGTCGTAGACAGCGGACCTTATGAAAGAGAGTACAAAGTCAAGTCTTCTAGAAGGCCACCGAGGGCAACAAAGTCGGTTCTCTCACAAGGTACATCGAATGTGGTTGATTTTTGAAGGGATACTTTGGAAACTCTTGGAAACTATTCAACTAATTTAAAAGAAATAATTTTGGACCGAAAATGGTGTCCACTAGAGTGTCAAGAGTCCACTAGAGTGTCAAGAGTGTGTGTCAAGTGAGTACAAAGGGTTTCTAGAGTGTTAGTTAGTGTCTTGTTTTCCTTAAAGTTTTAGATAGTGAGTTCAATTAGTTATATTTATGAGAGATTCTTTGAGAGATTGTAAGAGTGGAAGGGAAGTGAGAGATTTCTTCCTCATTGTCGTTTCGAAGGATAATTCTGTGTGCTGTAAAGAAAGGAAGAGATTAAGAGGAACATCAAGGACTTTGCTTGGGGAGGAATTTGAGATAATTTGTATTTACTTATTTTAGTTACCTTGGTTTTATATATGAAATCCAAGTATTGTCGTATCTTCTCCATGAAATCTAAGAAGTTATTATGTCTTTCTCCTTGTTTTGTGATTTTTGTGAAATGGTGATTTGAGTTAGTGTGCCAAAAAATTTTTAAAGAAGTTGTGATAATATTTTCACTTAAATCTTAATTTACTTTTAATCTGGCCAATTGATTAATTAAATTATGTTGATTTTAACAACTAAAGTGAAGATTACATCTGAGATTCAGGGAGGTCAAAGTCCTTGAAAGTAGAGTGCAAATAAAAAGAGAAATAATATTTATCGAGCGTAGAATTAGAGATTTTAGAGTGACAGACTAAAATCCTCAATTTGGTCCTATCGTTTGGGTGCTGAAGTGTAGATGTTAGCCCTCGGTCAAGGGGAACGTGGGAACTTCAAAGTGAGAGCTGGTATCCTCCTTGCCTAGCCGCAGATTCAGTAACCAAACATAGAATTAGTCAATGTTCTTTATGCCTGGACTAAAGGGTAAAGAATAGATATGCTCCTATTTGGCACAATACAGTTTTAAACTAATTTTAATTATCCATTCACTTAAATTCTTAACAAGGAGAAGGATTCTTGCTTATATATTTGAACTTCACTTTATTAGTAGAATTAGTTAATTGTTAGTATAACTAGTTTATTAAAGTTCCATCTTATTTACGATTGCATATTTGTGACAGATAGGCAATTTGATTTACAAAGTTGTGATTCTAAATTGGTTTTTATAATCCTAGTTCGTAGCCTTTAAAGCATCCCTTTGGGATTGATATCCTGGACTCCTTTCGAGCCATGTATTACTTGAGCGATACGTATACTTGAGTTGAAAGATTAGCTCTGTGATTATTGAATATCTTTATACACATCTATGTCAAATACAAGAAATATTAAATTTAAGCAAAGTACGCGGAGGCGGTTCATAGATCCAGGTGCTAACGAATTTAACCATATCTTAGCTTTATCCCTTAGTGAGAAAGGAAAAAGTCTCAGTCTAATAACATCATCTGAAACACCATCATATTTTAAATTAGCAGACAACTCTAGAAAATTAGCAAGATGTAAATTAGGATCTTTAGTTGTTGCTCCCCCAAACTGATTATTAGACACCATTTGGATAATAGCAGATTTAAGTTCAAAGGAATTAGCATCTTTAGGAGGGTGTTGGATACTACGTTGAAGTTCAGCCTGTTTACGGTTAGCATAATCTCTTAATGGTCTAAATTCTTGATGGATGCCAACATTTTGATTTTGATGATTTTCCATTTCTTGAATATCTTTATATTTTTCAGAATTTTTAAATTTTTTTTATTTTTTTGATAGTTCTTTCTAATTCAGAATCGTAAGGCACAAGTCCCTCAGAACTTGAACTACGCATACAACAATAAAATGAAATAAAACACAACACACTAACAAAAACAAAGAAAAGTTAAAATTTAAATTTTTCTTAATTTTCTTTAAAAATGCAGTTTAAATTAATTTCCCAGGCAACGAAGCCAAAACTTGATCCCCAATAAATATATGTGCGCCAAAAACTTGACTCCACACCAAATATATGTGCTGATGATTTAGATAAAGAATTATGATTTTATAATATGAGATACTACACAAGTATACTTATCGTTTATCAAGTAATATAGGACTTTCTGATTAAGCCCCGAGATATCGAACCCACAGGGAAATGTAAAAACTTTTTAATGAAATAAAAAAATTATAGTTTTACTTTTTAAATTACTTTTGAAAGTATGTTTTGATTTGTAAAGTTTGAAAATTGTTTTGGGTATTTTTCATATAAAGCTAAGCAGGAAAAGAAAATTATCAGAACTTTAAAATACAATATAAATCACTATGAAACACAATATGTTTTTGTTTCTCTTATAAAACAGTAATAATTATGAAAGTATTGTTGTGGAAGTATTAAAATGTGTTGTGATAAATAGGAGAAAATTTATTCTTTACCCTTACTTGGTTCTATAAAGAACATTGGTTAATTTGAAATCTTAAAATTTTGAACATAGTTAGGCAGGGAAGATACTAGCTCTCACTCTAGAGTTCCCTCGATTCCCTCCACCTAGGGGCTAACTTCTCATAACAAAATTTAAAATATCAAACCAAATTAGGGGGCTTTAGGTTGTCACTCTAAAGACCTCTAATTTTACTCCACATTAAAGACATATCTCCTAATATATATGCATTCAATTATATCGATTATAATTCTCATCCATATAATTGTATGTGATTTATATCATTTGTTGTTTAAGACAATACCGCATTGGATCTTACATAATCTCACAATAAATTTAACATCATAATTGACCAAAATTATAAATTAAATTAAGTTCATGGAATTAAATCTTCACAACTTATTCCAATTTTAAACACCTATACATTCTACAATAATCCTACATAATTTAATTTCTTCTTCATTTAAGAAAGAAAAAGATAAAGAAAACTACTCAGAACTCATTAAGAAAATACAAGCAAACATTGATTTGAAAATAGAAATCATAAAGAAAACAATACAAGAAAAACTAAATATGAAAACAAATGTAAACACTTATCTGAAAATCCTCTCCACAAGATTCCGGAAGTTCCTTTCAAACTTGACTTTCTACAGGACAACACTACAGAGGTTGGCACCCAACTCTGTTGACTCCAACTCTGACTTTAGAATTCAATAAAAAGTAGATAAATGGATGAAAGAAAAATTGGTGGAATGAAAGTTTTACACCAACACTTTCTCCTCTAAAACTAAACTAACTAAATTATAAACAATAAAAGACTAAAAGTAAAACTAGGAAACTAAAAGAAAACTCTAAAAATTAGAAATAGCACTTGAAAACTAAACTCACTCCTATACACACTAAAAGACTCTCATGACATAATTTTAATAATAACCTCAAAAGGTACCTTGGTATCTCGTCAAATTATGTCCCGATTCAATGTATCAACCAAAAGATGCATCCCTTCATTCAAACTTCCTGCCCTTGGGAAGTTAAGGAAGTCACCATCAAAAGTTTCTTCAAATACCCCTTGAAATTGGCACCAAAAATGAAGAAAATTTAATTTTTAACTGTGATGGTTAAGCGCCGATTTGGCGGTGTTTAGTCGCCAGTGGTCAATTTTTCATTTTTTTCATTTTTTTTTTGCTCCTAATTTGATCCAATTTTGCTTCTTTCATCACAACCACTCATTTTCATTATACCTGTAAGAAAAACACAAAATACCTTCCATTAAAGTGCAATATCATCAAAAATAGGTATAAAAATATGCATAAAACACTATATATTTTAGGAGTATCAACCATCTCACTGCCGAGCCTCCTGTCCGCCGCCGGCCACCTCCATTGACGACCCAAAAGAAAGCTCTAATGACTCCCAATCTTTGATAAGGTCGATCTTTACCTTGCTCAATATCTTTTTATTGATTCAAGAAGATCCATCCTCTTTTCTTTTATATTTGATGGAACATTTAACATTAGAGAGGATTTTCTTCTATTTGCTAGCCTAATCACTTAAATCCCCCTTTCTCTCTTATATTCATTTTGATTTACATGGATTATGGAATGATTCCTTCGATGATTAAAGGATTTGCAAGAAAGCTTCAATCAAGAATCTAAGATTCACATACCTCACATGAATCTCATATGCTCTTCCTTGATTTTATTTTGCTCATTTAGTTGAGGCTTGAATTTATTTGTGGAAGGATCTTCCAACCTTTTTTTTAATTTAACTTTTCTTCTTTTTATTTTATTTTGTTTTATTTTAAAATCATATTATACGATTAAGTTTGCAAGGGGATTAACGTTATTGTTTTAGGGTTACCAAGCATTACATTCATGCTAAACCACTTGGTTCCAACTATTTGTGATGGGAATTTGGTTGAAATTTTCATGCAACCCTTTGAAATTGTCAAGAATGTTTAAGAAATGATAATCTTGATGATTACTTATGTTAAAGATTAATTTAATGTGATGTTTTTCTCTCCTAAATTTTGCTAAATGCATATTGACCCCTTGGTTCCAACTATTTGTGGTGGGAATTTGGTTGAAAAGTTCATGTAACTATTTGAAATCGACACGAATGTTTAAGGGATGATAATCTTGATGATTACTTATGTTAAAGATTAATTTATTGTGGGGGTTGTTCTCTCCTAAGTTTTGCTAAATGAATGTTGAAGTTAGCAACTAGCCAAAACTTTAATCTCATTCCTTTTCTTTCTTGTGCCAAAGTTGAAAGTTCTTGGTAAATTTTTTATTTGTAAATTACATATTGGGATTATGTAAAATACCATGGCCATTTGAAATGGGTTTAAAATCAAGGAATATGTTGTAAGTTTCTTTTGTTTAGTATGACAAATTCCATTGAAATTTTGTTCATATCACAATGTAGAAATTGCTCAATTATATTGTTTCCTAATATATTATTCATAGGATTCATTTTGTTATGTGAAAATAAATCTTTTAAAAGAGAGGTTGTTTGATGGGAGAAATTGAAGAAAGTTATGTGGGCAGGCTTTATTTATGATATGCATTCCACAAGATCTTTCATATACTTACACATTAAATTTCTAAGCTTCAACACATGTTTGATTCTTATGTCCTTACATGGTTAGCACCGAAAAGTTTTATAACTTTGGGTAAAATAATTTGAATCATGTACAAATTAAATAATATATATGGAATAATAATATTAAAAACTAATTAAAAAAATAATATGAATTCACCTTATAAGAAGGCCTCAGCCCTAGGCCAGGCAAGACCCCCCACGCAAAAAGGAGAAGGACCGAAGCCCTAGGCCCCTTGCTCATGCACACAACTCTTCCTCCTCCTCTCTTGGCCTCGTCTCCTTCTTCCTCACCGGCGAAATCTCTTCGCCGACCGACCATCTCGCCACCTAGCTCTTGTCTGTCACTGGCCACCTCCATTGTCGACCTAAAAATGACTCCCCAATCTTCTACATGGTCGATTTTTACCTTGCTCAATTTCTTTTGGTTGCTTCAAAAAAATCCATCCTCTTTTCTTTTATATTTGATGGAACATTTAACATTAGGGAGGAATTTCTTCTATTTTTTAACCTAATCACATCAAGTCCCCTTTCTCTCTTATATTCATTTTGATTTACATGGATTAGGGAATGATTCCTTCGATGATTAAAAAATTTGCAAGAAAGCTTCAATCAAGAATCTAAAATTCACATACCTGAAATGAATTTCATATGATCTTCATTGATTTTATTTTGCTCATTTAGTCGAGGCTTGCATTTCTTTGTGGAAGGATCTTCCATCCTTTATTTTAATTTAAGTTTTCTTCTTTTCGTTTTATTTTGTTTTATTTTAAAATCATATTATCTCATTAAGTTTTCTAGGGGATTAACATTATTGTTTTTGGGTTACTAAGCATTGTATTCATGCTAAACCTCTTGTTTCCAACTATTTGCGATGGGAATTTGGTTGAAATGTTCATGTAACCCATTGAAATTGTCAAGGATGTTTAATGAATGATAATCTTGATCACTACTTATCTTAATGATTAATATAATGTGATATTGTTCTCTCCTAAATTTTGCTAAATGCATATTGACCCCTTGGTTCAAACTATTTGTGATGGAAATTTGGTTGAAATGTTCATGTAACTATTTGAAATCATCAAGAATGTTTAAGGGATGATAATCTTGAAGATTACTCATGTTAAAGATTAGTTTAATGTTGTGGTTGCTCTCTCCTAAATTTTGCTAAATGCATGTTGAAGTTAGAAACTAGCCAAAACTTTAATCTCATTCCTTTTATTTATTGTGCCAATGTTGAAAGTTCTTGGTGAAATTTTTTTTATAAATTATATATTGGGATTGTGTGAAAGACCATGGCCATTTGAAATGGGTTTAAAAGCAAGGAATATGTTATAAAATTCTTTTGTTTAGTATGAAAAATTTCTTTGAAATTCGGTTTATATCTCAATGTAGGAATTGCTCAATTATATTGTTTCCTAATGTATTCTTCAAGGGATTCTTTTTGTTATGTGAAATTAAATCTTTTAAATGTAAGGTTGTTTGATAGGAGTAATTGAACAAAGTTATGTACGAAAGCTTCACTTATTATATGTTGTTGACCTTATTTTTATGAAAGGTTTCAACCAACCCCTTTGACCCAATAGGTCAACCCATGACCTAAAATGTCAACTTTGGTCAAAATAGTCAATCCCGACCCAATGACCAACCCTATTGACTCAACAAATCAATCCATGACCTAAAAAAGCCAACTTTGGTCAAAATGGTCAATCCTGACCCAATGACCAACTCTATTGACCCAATAGGTCAACCCATGACCTAAAAGTCAACTTTTGTCAAAATGGTCAATCCTGACCAAATGACCAACCCTGTTGAACAATAGGTCAACCCATGACCTAAAAAGTCAACTTTGATCAAAATGGTCAATCTTGACCCAATGACCAACCCTGTTGACCGAACAGGTCAACCCATGTCCTAAAAAGTCAACTTTGGTCAAAATGGTCAATCCTGGCCCAATGACCAACCCTATTGACCTAATAGGTCAACCCATGACCTAAAAAGTCAACTTTGATCAAAATGGTCAATTCTTGACCAAATAACCAAATATTGACCCAATAACCTGTTTAAGACCCCAAAATGACAAAATTAATCAAATAATTAATTTCAAAAATAATTTTGGTTAATTAAATTTAATTGACTAATAATTTAATTTTCAATATTTTAATTAATTAAATTACATAATTAAATAAAATGAAAATTAAACTAAAAGTCATAAAATGATAAAATGCACCAAAATAAAATAAAAATGAAAAAATTAAAAAAATAATTAATTTCAAAATTATTTTGATTAATTAAACTGTCTAATGATTTAATTTTCAATATTTTAATTAATGACATAATTAATTAAAATTAAAATTAAATTAAAAGTCATAAAATGATAAAATACACAAATTAATTAAAAATAGTGGAATTAATCAAATAATTAAATCCAAAATTATTTTTGATTAATTAATTGACCAATAATTTAATTTTCATATTTTTACTAATGACATAATTAACTAAAATGAAGATTAAATTGAAAAAGTCATGAAATGAGAAAAAAATTCAATTTTAAATAAAAAATAACATGAAAATTAATCAAATAATTAATTTGGAATTATTTCCAATTAATAATTGATTAATAAAATAATTTTCAACATTTAATTAATGACATAATTAATTAAAATGGAAATTATATTAAGAAGGGTAATAAATGGAATTTTAAACCTACGACATTATGGTTTTCTAAAAGTTCCAAATCTCCTTTATGACATCACACATGACCACATATGGGTTAGACACCACCCATATAACCCATTAAAATGAAGTAACCCATGGATGACCCATCAAGAACCATGCTTAACCATGGTAAACACATGTGATGATTCCTTAATCATTATGGAAAAATGATGTGTCACCTCTTCATGCAACCCAAAGAGAACCTTTGGTGACTCGTCTAACACCTCCCATCTTCACCAATAGGAGAGGGGAAGAGCTTAGATCACCATTACTTCATATGGAAATCTCATAAATAAAAATGAGAATATTAAAGACTTATATAAAGGGATATGTGTCATCTCCCCATGAATCCTTAAATGAGGTGTTGGATGATGAAGATCTTAGCCCTTTGAGTCACCATTAACCTCCCCCTTAGCCAATGGAATGGAGACAAAGAGATCAAAGGCTATCCTGACAATTTGGAATCCATAATTGCCATGATACCTGAGATTGCTTAAGTGGCATAATTCCATTGGGATATGGAGAGGTGATAGTTGGAATACATGGGGGAGGCTCTTACTAGACCCTACTCCTCTGCTCTAACCACCCATGGTTAATCCTAAGCTAACTAGGGTTGAATCATAGCCATCCATGGCCATAAAAGGAGCCCTTACCCGAAATTACATGGAGGAGAAAAAAAATTCATAGAAATCTATAGGCTGCCCCAATTTCCTTTACTCCCAACACAAAAAACTTTGCTAAGGATCATAGCAACCTATTCTAGCCAAGATCAAGCCATAAGATCAGACCAATTAACCCAATTTGGCTAAAACCCAAACTCAGCCCATACCTAGCCACTTTGCCAAAATTTCTCACCAAGGCTAGCTACAAATCCAAATTAAAGTGACAAAGATCATCTTTGGGAGTACTAGAGGTTGACCATCAAGTTTAATCAAGCATAATATTCTTGTGGCCAAGGTATGATTTTTTTTGTCCAAAATAATTCATATAATCGAAAAATCATGAACTAAACTAGCTCAAAAAATTATCATCACCATATAGATATAATCTATATGTCTAGATGATTCCATAGGTTCAAAAATTCCTCAATTTCATTGAGAAATGAGTGAGATACTGAGCTTTGAAGTTTGTCAGTTCAAATTATTCTCAAATTTTTGGGATTTAATCTCCGCCGTCCGTTCTCGTGTTTTTGATCGGACGGTGCTGATCGAGCATTTCCGTGTTCACTGTCCGGATCTGCTCACTGGATCCTCCTGCCTTCGATCCGTATGATGATACGTGGCGTGCCCTCAAATTTCTAGGCTAAGGTTATATCATATTAACCTTAAAATAATCGAAAAATCATATCTTTTTGTACAGAGCTCCTTTAAATAAAATAAAAATACTTCTGGAAAGTTCTTGAAGAGACAATAATTATGAAATTAAAATAGTAATTTTATTCTCAGTATTCAAATTTTAAATAATTAAATACTCTCTGGGGTAGTTTAATTATTAAAAATTATTTACAAACCAGAAAAATATGGAAACTTTAGGGAAGAACCTTTAAGTCTTAGACACTTCTCCTGATTTTTCTAAGGCTAGGATAGCTCTCTTAGATATGATTTTCTAATTTCCATGATATTTTATAATTATTTCCAAAAATAATTATAAAGTTTGAAAAATTGGAAAATTAAAATTCAAAATGGTTAAGAACTTTAGGTTGACATATAACAATCCTAAAACAACAATTCTCAAGCCATCAAATCAATTTAAAAAGACATTTTAAAATAAGGTTAAGATTTATTAAGTATAAATTAATATTTCAAAACCTTTTATTCATTTACTTAATCCATTTCATAATGGACTATGCTAATGATGAATCTAAATCCAAATGAACTCAAATCAAACATTAATTAGGTTTAAAAACAACTTAACCTTAATTAAACTCATTAAATCTTAATTAAATTAGCTTTAATACAAAAATTAAAGCTTTAAATAAGTTTAAGGACATATTAAATTTATTTAAATCGTCAAAGCTTAACTAAATTAGGTTTAAGACAAAATCAAACTCTAATTAAGTTTAAGGACATATTAAACTTAATTAATTAATTAAACCATAAATAAATTAGGTTTAATACAAAAATCAAAACTTTAATTAAGTTTAAGGACATATTAAACTTAATTAATTCATTAAACCTTAACTAAATTAGGTTTAATACAAAAAGCTAAACTTTAATTAAGTTCATGGACATTTTAAACTTAATTAATTCATTAAACCTTAACAAAATTAGGTTTAATACAACAAGTAAAACTTTAATAAAGTTTAAGGACATATTAAACTTAATTAATTCATTAAACCTTAACTAAATTAGCTTTATTACAATAATCAAAACTTAAATTAACTTTAAGGACATTAAACTTAATTAAATTCATTAAACCTTAACTAAAATTGGTTTAATACAAAATCAAACTTAAATTGAGTTTAAGGACATATTAAACTTAATTAAAAACCTTAAACCTTAATTACATTAGGTTTAAGACAAATTAAACCCTAATTAGGTCTAACCCATTAGATCTAATTAAACCATTAAGTAATAACTAAATTAGACTTAATCAAACCTAAACCCTAATTAGGTCTAACCCATTAGACCTAATTAAACCATTAAGTCTTAACTAAATAAGACTTAGGGTCTGTTTGGTTCGGCTGCAGCTTCTCAGCTTTGCAGCTGCAGCTGCGCTGCCCCAGGAAGCAAGTGCGAGGAAGCTGGTTGTCTATTTGGTTGTAGCTGTGGAAAAACAGCTGCAGGCGTAAAATGACTGGCATCGCCTCGTTTATGAAAATTGTTTGAAAATTTTTTTCTTTGCTCAACATTTTGCTCGGATCCGAAAGAAGCTCGAAGTATAACACAAACGAAATAAAAATGGAATTGTGTACATGCGATGATTATTGTTCATGAGTTTTCGGGAAAGATCCTGACAGTGAGTATGCGAGAAAATGTGATTCTTACGACTCAATTTTCAAGTGAAGCGAGAATATGTTTTAGGGAATACAATCATAACTGGAAGCATAATATCATTCTAACTTTTTCAACAAAAAATTTCAGCATGAGTTAAACCTGTTAGAACTGATCCAAAGGAGGCAGTTCATATGATTAATAAGAGATTTCAAGATAGAAATAGCTGACGACAAGCTTGGGAAGTGATTTCTATGCGGGCGGAACTGATTCTCTGAGTGTCAACCATCTTCATTCTCTCAACCTAACTCTTCTCGAGAACGCACCCAGATGCTCTCATAAATTCCTTCTCCGCCAGCTCCAGCTCCAGCTCCAGCTCGTACGCGGATGTCGTCGTTGACAGAAGAGATTTGGCGAGAGGGATGTGTTTCGTGAGGGTAACTCAAACTTGAACCTAACTTGAACCTAGCTTAACTCAAACTCAAATCGAACTTCAGTTCAATCCACATTGAACTTAAGTCAACCTTAAGTCTAGGTTCAACCAAATTTGAATCTAACTTAACTCAAATACAAATCAAACTTGAGTTCAACCCATATTGAACCTAAGATAACCTTAAGTCTAGAGTTCAACCCATATTGAACTTAAGTTAGCCTTAAGCCTCGGTTTAACCTAACTTGAACTTAACTTTAATCCAACCCAAACTCTAATTAAGTTTATCACATTAGACTTAATTAAACCATTAAACCTTAATTAACTAAGGTTTAATCAAACCTAAACCATAATTAAGTCTACCACATTAGACTTAATTAAACCATTAAACTTTAACCAAATAAGGTTTAATCAAACTTAAACTCTAATTAAGTCTACCACAATAGACTTATTTTAACCAATAAACCTTATCAACTAAGGTTTAATCAAAACTAAACCATAATTAAGTCTAGCACATTAGACTTAATTAAACCATTAATCCTTAACCAACTAAGTTTTAATCAAACTTAAATTCTAATTAACTCTACCACATTAGACTTAATTAAACCGTTAAACCTTAACTAACTAAAGCTTAATCAAACTTAAACCATAATTAAGTCTACCACATTAGACTTATATAAACCATTAAACATTAATTAACTAAGGTTTAATCAAACCTAAACCATAATTAAGTCTACCACATTAGACTTAATTAATCTATTAAACCTTAACCAACTAAGGTTTAATCAAACTTAAAACTTTAATTAAGTCACCACATTAGACATAAATAAACCATTAAACCTTGACAAACTAAGGTTTAATCAAACTTAACTTCTAATGAAGTCTACCAAATTAGACTTAATTAAACTATATAACTTTAACCAATTAAGGTTCAATCAAATTCAAACCCAAACCTAACTTAAGTCTAACCCATATTAGACTTAAGTGAAACCATACTTAGGTTTAACTTGATATGAACCTAAGTCAAACCTAAACCCCACTTAAGTCTAACCCATATTAGACTTAAATCAAACCATACTTAGGTTCAACCCGACATGAACCTAAGTCTAACCTAAACCTAACTTAAGTCTAACCCATATTAGACTTGAGTCAAACCATATTTAGGCTCAACCTGACATGAACCTAAGCCTAACCCCAACATAACTTAAGTCTAACCCATATTAGACTTAAGTCAAACCATATTTAGGTTCAACCTGACATAAACCTAAATCTAACCCAAACCTAACTTATGTCTAACCCATGTAGACTTAAATCAAACCATACTTAGGTTCAACCTAATATTAACCTAGGTCTAACCTAAACATAACTTAAGTCTAACCCACATTAGACTTAAGTCAAATCATACATAGGTTCAACCTAACATGAACCTAAGTCTAACCTAAACCAAGACATAAACCTTAGGTTCAACCCAAATTGAACCTAAATTGACATAAATCTTAGGTTCAACCCAAATTGAACCTAAAACGACACAATTAAACTCAAATCGACATAACCCACATAAATCCAACATTTCAAACATAAATCGACATAACCCACATAAATCTGACATTTCAAACATAAATCAACATAAACGACATAAATTTGACATTTCAAACATAAATCTGACATTTTAAACAAAAATCGACATAACAGACATAAATCTGACATTCTAAATGAAACTCAACAAATTCAACATTTCAAACGAAACTATTCGACATTAACCAACATTCCAAACATAACCAAACATAAACCGACATTAATCGACATTTAAAACTAAATTCAATAATCACCGATAAGAAATGACATTAATTACAGTTCAAACCAAACTTAATATAATTCGACATTCAACTTAAATCGACATGATTTGACATGAACTGACATAATTCTTAAGTTTGTCCTAAATTGAACTTAACATGACAACACTTACACTTTTTCGAGGATAAATGTTAACCTTAATTAAAAGTTTTCTTAGGTAGTGTTAATTGCTCGGGATGTAATTAACTATAGGAGCTTGCTCCTATAGGAGAATAAAGAACTCAGGATAGGTATTTCACCTACAAGACCTCTCTGGTTACTCAAGATCTTCATATGATTTGCTTTAATGAAAAACTTAAGTAATTACATAATCTGAAGACTTGTTCTATGAGATTATCATTTTCTCTCAATCTCTAACATGATTAATCCTTCTTCAAATTCTCTAGAGAATTCTGACAATAAGTCTAGGTAGGATAAGAGTTAGGGTGATAGATCGAGAAACAGAGTGGCGACTCCTTGACATTGACATGATACAAGAATTGATAACGATGTAAGTTGACAAAAAAGATTTTCATCGCCATCAAAGAGATAATTGGTTAATCAATATGTCCTCATGACTATGATAATTTATCTTTTGAAAGGCTAAATAATACTTTCTTTTGTTCTATACTTAACCTCGAGTAAAATAGAACTATTATCTCTTCGAATCAAAAATTTGTTCATGATGAACAAATCCTAGAATCTTACATTTCCATAATCGACAGACCAAAATGACATAACTGACATACAAAAACGACATATGTTCCCTCCCTTCCCACCCAGTTTACATAACAATTCTAAAATGACAATGACAATGAACTGATAATGGATTCCATGAAGTTGAACTTTTTCTCTGCCTTCAAAGTTCTGACTTGTCAATCGACCAAATAGTCTACTATCAAAATCATTAATCAAATTTTGGAAGACGATCACTTTTGGATGAATTCCATCAAGGATTTCCCTTCTTTTAGGAAAGTTTTGCAGAAAGAAAAAAATCGACTGAAGTGGAAACCAGATCTATGTTAAATCTAGTTCTAGGACTAGTCAACTAACATGTCCTCTGCGGAGTAATGAAAATTGATCTATGAGGAAGGATGTAATTTGAAATCTTTTGATTTAATATCTTTGGAAATATCCTTCTCATCCACCTATTGACAAAAAGATAATTCTGAAAGGAAGAATCCAAGAAAAAAATTTTGACATTTTGACAAGAAAATTATGATTTCAATGGGAAAATGAAATTAATGCCCTAATACTGGGCCCTTTATCTTAAATCTTCAGACTAGGTCCTAAATAAAAAATAAAATATTGTGATCAAAATACAATTAATTGAATAAAGATGTCATGAGCCTCTTAATCTTCTGCCATGTGATTGGGTCTTGACTTCTGAATGAATTATAATATCCCAGAATTCGTCTTGTGAAATATTTAAGAATTATTAAATAGGGGAGTTTGGCCATTCAAAATCATTAAAATATGCTTCACCAAATATAATAATTCTCTGAGAAAAAGCTTGAGGTGAGTACCAAATCAAAAATTGGTGTTTAAGTTCAGGCATTCAAAATCATTAAAGTGTGCCCTACCAGATTTAATAACTCTTAGTAAAAAAAAGGATGTTTCTGAGAAGAAGCTTGAGGTGGGCACAAAATCAAAAATTGGTGTCACAATTCAAACATTCAAAATCCTTAACATGTTCTACCAAATATAGTAATTCACTAAGAAGAAGCTTGTGGTGAGCATAAAATGAAAAATTGGTGTCCAAATTCTTCCTTAATTGATAAATCCTGAAAAACTGTCTTAAGAAAATTCTTCTGATATTATATTCAGGAAAGAATTAAGTGATCTCATCTTTTGGTTGAGTATTAATTGGTTCAGAAATATCTTTAGAAGATAAAAGATATTTTAATCACATAATCAAAATTTTGAAAAATTCCTAAGACCCGTAAAAGAAAGAAGTAAGGTAAATGGCTTTATTATTAGAGATTATACTCTGAAGTCATAATTTTCCAAAGATCCAACCCCAATCCCAATTTGGAAATGTAAAAGTGATTTTTGAAAGACAATCTGAATGATCTTTATAGAATTGGTGATTAATGGAAATTTTATGAACCTACATAATTGACATCATTTGCTCTAATGAACGGGCCCAAAGTTGTGCTTCCCCTTGAAGTGCAATGATCTTACGTATAAATGACACTAGCAGATGAAATTACAAAAGAAAATGTGAAATTACAACTCAGAGAACTTGGAAGCTTGGAAGACTGAGAAGCATTGTACGGGCCCATGATAAATTGGTTCACCTTAGGACACTAAGATCAGGGATTTGGATTTAGTACTTCAAACACCTATCTTCATGGGAGGGCCCATATTCCTGTTAAGAAGACACATTTAGGGAAATCCTGTCAGTTAAGAAACTACCAAGAAAACATAATACACCTAATCAATGGGTAGTATTTAAAAAAGATGCGACATAGACAAAATGAATGATTTATTTTGTAAACTGGGAAATAAACAACCAAAATAAAAAAAAATGACATTGACATTTCTAAGAGATAGTGTAAGACCTCCTTAAACGGAAGATGGCATCTATTCTCTTTCTCGCTATTGGATATAAGAACATCATGACATTGGCTTTCCTTTAGTAATCTCTTATTGGATAGGATATAAGTCTCATACGCATTCCTATTCCAAAATCGACATTTTGACATTGACATTTCTAAGAGATAGTCTAAGACATTCTTAAATGAAAAATGACATGTACTCTCTTTCTCGCTATTGGATATAAGACCATCAGACATTGACTTTCCTTTAGTAATCTTTCTTTGAATAGGAAAAAAGTCTCATACACATTCTTATTCCAAAATTGATATTTTGACATTGACATTTCTAAGAGATAGTATAAGACCTCCTTAAATGGTAAATGACATCTACTTTCTTTCTCGCTATTGGATGTAAGACCATCATGACAATGACTTTCCTTTGGCAATCTTTCTTTGGATAGGATACAAGTCTCATACGCATTCCTATTCCAAAATCGACAATTTGACATTGACATATCTATGAAGTAGTATAAGACCTCCTTAAATGGAAGACGACATCTACTCTCTTTCTCGCTATTGGATATAAGATCATCATGACATTGGCTTTTCTTTAGCAATCTCTTATTGGATAGGATATAAATCTCATACGCATTGCTATTCCAAAATTGACATTTTGACATTGACATTTCTAAGAGATAGTGTAAGACATCCTTAAATGGAAAAAGGCATCTACTCTCTTTCTCGCTATTGGATATAAGACCATCAGACATTATCTTTCCTTTAGCAATCTTTCTTTGAATAAGATATAAGTCTCATACGCATTCCTATTCCAAAATCGACATTTTGACATTGAAATTTCTAAGAGATAGTATAAGACCTCCTTAAATGGATAATGGCATTTTCACTCTTTCTTGCTATTGGATGTAAGACCATCATGACATTGGCATTCCTTTAGCAATCTTTCTTTGGATAGGATATAAGTCTCATACGCATTCTTATTCCAAAATCTACATTTTGACATTGACATTTCTATGAAGTACTATAAGACCTCCTTAAATGGAAGACGACATCTACTCTCTTTCTCGCTATTAGATGTAAGACCATCATGACATTTTCTTTCCTTTAGCAATCTTTCTTTGGATAGGATATAAGTCTCAAACGCATTCCTATTCAAAAATTGACATTTTGACATTGACATTTCTCAGAAGTAGTATAAGACCGCCTTAAATGAAAGACGACATCTACTCTCTTTCTCGCTATTGGATGTAAGACCATCATGATATTGGCTTTCCTTTAGCAATCTTTCTTTGGATAGGATATAAGTCTCATATGCATTCCTATTCCAAAATCGACACTTTGACATTGACATTTCTAAGAGATAGTGTAAGATGTCCTAAAATGGAAGACGACATCTACTCTCTTTCTCGCTATTGGATGTAAGACCATCATGACATTGGCTTTCCTTTAGCAATCTTTCTTTGGATAGGATATAAGTCTCATACGCATTCCTATTCCAAAATCGACATTTTGACTTTGACATTTCTAAGAGATAGTGTAAGACCACCTTAAATGGAGGATGGCATCTTCTCTCTTTCTTGCTATTGGATATAAGACCATCATGAAATTGGCTTTCCTTTAGTAATCTTTCTTTGGATAGATATAAGTCTCATATGCATTCCTATTCCAAAATCGACATTTTGACATTGACATTTCTAAGAGATAGTGTAAGACCTCCTTAAATGGAAGATGTCATCTACTCTCTTTCTCGCTATTGGATATAAGACCATCATGACATTGGCTTTCCATTAGCAATCTTTCGTTGGATAGGATATAAGTCTCATACGAATTCCTTTTACAAAATCGACATTTTGACATTGACAGTTCTAAGAGATAATGTAAGACCTCCTTAAATGGAAGATGACATTTACTCTCTCGCTATTTTATAAAAGACCATCAGACATTGGCTTTCTTTTAGCAATCTTTCTTTGGATAGGATATAAGTCTCATACGCATTTCTATTCCAAAGTCGACGTTTTGACATTGACACTTTTTTTTAAGAAAATTGAATATGAAAATTGCTCTCTTTCCTCAATTGTATACAGTACATCGACAGTTCCAAAAATGCCAAAATAAGGACTTTGAATTAAAAATGACATAGTAAACAACTTGTGATGAATAACTTCTTTCGACCTATAAAGGTCAAATCCCCAGTGGATACACTCTTCATTTTGGGTTTGCCACTCTCTTTTAATTTATGGATATAAGTCCCTTCCTAACACGGAAATATGCTCTCCATTAGCTATAATTTTGAGACAGGATGTAAGTGACATATCATTCCTTCTCAAAATCGACATTTGACATTTTGAGAAATGGAATATGACATCCATTTTCTCTTTCCAGTTATTGGATATAAGTCCTTTCCTGACACGGAATATGGCATTCCTCTAACTTGACACCGACATTTGACGTTTCTGAGAAATGGAATATGACAACCATTTTCTCTCTCCAGTTATCGGATGTAAGTCCTTTACTGACACGGAAGTTATGGCATTCCTATAACTCGTTATCGATATTTAACATTTTGAGAAACGGAATATGACATCCATTTTCTCTTTCCAGTTATTGGATATAAGTCCTTTCCTGACACAGAATATGGCATTCCTCTAACTTGACACCGACATTTGACGTTTCCGATAAATGAAATATGACATCCATTTTGTCTCTTCATATATCAGATGTAAGTACTTTCCTGACACAGAAGTTATGACATTCCTATAATTTGACATTAACATTTGAAATTTCTGAGAAATGGAATATGACGTCCGTTTTCTCTTTGTAACTTTCAGATGAAAGTCCTTTCCTCTCATGGAAATTATGGCATTCCCATATTTAACATCTCCACAATTGACATACATTTTGACATTTGACACATCGACATTTTGACCTTTGATAGTTATCGACATTTGAGGTATCGATCCTTCGACATTTAACATATCAACAATTGTTATCAACATTTGAGATATCAATCTTTCGACATTTGACATATCAACATTTCAACATATCAACAATCGTTATCAACATTTGACACATTGACATTTCGACCTTTAACAATTATAGACATTTGATGTATTGACCTTTCGACATTTGACATATCAACAATTATTATCAACATTTAAGATATCGATCTTTCGACATTTGACATATCAACATTTCAACATATCAATAATCGTTATCAACATCTGACACATTGACATTTCGACCTTTGACAATGATCGACATTTGAGGTATTGACTTTTCGACATTTGGCATATCAACAATTGTTATCAACATTTGAGATATCGATCTTTCGACATTTGACATCTCGACATTTCAACATATGAAAAATCATTATAAACATATGACACATTGACATTTTGATCTTTGACAATTATCGACATTTGAGGTATTGACCTTTCGACATTTGACATATCAACAGTTGTTATCAACATTTGAGATATCGATGTTTCGACATTTAACATATCGACATTTCAACATATCAACAATTGTTATCAGCATTTGACTGATCGACATATCGAGCTTTGATATATCAATAATTATTATCGACGTCTGACATATCGACATTGCAACATTTGATATATCAACGTTTGACAATCATCCTCTCCTTTGCTATCGGATTTAAGTCCTTTCCTGACACAGAAATGTTAATCCTTTAACACGACCTCGATTTTGACATCTCGAGAAACGGAATATGACATCCATCTTCTCTCTCCGATTATTGGATGTAAGTCCTTCTTCCTGACACGGAAATCATGGCATTCTTCTAACTAAATATTGACATTTTGAGAAATGGAATATGACATTCATTTTCTCTCTCCAGTTATTGGATATATGTCCTTTTCCTAACACAAAAATTATAGCATTCCTTTAACTAAATATCAACATTTGACATTTCGAGAAATGGAATATGACATCCATTTTCTCTCTCCTGTTATTAGATGTAAGTCCTTTTCCTAACACGGAAATCATGGCATTCCTCTAACTAAATATCGACATTTTGAGAAATGGAATATGACATCCATTTTCTCTCTCCAGTTATTGGATGTAAGTCCTTTTCCTGACACGGAAATCATGGCATTCCTCTAACTAAACCTCGATATTTCGAGAAATGGTATATGACATCAATTTTCTCTCTCTGTTATTGGATGTAAGTCCTTTTCCTGACACCGAAATTATGGCATTCCTTTAACTAATTATCGACATTCACATTTTGAGAAATGGAATATGACATCTATTTTCTCTTTCTAGTTATTAGATATGAGTCCTTTTCCAGACACCAAAAGGCATTCCAATCATATTCCTCTTAGAAAGGACATAAATTGCATGATGTTCCTTCTCAAAACTGACATATGAGACATCTGACATTCCTTAGGGACGATATGCACCCACCCCTTTCCTGATTATTATGAAACATTTCTTGACAACAAACATTCAGATCACCTCGGTCAATGCCAATATGTGCGGCATACTTATGCAGTATTCCACACATAATGGGGGCCCCTTTATTGACCTCATTTTTATGAAAGGTCTCCACAAACTCCATCGACCCAATAGGTCAACCCATGACCTAAAAAGTCAACTTTGGTCAAAATGGTCAATCCTGACCCAGTGACAAACCCTATTAACTCAACAAGTCAACCCATGACCTAAAAAGCCAACTTTCATCAAAATGGTCAATCCTGACCCAATGACCAAATCCTACCGTCCCAACAGGTCAACCCATGACCTAAAAAGTCAACTTTGGTCAAAATGGTTAATCCTGACCCAATGAACACCTCTATTGACCTAATAGGTCAACCCATGACCTAAAAAGTCAACTTTGGTCTAAATGGTCAATCCTGACCCAATGACCAACCCATAGGTCAACCCATGACCTAAAATGTCAACTTTGGTCAAAATGGTCAATCCTGACCCGATGATCAACCCTGTTGACCCAATAAGTCAACACATAACCTAAAAAGTCAACTTTGGTCAAAATGTCAATCCTGACCCACTGACCAACCTTATTGACCCAATAGGTCATCCCATGACCTAAAAAGTCAACTTTGGTCAAAATGGTCAATTTTTGACCAACTAACCAAATATTGATCTAATGACATGTTTAAGACCCCAAAATGACAAAATTAATAAAATAATTAATTTCAAAAGTTATTTTATTAATTAAATTAAATTGATTAATAATTTAATTTTCAATATTTTAATTAATGAAATGACATAATTAAATAAAATAAAAATTAAATTAAAAGTCATAAAATGACAAAATGCACCAAAATGAAATAAAAATGAAAAAAATAATCAAATAAATAATTTCAAAATTATTTTGATTAATTAAACTGACTATTGATTTAATTTTTAATATTTTAATTAATGACATAATTAATTAAAATGAAAATTAAATTAAAAGCCATAAAATGATAAAATGTACAAATTAATTAGAAACAATGGAATTAATCGAATAATTAATTCCAAAATTATTTTTGATTAATTAATTGACCAATAAATTAATTTTCAAATTTTAATTAATGACATAAGTAATTAAAATGAAGACTAAATTGAAAAAGTCATGAAATGAGACAAAATTAAATTTTAAATAAAAAATGACATGAAAATTAATCAAGTAATTAATTTAGAATTATTTCCAATTAATAATTGATTAATAAAATAATTTCCAACATTCAAATAAATATATAATTAATTAAAATGTAAATTAAATTAAGAAGGGTATTAAATGGAATTTTAAACCTATGACATTATGGATTTCAAAAAATTACAAATCTCCTTTATGACATCACACATAACCTCATATGGGTTAGTCACAACCCATATAACCCATTAAAAATAAAATAACCCATGGATGACCCATCATGAACCATGCTTAACCATGGTAAACACATGTGATGATTCCTTCACCATTAAGGAAAAATGATGTGTCACCTCCTCATGCAACCCTAAGAGAACCTTCGGTGACTCATCTAACTCCTCCCATCTTCACCAATAGGAGAGGGGAAGAGCTTAGATCACCATTACTTCATATGGTGATCTCATAAATCAAAAATGAGAAAATTAAAGAAAATAAAGGGATATGTGTCAAAGGCTATCATGACAATTTGGAATCCATACTTTCCATTATACATGAGCTTGCTTAAGTGGCATAATTCCCGTGGGATATGGAGAGGTGATAGTTGGAATACATGGGGGAGGCTGTTACTAGACCCTACTCCTTAGCTCTAACCACCCTATGGTTAATCCTAAGCTAACTAGGGTTGAATCATAGGCATCCATGGCTATAAAAGGAGCCCTTACCCGAAATTACAAGGAGGAGAAAAAAAATTCATAGAAACCTATGGGCTGCCCAAATTCCTTAGCTCCCAACACAAAAAACTTTGCTAAGGATCTTAGCAACCTATTCTAGTGAAGATCAAGCCATAAGATCAGCTTAATCAAGCCAATTTGGCTAAAACCCAAACTAAGCCCAGACCTAGCCACTTTGCCAAAATTGCTCACCAAGGCTAGCTACAAATCCAAATTGAAGTGATAAAGATCTTCTTTGGGAGTACTAGAGGCTAACCATCAAGTCTGATCTAGCTCAATATTATTGTGGTGAAGGTATGGATTTTTTTTGTCCAAAATAATTCATATAATCGATAAATCATGGATTGCACTAGCCCAAAAAATTTTTATCACCATATAGATGTAATCTATATGTCCAGATGATTCCATAGGTTCAATAATCACTCAATTTCATTGAGAAATGAGGGAGATATTGAGCTTTGAAGTTGGACGGTTTTAATTATTCTCGAATTTTTGGGATTTAATCTCCGCCATCCGTTCCTGTGTTTTGGAACAAATGACGCTGATCGCGCATTTCAGTGTTCGCTGTCCGGATCCGCTCACCGGATCCTCCCGCCTTCGATCCGTACGAGGACACGTGGCGCACCCTCAAATTTCTAGGCTAAGGTTATATCATGTTAACCTCAAAATAATCGAAAAATCATATCTTTTTTTACAGAGATCCTAAAAATAAAATAAAAATACCTCTAGAAAGCTCTTGAGGAGAAGAAAATTATGAAATGAAAATCATAATTTTATTCCCATAATTTAATTTTTAAATAATTAAATACGCTCTGAAGTATTTTAATTATTAAAAACTATTTACAAATAAGAAAATATGAAAATTTTAGGGAAGAACCTTTAAGTCCTTAGACGCATCTCCTGATTTTTCTAAGGCTGGGATAGTTCTCTAGGATATGATTTTCTAATTTCCATGATTTTTTATAATTATTTCCAAAAATAATTATAAATTTTGAAAAATTGGAAAATTAAAATTCAAAATGGTTAAGAATTTTAGGGTGACAGATAACAATCCTAAAACAACAATTCTCAAGCCATCAAATCAATTTAAAAAGACATTTTAAAATAAGGTTAAGATTCATTAATTATATATTAATATTTCAGAACCTTTTATTCAATTACTTAATCTATTTCATAATGGACTAAACAAATGATGAATCTAAATCCAAATGAACTCAAATCAAACATTAATTAGGTTTAAAGACAACTTAAGCTTAATTAAACTCATTAAACCTTAATTACACTATGCTTAATACAAAAATTAAAAAATTAATTAAGTTTAAGGAAATATTAAACTTAATTAAATCATTAAACCTTAACAAAATTAGGTTTAAGACAAAATCAAACTCTAATTATGTCTAAGGACAAATTAAACTTAATTAATTCATTAAAATTTAACTAAATTAGGTTTAATACAAAAATCAAAACTTTAATTAAGTTTAAGGACATGTTAAACTTAAAAAATTCATTAAACCTTAACTAAATTAGGTTTAACACAAGAATCAAAACTTTAATTAAATTTAAGGACATATTAAAATTAATTAATTCATTAATGTTAACTAAATTATGTTTAATACAAAAAATCAAAACTTTAATTAAGTTTAAGGACGTATTAAACTTAATTAATTCATTAAAACTTAACTAAATTTAGTTTAATACAAAAATCAAAATATAAATTAATTTTCAGGACATATTAAACTTAATTAAATTCATTAAACCTTAACTAAATTAGGTTTAATACAAAATCAAACTTAAATTGAGTTTAAGGACATATTAAACTTAATTAAACACCTTAAACCTTAATTACATTAGGTTTAAGACAAATTAAACCCTAATTAGGTCTAAACCATTAGATCTAATTAAACCATTAAGTCTTAACTAAGTTAGACTAAATCAAACCTAAACCCTAATTAGTTCTAACCCATTATACCAAATTAAACCATTAAGTCTTAACTAAATTAGACTTAATCAAATCTAAACCCTAATTAGGTTTAACCCATTAGACCTAATTAAACCATTAAGTCTTAACTAAATTAAACTTAATCATATCTAAACCTTAATTAGATCTAACCCAAAAGACCTAATCAAACCATGAAGTCTTAACAAAATTAGACTTAATCAAACCTAAACCCGAATTAGGTCTAACCCATTAGACCTAATTAAACTGTTAAGTTTTAACTAAATTAGACTTAATTATACCTATACCCTAATTAGGTCTAACCCGTTAGAACTAATTAAACCATTAAGTCTTAACGAAATTAAACTTAGTTAAACCTAGATGCTAGTTTGGTCTAACCCATTAAACCTAAGTAAAACATTAAGTCTTAACTAAATTAGACTTAATAAAACCTGAACCCTAATTAGGTCTAACCAATTAGATCTAATTAAACCATTAAGTCTTAACGAAATTAGACTTAATCAAACCTAAATCCTAATTAGGTATAACCCATTAGACCTAATTACACCATTAAGTCTTAATTAAATAAAACTTAATCCAACCTAAACTCTAATTAAGTCTACCACTTTAGACTTAATTAAACTATTAAACCTTAACCAACTAAGGTTTAATTAAACTTAAATTGTAATTTATTCTACCACAATAAACTTAGTTAAACTATTTAACCTTAACCAATTAAGGTTTAACCAAATTCAAACCTAAAATAAACCTAACTTAAGTTCAACCTTTAAAATTAAGTTCAACTTTTAACTTAGGTTCAACTAAACTTAAACCCAAGTTCAACCTTTAACTTAGGTTCAACCCAACTTGAACCCAAGTTCAACTTTTAGCTTAGGTTCAATCCAACATAAACCCAAGTACAACCCTTGAACTTAGGTTCAACCCAACTTGAACCCATGTTCAACCTTTAACTTAGATTCAACACAATGTGAACCCAAGTTTAAAACCTTAACTTAAGTTCAATCCATATTGAACTTAAGTCAACAATCCAAACTTAAAATCAGTCTGAGTTAATTCAAAACCTTAACTTGAGTTCAATCCACATTGAACTTAAGTTAACCCTAAGTTTAGGTTCAACCTAATTTGAACCTAACTTAACTCAAAATTAAATCGAACTTGAGTTCAACCCACATTAAACTGAAGTTAACATTATGTTTAGGATCAACCTAACTTGAACTTAACTTAACTCAAACCTAAATCGAACTTGAGTTCAACCCACATTGAACTTAAGTTAACCTTAAGTCTATGTTCAACCTAAGTTGAACCTAACTTAACTCAAACTTAAATCAAACTTGAGTTCAACTGACATTGAACTTAAGTTAACATTAAGTCTACGTTCAACCTAACTTGAACCTAGCTTAACTCAAAATCAAATCAAACTTGAGTTTAACCCACATTGAACTTAAGTCTAATATGAGTTAGACTCAAGTTAAGTCTAATGGTAACTATTAGCTATTATGTATATTAAAATGAAAGAAATGTTAACATGTGACTCAACTTGGGAATTTATGCACTTCCCCTCTCTCACTTTAAAAAACAAACTCTCTTTTATTTGAATACGCTTATGTAACTTTAAAGTGGCTTATAAGATTGAGATGCGAGGTGTAGGCTCTGATGCAAAGAACATCAAATTAGCTTTTATTATAGCTAAAAATATAAATCAATATTCAACTAATAAGATGTCCTTTTTGCTTCCTTAAGTCGTCGATAACCCTAACCCTCCCTTAACGAATTTGAGATTTGGTAGTCATAAAAGAACAGATATTACAGATCATACATAGATACTACACTTGCTAAAAAAAATAGATATGACACAATACTGTATACATTACACAATAATTAACACATATATATACATTTAATATCACTTACATATTTTCTTCATATATCCCATATTACACTTCGTACACCTCATATAGATATATCACATTCTTGATTGATAAATTTAAACACCTCATACACTTTTTTTCACCCCACGTTGGTACACTACACATTTCTAGTTAATAAACTTAAATACTATATAATCAAGATCAATTGATAAACATCACACGTAGACACACTATACACCTTTAACTGATAAATTCAGGCATTACATAATAAATATCGCTTACTAGACATTGATAAGGTAAGATATTATATATCACTTACTTAAACATCATACATAGGTGCACCACACCCTAATAAATTCATATACTATTTGTATTCACCAATTCAATATATGATAGGGTTTATGGTTGCCCGACTCTACGGGTGATTTGTTGGTGACTTCTGTTTGATATTGATAGGTTGACTTCAATATATCAGTTTCCTGAAGAATAAAAAAGGAATTCTAGTCTGAGCCTAACACCAAGTTAAAATCTTACATCCCACTTTAAATTTTCATAAGCTTATCATTTAACCTTTCTTTTATAAACTGTAAATGTTTATCTAATATGTTTATATTATGCAATTCCAATATGTTTTGAAGCATCAGCAAAATTAACCAGGTATGCTTTTAGTTGTTTCAGTTCCTTTATTTTTTTCTACTGCATAGTTCTTTCTTTACTGCACTGTCTTGTCTTCCTTACAGTATTTTATCATACAATTTTTTTCACTCTATTCCTTTTAACAGTACTTTACCATACAATCCCTGCATGTTTTGTACTCCCTTTCTTTACTATGTTATACTATAGATATTCATCTGTACTCATTATTTTTTGTTACTACCTCTTTTGTATGTTTATATACAACCCTAGGATAGGCTGTTCGAGGCAAGGTTTCCTCTCCTCTATTTACCCTCTTTTCTTGGAATAAGGAAATAACATACAGAAGAAATAAGAACTTCATTGAACTTTCTTAGACTTAAATAATATAACACCTATATGGAACTGAGATCGTCGTTTAATACGACGTAAATCCTCACATTATCCTTTAGGACTTAGTACGATTGTATATCTTATGATATAAGTTCTAATTATTTAGGATTCTGAGGTAGTTGTTTAGCCGACATAAATAATCACTTCTTCTCAGGCCATTTACATATGACTTGTAGGTATAAGCCTCGAATATCTAAATAATTTACAGGACTGAAACATTAAATATAACTTTACCTTTAAAGATTTAAAGCCCAATCATAGGATAGTTTGAGATGTCACTATAGCTTATTCAGTATCTTCGACATCTCATACTCTTCATTCCTTTGGATTCTGAAAATAATTGTTTCACATTGAGCCTTTCCCTTTTGACTCTCCTACAAGCAATCGTGGAAAATTAAACGTTGATATTCTTGAAGATGAAACCAATGATCTTAATCGAGAGTTTTCTTAGGTGATTTAAATTGCCTGGGATGTAATTAAGTATAGGGGATTGCCCCTATAGGGAATTAAGAGCACATAATTATCTAAACCCTAAGTAATCCGTGTATTAAATAACTGAACTTGTTGGCTATAAAATTTGCAGACCAAAATAGAGTCATAAATCTTTTAATTATAGATAGTTAAGCATACTAACAAGTGATGCATTCATTTTTTGGAATGATATATCCCTTGTAGTATCATGTTCAACTATTTAAACTATTTGATGTATGAGATCTATTTGGTCTCGTTATTTTCTTAAAAATAAAATAATAATAATATAATACCATTTTTAAAAAAATCAAAACAAAGATTTTCAAAACCAAAATTTGCGTTATATTAAATTTAAATTTTAAAATTTTATATTTAAAATAAAATTAGCCGACATAGATGTGGGGTGAGAAATGTAAAAGTTGATTATCAAACTTAAATAAATATTTAAATTAGATTTGGATTATTACTATTTTTATTAAGATTAATATAAGTCAAACTTAATATCTTTATCAAAATAAGTTTGGTTTGGATTAAGTTCGTTTTAGGTCAAACTTAATGTCGAATTAAGTTCAATTTGGATCGAACTTAATGTTTATGTTAAAATAAGTTTGATTTAGGTCGAACTTAATGTTGAATTAAGTTCAATTTGGATTGAACTTAAAATTTATGTCAAAAATATGTTCGATTTTAATGTTGAATTAAGTTTGACTTGGATCGAACTTAATATTTATGTCAAAAATAAGTTTGAATTAGGGAGAACTTAAAAGTTATGTCGATTTAGGTTTGACTTAAGTCTAATATGAGTTAGACTCAAGTTATGTTTAACTTGGGTCCATGTCAGATTGAACCTAAGTTTAGGTTTTAGTTTATTTTGGGTTTATGTCAGGTTTAACCTAAGTTTAGGTTTGAGGTTAGCTTGGGCTCATGTCTGGTTGAACCTAAGTTTAGGTATAAGTTTAACTTGGATTCATACTAGGTTGAATCAAGTTTAGGTTTGAGGTTAATTTGGGTTCTTGTCAGGTTGAACGTAAGTTTAGGTTTGAGGTTAACTTGGGTTCATGTCTAGTTGAACCTAAGTTTAGGTTTAAGTTTAACATGGGTTATTATTATTTTTATTAAGTTTAATTTAAGTCAAACTTAATATCTTTATCAAAATAAGTTTGGTTTGGATTAAGTTTGATTTAGGTCAAACTTGATGTCGAATTAAGTTCGATTTGGATCGAACTTAATCTTTATGTTAAAATAAGTAATATTTAGGTCGAACTTATTGTCAAATTAAGTTCGATTTGGATCGAGCTTAATATTTATGTCAAAAATAAGTTTGATTTTAATGTCAAATTAAGTTTGATTTGGATAAAACTTAATATATATGTCAAAAATAAGTTAGATTTACATAGAACATAAAAGTTATGTCGATTTAGGTTTGACTTAAGTCTAATATGAGTTAGACTCAAGTTAAGTTTAACTTGGGTCCATTTCAGATTGAACCTAAGTTTAGGTTTAAGTTTAACTTGGGTTTATTTCAGTTTGAACCTAAGTTTAGGTTTGAGGTTAACTTGGGTTCATGTCTGGTTAAACCTATGTTTCGGTATAAGTTTAACTTGGATTCATATCAGGTTGAATCTAAGTTTAGGTTTGAGATTGACTTGGGTTCATGTCAGGTTGAACCTAAGTTTAGGTTTGAGGTTAACTTTGGTTCATGTCTGGTTGAACCTAAGTTTAGGTTTATGTTTAACTTGGGTTCATGTCAGGTTGAACATAAGTTTAGGTTTGAGGCTATCTTGGGTTCATGTTAGGTTGAACCTAAGTTCATGTTTGAGGTTAACTTGGGTTCATGTCAGGTTGAACCTAAGTTTAGGTTTGACCTATGTCTAACATGGGTTAGACATAAGTTAGGTTTGGTTTAAGTTTTCAGTCAGGTTCAAGTTAGGCTGAACCTGGGTTTTGACTTAAGTTTGGTTTGGTTTATGTCAAGTTATCTGATTTAGGGTTGATTAAACCTAATTGGGGTAAGGTTTAGTTGGTATGATTAGTTTAAGTTTTGATTTGATTGATTAAGTCTTAATGTTTATAAGACTTAATTGTTAATTAAGTCTAATGAATTAGACTTAATTGAGAAGATTACATTGATTAAGCCTAATGTGACTAAGCCTTATTAATTAATAAGGTCTAATGGGTTAGACCTAATTTTGATTAAACCTAATATATTTCAGGTTTAAGGATTAATTAAATCTAACCTGGCTAAACTTAATGAGGGTTTAGGATTCTATTAAACCTAATTTAGTTAAGGTTTAATAGTTAATTAGGTCTAATGAGTTGGACCTAATTGGGGTATAAGGTTGATTAAGACTAATGTGGTTAAGGCTTAAAGACTAATTGGTCTAATGAGTTAGACCTAATTGGGGTATTAAGTTTGATTAAACCTACGTTTGTTAAGGTTTAATAACTCCTAATTGAAGTTTAAGTTTTATTAAACCTAAGTTTGTTAAGTTTAATAGTTAATTACGTCAAATGGATTAGACCTAATTAGGTTTTAATAGTTAATTAAGTTTAGTGTATCTTTAAACTTAATTAAAGTTTAATTTTTGATATTAAACCTATTATCACAAGGTTTAATGGGTTGATTAAGTCTTAATATGTCTTTAGACTTAAGTTAGCGTAAACCTAATGTGATTAAGGTTTATCTTAGGTTGATTAGGTCTAATGTGGCGTCTTAGAACTAATTAAGTTTATTAAGCTAAGCCTAATGTGATTAAGGCTTAACTTAGGTTGATTAGGTCTAATGTGGGGTTTTAGACCTAATTAAGGTTTATTAAGCTAAGCCTAATGTGATTAAGGCTTATCTTGGGTTGATTTAAGCTTAACTTATTTTTAGGCTTAATTAATTGTTTAATTAAGGTGATGATTAAGCCTAATTTGTCATCTTAGACTCAATCAAGGTTTTTCATAAGTCTACTGTGGGCTAGGCTCATTTTGAACTTAGTCTATAAGGAAAATAGACTAAGTCATAAAAAGATGATTTTTAGGATTTAAAGTTATTAATTTAATAATAAATTTTAATCCAAATATCCAAATGTCATTTAAAATTTTTTAATGACTTAAAATTTATTGTCCTAGTGTTATTGTTTGTTTACCTAAAATATCTAGTCATTTTTCAATTTATTTTCATTAATTTCCAAATTTTATAATTATTTTTAAAAATAATCATGAAGTGGCTTAGAAATTATTTAATGTCACCCTAAAGATTTTTTTCAATCTTTTTAAAAATAAGGGGATGTGTAATATCATGAGAAGATTGTTTGGTGAAAATTTCATAATTTTTGGAGTTATAATTAATTTTTAATAATTTAAATATTCTAGAGAATAATTAATTAATTAAAAAAATATAACTCAAAAATTCAAAATTTTGTTTCCACATTATTCTCCTCTGTTTTCTCTTTCCAAATGTATTTTTATTTTATTTTTGTGATTTTTCTGGGAAAAGATATGATTTTTTGATTTTTTAAAGGTTATTTTGGATTTAATTAAATCCAAAATAGTTATGAGGTGCCACGTGTCCTTGTACCGTCGAACGCGCGGGACGATCCGGTGTGGAGGCCGAACAGCGGATCTCACGCGGTTTGATCATCATCATCCTTTTCCAAACATGGGAACGGACGACTGTCAATTAATCTGGCTATTTTCGAGATTCTTACGAACTGGAGACCTTCTAGGCTCAATATCTTGCCCATTTCTTAACAAAATTTAGTGATTTATAAACCTATCCAATCATCTAAGGATGTAGATTACAATTATATGGTGATCATAGGGTTTTGAATTAATTTGGTGCATGATTTACAAAAAATTCAAAATATTTTTGAAAATAAAATTCCATACCATAGCCACAACAGATTTGAGCTTAATAAAAATTGGTTTGGCAGCCTCTTCTAGTCCTAAGGAAGCCTTTCCCCAACTCAATTTGGATTCAGATCGACTCTATATAGGTGCAAGACCAAATGAGTCAATTTGAGCGCACCCGAGTTGGCTCGGTAAGGCTTAATTGGCTCCATCAGATGGTTGGTTTGATCTGATTTCGATTGGGACTTATTTCTTAGGTCCTAAACTACGTTTTTGATGTTAGGAGTCTGAGGAATTAGGAAAAGTTGGGGCATCTATGGCTTATTCCAGCTTTCATTGGGTTTTATCCCTATTTAAAGCCATGACAAGGCTTGGCTGAGGTTAAGATGGCTAAGGATCAGTTGGGGAAATAATCTATTATTCCATTAATGTTCTAAATAAGATGGTGGCCTTCAATTGATTGGATTTTGGAATTTTGGCAATTTTAAATTCAAACCTATGTAAGGTTAGTTCATAGTTACCTTATGTTAGAATTTATTTAAAATTTGAAATTCCCTCATTTGAGCATTTTGGAGGTGGATAAGGATGATCATGGAGCTTTAATAGAGCCTTTCCCACATACTTTCTTTATTCATTTGAAATTATTTGGTGAGAGCATGACAAATAAGCCAAGGTAACTCATTTAATGCATACCTTCATTACCCTCTTATTTGGCCATGGTTAAAGCTTAACCTACGCCAATTTTCTTCCTCATTTAATGTCTAAAGTGGTGACCAAAATTACTTTAATCGTAACCATTTACTTCATCCTTAAGAAAAGGGAGATTGTTGACCTCATTTTTGTTGAGGTCTTTTCTCTTCTCTCTCCTTAGTACTTAGGATCTAGCCATACGGTTTCTCCTTGACTATCTTAGAGGACTAGAAATGGGACCCATCACTTAGAAATTCAAACACTTCTTGGCTCCCTTCAAACCACACAAGTTTGATTGTAAACCCCTAAGCCACTTGGAGGGTTAAAATCAAATGTGGAGGTTTAAAGGATGAGTTTCCTATAGGACTCTTTGGCCTTAGGATTACCCTGGGTGGCCTGGTCTGGTGAGGGTTGGCTTGCACACACCTCACTCCCACACACCTACTCCAAGCCCTAAAACTACCTTTAACCAATTTGACTTCCTGACTCATATAGGTAATTCATATGGATGGTCCTTAACCCCTAAGCCCCTGACTAAGAGGGTTAGGAACAACATAGTGAATGTCTAAAATGAGTCCTCTCATGGCTTTTGTGAACTTCACATGGCTTCATTGCTCAATCAAATGGTTTCATTTCACTCATTTTTCCAAAATTTCAATTTTTGAACCCCGGGGTCCTAAACCCACCAAACCTACCAAATGCCCTTGAAATTGCCCAAAATCTGCAAAATTGCCTAAATTACCTAAAATTCCACAAAACCAATCCTAAACATTTCCCCCCACTTAAATTGATCATCCATGTCCAATTATACCAAAAATACCCCCTCAATACCCTCCAAATACCCAAAATACCCTTTTAACCCAAAAATTCCAAAAATTCAGAAAATTTGCAAAAAATTCCATAAAATCACAAACATTTCCAATTTCATTTTGTTCAACTACACCATAGGCCAATTTTGTCAATTTATCCCACTTTTACCAAAACCCCCAAATTGGCGTATCTTCAACCTAAGTGGACCCAATGTCCAACCAAACCAACCCAATTGACCTCAATTTTGATCCAATTCAGTTCTAAACTTCAATTCAATATTTCAAATATCAATTTAGACCAAACACAAACCCAACTTCATCAACATGTGGATCCAATTTCAATTTGAAGCATAAAGCCCAATTTTGGCCCATGACCTAAACATAGCCCAAACCAACCAAACTTAACTCCAATTAACCCCGAATCTTTTCCTAAACCTTCCTAACATCCCCACAAACCAAGAACTAACATTATTTGCCCCAAATTTGAAACCAAACTCCACCCAAACCAAAAATCCCCAATTTAGCCTAAATCCATCATGAACCCAAATGAGCCCAAATCCAAAAATCAAAGCCCAACCAAAGTTGAAAACTCTTTGTCACACCCCCATAAACATTTTTCAACATTAATTTTACATTAAAACAAACATTGCCCAACCTTAATCCAAGTTAGCCCAATTTGGCCCATTTTGACCCCATTACTAAAAAGCCCAAATTGAATCCATTTCAACTCCAAATGGCATCAAATCTCTTCTAAGGTTCTCAGGACACATCCCTAAACTAAACCCAACATTTATTTGACACAACCCCTCACCAATTTTCATCCATAAATTTATTTCAAAACCTAAAAGCCTACTTCCTTAAACCATTTTAAAAGCCCATCCAAAATGATTTCAAAAAGCCCAAAATTGGCTACAAAGCCCACATGGCAATTTTTTCACATCATACCTTTAATTGATATCATCCCTAAGTTCTAAATCAATCATCAAATAAATCCAAATCAAGCCTCATGCCAATTTCCCATAAACTCATCAAAAATCCCAAAACCCATTTCTATGAAAATAAGCCAACCTTTTCCCAAGCCATGAGCAAGCCAAATGAAGCCATTCACAAGCCATATGAAGCCATGAGAGCTTTGACACCTCTCCAAGCCATTAATTGCAAGAAGAGGGGGCTCTTTATTAAACCTTCATTAAGCATTTTTACCCTCATCCATGCTACACTCTAAAATAAGATTAGCCACATCACCTTGGATGGGGACTTCACCACCCTTTCCTAGCTGATCCAAGTGACTTTCCCTTCAACCCAAACCAGACTTGGGGAGGAGCACCTAACCTAAACCATGACTTGACCAAATTGAACCCAAAATGACCTCTCCCCCATTCCACTTAAATCAAACTCCTTTACACATGTCAAGCCTCAATTGAGTTCACCAAGCCCCAGCCCTGACCACACTGAGTCAGATGGTGACCTGACCCTGGCCAGCCAGCCACCACAACCACCGGAAAACACCAGGCCGAGAGCCTTATTTGGATTCAAAAAATTCAAACCCACTGGCTGAGTTGTCCCAACCCAAATGGACACCATAGTTGTTCTTCTCCTCCCCTGAGCAGCTGATCCCAGCCTCCAATTGCCCCTGGGAAGCCCTCCAGCCACCTCTATTTAAACACCACCACCTCTCGGCCAAAAGAGGTGCTGAACCAAACCTTACCAAAACTCTGCCAAAATCACTCTAGACCCTTCTCCAAACACAAAGCACTTGATCCCCACTGAAATCCAGCCCTAAAACCCCCTCTATGGGCTCAATTTCTCAGCTAAAAATCCACCCAAAAAACAGGACACATCACCACAGTGAGCCAATCCTCAAATTAATTGACCCTACACCTTCACCAGACCAAGAGAAGAAGTTCCCCAAAGAAAAGGCCCCTCTCCGAGCCAGCCATTTCTCCTATCACCAAGCTTTCAAATAGGGCTTGGTGAAGTCCGTCTAGAAAATCACCGTGGCCGCAGGCTTCATCCGTAGGCTCCTCTAGCTCCAATGAACGTGACAAGCCCCTCTGATTGAAGCTTCACTTCTCAGAGCCAAGGTATATAACTCCTCCTTCCCGAGAGCTTCCAACGATTCTCCATTTCATTTGAGTTAATTTCAATGCATGTTAGCCCTATGGATTTGTAGTTATCGTTTAGACGAACACATAAGATCAAATTTCATGAAATTTGGTTAAGAAATGTGGGAGATATTAGGGTTTTAGTGAGGACGGCTCTCGAAACACACTAGTCGTAGACGATGACCAGGAACCATCGGATCGCACGTGTATCGAGTGGACGATCCAGATTGAGCCGGAAGAGGAGATGGAACGAGACTGCGGGACGCAGGGCTGCTGACTCAGGTGGCGGCGTCAAATAGGAGTGCGCCGCATGGGGCTTCGGAGTTGCCTAGGTTGATGCGGCGCTGACTGGGTTAAGTAGATAAATAGGGTATTTTTTATTTATTTAAATACCAGAAACTTCAAAATTCCGTATCTTTGTGTAGAAAAATCAAAAAAATAAAATAAAAATACCCTCTTGCTCAGTGAAATGAGGAGAACAATGTGGAGAAAGAATTAAGTTATTTTGATGAGTATTTTATTTTTAATTAATTATTTGCTGATTTTAGTATTTTAATTCTCCATGCATTTATACAATTCACCGTAGCATGAGACCATAGGTTTTTTGTAGCTCTGGTCTTGGGAACATTCGCTGAATTTTCCAAGGCCAGAGGCCATCTCTATGGCAAGATATAGATTTTCCAAATTTATGTGTCTGTTTTGCCATTTTAATTCCAGTAATTAGCATGTTGCTTAGAAAATTCTAGAAAAATTTTGGGAGGTATCTTGCGACCAGAGGACCTTATGAAAATTTTGGTTTGGTTTAATTCCTCAAGAATAACCCTAATTGTTCTAAACACCCAAAATTAAATTTTAATTAATTAGGACTAACCACACATCATGATTACTTAAAAATAATTCTCCACTGATCTTTAGAGTCAGAGGTGTCTCACATAAAAATTTGAAATCAATTGAAAATGATTAGCCCTACTAAATGATATATTTAAGTGTTACGATCATTATCAAGTTTTAAAAATTCATAAAACCAAAAATATATTTCAAAAATTCACCAATTTGGTTGTAGGACCTCTCTGATAACAAAGGAGTCTAAGAAAATTAAAAGTTGAATTTTTCAAAAATTTTCAATTTTCACCATATTTTTAATATTTTAATAATTAAAAAATAATAAAAATCACAAAAATATTAAAAATCATAAAAATGTCAAATTTTACCTCCTAATCACATAGGAACAAACCAAATATTTTTCTCAAGTCTCTAGGTTAAGATATTGGATTTTAAAGGCTTAAGGCAATTTTTAATATAAAAAAATGAATTTCCCTACATTTTCACTAAATTAATTCTAATAAATCAAAGAAAAATCAGAAAAATATAAAATTTACTTCTCTGAACTCCTGGAGGTTAGAGAGACTTAAGAAAAATATAAAATTCATTTTTCAACTTTATTTTTATTTTATAATTAATTAACACTCCAAAACTCAAAATAATTATAATAGATAAAATATTATTCAAAACATCACCAAAATTGGTCTAAATGCTCATCTTGTCAATAGGAACACCCCATAATTTTCCTAAGTATAGAAACCCCACCTTGGTCATGTTGTTGAATTTTTATTGGGAACCCCATATTTTTCATAAAAATAAATATATAAATTAAATTAAATTCAGAAAAATCACATTTTCTCCTCTAATGTCTTAATTGACATGTGAGTGAAGTGGCATAAAAATTTTAAGTTCATTTGAGCTTAATTTGATGAGTTATGAAATGAACATGCTTAAAAGGACATAAAGGTAATTAAAAAATTTTAACCCTAATTAATATTTAGGTTTAATCAAGGGGAGGGTAAAATATCTGATTTTAAAATTTTTATTAGATGATTGAAACCTAGGGAATTAAGGGGTAGAAACCCATTAATTATCTTGAAAATATTTAAATTAAATTTTAATTAATTAAACAATTTGAATTTTAGAGAATAAGTTAAATTTTGGATTATTGAGATTAAGGATATGATTTAAGAAGATATCAATTATTTAGTTTAAAATCCC
The DNA here is from genome assembly GCA_022702705.1 of Papilionanthe hookeriana x Papilionanthe teres. Taxonomy (NCBI): domain Eukaryota; kingdom Viridiplantae; phylum Streptophyta; class Magnoliopsida; order Asparagales; family Orchidaceae; genus Papilionanthe; species Papilionanthe hookeriana x Papilionanthe teres. The sequence goes on along the minus strand of CM040428.1, from coordinate 104,877,435 downwards.
TAAATGAATCACTTTAATAATATTCAACTCTTAATCAAACTCAAAAATGATAATTGAAATTAATAATTAAATAATTAAAAGGAAAATAAACCTAAATTAAATTAAAAGCTTAAAACATTAAATGATTTGATAATTAAATTGAAATAAATTTAAACCATTAAAATTAATTTGAAATCACTTAAAAAAAATAAATCTAAAACAAATTTGAAACATTAAAGAAAATTAACCTTAAGACAATTCATAATTAAAAACAAAAAATCAAACCAATTAAAATTGACCTAAAAGTGTTACAGTTAAGTCAAATTAAATTTAAATCATTAAAATTTTATTTAAATTAAATAATCTAAACACCTCTTTCAAATCAAACAATTTAAAAAACTTAAGAGAAAATCAACTTAAATTTTGAAACTAAATTAAATCATCCTAAATCATCAATTCAACTTTAATCAAAGCAGTTAAATTCTTTAACAAACTGATTTGCCCCCTAAGGCTTTCATTATCATAACTCTTAAATGAAGCATTAAGTGAAATGTCACTTTACTCATCAAATAATCAAACGTCCAAATTTCACTGAGCAAGAAGCAAAACTTCACTAAATTTATGGATGATTAATTCACCAGTACAATAAAATTCATTTGGACTCAAAATAATCTCAGAAGTATTGAAAAGATGTTTAGTACTCGTCTTAAGCTCTTTCTCAATATGATGAGGTGTTTTAGAAAAGCAACTGTACTTAATTGTTCTTTGATGAAGAAAATCATCCTTAACAAAACACAAGAACCTAGACGTCATAGGAATTGACTAGCTATAGGATTAGGACTTTGGTAGACAACCAAAACCTTCCCTTAGCTTTACCTAGGTGTTTCTTGCAATTATATAAATGCTTTAACCTGTGTTTTAAGCGCAAGAGAAAATAAATAGGAATGCTTACCAGATGCGCTTTTATTTCATTGCAATTTATTTACTTACTTGCACTACACTTTACTTTTCTTGCATGTTAGACAAGATTGACACCCTGCATGAAAACTAAAACCTTTAGGATAGCCACAAAACGGAAACCCAAAACTAAATTATAAGTCACAACAAGATAAAATTCACCGCCACAACATTTCAAAATATAAAACAACTCAAAATATAATCACAAACAAAACACAAAACTACAACTACAACTAAATTAAAACGTCTCGTTCGATGATCGGGAATACCTCGGATGATGTAACCTACGTGTTGCTAACGAGATTTCCCACGGTCTAAATGAAAGTGTGGAACTCATTCAATTGAGTTTAGCAAATTCATTTGGACTAAGTGAATCTGATAAAAATAACGGTACCGGAATGATGGAACCGTGGGATCTTAACCGGTGTTGTTATAATCAACTTTAAGATTCCTATAACAAAATATTAAATCACATGAACCTTAAGACTCTTCTAAACCAAAACACTTCTCTCATCTCAGATTGCCACCTTCTAAAATTAAACCTCTGCAATGAGAAGGAGCTTGAAGCATAGTGGGCAGCATGACCATCGTCGTCAGCAAAACTGGAATCTACATCAACAAAACCTTTCTTAGCATTAAATAACAAAACCATAGGATTTCGAGGTAGTTTGCTTAGTGCAACATAAATCCTCAACTTTTCGTTAGGCATTTGCATAATTATGTTATGTAAATTAAGTCCTAACCGGACTTAGGATTCCGAGGAAGTTGTTTGGTACGACATAAACCCTCACATCTTCGAGGCTATTTGTATTATTATATCATATAAATATAAGTCCTAATTAATTAAAATTAGAAAGATTACAATATTAAATAAACTCTCAAATTGAATCCAAACAATAGGATAGTTTGGGAAGTTTCCAAGATTCTTCTTGGATCCTCAGCTTCTCCTACTTCTCTTCCTTTGGACTCCAAAAATTAATTGTTCCAAATTTGAGCTAATCCCTCTTGAAATTCCAAAATTCAATCCTTTGAAAACCTTAAACACTGAAATTCTTGAGATAAAAACAACTGATCATTATCGAGAGCTTTCTTAAGTGTCTTCAGACATTTAAGATTTAATTAACTATAGGGGCTTGCCCTTATAGGGATCTTTAAGAACCCAGGTAATATAAAACCTGCTTAATTCATTTATATTAAGCAGGGGAACTTGTCGGCTTATCAAATTGGTTCGTAGACCAAACAGATGTCACAAATCTTCTAGTTTATTTAATTGAGCCCCATCATCAAGCAGTGTGTCTATTCTTCGGGATAGATACACGGTTTGTGATGCGGTGCTCGTTTATATAAAAACTATTTGGGATGTGAAATCGGTTTGATTTCATATCTTAAAAATTTCAAACTTAAAGTTATTTTTAAAATCAAGTGCTTCTTTCTAAAACTATATATATATATATATATATATATATATATATATATATATATATATATATATATATATATATATATATATATATATATATATATATATATATATATTGGGGCTAGTTTTAATTTTAACTCACTTAGTTATTTTTATTTGGTGTAGAGTTGTTACTGGGCGTGTTTTGTAATTTTTCATTTTCGGATTTCAACATGTAGGGAGTCTCTTGTAGCTCCTTTTCTTTTAAAAAAAAATAATAAAAAATAAAAAATAAAAAAATAATTATATATATATATATATATTTAAATTAAATTTAAAATTTAAAATTCGCCGACAACTTTTGTAGGAGACCCCTTTTTTAAAATACAACACACAAACTTAAAAATATGCCGACAGTGATTCGTACTTTAAATTAAGGAGAGGATGCCATCTCAAAAAATATTTATGATTAGTTTTAACCCATGGTTAACCATGGTTTATCCAAGGTTGATTTGTGTCATGACGGGTCATATGGGTTGTGTCTAACCTATATGAGGTCACTCATGACATCATAAAGGGTTTGAAAATTTTGGAAATCAGTTATTGTGTCATAAATGGTGTCATGGGTTAAAATTTTATTTTATGCAATTCTTAATTTAACTTTCATTTTCATTAATTATGTCATTAATTAAAAATTTTGGAAATTATTTTATTAATCAATTAATTAATAAAAATAATTATAAATTAATTATTTGATTAATTTTATGTTATTTTTGGTTTTAAAATAAAATTTTGTCTTATTTCATGCCTTTTAATTATATTTTCATTTTAATTATATAATTAATTAATTAAAATATTGAAAATTATATTATTAGCCAATTAATTAATCAAAATATTTTTGGAATAATTATTTGATTAATTTATACTATTTTTGTTCAAATTTGAATATTTTAACTAAATTTTATAAATGTTGACTAGGATTGACCAATATTAACCTAGGTTGACCCAAGTTGGTTTGGGTTTATCAATTCTAGTCTAAGGATGTTCAATGTGATTTTCTTAACTTTGTCATGATTGATTTGATCACAAAATTAATGGTTTTTTCATTTTGGGGTTTAATTTGGTCATGTTGACCATTTTTAGGTTTAAGGTTAATCCAAATGTCAATGTAGTGACCCTTGGATTAATTTTTCATGATTTTGATTGTTGTCAAATTGACCATGTCAATGTCTGTCTTTGAAGTCAGTTTTAGGGTTAAGGGGCATGGGTCGACCATTTTTGACAAAATTTGACCTATCTAGGTCAAGGGTTGCCCAAAGTTGTCTTAATAGTCAAGTGATGTCTTAAAATAGTCAAATGAGTCATATTTGACATTTTAGTGTCTTAATTCACTTTGTGGTCAATGGTTGGTCATTTGGTCAAAATTTGACCAGTTTGACCAAAGTTGATTTTTTAGGTCAAAAGTTGATTAGTTAGATCAGTAATTGGTTTTTGGATTAAAAATTAACTGCTTTGAATAATATTGAATTCTTTTTAATAAAAAATTTTACTAATTAAGACAATGGTTGGTCAAAAGGTCATGAATTGATCTAACCCAGGTCTCAGGGTCTGTTGTCTCTTGCTATATTTTAGGAGGTCAATATGGGTAGACTTCCTATCTTAATGTGTCAGGTAAGTGACCCTCACAAAAGTGATGTCAACAAATGGGCCCCCAATATGTGTGGGATACTGTAAAATTATGCCGCACATATTTGCATTGACCGATACTGTCTGGATGTCATGTATGTCAATTTGTCAGAAGGTTCTTTTATGTTAGTAAATGAATGTCATAAAATGTCAAATAATGGTTTGTCAATTTTGAGAAGGAATGCTATGCGGATTATATCCTTTCTCGAAGAATGAGTTATGAGATTGCCATCTTTCAATGTTAGGAAGGTCTTATATGCAATACTTGGAGAGAGAAAATTGATGTTAAGTTCCATTTTTAAGAAATGTGAGATGTCAATGTCAAGTTAGAGGAAAACCATGACTTCTGTGTCAGGAAAGGATTTATATCTGATAACCGTAGAGTGAGTATATGTCCTTACTTTCTCTCCAAATTTCCGATGTCGATGTCAAGTTAGAGGAATGCCATAACTTTCTTGTCAAGAAAGGAATTATATCTAATAACCGTAGAGAGAGAGTATATTTCGTACTTTCTCTCGAAACATCAAATGTCTATGTCAAGTTAGAGGAATGTCATAACATCCGTGACAGGAAAAGACTTATATCTAATAATCATAGAGATAGAGAGAGTACATGTCTTACTTTCTCTCGAAATGTCAAATGTTGATATCAAGTTAGAGGAATGTCATAACTTCCGTGTCAGGAAAGGACTTATATCCAATAACCGTATAGAGAGTATATGTCCTAATTTCTCTCGAAACGTCTAATGTTGATGTCAAGTTAGAGGAAAACCATAAATTCCGTGTCAAGGAAGGATTTATATCCAATAATCGTAGAGAGAGAGTATAAGTCCTACTTTCTCTCAAAACATCAAATGTCGATGTCAAGTTAGAGGAATGCCATAACTTCCGTGTCAGGAATGGACTTATATCCAATAATCGTAGAGAGAGAATATGTCCTACTTTCTCTCGAAACGTCAAATGTCAATGTCATGTTAGAGGAATTAAATAAATTATGTGTCAGGAAAGGACTTACATCCAATAACCTTATAGAGAGAGTATTTGTCATGCGTTCTCTCGAAGTGTTAAATGTTGGTCATGAGAAGGAACACTATATGACTTACATCGTATCTCAAATTATAGCTAATGGAATGCCATTTTTCCATGTTAGGAGAGGGGTCTTATATCCATATCTGAGGAAAAAGTATATGTCGTACTTTTTGACTCGATTTTTGTACTTCCAAATACAAGAATTTGTTACCACTGCTAGAAAATTTAATTTCTGGCAACGGCGCGAAACACTTGACCTGGAATAACTTGCTATATAGATGTGTACCAATCAAAACTTTTTAAATATATGTTTATATAGCAAAGTATAATTTTAAAAAGAAAATATTTTATATACTTTTTGGGTACTACGCAAGTATACGTATCGTTTCAAGTAATATAGGGCTTTGAAACAAAGACCCCAGTATCGATCCCACGGGGAAAAAATATAGTAATAAATTTCTAAATATTGTATTTAAAAAATCTTTTTGTATTTTAATCTAACTATAAATTACTATTAATTTACTAGATGCAAATAAAGAAAACAATAATAAGACAATGATTTTGTGAAAACTATATAAAACAAACAACTTTCTTCCCTTCAATTAATCTAAGATTTTTAAGATAATTTAATATTCGTTGGAGAATTTGATTTATGGTATTGTGCCAAATAGAAGCATTCATATTCTTTACCCTTTAATCCAGGCGCAAAGAACATTGGCTAATTTACATATCAGGTCTGGATGTTTTGTTAGTAGAATGGGTTAATCTAGACTCACACTACTAGATGTCCAAGGGTGGCTATGGTCGGCCCTACTAGTGACCCTTTCCTAATTTATAAATCAAATTATAAGAATTCAGTCGGTCACTCTAAAACCTTATCAATTCTACGGCCTTTAAATCATATCTTCCTATTTATTTGCACTTCACCTTGAATAGCCCTCACATGGCCTTCGACTACCCAAGGATTCATGTGACATTTACAAGTTAAGAGTTTTTCTCCTTCTAGGTCTCAAAACTCTCCAACAGATTTTAACAATTTAAATGGCCAATTTAAAAAGTAAAGTAAGATGAGGTATTAATGTCATCACAATGTTCTGAAAATATTTTGAATTTCAATTCTCCATCGAATCGTTTATTATCTTATTTATCTCTTCATAATTGAAGGAAGAAAATAAACTAACTACTCAGAACACATTGAATATAAACAGCAAAACATAATAAATAAATTTTGAATCAAATATAAAATACTTATCTCAAATATTCCTTCTACAGATCTTCTGATTCCTACTGACTCCACAGTGTAATGAACTCCAAATTCAACAACTTGAAAATAAACTCACTAACTAAACAAAAGTGGCCCTAAATTTCTCTCTCTATTTCTCTCTCTAAGGATGAGAGATCCTAAAGTGGATAAGAGAAAGGGGTTACAATGGGGGGCACGTTTTTCTGAAGAAATGGACTCCTATTAATAGACTTCAAGGGTTGCCTTGAGGCACCTCTTCAAAACATGTCCACATTCAATGAATCTTCTAGAAGGTCTATCTGGCACCTAGGCGCCGGAATCTGGTGCCTAGGCGCCGGACACCGCGTCTAGTTCTTGCACGTCTTCACTTTGGCTCGCACCTCTTCACGATTAAAACCATTTTGGAGCGTCCAAATGCAATGTATCACATGTCCTATTATCAAGGAACAACTGTCAGTCTTCTAGATTGTCCAATAACTGCTCACTCCGTCAAAATAACCGTTGAAACATTGTCAAAAACTTGACAGTTTCTGTATCGAATCTGGCGCCTAGGCGCCAACTTCTGGCGCCTAGGCGCCAACTTCTGGCGCCTAGGCGCCAACTTCTGGCGCCTAGGCGCCAACTTCTGGCGCCTGGCCCATATTTTTTTATACTTTTTGTATTTTGCTCCATTTTTGCTCCATTTTGCTCCTTTTTGCTTCTTTTTCCTTTTTGGACCTTTTTACATCACCTATATCCAAAAATACAAAAATACCTTTCATTAAAGCATAATATCCTTAGAAATTGATAAGAATTAAGACATAAAGAAATAGGTATTTTTTTATAGAACAAAATCCCCCAAACTTAAATGTTACTTGTCCTAAAGTAACACTTTTTACTATATAAAATGTATAAACTTTGGAATAAAAGATAAATATTTAAGATTCATTATAATTTTTGATTTTATAAAGTTTTTAGTAAATTATTAACCCAATTTCACTAACTAGGTTTAATTTTAAGAATTTAAAGAATATTTAACTACCAAATAGTAAGATTTCAAACTTTTCATCCATTTTGAAAATAATAGAAGTCTATTATATTAAGATCTCATAGATTATTTACAAGAAAAAGATCTTCTTGAAAAATCTTTCCTAAATAAATATTCATGCATAAAAATTAAGTAAAATATGTAACTAGTTTTCTTCTTATAAGATAATTCAAGTGTAGCCAATTTTTGATTAGGCATTTCCTCAAGCTTCTCCTCTCTTCTTTTTTTTTCTTCTCTTTTTTTTTATATATATAGAAAGGATTACTATATCTGGATAGCCTGTTAATGGTTTTGAAATTCACTATCCTCAACTTATATTTTCAAAACTTATACATTTCCACTTAATTATTATAACATGAATAAGAATTCAAAAAGATTTCCAATCTTTTCTTTTTCAAGTGATAATTTTTTATTACTTAATATTTCTAAAATTTTATTATTTCTATCATGAATAGAAAAATTTCTTAATCTTATTCTTCTTTAAATTAAATAATTCTTTTCTTAAAATCAATCAAAGTTATTAAAATTTTGGTTAATTTCACTAAATTGTTTATAATTTCAAAAATAAAAGTAATCTTAAATAAATTTTTCATTCCTTAAGTTATGTTAAAAAGTTTTTATTTTTATGAAAATATTAGCTCTTTAAGGACAAATAAAATTTAAATTTGAATGTATTTTCCCTTCCCCCAAACTTAAGTTTTGGTATACTATGATAATTTTGAAAGTACGAGAGAAATAAAATCATAAGAATTTTTATAAGAATGTAAAAACAATCTTAAAAAGAAAAATTAACTTCTACTCATGTTTTTATGAATAATTAAGATAAAATTGAAGCATGTATAAAAAGTAAGCAAGCTAATTTTTATGATTATACAAAATTTGAGACAAAATTAAAAGCAGAGCAAAATTACTAATTACTGAATATTAGACTAAAACAAACATAACATAAATTAACTCTAACTTCAGTCTCAACACAATATACTAAGAATATTTTAACAACAGAATCTTAACACTAATCAATCCACACAGATATTTAAACAAATCAACATACATAAAACATAAAACTAAACAAACAATCCAAATAAAACAAACTAACATAGTAGCTCATCATAAAGATTTATAAACTACTAGTCACTAGCTGTAGCCTCATCATCATCATCGTCACCAAAGGAAAATTCTACGTCCTTAGGATCAACAATTGGTGTGAAACTAGGAAAAGTAAGGAAACTAACATCATGTTCACCCTTCAGAAATCTGAATAGGGCTTCATCATACTCAGCATCATAACTACTCTTCCTTTAGGTATAATCAGATAAATGATCAAGTTTCCTATCAATAGTATCAATCCTGCAGTGAGTTTGAAATAACTCCTGTTGCTGCTATAAAAACTGATCATGCACTGATTCCCAGAAACTCGATGGTGGCTCCGCAGAAGTAGAGGGTGGAGAAGTAGAAGGTCTACCTGGAGTATGTGCAGAAGTATAAGGAGCGGTCGATCTCTTCCCTCAAAGACGATCATAGATACTAACACTCTCCTGCCCAATTGGCTTGGTAGACTTTAACTTTTCCTCAGAAATATCAGTAGTGTCTCCATTACTAACACATAATGAATAAATCATAGATGGGAATCCCAGTCCAACAGAAGTGCTGGATCTCGCAGTAGAATCCACAGAATCATAAATAATACTACCGACAACAATAGGCTTCCTCTCATGAATGCAGTAGTTTATGATCGCTTGATCTCTAGTCACTTCACTCAGGTGGTTTGAAGGTGACAATCTTGCAAAAATAAAATAGTGCCATGCTTTATAAATACCATTTAATTTGGAGGATTTGAAGTTTACCCTTTTTTCATTCCTGATCTTCCAAGATCCATTACCGTCAGTCAAATAAGCAATGATCATATCCAAATCTCCCTCAGATGGTGATAATCTAGAATAGTGGAATTCAATAGTCGGTGGCAGGCCATAAAATACATTGATTCTTTCAGGATTAAATCCTACTCCGATACCTCTGATAAAGAATTCTTAATCTTCGGCATCCAGAAAATTTGCATAAAACTCTCGAACAATAGGGATAACGAAGCAACGAGTGAAATAAACGTAATCGTTGCCAATTGTGTGCAACGATAGTGTTTTCAATCATTTCTCCAGGATGATAGAAACTTCATTCTGAAATGAACTTCCTGGACGTCGCAAATTCGTGGAAGCGAAAATGCGCAGCCGCAGTAGAAAATTTGCTGCTATCAAAGTTATCTCGTGCCTTCCCGCGTTTAGATTTCGGAGCCATCTAAACATGAAAGAAAAAAAAAAAAATTAGGAATCAAAGATTTAAACTCTTTTAAGTTTATAAAACATAAAATAAGTTTAAAAATCCAAAGAAATCACTAAAAATCAAAAAAAATTTTTCAAAATTTCGGTTCTTAACAAAACCTAGAGAAATCTATGGTGAAAATCGAAAATAAATGGATTAAAGTGTAGATCTGACCTTGAGACAAAGAAATCGAGTGGTTTTGCGCTCAAATCCTTGATGTTTTGACCTCAAAATGGATCTAAAAGGTGTATTTTCGTGAAAATGGGGAAGAAGATGAAGCTTAGGCGTCAAAATGGCTTTTGGGGGTTATTTAAGTAAATTTTCGAGGTACGAGCCGAGCCGGCGCTTAGGCGCCAAATTCTGGCGCCTAGGCGCCAGACTCGCCTTTCACAAAAAATTATTTTTAAATTTAATTTTCCACCAAAGTTCATAAATTTAACTTCCAATTACTCATATTAGAGTAGGGCTTCAGTTTCTAACTTCCACAACATTTTTCAAAAATTTTAAAAATTAAATATTTAATCCACCAATCAAACATAAAGTTTAAATCAAACTCACTAAATTCCAGTTATAATCTTCAATATTGACTCAATACATTTCAGATAAGTATTATACTTGATTCAAGTTCCTAATACACACTCAAACATAACAATTTCTAAGCAAAAACAACACACATTGAACATGAAAGCAAATACCCAAACAAACACAATCGATTCTCTAAATCGATACAACGACTCAACAAACCATATAATAACTATCTCATTACCCGAATATTCTAATCTTCACAAGGGAAATTGTGTATTCCACTTGGAAAGAACACTAATGCTTCGGCTTTTTGTCAATCCCCTTGTTCTTCGCATACATTTCAACTTGAGCATCTTAATAAGCCGCAAAATGATCAAATTGAAGTTTCATCTGCCATTCTAGATGTTCAATTTGATGAAACATCTCATGAAGGTGATCTCCAATGCTTTTAAACTCCGCTTCAAACTTATCCAAACGACTAGAAATTTTCTCTAAACTTACAACGATGAAACCATCGAAGTAGGGTCGAGGATCCTTTCGAGACCTTGTCCCTAGCTTCTTCTCCATGATTTCTTCCTTCCATATTCTTCAAAAATTTCTCAAATCTCTCAAGAATGAAGTGCAAGGGACGTAATTTTGATAGCTTCATGGTTAGGGAAGAAGATAGGTTGATTTAAAGGTGAAAATCGTGTGAAAAACTGAAAATTTTCGGTTTTTCTACGACCCAATAACCTTGGCGCTTAGGCGCCGAATATGGCGCCTAGGCGCCAGACCTATTGATACATTGTTTGACGCAGGCACTTAGGCGCCGAATTCTGGCGCCTATGCGCCAAAACTATGTTCAACTCTGATTCGCCTAATCGTCAAATTTCAAAATTTCGTTCTCCAAGATAGGTAAATTATACTGGTAAGAGTAATTTAGACTCAATAACTCACATGGTAAATAATCATAATGAATGTTAACTTGATCTCCTTTTTACTCATATTAAGAATAGAGTGATCCAATTTATAAATCTTACATACTTCAAAATAATTTTCAGCGTAAGTCAACAAAGACTTATGAGCATCAAAAAAAAATTTAAAGTAATATAAAATTAATCAAGATCGAGGCATAACCTTACATTAAAGCACAAAAACACTCATAACAAAAGATAATTATGGGTTGCCTCCCACAAAGCGCTTGGTTTAACGTCGTCAGCCCGACTTAAGTAATTCTTTAATCAGGTTGACTCAATTCATAAGCCTCTTTATAAATCTTTTTAATATCTCCCAAATAAGGCTTCAATCTTAATCCATTTACTTTAAAAAAACTTTCTGTTTTGGGATCTTTAGTATACACAGCTCCATAATGGTATACTTTCTCAACTATATAGGGTCCAATCCATTTAGATCTTAATTTTCCAGGAAAAAGTTTTAAACGAGAGTTTAACAGTAATACTTCTTGTCCAGGTTCAAAAATTTTTCCTGAAATTTTCTTATCATGCAACATCTTCATTTTCTCTTTATAAATCCTCGCATTTTCATATGATTCATTTCTTATTTCTTCCATCTCATTTAATTGCAATAATCGCTTTTCTCCTGCTTTATCCAAATTAAAATTAAACTCCTTTATTGCCCAATAAGCTTTATGTTCAAGTTCAATAGGTAAGTGACAATGTTTACCATAAATTAACCAGTAAGGTGACATTCTGATTGGTGTCTTATAAGCTGTTCTATAAGCCCATAATGCGTAATCAAGTCTATCAACCCAATCAGCTCTTTTAGGATTAACAGCCTTCTCTAAAATTCTTTTAATTTCTTTGTTTGATACTTCGACCATTCCACTTGTTTGTGGGTGATAAGCGATTGCAATTCTATGTTTGATTCCAAATTTTTGTAGTAATGATTGAATTCTTATATTCCTGAAATAACTTCCACTATCAGTGATAATTCCTTAGGCATTCCAAATCTTGAAAATATCATTTTCTTTAAAAATTTAGAAACACTTTTGGAATCACAGTTTGGTAAAGCAACAACTTCAATCCACTTTGAAACATAATCAATCTGCTAATAAAATATAAATTTTTCCAGCATGATGGAACAAATGGTCCCATAAAGTCTAAACCCCATATATCAAAAATTTCAACTTCCAATATATAGTTTAAAGGCATTTCATTCTTCCTAGATATATTTCCCATCCTTTGACATCGATCACATGTTTTCACATAATGTCTCACATCTTTAAATAAGGTAGGCCAATAAAATCCAGAATTTAAAATTTAAATGCACTTTTATCTATGCCAAAGTGTCCTCCAAAATCAGAATCATGACATTTTTGAATAATAGCAAAAGTTTCCTCATAAGGTAGACATCTTCGAATCATAGAATCTTTACCAATTTTAAATAAATGAGGTTCTTCCCAAATATAAGATTTAGCATCATATTTAAATTTCTTAATAAATTTGTTATCCAATTCATAAGGAAAAATATTGCTAACTAAATAATTAACAATATCAGCATACCAAGGTGTTTTGCATCCTTGAATAACATATAAAGATTCATCAGGAAATTTCTCATTTATATTTTCTTCCAAAATAATATCATTTTTAATTCTAGAAAAATGATCAGCAATTTGGTTTTCAGTTCCTTTTCTATCTACTATTTGAAAATCAAATTCTTGTAGAAGTAAAACCCATCTTATAAGTCTAGGTTTAGAATCCTTCTTAGATAATAGATATTTAATAGCGGAATTATCGGTATGAACTATGCATTTAGTACCAAGAAGATAAGGTCTAAATTTATCAAAGGCATATACTATAGCTAGAAGCTCTTTCTCAGTGGTAGTGTAATTTCTTTGTGTTTATGTGAGAGTTTTACTAGCATAATATACAACTTTGAAAATTTCTCATATTTTTGTCCTAATACAGCTCCAATTGCAAAATCACTTGCATCACACATTAATTCAAAAGATTTATTCCAATTAGGTGCAACAATGATAGGTGCAGTTATTATTTTTTTTTAGAATATTAAAAGCATTAATAAATTCTTTATTAAATTCAAATTTCGCATCTTTTTCCAATAAATGACAAAGAGGTTTAGTAATTTTAGAAAAATCCTTTATGCATCTTCTATAAAATCTAGCATGACCTAGAAAATTTCTCACATCAGTAACAGTAGTAGGTGGTTGCAATTCAGCAATAATTTTCACTTTTGCTTGATCTACTTTCATCCCTTTTTGTGACACTTTGTGACCAAGTACAATGCCTTCTGTGACCATGAATTGACATTTTTCCCAGTTAAGAACTAAATTTGTTTCTTCACTTCTTTTCAGAACTTTGGCTATGTTTTCCAAACAAGATTCAAAAGAAGTTCCAAAAACTGAAAAATCGTCCATGAATATTTCAATTCCTTTATCAATCAAATCACAAAATATTGAATTCATACATCTTTGAAAAGTTGCAGGTGCATTACATAAACCAAAAGGCATTCTTCTAAAAGCAAATGTTCCATAAGGACTTGTAAATGTTGTCTTTTCTTGGTCCTCAGGAGCAATAAGTAATTGATGATAACCCAAATATCCATCCAGAAAACAGAAATATGGGTGTCCAGCTAATTTATCGAGCATTTGATCCAAGAAAGGTAAAGGAAAATGATCCTTTCTAGTGGCTTTATTTAATTTCCTATAGTCAATACGAATTCTTCATCCAGTAACTTGTCTTGTAGGAATTAGTTCATTTTTATCATTAACAATGACAGTTACACCTCCTTTCTTCAGAACACAAAGAATAGGACTTACCCATTGACTATCTGAAATAGGATAAATAATACCAGCATCTAACCACTTAACAATTTTTTTTTAACAACCTCTTTCATGATAGGATTTAATCTTCTTTGCGATTCTATAGTAGGTTTAAAATTTTCTTCCATTAAGATTCTATGCATACAAATGGAAGGGCTTATTCCTCTTATATCAGCAATAGTCCAACCAAAAGCTTTTTTATAATTCTTTAACACACCTAGTAGTTTTCTTCTTGATCTCTACTCAGTTCAGAAGAAATAATAACAGGTAAAGTTAACGAATTTCTAAGAAATGCATATTTTAAATGTGAAGATAACATTTTTAATTCCATTTCAAGGGCTCTTTTAATTGATGGTAAAAGTATATTATTTTGAGTAATGTCTAAAGTTTCCCAATTATCTTTAATAAAATGAGTCTCTTCTTCTTCTACTACTTCATTTTCATCAGTTAAAAATTCAAATTTTTCTTCAGAAATGACTTTACATTTTTCTTGATAATTTTTTTCAATTAAATAATCAATTATATCCATTCAATAACATTTCTCTTTATCAGGGTACTTCATTGATTTAAGAACATTGAATTTAATTTCTTGATCATTAACTCTCATGGTTAGTTCTCCCTTTTGCACATCAATCATTGCTCGTCCGATAGCTAGAAAAGGTCTCCCTAAAATAATAGGTATCTCTTTATCTTCTTCCATATCAAGTACTATGAAATCTACAGGGAAGATAAATTTATCCACTTTAACAAGGACATCCTCTATAACTCCTTTAGGATAAGTGATAAATTTATCATCTAACTGAAGGGTTACAGTGGTGGGAGTAATATCTCCTAAATCCAATCGTCGAAAGATAGAAAATGGCATGAGATTAATACTTGCTCATAAATCACATAAAGCTTTTCCACAAAATTTTTCTCTAATAGCACAGGGTATAATGAAACTTCCAGGATCCTTAAGCTTTTCAGGTAATTTCTTTTGAATTTTTAAACTGCATTCTTCACTTAATGCAACAGTTTCAAAAGCTTCAAATTTTCGTTTTTTGCTTAAAATATCCTTCATAAATTTTGCGTAAGTTGACATTTGTTCCAAAGCTTCAGCAAAAGGTATGTTAATAGTAAGTTTCTTAAAAATTTCAAAGAACTTAGAAAATTGATGATTAAGTTTCTGCTGTTTAAGTCTTTGAGGAAAAGGTGGTGGTGGTTTTTCAACTTCCACATTAACAGGTATAATAGTCTCATCTTGACTAGGAGAGAGAGTTTATTTAGGTTTTTCAATCTCTTCAACCTCAAGCTCTTTTTCAATTTCATTTTGCATTCTTTCTTTTAATTCCTTTCCACATCTAAGTTGCACAGCTTTAACTTTTTCATGTTCTTTTCTAGTTTCCTTTAGATTAATTTCAACATTACTAGGAAGTGTTCCTACAGGTCTTTTATTAACTAAAGTAGCAATTTGCCCCATTTGATTTTCAATATTACGAATAACAGTATTTTGATTTTGTAATTGATTATTTATTTGTAAAATTAATTCTTCTATTGATAACTTTTTCTATTAATTATTAAATCCAGGAGGTTTATAATTTGAATTAACTTGATTATTCCAATTTCCAGTGGGATGAGATTGATTATTACCCCATTGTTATTGTGAATTATTTCAGTTAAAATAAGGATGATTTTTTCACCCAGGATTATAATAATTTGAATAAGGATTATTTTTACTTGCAATAGCTTGTAAAGTTTCAATAGTCTGAGAATCTTCAATATTAGCAAAGTTATTATGTGAAATATTAATTGCAAAATTATCTAATTTCTTAGACATTGCTGCTACTTTTGAAGCTAAGATAGAAAAGGCTTCATTATCGTGAATACTTTCCATCTTTTTAGGATTAATCCTTTCTGAAGGCCATTGAAAATTGTTATTAGCCATTTTTTCAATTAAAGTGTAAGCTTCTTCAAATGGTTTAGACATTAAAGAACCTCCAGCAGCAGCATCAATAATTGATTTTAAAGATCCAATTAATCCATTATAAAATGTTTGAATAATTAACAAATCAGGTAAAGCATGATGAGGACATTTTCTTAATAGTTCTTTAAATCTTTCCCATGTTTCATACATTGTCTCCCGTCAAATTGACTAAACGAAGTAATATCATTTCTTAATTTAGCAGTTTTAGAAGGAGGAAAATATTTAGCAAGGAATTTTTGTACCATTTCAGCCCATGTTTTAATAGAACCAGTCGCTAATGAGTTTAACCACATCTTTGTTTTATCTCTTAAAGAAATAGGAAAGAGTCTAAGTCTAATAGCATCATCAGAAACATTATTATAT
Source organism: Papilionanthe hookeriana x Papilionanthe teres (assembly GCA_022702705.1). Lineage (NCBI taxonomy): Eukaryota > Viridiplantae > Streptophyta > Magnoliopsida > Asparagales > Orchidaceae > Papilionanthe > Papilionanthe hookeriana x Papilionanthe teres. The sequence continues at coordinate 104,861,174 of CM040428.1, read as the reverse complement.
TTAAAGGTAGCACAAACTTCTAAAAAACTAACAAGGTGTAAATTTGGATCCTCATTTGATGTTCCACCAAATTGATTGTTTTGCACCATTTGAATAATAGACAGTTTAAGTTCAAAATAATTAGCATCTACAGTTGGTATTTGAATACTACTATGAAGTTCATCAACTGTAGGGTTAGCATAATCCCTTAATGGTTTATAAACATTTTGATCATTAAGTTCAATTGGATTTTGAAAAGTAGCCATTTCTTGAAATTTTTGAATTTGTTTTCCCTTTTTAATTTTTCTAATTGTTCTTTCTAGTTCAGAATCTAAAGATATTAATCCTTCAGAACCAAATCTTCGCATAAAACAAGGAATAAAATTTATATATATATATATATATATATATATATATATATATATATATATATATATATATCTTTTTTTTATTATTTATTTTTTATGTTTTTGGAAATATAATATTTAAAAAATCTATAACTTTTCTATTCCTTCCCCGGCAATGGCGCCAAAAACGTGACCCGATTTTTGTACTTCCATATACAAGAATTTGTTACCACTGCTAGAAAATTTAATTTCTGGCAACGGCGCGAAACACTTGACCTGGAATAACTTTCTATCTAGATGTGTACCAAATAAAACATTTTAAATATATGTTTATATAGCAAAATATAATTTTAAAAAGAAAATATTTTTTATACTTTTTGGGTACTACGCAAGTATACGTATCGTTTCAAGTAATATAGGGCTTTGAAACAAAGACCCCAGTATCGATCCCAAGGAGAAAAAATATGGTAATATATTTCTAAATATTGTACTTCAAAAATCTTTTTGTATTTTAATCTAACAATAAACTACTATTAATTTACTAGATGCAAATAAAAAAAATAATAATAAGACAATGATTTTGTGAAAACTATATAAAACAAAAACATTCTTCCCTTCAATTAATCTAAGATTTTTAAGATAATTTAATATTCGTTGGAGAATTTGATTTATGGTATTGTGCCAAATAGAAGCATTCCTATTCTTTACCCTTTGATCCAAGCGCAAATAACATTGGCTAATTTACAGATGAGGTCCGGATGTATTGTTAGTAGAATGGGTTAATCTAGACTCACACTTCTAGATGTCCAAGGGTGGCTATGGTCGGCCCTACTTGTGACCCTTTCCTAATCTATAAATCAAATTATAAGAATTTAGTCTGTCACTCTAAAAACTTATCAATTCTACGCCCTTTAAATCTTATCTTCCTATTTATTTGCACTTCAACTTAATAGCCCGCACATGGCCTTCGACTAACTAAGGATTCATGTGACATTTACAAGTTAAGAGTTTTTCTCCTTCTAGGTCTCAAAACTCTTCAACAAGTTTGAACAATTTAAATGGTCAATTTATAAAGTAAAGTAAGATCAGGTATTAATGTCATCACAATGTTTTGAAAATATTTTGAATTTCAATTCTCCATCAAATCTTTTATTATCTTATTTATCTCTCATAATTGAAGGACGAAAGTAAACTAACTACTCAGAACACATTGAATATAAACAACAAAACATAATAAATAAATTTTGAATCAAATATAAAATACTTATCTCAAATATTTCTTCTACAGATCTTTTGATTCCTACTGACTCCACAGTGTAATGAACTCCAGATGCAACAACTTGAAAATAAACTCATTAAACTAAACAAAAGTGGCCCTAAATTTCTCTCTCTACTTATCTCAAACTAAACAAAAGTGGATAAGAGAAAGGGGTTACAATAGGCGGCATGTTTTTATGAAGAAATTGAGTCCTATTTATAGGCTTCAAGGGTTGCCTTGAGGCACCTCTTCAAAACATGTCCACATTCAATGAATCCTCTAGAAGGTCTGTCTGGCGCCTAGGCGCTGGACACCGCGTCCAGTTCTTCGCACCTCTTCACTTTGGCTCGCACCTCTTCTCGATTAAAACCTTTTTGGAGCATCCAAATGCAATGTATCACATGTTCTATTATCAAGGAACAACTGCCAGTCTTCTAGAATGTCCAATAACCGCTCACTCCGTTAATATAACCGTTCAAAAGTTGTCAAAAACTTGACAGTTTCTGTATCGAGTCTGGCACTTAGGCGCCAACTTCTTGCGCCTAGGCACCAGGCCATATTTTTTTATACTTTTTGTATTTTGCTCCATTTTTGCTCCTTTTTATTCCTTTTTGCTCCTTTTTCCTTTTTGGACATTTTTACATCACCTATATCCAAAAACACAAAAAATACCTTTCATTAAAGCATAATATCCTTAGAAATTGATAAGAATTAAGACATAAAGAAATAGGTATTTTTTTATAGATCACTTTTCTTAAAATGTCATATATCGGTTTTGAGATGGAATGCTATACGACTTACATCTTATCTCAAGATTATATTTATAGCTAAAGAGAGATTGGCAAACTCATGAAGTAGAGTACACATGCTGGGGATTCATTTCAAAGATTGAAACACAACATATATGTTAAAATTTATGGAGATTTATTTTACTTTGTCGGAGTATGTAATTTAAGTATTTTAGGATCCGCCAACATATCACATACAACAGGGGAATATTTCTCAACATTTCATTTTATTTCCATAGAAACTGTACATTGCAAATGAAAGAAAACAGTACATATCCTTGGGAACAAAAGTCAACGATACAAATCAAAGGTCAATAGTAGATGTATATGTACATATGTTACACAACGCACATACTACAAACTATTGATATATTTCTTTTTAGAAACTGTCATGTCATCTTTCTATTGTTATCATAACCTCTGATATTACTAGATCAACCATAAACATCTAACACTCCAAAAAAATTTCTGTCGTAAATGTCTTAGGTGTTTAGATATTTACGGGGTCAAGGTAACTCAAAAGGTTTTAACCCTTACAACTCTTGGATAGCTCGATATCCGATGGGTAGTTTATCTGGTTGCATTCGACGCAGAGTTATCAAAATGTGAGGTTTATTAACACTGGGTGTAAAGTGTTTTACCACGTTGGCACCGTTTCCTTGTAACAGAAGTACTGATCCTCATGGCAAAAAAGCTCGAAATGTCGCTGCAAATTCCCCTAGTCCTAGGATTTGTATTTCTCTTCCAAAAAGAATAGAGCAGAGTTTCATTAAAGACACCATGTAGAACGGCCTTTCAAAGTCACGACTATCAATGTGAGGAAGGATGCAGTCTCCCTCAGCATAGATATTGATGATACAACTGTCAGGTATGCAACTTACTGGTATGACTCTCCAAGTAACAAGTCATTTGATGATTTGTATGATCACGGTAAGGAGTAGATTCACTTGATCGTGTTGTAAGATTTCTGGTGGATTCCCTTCATTATCAACAGCATAATTATAGCAACATCCGTATTGTATCGTCAACCTTCCCTTACCATGTATTGATTTATTTGGCTCAGAGTAGGTTCTCCTTATGAGGCGCCCAACCCGACCAAGATCTCGAACATTCATGACGTGATCAATGATGGCTGCTTGCTCGTATTAATCAAATATATTGGTGAACAATTTAATCCCCTCAGGGATATTAATCGTTTGCCCTTTAATATGTTTGAACTGTTCGTAGACTCGCCACTCGATGGTCCGTATTCGTCGAATTTCTTCTTTAGAAAGGTCCTTCTTGTTGATTTTTGTCTCTGACACTTTCAAGTCCAGAGCTGGTACATATGAAGATGGAACGAAAGTTGTTTCTTCAATCTAATCTTCCCTTTCAGGCTCCAAGTCTAGCATTTCCTGGTCACGATGAACTTCTTCTAATAAAGCCTTAATAGCGGAAGATTTAAACTGATCAAAATTATTTCCCTTATGTTTCTTATTTTGCAGTCATTTTTCTTCTTATCTTTTCAGACATTTATTTCTATTTCACCTTTGTGTACGAGTGAGTCCTATTGTTGCTCTGTCAACGGCTACTGCAGGAGTTTCTGTAATTTCCTGGATTGTTGTCGTCACCACCGATTTCATTTTTTCATCATTGACTTTATCATCATACACTTCTTCTGAAAACTCAAGATCGTATTGCTCATGAATCTTGAAATCTATCACAGGTTCTTTTCCCATGACTTCGTCCTGATAAACTAGGTACACTAACGACCCATGATATATGAATTCAACTTGTAGGTGATCGAAATTGAAATTGATCCTTGCGCCTTTGTCAAAATATTAGTGGTCCATTGCAAAATACATGTCATTTTTGAAGCTGAAGCATAATCTATTTTTAGACGTTTTTCCTGTAAGTGGTAGAGTTATATGTCAGATTACATTTCATTTTCAAAATTATGCTCTTAAGTATACACTTAATAAGCAAGAAGGGAATTTCAAGGAAAGAATTCAAATTTGCACAATAAGGAAAAATAAAAATTTTATTATTTATCCAGTTCATAAACAAGTCATTGTTTTTAGGTTGCATAGTTTTTCTTCAAGAAACACCCATTAATCGGGAGTAAAATTCTATCGCCTTGATAGTTAACCAATTGATAAGATCCTTCTGAATAAGTCCTTTCAATTACGTAAGGGCCCTCCCACATTGGTTCAAATTTCCCAGCTATTTTTCTGTGGGAAAGGATAGGTCTTCGGAGTACTAAGACCAAATCCCTGATTTGAAATGTCCTAGGACGAACAAATTTGTCGTGGGCCCTTACCATTTTTTCTTGATACAACTCCAGATTTTGTTGAGCTTGAAGTCGTTTACCCTCTAGATTTTCTAGTTTTTCAAGACGTAATTTTGTGTTTTCTTCTTTAGTGATTTTGTTCGTAACTGCAATCCTAAAAGAAAGAAGTTAAATTTCTAAAGTAAGTATGGCTTCAGAACCATATACCAAAGATAACGGTGTCGACTATGTTGGTGTTCGGTATGTAGTTCTATAAGCCCATAATGATTCAATTAATTTTTCATGCCATTGTCTTAGATTGCTCGTTAATGTTTTCTTTAAAATTTGGACCATTGTTTTATTAAAAGCCTCAGCTAAACCATTGGCCTTTGGAAAATAATTTGTCGAATATCGCCAATCTATTTCATGTCTTTGAACAAAATTGTTTATTTTTGTGTTTTTAAAGGCGAATCCGTTATCTGAAATAATCCTTCGAGGAACTCTGAATCTATAAACAATTTGTGCTTTGAGGAAGTGAAGAACTTGTTATGCTTTAACTTCCCTAAATGATACAGCTTCAGCCCATTTTTAGAAGTAATTAATGGCTGCTAATATAAACCTATGTCCTTTCGTTGACGTAGGGTCTATCAAGTCCACATTATTTGTGCCACAACATTCAAACAGCCCTGGCGCCACCGACGCCCTATTCCAGAGACTCCAGATTTAATTGGAATGATCGGGCGCCGCCGGTGCCACTATCGGGCGCCGCCGGTGCCACTATCGGGCGCCGCCGGCGCCCTATGTCTGTTCACTTCGAATTCAAAAGTTTTGGTAGATTTTTGAAGAGGTGCTTGAAGAAACTCTTAAGGAATTCGTTCCTAACATTAAATTTAGTGTCCAAGATGAAAATAGAGAGGAGGAAGAGAAGAGAATTGCTGTAGAGAGTGTGAGGAAAGTGTGAGAGAGAGTTAGGGTTTGTGATTTTAAGAGAGATTCTTCTCTAAGGAGGGGAGAAGAGGGATTAAAGTGAGAGATTGCTTCTTCATCTTTGTTCCAAGCAGAGAATCAAGTGTTACAAGGAAGAGAAAAGGAATTAAGGGGACTTTAAAGGAATTTGCTTGGGGAAGAGAAAGAGATAAGTTGTATTTACTATTGTAGTTTCTATGACCCTTCTTTTATATATAAAATCCAAGTGTTTTTATATCTTCTCCATGGTTAGTGAGTAGTCTCCCTTGCCTTTCTTCTTGTATGAACTAATTATGATGTGGTGATGTGGAAATGATGTGCCCTTTAAGTGTCATAAAAGTTGTGATGTTTCTTTAATTTGGAACTTAATCCGGCTAGTTGAATTGTTAAAACATATTGAGGTACATTAATTCCAAAAGAATTGAATGTTCTACAAAAGGAATGAAGAAACCATTTAATGTCCGTGAATGAATTGCGTAGTTCATGGGGATTAAGTACAAATAAATAGGGAACTGAGTTTTTATGGACTTCAAATTGGAGGTTTCATGGTGACAGAATTGAATTCCCAATTTGGTCTTAATATTGGTAACTAAAGCCTATGGTTAGCCTTCAGGTGAAGGGTGAGTGGGAGCTCCGAAGTGAGAGCCGGTATCCTCCCAGCTTAGCCATAGATTTAATAACTAAACTTAAGATATGGCAATGTTCTTTACCTGCTTGGAAGAGGGAGTACTCTTTTAAAGGTAAAGAAGCAAATATGCTCCTATTTGGCACAACACAAATAATTACCATTCTTCATCATCCACACATAATAATCTTTATGCAAGAAGAAAGACACTTTTCATATAGAAGTGTCTTATAAATCACATAAGTTAGTGTGTTTGTTAGTTAATATAGTTCAGTAATTAGAAGTAATTGTAGTAGCTTTATTATACTTTGCGTTAACTAGTGGTAGTACACTTAAGTAATTGTTACATTAGGTATTGGATTTTAGTGCTATATTATCTTATTTAAAGAACGTTCACCTCCCCGTGGGATCAATAACCAGGACTTCATTAGATCCCTATATTACTTGATACGATACAAATACTTGCGTTGAATTTGGGACTTTACTAAATCATTCTAAATATATAAATTTGACTTCATAAATTCTTTCTTAATATATAAAATCGCGGTCACCTACCCCTGCTTTGCTAGGTACGGTTGTTTATCTATATTTGTCTTTTCTGGCAGAGGAAGCTCTATCAAAGTATAATTCCCATGGTCTTAAATTAGAATCATTGATTTTAAATATTTGCTCATCAGGAAAATCATCATTCAGTGGAGATTCATTCGGTATAGGGAGTGTCACTAAGAAGTCTGCTAAGATTTGTCCTTTGACAACACGCGTGGTACAAAGGTTATATCAAATTGAAGTAACAACATTGCCCATCTTGCCAATCTTCAAGAAAGAGTTGGTCGAGTCATCAGATATTGTAATGGTTTGATTTTTGAAATAAAATTCACTTTGTGTGATAGCATGTAATGTCTTAGCTTCTGAGTTACAATGATCAGGGCTAAATAATGCTTTTCAATTGGAGGATATCTTATTTTAGTTGGATTCAAACAATGACTAAGGTAATATAGAGCATTTTCTTTACCTTCGTCATTAATTTGAGCTAGTAATGCACCAAATGAATTTTCTAAAGCTGCAGTGTAAAGGATAAGAGGTCTTCCTAGCATAGAGACTGCTAAAACAGGCAGATTCATTAGATATTGTTAAATATTTTCGAAAGCATGTTGACATATTTCATCCCATACTAATTTGGTATCTTTTCTAGTCATGACAGTAAGAGGTTGACACCTTCCTGGAAGATTAAAAATGAAACGACAAATATATGCTGATTTTCTTTGGAAAGATCTCAATTGAGTTAGATTTGTAAGAGGATGCATATTCATGATTGCTTTAATTTTGAGCGGGTCAATTTCGATCCCACGATGTCGAACAAAAAATCCTAAAAATTTTCCTGAGGTGACACCAAAGGCACACTTAAGAGGATTCATTTTAAGATAAAATTGTCTTAATTACTCAAAGATGATTCTTAAGTCATATATATGCTCGTTTTCATGCTTACTATTGAGAACCACGTCATCTACGTAACATTCAACTTCCTTGTTAATAAGTTCATCAAAAATTCTTGTCATGGCCCTCTGATAAGTAGCACCGACATTCTTAAGTCCAAATGGCATTACTACATAACAGTATATTCCAATGGTCATTTTGAAAGCTATATTTGGTTCATCTTCTGGGGACATTTTGATTTAATTATATCCCGACATTTCGTCCATAAAAGAAAATATTGCATATGTTGATGAAATATCTACCATTAGTTCGGGAATTGGTAACGGTAATTCGTCCTTTGGACAAGCTTTATTCAAATCTCGGAAGTCTACGCAAACTCAAATTTGGACATTTTTTTTCTTTACTGGCACTATATTGGCTAGCCATAGTGGATATTTTTCTTCTCGAATAAAATTAGCCTCAATTCGTTTCTTAACTTTGGTGATAACTTATTGCTCTATGTCAATACGCATTCTTCTTGGACCTTGTTTTATAGGGATGACAATTTGATCTATCCCTTGCTTCTAAACTATAACATATGGAGAAAGTCCTGGCATTTCGTCAGAATTTCAAGTAGAACAGTCTTTATATTCTCTTAATACTTGAATTATTTCTTTTGCTTCAATATCATTACAAGAACTTCTGATAAAATTTAGTTTTGGGTTTTCATCAGTACCCAAATTTATTTCTTTTAGTTCATCCATTGTTGATTTGATTTCTTCTTCAAATTATGGTGGAGCGTCATCTATCATAGGATCGGTTATTTGCTCAAAAGTTAGATCATTGGTGATAACCAACAAAATTTTGTATCATCCAAAGGTCCTAGGACACCAAATCCTACTCCTTCTTTGGAATTATGATTTCTTTTATTATCATTCCACAAATGCTCAAAATCATAAGATTGGTTTAATGAGTTTTAACTAGACATTAAACTATTTTGAACAAGTTTTTAACACATGGAGAATAAAGTTTAAAAGGAATTTTTATTGATTCTAAAATGTTTTCATCATTTGATTTTACATCAATATTCAAGCTGGTAGAGCCAAGTCAAAAATTTTTTGTTTTCTTATCTTACCCATGTATTTCTTTGACCACCAAATCTTCAATTTTTTGAGAAGAAAGAGGAGTTTGGGTCATATTATCTACATAGTGATTTATTTGTTCATACATAGATTTAAACTCTTTTTCTTTATCTTCATCTTCAAGAAGTTTCTTGAACTGGGGGTTCTTTGAAACTATTTTCTTCTTTTCTTTTTTTTCATTATCCAACTGGATCTCAAATTTTGGTATCTTCTTCATAATGGAATTAGGAATCCCTCTTTGTTGTGCTCGTCCTCGGCCTCGACCTCAACCACGTGTATGAGCTTGAAAGATATCTTTTTTCTTATGTATGGCTCAGAAGCGTCAATTTGTTTTTCTTTATTTTTATTTGTGTTTTTTTTGTTCTCATTTGGCACCGTATCCCTAGAGAATATTGATTTCTCTACTGGGGCATAATATGCAGCATCTCCATGTGCACCGATTTCATAAATTGAAAATGGTTGAATATCTCCAATTATGCAACATTCTTTCCCCTATTGTGGATATTTGATGCACTGGTGTAATAATGATGGTACCATCTTATTCTCGTGCAACCAAGGTTGGCCAAGTAAAGCATTGAAAGACGTGTCACAATCAATGGCATGAAATTTTGTTGTTGTCTCCATATTTTTTATTTTTAAAAGCAAAGTTATTGATCCTATGGCTCGTTCTGCTTGTTGATTGAATCCTCGCAACATGATAGTATCAGTCATTAGTCTGTTGGCATCAATGTCCAAATAAGCGAGATTTTAAAAAATCATAATACTAATTGAAGCTCCAAGGTCGATGAGTACTCTAGGAAGCATGATATCATTAATATTCAATGTTATGTAAAGTGGGTGATTATGCTCTGTTGTGCCGAGTAGCAAATCATTGTCAGAGCTACTATTTATTTTTCTTTTCATGTAAGGACAATTCTTGGAGGTAGAATTTTTCAACTTTGCAGGTTGATTTCAGTTATTTCAGCCGGTATATCATTCAAATCTTGAGTTTCTGAATCAAAAATTACTAATTCTATGGAAATTGATACTTTCACTAATTCCAACGTGAATGTTTCGTCTTCATTGTCGTCATTATTTTGTTTGTCAATAGTTTTGTCAGGTTTACATATGATCAAAATATCGTCTATCGGATCAAAACCGACTCGCTCGTTTTTATGAATATCATGAGAAATAGTCAAAATGTAAGCAGAATGAGAAACAGTTTTATTAATAAACAGAATGTCGTACAAAGTTACCGGTCTGAGGGATTTTCTCCCTTCGTCCGAGACAACTATCCTAGTAGGATAAGATGAAGTATAAGGAGTAGAAGATACAAAAGGAGGAGCAGCCCCTATGTTAACAAGACCCTTATTATTTTTTTGCTTCCTAGAGGATTCTTTAAAAACATTCCTAGGCTTGATGAGCATTTCTTTGTAAGATTTGTGTGGAACAGTATTGTCTTCGGAGCGATCTTTGTGAATAATCGTCGAGATCATATTTAGTGAACCTTTTTCAGGTTCTTTTAAGTACTCCTTTGGGATGGTGATATTTCCTTATTTAAAGTTTCTTTCCAAACAGTCTTTGAAGACAAAGCAATCTTCAATTTTATGCCCCAACATCCTATGATAAGGACAGTAATTCGAATGATCTTTCAAATAAACCTTCGCTGGCCACTTGGCTTGGAGTAATTTGAATTTTAGTATTTTTAATAAACCACAAAAGATTTTAACAACCACATCCCTTTTAAATGTATAATTCTTATTCATTCTGTCAGTTATTGTTCTTTTATCAGTTTGTATTATAGTTGGTTGTTGAAACTGTAACTGGGAAGATGATTGTTGCTGTGGTTAATTTTGCTTTTGCTTCTTTTGCTCAGGTTGTATTTGCATTACTGGCTTCCCCTTTTCCCTCGTGGTGATTTTCTTTTCTAATATTTTTACTGGTTTTGTCTTTTCAGTCTTTTCCATCTACTTGGCCTCTTCTTTGAGATTAGCAGCTTTGCTGAGTAACTTTTCAAAAGTCTTCATAGTAAATCCCTTAAGCACGAATGTTATCAGGCCATGTATTTTTTGAGAAGTATTTCTTCTGCATGTTGCTCTTGGAGTTGTGGTTCACATTTCATGCTAAGATTTCTCCAGCGCAAAATGAAATCTACATGTGTTTCCCCTCGCTTTTGTTTTTTCACAACCAGAACTCCAACCGTTACATGATGTTGGGCTCCAACAAAGCATTGGATGAAGATATTTTCCAATTCCGTAAAGGTTTTGACAAAATCATTAAGTATTTCAGCATACTAGTCAAAAGTAACTCCTGTTAAACTATTAACGAACTATCAGAATAACAAGGCATCACTCCTCCGACATTGCAACAACTTGCTCCAAGGTGTGCTAGATGTTGTCGTGGATTACCTGTTTCGTCGAACATTTTAAAAAGTGGCGGAACAAAGCCTTTAGGATGTTAAATTGAATCAAATTCCACTTGGTAGGGTCTACTTTTTGAAATTAGTGATCTGATTCGTGCTTGTGCCATAGATTCCTTCACTTTTTATTCCACTAGTTGTGACAATTCTTTTTCAGGAATCGTATTTTGAAGGGTTTCTGACCAACTAAAAATATGTTGAGATTTTCATGCCTATTTTATATTAATTTTGATGATATTGCACATTAAAAAAGGGTATTTTTGATGATTTGTTGTAAATATGATGATTTATGGATATTGGAGTGAAAAAATGCAAAAAGGAGCAAATTTGGAGCAAAAGGGACAAAAAATATGAAAATTTGATCTAGGGCGCCGACGGCGAGCTCGACGGCCCCGATGGCAGATTTTTCCTGAGAGTTCAAGAAATATATTACAAGAAAGCCCGCTAACGGTGAGATCGAGACCGCCGACAGCGGGACTTATGAAAGAGAGTCCAAAGACAAGTCTTCTAGAAGGCTGCCGATGGCGAGAAAGTCGGTTCTCTCACAAGGTGCCTTGAATGTGGATGATTTTTGAAGGGATGCTTGGGAAACTCTTCAACTACTTTAACAGAAACAATTTGGGGCCAAAAATGGTGTCCACTAAAGTGTCAAGAGTGTGTGTCTAGTGAGTCCAAAGGGTTTCTAGAGTGTTAGTTAGTGTCTTGTTTTCCTTAAAGTTTTAGATAGTGAGTTCAATAAGTGATATATGTGAGGGATTCTTTGAGAGATTCTAAGAGTGGAAGGGAAGTGAGAGATTTCTTCCTCCTTTCCGGTTCAATGGAGTATTCTGCGTGTTGTAAAGAAAACAAAAGATTCAGAGAAACTTCACGGAGTTTGCGTGGGGAGGAATTCGGGATAAGTTGTATTTACTTATTTTAGTTTGTAGAACCTTGCTTTTATATATGAAATCCAAGTTTTGTTGTATCTTCACAATGAAATCTGAGTAGTTTTTCTGTCTTTCTCCTTTTTTTGACATTTTTATGAAATGGTGTTTTGAATTAGTGTGTCAAGAAAATTTTAAAGAAGTTGTGATAATCTTTTCACCTAAATCTTAATTTACTTTCAATATGGCCAATTGATTAGTAAAAATATGTTGAGTTTAACAACTAAAGTGAAGATTACATCTGAGATTCAGGGAGGTCAAAATCACTGAGAGTAAGGTGCAAAAAATAAGAAAATAATATTTATCGGGCGTAGAATTGGAGATTTTAGACTGACAGACTAAAATCCTCAATTCGGTCCTATTGTTTGGGTGTTGAAGTGTAGATGTTAGCCCTTAGGAGAGGGGAATGTGGGAGCTCCAAAGTGAGAGCCGCTATCCTCCCATCCTAGCCGCAGATTCAGTATCCAAGCATAAGATTAGTCAATGCTCTTAATACCTGGAGCAAAGGGTAAAGAATAGGTATGCTCCTATTTGGCACAACACAGTTTTAAACTAATTATATTTATCCATTCACTTAAATTTCTTAACAAGAAGAAGGATGCATGCTTATATATTTTAACTTCTCTTTATTAGTAGAATTAGTTAATTGTTAGTAGAACTAGTTTATTAAAACTTCATCTTATTTACGATTGCATATTAGTGACAGATAGGCAATTGGATTTACAAAGTTGTGATTCTAAATTAGTTTCTATAATCATAGACCATAGCCTCTAAACAATACCTATGGGATCGATTTCCAGGACTCCATTAGAGCCCTATATTACTTGAGCGATACGTATACTTGCGTTGAAAGATTAACTATGCGATTATTGAATATCTTTATACACATCTATATCAAATACAAGAAATATTAAATTTACGCAAAGTGCACGGAGGCGGTTCAAGTTCCTTTTTCTTATGTAAACTTTCTTCGACTTCAGCCTTTTCCTCATGAAGATGAATTACTTCTGGTCGGATGATTTCAATGGCTAGTGATTGAGTTGTTTATGAAGAATTTTGCATGGCTGTCGTCATTTCTTCTATCTTTCGTTCAAGATGATTGATTTGTTCGTCTTGTTGTTTGATAACCGAGCATAGTTCTTCAGTAACATTTTCCTCATCTTGTGGAGATATTTCCCGGGCACTAGATCATGTTTCAACGTCATTTATTTCTATAAATTTTTTATTATGCTTGCTAGAAGAGTTTTCTTTTCTTCGTGCAGCTATCAATTTGATATTTTCTCTTAATTTTTCCAGTCTTTCTTCAAATATTTTTTCAGGACTCTTTTCAGAGGTATCGCCTTGGGAAATATCCATGATACCAGAAGCACTATCTAAAGCTTCCTGCTTCTTTGATTTATATTTTCTTGAATGATCTCCACCCCGTAACATTTGCATGATGGCTTTTATCTTTTTGGATGTTTGTTCAGCCTCAAAAAGCAGTTTATTATGCTTTATACTATTTTTCAAAACAACTAGATCCTCCATTTTTTATTTCGAACGAGATTTAGATTGTACTTGAGTACCCTGATGATAAATTGAATCATCGTACGCAAGAATTTTCTTTCTCAATGTGGGAGTAACCGTACATCCTATTTTTTCCAATAGTTTAGTTATTGAACATCTACCTTTTCGTGTTAACCTTTTGAATACAGTATGTATTGTTTGAATTGAAGGAGAATTTTCTTCTTTTAAAGACTGACACATACCTTCCTTATATTCAATAGGCACGAGATAAAATTCATTTTCTCCCCAAGGATGTATCTTTTCTTCATATCCATTGAGGGTAAATTTCTCAATTTCATTTTCATTCTGATTCTTACTCTTCTTTTTAGTACAAGTTGAAGGAATAGCTTTAGAACTGGACCCAAACTCATATATTGATACTAAATCATTATTACCTCGCTCCTCTACATAGATTCTTTTCCCTTTCATATCGACTTCCTCAAAGTTACATCATTCCATAGGAAGTTCTTAGGGTTAAAGTAAAGAATCTTCGTAAGGATTTTCATAAAGATTCGGTTAATATGGAAAAGGTTCCATTATCAGAAGAGGATTATTCCAACTATATTTGGCTTCATCATCAAATACTCCGAATTTGCCTTATGGGAAGTAAGCAACTTCATTATTTGGTGAATTTAAATCTTGATAATAAGAAAAGTCTCAAGTAGGAGAATCCATAGTAATTTTCTATCAAAAATCCAGAGTAACTTTGTGTCAAAACATGCTTATGAGTTGGAATTATTCATTTATTGAAAACAAAGCTTATAAAGGATGATATTGTCAAAATAAGATTTTGAAAATGAATATATCAACAAAAGATGAAGAGAAGGAATTCCTTAAAAGATCTAATCGCCAGCGGAGTCGCCAATCTCTTGTCGGCGATAGAAACTCATCGTTCCTATCGTCGCCAATTCAGGGTTTTTATGTCAAATATTAAGGAGTCGCCAGTCTAATTATCCTAATCTTTTGATCATTTTTATCAAAGGTAAAAGGAAGGAAAGTAGACAATCAAGGGAAGGTAAAGTGATATCTTTATAGGGAGAACTCTAGAATATTCTTACCCTATTAGGAAAATCACAAGTCTGATAACCAGAGATTTTTCTAGGTGTTAACCTATTCTGAGTTCTTTTAATTTTCCATATAGAAGCAAGCTTCTATAGTTATTTACATCCTATACAATTCTAGTATTTCCTAAGCAAATTCTTGATTAATGTTAAATATTTGTTTTCTAAATGGGTTTTTAGGAAAATAAACATATAAAATGTCTTATTCCTAATGTTTATCTTATTTTCATGAGCTATTATGTCAATTTTTATGTCATGAGGTATCTTCGAAAATGTCAAGAAGATGTGATTTTATTTTGTTGATTTTGTTTCTCGTATTGATATTTTATGAATTGTCATGTCACTCTTTCATGTCTTGTTTATTTATTTTGTTCAATATGTCTTATCATATAGTGTTTTGTTATTTATGTCTTGTTTTGTCATTTTATATTTTACATTTGTTTTTTTTATTTTAGTTTATGTTTCATTGTCGACGTCATGCGAAACAGAGTTAGCACACCCTATAACATGCAAAGAAAATCTAGTGAAACTACTTGTTTTGTTTTGTTTGTTTGTTTGTCGTCGTTTCGTTATTGTCATCCTGCAAGATAGAGTTAGCACACACTGTAATATGCAAAGAAAACCTAGCGAAACTTGTCTTCTTCCTACAAAGAAAACAATGTCAGAAATCGAAAGTTTTCAAATCATTTATGTCAAGATTGTCAATTATTAAAGTTATTTTTGTCTTATGTTGCTTTGATTTATATTCAAGTGTCATTTTTATGTTGATGCTTTGTTTTTATATTATATTATATTTTATTTTTGAATTTTTTTTATGTTGATTAAATTTTATGTAATTTTGTATTAAATTTGATTTATATCAAACTTAAATTAATATTTAAGTTAGATTTGGGTTATTATTATTTTTATTAAGTTTAATTTAAGTCAAACTTAATATATTTATCAAAATAAGTTTGGTTTGGATTAAGTTCGATTTAGGTCGAACTTAATGTCGAATTAAGTTTGATTTGGATCAAACTTAATATTTAGGTCAAAAATAAGTTTGATTTAGGTCAAACTTAATGTTTATGTTAAAATAAGTTTGATTTAGGTTGAACTTAATGTCGAATTAAGTTCGATTTGGATCGAACTTAATATTTATGTCAAAAATAAGTTCTATTTAGGTCGAACTTAATGTCAAATTAAGTTCGATTTGGATCGATCTTAATATTTTTGTAAAAAGCAAGTTTGATTTAGGTCGAACTTAAAATTTATGTCGATTTAGGTTTGACTTAAATCTAATATGAGTCAGACTCAAGTTAAGTTTAACTTGGGTCCATGTCAGATAGAACCTAAGTTTACGTTTACGTTTAACTTGGGTTTATTTCAGGTTGAACCTAAGTTTAGGTTTGAGGTTAACTTGGGTTCATGTCTGGTTGAACTTAAGTTTAGGTTTATGTTTAACTTAGGTTCATGTCAGGTTGAATCTAAGTTTAGCTTTAAGGTTAACTTAGGTTCATGTCAGGTTGAACCTAAGTTTAGGTTTAAGGTTAACATGGGTTCATGTCGGGTTGAACCTAAGTTTAGGTTTAAGGTTAACATGGGTTCATGTCGGGTTGAACCTAATGTAACTAAGGCTTAATGATTAATAAGGTCTAATGAGTTAGACCAAGTTTTGATTAAACCTAATTTAGTTAAGTTTTAATGATTAATTAAGTCTAACCGGGTTAGACTTAATTAGGGTTTAGGATTCAATTAAACCTAATTTTGTTAAGGTTTAATAGTTATTTAGGTGTAATTAGTTAAACCTTATTGGGGTATAAAGGTTGATTAAGCATAATGTAGTTAAGGCTTAATGACTAATAAGATCAAATGAGTTAGATCTAATTGGGGTAATAAGTTTGATTAAACCTAAGTTTGTTAAGGTTTAACAGCTTAATAAGGTCTAATGGGTTAGACCTAATTGAAGTATAAGTTTGATTAAACCTAAGTTTGTTAAGGTTTAATAGTTAATTAGGTCTAATGGATTAGACCTAATTAAGGTTTAAAGGTTGATTAAGTTTAGTGTATGTTTAAACTTAATTAAAGTTTGATTTTTGATATTAAACCTATTGTCATGAGGATTAATGGGTTGATTAAGTCTTAATATGTTGTTAGATTTAAGTTAGTGTAAACTTAATGTGATTAAGGTTTAACTTAGGTTGATTAGGTCTAATGTAGTGTCTTAGATCTAATAAAGTTTTATTAAGCTATGCCTAATGTGATTAAGGCTTAACATAGGTTGATTAGGTCTAATGTGGTGTTTTAGACCTAATTAAGGTTTATTAAACTAAGCCTAATGTTGTTAAGGTTTAACTTAGGTTGATTTAAGCTTAACTTATTTTTAAGCTTATTTAATGGTTTAAATAAGGTGATGATTAAGCCTAAATTTTCACCTTAGACTCAATCAAGGCTTGTCATAAGTCTAGTGTGGGCTAGGTTCATTTTGAACTTGGTCTGTTAAGGAAAATAGGCTATGTTATAAAAAGATGATTTTTAGGATTTAAATTTACTAATTTAACAATAAATTTTAATCCAAAATTCCAAATGTCATTTACAATTGTTTAATGACTTCAAATTTATTATCCTGAGGTTATTTTCTGTTACCCTAAAATTTCTAGTCATTTTTCAATTTTATTTTCATTAATTTCTAATTTTTATAATTACTTTTAAAAATAAAAATAAAATGGCTTAGAAATTATTGAATGTCACCCTAAAGATTTTTTTTCCTTAGAAAAATAAGGGAATGTGTAATATCATGAGAAGATTGTTTGGTGAAAAATTCATACTTTTTGGAGTTATAATTATTTTTTAATAATTAAATTATTCAAGAGAGTAATTAATTAATTAAAAAAATTCAAAAATTCTAAATTTTGTTTCACATTATTCTCCTCTGTTACCTCTTTCTAGAGGTGTTTTTATTTAATTTTCGTGATTTTTCCTAGAAAAGATATGATTTTTCTGGGAAAAGTTATGATTTTTCAATTTTTATAAGGTTGTTTTGGATTTAATTAAATCCAAAATAGCCACGAGGCGCCACGTGTCCTCGTACCGTCGAACGCGCAGGACGATCCGCTGTGGAAGCTGAACAGCGGATCCCACATAGTTTGATCACCGCCGTCCATTTCCAAACACGGGAACGAACGACTATCAATTAATCTGGCTATTTTTAGGATTTTTATGAACCATAGACCTTCTATGCTCAATATCTTGCCCATTTCTTAAAGAAATTGAGTGATTTATGAACCTATGGAATCATCCAAGGATGTAGATTACATCCATATGGTGATCATAGTGTTTCAAATTAATTTGGTGCATGACTTACCAAAAATTTGAATAATTTTTGAAAATAAAATTCTAAACCTTAGCCACAGCAACTTTGAGCTTAATCAATCTGGTTTAGCAACCTCTTGTGGTCCTAAGGAAGCCATTCCAGAACTCAGTTTGGACTCAAATTGGCTCTATATAGGTACAAGACCAAATAGGTCAATTTGGGCGCATCTGTGTTGGCTCGGTTAGGCTTAATTGGTTCGATCGGGTGGCTGGTTTGATCCGATATCGATTGGGACTTATTGCTTTGGTCCTAAACTAAGTTTTTGATGTTGGGAGTCAGAGGAATTGGGCAAAGTTTGGGCATCTATGGCTTATTCCTCATCTCTTTGGGTTTGATCACTATTTATAGACATGGCAAGGTTTAGTTGTGGTTAAGATGGCTAAGGATCAATTGGGGAAATTCCCTATTATGTCATTAATGTTTTAAATAAGATGGTGGCCTTTAATTGATTGGATTTTGGAATTTTGGCAATTTTAAATTCAAACCTATGTAAGGTTAGTTCATAGTTACCTTAGGTTAGAATTTTTTTTAAATTTGAAATTCCCTCATTTGAGCATTTTGGAAGTGGATAAGGCTGATCATGGTGCTTTAAAAGAGGCTTCCCCACATAATTTCTTTACTCATTTGAACTTAATTGGTGAGAGAATGACAAATAAGCCAAGGTGACTCATTTCATGCACCTTTATTACCCTCTTATTTGGTCATGGTTAAAGCTTAACCTATGACGATTCTTTTCCTCATTGGATGTCTAATGTGGTGACCAAGATTACCCTAATCATAACCATTTACTTCATCCTTAAGAAAGGGGTGATTCATACTTTAACTTAAGGAGAGGATGCCATCTCAAAAAATTTTTTATGATGAGTTTTAACCCATGGTCTACGCATACTCAAATTTGGACATTTTTTTTCTTTACTGGCACTATATTGGCTAGCCATAGTGGATATTTTTCTTCTCGAATAAAATTAGCCTCAATTCGTTTCTTAACTTTGGTGATAACTTATTGCTCTATGTCAATACGCATTCTTCTTGGACCATGTTTTATAGGGATGACCATTTGATCTATCCCTAGCTTCTAAACTATAACTTATGGAGAAAGTCCTGGCATTTCGTCAGAATTCCAAGTAGAACAGTCTTTATATTCTCTTAATACTTGAATTATTTCTTTTGCTTCAATATCATTACAAGAACTTCTGATAAAATTCAGTTTTTGGTTTTCATCAGCACCCAAATTTATTTCTTTTAGTTCATCCATTGTTGATTTGATTTCTTCTTCAAATTATGGTGGAGCATCATCTATCATAGGATCGGTTATTTGCTCAAAAGTTAGATCATTGGTGACAACCAACAAAATTTTGTATCATCCAAAGGTCCTATGACACCAAATCCTACTCCTTCTTTGGAATTATGATTTCTTTTATTATCATTCCATAAATGCTCAAAATCATAAGATTGGTTTAATGAGTTTTAACTAGACATTAAACTATTTTGAACAAGTTTTGAACACATGGAGAATAAAGTTTAAAAGGAATTTTTATTGATTCTGAAATGTTTTCATCATTTGATTTTACATCAATATCCAAGCTGGTAGAGCCAAGTCAAAATTTTATTGTTTTCTTATCTTACCCATGTATTTCTTTGACCACCAAATCTTCAATTTTTTGAGTTGAAAGAGGAGTTTGGGTCATATTTTCTACATAGTGATTTATTTGTTCATACATAGATTTAAACTCTTTTTCTTTATCTTCATCTTCAAGAAGTTTCTTGAACTGGGGGTTCTTTGAAACTATTTTCTTCTTTTCTTCTTTTTCATTATCCAACTGGATCTTAAATTTTGGTATCTTCTTCATAATGGAATTAGGAATCCCTCTTTGTTGTGCTCGTCCTCGGCCTCGACCTCAACCACGTGTATGAGCTTGAAAGATATCTTTTTTCTTATGTATGGTACGTTGACCTCATTTTTGATGAGGTCTTCCCTTCTCTCTTTAGTACTTAGGATCTAGCCTTAGGCTTTTCCTTTGACTATCCTAGAAGATTAGAATTGGGACCCACCACTTAGAAATTCAAACCACTTCTTAACTCCGTGCAAACTCCACAAACTTGATTGTAGACCCCTAATCACCTAGAGGGTTGAAATCAAATGAGGAAGTTTAAAGGATGAGTTCCTATAGGACTCTTTGGCCTTAGGACTGCCTTGGGTGGCCTGGTCTGGTGAGGAGGGTTGACTTACACACACACTACACCTATACACTACACTTTCACACACCTCCTAAAAACACACCCATACCCAATTTGACCTCCTGACTCATGCAGGTGATTCACATGGATGGTCCTTAACCCCTGAGCCCTTGGCTAAGAGGGTTAGGAACAACATAGTGAGTGCCTCAAATGAGTCCCTTCATGGCTCATGTGGGCTTGATATGGCTTCATGGCTCAACCAAAATGATTTCATTCCACTTACATTCACCCAAGCTTCAATTTTCCAAATTTTCAATTTTTGACCCCTGGGACCCTACACCCGCTTAGCCTACCCAAAACCCTTGAAATTACCCAAATTTTTCAAAATCCTCCAAAATCACCCAAAATTCCTCAAAATCAATCCTAAACATTCCCACATTACTCAAATTGATCATTCATAGCCAAAAATACCAAAAATACCAAAAATACCTCCCAATACCCTCCAAATACCCAAAATGCCCCTCTTAGCCAAAAAATCCAAAAATTCAGAAAATTCCCAGAAAATACCAAAAAATCCCAAATATTCCCAATTTCATTTTGTTCAACTACACCATGGGCCAATTTTGTCAATTTACCCCACTTTTATCAAAACCCCCAATTTGACCCATTTTAACCCAAAGTGAACCCAATGTCAAACCAAACCTACCCAATTGACCCAAATTCTGGTCCAATTCAATTCTAAACTTCAATTAAACATCCCCAACACCAATCTAGACCAAATCCAAGCCCAATTTGGTTGGCATTGGGATCCAATTTCACTTTTGGCCTTAAAGCCCAATTTGGACCCATGACCCAAATTTAGCCCAAACACACCCAATTCAACTCCAATTAACCCCAAACCTTTTCTAAACCCTCCTTAACATCCCCATAAACAAAACACTAACATGATTTGCCCAAAATTTAGACCCAAACCCCACTCAAATTCAACCCAAAATCAAAAAGCCCAATTTTGACCTAAACCCAAACCTAACCCAAATAGACCCAAATCCCAAAATCAAAACCTAACCAAAGCCAAAACCTCTTTGAAACATTCCTATAAACATTTTCCAACATTAATTTTACATCAATTTCAACCCTAGCCCAACATTGGCCCAAGTTAGCTCAATTTGACCTACATTGGCCCATTTACCAAATAAACCCAAATTCAACCCAATTCAAACCCAAACCACCTTAAATCTATTTCAAATTACTCATGAAACATCCCTAAACCAAAACCAACAATTATTTGGCCTAACCTTTTACAAAAATTCTCATCCATGAACACATTCCTAAACTTAAAAGCCCACTTCCCTTAAACCTTCCTAAAAGCCCATTTCCTTCAAAATTCAAAAGCCCAAATCATCCTAAAGCCCACATGACATTTCCCCTCATCATACTTTCAATTAAACTCAATACCTAAGTCCTAAAATCATCATTAAGCCATTCCAAATCAAGCTTCATGAAAATTCTCCACCAAAATACCAAAATTCCTAAATTCTATTTCCATGAAATTGACTAAACTTTTCCCAAGCCAAATGGAGCCAAATGCAAGCCATGAACAAGCCACATGAAGCCATGGAAGGTTTGACATGTGATCAAGCCATTAATGGCAAAAGGAGGAGCCTCTTTTAAGCCCCCTTAAAAAGGTTTTAACCCTTTTAATGCTTCACCTTAATCCATGATTAATCAAAATATTCATGGATGGTGACCTCTCCACCCTTTTCTAGCAGATTCACCTGATCCTCCCTCAGCCCAAATCAACCATGGGGAGGTGAACCAAGCCCATTTTCAATGGGTTGACCAAACCAAGTGCAAAAGAAGCCACCTCCTCATGCCATTTCGATCCAACCACTTTACACATGTAAGGCTTCAATCGAATTCACTAACTTCAATCCCCGACCTCCCCGGCCTTCGAGGGTGACCCTCGCCTCGCCAGCCACCACCCGGCCGCCGGAAAACGCCATGGCCGAGACATGGGGAGGAGCCAAACCTTGGAATTCCACCTTGTCGAGCCGCCCCATGCCCACCTGGACACCATGGCCGTTCTTCCCATACCTGCAACAGTCGATCCCAACCCTCGCCATCCCCGCGAGGCCCTCCGACCACCTCTATTTAAACCCGACCCCTCACGGCCATAGAGGAGAGTTGCATAAACCTTGCCGAAACTCTGCCAAAATTGTTCCAAACCCTACTCCACACTTAGAAGCAGCTTGATCCCCGCTGTCAATTCGCCCTAATTCCCATCGACGTAATCCAATTTCTCAACCGAAATTTCACCCAAAACCAGGACATCTCCTCACAAGTGAGCCAATCCCCAAATTGATTGGTCCTACACCTTCACCGGACCAAGGGAAGAAGTTTCCCACCGAAAGCCCCATCTCCGAGCCACCCAGCTTGCTCCAGCCTCCAAGCTTTGTGATCGGCCGTGGTCACTTTCATAGCTAGACAATTCACTGTGCCAAGGGACTTCATCCGGAGCTTACTTGGACCCAATCGAAGGTGACACAACTCTCGGATCGAAGCTTCACTTCTCCGAGTAAAGGTATGAACTCATTCTTCTTCCCGAGCTTACGCGACATTCTCCATTTCATTTGAATGAATTTCAATGCATTTTTACCGTATGGATGTGTTCGTCTCTTCAAGACGAATCCATGGAGCATAAGAACACGAAAATCCATCGAGAATCGAGCGAGTTCTTAGGGTTAGAGTGTGGACGATCACGGATCGCACCGGCCGTAGACGATGACCGAGAACCGTCGGATCGCGCGTGTATCGGATGGACGGCTTGGATTGCGTCGGACCGGCGAGATGGTGCGTGAACCGCGGGGCCCAGTGCGGCCGAGTCGGATGGCGACGTTGAATGGGAGCGCGCCGCGTGGTCGTTCGGAGATGCCGAGGATGACAGGCGCCGCGTGGATAAGTAGGAAATTAGGGATTTTTCCGATTTATTTAAATACCGAATGTCGACCTCATTTTCGATGAGGTCTTCTCTTCTTCTCTTTAGTACTTCAGGATCTAGCCTTAGGCTTTTCCTTTGACTATCCTAGAGGACTAGAATTGAGACCCACCACCTAGAATTTCAAACCTCTTCTAAACTCCCTGAAAACTCCACAAACTTGACTGTAGACCCCTAATCACCTAGAGGGTTGAAATCAAATGTGGAAGTTTAAAGGATGAGTTTCTATAGGACTCTTTGGGCCTCAGGACCGCCACCGGTGGCCTGGTCTGGTGAAAGGGCTGACTTACACACACACTACACTCACACACTACATCTACACACTACACTTTCACACACCTCCTAAAAAAAAACACACCCTTAGCCAACTTGACCTCCTAACTCATGTAGGTGATTCACATGGATGGTCCTTAACCCCTAAGCCCTTGGCAAAGAGGGTTAGGAACAACATAGTGAATGCCTCAGATGAGTCCCTTCATGGCTCATGTGGGCTTGATATGGCTTCATGGCTCAACAAAAATGATTTTATTCCACTTACATCCACCCAATCTTCAATTTTCCAAATTTTCAATTTTTGACCCCCGGACCCTACACCCCGTCTAACCTACCAAATGCCTTTGAAACTACCCGAATTTCTCAAAAAAAAAATTTCCAAATTACCCAAAACTCTCCAAAATCAATCCCAAACATTTCCACACCACTTAAATTGATCATCCATACCCAAAAATGCCAAAAATTCCAAAATACCCCCCAATACCCTCCAAATACCCAAAAATCCAAAAATTCAGAAAATTCCCAGAAAATTCCAGAAAATCCCAAATATTCCCAATTTCATTTTGTTCAACTACACCATGGGCCAATTTTGTCAATTTACCCCACTTTTATCAAAACCCCCAATTTGACCCATTTTAACCCAAAGTAAACCCAATGTCAAACCAAATCTACCCAATTGACCCCAATTTTGGTCCAATTCAATTCTAAACTTCAATTCAACATCCCCAACACCAATCTAGACCCAATCCAAGCCCAATTTGAGTGGCATTGGGATCCAATTTCACTTTTGGCCTTAAAGCCCAATTTGGACCTATGACCCAAACCTAACCCAAACTCACCCAATTCAACTCCAATTAACCCCAAATCTTTTCCAAACCTTCCTTAACATCCCCATAAACAAAACACTAACATTATTTGCCCAAAATTTAGACCCAAACCCCACTCAAATTCAACCCAAAATCAAAAAGCCCAATTTTGACCTAAACCTAAACCTAGCCCAAATGAGCCCAAATCCCAAAATCAAAACCTAACCAAAGCCAAAACCTCTTTGAAACACTCCCATAAACATTTCCCAACATTAATTTTACATCAATTTCAACTCTAGCCCAACTTTGGCCCATGGTAACCCATTTTGGCCCACCTTAGCCTCTTTACCAAAAAGGCCCATATCCAACCCAATTCAAACCCAAATCACCTCAAACTTGTTTCAAACCACTCATGAAGCATCCCTAAACCAAACTCAACAATTATTTGGCCCAAGCCTTTACCAAAATTTCATCCCAAAATCCATTTTAAAATTCAAAAGCCCACTTTCCTAAACCATTTTAAAAGCCCATCCTTTACCACATCCAAAGGCCCAAAATTGGTCCCAAAGCCCATATGACTTTTCCCCTCATCATACTTTCAATTAAAATCAATACCTAAGTCCTAAATCCATCATCAAATCATTCCAAATCAAGTTCCATACAAATTTCCATCAAATTACCAAAAAATTCCTAAAACTCTTTTCATGAAACAAGTCAACCCTTTTCCCAAGCCTAATGGAGCCATGAACAAGCCATCCTCAAGCCACATGAAGCCATGAGGGCTTTGACTTGTCATTAGTCCATTTATGGCAAGAAGAGGGGGCCCTTTCCTAATCCTTCTTAAACCTTTTTTACCTTAAGCATGTCACACACTAAACCATGCTTAGCCACCTCACCATGGATGGAGACTTCACCACTACATGGCAGCTGACCCAAGTGATTCTTTTCAGCCAAGACCGGACCTCGGGTGGTGCACCTAGCCCAAAAGGATGGGTTGACCCAAACCTAGCCAAAATGGCCTCTTCCCCATTCCATTCCAAGCCATCTCCTTTACACTTGGCCATTGCCAGATTGCTTGCACAAACACCCGCCCCTGACCCACTCGACCCCGAGGGTGACCCTTGTCATCGGCCGGCCACCCCGGCCGCCGGAAAACACCATGGCCGAAAGCTCACATGTGAGCCAACATTGAAATTCTCCATTGCTGACTTGTCCCAACCCAAATGGATAGCATGGCTGTTCTTCCTCGACCTGCAGCCGATCCCAACCATTAAACCCCCCGGGAGAGCCTCCACCATGCCTATTTAAACACCACCCCTCTCGGCCATAGAAGAAGAGTTGCACAAACCTTGCCAAAACTCGCCAAAATTGTTCCAAACTCCTCCCCATACACGAGAGCACTCGATCCCCAAGTGAGATCCCCCTGCCATTTCTTCTCTCGTGAGCTCGATTTCGGAGTTGAAATTCCACCCAAAACTGAGACACTTCTCCACAGTGGACCAATCCCCAAATTGATTGGTTCTACACCTTCACCAGCACCAAGGGAAGGTGTCCACCAGCAAAAGCCCCATCTCCAAAGCCACCCAGGCTGCTCCGGACTCCAAGCTTTGTGATCGGCTGTGGTTGAAGTCCAACCTAGACAATTCACCAGACCAGGAGACTTCATCTGGAGCTTGCTAGGATCCAATCGAAGGTGCAACAACTCTCAGATCAAAGCTTCACTTCTCTGAGCAAAGGTATGAATTCATTCTTCTTCCCGAGCTTACGGAGATTCTCCATTTCATTTGAGTAAATTTCAATGCATGTTTACCGTATGGATGTGTTCGTCTCTTCAAGACGAATCCATAGAAGCATAAGAACACGAAAATCCATCGAGAATCGAGTGAGAAATTAGGGTTAGAAGGTTGACGGTCACGGGTGCACACCAGTCGTAGACGATGACCAGGAGCCGTTGAATCGCGCGTGTATCGAGCGGACGGATCAGATTGCAACGGACCAGAGAATGTTACATGAACTGCGGGTCCCGGGACGGCTGACTCAGATGGCGGCGCCCAATCACAGCGCGACACGTACCGCTTCGGAGAGGCTAAGGTTGACGCGGCGCCGACTCGGATAAATAGAAAAATAGGGTATTTTCTAATTTATTTAATTCCCTAAACTTGGAAAATTCATATCTTTGTGTAGAAAAATCCTAAAAATAAAATAAAAATACCCTCTTGCTCAGCTGAACGGAGGAGAATAATGTGGAAAAGAAATTAATTAATTTTGTCCAGTATTTTATTTTTAATTAATTATTTACTCCCTGCATTGTTTCAATTCTCCATGCATTCACACAATTCACCATGGCATGAGACTATAGGGCTTTTGAAGCCTCCGAACTTAGGGACATTCCCCGAATTTTCTAAGGTCGAAGGCCATCTCTGTGAAGAGTTATTGATTTTTCAAATGCATGTTACTCGTTTTAAGTATTTTAATTTCAAAAATTAGCATGTTGTGAAATAAATTCTAGGAAAATTTGGTGATGTTCCTTATGACCAAGTGAACCCTAGGAAAATAGGATTTCAGCTAATTCACTCAAATTAACCCTAATCGGCTTAAACACCCAAAATAGGTCTCTAATTAATTAGAGTTAACCATAGATCAAATTGACTTGAAATCAATTCTCCACTGACCTTTAGGATCAGAGGAACCCACCATAAAAGTTTGAAGTCAATTGGACTTGGTTAGCCTCTATTAATCTGGGTCGATTAAGCCATTTAGTCATTTTAAACTTTAAAAATTCATAACTTTCAAAATACCTTTCAAAAATTCACCAAATTGGTTTTGGAGCCTCTCTGATATGAGGGAAATTTAAGAAAATTAAAATTTCAATTTTCTAAAAAAGTTGATTTTTAATATTATTTTAATATTTTTAATAATTAAAAAATAATAAAAATTACAAAAATAATAAAATTCACCAAAATGTCACATTTTGAATTTTAATCACTTAGGAACAAACCCCATGTTTTTCTTAGGTCTATTTGGTGAGATATTAATTTTTAAAGCTCTAGGGTAATTTTAAAATTAAAAAAATGTATTTTCTAGCATTTTCACTAAAATAATTGTAATAAATCATAGAAAAATCAGAAAATTGTAAAGTTTGGTTCTCTGGAATCCTTGATATCAGAGAGAATTTTAAAAATTATAAAATTCATTTTTCAACATTTATTTTATTTTTAAATTAATTAATACTCCAGAAATTAAAATAATTCTAATAAATAAAATATAATTCAAAAAATCACAAAATTTGGTCCAAGTGGTCCTCTGGTCATTAGGAATGTCCCCTAATTTTCTTAAGGACAGAAACTTTCCTTTAGTCATGTTATCAAATTTTCCTTGAAAATCTCTATTTTCTACTAAAAATAATTATATAAATAAATTAAATACAGAAAAATCATATTTTCTCCTCTCATGTCTTTATTGACATATGAGTGAAGTCACATAAAAATTTCAAGTTCATTTGAGTTCAATTTAGTGAGTTATGAAATTATTAGAGCTTGAAGGGTAAAATGGTAATTAAATTTTAACCCTTAATTAAAACTTTAGGTTTAATAAAAAATTAACAAGTAAAATATTTGATCCTAATCTGATTTGGATGATTGAAATTTAAATAATTGAAAGGGTAGAAACCCATTAAGCAATTTAAAATGATTAAACTTTAATTAATTAATTGATTAAATTTGGAAGAATAATAAAATTGGAATTATTAAAATAGGGATATTATTAGGAAGAGATTTATTCTTTAATTTAAAAATCCCTAAATTAATCATCTCATTAATATTCAACTCTTAATTAAAATGATAACTCAAACTTAAAATATTAAAAGACTTAATCATTAAACTAAAATTAAATCATTAAACTCTTTCAAAAATTCCAATTAAAATTAAATTAAATTAAATTAAAAATCAAATTAAATTAAGTAAATTAAATTAAAATTATATTAAATTAAATTAAGATTAAAAGTTGAATTAAATTAAATTAAATTAAATTAAATTAACTAAATTAAATTAAATTAAATTAAATTAAATTAAATTAAAATAAATAAATAAATTAAATTAAATTAAATAAACTAAATTAAATTAAATTAAATTAAATTAAATTAAATTAAATTAAAAATTAAATCAAATCAAGCTAAATTAAATTAAACCAAATCAAATCAAATTGAATTAAATTGAATTAAATTAAATCAAAATAAATTAAATTAAATTAAGTTAAATTAAATAACATCACTTAAAACATAAACCTAAAATAATTTGAACACTATTCCAAACTTAAATCATTAATTTGAATTTAAATTTGAATCACAAATCATTAAATATCATTTTACCCTCAAGAGCTTTAGTTATCATAACTCCTAAACGTAATATTAAATGAAATGTTACTTCACTTATAGGACATTCAAATGTCCTAGTTCACCGAGCAAGTTAACAAAACTTGAAAACCTCGACGATCGATTCATTTACACAATTAAATTCATTTCGACTTAAAACAATCCTAGAAATATTGAAAAGATGTTTAAGATTCTTCTTAAGCACTTCCTCAATATGATAGGATATTTACAAGAACAATCGAACTTAATTGTTCTTCGATGAAGAAAATCGTCTTCAAACCAAAAACACAAAGAACCTAGACGTCATAGGAAATGACTAGCTATAGGATTAGGAATTTGGTAGAAAACCATAACCCTTACCTTAGCTTTACCTAGGAACTCGCTTAAATATTCTAACCGTGTTTTAAGTGCAACTTGGGATGACGGGAAGACCCTCCAGTACGCTTTTATTTTATCATAATTCACTTTCCTGCAATTTATTTTATTGCAAATGCACTTTACTTTTCTTGCATGTTAAACAACAATTGCATGAAAACCCACACCTTTAGGACGTAAACCAAAACTCGAAACCCATAACTAAATTAAAAGACACTACAAGATAAAATTCACCTCCACAACATTTCAAAATATAAGACAACTCAAAATTTAATCACAAACGTAACACAAAACTACAATTACAACTAAATTAAAACGTCCTGTTGGATGATCGGGAATACCTCGGATGATGTAACCTACGTGTTGCTAACCGGGATTTCCCACTGTCTAAATGAAAGTGTGGAACTCATTCAACTGAGTTTAGCAAATTCATCCGGACTAAGTGAATCCGATAAAAATAACGATGCCGGAAGGATGGAACCGTGGGATCTTAACCGGTGTTGTTATAATCAACTTTAAGATTTGTTTTAATTAAAACACAAAAAACACTTGGAAATTAAGACTTCTCTAAACCAAACACTTTTCTCATCCCTTGATTTATGACTTCTACAACTAAACCTCTGCAACAACAAGGAGCTTGGAGCATGGTGGGCAAGACGGCCATCGTCGTCAGCAAAACTCGAACCTACTTCAAGAAAACTTTCCTAGAATTAAACAACAAAGCCATAGGACTTCGAGGTAGTTTGCCTAGTGCAACATAAATCCTCAACTCTTCGTTAGGCATTTGCATTGCAAATTAAGCCCTAACCGGTCTTAGGATTCCGAGGTAGTTGTCCGATACGACATAAACCCTCATATCTTCCAGGCAATTTGTATGATTCTATCATATAAATATAAGCCCTAATTAACTAAAATTGGCAAGATTAAAACATTAAATAAACATTAGGACTTTCCTAAATCCAAGCCAAACAATAGGATAGTCGGGAGATTATCGAAGTTCACTTCGAATCCATAATTTCTCCTACTTTTCTTCCTTTGAATTCCCAAAACAAAATGTTCCAAATTTGAGTTAATCCCTTTGAAATTCCAAAATTCAATCCCTTGAAAACTTAAACTTTGAAATTCTTTAGAGCAGAATTATTGATTATTATCGAGAGTTTTCTTAGGTGATTCCCGTCACTTAAGATGTAATTAACTATAGGGGCTTGCCCTTATAGGGAATTTTAAAGAACCCAAGTAATATAAACCCCGTTTAATGTTTTCATATTAAGCAGTGGAATTTGTCGGCTTATAAAATTGGTTCGCGGACCAAACGGATGTCACAAATCTTCTAGTTTATTTAACCTAGCCCCACCATCAAGCAAGTGTGTTTATCCTTAGGGATAGATACACGGTTTGCGATGCGGTGCTCGTTTGTATAAACTATTTGGGATGTGAGATCGGCTTGATTTCATATCTTAAAATCTTCAAATTTAAAATTATTTTCAAAATCAAATATTGCTTTCTAAATTATATCTATATTTAAATTTAAAATTCGCCGACAACTTCTGTTAGGCGACCCCTTTTTAAAATATCACACAACCTAAAAAATAACGCCGACATATTTCTGGCGACTCCGCTGGGGACTAGTTCCTCTCTCCATTTTAATCAAATAGTTCTGCTTTCAAAAATCGGTAGTGTATCCATGTCCCTAATGGATCAAACTACCCTTCTTTCCGTTGGAATACCGTGTTCATTTCTACCTCGAACAAGTATAACCAACATTCTCTCGGATTTAGGAGCCACCGTTTAGACACCCCTAAACAGAGAGGTTCCGAGATCCTTTTACCTCATTTCTGAGGTGGGGTGGACCCCCAATAGGTGTTAGTTTAGGAGTGATCCTTCGAGTCGAGAAGTCTTGCTTAAGACTCTCTTCCTTTCCAACTCCGATTCAGATTCCTTACCTTCTCTACACCTTTGAACACTCCGTTCTAAATAAACAAACCCTCTAATAAGTAATTCTTTTAATAAGTGATTCCTTCTTATAAATACATGAACAAGAATGAGTTCGGACTCTTTTCAATTCCTTTCTTTTCGTCCTAAAGAAAAGAAGCATAACTTGGGACTGACAACCAGAACCTACCCTGCAGAAATGGAAGCCCCAAAACTGATTTTCTCCTTCACCAACGGACTGGACCTCGCTGTTTATAAGGATGAGCTGCCCGACAATGGAATCATCCGATTTGGACAAGGATTTGAAAACACGAACGTCAAGATCACCGACGTCTCCCTCTTTGCACTAATGAACAAGGTATCTGAAGCTGAGGAGCCGCTGCTTGAGTTCAACCTTAGGTCAACCCAAGAATTCCCTCCTCTGCAAAGGATCCCAACTAGGAGGAGTACCGATGTCCATAGAAGGACTGTTATCTCTACCCCCACTGGTCTAGTTGTTTCTGCACCTGCCCCGACTTTTGCCAAATCAAAGGGGAAAGAAATCCGGAATTATGATGGACCTGTTACCGTGGAGGGTACGGATCTTCTCGTAAGACCTTCCGTTTTCGAGATCGGGTCCAGCTTCAAAGATTCCGTCACCGACAAGGACCCAAAGAAGAAACGAAATAGAAGGATCGCTAAAGAAGCCGTAGCCGCCGAAATTGCTTTCCTAGAGGAAATTCCGGAACTCGCCGAATATACACCGCTGCCTGAATACATACCACTCTTGGGAGGAAGCAGGTTTCATCCCCTCTCCGCCGCAGAAGATGAAGAAAACATTCGTAAGATTGCTACCACATTACCACAGCCCGCATATTACAATGATAGCCGCAAGAAAAGAACTAGAACTACGCCGTTTGCTCGACCGCAAACTTTGGTAGAAAAGTTAAGAAAGAAGGAAAACTCGCCCCGTATCGAAATTCTACGAAGGATAGGGCGGGTGCCGCTCAAATCCCGTCTTGGGCCCCGAGTAGAACCCGCCATCATGACAGAAAAGCCAAGTAAAAGAATGAAGGCTAGTCCGCCCGTTGTCGTCTCGGATTACGCGATTAAGGAGGATACCACCTTCCAGCATTTCGGGCCGACGGACCATCCGGTCCTAGACCTTCCGCCGCAGAAGGATGGTATGGCGTCCCACTACTGGGCAGTTGAGATTGAAACAGCAGCCCGAGAAAGAAAGTCTCGCCAGGAGACTTGAATCTGAAGAAAGTGCTACCGCGATGAAGGGGACTCGTGAGAAGGGGACCCGGCAGCTATCGCACGACAACCACGAAGACACACAGAAAGCCCCGCTAGAAGATGCCATGGAAAAGTTGAGAACCGATATCCGACGATTGGCAAAAGAAAGAGAAGAAAAGTTCGGAGACGAGATTGATTCATCGGAATTCATGGACGACGAATACGCAGAAATCAACATGGTTGAGACACGAGCTTCATCGCCTTCGCAAGGTGCTCCTGCAGCCGCAGAAAGAGAGGAGCCAGAATTGATGAGAAGGCAACTTCAGGAAAAAGACGACACGATCGCTCAAATGGCAAAAAGGATGGAAGAGATGGCCGTAGCTCTGGCCACTCTCCAGAGTCAAGTACAACCACATAGAGAGACACCCCCGGAAGTCATTCACATTGTAGACGGAGGAAAGGAGATTACGTCCGTCAATGGGGATGATCAGCTGAAAAGGATACAACACAAAGTATGATTCCCGAAAAGGATATCAAGAACTTGGTGGAACAAGCA
This sequence comes from Papilionanthe hookeriana x Papilionanthe teres, assembly GCA_022702705.1. Taxonomy (NCBI): domain Eukaryota; kingdom Viridiplantae; phylum Streptophyta; class Magnoliopsida; order Asparagales; family Orchidaceae; genus Papilionanthe; species Papilionanthe hookeriana x Papilionanthe teres. Next base: position 104,828,427 of record CM040428.1, on the reverse strand, counting down.
GATGCGAGAAGCCTTAGCACAATCGAAGAGCGGGACATCCATTCGGACGGGTAGACCTTACCCGTAAGAATTCGACGCCGTCCAATACCCGAAAGGCTTCGTACCACCTCTCGTTCAAGACCTTCGATGGAACCGGGAACCCCCGACAGCGATGTGGCACACTTTCGTGCCGCTTGTTGCAATGCCGGCGGGAGCGATGCATTACTCTTCCGACGGTTCGTCGCCAGTCCGTCGAGAATCGCCTTCGACCGGTATGCGAATTACCAAATGGTTCCGGTAAAGACGTTCTCAGAGCTAGAGAACCTCTTCATCAAGCGATTTGCCGGAGCTCAGCACCACATCACTATAGGTGATTTAGTGGTAGAGAAGCAGAAGCCGAATGAGACTTTGGTGGATTACATACTTCGATGGAGGAACTTAAGCATGAAGTGTGAACCACAACTGCAAGAACAACACGCAGTCGGCATTTTACTTAAAAGCATCCATGGCCCGATAGCACTTCTCCTCAAGGGATTCACTATTAAGACTTTTGAGAAGTTGTTAAGCAAGGCCGGAAGCTTGCAAGAGGAGGCAAAGCAATTAAGTTTCACCGACAAGACAGATAAACAAAAGCCTGTAAAGACTTTTGAAAAGAAATCCGGGTTGTTGCAGCGAGTTGACAAAGGCAAGCAACCGATGCAAATACCACCGTAACGGCCGCAAGAACCACAACAGAATTACCAAGCAACCCCGGCCCAAACTATCGCTCATCTCCGCAAAGATGAACAACCGCCTCGTCCGCAACGTACATTAAGAGAGCTTTTGAGCGAGAGAATATCCATTCAAGAATGAAGCAAGTGCCGAAAATGTTCCGTAGTCCGATGAAGACTCCGGATTTCCACTGCCAGAGCCTAAAAGACCGGAGGAAGTCAACAAGAAAGGTGATCCCAACTTTTGCCCTTACCACCGGATGCTTCGGACACAAAATAGAAGATTGTATTACCTTCAAAAGTTGGCTCAATGACAACCTTCGGAAAGGGAATATAACGATCCCGAAGGAGTACATGAAGGAACCCCGTAAAGGAGGTTCCGTCAATGTTGTCTCGATCGATCCCATCATTCCGATAGTATCCCTATACGATCGACGATGGATGGACTACCGCTTGGACGAGGTCTTCAAAAGATTTTAGACAAAGATCCAAACCGCTTCGGTGCAAGCTTCAATTCGAGTTTGAAACCCGTTAAGCTCGGTACTATCACTTGCGATAGAAGAACCACCTCAACAGAGACGATTGAAGAAAAGAAGAAAATTGACGAAGAAGAGAAGACCGAGGCACCTAAGGCTAGACTAGGGGCCGCTTATCCTAGGATAGTTGTTTCCGATTCGGGGAAAAATCCCTCGAACCCTCGACTCCGTATGATTATCCGCTCACTTCGGTGGGATCATATAATGATAAGGGTGATGGCGTTGGCTACGTTTGATCGTTTCTAACGATTACGTAACTAACGATAATCCGGATATCGATTTCGATACCAACGACAATTCTCAAATCATACACGATCTCGACAAGCAAAATAACGAAGAAGACATCCATCAAGGAGGCTACGAGAGTTCAACAAGCAATGAATCTATCCGCGAGTTTCGAGGAGCTCCAGTCACGATAGAGTTAGAGCCTTCGCACTCCGAAGCTAATCCGGAAGAGCCTGTCATTCCGATTCAAGAAGAGACACCGGCAAGCTCAACAATAGATTCAGAGGAAATTACAGAAGTCAACTTAAGAAGTGGAAAAGTTCTACCTCCGAGAATGGGTCCAAAAGACAAAGGGAAGCAGGTGGTTGTTCAGGAAGAACCAACCTCAGCAGAAGAAATACCCATTCGAGAAGAAGCAGAGACACATGAAAACAAAGTGGACTACAACGTGCTAGCCCATCTTAGGAAACTACCAGCCAAACCGAGCATCTATGACGCTCTCATCTTATCAAAGGAGATGAGAGAAGCTCCGATCAAGGCCTTACTTCGATCCGGAAATTGCTTAGCTCAAATGGCCTGGAGAGTCCTTAGATGAGGTTTGCTCGTTAAAGGAACAACGAGGTGTTACCTTCACGGACGATGACCTACTACTTGGAACAAGCAGACCACAACCGACCATTGTACATTTCGCTTACAATCGGAAAATTTACACTCTCCGCAGTATTGGTGGATCCAGGAGCATCAATCAATATAATGAATCTTCGAACGCTAGCATACTTGGAAATTGATGCCCGCGAGCTCGAGCGTACAAAATGTTATTAAGAGGATTCAACCGTAAAGGAGAAAGAGCCCTCGGATCAATAACACTACCGATGAAGACCGGTGACTTAGCAAAGACAACCGCGAAATTTCACATAATCGATTCGAAACATCGTTCAACGCTCTATCGGGCCGACCATGGATACATGAAAACAGGATGGTACCATCATCTCTACATCAATGCATCAAATACTACGATGGAGGGGAACGAAGGCATCAAAGGTGACTTACAACCATTCTCCGTACATGAAATTGGAATCCACGAGGATGCAGCTTATTATGCACCACCGAAGAAAACGATCTTCTCCGTAGATACCATAACAAATGAAGCAAAGAAAGTTCGGGACAACGAAGAACCCGAAGTTCTAGTCCAACAGCCACTCACCACTCCCTTACGGCGAGATGGTGAAGGTTTCTCCACAACTCGCATCCGAGGTCGAGGCCGGGGACGAGGTCGTGGTAGAGACGTTAGGACAATTGGACGCAGGAAACCAACCATTAAAGTCGATCGGGAAGATAGTTCCGAAGAAGAAAAAGAAATCAAACAAGAAGCAGCGACAATAAGTCGAAGAAGCCGCAATTCGAATCCCTCTCGAAGATGAAAGAAACGAAGAATATAAATCAATGTACGAGAAGATTAACCACTATGTACATACTATGACCCTGACCCCGATCCATTCTAATAAGATCGAGGGTATGGAGGTCAAAGAGATACGTAGCGATGGTGCAAAACCCATCAAATTCTACCGTGGTGCTTCTTCCTCCAAAACCGAAAATAATGTACAATTTGAAGATGCTACTTCATCGAATTAATGGAATTGCCTTTTGAGTGGTACTCTCCCCGTGTTCAAAATTTAATTCGGCGTGGTTTCTTACCTCGACAATGGACAAAAGGTCAATCACAACGTTTTGAAAATTTATGGAATAACTCCGTCGTCCACCCAACTCAAAGCATGGTCTCGGATTCGGCACGTAGGACTCGGTTGATGATACTGAATTTTGCTTGGTTGTCACTTGCGAATCTAATGAAAACTGCATGGAAACTGCGGACGAACTCGAAGATTTACAAATTGGAGACGCTCCACCAGAATTCGAAGAAGAAATCAAATCTACGATAGATGAAACTTAGGTACTAGCGAAGAGCCCAGACCTACCTTTGTTAGCTCCTTACTCAATAAAGAAGACTCAGAAGAAATAATCAAGTTATTAATGGAATTTAAAGACTGTTTTGCTTGGAGCTACGATGAGATGCCGGGATTAGCTCCGCAGGTCGCAGTCCATAAGCTAGGAGTGGATCCTACTTCCGTCCCGACCGACAAGGTCCCAGAAGAATGCGTCTAGAAATCGAACAACAAGTCATAGCCGAAGTTAAAAAGTTAATAGACGCTAAATTTGTCCGTGAAGAACAATACCCGACTTGGTTAGCCAACGTGGTACCAGTCAGGAAGAAGAATGGTCAGATCAGGATTTGTGTGGACTTCAGAGATTTAAACAAGGCATGTCCAAAAGATGAATTCCCTCTACCAATCCCAGAATTAATGATCGACATCGCTTCAACACATGAAATATTCTCGTTCATGGATGGATCTTCACGATACAACCAGATAAAAATGGCTCCGAAGACGAAAAGCTTGACAGCATTCGTAACGCCGATCGGGGTATTTTGCTACACCGTGATGCCATTCGGATTGAAGAACGCAGGAGCAACCTACCGCAGAGACAATGACAAGAATTTTTGATGATCTCATCCATAATCAAGTCGAATGCTACGTGGACGATGTGGTCATCAAAAGCAAAATAAAGGACAACCACTTGTATGATTTGAGAATTGTTTTCGAACGATTAAGACAATTTAACCTTAAGATGAATCCCTTAAAATGCGCCTTCGGTGTCACCTCCGGTGAAATTCTTAGGATTCGTTGTCCGACATCGTGGAATTGAAATCGACCCGGAAAGATTAAAGCTATCTTAGAAATGCCGCCTCCCAAAACCTTAAAACAACTACAATCTTTTCAAGGGAAGTCGGCATATCTTCGACGCTTTATCTCAAACCCGTCGTGTAGGTGTCAGCCTTTCTCGGCACTAGTTAAAAAGGACGCCAAATTTATTTGGGAAGAGAAATGCCGAAGGCCTTCGAGGACATTAAACAATACTTAATGACACCTCCTCGTTTTAGCAGCCCTGGCCTCGTGTAGACCGCTAATACTTTATACCGCGGCTTTAGACGACTCTCTCGGAGCCCCGTTAGCCTGAGTCAATGATGAGGGTAAAGAAAATGCTCTTTACTACTTAAGCCGTCGTTCATCGCCGACGGAAATAAGGTATCCCGCAATTGAAAAGCATTGTTTGGCCCTGATCTTCGCCGCTCAAAAGCTCAGGCATTACATGCTTTCTCATAAGGTCAACCTGATCTCGAAGTTTAATCCATTGCAATACTTGATGACCCGCCCAACGCTTTCCGGCAGACTTGCCAGATGGTCAATGATATTATTGCAATTCGATATAACTTTCGTGCCTCTTCGTGCCAGTAAAGGGACAAGTCCTAGCAGACTTCCTCGCAGCACACCCTTTGCCGCCAGGAACCGCCTCTCAATGACGATCCGCGGATGAACAAATAATGAACCTAGAAGACCTTGATGATCGATGTTGGGAATTATATTTCGACGGAGCATCTTCGGCGCACAAAGACGAAGAATCGCAAGTGATAGTGCCCGTAAGGCAGAATCGGGCTAATCTTTATAACACCGGAGCGGGGGATGTTAAGATACTCCTACCACTTGACGCAGCCGTGTACAAATAACGAAGCGAATACGAAGCCCTCATAACGGGACCGGAATTAACTATTCAAATGGGTATAACGGACATCAACATCTACGGGGATTCGCAATTAATCATTCAACGGATCGCCGGACAATACGGAATTTTAAAACCAAGACTCGAGCAATACTTCCGGCATGCCATACAAATTGTTGGAACAAATTCCGAATGTGACAATCTACAAAATTCCCGAAAGAAAACGCTTTAGCGGATGCGCTAGCTCGTCTCGCAAAAGAATTTGCTTGTTTGTAAGATGAATCAGTAGAAGTGTCAGTTCACGGACGCCAGATCCTATCACAGCTTGACATAGACACGATACACAAATCAGAAAAGGAAAAAGGATCAGTTGCAACGAAGTGACGGAAAACACGGAAGATTGGCGACGACCATTGATGGATTACCCGCAAACAGGAAAACTACCGGACGATAGGTCGTTAGCCCATCGGATCAAGAAAAGAACTCGTCCTACGCACTAATAAACAACACATTATACGAAGGTCTTTTGATCAAATGTGGCTAAGGTGCCTAAGTGGGTCCGAAGCCCGTGAAATTGTTAAGGAGGTGCATTCGGGACTCGTGGCGCTCACCGATCGGGTCCAAAGATGAAAATGAAAATTAAAAGACTAGGGTACTACTGGCCCTCAATGATGACCGACCGCATGAAAATCGCCAAGAGCCGTCATCAATGCCAAGTGCACGGAGTGGTTCTACACCAACCTCCAAATGTGCTACATCCGACAATTGCATCGTGGCCATTTGAATGTTGGGGCACGGATATAGTGGGTCCAATAGAACCGCCGTCTTCAAAAGGACATCGCTTCATTCTTGCGGCTACAGATTACTTTTCCAAGTGGGCAGAAGCAGTTCCACTCAGAGAAGTGAAAGCACATCACGTACTACAATTTTTCAAGAACCAAGTTGTTTACCGTTTCGGGGTGCCGCGCAGGATCATCTCAGATAATGGGTCAGCATTCAGAAGTACAAAGATCAACAATTTTGTCAGGAGACACGGAATCGACTGGCGGTATTCAACAATTTACTACCCAAGAGCAAACGGCCTTGCTGAGGCTTTTAATAAAACTCTCGTTCAAATTTTAAAGAAGACTTTAGACGACAATAAGAGAAATTGGCACGAGAAGTTGTTAGAAGCCTTATGGGCCTACCGGACAACCTTCGAACTCCTACGCAAGCTACACCTTACGCTCCGGTGTATGGGTCCGAGGCGATGTTACCTTTAGAGGTTCGGCTCCCTTCACTCGTAATTGCAGCTTGCAAATAAAATCACAACGAAGAGAACGCCAAATTACGACTCGAAGAATTAGAGAGCCCGGAAGGGAAAAGACTTGCGGCGCAACAGAATTTAGAACCGTACTAGGCTAAGATGGTTCAAGCCCATGACAAACCGGGTCCGCCCAAGAACCTTCAAAGTTGGTGATTTAGTTCTCGTTCTCAAAAGACCTATTCTTGCACACCGCAAGATAGGAGGAAAATTTGAACCCACTTGGGAAGGACCGTTTGTGGTTGAAGCAAGATACTCGTGGAGGTTCCTACCAGCTAGTGAATTGCCGGGGAGAACGACATATGCTTCCGATCAATGGACGATACTTGAAAAAGTATTACGCTACCCGATGTTTCGAAGGAATGAACTTTCCATCCCTAGAAGCACGGGTGAAGTGATTACTTATGACCGGGTCCGAACCCAAAAATAATAAAATGTGCTAAAATAAATAAAATCTCGATAATAAAATTTTCCTTGTTTTCTTTTCCAAATCAAAATCTCTTACCCGATCTTATCCCACTTCATTCCTGCTAAGTTTAAAAATATAATAAAATAAAAATGTCTTTAATAAACATTTTCTTAATGTTCTTGTTCTTAGTACAGCCCCTGATCCTTTTCCCTGTCTTTTCGAAGGGAAATGTCGAACGGGCGGTTGGTCCTGAACTTTAAGAATGGCGTAAGCCTTGCACTCGATGAAAAGAGGGTGAAAGATGGAGCGATAATCGAGATTGACTCGGATTTCGCACCGGCGGAGCCTACGATACGAGGAAAGTGGCCGGGTCCCGGTTGACCGAGAAGAACTGCCCGGACATACGAGTGATGAAAGTGGGTGGCCCAAGCCACCAATCCAAAGAACAAGAAAAGAAAGACAAATATTGAAGAAGATAAGAAAATGAAGTACGTAGTCGCTACGGCGGAGGGCGAGCTTGTCGGCGCCGCGCCCACGGAGATTCAAGAAGTTCGGAGAGCTACTCTCACGGCAACGCAACGAAGAAATAAGAATCGCCGTATCCGTAAGATGCCGACAAAACTAGCCGCGGATCGACACGACGAGACAGATTGCTAATGTCGGTGCATACACTTCGAGGACACCGGTTCACCGAGAACTCGAAGGAAGGAGGCCAGCTCCTAGGATGACAGAAAGAACCAGGGAAATCTTCAGAAAATCAGAAGAAAGGAGGCTACCACGCCACCGGATAGAACCACCAGTAGTGCATGACCTTGTTGCGAAGAAACCCCGGGGATGTCCCGACGGACATCATCCCCGAGGAGCCGAGGTATGCAGGGAGAACGTGAAGGGATTGAACCGTATATCCCACAATATGTCACCGAGGCCTCGCCATCCGCGGATCATTCCGGAATACGAGCCGGAGAGAATGCGGAATGTTGAAAAGAAAACCTTTGAATACTTCGAAAGAATTAAAGGCGAGAAGAATCAATATACTTGGAGGGCCTCGAGCTACATACGGACGTATTCTCGGAGTATGAACGAGCAGCAAATCATGGATTGCATCCGGGATTTGAAAAGAATGGGCCGAGCGAGTGCCGCCTAGGGAAAACACATACTCGAACCCCGGAGATGGATGCCGGGGAAAGGAAGAATCACAATACAATGTGGATGCTTGTTACAACTTTGCCGAGGACGAGGAAGGAAACCCGCCGGGAATACTCCGTCATGGGCGAGTGGATCCGATGCCATCGATCATCAAGAGAATGGTAAAGAGATTGATAACATGAAGGGTATCGCGACGGATTGCATACCCAATAGCTGCATCATCAACATCTACAAACGGGGTGATTGTATACCCCCACACATAGATCACCATGACTTTGTCGAGCCTTTCCGCACGATCTCTTTTCTAAGCGAGTGTAACATCATGTTCGGATCCGACCTCCGGATAGCAGGCCCAGTGTGAGTTCCGAGGGCCGGTGAAGATACCTTTACCGTGAGGTTCCGTCATGATACCGAAGGGTAACGGAGCGAGATATCGCCAAGCATTGCATACCGGGAGTACCGGTGAAGCGGATCTCGGTTACGTTCGGGAGGATGGACGACGGAAAGACACCTTACCATTTCCGACGGACCGGAGCTAGAGAGCCTCCGGCCTTACGTAGTCGTGAGTTACATGGAAAATATCACACCTCCAATGTACATCCATACGGCATCCTTGCCAAGGATGGCTTGGAAGGTGATGTTATTGACCATGTATCCCACTATTCAGACATGGATTTTTGACAGATGCTTCTTTAGATGGATCAACAAAGATCATACACAGTCCGTTTTGAGTTTACATGGATTGTATGAAATATATTCCGAGATCAAGATGTATGATGTATCTTCTACATGATTGGAATGAAAGTGACCATGTCACATTTTTGGCCTTCACCTCTTTTGTGCAAATTGATTGGGAAACGCCGTTAAAGTTAAATGAACTTCGAACAAAGAACAGAAAAGGAATAAAAAAAAAAAGATAAAAGAAAACTTTCTAAAAAAAAAAAAAAAAAAATCTAAAAATGACGAACACCAAATTCACATGAACATTAAACAAACGATAAGATAAAATTTGAATCATTAAAAGATAAACGAAATCGACATAAATGTTAAATCAAATCTCAAATCAAATTCTCAATCAAATTTCGAATCCAATCTCGATCAAATTTCAAATGTGATCTTCCAAATTTCAAATCAAATCTTAAATCAAATTTCAACCGAGTTCAAACTCATCCGTCCAAATTTCAAATTCAATCTTTCCAGATTCCAAATCTCTATCAAATCTCAAATTCGATCTTCCAGATCCTAAACCAAATCTCAGTCAAATTTCAAATCTCAAATTCGATCTTCCAGATCCTAAACCAAATCTCAGTCAAATTTCAAATCTCAAATTCAATTTCTTCCAGATCTCGAATCAAATATCCATCAAAATCAACTTTTTGAGGTTAAGGATTTTACATCCAAGACTGCACTGCTTTAGGATTCTTTTCCTATTGCACTGAAATACATCAAATTCAAACTCTTGGGTCGAGGATTTTATATCCAAGACTTGCACTCGCTAGGATTCTCTTCTATTGCACTTCGAAATACATCAAATTCAAACTCTTGGGTCGAGGATTTTACATCCAAGACCGCACCGCTTTAGGATTCTCTTCCTATTGCACTGAAATACATCAAATTCGAACTTCGGGTCGAGGATTCTACATCCAAGACCGCACTGCTTTAGGATTCTTTTCCTATTGCACTCTGAAATACATCAAATTCAAACTTACGGGTCGAGGATTCTACATCCAAGACCGCACTTGCTTTAGGATTCTCTTCCTACTTGCACTGAAATACATCAAATTCAAACCTTTGGGTCGAGGATTCTACATCCAAGACCGCATCGCTTTAGGATTCTCTTCCTACTGCACCTGAAATACATCAAATTCAAACTTTTGGGTCGAGGATTTTACATCCAAGATCGCACTCGCTTTAGGATTCTTTTCCTATTGCCTTCGAAATACATCAAATTCAAACTTCGGGTCGAGGATTCTACATCCAAGACCGCACTGCTTTAGGATTCTCTTCCTATCGCACTTGAAATACATCAAATTCAAACCTTTGGGTCGAGGATTCTACATCCAAGACCGCATCGCTTTAGGATTCTCTTCCTACCGCACCGAAATACATCAAATTCAAACTTTTGGGTCGAGGATTTTACATCCAAGACTGCACTTCGCTTTAGGATTCTTTTCTATCGCACTCGAAATACATCAAATTCAAACTTTTGGGTCGAGGATTTTACATCCAAGACTGCACTTGCTTTAGGATTCTTTTCCTATTGGATCGAAATACATCAAATTCAAACTTCGGGTCGAGGATTCTACATCCAAGACTGCACTCGCTTTAGGATTCTTTTCCTATTGCACTGAAATACATCAAATTCAAACTTTTGGGTCGAGGATTTTACATCCAAGACTGCACTGCTTAGGATTCTTTTCCTATTGCACTGAAATACATCAAATTCAAACTTTTGGGTCGAGGATTTTACATCCAAGACTGCACTGCTTTAGGATTCTTTCCCTATTGCACTGAAATACATCAAATTCAAACTTTTGGGTCGAGGATTTTACATCCAAGACTGCATTGCTTAGGATTCTTTTCCTACCGCACCGAAATACATCAAAATCAAACTCTTGAGGTTAAGGATTTTACATCCAATACCGCATTACTGCGAGATCTTTCCTCATTGTAATGATCCAATCCAATCGATTCAATCTTCTTTTGGGGTTGAAGGTGTTGCATCTAAAACCTCAAAACTCCAATTTTCATTTCAAAATCAAATTCCTTCAAATTAATCTTGACAAACTTCAATCTAAATTAAAACTCCAAATTGAAATCTAAACTCACACATCATGACTTAAACATGAAACAAAATAAAATCTAAATCGAAATTCTCCCAGATCATGTGATTTGGGATTTACCTCCTTTTCCTTTCCCCAGCGAGAGTTCAAGAATCTCCATTCTTAGAGATATACTTGACACTCCCCAGCGGAAACTCTTCTACTTCGTCCTAAGCTTGTCACTTGGACATCTGTGTTGGTTTTGTTGATCGCTTCGGTCAACACCAATACGCGCGGTGTGCTTCGTCAGCTCACCACACCTATTGGGGGTCCATTTGTTGACCTCATTTTTGATGAGGTCTTCTCTTCTTCTCTTTAGTACTTAGGATCTAGCCTTAGGCTTTTCCTTTGACTATCTTAGAGGACTAGAATTGAGACCCACCACCTAGAATTTCAAACCACTTCTAAACTCCCGAAAACTCCACAAACTTGATCGTAGACCCCTAATCACCTAGAGGGTTGAAATCAAATGTGGAAGTTTAAAGGATGAGTTCCTATAGGACTCTTTGGCCTTAGGACCTGCCACAGGTGGCTCGGTGCGGTGAAAGGGCTGACTTACACACACACTACACTCACACACTACACCTACACACTACACTTTCACACACCTCCTAAAAAAAAACACACCCTTAGCCAACTTGACCTCCTGACTCATGTAGGTGATTCACATGGATGATCCTTAACCCCTAAGCCCTTGGCTAAGAGGGTTAGGAACAACATAGTGAATGCCTCGAATGAGTCCCTTCATGGCTCATGTGGGCTTGATATGGCTTCATGGCTCAACAAAAATGATTTTATTCCACTTACATCCACCCAATCTTCAATTTTCCAAATTTTCAATTTTTGACCCCGGACCCTACACCCCGTCTAACCTACCAAATGCCTTTGAAACTACCCGAATTTCTCGAAAATTTCCAAATTACCCAAAACTCTCCAAAATCAATCCCAAACATCTCCACACCACTTAAATTGATCATCCATACCCAAAAATGCCAAAAATTCCAAAATACCCCCAATACCCTCCAAATACCCAAAATACCCCTCTTGACCCAAAAATCCAAAAATTCAGAAAATTCCCAGAAAATTCCAGAAAATCCCAAATATTCCCAATTTCATTTTGTTCAACTACACCATGGGCCAATTTTGTCAATTTACCCCACTTTTATCAAAACCCCCAATTTAACCCATTTTAACCCAAAGTAAACCCAATGTCAAACCAAATCTACCCAATTGACCCCAATTTTGGTCCAATTCAATTCTAAACTTCAATTCAACATCCCCAACACCAATCTAGACCCAATCCAAGCCCAATTTGAGTGGCATTGGGATCCAATTTCACTTTTGGCCTTAAAGCCCGATTTGGACCTATGACCCAAACCTAACCCAAACTCACCCAATTCAACTCCAATTAACCCCAAATCTTTTCCAAACCTTCCTTAACATCCCCATAAACAAAACACTAACATGATTTGCCCAAAATTTAGACCCAAACCCCACTCAAATTCAACCCAAAATCAAAAAGCCCAATTTTGACCTAAACCTAAACCTAGCCCAAATGAGCCCAAATCCCAAAATCAAAACCTAACCAAAGCCAAAACCTCTTTGAAACACTCCCATAAACATTTCACAACATTAATTTTACATCAATTTCAACTCTAGCCCAACTTTGGCCCATGGTAACCCATTTTGGCCCACCTTAGCCTCTTTACCAAAAAGGCATATCCAACCCGATTCAAACCCAAATCACCTCAAACTTGTTTCAAACCACTCATGAAGCATCCCTAAACCAAACTCAACAATTATTTGGCCCAAGCCTTTACCAAAATTTCATCCCAAAATCCATTTTAAAATTCAAAAGCCCACTTTCCTAAACCATTTTAAAAGCCCATCCTTTACCACATCCAAAGGCCCAAAATTGGTCCCAAAGCCCATATGACATTTCCCCTCATCATACTTTCAATTAAACTTAATACCTAAGTCCTAAATCCATCATCAAATCATTCCAAATCAAGTTCCATACAAATTTCCATCAAATTACCAAAAAATTTCTAAAACTCTTTTCATGAAACAAGTCAACCCTTTTCCCAAGCCAAATGGAGCCATGAACAAGCCATCCTCGAAGCCACATGAAGCCATGAGGGCTTTGACTTGTCATTAGTCCATTTATGGCAAGAAGAGGGGCCCTTTCCTAATCCTTCTTAAACCTTTTTTTACCTTAAGCATGTCACACACTAAACCATGCTTAGCCACCTCACCATGGATGGAGACTTCACCACTACATGGCGAGTGACCCAAGTGATTCTTTTCGGCCCAAGACCGGACCTTGGGTGGTGCACCTAGCCCAAAAGGATGGGTTGACCCAAACCTAGCCAAAATGGCCTCTTCCCCATTCCATTCCAAGCCATCTCCTTTACACTTGGCCATTGCCAATTGCTTGCACAAACACCCGACCACGACCCACTCGACCACGAGGGTGACCCTTGCACTGCCGGCCAGCCACCCCAGTCGCCGGAAAACACCATGGCCGAAAGCTCACATGTGAGCCAACATTGAAATTCTCCATTGCTGACTTGTCCCAACCCAAATGGATAGCATGGCTGTTCTTCCCTTGACCTAAGCAGCTGATCCCAACCATTAAACCCCCCTGGGAGAGCCTCCAGCCATGCCTATTTAAACACCACCCCCTCTCGGCCATAGAAGAAGAGTTGCACAAACCTTGCCAAAACTCTGCCAAAATTGTTCCAGACTCCTCCCCATACACGAGCACTTGATCCCCGGTGAGATCCCCCTGCCATTTCTTCTCTGCGAGCTCAATTTCGAGTTGAAATTCCACCCAAAACCGGGACACTTCTCCACGGTGGACCAATCCCCAAATTGATTGGTTCTACACCTTCACCGGACCGAGGGAAGGTGTCCACGCAGCAAAAGCCCCATCTCCGGGCCACCCGGTTGCTCCATACTCCAAGCTTTGTGATTGGTGCGTGGTCGAAGTCCAACCTAGACAATTCACCGGACCGGGAGACTTCATCCGGAGCTTCTTCAGGATCCGATCGAAGGTGCAACAACTCTCGGATCAAAGCTTCACTTCTCCGAGCAAAGGTATGAATTCATTCTTCTTCCCGAGCTTACGGAGATTCTCCATTTCATTTGAGTAAATTTCAATGCATGTTTACAGTATGGATGTGTTCGTCTCTTCAAGACGAATCCATAGAAGCATAAGAACACGAAAATCCATTGAGAATCGAGTGAGAAATTAGGGTTAGAAGGTTGACGGTCACGGGTGCACACCGGTCGTAGACGATGACCGGGAGCCATTGGATCGCGCGTGTATCGAGCGGACGGATCGGATTGCGCGGACCGGAGAATGTTACATGAACTGCGGGTCCGGGACGGGCGACTCGAGATGGCGGCGCCCGATCGCGGCGCGACACGTACCGCTCGGAGAGGCTAAGGTTGACGCGGCGCCGACTCGGATAAATAGAAAAATAGGGTATTTTCTAATTTATTTAATTCCCTAAACTTGGAAAATTCATATCTTTGTGTAGAAAAATCCTAAAAATAAAATAAAAATACCCTCTTGCTCGGTGAACGAGGAGAATAATGTGGAAAAGAAATTAATTAATTTTGTCCAGTATTTTATTTTTAATTAATTATTTACTCCCTGCATTGTTTCAATTCTCCATGCATTCACACAATTCACCATGGCATGAGACTATAGGGCTTTTGAAGCCTCCGAACTTAGGGACATTCCCTGAATTTTCTAAGGTCGAGGCCATCTCTGTGAAGAGTTATTGATTTTTCAAATGCATGTTGCTGTTTTAAGTATTTTAATTTCAAAAATTAGCATGTTGTGAAATAAATTCTAGGAAAATTTGGTGATGTTCCTTATGACCGAGTGAACCCTAGGAAAAATAGGATTTCGGTTAATTCACTCAAATTAACCCTAATTGGCTTAAACACCCAAAATAGGTCTCTAATTAATTAGAGTTAACCATAGATCAAATTGACTTGAAATCAATTCTCCACTGACCTTTAGGATCGGAGGAACCCACCATAAAAGTTTGAAGTCAATTGGACTTGGTTAGCCCTATTAATTGGGTTGATTAAGCCATTTAGTCATTTTAAACTTTAAAAATTCATAACTTTCAAAATACCTTTCAAAAATTCACCAAATTGGTTTTGGAGCCTCTCTGATATGAGGGAAATTTAAGAAAATTAAAATTTCAATTTTCTAAAAAAGTTGATTTTTAATATTATTTTAATATTTTTAATAATTAAAAAATAATAAAAATTACAAAAATAATAAAATTCACCAAAATGTCACATTTTGAATTTTAATCACTTAGGAACAAACCCCATGTTTTTCTTAGGTCTATTTGGTGAGATATTAATTTTTAAAGCTCTAGGGTAATTTTAAAATTAAAAAAATGTATTTTCTAGCATTTTCACTAAAATAATTGTAATAAATCATAGAAAAATCAGAAAATTGTAAAGTTTGGTTCTCTGGAATCCTTGATATCAGAGAGAATTTTAAAAATTATAAAATTCATTTTTCAACATTTATTTTATTTTTAAATTAATTAATACTCCAGAAATTAAAATAATTCTAATAAATAAAATATAATTCAAAAAATCACAAAATTTGGTCCAAGTGGTCCTCTGGTCATTAGGAATGTCCCCTAATTTTCTTAAGGACAGAAACTTTCCTTTGGTCATGTTATCAAATTTTCCTTGAAAATCTCTATTTTCTACTAAAAATAATTATATAAATAAATTAAATACAGAAAAATCATATTTTCTCCTCTCATGTCTTTATTGACATATGAGTGAAGTCACATAAAAATTTCAAGTTCATTTGAGTTCAATTTAGTGAGTTATGAAATTATTAGGCTTGAAGGGTAAAATGGTAATTAAATTTTAACCCTTAATTAAAACTTTAGGTTTAATAAAAAATTAACAAGTAAAATATTTGATCCTAATCTGATTTGGATGATTGAAATTTAAATAATTGAAAGGGTAGAAACCCATTAAGCAATTTAAAATGATTAAACTTTAATTAATTAATTGATTAAATTTGGAAGAATAATAAAATTGGAATTATTAAAATAGGGATATTATTAGGAAGAGATTTATTCTTTAATTTAAAAATCCCTAAATTAATCATCTCATTAATATTCAACTCTTAATTAAAATGATAACTCAAACTTAAAATATTAAAAGACTTAATCATTAAACTAAAATTAAATCATTAAACTCTTTCAAAAATTCCAATTAAAATTAAATTAAATTAAATTAAAAATCAAATTAAATTAAGTAAATTAAATTAAAATTATATTAATTAAATTAAGATTAAAAGTTGAATTAAATTAAATTAAATTAAATTAAATTAAATTAATTAAATTAAATTAAATTAAATTAAATTAAATTAAATTAAATTAAATAAATAAATTAAATTAAATTAAATAAACTAAATTAAATTAAATTAAATTAAATTAAATTAAATTAAAAATTAAATCAAATCAAGCTAAATTAAATTAAACCAAATCAAATCAAATTGAATTAAATTGAATTAAATTAAATCAAAATAAATTAAATTAAATTAAGTTAAATTAAATAACATCACTTAAAACATAAACCTAAAATAATTTGAACACTATTCCAAACTTAAATCATTAATTTGAATTTAAATTTGAATCACAAATCATTAAATATCATTTTACCCACAAGAGCTTTAGTTATCATAACTCCTAAACAGAATATTAAATGAAATGTTACTTCACTTATAGGACATTCAAATGTCCTAGTTCATCGAGCAAGTTAACAAAACTTGAAAACCTCGGACGATCGATTCATTTACACAATTAAATTCATTTGGACTTAAAACAATCCTAGAAATATTGAAAAGATGTTTAAGATTCTTCTTAAGCACTTCCTCAATATGATAGGATATTTACAAGAACAATTGAACTTAATTGTTCTTTGATGAAGAAAATCGTCTTCAAACCAAAAACACAAAGAACCTAGACGTCATAGGAAATGACTAGCTAGAGGATTAGGAATTTGGTAGAAAACCATAACCCTTACCTTAGCTTTACCTAGGAACTTGCTTAAATATTCTAACCGTGTTTTAAGTGCAGCTTGGGATGACGGGAAGACCCTCCAGGTACGCTTTTATTTTATCATAATTCACTTTCCTGCAATTTATTTTATTGCAAATGCACTTTACTTTTCTTGCATGTTAAACAACAGTTGCATGAAAACCCACACCTTTAGGACAGAAACCAAAACTGAAACCCATAACTAAATTAAAAGACACTACAAGATAAAATTCACCTCCACAATATTTCAAAATATAAGACAACTCAAAATTTAATCACAAACAGAACACAAAACTACAATTACAACTAAATTAAAACGTCTCGTTGGATGATCGGGAATACCTCGGATGATGTAACCTACGTGTTGCTAACGGGATTTCCCACGGTCTAAATGAAAGTGTGGAACTCATTCAGTTGAGTTTAGCAAATTCATCTGGACTAAGTGAATCCGATAAAAATAACGATGCCGGAAGGATGGAACCGTGGGATCTTAACCGGTGTTGTTATAATCAACTTTAAGATTTGTTTTAATTAAAACACAAAAAACACTTGGAAATTAAGACTTCTCTAAACCAAAACACTTTTCTCATCCCTTGATTTATGACTTCTACAACTAAACCTCTGCAACAACAAGGAGCTTGGAGCATGGTGGGCAGCACGGCCATCGTCGTCAGCAAAACTTGAACCTACTTCAGCAAAACTTTCCTAGAATTAAACAACAAAGCCATAGGACTTCGAGGTAGTTTGCACTAGTGCAACATAAATCCTCAACTCTTCGTTAGGCATTTGCATTGCAAATTAAGCCCTAACCGGTCTTAGGATTCCGAGGTAGTTGTCCGATACGACATAAACCCTCATATCTTCCAAGCAATTTGTATGATTACGTCATATAAATATAAGCCCTAATTAACTAAAATTGGCAAGATTAAAACATTAAATAAACATTAGGACTTTCCTAAATCCAAGCCAAACAATAGGATAGTCGGGAGATTATCAAAGTTCACTTCGAATCCATAATTTCTCCTACTTTTCTTCCTTTGAATTCCCAAAACAAAATGTTCCAAATTTGAGTTAATCCCTTTTGAAATTCCAAAATTCAATCCCTTGAAAACTTAAACTTTGAAATTCTTGAGAGCAGAATTATTGATTATTATCGAGAGTTTTCTTAGGTGATTCCCGTCACTTAAGATGTAATTAACTATAGGGGCTTGCCCTTATAAGGAATTTTAAAGAACCTGAGTAATATAAACCCTGTTTAATGTTTTCATATTAAGCGGGGAATTTGTCGGCTTATAAAATTGGTTCGCGGACCAAACGGATGTCACAAATCTTCTAGTTTATTTAACCGAGCCCCACCATCAAGCGGTGTGTTTATCCTTAGGGATAGATACACGGTTTGCGATGCGGTGCTCGTTTGTATAAACTATTTGGGATGTGAGATCGGTTTGATTTCATATCTTAAAATCTTCAAATTTAAAATTATTTTCAAAATCAAATATTGCTTTCTAAATTATATCTATATTTAAATTTAAAATTTGCCGACAACTTCTGTTAGGCGACCCCTTTTTAAAATATCACACAACCTAAAAAATAACGCCGACACAGAACTTCAAAAATCCATATCTTTGTGTAGAAAAATCACAAAAATAAAATAAAAATACCCTCTTGCTCAGTGAATAGAGGAGAATAATGTGGAAAAGAAATTAATTAATTTTACCTAGTATTTTATTTTTAATTAATTATTTACTCCCTGCATTGTTTTAATTCTCCATGCATTCATACAATTCACCATGGCATGAGACCATAGAGCTTTTGAAGCCTCTAAACTTGGGAACATTCCCTGAATTTTCCAAGGTCAGAGGCCATCTCTGTGAAAAGTTATTGATTTTTCAAATGCATGTGGCTATTTTGAGTATTTTAATTCCAAAAATTAGCATGTTGTGAAATAAATTCTAGGAAAATTTGGTGATGTTCCTTATGACCAGAGAACCCTAGGAAAAATAGGGCTTGAGTTAATTCACTCAAAATAACCCTAATTGGCTTAAACACCCAAAATAGACCCCTAATTAATTAGAGCTAACCATACATCAAATTGACTTGAAATCAATTCTCCACTGACCTTTAGGATCAGAGGAACCCACCATAAAAATTTGAAGTCAATTGGACTTGGTTAGCCCTACTAAATGGGTTGATTAAGCCATTAAGTCATTTTAAATTTTAAAAATTCATAACTTTCAAAATACCTTTAAAAAATTCACCAAATTGGTTTTGGAGCCTCTCTGATATCAGGGGAATTTAAGAAAATTAAAATTTCAATTTTCTAAAAAGTTAATTTTTTAGTATTATTTTAATATTTTAATAATTAAAAAATAATAAAAATCACAAAAATAATAAAATTCACCAAAATGTCATATTTTAAAATCTAATCACTTAGGAACAAACCCCATATTTTTCTTAGGTCTATTTAATGAGATATTAAATTTTAAAGCCCTAGGGTAATTTTAAAATTAAAAAATGTATTTTCTAGCATTTTCACTAAAATAATTATAATAAATCAAAGAAAAATCAAAAAATTGTAAAATTTGGTTCTCTGGAATCCTTGATATCAGAGAGAATTTTAAAAATTATGAAATTCATTTTTCAACTTATATTCTATTTTTAAATTAATTAATACTCCGTAGCTTAAAATAATTCTAATAAATAAAATATAATTCAAAAAATCACAAAAATTAGTCCAAGTGGTCCTCTGGTCATTAGGAATGTCCCATAATTTTTATAAGGACAGAAACTTTCCCTTGATCATATTATTAAATTTTCTTTGGAAATCCTTATTTTCCACCAAAAATAATTATATAAATAAATTAAATACAGAAAAATCACATTTTCTCCTCTAATGTATTTATTGACATATGAGTGAAGTAACATAAAAATTTCAAGTTTATTTGAGCTCAATTTAGTGAGTTATGAAATTATTAGGCTTGAAGGGCAAAATGGTAATTAAAATCTTAACCCTTTAATTAAGACTTTAGGCTTAATGAAATTAATAGGCAAAATATTTGATTTTAATCTGATTTGGATGATTGAAATTTAGATAATTAAAGGATAGAAACCTACTAAACAATTTAAAACAATTGAAATAAACCTTAATTAAATAATTAATTAAATTTGGAAGAATAATAAAATTGGAATTATTAAAATAGGGATATTATTAAGAAGAGGTTTATTCTGTAATATAAGGATCCCTAAATTAATCATCTCAATAATATTTAATTCTTAATTAAAAAGGTAATCCAAATTTAAGTCTTAAAATATTAAAAGATTCAATCATTTAAATTGAATTAAAGGTAAATTATTAAACTCTTTTTTAAAGTTTCAATTAAAATTAAAATTAAAAATAAAATTAAATTAAAAAATTAAATTAAATTAAATTAAATTAAAAAATATATAATAATAATAAAACTAAATTGAATTAAATTGAATAAATAAATTAAATTAAATTAAGTAATTAAATTAAATTAAGTTAAGTTAAATAAATAAATTAAATTAAATTAAATTAAATTAAATTAAATTTAAAAAAAATAATATTAAATTAAATTAAATTAAATTAAAACAAATTAAATCAAATCAAATAAATTAAATTAAGTTAAGTTAAATTAAATTAAATTAAATTAAATATAAAGACATGAAGAATTCAAAAATAAATCTAAAATAACTTGAAACACTATTCCAAACTTAAATCATTAATTTGAACTTAAATTTGAATCACAAATCATTAAATATCATTTTGCCCTTAGGAGCTTTTACTATTATAACTCCTAAATGGAGTATCAAGTGAAATGACACTTCACTCATAAGGATATTCAAACATCCTAATTCACCGAGCAAGAAATAAAACTTAACTCAAACACCCCGGATGATTAATTCACTGAACAATAGAATTCATTTGGACTTAGGACAATTCCCGAAATATTGAAAAGATGTTTAAGATTCGTCTTAAACACTTCCTCAATATGATGGAATGTCCTTAAGAACAAATTGAGCTTAGTTGTTCTTTGGTGAAGAAAATCATCCTTAAAACCAAAATTGAAGACCTATACGTCATAGGAGATGACTAGCTATAGGATTAGGAACTTGGTAGAAAACCATAACCTTTCCCTTAGCTTTACCTAGGAACTTACTTTAAATGCTTAAATATTCTAACCGTGTTTTAAGTGCAGCTTGGGATGACGGGAAGACCCTCCAGGTACGCTTTTATTTTATTGCGATTTACTCTATTGCAACTTATTTAATCGCATCGCACTTACTTTTCTTGCATGATAAACAACAGTTGCATGAAAACCTACACCTTTAGGACAGAAACCAAAACTGAAACCCATAACTAAATTAAAAGACACTACAAGATAAAATTCACCGCCACAACATTCAAAATATAAAACAACTCAAAATTTAATCACAAACATAACAACAAAACTACAAATAAAACTAAATTAAAACGTCTCATTGAATGATCGGGAATACCTCGGATGATGTAACCCACGTGTTGCTAACGGGATTTCCCACGGTGCTAAATGAAAGTGCGGAACTCATTTAGTTGAGTTTAGCAAATTCATCCGGACTAAGTGAATTCGATGAAAATAACGATGTCGGGATGACGGAACCGTGGGATCTTATTCGGTTCTGTTTAATCAACTTTAAAACCTGTTTTAATTAAAATATTAAAGACACATGGAAATGAAGACTTTCTCTAAAACCAAACACTTCTCTCATCTCCTAATTTATGACTTCTAAAACTAAACCTCTGCAACAACAAGGAGCTCGGAGCATGGTGGGCAGCACGGCCATCGTCGTCAGCAAAACTGAAATCTACATCAGCAAAACTTTCTTAGAATTAAATAACCAAGCCATAGGACTTCGAGGTAGTTTGCTCAGGGCAACATAAATCCTCAACTCTTCGTTAGGCATTTGCATGATCATATCATGTAAATTAAGCCCTAACCGGTCTTAGGATTTCCGAGGTAGTCGTCCGATACGATATGAACCCTCACATCTTCGAGGCTATTTGTATGATTTTATCATACGAATATAAGTCCTAACTAATTAAAATTGGCGAGGATCAAAATACTAAATAAACATTAGGACCTTCCTAAATTCAAGCCAAACAATAGGATAGTCGGGAAATTACCAAAGTTCGCTTTGGATCTGTGATTTCTCCTACCCTTCTTCCTTTGGACTCCTAAAATAAAATGTTCCAAATTTGATCCATTCCCTATTGAAATTCAAAAATTCAATCCCTCGAAAACTTAAACTTTGAAATTCTTGAGAGCGGAACTACCGATTATTATCGAGAGTTTTCTTAGGTGATTTCCGTCACTTAAGATGTAATTAACTATAGGGGCTTGCCCTTATAGGGAACTTTAAGAACCCAGGTAATATAAACCCTGTTTAAGGTTTTCATATTAAATAGGGGAACTTGTCGGCTTATAAAATTGGTTTGCAGACCAAACAGATGTCACAAACCTTTCTAGTTTATTTAATCGAGCCCCATCATCAAGCAGTGTGTCTATTCTTTGGGATAGATACACGGTTTGTGGTGCGGCGCTCGTTTATATAAACTATTCGGGATGTGAGATCAGTTTGATTTCATATCTTAAAATTTTCAAATTTAAAATTATTTTCAAAATCAAATACTACTTTTCAAATTATTTATTTAAATTAAATTAAAAATACGCCGACAATTTCGTAGGCGACCCCCTTTCAAAATAAAACAAATAACCTAAAAATATGCCGACAATGGCTCAGAAGCGTCAATTTGTTTTTCTTTATTTTTATCTGTGTTTTTTTTGTTCTCATTTGGCACTGTATCCCTAGAGAATATTGATTTCTCTACTGGGGCATAATATGCAGCATCTCCATGTGCACCGATTCCCTGAATTGAAAATGGTTGAATATCTCCAATTATGCAACATTCTTTCCCCTATTGTGGATATTTGATGCACTGGTGTAATAATGATGGTACCATCTTATTCTCGTACAACCAAGGTTGGCCAAGTAAAGCATTGATAGACATGTCACAATCAATGGCATGAAATTTTGCTGTTGTCTCCAGATTTTCTATTTTTAAAAGCAAAGTTATTTATCCTATGGCTCGTTCTGCTTGTTGATTGAATCCTCGCAACATGATAGTATCAGTCATTAGTCTGTTGGCATCAATGTCCAAATATGCGAGAGTTTATAAAATCATAATACTAATTGAAGCTCCAAGGTCGATGAGTACTCTCGGAAGCATAATATCATTAATATTCAATGTTATGTAAAGTGGGTGATTATGCTCAGTTGTGCCGAGTAGCAAATCATCATCAGTGCTACTATTTAATTTTATTTTCATGTAGGGACAATTCTTGGAGGTAGAATTTTTCAACTTTGCAGGTTGATTTCAGTTATTTAAGCCGGTATATCATTCAAATCTTGAGTTTCTGAATCCAAAATTACCAATTCTATGGAAATTTATACTTTCACTAATTCCAACGTGAAAGTTTCGTCTTCATTGTCGTCGTTATTTTGTTTGTCAATAGTTTTGTCAGGTTTACATATGATCAAAGTATCATCTATGGGATCAAAACCGACTCGCTCGTTTTTATGAATATCATGAGAAATAGTCAAAATGTAAGCATAATGAGAAACAGTTTTATTAATAAACAGAATGCCGTACAAAGTTACCGGTCTGAGGGATTTTCTCCCTTCGTCCGAGACAACTATCCTAGTAGGATAAGATGAAGTATAAGGAGTAGAAGATACAAAAATAGGAGCAGCCCCTATGTTAACATGACCCTTATTATTTTTTTTTCTTCCTAGAGGATTCTTTAAAAACATTCCTAGGTTTGATGAGCAATTCTTTGTAAGATTTGTGTGGAACAGTATTGTCTTCGGAGCGATCTTTGTGAATAATCGTCGAGATCATATTTAGCGAACCTTTTTCAGGTTCTTTTAAGTACTCCTTTGGGATGGTGATATTTCCTTATTTAAAGTTTCTTTCTAAACAGTCTTTGAAGACAAAGCAATCTTCAATTTTATGCCCCAGCATCCTATGATAAGGACAGTAATTCGAATGATCTTTCAAATCAACCTTCGCTGGCCTCTTGGCTCTGAGTAATTTGAATTTTGGTATTTTTAATAAAGCACAAAAGATTTTAACAACCACATCCATTTTAAATGTATAATTCTTATTCATTCTGTCAGTTATTGTTCTTTTATCAGTTTGTATTATAGCTGGTTGTTGAAACTGTTACTGGGAAGATGATTGTTGCTGTGGTTAATTTTGCTTTTGCTTCTTTTGCTCATGTTGTATTTGCATTACCGGCTTCCCCTTTTCCATCGTGGTGATTTTCTTTTCTAATATTTTTACTGGTTTTGTCTTTTCAGTCTTTTCCATCTACTTGGCCTCTTCTTTGAGATTAGCAGCTTTGCTGAGTAACTTTTCAAAAGTCTTTATAGTAAATCCCTTAAGCACGAATGTTATCAGGCCGTGTATTTTTTGAGAAGTATTTCTTCTGCATGTTGCTCTTGGAGCTGTGGTTCACATTTCATGCTAAGATTTCTCCAGCGCAAAATGAAATCTACATGTGTTTCCCCTCGCTTTTGATTTTTCACCACCAGAACTCCAACCGTTACATGATGTTGGGCTCCAACAAAGCATTGGATGAAGATATTTTCCAATTCCGTAAATGTTTTGACAAAATCATTAAGTATTTCAGCATACTAGTCAAAAGTAACTCCAGTTAAACTGTTAACGAACTATCTGAATAACAAGGCATCATTCCTCCGACATTGCAACAACTTGCTCTAAGGTGTGCTAGATGTTGTCGTGGATTACCTGTCTCGTCGAACATTTTAAAAAGTGGCGGAGCAAAGCCTTTAGGATGTTAAACTGAATCAAATTCCACTTGGTAGGGTCTACTTTTTGAAATTAGTGATCCAATTTGTGCTTGTGCCATAGATTCCTTCACTTTTTATTCCACTAGTTTTGACAATTCTTTTTCAGGAATCGTATTTTGAAGGGGTTCTGACCAACTAAAAATATGTTGAGATTTTCATGCCTATTTTATAATAATTTTGATGATATTGCACATTAAAAAAGGGTATTTTTGATGATTTGTTGTAGATATGATGATTTATGGATATTGGAGTGAAAAAATGCAAAAAGGAGCAAATTTGGAGCAAAAGGGACAAAAAATATGAAAATTTGATCTAGGGCGCCGACGGCGAGCTCGACGGCCCCGATGGTAGATTTTTCCTGAGAGTTCAAGAAATATATTACAAGAAAGCCCGCTAACGGTGAGATCGAGATCGCCGACAGCGGGACTTATGAAAGAGAGTCCAAAGACAAGTCTTCTAGAAGGCTGCCGATGGCGAGAAAGTCGGTTCTCTCACAAGGTGCCTTGAATGTGGATGATTTTTGAAGGGATGCTTGGGAAACTCTTAAACTACTTTAACAGAAACTATCTGGGGCCAAAAATGGTGCCCACTAGTGTGTCAAGAGTGTGTGTCTAGTGAGTCCAAAGAGTTTCTAGAGTGTTAGTTAGTGTCTTGTTTTCCTTAAAGTTTTAGATAGTGAGTTCAATAAGTGAAATATGTGAGGGATTCTTCGAGAGATTGTAAGAGTGGAAGGGAAGTGAGAGATTTATTCCTCCTTTCCGGTTCAATGGAGAATTCTGCGTGTTGTAAAGAAAACAAAAGATTCAGAGAAACTTCACGGAGTTTGCGTGGGGAGGAATTCGGGATAAGTTGTATTTACATATTTTAGTTTGTAGAACCTTGCTTTTATATATGAAATCCAAGTTTTGTTGTATCTTCACAATGAAATCTGAGTAGTTTTTCTGTCTTTCTCCTTTTTTTGACATTTTTATGAAATGGTGATTTGAATTAGTGTGTCAAGAAAATTTTAAAGAAGTTGTGATAATCTTTTCACCTAAATCTTAATTTACTTTCAATCTGGCCAATTGATTAGTAAAAATATGTTGAGTTTAACAACTAAGGTGAAGATTACATCTGAGATTCAGGGAGGTCAAAATCACTGAGAGTAAGGTGCAAAAAATAAGAAAATAATATTTATCGGGCGTAGAATTGGAGATTTTAGAGTGACAGACTAAAATCCTCAATTCGGTCCTATTGTTTGGGTGTTCAAGTGTAGATGTTAGCCCTTAGGAGAGGGGAATGTGGGAGCTCCAAAGTGAGAGCCGCTATCCTCCCATCCTAGCCACAGATTCAGTATACAAGCATAAGATTAGTCAATGCTCTTAATACCTGGACCAAAGGGTAAAGAATAGGTATGCTCCTATTTGGCACAAAACAGTTTTAAACTAATTATATTTATCCATTCACTTAAATTTCTTAAAAAGAAGAAGGATGCATGCTTATATATTTTAACTTCTCTTTATTAGTAGAATTAGTTAATTGTTAGTAGAACTAGTTTATTAAAACTTCATCTTATTTACGATTGCATATTAGTGACAGATAGGCAATTGGATTTACAAAGTTGTGATTCTAAATTAGTTTCTATAATTTTAGACCATAGCCTCTAAACAATACCTATGGGATCGATATCCAGGACTCCATTAGAGCCCTATATTACTTGAGCGATACGTATACTTGCGTTGAAAGATTAACTATGCGATTACTGAATATCTTTATACACATCTATATCAAATACAAGAAATATTAAATTTACGCAAAGTGCACGGAGGCAGTTCAAGTTCCTTTTTCTTATGTAAACTTTCTTCGACTTCAGCCTTTTCCTCATGAAGATGAATTACTTCTAGTCGGATGATTTCAATGGCTAGTGATTGAGTTGTTTATGAAGAATTTTGCATGGCTGTCATCATTTCTTCTATCTTTCGTTCAAGATGATTGATTTGTTCGTCTTGTTGTTTGATAACCAAGAATAGTTCTTCAGTAACATTTTCCTCATCTTGTGGAGATATTTCCCGGGCACTAGATCATGTTTCAACGTCATTTATTTCTATAAATTTTTTATCATGCTTGCTAGAAGAGTTTTCTTTTCTTCGTGCAGCTATCAATTTGATATTTTCTCTTAATTTTTCCAGTCTTTCTTCAAATATTTTTTCAGGACTCTTTTCAGAGGTATCGCCTTGGGAAATATCCATGATACTAGAAGCACTATCTAAAGCTTCCTGCTTCTTTGATTTATATTTTCTTGAATGATCTCCACCCCGTAACATTTGCATGATGGCTTTTATCTTTTTGGATGTTTGTTCAGCCTCAAAAAGCAGTTTATTATGCTTTATACTATTTTTCAAAACAACTAGATCCTCCATTTTTTATTTCGAATGAGATTTAGATTGTACTTGAGTATCCTGATGATAAATTGAATCATCGTACGCAAGAATTTTCTTTCTCAATGTAGGAGTAACCGTACATCCTATTTTTTCCAATAGTTTAGTTATTGAACATCTACCTTTTCGTGTTAACCTTTTGAATACAGTATGTATTGTTTGAATTGAAGGAGAGTTTTCTTCTTTTAAAGACTGACACATACCTTCGTTATATTCATTAGGCACGAGATAAAATTCATTTTCTCCCCAAGGATGTATCTTTTCTTCATATCCATTGAGGGTAAATTTCTCAATTTCATTTTCATTCTGATTCTTACTCTTCTTTTGAGTACAAGTTGCAGGAATAGCTTTAGAACTGGACCCAAACTCATATATTGATATTAAATCATCATTACCTTGCTCCTCTACATAAATTCTTTTCCCTTTCCTATCGACTTCCTCAAAGTTACATCATTCCATAGGAAGTTCTTAGGGTGAAAGTAAATAATCTTCGTAAGGATTTTCATAAAGATTCGGATAATATGGAAAAGGTTCCATTATCACAAGAGGATTATTCCAATTATATTTGGCTTCATCATCAAATACTCAGAATTTGCCTTGTGGGAAGTAAGCAACTTCATTATTTGGTGAATTTAAATCTTGATAATAAGAAAAGTCTCAAGCAGGAGAATCCATAGTAATTTTCTGTCAAAAATCCAGAGTAACTTTGTGTCAAAACATGCTTATAAATTGGAATTATTCATTTATTGAAAACAAAGCTTATAAAGGATGATATTGTCAAAATAAGATTTTGAAAATGAATATATCAACAAAAGATGAAGAGAAGGAATTCCTTAAAAGATCTAATCGCCAGCGGAGTCGCCAATCTCTTGTCGGCAATAGAAACTCATCGTTCCAATCATCGCCAATTCAGGGTTTTTATGTCAAATATTAAGGAGTCGCCAGTCAAATTATCCTAATCTTTTGATCATTTTTATCAAAGGTAAAAGGAAGGAAAGTAGACAATCAACGGAAGGTAAAGTGATATCTTTATAGGGAGAACTCTAGAATATTCTTACCCTATTAGAAAAATCACAAGTCTGATAACCAGAGATTTTTCTAGGTGTTAACCTATTCTGAGTTCTTTTAATTTTCCATATAGAAGCAAGCTTCTATAGTTATTTACATCCTATACAATTCTAGTATTGCCTAAGAAAACTCTTGATTAATGTTAAATATTTGTTTTCTAAATGGGTTTTAGGAAAATAAACATATAAAATGTCTTATTCCTAATGTTTATCTTATTTTCATGAGCTATTATGTCAATTTTTATGTCATGAGGTATCTTCTAAAATGTCAAGAAGATGTGATTTTATTTTGTTGACTTTGTTTCTCGTATTGATATTTTATGAATTGTCATGTCACTCTTTCATGTCTTGTTTATTTATTTTGTTCAATATGTCTTATCATATAGAGTTTTGTTATTTATGTCTTGTTTTGTCATTTTATATTTTACATTTGTTTTTTTTTATTTTTGTTTATGTTTCGTTGTCGACGTCCTGCGAAACAGAGCTAGCACACCCTATAACATGCAAAGAAAATCTAGTGAAACTACTTGTTTTGTTTTGTTTGTTTGTTTGTCGTCGTTTTGTTATTGTCATCCTGCAAGATAGAGTTAGCACACACTGTAACATGCAAAGAAAACCTAACGAAACTTGTCTTCTTCCTACAAAGAAAACAATGTCAGAAATCGAAAGTTTTCAAATCATTTATGTCAAGATTGTCAAATATTAAAGTTATTTTTGTCTTATGTTGCTTTGATTTATATTCAAGTGTCATTTTTATGTTGATGTTTTGTTTTTATATTATTTTATATTTTATTTTTGAATTTTTTTTATGTTGATTAAATTTTATGTAATTTTGTATTAAATTTGATTTATATCAAACTTAAATTAATATTTAAGTTAGATTTGGTTTATTATTATTTTTCTTAAGTTTAATTTAAGTCAAACTTAATATATTTATCAAAATAAGTTTGGTTTGGATTAAGTTCGATTTAGCTCGATAATGTCGAATTAAGTTTGATTTGGATCAAACTTAATATTTAGGTCAAAAATAAGTTTGATTTAGGTCAAACTTAATGTTTATGTTAAAATAAGTTCGATTTAGGTTGAACTTAATGTCGAATTAAGTTTAATTTGGATCGAACTTAATATTTATGTCAAAAATAAGTTCTATTTAGGTCGAACCTAATGTCAAATTAAGTTCAATTTGGATCGATCTTAATATTTTTGCAAAAAGCAAGTTTGATTTAGGTCGAACTTAAAATTTATGTCGATTTAGGTTTGACTTAAATCTAATATGAGTCAGACTCAAGTTAAGTTTAACTTGGGTCCATGTCAGATAGAACCTAAGTTTACGTTTAAGTTTAACTTGGGTTTATTTCAGGTTGAACCTAAGTTTAGGTTTGAGGTTAACTTGGGTTTCTGGTTGAACTTAAGTTTAGGTTTATGTTTAACTTAGGTTCATGTCAGGTTGAATCTATGTTTAGCTTTGAGGTTAACTTAGGTTCATGTCAGGTTGAACCTAAGTTTAGGTTTAAGGTTAACATGGGTTCATGTCGGGTTGAACCTAAGTTTAGGTTTAAGGTTAACATGGGTTCATGTCGGGTTGAACCTAATGTAACTAAGGCTTAATGATTAATAAGGTCTAATGAGTTAGACCAAGTTTTGATTAAACCTAATTTAGTTATGTTTTAATGATTAATTAAGTCTAACCGGGTTAGACTTAATTAGGGTTTAGGATTCAATTAAACCTAATTTTGTTAAGGTTTAATAGTTATTTAGGTCTAATTAGTTAAAACTTATTGGGGTATAAAGGTTGATTAAGCATAGTGTAGTTAAGGCTTAATGACTAATTAGATCAAATGAGTTAGATCTAATTGGGGTAATTAGTTTGATTAAACCTAAGTTTGTTAAGGTTTAACAGCTTAATAAGGTCTAATGGGTTAGACCTAATTGAAGTATAAGTTTGATTAAACCTAAGTTTGTTAAGGTTTAATAGTTAATTAGGTCTAATGGATTAGACCTAATTAAGGCTTAAAGGTTGATTAAGTTTAGTGTATGTTTAAACTTAATTAAAGTTTGATTTTTGATATTAAACCTATTGTCTTGAGGATTAATGGGTTGATTAAGTCTTAATATGTTGTTAGATTTAAGTTAACGCAAACTTATTGTGATTAAGGTTTAACTTAGGTTGATTAGGTCTAATGTGGTGTCTTAGATCAAATTAAGGTTTATTAAGCTATGCCTAATGTGATTAAGGCTTAACTTAGGTTGATTAGGTCTAATGTGGTGTTTTAGACCTAATTAAGGTTTATTAAACTAAGCCTAATGTTATTAAGGTTTAACTTAGGTTGATTTAAGCTTAACTTATTTTTAAGCTTATTTAATGGTTTAAATAAGGTGATGATTAAGCCTAAATTTTCACCTTAGACTCAATCAAGGCTTGTCATAAGTCTAGTGTGGGCTAGGTTCATTTTGAACTTGGTCTGTTAAGGAGAATAGGCTATGTTATAAAAAGATGATTTTTAGGATTTAAATTTACTAATTTAACAATAAATTTTAATCCAAATTTCCAAATGTCATTTACAATTGTTTAATGACTTAAAACTTATTATCCTGAGGTTATTTTTTGTTACCCTAAGATTTCTAGTCATTATTCAATTTTTTTTTCATTAATTTCTAATTTTTATAATTATTTTTAAAAATAATAATAAAATGACTTAGAAATTATTGAATGTCACCCTAAAGATTTTTTTTTCCTTAGAAAAATAAGGGGATGTGTAATATCATGAGAAGATTGTTTGGTGAAAAATTCATACTTTTTGGAGTTATAATTATTTTTTAATAATTAAATTATTCCAGAGAGTAATTAATTAATTAAAAAAACTCAAAAATTCCAAATTTTGTTTCACATTATTCTCCTCTGTTACCTCTTTCTAGAGGTGTTTTTATTTTATTTTCGTGATTTTTCCTAGAAAAGATATGATTTTTCTGGGAAAAGTTATGATTTTTCAATTTTTATAAGGTTGTTTTGGATTTAATTAAATCCAAAATAGCCACGAGGCGCCACGTGTCCTCGTACCGTCGAACGCGCAGGACGATCCGCTGCGGAAGCTGAACAGCTGATCACACATAGTTTGATCACCGCCGTCCGTTTCCAAACACGGGAACGAACGACTATCAATTAATCTGGCTATTTTCTGGATTTTTATGAACCATAGACCTTCTATGCTCAATATCTTGCCCATTTCTCAAAGAAATTGAGTGATTTATGAACCTATGGAATCATCCAAGGATGTAGATTACATCCATATGGTGATCATAGTGTTTCAAATTGATTTGGTGCATGACTTACCAAAAATTTGAATAATTTTTGAAAATAAAATTCTAAACCTTAGCCACAACAACTTTGAGCTTAATCAATCTGGTTTAGCAGCCTCTTGTGGTCCTAAGGAAGCCATTCCACAACTAAATTTGGACTCAAATTGGCTCTATGTAGGTGCAAGACCAAATAGGTCAATTTGGGCGCATCCGTGTTGGCTCGGATAGGCTTAATTGGTTCGATCGAGTGGCTAGTTCGATCCGATATCGATTGGGACTTATTGCTTAGGTCCTAAACTACGTTTTTAATGTTGGGAGTCAGAGGAATTGGGCAAAGTTTGGGCATCTATGGCTTATTCCTGATCTCTTTGGGTTTGATCACTATTTATAGACATGGCAAGGTTTAGTTGTGGTTAAGATGTCTAAGGATCAATTGGGGAAATTCCCTATTATGTCATTAATGTTTTAAATAAGATGGTGGCCTTTAATTGATTGGATTTTGGAATTTTGGCAATTTTAAATTCAAACCTATGTAAGGTTAGTTCATAGTTACCTTAGGTTAGAATTTTTTTTTAAATTTGAAATTCCCTCATTTGACCATTTTGGAAGTGGATAAGGCTGATCATGGTGCTTTAAAAGAGGCTTCCCCACATACTTTCTTTACTCATTTGAACTTAATTGGTGAGAGAATGACAAATAAGCCAAGGTGACTCATTTCATGCACCTTTATTACCCTCTTATTTGGTCATGGTTAAAGCTTAACCTATGACAATTCTTTTCCTCATTGGATGTCTAATGTGGTGACCAAGATTACCCTAATCTTAACCATTTACTTCATCCTTAAGAAAGGGGTGATTCATACTTTAACTTAAGGAGAGGATGCCATCTCAAAAAATTTTCATGATGAGTTTTAACCCATGGTTAACCATGATTTATCCTAGGTTGATTTGTGTCATGATGGGTCATATGGGTTATGTCTAACCTATATGAGGTCACTCATGACATCATAAAAAGTTTGAAAATTTTTAAAATCAATTATTGTGTCATAATTGGTGTCTTGGGTTAAAATTTCCTTTCATGTCATTCTTAATTTAATTTCCATTTCACTTAATTATGTCATTAATTAAAAATGTTGGAAAATATTTTATTAATCAATTAATTAATCAAAATAATTTTAAATTAATTATTTGATTAATTTTATGTTAATTTTTAGTTTTAAAATTAATTTTGTCTTTTTTCATAGCTTTTAATTTTATTTTCATTTTAATTAATTATTTAATTAATTAAAATATTGAAAATTATGTTATTAGCCAATTAATTAATCAAAATAATTTTAGAACAATTATTTGATTAATTTGTATTATTTTTGGTTTAAAATTGAATGTTTTGACCCAATTTGATAAATGTTGACTAGGATTTACCAATATTAACCTCGATTGAGCCAAGTTGATTTGGGTTGATCAATTCTAGTCCAAGGATGTTCACTGTGATTTTCTCAACCTTGTCATGGTTGATTTGGTCACAAAATTAATGATTTTGTCATTTTGAGGTTTAATGTGGTCATGTTGACCATTTTTAGGTTTTTGGTTAATCCAAAGGTCAATGTAGTGACACTTGGATTAATTTTTGGTGACTTTGATCAATGTCAAATTGATCATGCCAATGTCTGTCTTTGAAGTCAATTTTAGGGTCAAGGGGCATGCGTCGACCATTTTTGACCAAATTTGACCTATCTTGGTCAAGGGTTGACCACAGTTTTCTTAATAGTCATGTGATGTCTTAAAATAGTCAAATGAGTCATATTTGACCATTTTAGTGTCTTGATTGACTTGGTGGTCAATGCTTAGTCATTAGGTCAAAATTTGACCAGTTTGACCAAATTTAATTTTTTTGGGTCAAAAGTTGATCAGTTAGGTCTGTAATTGGTCTTTAGGTTAAAAATTAACTGTTTTGACCAATAGTGAATTTTTTTTATCAAATATTTTAATTATTAAGTCAATGGTTGGTCAAAAGGTCAAGAATTGATTTCACCCTAGGTCTCAAGGTCTGTTGTCTCTTGGTATATTTTTAGGAGGTCAATATGGGTAGACTTCCTATCTTAATGTGTCTGGTAAGTAACCCTCAAAAAAGTGGGGTCATCAAACTAATTTATGCTTGTATCAAGTTCGATGTAGGTTTAATTTGAGTTAAGTTTGAGTTAGTTTCGATGTAGGATGAACATAAGTTAAGTTTGAGATAGGTCCAATGTTGGTTGAAACTAAGTTTAGATTAGGTTCATTCTAGGTTGAACCTAAAAGATTTAAGTTCAACTTAGGTTCAAGCTAGGTTAAGCTTTAGTATAGGTTAAAGTTCGGTTCAATGTATGTTGAACCTAAATGGTTTAAGTTTGACTTAGGTTCACGTTGGGTTGAACCTAAGTATATGTTAATGTTAAGTTCAATGTATTTTGAACTTAATATGTTTAATTTTAACTAAGGTTCAAGTTGGGTTGAACCTATGTATAGGTTAAGGTTAAGCTCAATGTATGTTGAACCTAAAAGGTTTATGTTTGACTTAGGTTCAAGTTGGGTTGAACCTAAGTATACGTTAAAGTTACTTAAACCTAATTTGGGGAAGATTTAGTTGATTAATTTGAATTAATTGTGGTTATTTCTGATTAGTTTAAGTTTAATTAAACCTAATTTGGGTAAGGTTTAATTGATTAATTAAACTCTGGTTAAGTCTAATTAGGTTAAGGTTAGTTAAACCTAGATTCGTTAAGGTTTTGTTGATTAATTAGACTTAATTGTGGTTAAGCCTAATTAGTTTAAGGTTAATTAAACCTAATTTGGATAAGTTTTAATTGATCTGCTAGACTTAATTGTGGTTAAGGCTATAAGGTTACGGTTAATTAAATCTAATTTGTGTAAGTTTTAATTGATTAATTATATCTAATTTGGTTAATTCTAATTAGGTTAAGGTTAGAAGTAATTGTGGTTAAGTCTAATTAGGTTAAGGTTAATAAAACCTAATTTGTGTAAGGTTTAATTGGTTAATTAGACTTAATTGTGGTTAATTCTAATTAGTTGAAGGCTAATTAAACCTAATTTTGGTAAGGTTTAATTGGTTAATTGGACTAAATTGAAGTTAAGGTCAATTAAACCTCATTTGGATAAGGTTTAATTGATTAATTAGACTTAATTGTGGTTAATCCTAATTAAGTTAAGGTTAATTAAGCCTAATTTGGGTAAGGTTTAATTGATTAATTAGACTTAATTGTGATTAATTCTAATTAGGTTAAGGTTAACTAAACCTAGTTTGGGTATAGTTTAATTTATTAATTAGACTTAGTTGTGGTGAATTCTAATTAGGTTAAGGTTAATTAAACCTAATTTTGGTAAGGTTTAATTGGTTAATTAGACTTAATTGTGGTTAAGACTAATTAGGTTAAGAATAATTAAACCTAATTTGGGTAAGGTTAAATTGGTTAGTGAGACTTAGTTGTGGTTAAGTCTAATAGGTTAAGGTCAATCAAACCTTATTTGGGTAAGGATTAATTGATTAATTAGACTTAATTGTGGTTATGTCTAATTAGGTTATAATTAATTAAGCCAAATTTGGACAAGGTTTAATAGAATTAATTAAACCTAATTAGGGATAGGTCTAATTAGAGTTTATGATTAGTTAAACCTAATTTAAGTAAGGTTTTATTGGATTAATTAGACTTATTAGGGTTAGTTCTAATAAGAGTTAAGGATTAATTAAACTAATTTATGTAAGGTTTAATTTGATTTATTAGACCTAATTAGGGTTAGGTTTAATTATGGTTTAATTTGACTTAAACCTAATGTAATTAAGTTTTAAGGTAATTAATTAGGTGTAATGAGAGGTTAGACCTAATTAGAGTTTGATTTGTCTTAAACCTAATGTAATTAAGGTTTAAGTTAATTAATCATGTCTAATGAGGGTTAGACCAAATTAGGGTTTGAATTTTCTTAAACCTGATGTAATTATGGTTTAAGGTGATTAATCAGGTCTAATTGATGTCTTAGACCTAGCTAGGAATTGATTTGTCTTAACCTAATGTAATTAAGGTTTAAGGTGACTAATTAGATCTAATTGATGTTCTAGACCTAATTAGAGTCTTATTTGTCTTAAACCTAATTTGATTTAGGTTTAATAAGGTTAATTAGCACTAATGATGGGTTAGACCTAATTAGTGTTTGATTTGTATTAAACCTAATTTGATTAAGGTTTAATAGGGTTAATAAGGTCTAACGATGGGTTAGACCTAATTAGGGTTTGGTTTGAGTCTATTTGGAGTTAGACTCAAAATTAACTTAGCCTAATAAAGAATGGGCTATAGTGAAGATTTGTGTTATGAAGGATTTTAGGGTTTTTAAATATTAATTTATACTTAATAATTTTTAACCCTAAAAGGAAAAATGTCATTTTTAAATTTGTAAGGGGTTAAAGTTTTGTCATTTTAGGGTTTATGTCTGTCTCCCTAAATTCCCTAGCCAATTTTATTTTCAATTTCCTATTTTCTAATTTTTATAATTATTTGTTGAAAAATAATTACAAAATTTGATAGAAATTAGGAAAATTGAACATAGAGACCTTATCATGTTTTGGTGAAATCACAGAATATTCCTAAAGATGAAAAGATCACTCTATGAAAGTTTTAAAAATTTTGAATTTATAATTAGTTTTTAATAATTAGATTACTTCAAAGAGTATTTAATTAATTAAAAATTAAATATATTTAATTAATTAAATTTATTTTTCCATATGATTCTCTTCATTGCCTGAGTTCGAGGATATTTTATTGTATTTTTGTTATTTCAATTTATCAAGATATAAATTTTTTATTTTCTTAAGGTTAATCTAGATTTACTCAAATCCATATTAACCATAAATTGCCAGGGAGGCTGCGTGTCCTCGGATTCCCTGAAATGTGCTTGATCCACTACAGGGCTCAGAACACGGGATCAGATGGGATTAAATCTAAGTCGTCTGATTCCAAACACGGAAACATATACATCCATTAATCTCCTTCATCTGCCTTAAACCAGTAAGCTATCCATGTGAAAACCTTAAGATCTCAGTGGGTTCTTAATGGATTTTAATGATTTTTTGCTCTAAAGTTTCATATGAGTTAGACGAAGAAATCTATACAGTGATGATTAAATTGTGAAATGGTTTGTTTCACAATTTATCAAAACCTAGCACGATTGAGGTTAAACGGACCATAGAAGATTCAATTAAGTTTGTCTAGAACGATCGCCAAGTCCTTGTGAAGCTCTTGGTATGCTCAATTTGGGATGAAACTGGGTGGAAATATGAACTCACCAAAATGGGTTCACGGCTTGATGGGTAACTAGGTTGGACCTTTCAAGAAAATCCAATTTTGGTTGGAATCTTTTTCATACACCTCAGGGAAGGTTTAGGAACTATTAATTTGAAGTTTGAGTTAGGTTTATGCAGGACCCAAAAGGTGTCCTATTTTTGGGTGTTTCGGGGTGGTTAAATTGAGAGAGGACGGTGGGTTTGAAGGCTTGATTCTATGAGGAATCAATTGCTCAGAGAATAGGCAACCATTTTAGTTTAGAATGTTTCAGGGTTAAGTAATTGTATATGTGTCTCATATCTCTCTTGGACCACTCAGGTTAGCCCTTTAAATAGGCATGGATGAGGCTATGGAGGAGCTTGGATGAGTATGGAATTTGCTTGGGAATGAGGCTAACAGCCTCATGATGGCATGAGGATAAACTTCCTGGCTAGAGATATCCATGTTTGAAGTTCCCATGGTTACTCCATGTTTAATTCAACTATGGTGAAGTTTTAGTTTCATGCCTTGGCCTCCCTACATTGGAAGGCTTAGGATGTGGATGGGGTTACCTAAGTATGTATTGAATCAAACTCCCCCATGTAAATATATTAATTCATTCCATAGGCTTAAGGTAGAATGACACATAAGCTCCATACTCTTCCATTTCCCATTGCTTGTCAAGATGGATTTAATCATGATAATGGAAGTGGCTTAAGTAATGTTTCACTTCCATTGGTGAATCCATGAGATGTTTGAGATGTCACATGGATTGGCCAGCCACCTCACCCATGGATACAAAAGATTCATGCTTTAAATTGAGGGATTGTTCATACATAAACTTCTCTTTGTCTTATTTCCTTAAGTAGCCATGATGAACTTTCCATTTAATGAAATGGATTTGTTTCATGTCCATTAGGTGGGGAAGAGGTGCATGGTGACTCAAAATGAGTAAGTTATCCTTCACCACCTTGTCACCCATGGCTTTTGGAAAGCATGACACATAAATTTCCATTTTTATTAATTTTCAAAATATAGTGTTTATGAGCTCATCTCATGATGTAATTGTGATCTAGTCCTAGCCTCTTCTTTATTTACTAGGGTTTGAGGGGCCCTCCACCTAACCATACATGCCATTCTTCATTTTAGGATGGCGATACACATATACCTTTCCTACATGATGGTGTCATGATTAATCTTAACCTTGGTTAAAGGTTATGATTAATGGGTTGATTACTAAATTTTTATGTCATGATGAGCCTACCCATCTATGATTCCCCGTAAATTAGAGTTAATTTCAAAAATTAATTATGAGTTTGACTTTAACTATGGGTTATTTGATTATAATTTTATTTTCAATTAATTTTGTAATTAATTAAAATTGTGTGAAATTATAATATTAAAACAAAAATTGGTCAAAGTGATTTTGGATGTTGACCATTTGGCCAATTTTATTAATTTGGTCCAGAATTGTGTATTTTGATACAATTTGACCAATGTTGACCATAGTTGATCAGGGTGAACCATGGTTAATCAAGGTGGACCATGGTTGACCAGTTTAGGTCCAGGGTTGACCCAGGTGCTTTAGTTAAACTTTTCATGTTTAATTTAATCATGGGTTTATTAGTTTTGGTAATGGGACCTAGGTTTGACTAGGGTTGACCAAATGATCATGTTTGATCATTCTAAAGTCTTAAATTGATCCAATAAGTTAGATTTGACCAATTTGATGTCTAGGATGACTTGATGTTCATTGGGGTTGACAATGGGTTAATGTGGTGGTTATTAGGTCATGAATTAACTATT
Source organism: Papilionanthe hookeriana x Papilionanthe teres (assembly GCA_022702705.1). NCBI lineage: Eukaryota > Viridiplantae > Streptophyta > Magnoliopsida > Asparagales > Orchidaceae > Papilionanthe > Papilionanthe hookeriana x Papilionanthe teres. The sequence continues at coordinate 104,789,760 of CM040428.1, read as the reverse complement.
TTGACCAAAGTTTGACCTTTTAGGTCAAGGGTTGACCTATGGGTCAATGTGGTGGTCATTAGGTTATGGATTGACTATTTTGACAGATTTTTATCATTTGGGTCAAGGATTTACCTTTTTGTCATTATGGTGGTCATTGGGTTATGGATTAACCATTTTGACCAAATTTGACAATTAGGTTAAGGGTTGACCAGTTTGGTCAATGTGGTGGTCATTGGGCTAAGGATTGATCATCTTGACCTAATTTGACCATTTAGGTCAAGGGTTGACAGGTTTGGTCAATGTGGTGGTCATTGGGTCATGAATTGACCATTTTGACCTAATTTAACCAATTGGGTTAAGGGTAAACCAATTTGGTCAATGCAGTGGTCATTGGGTCATGAATTGGTCATTTTAACCTAATTTGACCATCTGGTTCAAGGGTTGACCAGTTTGGTCAACGCGGTGGTCCTTGGGTAATGGATTGACCATTTTGACCTAATTGGACCATTTGGGTTAAGGGTTGACTAGTTTGGTCAATTTGGTGGTCATTGGGTCATGAATTAACCATTATGACCTATTTTGACCATTTGGGTCAAGGGTTGACCAGTTCTGTCAATGTGGTGGTCATTAGATCATGGATTGGCCATTTTGACCAAAGTTTGACCATTTGTAAGGGTTGACCAGTTTGGCCAATATGATGGTCAATAGGTCCATTTTGATCAAAGTTTGACCAATCAGGTCAATGGCTGATTAGAATAAGGTTTGTCATTGCTGATTTGATCATTTTAGGATGTCTTTAAGATTTTGGTTAAACAGACTTCATTAGGGTTTTACCCTAGACATTAGGGTTTAGTGACCATTTGTAAATTTAGTAGGTCACTATTAGTAGACTTCCTTTCTCAAGATGATTTATGGATGATCCTAACAAAAGTGAGGTCAACAGATCCATTTGTAGCATTAACAAATATTTACATTTACTCACAAGGATTTAAATACCTTTTACAAGACTCGAATCCTTGAGCATTGGGTTACTCATGTAGGATAAGTAGTGTAGGGTATTTTATAGTTGAATTAACGGGTTTTGAGATATATCTTGGTGATTCCCTATGGTTTTATGGATGTTTTTCTTCAAAAAAACATAATAGGTCCAAGAGACCTTCAAAATATCCAAAAAATTGCAAAAGTGCTCTGGGCATAACCTTAAGCAGCTTTTAAAACCTTGAATCATTTCTAGTTCAATTGGATTTAACATGTCATTAAATTAATCATCCATAGTTAAATTGGGTTTTAATGGTGCTTACCATTTTAATTATCCCATGAGCGAGGTAACTAGAGATTCATCTAAAGCTATATTTAGAAATTAAATGGGTGGACGCCCTTATAGGTAAATCTTATTGTTAGGGAAAGCCCTCCCTCTCTCAGTTGAAGTTGAGCTTGTAGCACTTTAAAGATGTTTATAATTAAGCTTATCTCATTTCTATACGAAGCTCTTAAACCTTTATGGGTAGATTTGTAATTTTTGAAAATATTTAAATGGAATGAGTTTGAGGCTTCTAATTAGTAGATTATCACCCTTCTAAATCAAGACCCTTATATTAGTCTCTCCCAACTTATTTGACTTCCAAACCATAATAATTTAGGAAATTACATTTTTACCTTTCTTATAGAAGGTGATATGTGTTGGTTTGTACCCTTTAACCCTTTGTGTTTTAATCATCTAAAGGAATAAGTTATGATCAATATTACCCATTTAGCCTCTAGTTTTGACCTAAATTTTAATTAGGTTTCAAAATTCCATAATTGCCATTTTTCCCTTGAGGCCTTCCACTTCATAATTTCTTAAATTTAACTAAAATGTCTTTGAAGCCTGGTTGCTACTCTACTAATGGGTTAATTTTTATTAACTTTTAATAAATATTTTAACTTAAAAAATAAGAATTTTCAAGGATAATTAATTTAACTAAATAAAACAAACTTTTTTATCCTTTAGAAAAGTATTGAAGGTTCACTTAGGTAAGAGGACTACTAAGAACGGTTTTTGTGAATCTTTGAATTATATTTTAATTTTTTATAATTTTTAATTGATTTTATTGGGTGAATAAATAGAAAATGCCTTTTATATTTCAAAAATTAATTTTTATATTTTTTATAAGTCTCTCTGACTTTAGACAACTCAAAAAAATTTATTTTATATTTTTTAAAATTTTTATTTAATTTAGGTAATTAATTTACTCAAAAATTAACAATAATATATTTAAATACATAGAAATATATTTTTACACTTTTAGAAATTTACAAGCACATCTTTAAGTTGTTCTTTGTAGTTGTGACGGTATTAGGATAATTTTGATTATTTTCATGTTTTTAGCAACTTTTGGTATTTCTAATTATTTTAAAATTAGAAAATGGCTTAAAAATAAAGTATTTATTTTAACTTCAATTTTTTTTTCATAGGTCCCTCCAGTATCAAAGAGCACTCCAATCTAATTTTTACAATTTTCTGATTTTTATTTATTTTGTACTATTATTTTATGCCAAAATCATTATTTACTTGGAAAATTAAGTTTGCATTAGAAACATTTTTTATGACTTTCAAGCTTTTTTAGGGGCCTCCTGAGGTGACTGCCTTCAAGTTGGCACATTTTGGTGATTATTTGAATTATTTTATATTTTTCCACTTTTTTGTAATTTTTATAAAATTTAAAATGAGAAAATACATTTTGGTCTATTTAAAATTGATTTTTATTTTTCTTAAGGTCCTTTGACCACTGTAGACCTACCAGACATGATTTAATATTTTTATGACCTTTATTTTATTTTCTTATGATTTTTATAATTTAAATAATACCAAATATTTCAAAAATTAGAGCTTTTTATCATAGAAGTATCCACGTACCTTGGAAAAACAAAAGAATACTCCTAAGCTCATTAAGGTCAAACTCCCAAAATTTCATTTAATGTAAGTAAATATTTAATTTAATATGATTTAAAAAAGTTTAAAAGTATCTAATTAATTTAAAATTAAATATAAGACAAATTTTTTATATTTTTAGTCAACATTGTTCTCCTCGCTTCACTGAGCACAGTGGTATTTTTCTTTTTTTATGATTTTTCAAAACCAATAGTTGGATTTTTTAAGTTTATGTAATTATTTTATTCGAAAATACCCTAATTTACAACGTATCCGAGTCAACAACCGCGTCATCCTTGTATCCGTTGAAGTGCTACGTGTCATCTGCAAGTTAGTTGCCCTTTACAACTTAGCTAACCGTGTGGTTTGCGGTTCACGTATCCTTCGCTCGTCCGGCTCGATCTCCACCATCCGTTCGATACACGCGGAAATGGACGACATCCATTCATTGTCCCATATGTGTCCTAATAAAAAATTGTCTTTGTTCTAACCCTAAGATCTCTCTCGATACACAACTAAATTATGTGATGTTTGTTCGAACACCTTCATCTAAGTGAGACAAACACATCTATATGGTTAAATACATATGAAACAGAAGTTCTCTTCACAAAGGCTCAAACAAAGCACACAATGAACATTTCAGGTTATACCTTAGCCCAAGAGGTGAGGCCTCAATTGGGATTGCTCTTGAGCTTTACCTTGTGTCCATGAACATCCTCTAAGTGTTGATTTGAGCTGAGGACGTGCAAGGTATTTTCTTGCTGAAATGGTGAATTAGGTATTGTGTAGACCTAGGTTAGAAGGTTCGGGAAGGGCTAATATTGATTGAAAAAGTGAATTGAAGGTGCAGTGAAGATTATGGGACAATTAAATTTGATGTTTTTTGGGGTTTAATTCCAATGATGAAAAAATACCATGGATTTTAGTGGCTAAATTGGTCTCAAGTTGGGGAACTGAGGGCTGAAAAATGGATGGATTGCAATTAGGATTGATGCAGGGAGCTCTAGTAACAATTTGGTAGAGTTTTCTCTTAGTTCATGAAACCCTGTTATTTTGGCCATAGATGGGGGCATTAATAACTCAAGCCAAAGGGTAGGCCCTCGGCTTTCATTGGTTGGTGCCATTTAGCTTAGGTAACGGGAAATTCAATGCAAGTGACCAATTAGGGTTTTCCACATTGGATGGGTGTAATTAGGGTTTGAGCTATATTGGGGGGGTCCTAGTTTTTGGTTTTCCGACCACTAAGGTGGCTGCCCAGGCTAGGGGAGATGGCTAGCTGGCTCAGGGAGGTCAAGGAGGCTTAATGGTGATTAGCTTGGGACTTGGGAAGGCTGGTTGAATGGGTTAGAGAGTTAACCAATATAGGGGAAAAGGTTTTATTAAATTGAGAGACCTTTGTCCATGGCTAAAGAGAAAGTTGACTTGGTGATGTGATAAGTATCTCAGGGGATTAAGGATGCCTAAGATGATTAAGCCTTTATTTAAAATAGACTTGGGTTGAATTTTGGATTTAGACCAAAAATGACATTTATGCTTGGATTTGGATATGGTCTTGGCTTGAGCTTTGATCTAGACCAATTGATGGCTCAAATTGGCCAAACAACAATGTGTTGAGGATTTTAGGATATGGATTTTATGAAATTGAATTGATCAACTAATTTAATTTGATAGCATTTGTAGTTGTGTTCAAGTTTAAGGTAGTTAACTTGCGCTTAGAATTTGGATTTGGAATTGAGTGTGAGTGGGTTTGGATTTGATTTAAATTTGGCTTTAACATGATGTTATTTAGTTTAAATTTGGAATTGGGTGAGTTTGAATTGAATTTGGTGGAAATTAGTGATAATTTGGGAGTTTTGACAATGTTTTGGGTATTTTTGGATTTTAGGGGTATATTAGGAATTTTTTTGGGGACTTTGGGGTAAATTTGGGTAATTAAAATGATTTTAAGTCGTTTAACATTATTTTTGGTGGAATTTTGGTAATTTTTGAAATTTTAGGTTTTCAAGGGCATTTTGGTAATTTTGAAAAATGGGGGTGGAAGGCCAAAGTTAGATGTTTTGAGTGGGATTGGAATTGATAGGATAGGGTGATTATGCAAGCCACCAAAAAGCCTTTCTAAAGCCATAAAGCCATAGGAGAGCTTATTTTGGATCCACTATATGTTGGTCCTAGCCATTCTAGCCAAATGCTAAGGGCTTGGGACCATACACATGAGTTTCAAAAAAGAGCAAGGGGATAGGTTAAGTGCATGTGATTCATGGTTTTAGGATATGCAAGGGATTGTGGTGAGCTTAAGTGTGTGTTATTGTGTGTAATCAAGACAAAGTCTCCCAAGATTACCCTAAGGCTTATATGTCCTATGGGAACTCTCCTTGAGCTTCCTCATGTTAGTTCCAACCTTCCAAGTGCTAGAGGTTTTAACCAAAAATGTGAAACTCCAGAGAGAGTATAGAGTTGGTATAGAATTTCTAAGGGAGTCCTCTAGGATAGTCAGCATAAAAGTCCTCTAGGAAATTAATGTTTGAGTTCATCTCTACTCCATGTCAGAAGGACTCCTTAGTGAACGTATGTCTTTAACTTATGTGCTATAGAGTTGACCCTTTAGTCGATGACAAATGAATCAATCTAGTTCTAGTCAAGATTGTTAGTCGATTGCCCGCGTGCTATCTTTAGCATGAGGTGACCGGAAGTGAAAGTCTTCTCTCGTACGAGCTCATTATAGAAGCTCATGGTGCGTCTCTTTACCTCTTCTTATAAAAGGCCCGAGTGGTTCAATTCTCCTTCACTAAGTTCAATGCAAGTGTTTCTCTCAAATAATTTTCATCTTGCTAGTTTACAAGGTCCTCATAGAAAGCTGATGTCATTATGATTCATTAACTATGGTAGCTACATGATCCAAGAAAAAAATACCTATTTTTATGCCTTGATTTTTACTAAATTTTAAGGATATTATGCTTTAATGAAAGGTATTTTCATGTTTTTGGATGTAGGTAACACAAAAATGTTCAAGAAGGAGAAAAATATGAAAAAGGAGCAAAAAGGAGCAAAAATGGTGCCAAAATGCAAAATTTTCGAAATTATTGGCCAGGCGCCTAGGCGCCAGAGTCCGGTGTTAATGCTTTTAATATTTTAAAAGAAAAATTAATAACTGCACCTATCATTGTTGCACCTAATAGGAATAAATCTTTTGAATTACTGTGCGATGCAAGTGATTTTGCAATTGGAGCTGTATTGGGACAAAAATAAGAGAAATTTTTCAAAGTTATATATTATGCTAGTAAAGCTCTTACTGAAACTCAAAGAAATTACACTACTACTGAGAAAGAGCTTCAAGCTATAGTATATGCCTTTGATAAATTTAGAACTTATCTTCTTGGTACTAAATGCATTGTTCATACTGATCATTCCGCTATTAAATATCTAATGTCAAAAAAGGATGCTAAACCTAGACTGATAACATAGGTTTTACTTATACAAGAATTTGATTTTCAAATAGTGGATAGAAAAGGAACAGACAACCAAATTGCTGATCATTTATCTAGAATTAAGAATTATGTTATTACTAAAGAAAACATAAATGAGAAATTTCCTGATGAACATTTTTATGTTATTCAAGGATACCAAACACCATGGTATGTGGATATAGTTAACTATTTAGCTAGCAATATTCTACTTTATGGATTGGATGAAAAATTTATTAAGAAATTTAAAAATGATGCTAAATATTATATTTTGGAAGATCCTCATTTATTTAAATTAGGAAGAGATTCTATAATTTGAAGATGCGTACCTTATGAAGAAACATTTGCTATTATTCAAAAATGTCATGATTCCGATTTTGGAGGACACTTTGGAATAGATAAAACTTCATTTAAAATTTTAAATTTAGGATTTTATTGGCCTACTTTATCGAGAGATGTGAGACATTATGTTAAAACATGTGATCGATGTCAAAGGATGGGAAATATATCCAAGAAAGATGAAATGCCTTTAAACTATATATTGGAAGTTGAAATTTTTGATATATGAGGTTTAGAATTTATGGGACCATTTGTACCATAATCTGTAAAAATTTATATTTTATTAGCAGTTGATTATGTTTCAAAGCAGATTGAAGCTGTAGCTTTGCCTAACTGTGACTCCAAAAGTGTATCTAAATTTTTGAAGAAGATGATTTTTTTTAAGATTTGGAATGCCTAAGGTAATTATCACAGATGGTGGAAGTTATTTTTGAAATATAAGAATTCAATCATTACTGCAAAAATTTGGTATCAAACATAAAATTGCAACTGCATATCACCCACAAACAAGTGGAATGGCTGAAGTATCAAACAAAGAAATTAAAACAGTTTTAGAGAAGACTGTTAATCCTAAAAGAACTGATTGGGTTGATAGACTTGATTCTGCATTATGGGCTTATAGAACAGCTTTTAAGACACCAATCAGAATGTCACCTTACCGGTTAGTTTATGGTAAACACTGTCACTTACCTGTTGAACTTGAACATAAAGCTTATTGGGCAATAAAGGAGTTTAATTCTGATTTGAATACTGCAGGAGAAAAACGATTATTGCAATTAAATGGGATGGATGAAATAAGAAATGAATCATATGATAATGCAAAAATTTATGAAGAGAAAATGAAAGTATTACATGATAGAAAGATTTCAGGAAAAATATTTGAGTCTGGATAAGAAGTATTACTATTTAATACTCGTTTAAGACTTTTTCCTGGAAAATTGAGATCAAAATGGATAGGATCATATATAATTGAAAAAGTATACCAATATGGAGCTGTGGATATTAAAGACCCCAAAATGCAAAAATCTTTTTAAGTTAATGGATTAAGATTAAAGCCTTATTTGGGAGACATTAAAAAGATTTATAAAGAGGCTTATTAATTAAGTTAACCTGATTAAAGAATTACTTAGGTTGGGCTGACGACGTTAAACCAAACGCTTAATGGGAGGCAACCCATAAGATTTTATTTTTAGTGTGTTTTTACATTTTTAATGTATGGTTATGCCTCTGTCTTGACTAATTTTATATAACTTCAGAAAATTAAAAATTATCTTGAAGTATATAATGTTTTGACTTTGGATCACTCCATTTCATATGTGAGCAAAAAGGAGATCAAATTAACCTTCATTGAAATTATGTATAATTGTGTTATTGAGATTGTTCTGATCTTACCATTATAATTTACCTATTTTTGGAGAACGAAACCTTGAAATTTGACGTTAAGAGAAAAGGAGTCGAACATGGTTTTCGGCCCTAGGCGCCAGAATTCGGCGCCTAAGCGCCAGAATAAGCTGTGTGTCGATGGGTCCGACGCCTAGGCGCCAGATTTGGCGCCTAAGCACCACGGTTACTGGGTCGTGTAAAAACTGAAAACTTTCAGTTTTTTACACAATTTTCACCTTTAAATTAACCCATCTTTGTCTCTAATCCCTAAGCAATCAATATTTTGACCCATACACTCCATTCTTGAGTGATTAGAGAGGATTTTTGAAGAAATGGAGAGGAGAAATCTTGGAGAAGAGGCTAGAGACAAAGGTCTAAAAGATCCTCAACCCTACTTCAATGGTTTCATCGCTGTAAGTTTGGAGAAAATTTCTAGTCATCTTGATAAATTTCAAGCGAATTTCAAAAGTATTGGAGATCACCTTCATGAGATTTATCATCAGATTGAACATCTGGAATGACAAGCGAAACTTCAATTTGATCATCTAGCAGCTTATCAAGATGCTCAAGTGGAAATGTATGTGAAGAACAAGTGGATCGACGAGAAAACAACTACGGATTTTTCTAGAGCATTAGTGTTCTTCCCAAGTGGGCTGAATAGTTTTCTTTGCCAAGATAATGGAAATTAGATAGTGATTTGGTGAGATCGTGATTTATCTAGTGAGTCGTTGTATTGATTTAGTGAATCGATTGTGTTTGTTTGTGTATTTTCTTTCATGTTCAATGTGTGTTGTATTTGTTTTCAAATTGTGTTGTTTGATTGTGTGTTAGGACTTGAATCATTATATTATACTTATCTGAAGTGTATTGAGCTAATATTGAAGATTATAAATGGAAATTATAGAAGTTTGAATTAAACCTAGTGTTTGATTGGTGGATTTAATATTTAATTTTTAAAATTTTTGGAAAATATTTTGGAACTTAGAAACTGAAGCCCTACTGTAACATGAGTAATTGGAAGTTGAATTTATGATTTTTGGTGGAAAATAAAATTTTTAGAGTGATTTTTGTGAAAGGCGAGTCTGGCGAGTCTGGCGCCTAGGCGCCAGAATTCGGTGCCTAAGCGCCGGTTCGGCCTGCTTACCCGAAAAACACTATATAAACCCCATTAGCCATGGATGACAACTAAGCTTCATCCTCTTCCCCATTTTCGTGAAAAATACACCTCTTAGATCCATTTTGAGGTCAAAACATCAAGTATTTGGGCGCGAAATCACTTGATTTCTTCGTCTCGAGGTCAGATCTACACTCTAATCCATTTATTTTCAATTTTCACCTTAAATTTTCCTATGTTTTGCTAAAAACCGAAATTTTGAGAAAAATTTTTATTTTTAGGTATTCTATTTGCATTTTTAAACTTATTTTAAGTTTCTTAAACATAAAAAGAGTTTAAATATTTGATTCCTAATTTTTTTCTTGTTTTCTTTCACGTTTAGATGGCACTGAAATCTAAGTGAGGGAAGGGATGAGAAAATTTTGACAATAGCAAGTTTGCGACTGCGGCAGCGCATTTTCGATATCACGAATTTGCGACGACGAGAAAGTTTATCTCGGAGCGAAGCTTTTACAATCTGGGTGTAATGATCGAGAACACAATTGTTGCGCACAACTGGTAACGATTCTGTTATTTCACTGTTGTCGCTATTATTCCAGTCGTTCACTAATTTTATGCTAACTTTTTTGATGCGAAAGACTACAAAGTCTTCATCAGATGTATTGGAGTAGGATTTTCTCCAAAGAGGATCAATGTGTTTTATGGACTGCTACCTACTATCGAGTGCCACTAGTCTGGATTATCTCCATCTGAGGGAGATCTTGAGATGATTATTGCTTATTTGACTGACGGCACAAGAGCTTGGAAGATCCAAAATAAAAAACGGGTAAATTTCAAATCTTCCAGGTTAAATGGTATTTCAAAGGCTTGGCATTATTTTATTTAAGCTAGACTTCTACATTCCAATCATTTGAGTGAAGTCACCAGAGATCGAGCTATCATAAACTATTGCATTCAGAAGAGGAAGCCGATAGATGTCGGCAGTATCATTTATGATTTTGTGGAGTCTACTGCTAGATCCAGCACTTCTGTGGGACTAGGATTCCCATCTTTGATCTATTCTTTATGTGTTAGTAATGGAGTCACTGCTGATAATTATGAGGAGAAGCTGAAGTCTACCAAGCCAATTGGGCAGGAGAGTGTTACTATCTATGATCGTCTTCGAGGGAAGAGATTGACCGCTCCTTCTACTTCTGCACACACTTCAGGTAGACCTTTTACTTCCAGACCTTCTACTTCTACTGCTGAGCCACCATCTAGTTTTTGGGAATCAATGCATGACCAGTTTCTAGAGCAGCAACATGAGTTATTTCAAACTCACTGCAGATTTGATTCTATTGAAAAGAAAATTGATCATTTATCTGAGTATACTTAGAGGAAGAGTAGTTACAATGCTGAGTATGATGAAGCTCTCGTTAGATTCTTGAAGGGAGAGCATGTTGTTTAGTTTCCTACCTTTCCTAGTTTTTTACCATATTTTGATCTCAAGGATGTTGAGTTTTCTTTTGGTGATGATGACGATGCTGAGGCTACAGACAGTGATTAGTGGCCTGATTTACCTCTGAATTGTGCTAAGTCTGTTGTTAGTTTAGTTTGTTTGCTAGTATTGATTATTGTTAGTTGTTTGCTAGTTTAGATTTCTTTATTTACTTTGTGTGGATTGTTAGGTTTTAAGACTGTTGTTAGAGTATTTTTAATGTATTGTGTTCAAGATTGAAATTTGGATAAATTTATGTTTATTTCTGTTTCAACCTACTGTTTAGTAGTTAGTATTGTTGTTCTATTTCTGTTATTATAAGTAGTATAGTAATTTAATTTAATTACTAATGAGCCTGCTTACTTTTATATCTGCTTCATTATTTCAGTATTATTCGTAAAAGCATGTGTAGAAGTAAATTTTTTTTTTTCTAGAATGTTTTTTTTTAATATACTTATAAAAATTCCTTTTTAAAATTATGTTTTTCTTTCTCTGTTACTTTAAAAAATATATATTTTTTTATGATAAACCAAAACTTAAGTTTGGGGGAAAGGGAAAATATATTCAAATTTAAATTTTATTTGTCCTTAAAGAACAAATATTTTCTTAAAATAAAATTTTTTAACATAAGGAATGAAGAATCTATTTAAGATCACTTAAATTTTTGAAATTATAAATAATTTAGTGAACGTAACCAAAAATTTAATAAATTTAATTGATTTTAAGAATAGAATTATTCAACTTAAAGAAGAATAAGATTAAGAAATTTTTCTATTCATAGTAGAGATAATTGAATTTTAGAAGTATTAAGAAATAAAAAATTATAACTCGAAAAAGAACAGATTGAAATTCTTTTTGAAATCTATTTATGTTATAATAATTAAGTGAAAATGTATAAGTTTGAAAATATAAGTTAAGGATAGTGAAGTTCAAAACCATTAACAGGCTATCCAGATACAGTAATCATCTCTTCAAAAAAAATGAGAAAAAAAAGAGGAGAAGCTTAAGGAAATGCCTAATCAAAAATTGGCTTCACTTGAATTAACCTATAAAAAGAAAACTGATTACATTTATTACTTAATTTTTATGCATGTATTTTTATTAGAAAAGAATTTCATGAAGATTTTTTTTCTTGTGAATAATTTATGTGATCTTAATATCATAAACTACAATTATTTTCGAAGTGAATGAAAACTTTTTGAAGTCTTATGATTTGGTAGTTAGAATATTCTTTAAATTCTTAAAAATAAACTTAGTTAGTGAAATTTGGTTACTGATTTACTAAAGCCTTTATAGAATAAAAAATTTTAAGAACTCTTAAATATTTACCTTTTTATTTCAAATGTTATACATTTTATATAATAAAAAGGGTTACTTGAGGACAAGTAACATTTAAGTTTGGGGGATTTTGATCCAAGAAAAAAAATACCTACTTTTATGCCTTGATTTTTATTAAATTTTAAGGATATTATGCTTTAATCAAAAGGTATTTTTGTGTTTTTGGATGAAGGTAATGCAAAAATGTTCAAGAAGGAGAAAAATATGAAAAAGGAGCAAAAATGATCAAAAAGGAGCAAAAATGGAGCCAAAATGCAAAATTTTCGATATTATTGGCCTGGCGCTTAGGCGCCAGAGTCCGGTGCCTAAGCGCCAGCTTGATACAGAAAATTGTTAAGTTTTTGATGACTTTTGGGTGGTTATTTTGACGGTATGAGCGGTTATTGGACTTTCTAGAAGACTGGCAGTTGTTCCTGGATTATAGGACATGTGATACAATGTATTTGGACGCTTCAAAATGGTTTTAATCGCGAAGAGGTGCAATCCAAAGTGAAGAGGTGAGAAGATTTGGACGCGGTGTCCGGCGCTTAGGCGCCCAACACACCTTTTAGAAGATTCATTGAATGTGGACACATTTTGAAGAGGTGCCTTGAGGCAACCCTTGAAACCTATAAATAGGAGGGTATTCCTTCAGAGAAAAACGCCCCATCTACCCCTCCCTATCTATAGTCCTATCTAGAGAGAGAATTAGACAGATCAGATTAGGGCCACCCTTTTACTTTATTTCATAAATTAGTGAGTTTATTTTAGAGTTTGTATTCAGAGTTTGAAAGAGTTGGTGCATCTGTAGTTCATTACGCTATGGAGTCAGTAGAAATCAGAAGTTCCGTAGGAGAAACATTTGAGATAAGTATTTTTATTTTGATTCAATGTTTATTTATTATGTTTTTTTTATTTAATTTCAATGTGTTCTCAGTAGTTACTTTACTTTCGCCTTTCAATTATGAAAAGATAAATAAGATAATATAAAATTTGTCAGAGATTAAAAATCATATATTTTCAAAACATTGTGATGATATTAATATCGGTTCTTAATTTACTATTTAAATTGGTCATTTAAATTATTAAAACCTGTTGAAGAGTTTTGAGACCTATAAGGAGATAAATTCTTAACTTGTAGATATCACATGAATCCTTGTGTAGTCGAAGGCCCTGTGCGGGTTATTCAAGGTGAAGTGTAAATAAATAGGAAGATATTATATAATGGGCGTAGAATTGATAAGTTTTAAGAGTGACAGACTAAATTCTTGTGATTTGGTTTATAGAAAAGGAAAGGGTCACTAGTAGGGCCGACCATAGCCACCCTTGGACATCTAGTAGTGTGAGCCTAGATTAACCCATTCTACTTAACAATACATCCGGACTCGATCTATAAAGCTAGCCAATGTTCTTTGCACCTGGATCAAAGGGTAAAGATTATGAATGCTTCTATTTGGCACAATACCATAAATTTGTATTCTCCACGAATATTATCATTATCTTAGAAAATCTTGGATTAATTAAAAGGGAGAAAGTTGCTTTCTTATTGCTATTTACATCAATTATTTTATTCCTGTTTTATTATTGCATATAGTAAATTAAAGATATTCTATTTTTAATTATAAAAGAAATACTTTAAAACAAAAATATTTAGAAATCTATAACTCTCTCCTCGTGGGATCGATACTGGGGTCTTTGTTTCAAAGCCCTATATTACTTGAAACGATACGTATACTTGCGTAGAACCCCTAGTGTGTAAAATATTTTCCATAAAATTATATTTATATATAGTAGTCGCTATTATTATTTATAACATATATTTTTGAAAGCATTAATTAGTACGTTGATCTTTAGAGGACTTCGGGTCAAGTTTTTGGCATCGTAGCTGGGGAAGAAGATTTTAGTACGCATATATTTATATCGGGTCACTACACTCCACTGGTATCATAAACTCCGTCTCGTCCAATAGCATGAACATTGTTTGCCTTATAGCAGTTGATGGAGAGTTATAGTCACTGAGAGGATAGATGGTATGGCATCAGCCCATTTCACATTAGCTCTTTCAACCTTCTTTCTCATAAAGTTCAAAATTACATTTTGATAGCTTCAGCTTCACCTTTGCTCCAAGATTGTTGCCCTATTGCAATCTCAAGTTGATCCCACAACTCTGGAAAATATCCTTCACTCCTTTGACTTTGAGCTGAGTTCCGTAGTCTGTGATGAGGACAATGTTTTGGATTCGACTTATATTAAGAAAGGCAGAGCTAGACTATAAACACTAGGGCAAATTATATAAAAATTGATCTTAAGATGCAAACGAAGAAAAAGGATTCATGTAGCCAACCATACTTAGTGGATTAATGGATTGTTGTTGTTGTATAGTAATTTGAATGCATTTATATTTCATATACATGTATCAATTGGTCTCTAAATAAATTTTGAAAAACAAAATTCTTTCTCACTTATTTGTATATTTGAGTATTGTGTTGCAGGGATGATCATACACTCTCATCTTAGGAACACTTTGAATTGTAATAGTGTTTTAAAAGTCATTAAATAGGTCCAATTGTCTTCAAAATCAGAATAGACTAGGCCAATCGATCCAAATGTCTCAACTGTAGGTTCGTCCTCCGATTGCTTTGATCTTGTTCCAAAACTTCTTTTAGAAAGAGCTGACTAAAATATATTAGAAAAGACCGTTAAATCTGGAAACTAATTCAGTCTTTTGATGAACCAACTAGTTCAAATTTAATCATTTATTGACAATAAATAAAGTATGTAGATTAAAAATATTTAAAAAAAATTAATATATCATGTCCTAAACTTACTATTTAGAATCATGTTCATATTTTTAGGAGTGAACTATCATGTTTTAGAATAATTTTTTATTGAATTGATAAAATATTGTTATCATATAATTTAAATTTTATTAAAATAATCATAATAATTGTTGCATCATATGGTTCAAAGCTCAAGTATATTTTTCATACCTTATTTTTTTGTGATCATTCAAGCTATTCTAACCTCAAACACACAAAAATTTTGCATGAAAAGCCAGGAACCTAAAACCGTTTAGCTAAAAATCTAAGCTTTTCTTCAACGGCCCATACTCCCAACCTTTTTCCGACCCTCTGATATAATAGAATTTAGAACTATAACAAACAAGCTTCTTTTTTATTCGTATTTCAAAATGTCAAATCAGCTTGAATAGTATCTTTAATGAGTAAAAATTATGTGGTAATTAAATTAAAAATTATGAGAAAATTAAATTAACTAGAAACTGTATCTGGCCAATTGTTTACAAGTATTTGAATGGTTAGGTTGCGTTAGATTGACCCGATGTTTACAAATGGGAGCTCAAGGTTGCCCCTTGAAGAAGAACTTATGGTTTGAAAAGAAACGCCCATTTTTTCTTCACCTAGAAATTTTGGCCATATTTTAACGTTAAGTGAGAGAGACAGTTATTAAGTTATATCATGCTTTGCTCGCTGGCGTCTCGATGGTAACGGCTAGGTTTTGCCTCTCATATGGCGTCATCTGGGCGATCGGCGTTTTCTGGCTCTGGTGATCTCTTCCCCTGCTCTTTTCCTTTTCCTTTACGCTCTTCTTTTGCTTGTAATGGCTAGATCCTACGCGGATGCGGTAAATGGAGGAAACTCTCCACCGAATAGGAAGCATTCTTGTTACTTTTCTCAATCTTTTCATGATGCTTGGGAGTTAGGCGGTGGTGACTATAGTTTCATCAGAAAACTTGGCAGAAAAAATGGTAAGCCTGCACTATATCTCACTGATGAAGAAACCAATATCTTGGCTTCTGCCTGTCGCTACGTTTTGATTGGTAAGTTCCTTTATGGACACCCCAAGCTTGATCTAATTCGTAATGATTTTGATTCACTAAAGCTTAGTGGATCATGGAAGATTGATTCTTTAGATGGTCGGCATATTCTTATCGAGCTCACTACTAATGTCGATTATACTAACATCTTTGCGCGGAAGGTAATGAAAATCGAAAACAGACTCATGAAAATACTCTAATGGAGTGTTGATTTTAATCCCCGATCAGAATCACCTATAATCCCTGTTTTGGTCAAATTCCCCGAATACAAATACCACCTTTTTAATCATGAAATTCCTTACTCTTTGGCGAAAGGCTTTGGTAACCCTCTGCATGTTGATAATCCTACTGTTGAACGATTTAAACCTGCTGATGCTTGTTTTCTAGTCGAAAGGGATATCACCCAGCCCTACCCTGACGAGGTATGGATAGGCTCTTCTAACAATGGGTACTGGCAGAAGGTGGTTATGGGCCCTCACCCACCTTATTGCTCTCATTGTGCCATGTTTGGCCACTCCAACTCCATATGTTATAGATTACACCCCCATCTCAAACCCCCAACCCTTCCCAGAAGCACTGCTTTACCCTCTCATCCTCCAGATCCCCCTTTTTTAGACTGTTTAAACCCCACTGAACCCCTCACTTCTCCCCGATCACCTGTTATTCCCCCACTAGAAATCCACACTCAATATGTTCAAGATGATACTATCCCAGTGGATCCTTCTGGCACTGTTGTTGCCTCTCCCATTCTACCCTTTACTAAGAATAATTCGTTACTCCTCAAGGATGATGATGTCAGATCTAATCATAGCTCTACTAATGAGCTATCTTTAAACGTGGTTGAAGATCAAAACTTTCATTTAATATTGCCTACCATTAAGCCTTCTTCATTGGAAACTGCTGACTTAAATTCTGTTGCAGACAACTCCCCTCATCCAGGTCCCACTTCTCCTCATACTACAATCCCTCCCTTTCCCCCCATTCAGTCCTTTGATATTGAATTTGCTTTAGTTACTCCCATTGAGCCAACCCCCCTCTGAACCAAATACCTTTGCTGCTAAACCGCACGAGACATTTCAAGCACACGAGCCTTCTCATGGTGACAATAATTCGATGCGGAACCCCGCACTAAATGTAATAAGTACTCATCGTTTTGGAAGCTGATTGCCAAAATACAAATATCAGGAAGAACACTGAACCTTTACTTACTACAGGATTATCTCCACCTGCTGGAGACCCTTTCCCTATTCCTACATCCCCTCAGTTGGTTCCATCAGAAGGCAGTTCTTCCATTCCTCCGGGATTTTCTGGAATCATTGACAATAATTCAATGGCCCATGCTACTGACAATCTTATAACTGAATGGCAGATTCAAAAATCCACTATGAAAAAACAAAAAAATCACTTGTGAAACCAACTACTACAATTGATTCCTTCTTACCCGAACCTTCTTTCTCCGATGGAGATCTCTTACCCCCTCCCTCTGAGTCAACTAGGAGAGGAGGGCTAAGGCACCATGTTTAACATCCTAACTTGGAACATTAGGGGAGTTGGTGACCCTGCCTCCCTTAAACGTCTCAAGCATCTTTGCAGGGTCTATAAAGTTGAGATTTTTGCTATTTTGGAGCCCATGGTCACAAGCCACAAAGGCAAAATCATATCTTCTTTCAAAAATTTTATGCATTATAGTAACAACAACAATAAGATTTGGTTATTCTGGAAAAGGAGCATTCAATTAAATATAGTGGAGGATGACAGACAGTTCATTCTTGCTCATTTCTCTAGAGAGGATTACACTAGTTGGATTACTTTTATCTATGCTAGTACTACTCTTCCAGATAAGACACAACTGTGGAACAAACTTATCACCTTGGGGGAACAAATAAAAGATAATTGGATTGTAGGAGGTGATTTTAATATGATTATGTCCCCCACTGAACGTAAAGGAGGAGCCAGATGGGACACTACTCTCTCCAGCCGTTTCTCTGATTGCATGTCCCTGGCTGGCCTCCGTGATTTAGGTTACACGGGCTCTCCTTTCACCTGGAGAAGAGGTTTCTTATATCAAAGGCTTGATAGATATTTTGGAAATCTTTGTTTCCTTAATTATTTTCACATCACTAGAGTTCAGCATTTGAGTTATGCCTCTTCTGATCATAACCCCATCTTACTTACTTTAGCATTTCAGAACAAACCTGCTAAGACCTCTTTTAAATTCCTCAACGTCTGGACTCAGCATGATACCTTTCTTAATTTAATCAAGCAACTCTGGCAGCCCATTAGATGTGGTAATGCTTGGCACATTTTATGGAATCTTCACAAATCTGTTGCTGCAGGTCTAAGGAGATGGAATTTTGAAGTTTTTGGTAATATACATTCTAAGGTGAAGCACTCCCAATGTGTGGTGGATGAGTTAGAGGCAAACATACACTCTAATCCTGATCTTCTCAACTCTCTCACTCAAGCTCATCAGCAGCTGCTCACTGATATCAGTTTGGAGGATGAGCCTATGAAACAAAAAGCTCATGATACACACTTTTTAGCTGGAGACAAAAACACCCGTTATTTTCATGCTACTATTAGAAACATAATTAATTCCAATACTATCCTTAAGATCTTAACCTCTGATGGGATCATTTTAACTGAACCTGATCAAATAGGAACTAATGCTGTTGAATATTTTACTAATATTTACACTGATACAACTCAAGTTTCTGCTATAAATACTTCCCTATTTGCTGAGGATCTTTTGCAGGTGGCCTCTCTAAATCTGGCTGATGTACCCACTGGAGAGGAGATTTATAGAGCACTCCAAGATATAAATCCAAACAAGGCCCCTGGCCCGGATGGTTTCTCCTCCACTTTTTACATTCATTGCTGGGACATCATTAAGGTTGAAGTTATTTCTGCTATTCAAAGCTTTTTCCTGGGAGAAAATCCCTGTAAGTATTTCATGGCTGCTATGATTGTTCTTATTCCTAAGAATACTGATAAAACACATTGGTACAATTTTAGACCAATTTCTCTCACAACAGTTATCTCCAAAATCATTAGTAAGATTCTTGTAGCTAGGCTGCAACCACACCTCTCTCTTTTAATATCACCACATCAATCAGCTTTTATAAAAGGCAGAGAGATTACTGACAATATTTTGTTGGCCCAAGAACTGATTGAAGATCTTGATAGAAAATGTAGAGGTGGCAACCTGGTTATCAAACCGGACATCAAAAAGGCTTTTGATACGATTAATTGGGATTTTATTCTAAATGTTTTTGCTGCTAAAGGGTTTTCTGCTGACTTTTGTCTCTTAATTAAAAGATGGTTATGCTGCAATGGCTATAGTGTGCTTGTTAATGGAAATGCCTATGGTTTTTTCACTGCAAAAAGAGGTATTAAGCAAGGGGATCCACTCTCCCCCATTGTTTTCATAATTGCTTTTGATTATCTTTCAAAACTTCTTCAAAATTACCAAAGCATACATAGACACACAAATTATATGCATAAGGCAAATTTTTTTATATCACATCTTGCCTATGCTGATGAGGAAATTATTTTTACCAAAGCCACCAAACCTGGCATCAAGGCTATGATTAATGTTCTGGATGAATTCGAGAGTTCTTCTGGCCTTTCTTTTAATATTACCAAGTGCCAATTATTCTTTGGTAAGCATGTTAAAACTCATATTACCTCTTGGGCCACTGATTTTACTGGTTTTAAGCTCTCTCACTTGCCTCTCAAGTATTTAGGTGTTAATCTTTTGAGAGGAAGGAGGAAAAAAATTCAAATGGATGAGGTGATTCAAAAAATTAAGAATAGGATTGTAGACTGGAGAAATGCCTACCTTTCAAATGGGGGCAGATTAACTTTATTAAATAGTGTTTTACTGAGTATTCATCTATATGCCCTACGGGTTTTCAATGCAAAAAAATCTGCTCTTGATTCTCTAGAAAAGTTATTTAATAAATTTCTTTGGGAGAATGCTGGGAATAAAAAGCATTGGCTTAGTTGGCATAAGATGTGTAAACCTAAACATTCTGGTGGTTTGGGTTTCAAAGCTCTTCAGCATGTTGTGGATATTAATATGTGTAAGCTTTGGTATAAATTTCGTATGGGTAATTCACTTTGGGCCATTTTCATGCATCACAAATATTGTTCTAATTCCCATGCTTCCATAGTGGATTGGAAGAAAGGGGATTCTAAAATCTGGAAAGTCATTATCAAAGCTCGTAATATTGCTAATAGTTTCATTTTTTGGGATTTAGGTGATGGGAATGTTTCTTTTTGGAAGGAGGATTGGGGGTTGAAAACATTAATGACATACAAGCACCATCGGGATTTGGAGTCTCTTCTAGTTTCGATTTTTTGATAAATGGAACCCGGAATTTTCCTAAGTCGAAAGAAATTGTGGGGGAAGACTATGCAATGAGAATCCATACCATCCCGTTACAAAATCAAAAAGATTTACCTATGTGGAAGAAATCACTCGCTTTGTTCTTCCAGACAAAATGCTTTATAATCACTTGCACCCCTATCCTAGATGGTGCTGGAGTAATCTTATTTGGCAACCAGCTTTCACCCCATCCATTTCCTTTTTCCTTTGGAGACTTTTTCACTCACTTCTTCCTTTAGATGATATCCTTAAACTTAAAGGATTAAAATTGTCCTCTATTTGCCACTTATGTAATCAGGAGGAGGAAACTTTTGAGCATCTGTTTTTTAATTGCACTTTTACAAGGAATGTATGGAAAAATTTGGGTTCTCATTTTGGCTTACGATGGGGCGGTGAGGCCTCTATCAATGTAATACTAAGTTGCTGGAATCAATTTAACACTTTGGGGAAAAAGTTCAAATCTTTCCCACTGCTGATTTTTTGGTTCCTCTGGATGGCCAGAAATAATCATAAATTTGGTGATGGTGTGGTCTCACCTACTATTACATTTTCCAATATTTTATCCTACTATGCTACAATTACTAGAGTTTTTGCTGTGAACCCCATCCCTTTTAGACGTCAACTTCCTATCCTTGTTAAATGGCAGCCCCCTCCTAAGGGTTGGATTAAGTTTAACATTGATGGCAGTTGGTCCTTGTCTCATGCTAGCATTGGGGGAGTTTTGAGAAACTATAAAGGAAAATTATCCAGTTTTTTCCACTCACCTGTCATTGCTGACAACCCTATTGAAGCAGAATTTTAGGCTTTTTTCTGTGCCTTATCTATTGATGTCTCTTTCTCTATGTCTAGGATAATTATTGAAACAGATTCATCTTTGCTTTATGAAATGCTAACTGCTTCATCCCACATCCCATGGAATCTTACCCAACTTTTTAAAAGAGCAAGGAACCTTATTACCCAACAAAACATACAAAGTTGATTATAGCTTTATATACAGAGAAGGCAATGCTCCTGCTGATTGGTTGGCTAAACTCAAAGACACGGCTCCACTGGTTGGAATCATTCCTCCAAGGCAGCTCTGTATCTTACTTAATAGTGATAATTTAGATCTGCCCTATGTTAGAATTTAACACCATTTTCTTTTCTGTTGATTGATCTGACAATGGTTTGGAAGTTCCCTGCTTGTTTTCTACAGTTATGGTCATTACCAGACCCACAATGGATATCAAAGGATACCAACCTACCTTCTCTACTCTGCTACACTCTCCTTCAAATTCGGCCTGTGCCAAGTTTATGCTAATCATGGATGAATTTTTACTGATGTCGTTACACTCAAATTCGGATGCTTGCCTGCAGTCTCATCATTTTCTGGATTGTCTCAAGTTTTCTCTGGTTTCCCTCACAGGGCTGCTATTTTGGCCACATGAGTACACTTCCTTTTTTACTGCCAGTTTTATCTTGCTCTGTTTTGATGTTCGTACACACTCATCAGAACTCTTATGTCTTTCTTTTGCTGTTACTCTTTTATCTAGTTTTACTGGACGGTTTTTACTCTCACATTTCTATTTTGGCCTTTTTGGCTCTTTTTGGTGGGGTTTTTTTGCGTGCATTGTATCGAGGGAGACGGAACCCCTAGGGGTGAGTGGGTCTTGTACTTTTTCTTTTCTTTTAGTTGGGGATCTGTCTCCCCCCCCCTTTTTGTAATGTTTTTACCGTATTAATACGTAGGGAGCCACGAGTGCTCTTTCCCAAAAAAAAAAAAAAATGCTTTGCTCGCTGGCAACCCCACGAAAAGTCAATTTATCGACATTATTAATGATAATCGGGAAGGGCAAATAATCTACTTGACAGATTATAATTTTATTCACAATTATAATCTGTTTCATAAATATATTTAAGAATATAGCAATGCTTTGAAGATATCATACTTGGACTGCTAGATGCTTTGAATTTATATTTGAATTTTGCAGTTAAGAGATGATGACAGAGTGAAAGGACCTGAGGCCAATTAGACCAAAGAGATAATTAAATTTTGGGGTGATAAGCTTATGTCACATTTATAATTTATTGCTTGGCATTAAATATGATGGTGATGACAAATTTATTTTTAATTGTTTAATGAGAAGTGATTATCGTGCAGCTTTTAAACAAAAGGTGATTAAAAATAACTATGGTTTTTCCCCATTGTAATCACGGCAGTTATACATTATTTAGCATGATCAATTGGTTGGACAATGCATCCATTGTTGGAGAATGATGAGTGAAGAGAAAAGTCAGCATCAGTTGATAGCAATGCATTATGGTGCAAAATGTTGGCAATTAAAAGAGATGCATAAAACAACGTTTAAGTTTTGCTGAGATGAGAATGATTAGGTGGCTGAGTGGCTTGATACTATGAGACAAAATGAGATATGAATATATTCGTGATAGAGTTGGTGTTGCTCCAGTGGCGGACAAGTTTAGAGAGAACCATCTTAGATAGTTTGATCACACTGAAAGTTGACCCTTTGATGTTCCTCCTAGGAGAGTAGATGTTTTAGATTCAACTTATATTAGGAAAAGCAGCGGTAGACAATAAAACACTTGGGCAAATGGTATAAACAGTGATCTTAGGACGCGATAGAGAAAAAGGATTCATGAAGCCGACCCCGCTTAGTGGAATAAAGGTTTGATTTGTTATTGTCTTTTGAATGCATTTATATTTCATATGCATGCATCTAACGCTCTCTAAATGAATTTTGAACAAATAAATACTCTCACTTATTTGTATATTTGGGTATTGTGCTGCAAAGATGATCATAAACTCTCACCTTAGGAACACTTTTGATTGTTAATCAAGTTTTAGAAGTCATTAAATTTGTTCAATTGTCTTCAAAATCAAAACGGACTTGACCGATCGATCCAATTGTCTAAATTGTAAGTCAGTACTCCGGTTGCTTTGATCTTGTTCCAAAACTTCATTCACAAAGAACTGACTAAAATAGATTAGAAAAGTGGTTGAATCAGTAAACTAATCTGGTCCTTAGTGAACCAACTTGTTCAAATTTAATCAATTTTTGACATTTTTATTTTTATTCGGATAAGTAAAATAAAAACGTAGATTAAAAGTATAAGAAAAAATTTATAAAATATCATGCCCTAAACTTACTATTCAAATTCATGTTCAAATCTTTAGGAGTGAACTATCATGATTTAGAATCATTTATCATTGAATTGATAAAAATATTGTTATCATAAAATTTAAACTTTTTTTTAAAATGATCATATTTGTTACATCATTTTATTCGAACCTCTAGTAAATTTTTCATAACCATAATTATTTTTTGAGATCATTTGAATTATTCTAACCTTGACACACAAATATTGTGTACGCAAAGTCCCGCTTTGTTAAAAAGCTAAGCTCTCCATCAATGGTCCATACTCCCAACCTTGTTCATAACTCATGATATATTTGAATTTACAACTATATCAAAGAAGCTTATTTCTATTCGTAAACCAGCTTGAATAGTATCTTTAATGAGTAATAGTTAGGTGATAATTAAATTAAAATTCTGAAGCAATTAGATTAATTTGAAACTGTACATGGCCAATTGTTTATAAGTGTTTGAGTAGTTAGGTTGCGTTAGATTGACCCGACGCTTACAAATGGAGGCCCGCGGTTCACGCCGTAGAAAAAAATACACTTATTGTTCGGTCTCAAAAAGCCCTAAAAATGATATTAAGCTATATCATGCTTTGCTGGCTGGCGACCGCACAAAAAGTCAATTTATCGACATTACTAATGATAATCGGGAAGGGTAAATAATTTACTTGTCAAATTATAATTTTATTCATCAGATATAATCTATTTCATAAATATATTTAAGAATATAACAATGTTTAGATGATATCATACTTGGACATCTTAGATGCTTTGGTTTTATATTTGAATTTTATTGTTTGAGATGATGACAGAGTGAAAGGACCTGGGGCCAATTAGATCGAAGCGATCATTGAATTTTTGGATGATAGGCTTATGTCACATTTTAGAATTTTTTGCTTGTCATTAAATATGGTGGTGAGAACAAATTTATTTTTAGTTGTTCAATGAGAAGTGATTATCGTGCAGCTTTTACACAAGAAAGTGATTAATAATTACTATGCTTTTTCTCCATTGTAATCATGGCAATCATATATAATTTAGAATGATCAATTAGTATCATTTGATGGGAAGAGGGTTGGGTCATTGCAAACGTCAGCATCAATTGATAGGAAGAGATGTAATCAAAAGCAATCTTAGGGTGATAATGGATGTTGGCAATTGTGGGTGCCAATTTTTTTCACGTTGACCGATGGATAAAGCTTTATTGCTTTTCAAATAAGAGAACCCTCTCATATTATGAGGATAACTATATTTACTCTGACATTCATATTTGATAATTGTGTGATACCTATTAATCACATAATATCTAATATGTGTTGAGTATTAGCATTTAATGTGTCTACGTTCCTATTTTATCAAATTCTCCAAATAATATCTAATAAATTGATTACTTATAGCTGCGGCCTTTTAACTTCGTAAATGATAAATGCCCATAGCTCATTGATGTCTGACATTAACAACTGTGGACTTATAATAACTTTATTTATTGGTTTTATTGTCTCAGATACTAAAGGGATTATGATCATGTTTATAGCCCAACATTACCTAACATTCAATGTTTCGAATTAAACATCGCTCAGTACCTGTTGCGGACAATCTTTAACATCCACTAATCGTCAATATTTGATATTTTTCTTTTGAGTTATTAACTGTCCTATCTTATAAGATCAACAATCAAATTGATCACCTGAAATATTCTTAACTTCAACACTAATCTACATTTTTTACTTAATGATGTTTAGCATTTAATGCATATCATTTAAATACCCCAATCCCCTCTAATATAATTAAAGAAACTAAGTTTCTTGCTAGATATCATATGATATTTAATGTTTTTAATTGATTGTCGCTGAAGTTCATTAATGAGTAAAATTAAACACCATCTTACTGTAACTTGATATTTCATACTATCAAGAAAAAATTCGAGGTTTCTTCATCAACTAATGATTTCTTAGACACCTAATGGTGTCTATTACAATCATGTTTGGTTTTTTTCACAAATCATAGTTACTATAATATCTTAGCATGCTCTTTAATTAAAAAAAATGACATTATTTGTAGTTATTATCTCTCATTAAAGAAACTATTTTAAGTTAGCTAGATTTCATTTTTTCCTTTCTTATTTTATTATGTAAATAATATCAAGTTTCATTGAAGATACTTTTAGGTTTCCATATATTTATACTTATTCTGCAAGTAAATATGAACAAAAACCAACTTTCAAATCTGATGAGTGGTTTTCCATTTTCTCCTACACCAAAAGGTCCGATGATTGAAGCACACCGAAGAAAAAAAAATAAAGATCCCATAAAATTTCTTCAAATAACTAGCATAGTAGTATGTCTTTGAAATATTACAAAAAGATAAATAAATAAATAAATAAAATCTCATTGACTTTGACACACACATAATAATCAATTATCGTCCACATGAATTGTTTGGGATCACAAATCCATCCCAACTATAGTAAATGAACCAAATGTAGCTATTGCATCATGTTTATAAATAAAATATTAGATGGAAGAATATAAGATGAAGTGCTTCTCTCATCATTATTATTCTCCTATTCATAAGAATGCAATACTTTACATATGGCTCTATAATGTTGGGTGATTGAGAGAAATGCCCAAGTTTTATGATTTCTTATTACAAAAATTACATTGTGGAAAAAATGGTAAATTACATTAGGAACCTACATGACTTGTAGAAAACAGACACAAAAATTAGAATGATCAATGAAGCACTCAAAAGAAGAAAAAAATACTTAAACCTACCATCAAAGGTTTAGAGAGCATAATATAAATGAAGAAGATTGAATCACATGCAAAAATGAAGGTCGAAATTCTCTTAAAAGTTGCACAGTTATAATAGGAACTAAACATGTACAAAAATACGAATAAGGCAAAATAGGTGCAAAAAATCAAAGCCTCTACTTAGTACCCTAGAGTTGCACCTAGTGAAAAGTTTTGTATTATAACGTCTCTCAAATATCAAAAACCAAAAAAACCATGGCTAGTAGAATAATAGGTTGTGCCACCCAAAGGGTTGTCATCTAATATTATCATTGGAGAATCAAAGACAAGAGAAACTAAAATAGTAAAAGTATGTGTCCTTAATGACCTTACTTTTGGTTGAGGTCTACTCTTTCCTTAGAGTAGCCTAGGGTCTAGCCATAGAACTTTCCTGGTGACTATCTTAGAAGACTAGCAATAGAACCCTTACCTCATAGAAAATCTAAACACTTCTTTACTCTGACAGGGCAGTGATGCGTAACTTTATAAGTGTTAACAAGTGTAAAAATAAATATTCAATAATAGCAAAGTTACCCCTTATCAACGCAAGTATACGTATCGTTCAAGTAATACAAGGCTCTAATGGAGTCCTAGATATCGATCCCACAGGGAAGTTTAAAGATTACGAAATAATTACACCACTTGGAATAACTATCTAGTAAATGTAAATAAAGAAAAATTATACTAAATTCTACTACTAATCTTGAAATGGGAAGTTGCAATACAGAAAAGTATCTCTCCCCTTGTTAAGAGAAATAAGTGAACGGATAATTAAATTAGTTTGAATTATATTGTGCCAAATTGGAGCATTCCTATTCTTTACCTATTGGTCCAGGCATAAAGAACATTGACTAATCCTATGCTTGGTTACTGAATCTATGGCTAGGCTGGGAGGATACCAGCTCTCACTTTGGAGCTCCCACATTCCCCTCGCCTGAGGGCTAACATCTACACTTCAGCACCCAAACGATAGGACCGAATTGAGGATTTTAGTCTGTCACTCTAAAATCTCTATTTCTACGTCCGATAAATATTATTTCCCTATTTATTTACACCTTACTTTCAAGGACTTTGACCTCCTCAAATCTTAGATGTAATCATTACTTTAGTTATGAAGTCAACATATTTTAACAGATCAATTGGCTAGATTGAAAGTAAATTAAGTTTTAAGTAAAAAAGATTATCACAAATTTTATTGAATATTTTAGGCACAACTAATTTAATTTTCCATTTCACAAAGTCTCAAAACAAGGAGAAAGACAGAGAAGACTACACAAAATGCATAGGAAGAATAACACAAAACTTGGATTTCATATTAAATCAAAGTTACAAAATAGTAAATATAACTTATCTCAAATTTTCTCCCCAAGCAGACTCCTTAAAGTTCCTCTGACTCTTCCTTCTTGTACAACGCACTCAACTAAACTCACTTACTCACTATTAAACTCTCTAGGACACACTGGACACACCTATACACACTTTAATGACACTCTGAAGACACACTTTTCAGTCTAGATTCGTCCCTTTTTAAAGAGGTAGAAATATTTCCAAAGGTTGCTTAAGCACCTCTTCAAAAGGCATCCATATTCGATGAATCTTGCATGAACCGACCTTCTCGCCGTCGGCGGGCTCATTGGCACCGTTGTCGGGCTTCTAGAACATGGGCCAACTGCTAAGGCTCGTTGTCGGTGGGCTCGATTTCGTCGTCGGCGGGGTCCTTTATAATTTATTTGTATGCTCTCGGGAAAAACACGCCGTCGGTGGCCAATTCCTCGCCGTCGGCGGCCAATATCAACTTTTGTCTCTTTTGGTTCTTTTTGTTCCAGATTCGCTCATTTTCTCATCTTTTTACTCCATTACTTATAAATCTTCATACCTGCAACAAAACATAGAAAATACCTTTCTTTAAAGTGAAATATTATCAAAATTAATATAAAATCGGTATGAAATTCTCAATATAAGTTTCTTTGGTCAAATTCCCCCAAACTTAACTATTACTTGTCCTAAAGTACTTTTGATACTACATAAAAGTAATGATTACTTGTAGTAAAGCTTTAATTCAGAAATACTATAAATTTGATTTAAATAAATATTATAGTAAAGCTTATTAGAAAAATTTTCAGATGATTAAATTAACTCTATAGATGTAAGGCTATCTAGTCATCAAGTTTAAGAGTTCTAGTCTTGTATTCATTTCAAGAATGATTATATTTTGTAATATTAAATTATTTAGGATATTCAGATGATAGGAAATTCATGAAAAAAATACTTAGTAAAAATATTAATCCATATATATAAGTCCAGAAATATAATTGAGTCTACCCTTTAAGTTGATTCAAATGAAGCCAATTTTTGATAAGGTATCTCCTCAAGATTCTCCTCACTTATTTTATTTTTATTATTATTTTTTTCTTTTCTTTTCAGGGATTGTTTTTCAATTCTTCTTTTTCTTTTTCAAGTGAGGATTACTGTATCTGGATAGCCCGTTAATGATGTTGAACTTCACTTTCCTCTTCATAAATTTGAAACTTGAAACATATCCTTACCTTATATGTATTTTAAAATTTTTACATCATTGAGTTTCAATTTTTTCTTTCTCAACTAAATAATTAAGAAATTAATATTTCAAAATATAGTTTCCCTTACTTTAAATAGTTCACTATATTCTTATCCTTTTATTCTAAATATCTTAATCCAAAAAATTAGTTTAATTACTAAAAATATTTCTTTTAACCTTCTATAATAGTTAAATAAATTAATTCTAGTTTACTGAATTAAATTCACTAGAGAAAATCATTTTTATAATAATTTTTGAAAATATTTAATTGAGAACATTTAATAGTTAAATCTTATTTTTCCCTCCCCCAAAGTTAATTTTTTCTATTTAATCATATAGGTGGAAATAAAAGATACTGTAAATTTAAATCATACCTTCGTGCTTTAGGTATTTCTCTTACAGGTATATTTGACATCTCATCACTTAATTAACCTGTACTGTTAAAAACTTTCTACACACATATAACATTAAAGAATTTTCTGGGTAAGGAAATTTTGAAATAAGTACAAAATACTAACACAATTTTCTACTACATTTAATTACTTTCTGTCGGCATATTTTTAGGTCGAGTGTTTTAAAAAGGGGGGGTCACCTACAGAAGTTGTCGGCGAACTTTTGATTTTAAATTTAGATATATATATAATTTTAGAAAATAGCATTTGATTTTGAAAAAAATTTTAAGTTTAACAATTTTAAGATATGAAATCAAACCTACCTCACATCCCAAATAGTTTATATAAATGAGCACCGCATCACAAACCGTGTATTTATCCCGAAGAATAGATACACTGCTTGATGATGGGGCTCGATTAAATAAAATGAATGATTTGTGACATCTGTTTGGTCTGCGAATTAATTTTATAAGCCGACAAGTTCCCCTGCTTAATATAAAGGAATTAAGCAGGGTTTATATTACCTGGGTTCTTAAAGTTCCCTATAAGGGCAAGCCCCTATTGTTAATTGCATCTTAGATGTCCGAAGACACTCAAGAAAACTCTCGATAATGATAAGTGGTTTTGCTCTCAAGAATTTTAAATTTTAAAGTTTTCAAATAATTAGATTTTGAAAATTTTAATAGGGAATGGATCAAATTTGGAACAATTTTATTTTAGGAGTCCAAAGGAAGAGAAGTAGGAGAAGCTAAGGATCCAAGAAGGATCTTGGCAACTTCCCAAACTATCCTATTCTTTGGCTTCAATTTGAGAGTTTATTTAATGTTGCAATCCTGCCAATTTTAGTTAATTAGGACTTATATTTGTATGATAGAATCATACAAATAGCCTCGAAGATGTGAGGGTTTATGTCGTACCAAACGACTACCTCGGAGTCCTAAAACCGGTTAGGGCTCAATTTGCATAATATGATTATGCAAATGCCTAATGAAAAGTTGAGGATTTATATTGCACTAGGAAAACTAGCTCGAAATCCTATGGCTTTGTTATTTAATTCTAAGAAAGGTTTTACTGAAGTAGTCGCAAGTTCTGCTGACGAAGATGGCTATGCTGCCCACTATGCTCCAAGCTCCTTGTTGTTCCAGAGGTTTAGTTTTAGAAAGTGGCAATCAAGAGATGAGAGAAGTGATTTGGTTTAGAAGTCTTAAGGTTCAGATGTCTTAATGTTTTAATTAAAACAAATCTTAAAGTTGATTAAACATAACCGATTATGATCCCACGGTTTCGTCATCCCGGCACCGTTATTTTCATTGGATTCACTTAGTCCAAATGAATTTGCTAAACTCAACTGAATGAGTTCCACTCTTTCATTTAAACTGTGTGAAATCTCTTTAGCAACACGTGGGTTACATCATCCGAGGGATTCCCGATCAACCAACGAGATGTTTTAATTTAGTTGTAGTTGTAGTTTTGTTGTTCTGTTTGTGATTAAATTTTGAGTTATTTTTTCTTTTGAATGTTGTGGCGGTGAATTTTATCATGTTGTGACTTTTAATTTAGTTTTGGGTTTTAGTTTTAAGGCTATCTTAAAAGGTTTCAGTTTTCATGCAGGGTGGCATTCTTGTTTAACATGCAAATTTTGCAAGAAAGAAAGTACGGCACAAGTAAATAAATTACAATAAAATAAAAAAGCGTACCTGGAGGGTCTTCTCATCATTTCAAGTTGCACTTAAAACACATATTAAGGCATTCGTATAATTGCAAGAAAATACCTAGGTAAAACTAAGGGAAGGTTCTGGTTATCTACCAAAATCCTAATCCTATTGCTAGTCAGTTCCTATGAAGTCTTGGTTCTTTTGTTTTTTTAAGAATGATTTTCTTCACCAAAGAACAATGAATTTTCACTATTCTATGAAACATCCCATCAAGTTAGAGAAGTGCTCGGAATTGAATTCTGAACATCTTCTTAAACATTTTAGGGATTACTTTAAGTTCAATTAATTTCATTGGAGTGGTGAATCAATCACCTAGTTTACTCTTACTCAGTGAATTAGGATGTTTGATTATCCTATAAGTGAAGTGACATTTCATTTGGTATTCCATTTAGGATTTATAATAATGAAAGTCTTTAGGAGAAACTTAGTTTGTTAAAGGATTTAACCATTTTTTTTAATTAAAGTTGAATTATTGTTTTAAGATAATTCAATTTCAGAATTCAGTTTGGTTTTCTTTTAAGTGTTTTAAGTCACTTAAGTTGAAAGGAATGTTTAAACTATTTAATTTCATTAAATTTTGATGATTTAAATTTAATCATTTTGTCTTAGGTTGGCTTTAATTGGTTTAATCTTCACATTTTTTAATTATGAATTGTTCTGATATTACTTAATATTTCAAATTTTTTTTAAGTTTGTTCTCAAGTGATTTCAAACTAATTTTTAATGTTTTAGATTCATTTTTTAATTTGATTATTAAATCATTTAATGTTTTAAGCTTTAATTTAATTAAAGATTATTTCCTCTTTAACTATTAATTTCAATTATCATGTCTTTAAAGTTAATTAAGAGTTAAATATTATTGGAGTAATTCATTTAGGGATTTAAGATTAAAGAATTGATATCTTCTTAAATTACATCCCTATTTTAATAATCCAAATTTTAATTTATTCTTCCAAAATTTTAATGATTTAATCAATTAAGGTTCCACTTTGATGTATTAAAAGTGATTAATGGGTTTCTACCCTTAGTTTCACTAAGTTTCAATCATCCAAGAGAGAATTTAAGATCAAATATTTTATCCCCCCTTAGATTAAGCCTAAGACATTAATTAGGATTAAAATCCCTTAATTATCTTTATGCCCTTTTAAGCATATTCACCTCATAACTCACTAAATTGAGCTCAAATGAATTTGGAATTTTTATGTCACTTCACTTACATGTCAATTAAGACATTAGAGGAGATAATGTGATTTTTTTCATTTTTAATTTAATTTATATAATTAATTTTATGGAAAATAAGGGTTTTCAATGAAAATTCAACAACATGACCAAGGTAAGCTTTCTGTCCTTAGGAAAATTATGGGATGTTACTACTGACTAGAGGACCATTTGGACCAATTTTGGTGACTTTTTGAATTATATTTTATTTATTATAATTATTTTAATTTTTATGGTGTTAATTAATTATAAAATAAAATTAATGCTGAAAAATGAATTTTATATTTTTCTTAAGTCCCTCTGACCTCAAAGAGTTCAAAGAAGACAAATTTTATATTTTTTAATTTTTTCTTTGAATTTTTAGAATTAGTTTAGTGAGAAAGGTTAAAAAACTATTTTTTAATATTAAAAATTGCATAAAGACTTTAAAATTCAATATCTTTTCTTAGGGACTTAGGAAAAATATTTGGTTGGTTCCTAAGTGGTTAGGAGACCAATTATGACATTTTTGTGAATTTTAATATTTTTGTGATTTTTATTATTTTTAATTATTAAAATATTTAAAATAGGGTTAAAAAAGAAAAAAATTAGAAAATTCCAATTTTAATTTTCTTAGACTCCCCTGATATCAGAGAACCCACAAAACCAATTTGGTGAAGTTTTGAAATATATTTTGGGTTTTATGAATTTTTAAAGTTTAAAAGTGGCCATGCAATTTAAATAATTCATTTAGTGGGTTAAATCATTTTTCAATTGACTTCAAAAATTTTTTGGGTTTTTCTCTTATCCTAAAGATCAGTGGAGAATTGATTCCAAGTTATTTTGATGAGTGGTTTCTTCAAATTAATTCCATCTTAGTTTTAGGGTTTTGGCCAAATTAGGGTTCATTTGAATGATTTAAGCCAAGCCATAATTATCCTAGGGTCCTCTGGTCCAGAGATACTTCCCCTAATTTTTCTAAATTTTATTAATCAACATGCTAATTATAGGAATTAAAATTCCAAAACAGATACATAAACTTGAAAAATAAATAACTTGCCATAGAGATGGCCTCTGGCCTTGGAAAATTCAGGGAATGTTCCCAAGAACAGAGGCTACAATAGCCCTATGGTCTCATGCCATGGTGAAATGTATACATGCATGGAGAATTAAAACATTCAGAAAAGTATTAAATTAATTAAAAATAAAATACTCAACAAAATAGATTATATCTTTTTCAACATTATTCTCTCTATCCACTGAGCAAGAGGGTATTTTTAGTTTATTTTTATGATTTTTCTATGCAAATATATGCATTTTTAAAGATTCAGGTATTTAAATAATTCAGAAAATCCCTAATTTCCTACTTAACCATGTCGGCGCCAACTCAACCTACGGCGGGTCGAACTCCATGCGTTGCCTCCTGATTCGGCGCTGCCACCTGACTCGGCAGCCACCTGACCCGCGGTTCATGTCCCGTTGATCCGTCCGACGTGATCCTAGTCGTTCACTTGATACACAAACCATCCGACGGTCCCTGGTCATCGTCTACGATTGGTGCATGCCGTGAGCCGTCCACCTTCTAACCCTAAGATCTCACTCGATACTCAACCAAATTACATGTTCTTGGGCTCTATGAATTCACCTCAACAAGACGAACACATCTATACGATTATGATGCATTAAAATTAAGCCAAACAAAATGGAGAATTTGTAGAAGCTCGGAAGGAGGAAGAGGTCAATACCTTTTCTCTGAGAAGTGAAGCTTCAATCAGAGAGTTGTGGCACCTTCGATTGATCCCAAGGAAGCTCCAGATGAAGTCTCTGGCTCTTAGGAATTGTCCAGGTATGAAAGTGACCAAGGCCGACTTCAAGCTTTGACGGCTGGAGAGATTCGGTGGCCTGGTGAGGGGGCTTCTACTGGGGAACTCCTTCTCTTGGTCTGGTGAAGGTGTGGGTGAGTTTAATTGGGTTTCTGTGGAGGTTTCATGGATGCCCTATTTTCTGGCCTGAGATTGAGCTCAAACATTGAGTTCAACCTGTGGGGATGAAGTCAGGAAAGTTGTGGGGTTCTTCTTCTCTAGGTTGGGAGAAGCTCTGGGAGTGATTTGGGGAGGTTCTGTTGAGCAATTTTTCAACACCCCGCTCATGGCCGAGAGGTGTGAATTATATGGCCAGGGCCATAAAGCTGAGCCAGGGCTCAATTGGTGGGTGTATTCCACTACTTAGGTGGAGGGCAGTGGAGCTGCAAAGTTTATTTTTGCTGAGGTGGCCAATTGGTGGAGTTTGGGTGAGTATTGGCTAGTGGTGGCACTTGGTTTTGACCCCCTCCGGCGTAAGGCCGGCCGGCAAGGACAGGGTAGCTGGGCATGGGTCAAGTCAAACAAGGAGGGGTTTAATGGTTATAAACCATGCAAGCGGATTTGGGGTGAGGCAAAAGGTGGATTTAACCATTTAAGGGAGGAGATCCACTAAAATGGGGAACTCTTGGTCCATGGCTCACTTAGCTTGGGCTAGGTGGATCAAGGGTGGTTCCTATGGTTCACTTGGTGGTTGTGGAAAGGTTGGTTTAGCCACACTTGGTTCAATTTGGTTTGATTAGGCCATAGGTTCAAATTGGCTTACTTGGGTTTAGGTTAGGTTAACTTGGGTTTGGGTTTGATTTAGGTCCAAGTGTCTTGAGAAACATTGTAGAAATGATTTCCATGAAGAATTTTCATGAAGACATGGAAAGGTTTTGAGTTCAATTGAAAGGACAATTTGGTGGATTTTGGTATTTTGGTTAATTTGGGCAAGGTTGGATCAAGTTGGGCCCAAGTTGGTTTAAGGTGGGGTTTAGACACAATTGAAAGTTTCAAATGGTATAAGGGAATGTATTGAAGAGTTCCCAACATCAATTGGGAAGAAATTTTAGGGTTTGGCTAACAATTTGGTAGGTTTAGGGCATGAATTCACTTTAGGCTAAAATGGGGTATTTTTGGTTTTCAAATAGATGTAGGTTAAGCTTAAGCTCAAATTGGGGCAATTGAAGGTTGCATAGGTTTCATGGGCATGTCATGGAAAGTTTAGGATTGAAATTTGGGGAATAAAAAGTTAGTATTGGGTTAATTGGGGGTTTTGGATTAATTAGGCAAAATTGGGGATCTTGGATTTCAAATGGAATTTAACTCAAATGTGAATCAATTTGAACTTAGATTTGGTTTAGATTGATAGTTGGGATGTTGAATTAAAGTTTAGAATTGAAATTGGGCAAAATTGAGTCAAATGGGTTAGTTTGGTTTGACATTGGGTCCATTTATGTTAAAAATGAGTCAAATTGGGGATTTTAATAAAAGTTAGTTAAATTGGCAAAATTGGCCTATGGTGTAGTTAGACAAAATGTAATTGGGAATATTTTGGTTTTTGTGGAATTTTCTAGGAATTTTTGGAAGTTTTTGGATTTTAGGCTAAAAGGGTATTTAGGGTATTTGGAGGTTATTTAGAGGGTATTGGGGTATTTTGGTGGATTTGAGAGGTGGGAATTGTTTTAAAATGGTTTTTAGGAATTTTAGGAATTTTGGTAATTTTTGGGAAATTTGTGAAGGGTTTGGTGGTTGTAGGGGTATTTTAAGTAATTTTTTGGTAGGCTTGAGGACCCAATGTCAAAACCAAAAATTTTAGTGAAATGGAATTTGGGTATGGTTGAGGGAGTGGAATAGCTTAGAGTGAGCCATGGACCAATAAATGTCCATTTTGAACATCTCATAGGTTGTTTTTAATCCTCTTAGCCAAGGGCTAGGGGTCTGGAATTAGGCACATGAGTGCTCCAATGAACCAGGAGTCAAGATTGGGTCAGGATGGTTCAAGGTTTAGGATGGGTGTGGGAGTGCAGTGTGTGTGCCAACCAGTCCTCACCAAGACCAGGCCACCCAGGGCAGTCCTAAGGTTTAACATCCTATCGGAATTCATCTTTGTCTTCTTACACATTGGTCCCAACCTTCCAAGTTATTTGGAGGTTGATGACCATCTATGTAGGATTCTAAAGAGAATCAAGACTTGGTTTGATTTTCTAAAAGATGGGTTCCATCTCTAGTCCTCTAGGATAGTCAAGGAAAAGTCCTATGACTAGAGCCTAAGCACTAAAAGGAGAGGAGAGGACCTCACCAAAAATGAGGTCAACACTTTACCTATTAAAGCACTAAACACAATTAACACAACATCTACATACATTTAACTAATTCAATTTCAGAGTTACAATCATAGTCTGAAATATAAAAACTTAAAGCTACATAAATTTAACTTACACATTAAAATAATCAACACAAATCCAGAACATAATTACTAAAATAAAGAAAACAAACATAAACTTAACAACAAATATCTAATTACAGAATCTAATCTCAAACATCAAAATCCCCAATTATATCCTCATCTCCCTGGTCAGCAGGTGGAGTAAGCTGGTAATGAGTATAACAAGGGCACTCAGGAAATGTAACATCAAGCTCCCTCTCTTATAGTGATTCTCAGCATCATAGTAAGCTATTTCAAACTCAGAATGCCTCTGGAGATATTCACTATCATAATCGTGCCTCCGCTCTAATCCTCCAATCCTCTGATCAATATGCTCCAACCTTTCATCAAGCTTCTCAAAACTTTTTCGCTACAGAGTCAGTTCATTCATCAAGTCATAAAGTGTAGGAGAACTATAGGTAGGAGGGTCATAACTAGTAGAGGGAATATCCCTACTAGTCAAAGGTCATAGCTCCTAGTCCCAGATCTCCATCCTTTGTGGGATTCATAAGTTTTTATATTAGCCTTTGTAATGGGTTTCATAGGTTCAACCCGTTTCTCATCATTTCCATCCTCTACTTTAGACAACTAGCAGAGGGCATATATCAGACTAGGATGTCTCAGTCCTCCTCCTGTTTCACTTTTTGCAATGGCTAATATGTTTCTATAAATAATATTTCCCACGTTTATTTTTCTATTGTTCTGAATACAAAAATTCAGAACTGCTCTATCCCTCGAAACTTCACTATGATGATAAGTAGGTAATATAGTATAGCAAATAAAATATTGCCAAGCCTAGAGGTGGCATTCATCATAGAAAGAGGGAAATTTACCCATTCACGCTGCTTCATTTTCCAAGTTCCTTTTCCACCAGTGAGAACGTTAATCACATCCTCCAACAGACCCTCTATTGTTCCAGACGTCTCATGATCGCTGGTATGAGGATCTTGCACTTCGTAGAAAGAATTTATCTGAGCAGCATTAAAATCAACTAAAAATCCTCTGACCTTTATAGGCGCGTCTTTTATTTGGGTCAGGTTGGCGTAAAACTCTTTTACAACTTCTACTGCAGCTTTGTTCGTCGAATAACAAAATTTTTCCCAATTCCGCTCCTTAATAATCCTTTCCACTTCTCCTCTCGGGTTCTCGAAAACTCTGTCCTTAATGCATTTTTTCGTTTTGATAATAATGTGAAACCTTGACTGAGCCTTAGCATTTACAAATCGAGTCTCGTCAAAGTTAAGTCGCCTCTTTTGTCGTGGAGCCATTTATCGATCTATCAAATTTACAAAAATCTCAACTAAATTCCAAAACAACACTAGAATGGCTTAAAGATGTCCAGAATGATCGAAATGTTCTTCTGATTTTTTTCTCCACGTTTTTTATTTTTCCAAATTCCTAAATGTGGAAGAAATACATGGTGAAAATAAAAAATTTTTGCATGGGAGTGAAGTTCTTACCAAGGGAAGATGAAATCCGGCATCAAAATGTGTTGAAATCATTCTAAATCCAAAATTTCTCAAGCCCTGGTCGGTTTTTCAGAGTTTAGAGGTAGGGGATGATGAATAGTGGCGGTTGACCAGTCAAATAAAGGCGTTTTTCAGGTCCTTGCCATCGGTAGGAGAAGTCTCACTGTGGGCGGGCTAATTAATTCAAATAGGCTTAAGTCTCTGGAAAAAGCCGTCGTCGGCGGCGTCGAGGGCGGTGTTGGCGAGCTTTTTAAAAAATTTTAGAGTTTTAATTTTTGTAATTTTTAATTCATTTTAAGCCTCGTTAAAGTCCGATGAATCGATTTAAACATATTTTACTGTGATTAGATATTATTTTAACTCAAATAAATTCACACAACACAAACATTACAATTTATATATAAAATCCAAGTCTTTATAATATTCGTACACAACATACTATAAAAAGGTATTTTCGTAACCTTAATACATCAAATTCAGTGTTGCAATCCAAACCACAACACTCACAACACTGAAAACAAACAACTATGCATAATCTCATCTATACTGAGATCAAATATTGAAATCTAAAATAACACAAGTGCAAATTACACAAATTTAAATCCAAACTAATTCAACACATAACCAGTTACGAAAATCTTCTACTCGTCAGAATCAGTGCTAAACTCATCTCTGATATCACCCATTGAACGTTAATGAACAAAAAGATTGTAGAAGGGTCTGTAAGGAAACTCTTCAGTAGAATCTTCTTCTGTCCATCCTTTCTTTCTCATAAGCCGTATGAAACTAGCTTCAAGATGTCCAGAATGATCGAAATGTTCTTTCATCCTCCAGTCAATATGATCAATTAAGTCAAAGATGTTATTAGTTGAAGTCATCACATTTTGTACCTCTTTTTCCAGTCTTTTGAGTCTCCATAAGATCATATTAGATTTATTAGTCAAAGGCCTAATTGAAAAAGAACTCTGAGATGTTTGATTCACAATAATAGCTGTCTCGTTATCATCATCAAGTGTAGGAAACATATCAGTTGGATCTAAAGGTTTCCAAGGCAGAAGTACCTCTTCCCAGGCTTCATATGAAACTTGGTACTAACCGCAGAGTGCAAAAATTGTAAAAGGATGTCCAAGCCCATAAATTGATCCATGAACAATCAGGCCTAAAGCAGAATTCACAATAATCGAACCAACATTAATAGGTAGTCCCGCTTAAATACAATAGTTCAGAATTGTATACTTCTTAGAAACTTTATTGACCCTCATAGTAGGTAACAGTTTTGAAGAAATAAATAAGTGCCAGTGTTTAGAAACGGGGTTAGAAGTGATGCAGAAAAACTAACATACCCATTTTCTCTTATTTCACAATCATCCGCTTCATCAGTCAAGTAATGATAGATTTCATTCATATTATTCCTTGTAGGGACAAAGTTGAAGTAGTGGCAAACGGGTGTTCTCTATCGAATATAACTCATTAATTCTAGAAGGAGTAAAAGTTACACATCTTCCTCGCACATACACGACTTTGTGGTTGATTCCGTGTAAATTAGCATAATATTCTTTTACCACAGGGATGACTACTACAGAGGTGGTATAGCACAACACTTCTCAACATCGTCGCACAATCATTTCTTCGGTAGGTGTTGTCGAATTCTCCAATCCTCGATTCACAAATCCTCGTTCCTTGATCAATTTCTTTTTCATCATTACCTTATTGAAGATTCGCTGGGCCTCACAACTGATAAATTTTCATCTATTGAACACTCGAGATCTAGGGATTTCAGGGTGATTGGATGCCATAGGAATGAGTTTTGGTGGAGTTTTAATTCATTTTTAGGAGATAGATAGTCTAGAAATCGAATTCTAGAAGTTTTTAAGGAGTTAAAACCATTTAAAATTGCCAGAAACTGTCAAAATAACTCCCCGAACTGTCCACTCACCGAACTCGCCGTCGGCGGCATCGATCTAGCCATCAGTGGGATTCCTTAATAACACAAACTGAACATGGGGGAAAAACTCACCGTCGGTGGGCTCAATCTCGCCATCGGCGGCCAAGGCAAAAATTACCCAATTTCGCTCTGGTCCGAATGCGTTCCAAATTTTTTTATGGATCCAATTATCATGATGATCATAAAGGTAAATATGAGTAGTAGAATTCATTCCTACCACAAACTAACAATAAATCAAACAAATATATAATAATTGCATATAAATAAAGATAATTATGGGTTGCCTCCCATAAATCGCTTGGTTTAACGTCGTCAGCCAGACCTATTCAGGGTTGTCGGCATATTTTTAGGTTATGTGTTGGATTTAAAAAAAAAAGGAGTCGCCTACAGGAATTGTCGGTGAATTTTAAATTTAATTTAAATATATAATTTGAAAAGTAGTATTTCATTTTGAAAATAATTTTAAGTTTGAAAATTTTAAGATACAAAATCAAACCAATCTTACATCCCAAATAGTTTATATAAACGAGCGTCGCATCACAAACCGTGTATCTATTTTGAGGAATAGACGCACTGCTTGATGATGGGGCTCGATTAAATAAACTAGAAGATTTGTGACATCCGTTTGGTCTGCGAACCAATTTTATAAGCCGACAAATTCCCCTGCTTAATATAAAAGAATTAAACAGGGTTTATATTACTTGGGTTCTTAATGTTCCCTATAAAGGCAAGCCCCTATAGTTAATTACATCTTAAATGACGGGAATCATTTAAGAAAACTCTCGATAATGATTAATGGTTTTTCTCTTAAGAATTTCAAAGTTTAAGGTTTTCAAAGGATTGAATTTTGGAATTTCAAAAAAGGGGTTAGCTCAAATTTGGAACAGTTTATTTTGGAGTCCAATGGAAGAGAGGTAGGAGAAGCTGAGAATCCAAGAAGAATCTTGGTAACTTCCCAAACTATCCTATTGTTTGGCTTCAATGTGGGAGTTTATTTAATGTTGCAATCTTGCCAATTTTATTTAAATAGGACTTATACTTGCATGAGTTAATCACACAAGTAGCCTCGAAGATGAGAGGGTTTATGTCGTACCGAACAACTACCTCGGAGTCCTAAGACCGGCTAGGGCTTAATTTGCATAAATGATCATGCAAATGCCTAACGAAGAGTTGAGGATTTATGTTGTACTAGGCAAACTACCTCGAAATCCTATGGCTTGGTTTTTTAATTCTAAGAAAGGTTTTGCTGATGTAGACCCGAGTTTTGCTGATGACGATGGCCGTGCTGCCCACTATGCTCAATGCTCCTTGTTGTTGTAGAGGTTTAATTTTAGAAGTCATAAATCAAAGGATGAGAGAAGTATTTTGGTTTAGAGAAATCTTAAAATCCAAATGTCTTTAATGTTTTATTGGGGAAATCTTAAAGTTGATTATAACAACACCGGTTAAGATCCTACGGTTCCATCCTTCCGGCATCGTTATTTTTTATCAGATTCACTTAGTCCAGATGAATTTGCTAAACTCAACTGAATGAGTTCCACAATTTCATTTAGACTGTGGGAAATCTCGTTAGCAACATGTAGGTTACATCATCCGAGGTATTCACGATCATCCAACGAGACATTTTAATTAAGTCAAAGTTGTAGTTTTGTTGTTCTGTTTGTGATTAAATTTTGAGTTGTTTTATATTTTGAATGTTGTGGCGGTGGATTTTATCTTGTAGTGACTTTTAATTTAGTTTTGGTTTCAGTTCAGGGACTATCCTAAAGGTTTTAGTTTTCATGCAACATTCTTGTTTAACATGCAAGAAAAGTAAAGCGCAGTGTAGGTAAAGGAAATGCAATAGAGTAAATTGCAATAACATAAAAGCATACCTGGAGGGTCCTCCTGTTATTCCAAGCTACACTTTAAAACACGTATTAAAGCATTTAAATATTTCAACGAGTACCTAGGTAAAGACTAAAGGAAGGGTTTTCGTTGTCTACCAGAATCCTAATTCTATAGCTAGTCATTTCCTATGACGTCTAGGTTCTTGATTTTGGTTAAGGATGATTTTCTTCACCGAATAACAATTAAGTTCAATTGTTCTTTACAACTACCCATCGTCTTGAGGAAGTGCTTAGAATAGATCCTAAACATCTTTTCAATACCTCTGGGACAATCTTAAGTCCAAGTGAATTTAACTATACAGGTGAATTAATCATCCAAGGGTTTAGTTAAGTTTTGTTTCCTTGCTCAGTGAACTAGGATATTTGATTATCCTATGAGTGAAGTGACATTTCACTTAACACTTCATTTAATAGTTATAATAATTTAAAGCTTTTAGGGGCAAGTTAATTTGTTAAAGATTTTAATGATTTGAAGTTAAAGTTGATGATTTACTTTAATGTGATTTAATTACGAAATTTTAATCAATGATTTTAAGTTTGGAATGATGTTTGGTTCATTTAAGTTAAACTTTTTATAAATGATATCAATATTTCATGTTAATTTAATTTTTTAGATTAACTTAGGTCAAAAGAGGTGTTCAAATTATTTATTAAATTTTGATGATTTAATTTGGATTAATTATATTAACTAATTTAATTTTTACATTATGTTTTAAGGTAAGTTGTCTTAAAATTATTTAAAATTTGCAAATTTGATTTATGTTCGTTTTGAAATGATTTTCAATTAGTTTTTCTTTAATTTACTTTTTAATTATTTAACATTTTAGGTTTTAATCAATTATTAAATTATTTAATGATGTAGGTTTTAATTAAATTAAGAATTATTTACTTTTAATCATTTAATTATTAATTCCACTTATCCTCTTAAGTTTAAGAGTTAAGTATTATTAAGTGATTTATTTAGGGATCTTTAAATTAAAGAATCAATATCCTCTTAAATTATATCCCCATTTTAACAATCCAATTTCAATTAATCTTCCAAAATTTAAATTATTTAATTAATTAATGTTTCATTTTTGGTTTATTAAAGTGATTAATGGGTTCCTACCCTTTGATTTCCCAAAGTTTCAATCATCTGAGAGAAAATTGAAATAAGATATTTTACCCCCATTTTGATTAAACCTAAAGTTTTAGTTAGGGGTTAAAATCTTTTAATTACCTTTATGCCCCTTTAAGCTTATTTATTTTATAACTCATTAAATTAAGCTTAAATGAACTTAAAATTTTTATTCCACTTCACTCACATGTCAATTAAGACATTAGAGGAGAAAATGTGATTTTTCTGAATTTAATTTATTTACATAATTATTTTTAATGGAAAATAGTGGTTTTCAAAGAAAATTCACTAACATGGCCATGGTATAGTTTCTATCCTTAAGAAAATTATGGGATGTTTCTAATGACCATAGGACCGCTTGGACCAACTTTGGTGATTTTTTGAATTATATTTTATTTACTATAATTATTTTAAGTTTTGGAGTATTAATTAATTATAAAATAAAATAAAAGTTAAAAAATGAATTTTATATTTTTGAAAAATCCCTCTAGCCTAAAAAAGGTTAGAGAAATAAATTTTACATTTTTATGATTTTTCTTTGATTTATTAGAATTAATTTAGTGGGAAGGCTAGAAAACACATTTTTTTAATTCAAAAATTATTTTAAGACTTTGAAATTAAATATTTTAACCTAGAGACTTAGGAAAAATATTTGATTGGTTCTTAAGTGATTAGGGGACCAAATATGACATTTTTATGACTTTTATTATTTTTGTGATTTTTATTATTTTTTAATTATTGAAAATATTAAATTATGCTTAAAAATGAAAATTTTTAAAAAATTCCAATTTTATTTTTCTTAGACTCCTCTAATATCAGAGAAGTCCCAAAATCAATATGGTAAAT
Source organism: Papilionanthe hookeriana x Papilionanthe teres (assembly GCA_022702705.1). NCBI lineage: Eukaryota > Viridiplantae > Streptophyta > Magnoliopsida > Asparagales > Orchidaceae > Papilionanthe > Papilionanthe hookeriana x Papilionanthe teres. The sequence continues at coordinate 104,746,221 of CM040428.1, read as the reverse complement.
TTTTGAAATGTATTTTTGAAGTTATGAATTTTTAAAGTTTATTTTTGATTATGTGGCTTAATTGATCCCGTTAATAGGGTTAAACATTTCCAATTGACTTCAAATTTTTATGTGAGGTTCCCCTGATCCTAAATATTATTGGAGAATTATTTTCAAGTCATTTTAATGTGTGATTAACTCTAATTAATTAAAGTTCAATTCAGAGTGATTAGGCCAATTAGGATTATTCTTAATGAATTAACTCAAATCATAATTATCCTAGGGTCCTCTGATCTTAAGGAACTTCACCAAATTTTCCTAGAATTTTCTAAGCAACATGCTAATTTTTGGAATTAAAATGTCAAAAATAGTGACATAAACTTGAAAAATACATAACTTGTCATAGGGATGGCCTCTGACCTTGAAAAATTCAGGGAATGTTTCCCAAGTCAGAGGCTTCAAAAGTCCTATGGTCTCATGCCATGGTGAAATGTCTATGCAAATGGAGAATTGAAATACCAAAATAAGTAAATAGTTAATTAAAAATAAATACTCATCAAATTAATTCAATTCTTTTTTTACATTATTCTCATCTGTTCACTGAGCAAGAGGGTATTTTTCTATGCAAAGATATAAATTTTTAAATTTCTTGCTATTTAATTAAATTAGAAAAATCCTATTTTCCTACTTATCCACGTCGGTGCCGCGTCAACCTACGGCGGATCGAACTCCACGAGTCGTCTTCTGGTTCGGCGCCACCATCCGACTCAGCTGCCACGTGGCCCGCGGTTCATGTTCCATCTCCTCATCCGACGCCATCTGAGCCGTTCGTTCGATACACGTGCAATCTGACGGCGGCCGATCATTGTCTCCAACTGGTGTGCACTCGTGACCATTGACCTTATAACCCTAATATCTCGCTCGATTTTCAATAGATTTTCTAGTTCTTATGCTCTATGGATTCTTCTTAAGAAGACGAACATATCCATACGGTTAACACGCCACGAAGTTAAGCCAAATTAAATGGAGGATTTATAAAAGCTCGGGAGGAAGGTAGAGTTCATACCTTGGTTCTGAGAGGTGAAGCCTCAATCAGAGATGCTTGGCACGTTCGTTGGAGTCCGAGGAGGCTAGGGATTAAGGCTGGAGCTGTGGTGAAATGCCTAGACTTGATTTCCACAGGCCCGATCACAAAGCTTGGAGGATGGAACAATTGGGTGGCCTGGAGAGGGGGCTTTCACTGGGGAACTCCTTCTCTACCTCTAGTGAAGGTGTGGGAAGAGTTAATTTGGATTTGGTGAAGTTTCAGAGAGTGTCCTGTTTTTTGGCCTGAAATTGAACTCAAAAATTGAGCTTAACCAGTGGGGGAGGAGGCAGGAAAGCAGTAGGGCTGAGCTTCTCTTGGCTAGGAGGAGCTCTGGGAACAATTTGGAGGGCTTCTGTTGAGAAAAATTTCAACACCTCTCTTATGGCTGAGAGGTGGTGTTTAAATGGCTAGGGCCATTGGGCCGAGCTGAGGCTCAATTGAAGGGTGGATTCGGTTGCTTAGGTGCGAGGCGAGAGAGGCTCCAATGTTAAATTTGGCCGAGGGTGGCCAATTGGTGGAGTTTGGGTGTGTTTAGGTGGGTGGTGGCTCTCGGCTTTGACCCCCTCCTACAGCTAGGGCGGCCGGCAAGGACAGGGGAGCTGGCCCCTGAGGTCAGGTGAGTCGTGGAGAGGTTTAATGGTGATTAGCAGTTGTGGGGATGTTTTGGGGTAAGGCAAAAGAGGATTTATCCACTTAAGGGAAGAGATCCCTTAAAATGGGGAACCCTTGGTCCATGGCTCACTTAGCTTGGGCTAGGTGGATCTAGGGTGGTTCCTAGTGGTTCACTTGGTGGCTGTGGAAAGGTTGGTTTAGCCACACTTGGTTCAATTTGGTTTGATTAGGCCATAGGTTCAAATTGGCTCACTTGGGTTTGTGTTAGGCTAACTTGGGTTTGGGTTTGGTTTATGTCCAAGTGTCTTGAGAAACATTATAGAAATGATTGCCATGAAAAACATTCAGGAAGACATGGAATGGTTTTGAGTTCAATTGGAAGGTCAATTTGGTCGATTTTGGTATATTGGTTAATTTAGTCAAGGTTGAATCAACTTGGGTCCAAGTTGGGTTAAGCTAGGGTTTAGACCCAATTGAAAGTTTCAAATGGTCTAGGGGAATGTATTGAAGAGTTCCCAACATGAATTGGGAAGAAATTTCAGGGTTTGGCTAATCAATTTGGTAGGTTTAGGGCATGGATTCACTTTAGGCTAAAATGGGGGTATTTTGGTTTTTCAAATACATTTAGGTTAATCTTAGGCTCAAATTAGCGCAATTGAAGGTTGCATGGGTTTTATGGGCATGTTATGTAAATTTTAGGATTGAAATTTAGGGGAAAAAAAGTTGGTATTAGGTTAATTGGGGGTTTTGGATTAATTAGGCAAATTTGGGGATTTTGGATTTCAAATGGAATTGAACTCAAATATGAATCAAATTGGGCTTGTATTTAGTTTAGATTGATAGTAATGATGTTGAATTGAAGTCTAGAATTGAAATTGGGCAAAATCGAGGTCAAATGGGTTGGTTTGGTGTGACATTGGGTCCATTTAGGTTAAAAATGGGTCAATTTGGGGATTTTGATAAACGTGGGTTATTTTGGCAAAATTGGGCTATGGTGTAGTTGAACAAAATGAAATTGGAAATATTTGGGATTTGCTGGAATTTTCGGGAAATTTTTGGAATTTTTGGAATTTTGTGCCAAAAGGGTATTTTAGGGTGTCAAGAGGTTATTTGGAGGGTATTGGGGTATTTTGATGAATTTAAAAGGTGGGGGTTGTTTCAAAATGATCTTTAGGATTTTTGGGAATTTTGGGTAATTTTTGGAAGTTTTGGAAAATTTAGGGCAATTAGGTAATTTTAGGTAGGTTTGAAGGACCCAATGTCAAAACCAGGCATTTTGGCAAAAGTTGAATTTTGATCATGATGAAGCTTAAAGTGAGCCATGGACCAAGAAATGTCCACCCTGAACATCCCATGGGTTGTTCCCAACCCTCTTAGCCAAAGAGCTAGGGGTTTGGACTTAGCCACATGAGTGCTCCAATGAACCAGGGGGAGAATTGGGTAAGGATGGTGTGTGTGAGAGTGCAGTGTGTGTAAGCCAGACCTCACCAGGACCAGGCCACCCAGGGTAGTCCTAAGGCTTGAACAACCTTATAGGAGCTCACTATTTGTTCTCCATATGGTGGTCTTAACCTTCTAAGGTGATTTAGAGGTTTGCAACCATCCAAGTGGGATCCCAAGAGGAGTCAAGAAGTAGCTGAATTGCTAGAGGGTTGGTCCCAATTCTAGTCCTCTAGGATAGTCAAGGAGAAAACCTATGGCTAGATCCTAAGCACTAAGGAGAGAAGAAAAGACCTCACCAAAAATGAGGTCAACATATGGACCCCCAATAGGTGTGGTGTGCTGACGGAGCACACCACGCGTATTGGCGTTTACCGAAGAGATCAACAAAACCAACACAGACATCTAAGTGACACACTTAGAACAGAGTAGAAAAAAAAATCCGCTGGGGAGTGTCAGGCAGATCTTTAAGACTGAAGATCCCTGAACTCTCGCTGGGGAAAAAGGAGGTGAATTCCAAATCACTAGACTTGGAGAGATTAGATTTTAGATTCATTTCACTTTTATTTCTGGTTTCAATTTTGAGTTTCAAATTGATTTGAGTTTCAATTTTAGTTAAAGTTCGATTTAAGATTGATTTTAAGGTGGACCTCGTTGAGATTCAGAATTTGGAATGAGAATCGGAACCTTGGTTCTAACCTCGGAATTTAAAAGAAAACTAGAATTTAGGCTCTAGTCTCAACGAAGAGAGTTGGAATTTAGGCTCCAACCTCGGACAGAAGATCAGAATTTAGGTACTGATCAAAAGGAATGAGGACCGGAATTTAAGTACCAGCCTCGGAAAGAGAATCAGAACTTAGGTACCGCCCTCACAAAGGCTGAGAATCAGAATTTGGGTACTGATCTCGAAAGAGACATGAATTGAAATTTAAGTATCAATCTCAAAAAGAGAGTTGGAATTTAGGTGCCGACCTCACTAAGGAGAGAACTGGAATTTAGGTACCAGTCTCGAAATAGAATCAAAATTTAGGTATCAATCTCGAAAAGAGAGTCAGAATTTAGGTACCGACCTCAAAAGGAGAGAACTGGAATTTAGGTACCAGTCTCGAAAGAGAATCAAACTTTAGGTATCGATCTCGGATGAGAGAGTCGGAATTTAGGTACCGACCTCAAAAGGAGAGAACTGGAATTTAGATACCAATCTCGAAAGAGAATCAAAATTTAGGTATCGATCTCAAAAAGAGAGTCGGAATTTAGGTACCGACCTCAAAAGGAGAGAACTGGAATTTAGGTACCAGTCTTGAAAGAGAATCAAAATTTAGGTGTCGATCTCGAAAGAGAGAGTCAGAATTTAGGTGCCGACCTCGAAAGGAGAGAACTGGAATTTAGGTACCAGTCTCGAAAGAGAATCGAAATTTAGGTATCGATCTCGAAAAGAGAGTTGGAATTTAGGTACCGACCTCGAAAGGAGAGAATTGGAATTTAGGTACCAGTCTCGCAAGAGAATCAAAATTTAGGTATCGATCTCGGAAAGAGATGAGAATTGAAATTTAAGTATCAATCTCAAAAAGAGAGTTAGAATTTATGTACCGATCTCACAAAGGATGAGAATCAGAATTTGGGTACTAATCTCGAAAAGAGAGTCGGAATTTAGGTACCGACCTCGAAAGGAGAGAACTGGAATTTAGGTACCAGTCTCGAAAGAGTGAGAACTGGAAGTTAGGTATCAGTCTCGGAAGGTTGACGATTGATTCGTGAAGATCTCAATGATTAGAGGCGCAGTAGAAATTTGGAATGGGACATGAAAGTGTTTCACGTCCCGAAGGATTTCATCAAAGGTTGAAAGTTTGGCGAAGGAAGTGAATCCAAGCCATCAAAACCAAATCGAGAATCTCGTGGTTCTGTGTCAGTAGACTCAGCGACCTTCTCAAAAGAGGGGAGAAATCGCAGAGAGTCGAAAGATTTCGAGAACAGCCAGAGGCTGGGGATATCGGATTCGGAGCTTCGTTTTCATTATTCATTGCTTTTAGTGATTTGATTTGATTTTATTTATTTTTTTTAAGTTTCGTTTTCGATTGAAATTTCAATTTGATTTAGATTTTCATTGATTTACTTGGTTCACATCTTGAAGTTTTAAGTTGATCTGTTTTGAGTTTTGGTTTATGTTTTATTCAGACTTTGAATTCAAATTTTATTTTGTTGTTATTATTTCATTCAAATCGGTCTTCGTCCAACTTTCCTTTTAAAACCGAGTTAAACTCAGATCTGGTGGCGTTTGCAGTAAATTGCACAAAACTAAAGGTAAAACACAAAGTTCATCTCTACTAAGATGTTGAAGATACATCAGGTGATTCCATCAAAACATTTCTGATGACATCCTTCGAAAATAAACTTTTATAAAAGTTCATATATATATATATATATATATATATATATATATATATATATATATATATATATATATATATATATATATGAACACAGACTGCATTGATATCTTCGTTTACTCTGACAAAATTGTCAGTTTGATTCATCCATGTCTGAAAAGTAAACTACATAGGTAATAACATCACCTTCTAAGCCACTTTCCGGAGGAGAATCCCACGTAAGTGTATTTTAGAGGTGTGCTACTACTATGTAGCCTACAGCTCGTAGGGTTGCAAATTCTCTAGTTCTGGATCTGGTTCGAAGTAGACCGGAATTTTACTCTCATCCATCCTTCTGAGGGTGATGGAGACTCGCTCGTAGGGAACTCCCGGTATGCAATGCTTCGCTACATCTGCACCATTTCCTTGTAGTACGAGAACAGAGCCTACCGGTAGAGGTATCTCCACCGGCCCTCGGAATTCTCTGGGGCCAACTATCGGAGTTCTGTCCCGAACATAATGTTGCATTGGTTGATGAAGGAAATGGTACAAAAGGGCCTTACAAAATCATGATGATCTGTGTGAGGTGGAATGCAGTCTCCTTTTGCATAGATGTTGATAATACAACTATTCAGTATGCAATCAGTGGGTGGGACTCGCCAAGCCACCAACCTTTTTATCATTTTCTTAATTAAAACTGGCATTGGATCCACTTCATCGTAATGGAGTATCCCTGGCGAGTTTCCTTTTCTGTCATCAGCGAAGTTGTAACAGCATCCAAATTGAATAGTAATCCTCCCCTTACCTCTTTTCCATTTCTTTAGCTCGGAGTAGGTCCTGCTACGTAATCGTCCTGCACGACCTTGTTTCTTCAGCTCATTGACGTAGTCTACAATCTCACTCTGCTCGTAGTGAGAGAAAACATCTATATGTAACTCTAGTCCTTCCAGGTTGTTGACATATCTGCCTCTGATTCTCTGAATGTATTCAAAATTCTGCTTCCGCACCCTCTGGATCATCTCCAATTCGTGCTCTGAAATTATCTGCAGCTGTCGGGGTCTAGTGACGTACTGTGGGATATATGGCTCCAGACCGTCACGCTCTCTTGGGATCATCACTATCTCAGGTGTAGGCTCTGTAGTAACCTTTTCCGGAACAACCTCTGCTATTGTGCTCCTGAGGACTGGCCTCCTTGGGGCAACTACTACGGCCGTCGGGGTTTCTTCCTTGTTCTGCTCTTCTGTTAATTTCTTCAGCATCTTGGCGATATGACAATTCTTGTTTCTTCTCTGAGTTGGGGTCAAGGTGGCTCTCCTCTCCCCCTGAATCTCGATAGCAGCAGCACTGACAAGCTTTCCTCTTGCAGATGTTATCACTGATTTCATCTTGTTTTCCTCGATCATATTGATCTTTCTCTTCTTGTTTCCAGCTTGGGGAGCCTTCTTGTTGAGCCTCATCACTGTCTTCCCACAGAACTGCTCGGGATCCTTAGCAGTCCAAGCAGTTTCCTCATATTCCAACTCCAGCTGTGCAAGGTCCGAGCTAACCTCTATCATAGCATCAGCTTTCAGCTCTTCTTTGTTAATTGCAAGACTTACGCCATCCTTAAAGCTCAGGAACAGCCGCCCGTTCGACATTTCCCTGAAAAGAAAACAAGGAAAGGATTAGGGGCTGTACTCAGAACGAGAACAATAAGAAAATTTACTTATTAATGAAAAATTCTTATTTAATTATTTCGAATTTTATAAGAGTAAGAGAAGATAAGAAAAGATCAGGAGTGAGCTCGTCTCGAAAGGAAGAGTCAAAATTTTATTATTACTTCAATTGCATATGTTTTCCTTTAACACACATTTTTTATTTATAATTTTTATCATTCATTTTTTTTTTTGGGTTCGGACCCCGTTATAAGTGATCACGCTATCCGTGCTTCTAAAAATGAAATTTCATTCTTCGAAACATCAGGTTGCGTAATACTTCTTCAAATATCGTCCATTGATTGGAAGCATAAATCGTTCTCCACTGCAATTCACAAGCTGGTAAGAACCTCCTGAGTAGACTGTCTCAACCACGAACGGCCCCTCCCAAGTCGGCTCAAATTTACCTCATATTTTGTGGTGTGCAAGAATAGGCCTTCTGAGAACTAGGACCAAGTCACCGATTTTGAATGTCCTTGGGCAGACCAGTTTGTCGTGGGCCTGGATCATCTTAGCTTGATACGGGCTCTGTATCTCGGCTGCGCCGCAAGTCGTTTTCCTTCCAAGTTTTTCAATTCTTCCAGCCGTAGTCTGGCATTTTCTTCTGTAGTGATCCTGTTCGCAACTGCAATTCTGAGTGATGGGAGCTGAACTTCCAAGGGTAGAACTGCCTCGGACCCGTACACTAGAGTGTAGGGTGTAGACTGAGCAGGAGTCCTGAAAGTCGTTCTGTAGGCCCATAAGGCTTCCAACAACTTCTCGTGCCAATTTCTTTTGTTATCATCCAAAGTTTTTTTTAGGATTTGGACGAGAGTTTTATTAAAAGCCTCGGTCAGGCCGTTTGCTCTTGGGTAGTAGATCGTTGAATAACACCAATCGATCCCGTGTCTTCTGACAAAACTATTGATCTTCGTGCTTTTAAATGCGGACCCATTGTCTGAGATAATTCTGCGCGGTACCCCGAAGTGATAGACGACCTGATTCTTAAAGAACTGTTGCACGTGATGTGCCTTCACTTCCCTGAGCGGTATGTCGGCATATTTTTAGGTTTGTGTGTTGTATTTTAACGCCTAACAGAAATTTTCGGTGAATTTTAGGTTTTAAATTTAATTTAAATATATATATTACTTGGAAAGTAGTTTTTAATTTTGAAAATAATTTTAAATGTGAAAATTTTAAGATATGAAATTAAACTGATCTCACATCCCAAATAGTTTATATAAACGAGCGCCGCACCACAAACCGTGTATCTATCCCGAAGAATAGACACACTGCTTGATGATGGGGCTCTATTAAATAAACTAAAAGATTTGTGACATCCGTTTAATCTGCGAACCAATTTTATAAGCCGACAAGTTCCCCCGCTTAATATAAATGAATTAAGCGGTGGTTTATATTACTCGGGTTCTTAAAGTTCCCTATAAGGGCAAGCCCCTATAGTTAATTACATCTTAAATGACGGGAATCATTTAAGAAAACTCTCGATAATGATCGGTGGTTTTGCTCTCAAGAATTTCAAAGTTTAAGGTTCTCAAAGGATCGGATTTTGAAATTTCAAAAGGGAATGACTCAAAATTTGGAACGATTTATTTCAGGAGTCCAAAGGAAGAAAAGTAGGAGAAGCTGAGGATCTAAGAAGAATCTTGGCAACTTCCCAAACTATCCTATTGTTTGGCTTAGATTTGAGAAAATCCTAATATTATCTGATATTTTAATCTTGCCAATTTTAGTTAATTAGGACTTATATTCGTATGACATAATCATACAAATAGCCTCGAAGATGTGAGGGTTTATGTCGTACCGAACGACTACCTCGGAATCCTAAGACCGGTTAGGGCTTAATTTACATAACATGATTATGCAAATGCCTAACAAAAGGTTTGAGGATTTATGGTGCACTAGGCAAACTACCTCGAAATCTTATGGTTTGGTTGTTTAATTCTAGGAATGTTTAGCTGATGTAAAGTTGTTTTACTGACGAAGATGGTCGTGCTGCCCACCGTGCTCCAAGCTCCTTGTTGTTGCAGAGGCTTAGTTTTAGAAGTCATTAATCAGGAGATGAGAGAAGTGTTTTGGTTTAGAGAAAATCTTAAAATCCAAGTGTTTTTTAATATTTTAATTAAAACAAATCTTAAAGTTGATTAAACAGAATCGAATAAGATCCCACGGTTCCGTCATCCCGGCACTGTTATTTTCATCAAATTCACTTAGTCCAGATGAATTTGCTAAACTCAACTGAATGAGTTCCACACTTTCATTTAGACCGTGGGAAATCCCGTTAGCAACATGTGGGTTACATCATCCGAGGTATTCCCAATCATTCAACGAGACGTTTTAATTTAGTTGCAATTATAGTTTGTTGTTCTGTTTGTGATTAATTTTGAGTTGTTTTATATTTTGAAATGTTGTGGCGGTGAATTTTATCTTGCAGTGATTTTTAATTTAGTTTTGGTTTCAGTTCAGGGACTACCCTAAAGGTTTTGGTTTTCATGCAACAGTTGTTTATCATGCAAGAAGAGAAAAATATAGTGCATGTAAGTAAATTGCAATAAAATAAAAGCGTACCTGGAGGGTCTTCCCGTCATCCCAAGCTGCACTTAAAACACATGTTAAGGCATTTAAATATTTCAACAAGTATCTAGGTAAAGCTAAGGGAAAGGTTTTGGTTGTCTACCAAAGTTCTAATCCTATAACTAGTCATCTCCTATGACGTCTAGGTTCTTGTGTTTTGGTTTAAGGACGATTTTCTTCATCAAAGAAACAATTAAATTCAATTGTTCTTATAAACACCCTATCATATTGAGGAAGTGCTTAAGACGAGTCTTAAACATCTTTTCAATACCTCTAGGATTGTTTTAAGTTCAAGAGAATTTAATTATACAAGTGAATTAATCATCCAGAGGTTTAAGTTTTGTTCTCTTGTTACGTTGAACTCGGACATTTGAATATCCTATAAGTGAAGTAACACTTCACTTGATACCTCATTTAAGAGTTATAACAATAAGAGCTTTAAAAGGGCAAATCAACTTATTAAGTATTTTAATGATTTAAACTTAATGATTTAATTTTAATTTGGACTTAATTATAGAAAATTAGTTTAAGTTCGGAATAGTGTTCAAGTTATTTTAGATTTAATTCTTAATGATTTCATTTAGGTTTGTTGTTAAATGATTTTAATTTAATTTAATTCAATTTAATTTTAATTCAATTTAATTTAATTTTAATTTAATTTGATTTTAATTTAATTTAATTTAATTTAATTTAATTTAATTTAATTTAATTTAATTTTAATTTAATTTAATTTAATTTAATTTAATTTTAATTCAATTTTAATTTAATTTAATTTTAATTTAATTTAATTTAATTTAATTTAATTTTAATTTAATTTTAATTTAATTTTGATTTAATTTAATTTTAATTCAATTTTAATTTTAATTTAATTTAGTTTAAATTTAATTAACTTAATTTTAATTTTAATTTAATTTAATTTGGTTTTAATTTAATTTAATTTAATTTAATTTAATTTTTGTTTAACTTTAATTTGGATTATTATTTTAATCTTTTAATTAAGATTTAAGTATTATTGATGTGATTTATTTAGGGATTTTTAAATCAAAGAATAAATATCCTCTTAATAATATCCCTACTTTAATAATTCCAATTTCTATTATTCTTCCAAAATTTCAATTAATTAATTAATTAAAGTTTTATTTTAATTATATTTGAAATGGTTAGTAGGTTTCTATCCTCAATCATTTAAGTTTCAATCATCCAAAATCAGTTTAAAATCAAATATTTTACCCTCCTCTTTTTTATTAATCCTAAAATTTTAATTAAGGGTTGAAATTCTTAATTACCCTTTTGCCCTTCAAGCTTATTAATTCTATAACTCACTAAATTAAGCTCAAATGAACTTAAAATTTTTATGTAACCTCACTCACATGTCAATTAAGACATTAGAGGAGAAAATGTGATTTTTCTATATTTAATTTATTTATGTAATTATTTTTAATGGAAAATAGGGGTTTTCAAAGAAAATTCAATAACATGATCAAGGAAATGTTTCTGTCCTTAATAAAATTATGGGATGTTTTTAATGACCAGAGGACCATTTGGACCAATTTTGGTGATTTTGTGAATTATATTTTATTTATTAGAATTATTTTGAGTTTTGGAGTATTAATTAATTTTAAAATAAAATTAAAGTTTAAAAATAGATTTTATATTTTTCTTAAATCTCTCTAACATCAAGGAGTCCAGTATATTTTTCTAATTTTTCATTGATTTATTATAATTATTTTAGTGAAAAGGTTGGAAAATAAATTTTTTAATATTAAAAATTACATTAAGCCTTTAAAATTCAATATCTTATCCTAGGGACTTAAAAAAATATTTGGTTTGTTTCTAAGTGATTAGAATTGAAAATGTAACATTTTGGTGATTTTTAATATTTTTATGATTTTTATTATTTTTTAATTATTAAAAATATTAAAATAATGATAAAAATCAACTTTTTTAAAAAATTATAATTTTAATTTTCCTAAGTTCCTCTAATATCAGAGAAGCTCCAAAACCATTTTTGTGAATTTTTGAAAAGTGTTTTGTGAGTTATGAATTTTTAAAGTTTAATTTTATCCATTTTGCTCAAGAGGCTTAATCAACCCATTTGGTGGGGTTAATCAAGTGCAATTGACTTCAAATTTTTATGTGATGTTCCTCTAATCCTAAAGATTAGTTGAGAATTGTTTTCAAGTTAATTTGATGTGTAGTTAACCCTAATTAATTAAAGTTCAATTTTTGGTGTTTAGGCCAATTAGGGTTGTTCCATGTGAATTAACCCAAAACCTATTTTTCCTAGGTTCCTCTAGTCATAGGAAACATCACAAAATTTTCCTAGAATTTATTTCACAACATGCTAATTATTGGAATTAAAATACTCAAAACAGTAACATGCAATTGAAAAATCAATAACTTCTTATAGGCATGGCCTCTGACCTTGGAAAATTTAGGGAATGTTTCCAATTTCAGAGGCTTCAAAAGCCCTATGGTCTCATGCCTTGGTGAATTGCCTATGCAAATGGAGAATTAAAATAAAGTAGAGAGTAAATAAATCATTAAAAATAAAATACTCAATAAAATTACTTGATTTCTTTTCCACATTATTCTCCTTTATTCACTGAGCAAGAGGGTATTTTTATTTTATTTTTATGATTTTTCTCCACAAAGTTATACATTTTTGAAGTTTAGGGTCAAAAATAAATAAAATATTTCATTTTCCCGCTCAATCGCCACGTGTCGCTCCCTGATTTGCTGGCGCGGTTCTGTTCATGGATGCAGCTACCGTCCAACTCCATCAGCGCCGTCCGTTGGATACACGCCTGATCGGACGGCTGTTGCTTCTCTCCCCTAGTTCTATTCACCCAAAACCGTCCAACTTCAAACCTTGATATCTCCCTCGATTCTCAACGAAATTGAATGAATTTTTTTTTAAATGATCATCTAATTGAGTAGCACACATCTATACGGTGATGATATACTTAGAACATGTGAACAATTACTGAAAATTAAAACATGCTCGGTTGGAGGAGAAAAAATTTGATACCTTTGTCCAAGAGGTGAGGCCTCAATTGGAAATGATTGGATTGAGCTTAGGAGTGCTTGGAGAAGCTTTGCGAACAATTTGGCAGAGTTTACCCAAGGTAATCTTTGCATCTCTTCCACTTGGTCTTGGAAGTGGGGTTTAAATAAGGAAGGTTATGGTGGAGCTTGGGTGGCCATGAGGGTTGGCTTGGTTCATTCATCAAGGTTTTTTGGCTGAGAAAAACTCACATGATTGAGCTTGATCTTGGTGCAATCAATTGGGTTATGCCATGTGTAAAGTCAAGGATTTAAATGGCATGAGTGTAAGGAGCATTTTTGGTCCAATTTGGGTCAATTCATGGTTTTGGCTTGGTTCACTCACCAAGGCTTGATTTGGGCTGATGTAAGATCATTTGGGTCAGCCTCACATGTGTGGTGAAGTCCCCATCCAAGGTGAGGTGGCCAATTTTGGTTAAAGTGTATCATGAATGGGGTTAAAAAGGTTTAGTGAAGGCTTAAGAAAGGCTCCCCTCTCCTTGCCATAAGTGGCATGGTGAGGTGGAAAGGGCTCCCCATGGCTTGCATATGGCTTATGCATGGCTCCATGACTTCATTTGGCTTGCTCATGGCTTGGGGAAAAGGTTGGCTCACTTGCATGGAAAAGGGTTATTTGGGATTTTGAAAACTTTGGATTCCATTGATGGGATTTGTCATGATGCTACAAATGGGTTGATTTCATGATGGTTTAAGACTTTGGTCAAATAGGATTATCAAATTAATGATGAAGAAAAGATTTCATGTGGGCTTGGAAGTGGACTTTGGGCTTTTAAAATTTAGTAAAGGTGGGCTTTTAGGAAGGTTTAAGGGAGTGGGCCTTTATGTTTAGCAATGGGCTTTTAGATAAAAAATTTTGTAAAGGGCCATGCCAAATAAATGTTGAATTTAGTTTAAGGATGTCTCTTGAATGATTTAAAGCAAATTTGAGGTGGTTTGGAATTGAATTGGGTTGAATTTGGGTTCATTTGGTAAATGGGCCAATGTAGGTCAAATTGGGCTAATTTGGGCCAATGTTGGGCTAAGGTTGAAATTGATGTAAAATTAATGTGTGGAAATGTTTATGGGAGTGTTTCAAAGAGGTTTTAACTTTGGTTGGGTTTTGGTTTTGGGACTTGGGCTTATTTGGGTTAGGTTTGGGTTTAGGTCAAAATTGAGCTTTTGGTTTTGGGTTGAATTTGAGTGGGGTTTGGGTCCAAATTTTGGGCAAATTATGTTAGTGTTTTGTTTGTGGGGATGTTAGGGAAGGTTTAGAAAAGGTTTGGGGTCAATTGGAGTTGAATTGGTTTGGTTTGGGCTAAGTTTGGGTCATGGGTCCAATTTGGGCTTTAAGGTCAAAAGTGAAATTGGATTCAAATGTCAGTCAAATTGGACTTGAATTTGGTCTAGATTGATATTGTGAATATTTAATTGAAGTTTAAAATTGAATTGGATGAAAATTGGGGTCAATTGGGAAGATTTGGTTTGACATTGGGTTCACTTGGGTTAAGAATGGGCTAAATTGGGGGTGTTGGTAAAAGTGTGGTAAATTGACAAAATTGGCCCATGGTATAGTTGGACAAAATGAAATTACGAATATTTGGGATTTTCTGGAATTTTCTGGGAATTTTCTGAATTTTTGGATTTTTGGCTAAGAGGGGCATTTTGGGTATTTGGAGGGTATTGGGGGGTATTTTTGGAATTTTTGGTATTTCTGGCTATGGATGATCAATTTGATTGGTGAGGAAATGTTCAAGGTTAATTTTAGGGAATTTTGGGTGATTTGGAAATTTTGGAGGATTTGGCAATTTTGAGCGGCTTTTAAGTAGGTTTGATGGGTGTAGGGTCCCCAGGGTCAAAAATTGAAATTTTGGAAAAAGAAGATTGATCAAATATGAGTGAAATGGAAGCACTTTCGTTGAGCCATGAAGCCATGTTAAGCCTATATGAGCCATGAGAGGACTCATTTGAGGCATTCACTATGTTGTTCCTAACCCTCTTACCAGGGGCTTAGGGGTTAAGGTCCATCCATATGAATTACCTACATGAGTCAAGGAGTCAAGTTGGGTATGGGTGTGGTTTTAGGATCTAGATTGTGTGTGAGAGAGTGTAGAGTATGAGTGTACCGAGTGTGTAAGTCAACCCTCACTGCATCAAGCCACCTGTGGTGGTCCTAGGCCAAAGAGTCCTATAGGGAACTCATCCTTTAAACCTTCACATTCGATTTCAACCCTCTAGGTGATTAGGGGTCTACAATCAAGCTTGTGGGTTTGCAGGGAGGTAAGAAGTGGTTCAAATTTCTAAGGGATGGGTCCCAACTCTAGTCCTCTAAGATAGTCAAAGGAAAAGCCTAAGGCTAGATCCTAAACACTAAAGAGAGAAGAGAAGTCCTCATCAAAAATCAATCCATGACTCAAAACGGACTATGTATGCCTGCTCGACCCATCTTCTGAAGTTCTAGAATGCAATCCACAATCTGCTGTTGCTCGTACTCTGAGAATACACCTGTGTGTAACTCGAGGCCTTCCAAAATGTCGATTCTTCTCGCTCTAATCCTTTCAAAGTATTCGAAAGTCTTCTTCTCAACATTTTGCATTCTTTCTAGTTCATATTCTGGGATGACCCGGAAGTGACGAGGCCTAGTAACGTATCGCGGGATGTATGGCTCAATCCCGTCACGTTCTCCCGCATACCTTGGCTCCTCGGGATTGTCTCCGTCGGGACATCCTCCGGGTCGCTTCAACGAACAAGGTTCTTCGCATATGGTATCTCTCGCCCGGCGTCGAGGCACCGATTCTATCTCTCGTTCTTCTTGGCACTTCTCCGATCTGTTCTGATTCTCTCGGCGTTGACTTTCTTCTTTCTGGTTCCTGCCGAACCAGTATCTTTGAAATGTGTGTGTCTGCGAAGGTGGTTTTTTCTCGTGTTGATCTGCTGCGAGCTTAGTCAACATCTTGCGGATACGGCGTTTTTTATTCCTTCTTTGAGTAGCAGTGAGAGTAGCTCTCCTCACTTCTTGAATTTTTGCGGGCGCGGCGCTGACGAGCCTGCCCTCTGCCGTGGCAACTACTGACTTGATTTTCTTTCTTTCTTCAATGTTTGTCTTTCTTTTCTTGTTGCTGGATTGGTGGCTTGGGCCACCCATCTTCATTACTGTCTGGCTATGAAGCTCTTCTCGGTCCACTGGGACCAAGTCATTTTCTTCATACTGTAGGCCGGCCGGTGTGAAGTCGAATCAATTTCTATCACTGCTCCATCCTTCACCCTCTTTTCATCGAGTGCGAGACTCACACCATTTTTAAAGTTTAGGACCAACCGCCCGTTCGACATTTCCCTGTGAAGATAACAAGGAAAGGACCAGGGGCTGTACTAAGAACAAGAACATTAAGAAAGTATTTATCACTGAAGATTCTTATTCACTTATTCCAATTTTAATGTTTAAGGAAAATAGGAAAAGATAAAGAAAGATCGAGAAAAAGATTTGATTTGAAAGGAAGGGTAAAACTTTATTATTATGATTTTCACATATTTTATTTTTAGCACATATTTTATTTTATCCATTTTTATGTTTTTGTGTTCAGACCCAGTCACAAAGTGATTGCTTCACCTGTGTTTCTAGGGATAAGACTCTATCTTAGAGGCCACCCTTCGAAACATCAGGTTGCGTAATACTTCTTCAAATATCATCCATTGATTGGAAGCATTTGTCGTTCTCCTTGGTAATTCACAAGTTGGTAAGAGCCTCCTGAGTAGACTGCCTCGATCACAAACGGCCCCTCTCAAGTCGGTTCAAATTTGCCTCCTATCTTGCGATGTGCAAGAATAGTTCTTCTGAGAATAAGAACTAAATCACCCACTTTCAAAGTTCTTGGGCGGACCCGCCTTATCATGGGCCCGGATCATCTTAGCTTGGTACAGGCTCCAAATTTTGTTGCGCCGTAAGTCTTTTTCCTTCCAAGTGTTCCAGCTTCTTCCAGCCGTAATTCGGCATTTTCTTCCGTAGTAATTTTATTCGCAATCGCAATCCCGAGTGATGGAAGCTCGGACCTTCAAAGGTAAAACGGCCTCGGACCCGTACACTAAAGTGTAAGGTGTAGACCGAGTAGGAGTCCTGAAAGTCGTCCTGTAGGCCCATAAGGCTTCTAACAACTTCTCGTGCCAATTTCTCTTGTTGTCATCCAAAGTTTTCTTTAAAATTTGAACGAGAGTTTTATTAAAAGCCTCGGCCAAGCCGTTTGCTCTTAGGTAGTAGATTGTTGAGTATCGCCAATCGATTCCATGTCTTCTGACAAAATTGTTGATCTTCGTACTTCCGAATGCGGACCTATTATTCGAAATGATTCTCGCGCGGTACTCCGAAACGGTAAACAACTTGATTTTTGAAAACCGTAGCACGTGGTGTGCCTTTACTTCTCCGAGTGGGACCGGCTCGCCCATTTAGAAAAGTAGTCCGTAGCCGCAAGGATGAAGCGATGTCCTCTTGAAGAAGGTGGTTCTATCGGACCCACTATATCCGTGCCCCAACACTCAAATGGCCATGACGTAATTGTCGGATGTAGCACGTTTGGAGGTTGGTGTGAACCACTCCGTGCACTCGGCACCGGTGACAACTTTCGGCAATCTTCATGCAATCGGTCATCATCGAGGGCCAGTAATACCCTAGTCTTTTAATTTTCATTTTCATTTTCGGACTCGACTGATGAGCACCACAATGTCCTGAATGTACTTCTTTGACAATTTCACAAGCCTCGGACCCGTTCAGGCATCTTAACCACATTTGATCAAAAGACCTTCTGTATAATGTACTCGTTTATTAATGCGTAAGACGAGCTCTTTTCTTGATTTGATGCGCTAATGACTTATCATCCGGAAATTTCCCCGTTTGCAGGTAGTCTATTAGCGGTCGACGCCAATCTTCTGTGTTTTCCATCATTGCTGCAACTGATTCCTCTGTTTTTTCTGATTTCTATATCATATCCATGTCGAGCTGTGATAGGACCTGTCGTCCTTGAACTAACACTTCAACTGACTCATCTTGTGAGCAGGAAAAGTTTTTTGCAAGGCAAGCTAGCGCATCCGCGAGAGCATTTTCTCTTCTAGGGATCTTGTAGATTGTTACATTCGGAATTTGTTCCAACAGTTTCATGGCATATCGAAAGTATTGTCGAGTCTCGGCTTTAAAATTCCGTATTGTCCGGCGACCTATTGAATGATCAACCGAGAACCTCCGTAGATATCGATATCCGTTATTCCCATTCGAATGGCCGGCTCTAGTCCCGTTATGAGAGCTTCGTATTCGCCTCGTTGTTCAGTGCATGGCTCGTTAAGTGGTCGGAGTATCTTAACATCCCCGCTCCGCCGTTATAAAGATTAGTCCGATTCCCGCCTTACCGGCACTATTGTTTGCAATTCTTTGTCTTTCCGTGCCGAGGACGCTCCATCGAAGCATAGTTCCCAACGTCGATCATCGCTGTCTTCTATGCTTATTATCCGCTCGTCGTGCAAATCATCGTCGAGAGGCGAATCCGCCTGAGAAGGGTGTGCCGCATGGAAATCGGCTAGAAATTGTCCCTTTACAGGCACGAAGAGGAACGAAAGTTATGTCGAATTGCACATAGCATCATCGACCACCCGGAAAGTCCGCCGTAAAGTGTTGGACGGGTCATCAAATATTGCAACGGATTAACTTTCGAGATAAGGTTGACCTTATGAGAGAGCATGTAATGCCTGAGTTTCTGTGAGGCGAAGATCAGGGCCAAACAATGCTTCTCAATTGGAGGATACTTTACTTCCATCGGAACAAACGACGGCTTAAGTAGTAGAGAGCATTTTCTTTTCCCTCATCATCGACCCGGCTAGCGAGGCTCCAAGGAGTCGTCTGGAGCCGTGGTATAAAGTATCAATGGTCTACCCGAGACTCGGGGCCGTCGTAGGACAGAGGTGTCATTAAGTATTGTTTAATGTCCTCGAAGGCCCGTTGGCATTTCTCTTCCCAAACAAATTTGGCTTCCTTTTTAACTAATGCCGAGAAGGGTTGACACCTACCTGACAAGTTCGAAATAAAGCGTCGAAGATATGCCAACTTCCCTTGAAAGGATCGTAGCTGTTTTAAGGTTTTGGGAGGCGACATTTCTAAGATAGCTTTAATCTTTTCCGGATCAATTTCAATCCCACGATGTCGGACAATAAATCCTAAGAATTTCCCGGAGGTAACGCCGAAGGCGCATTTTAAGGGATTCATCTTAAGGTTGTATTGCCTTAGTCGCTCGAAGACAATTCTCAAATCATACAGTGATCTTCCTTCGGCTTGCTTTTGATGACCACATCGTCCACGTAAGCACTCGACTTGGTTGTGAATGAGATCATCAAAAATCTTTTTCATTGCTATTTGGTATGTCGCCCTCGCGTTCTTTAGTCCGAATGGCATTATTGTGTAGCAATACACTCCGATCGTGTTCCGAATGCCGTGAGCTTTTTGTCTTCCGGTGCCATCTTTATCCGGTTGTATCCTCGAAGATCCATCCATGAAAGAGAATATTTCATGTGTCGAAGCGATGTCGATCATTAACTCTGGAATTGGTAGTGGAAATTCATCCTTCGGACATGCTTTGTTCAAGTATCTGAAATCCACGCAGATTCTGATTTGACAATTCTTCTTCCTTACTGGTACCACATTGGCTAGCCAAGTAGGGTATTGTTCTTCATGGACAAATTTAGCATCATTAGCTTTTTAACTTCGGCTATTACTTGTTGTTCAATTTCCAAACGCATTCTTCTAGAAGCTTGTCTGACTGGAACGGAAGTAGGATCCACTCCTAGCCTGTGAACTGCGACTTCTGGAGCTAATCCCGGCATTTCGTCGTAACTCCAAGCAAAACAATCCTTGAATTCCATTAATAGCTTGATCATTTCCTCGGAATCTTTGTTATTGAGTAAGGAGCTAACAAAGGTTGGTCTAGGCTTTTCGCTAGTACCAAAGTTAACTTCCATTAACTCATCTATTGTAGATTTGATTTCTTCTTCGAACTCTGGTGGAGCATCTCCAATTTGCAGATCTTCAGGTTCTTCTGTAGTTTCCAAGTAGTCTTCATTAGGTTCGCAAGTGACAACTAAACAAAATTCCCTATCGTCAACGGAACCTACTGTACTGAATCCGAGACCATGTTTTGAATTGGGAGGCCGACCGACATTATTCCATAATCTTTCGAAGTGTTGTGATCGGCCTTTTGTCCATTGTCGAGGTAAGACACCACGCTGAATTAAATTTTGAACACAGGGAGAGTACCACTCAAAAGGTAATTCCAATAATTCGGAAGAAGTGACATCTTCAAATTGTACATTATTTTCAGTATTGGAAGAAGAAGCGCCTTGGTAAAATTTGATTGGCTTTGCACCGCTGCTATGTACTTCTTTGACCACCATACCCTCGATCTTATTAGACTAGATCGGGGTCAGGGTCATAGTGTGTTCATAGTGATTAATCTTCTCGTACATCGATTTGTATTCTTCGTTCTTCTCATCTTCGAGAGAAATCTTTAATTGTGGTTTCTTCCGGTTTATTGTAGCTGCTTCTTTCTTGACTTCCTCTTCTTCCTCAGAGCTATTCTCCCAATCAACGTTGATCATCGGCTTTTTCTGTCCAACTGTCCCAGTGTCTCTTCCACGACCTCATCCCCGGCCTCGACCTCGGATGCGAGTTCTGGAGAAACCTTCACCATCTCGCAGTAAGGGAGTGGTGAGTGATCGTTGGACTAGAACTTCAGGTTCTTCATCGTCTCGAATTTCTTTTGCTTCATTTAGCACGGTGTTTCTGGAGAAGATTGTTTTCTTCGGAGGTGCGTAATAAGCTGCATCTTCATGGATTCCAATCGCATGTACGGAGAAAGGTTGCAAATCACCTTTAAAGCACTGTTCTCCTCCTTCGTATTATTTTATGCACTGATGCAGAGATGATGGTACCATCCGGTTTTCATGGATCCACGGTCGGCCCAGTAGAGCGTTGAACGATGTCTCGTAGTCAATTATGTGGAATTTTGCGGTTGTCTTTGCTAAGTCACCGGTCTTCATCAACGAGTGTTATTGATCCAAGGGCTCTTTCTCCTTTCCGGTTGAATCCTCTTAGTAACATCTTGTCCGCTTCAAGCTCGCGAGCATCAATTTCCAAGTATGCTAGCGTCCGAAGGTTCATTATGTCGATTGATGCTCCCGGATCCACCAATACTCCGGAGAGCGTAAACTTTCCGATTAGTGATCGAAATGTACAACGGTCGGTCGTGATCGGCCGTCCCAAGTAAGTAGATCATCGTCCGTGAAGGTAACACCTCGTCGTTCCTTTAACGAGCAAACCTCGTCTAAGAAATCTCCGGCCATCCGAGCTAAACAAATCTCTCGGATCAAGTAAGGCCTCGATCGAGCTTCCTCATCTCTTTTGATAAGATGAGAGCGTCGTAGATGCTCGGCCTGGGTGGTAGTTTCCTAAGATGGGCTAGCACGTTATAGTCTACTTTGTTACCATGTGTCTCAGTTTCTTCCCGAATGGGCAATTCTTCTGCTGGGGTTGATTCTTCATGAACAACCACCTGCTTTCCTTTGTCTTTTGGACCTATTCTCGGAGGTAGAACCTTTCCGCTCCTTAAGTTGACTTCTGTGATTTCTTTTGAATCTGGTAGTGAGTTTACAGGTGTCTCCTTTTGAATCGGCATGACAGGTTCTTCTAGAATCGCTTTGAAATCTGAAAGCTCTAACTCTATTGTGATTGGAGTTCCTTGGAATTCACAAATAGATTCATTGCTTGTTGAACTTTCGTATCCTTCTTGGTGGATGTCTTCTTTGTCGTCGTGATTGTCGAGGTCGTGTATGATTTAAGAATTGTTATTGGCATCGGAATAGAGATCCGGATTAGATTGGTTGTCGTTAGTTACGTAATCGTTAGAAACAGTCAAAACGTAGCCAACGCCATAACTCTTATCATTATAAGATCCTGCCGGAGCGAGCAAATAATCATACGAGTCGAGGTTCGAGGAATTTTTCCCCCGAATCGAAAACAACCATCCTAGGATAAGCAACTCCTAGTCTAGCCTTAGAAGCCTCGGTCCTTTCTTCTTCTACGATCTCCTTCTTTTCTATGATCTTTTCTTCCCGGGGCGGTTCCTCAATTGCAAGCTGACGCGCGGCGCTCGACCGGTTTCAAACTCTGAGTTGAAGCATGCGCCGAAGCGGTTTGGATGCGATCCAAAATTTTCTTCGATGACTTCGTCCGAGCGGTACTCCATCCATCATCGGTCGTGTAAGGGTCTATCGGAACAATGGGATTCGTTGAAATAACATTGACAAAACCTCATTTCTGGGGTTCTTTCATGTATTCCTTTGGGATCGTTATGTTCCCCTTTCGGAGATTGTTGCCAACTTCGAAGGTGATGCAATCCTCTATCTTATGTCCAAGCATTTGGTGGTAAGGGCGATAGTCTGGGATGGTCTTTCTTGTTGACTTCTTTGGCTTCTTGGGTTCTGGGAGTCAAAAATCAGAAGTCTTCATCAAACTGCGGAACATCTTTGGCACTTCCTCATTCTTGAATGGATACTCTCTGTTTATAAGCTCCTTTAACGTGCGCTGTGGGCGAGGCGGTTGCTCATATTGTTGAGTTGACTTATAACCGGGCCGAGGTTGTTGTTAGTTCTCGCCGAGGTTGTCGATAGCCGGGCCGCGTGCTGTTCCATTCGTATTTACATTGGTCGCTCGCCCTTATCGACCGCCGCGACGATCCCGGATTTCTTTTCAAATGTCCTCACGAAGCTTCGTTTGTCCGTTTTGTCGACGAAACTTAGTTGCTTCGCTTCCTCTTGCAAGCTTCCGGCCTTGCTTAACAACTTCTCGAAAGTCTTAATCGTAAATCCCTTAAGGAGAAGTGCTTATCGGGCCGTGAATGCTTTTAAGCAAGATACCGACTGCATGCTACTCTTGTAGCTGTGGCTCACACTTCATGCTTAGATTTCTCCATCGAAGTATGTAGTCCACTAAAGTTTCGTTCGGTTTTTGTTTCTCCACCACTAAGTCACAGATGGTGATATGGTGCTGAGCTCCGGCAAACCGTTTCACGAAGAGATTTTCCAATTCTAAAAATGTCTTTACCGAACCGTTCGGTAACTCGCGTACCAATCGAAGGCGATCCACGACGAGTCGCCGACGAATTGTCGGAAGAGTAAGGCGTCACTCCCACCGGCGTTGCAACAACTAGCACGAAAATGTGCAACATGCTGTCGAGGGTTTCCGGCACCATCGAAAGTCTAGAACAGAGGTGGTACGAAGCCTTTTGGATATTGCACTGCATCAAATTCTTCGGGGTAAGGTCTACCCGTCTGAAAAGATGCTCCGCTCTTAGACTGTGCTAATGCTTCTCGCACCTGCTGTTCCACCATGTTCTTGATGTCCTTCTCCGGAATCATATTCAGGTAGAATCTTTCTTCGGCGATCGTCTCCGTTAACGGATGTAATCTCTTTTCCTCCGTCCGTAATATGAATAACTTCGGAGGCGTTTCTCTCGGGGGTTGAGCTCGACTGCGAAGAGTGGCTAGAGGCTGCAGCCATCTCTTCCATCCTTTTTGCCATTTGAGAGATTGTATCATCTTTTTCTCGAATTTGTGCTCTTAATGCTTCCGGTTCATCTCTCTCCGCGCTGCGTGGGCACCTTGCGAAGCCGACGATGCTCGTGTTTCAACCATGTTGATCTCCACATATTCTTCATCCATGAACTCCGACGAGTCAACTTCATCTCCAAACTTTTCTTCTCTTTCTCTTGCTAATCGTTGAATGTCGGTTCTTAGCTTTTCCATAGCATCCTCCAACGGTCTTTTTCGTGCAGTTTCACAGTTATCATGCGATGGTTGTTGGGTTTCCTTCTCGGGAGTCCCCTTCATTGCAGTGGCGCTCTCTTCGAACTCGAGTCTCCTAACGAGACTTTCCTTTTTAGGTCGTTGTTTCGGTCTCAATTGGCCAGTAGTAGGACGCCATACCATCTTTCTAGCAGCAGAAGGCCTAGGACCTGATGGTCTGTCGGCTGAATGCTGGAAGGTGGTATCCTCCCTGATCTGTAAACCTGAAACAACAACAGGTGGACTAGGCTTCATCTTCTTATTCGGCTTTTCTGTGGCGACAACGGGTTCTACTCGTGGCCTAAGACGGGACTTGGCTGGCACCCGCCCTATTCTTCTTAAAATCTCTGATACAGGACATTTCTCTTTCTTTGCTAACTTCTCTATCACGGTCGCAGTCGGGCAAATGGTGCAACCCTAGCCCTTTTCCTTCGGCTGTCGCTATAGTATGCGGGTCGAGGTAATGCGGAAGCAATCCTGCGGACATTTTCCTCGTCAGTTGCGGCGGAAAGGGGATGGAATCTACTTCCTTTCAAAAGCGGTGTATACTCAGGCAATGGTATGTACTCAGGTAGTGGTGTGTACTCAGGGATCTCTTCTAAGAAAGTGACTTCAGCAGCTCTGGCCTTTTTGGCAATCTTTCTACTCTTGTTTCTCCTCTGAGTCCGTGTTAGGGGTGAAACCCTCGAGCTGGACCCAATTTCAAAAACAGAAGGTCTCGCACTGAGATCTGTACCCTCCACGGTAACATGCTCGTTACAAATTTGAATTTCCTTCCCCTTCAGTTTGGCGGAAGCCGGGGTAGGTGCAAAGACGACTAGACCAGTGGGGGTAGAGATAACAGTCCTCCTATGGACAGTAGCATTCCTCTCAGCTGGAACTCTTTGCAGGGGAGGGAACTCTTGAGTTGACTTGAGGTTGAATTCAATCAAAGATCTTTCAGTTTCAGATACTTTGTCTGTAAGTGTGAAAAGGGTAATGTCAGTGATCTTAACATTTGTGTTCTCGAATCCTTGTCCAAACCGGATGATCCAATTGTCGGGCAGCTCAACCTTGTAAACAATGAAGTCCGATCCATTGGTGAAGGAGAAAATCGGCTTTGGGGCGTACATCTTCTCGCAAGGTAGATTCTGATTGTCAGTCCCAAGTTATGCTTCTTCTCATCAGGAAGAAAAGAAAGGAATCGAAAAGAGTCCGAACACATTTTTGTTCATGTATTTATAAAAAGGAGTTATTTGTTATAAGAGTTATTCATTAGAGGGTTTGTTTATTAGTAACGGAATGTTCAAAGGCGTAGAGAAGGTAAGGAATCCGATTCGAGTGGAAAAGAAGAGAAAGTCTTATGCGGGACTTCTCGACTCGAAGGACCGCTCCTAAACTAACACCTATCGGGGGTCCACCCCACCTCGGAAAAGAGGTAAAAGGATCTCGGAACCTCTCCGTTTAGGGGTGTCTAAACAGATGGCTCCTAAATCCAAGAGGAGTTGGCTATACTCGTTCAAGACAGAAATGAACGCGGTATTCCAATCGGAAGAATGGTAGTCTGGCCCACTAGAGGCATGGGCTCACTACCGATTTATGAAAGCAAAACCATCTGATTAAAATGGAGAGAGGAACTTGTCCCCGGCGGAGTCGCCAGAAATTGTCGGCATATTTTTAGGTTTGTGTGTTGTATTTTAAAAGGGGTCGCCTACAGAAATTGTCGGCGAATTTTAGGTTTTAAATTTAATTTAAATATATATATTACTTGGAAAGTAGTTTTTGATTTTGAAAATAATTTTAAATTTTAAAATTTTAAGATATGAAATTAAACTGATCTCACATCCCAAATAGTTTATATAAACGAGCGCCGCACCACAAACCGTGTATCTATCTCGAAGAATAGACACACTGCTTGATGATGGGGCTCGATTAAATAAACTAAAAGATTTGTGACATCCGTTTGGTCACGTGAACCAATTTTATAAGTCGATAAGTTCCCCGCTTAATATAAATGAATTAAGCGTGGTTTAAATTACCCGGGTTCTTAAAGTTCCCTATAAGGGTAAGCCCCTATAGTTAATTACATCTTAAATGATAGGAATCATTTAAGAAAACTCTCGATAATGATCAGTGGTTTTGCTGTCAAGAATTTCAAAGTTTAAGGTTCTCAAAGGATTGGATTTTTGAAATTTCAAAAGGGAATGACTCAAAATTTAGAACGATTTATTTCAGGAGTCCAAAGGAAGAAAAGTAGGTGAAGCTGAGGATCCAAGAAGAATCTTGGCAACTTCCCAAACTATCCTATTGTTTGGCTTAGATTTGAGAAAATCCTAATATTATCTGATATTTCAATCTTGTCAATTTTAGTTAATTAGGACTTATATTCGTATGACATAATCATACAAATAGCCTCGAAGATGTGAGGGTTTATGTCATACCGAACGACTACCTCGGAATCCTAAGACCGGTTAGGGCTTAATTTACAAAACATGATTATGCAAATGGCTAACAAAAGGGTTGAGAATTTATGGTGCACTAGGCAAATTACCTCGAAATCCTATAGTTTGGTTGTTTAATTCTAGGAATGTTTTGCTGATGTAGAGTTGTTTTACTGACCTAAGATGGCCGTGCTGCTCACCGTGCTCCAAGCTCCTTGTTGTTGCAGAGGTTTAGTTTTAGAAGTCATAAATCAAGAGATGAGAGAAGTGTTTTGGTTTAGAGAAAATCTTAAAATCCAAGTGTTTTTTTAATATTTTATTTAAAAAAAATCTTAAAGTTGATTAAACAGAACCGATGAAGATCCCACGGTTCCGTCGTCCCGACACCGTTATTTTCATCGAATTCACTTAGTCTAGATGAATTTGCTAAACTCAACTGAATGAGTTCCACATTTTCATTTAGACCGTGGGAAATCCCGTTAGCAACACGTGGGTTACATCATCCGAGGTATTCCCGATCATTCAACGAGACGTTTTAATTTAGTTGTAATTATAGTTTGTTGTTCGTTTGTGATTAAATTTTCGAGTTGTTTTATATTTTCAAATGTTGTGGCGGTGAATTTTATCTTGCAGTGATTTTTAATTTAGTTTTGGTTTCGGTTCGTGGACTACCCTAAAGGTTTTGGTTTTCATGCAACAGTTGTTTATCATGCAAGAAGAGTAAAATATAGTGCATGTAAGTAAATTGCAATAAAGTAAATTGCAATAAAATAAAAGTGTACCTGGAGGGTCTTCCCGTCATCCCAACCTGCACTTAAAACACATGTTAATGCATTTAAATATTTCAACAAGTATCTAGGTAAAGCTAAGGGAGAGGTTTTGGTTGTCTACCAAAGTTCCAATCCTATAACTAGTCATCTCCTATGACGTCTAGGTTCTTGTGTTTTGGTTTAATGACGATTTTCTTCATCAAAGAAAAAATTAAATTCAATTATTCTTATAAACACCCTATCATATTGAGGAAGTGCTTAAGACGAGTCTTAAACATCCTTTCAATACCTGCAGGATTGTTTTAAGTTCAAGAGAATTTAATTATACAAGTGAATTAATCATCCAGGGGTTTAAGTTTTGTTCTCTTGCACGATGAACTTGGACATTTGAATATCCTATAAGTGAAGTAACACTTCACTTGATACCTCATTTAAAAGTTATAACGATAAGAGCTTTAAAAGGCAAATCAACTTATTAAGTATTTTAATGATTTAAACTTAATGATTTAATTTTAATTTTGACTTAATTATAGAAAATTAGTTTAAGTTTGGAATAGTGTTCAAGTTATTTTAGATTTAATTCTTAATGATTTCATTTAGGTTTGTTCTTAAATGATTTTAATTTAATTTAATTCGATTTAATTTTAATTTAACTTAATTTAATTTTAATTTAATTTGATTTTAATTTAATTTAATTTTTAATTTTAATTTAATTTAATTTAATTTAATTTAAATTTAATTTTAATTTAATTTTGATTTAATTTAATTTTAATTTAATTTAATTTAAATTTAATTAACTTAATTTTAATTTTAATTTAATTTAATTTGGTTTTAATTTAATTTAATTTAATTTAATTTAATTTTAGTTTAATTTTAATTTGGATTATTATTTTAATCTTTTAATTAAGAATTAAGTATTATTGAAGTGATTTATTTAGGGATTTTAAAATTAAAGAATAAATATCCTCTTAATAATATCCCTACTTTAATAATTCCAATTTCTATTATTCTTCTAAAATTTCAATTAATTAATTAATTAAAGTTTTATTTTAATTATATTTGAAATGGTTAGTAGGTTTCTACTCTCAATCATTTAAGTTTCAATCATCCAAAATCAGTTTAAAATCAAATATTTTACCCTCCCCTTTTTTATTAATCCTAAAATTTTAATTAAGGGTTGAAATTCTTAATTACCCTTTTGCCCTTCAAGCTTAATAATTCTATAACTCACTAAATTAAGCTCAGAATGAACTTAAAATTTTTATGTAACCTCACTCACATGTCAATTAAGACATTAGAGGAGAAAATGTGATTTTTCTATATTTAATTTATTTATGTAATTATTTTTAATGGAAAATAGGGGTTTTCAAAGAAAATTAAATAACATGACCAAGGAAATGTTTCTGTCCTTAAGAAAATTATGGGATATTTCTAATGACCAGAAGACCATTTAGACCAATTTTGGTGATTTTTTGAATTATATTTTATTTATTAGAATTATTTTGAATTTTGGAGTATTAATTAATTTTAAAATAAAATTAAAGTTTATAAAATGGATTTTATATTTTTCTTAAATCTCTCTGACATCAAGGAGTCCAGAGAAATAAATTTTATATTTTTCTGATTTTTCTTTGATTTATTAGAATTATTTTAGTTAAAAAGTTGGAAAATACATTTTTTAATATTAAAAATTACATTAAGCCTTTAAAATTCAATATCTTATCCTAGGGACTTAAAAAAAATATTTGGTTTGTTCCTAAGTGATTAGAATTCAAAATGTAACATTTTGGTGATTTTTAATATTTTTATGATATTTATTATTTTTTAATTATTAAAAATATTAAAATAATGATAAAAATCAACTTTTTTAGAAAATTATAATTTTAATTTTTCTAAGCTCCTCTGATATCAGAGAAGCTCCAAAACCATTTTTGTGAATTTTTGAAAAGTATTTTGTGAGTTATGAATTTTTAAAGTTTAATTTTATCCATTTTTCTTAAGAGGCTTAATCAACCCATTTGGTGGGGTTAATCAAGTGCAATTGACTTCAAATTTTTATGTAATGTTCCTCTGATCCTAAAGATCAGTTGAGAATTGTTTTCAAGTTAATTTGATGTGTAGTTAATCCTAATTAATTAAAGTTCAATTTTGGGTGTTTAGGCCAATTAGGGTTGTTCCATGTGAATTAACCTAAAACCTATTTTTTCTGGGTTCCTCTAGCCATAAGAAATATCACCAAATTTTCCTAGAATTTATTTCTCAACATGCTAATTATTGGAATTAAAATACTCAAAGCAGTAACATGCGATTGAAAAATCAATAACTTCGATAGGGATGGCCTCGACCTTGGAAAAATTCGGGGAATGTTCCCGAGTTCAGAGGCTTCAAAAGCCCTATGGTCTCATGCCTTGGTGAATTGCCTATGCAAATGGAGAATTAAAATAATGTAGAGAGTAAAAAAATCATTAAAAATAAAATACTCAATTAAATTACTTGATTTCTTTTCCACATTATTCTCCTCTTTCACTGAGCAAGAGGGTATTTTTATTTTATTTTTATTATTTTTCTACACAAAGTTATGCATTTTTAAAGTTTAGGGTCAAAAATAAATAAAATATTTCATTTCCCGCTCAATCGCCACGTGTCGCTCCCTGATTTGTCGGCACGGTTCCGTTCATGGATGCAGCTACCGTCGACTCCATCGGCGCCGTCCGTTGGATACACGCCCGATCGGACGGCTGCTGCTTCTCTCCCCTAGTTCTATTCACCCAAAACCGTCCAACTTCAAACCTTGATATCTCCCTCGATTCTCAACGAAATTGAATGATTTTTTTTAAAATGATTTTCTAATCGTGTAGCACACATCTATGCGGTGATGATATACTTAAAACATGTGAATAATTACAGAAAATTAAAACATGCTCGGTTGGAGGAGAAAAAATTTGATACCTTTGTCCAAGAGGTGAGGCCTCAATTGGAAATGACTGGATTGAGCTTAGGAGTGCTTGGAGAAGCTTTGGGAACAATTTGGCGAGTTTACCCGAGGTAATCTTTGCATCTCTTCCACTTGGTCATGGAGGTGGGGTTTAAATAAGGAAGGTTATGGTGGAGCTTGGGTGGCCATGAGGGTTGGCTTGGTTCATTCATCGAGGTTTTTGGCTGAGAAAAACTCGCATGATTGAGCTTAATCTTGGTGCGATCAATTGGGTTATGCCATGTGTAAAGTCAAGGATTTAAATGGCATGGGTGTAAGGAGCATTTTTGGTCCAATTTGGGTCAATTCATGGTTTTGGCTTGGTTCACTCACCAAGGCTTGTTTGGGCTGATGTGAGATCATTTGGGTCAGCATCACATGTGTGGTGAAGTCCCCATCCAAGGTGAGGTGGCCAATTTTGGTTAAAGTGTATCATGAATGGGGTTAAAAAAGGTTTAGTGAAGGCTTAAGAAAGGCTCCCCTCTCCTTGCCATAAGTGGCATGGTGAGGTGGAAAGGGCTCCCCATGGCTTGCATATGGCTTATGCATGGCTCCATGACTTCATTTTGCTTGCTCATGGCTTGGGGAAAAGGTTGGCTCACTTGCATGGAAAAGGGTTATTTGGGATTTTGAAAACTTTGGATTCCATTGATGGGATTTGTCATGATGCTACAAATGGGTTGATTTCATGATGGTTTAAGACTTTGGTCAAATAGGATTATCAAAGTAATGATGAAGAAAAGGTTTCATGTGGGCTTGGAAATGGACTTTGGGCTTTTAAAATTTAGTAAAGGTGGGCTTTTAGGAAGGTTTAAGAGAGTGGGCCTTTATGTTTAGCAATGGACTTTTAAATAAAAATTTTTGCAAAGGGCCATGCCAAATAAATGTTGAATTTAGTTTAAGGATGTTTCTTGAATGATTTGAAGCAAATTTATTGTGGTTTGGAATTGAATTGGGTTGAATTTGGGTTCATTTGGTAAATGGGCCAATGTAGGTCAAATTGGACTAACTTGGGCCAATGTTGGGCTAAGGTTGAAATTGATGTAAAATTAATAATGGGAAATGTTTATGGGAGTGTTTTAAAGAGGTTTTAACTTTAGTTGGGTTTTGGTTTTGGGACTTGGGCTTATTTGGGTTAGGTTTGGGTTTAGGTCAAAATTGGGCTTTTTGGTTTTGGGATGAATTTGAGTGGGGTTTGGGTCCAAATTTTTGGCAAATTATGTTAGTGTTTTGTTTTTGGGGATGTTAGGGAAGGTTTAGAAAAGGTTTGGGGTCAATTGGAGTTGAATTGGTTTGGTTTGGGCTAAGTTTGGGTCATGGGTCCAATTTGGGCTTTAAGGTCAAAAGTGAAATTGGATTCAAATGTCAATCAAATTGGACTTGGATTTGGTCTAGATTGATATTGTGAATATTAAATTGAAGTTTAAAATTGAATTGGACCAAAATTGGGGTCAATTGGGTAGATTTGGTTTGACATTGGGTTCACTTGGGTTAAGAATGGGGTAAATTGGGGAGTTGGGTAAAAGTGGGGTAAATTGACAAAATTGGCCCATGGTGTAGTTGGAAAAAATGAAATTGGGAATATTTGGGATTTTTTGGAATTTTTTGGGAATTTTCTGAATTTTTGGATTTTTGGCTAAGAGGGGCATTTCGAGTATTTGGAGGGTATTGGGGGGTATTTTTGGAATTTTTGGTATTTCTAGCTATGGATAATTAATTTGATTGGTGAGGAAATG
This sequence comes from Papilionanthe hookeriana x Papilionanthe teres, assembly GCA_022702705.1. Taxonomy (NCBI): domain Eukaryota; kingdom Viridiplantae; phylum Streptophyta; class Magnoliopsida; order Asparagales; family Orchidaceae; genus Papilionanthe; species Papilionanthe hookeriana x Papilionanthe teres. The sequence continues at coordinate 104,714,661 of CM040428.1, read as the reverse complement.
TTCAAGGTTAATTTTGGGGAATTTTGGGTGATTTGGAAATTTTGGAGGATTTGGGCAATTTTAAGGGCTTTTAGTAGGTTTGATGGGTGTAGGGACCCGAGGGTCAAAAATTGAAATTTTGGAAAAAAAGAAGATTGATCAAATATGAGTGAAATGGAAGCACTTTCGTTGAGCCATGAAGCCATGTTAAGCCTATATGAGCCATGAGAGGACTCATTTGAGGCATTCACTATGTTGTTCCTAACCCTCTTAGCCAGGGGCTTAAAGGTTAAGGTCCATCCATATGAATTACCTACATGAGTCAAGGAGTCAAGTTGGGTATGGGTGTGGTTTTAGGATTCGGATTGTGTGTGTGAGAGTGTAGAGTATGAGTGTAGTGAGTGTGTAAGTCAACCCTCACCAGACCAAGCCACCCAGGGTGGTCCTAAGGCCGAAAGAGTCCTATAGGGAACTCATCCTTTAAACCTTCACATTTGATTTCAACCCTCTAGGTGATTAGGGGTCTACAATCAAGCTTGTGGGGTTTGCAGGGAGGTAAGAAGTGGTTCAAATTTCTAAGGGATGGGTGCCAACTCTAGTCCTCTAAGATAGTTAAAGGAAAAGCCTAAGGCTAGATCCTAACCACTAAAGAGAGAAGAGAAGACCTCATCAAAAATGAGGTTAACACGGTACTGCTTCTGCCCATATGGAAAAGTAGTCTGTAGCTGCAAGAATGAAGCGATGTCCTCTTGAAGAAGGCGGTTCTATCGGACCCACAATATCTGTACCCCAAAATTCAAATGGCCAGGACGCAATTTTCGGATGTAGCACATTTGGAGGTTGATGTAGAACTACTCCATGCACTTGGCACTGGTGACAACTCTTGGCGACCTTCATGCAGTCGGTCAACATTTAGGGCCAGTAGTACCCTACTCTTTTAATCTTAATTTTCATCTTCAGACCTGACTGATGAGCGCCACAAAGTCCATAGTGCACTTCTTTAACAATTTCACGATCCTCGGACCCGCTTAGGCACCTTAGCCACATCTGGTCAAAAGACTTTCTGTATAATGTATTGTTTATTAATGCGTAAGACAGAGTTCTTTTCTTAATCTGATGGGCTAATAACTTATCGTCCGATAGATTTCCGGTTTGCATGTAATCTATTAATGGTCGACGCCAGTCTTCTGCATTTTATGTTACTGCTGAAACTGTTTCTTCTTCTTTTTCTGATTTGTGTATCGCGTCCATGTCGAGCTGTGAGAGGACCTGCCGTACCTGAACTGACATTTCAACTGACTCATCCTGTAAGAAGGCAAACTCTTTTGTGAGACGGGCTACCGCATCCGCAAGAGCATTTTCTTTTCTGGGAATCTTGTAGATGGTTACATTCGGAACCTTCTCTAACAATTTCATGGCATACTGAAAGTACTGCTCGAGCCTTGGTTTTAGAATTTTGTACTGTCCGACGATCTGCTGAATGATCAACTGCGAATCTCCGTATATGTTGATATCTATTATACCCATCTGAATGGTTAATTCGAATCCAGTTATGAGGGCTTCGTATTCTGCTACGTTATTTGTACACGGTTCTGTTAGGTGATAGGAGTATCTGAACATCCCCCGCTCCGGTGTTATAAAGATTAGTCTGATTCCTGCCTTACCAGGCACTATCATTTGCTATTCTCTGTCTTTCTGTGTTGAAGATGCTCCATCGAAGTACAGTTCCCAACGCTGATCACTGGGATCTTGTAAGCTCATTATCTGCTTATCTGGCAAGTCGTCATTGAGAGGCGATTCTGTCGGCAAAGGATGTGCTGCGAGGAAGTCTGCTAGGACTTGCACTTTTATGGCACGAAGAGGAATGAAAGTTATATCGAATTGCAATAGTATCATAGTCCACCTGGCAAGTCTGCCAGAAAGTGTCGGGTGGGTCATTAAATATTGCAACGGATTATCTTTCGAAATAAGGTTGACCTTATGAGAAAACATGTAATACCTGAGCTTTTGAGCGGCAAAGATCAGGGCCAAACAATTCTTCTCAATTGGAGGGTACTTTATTTCCGTCGGAATCAGATGACGACTTAAGTAGTAGAGTGTGTTTTCTTTTCCCTCATCATTGACTTGGGCTAACAGGGCTCCAAGAGAGTCGTCTAAAGCCGCGGTATAAAGTATCAACGGTCTACCCGAGACTGGGCTGCTAAGACAGGAGGTGTCATTAGATATTTCTTAATGTCCTCAAAGGCCCGCTGGCATTTCTCTTCCCAAAAGAATTTGGCGTCCTTTTTAATTAATGCCGAGAAGGGCTGACACCTACCTGACAAATTTGAGATAAAGCGTCGAAGATATGCCAACTTCCCTTGAAAGGATCGTAGTTGTTTCAAAGTTTTGGGAGGCGGCATTTCTAAGATAGCTTTAATCTTCTTTGGATCGATTTCAATTCCGCGATGTCGGACAACAAATCCTAAGAATTTCCTGGAGGTGACGCCGAAGGTGCATTTTAAGGGATTCATCTTAAGATTAAATTGTCTTAATCGCTCGAAAACAATTCTCAAATCATACAGATGATCTTCCTTCAGTTTGCTCTTGATGACCACATCATCCACGTAGCACTCGACTTGGTTGTGAATGAGATCATCAAAAATCCTCTTCATTGCTCTTTGGTAAGTTGCTCCTGCGTTCTTCAATCCGAAAGGCATTATTGTGTAGCAGTATATTTCGATTGGTGTTCTGAAGGCTGTGAGCTTTAAATCTTCTGGAGCCATCTTTATCTGGTTGTATCCTGAAGATCCATCCATGAAAGAGAAGATTTCATGTGTTGAAGCAATGTCGATCATCAGTTCTGTAATTGGTAGAGGAAATTCATCTTTCGGACATGCTTTATTCAAGTCTCTGAAATCTACACAGATTCTGATCTGACCATTCTTCTTTCTGACTGGTACCACGTTGGCTAACCAAGTTGGGTATTGTTCTTCATGGATAAATTTAGCATCTATTAGCTTCTTAACTTCAGCTATTACTTGTTGTTCAATCTCTAGACGCATTCTTCTGGGAGCTTGTCTAACTGGAACGACAGTAAATTAAGATCTTCGTTTGGTGAACCACTAAATTAATTATTCTGTACCATTTGGATAATTTCAGGTTTAAGCTCAAATGAATTAGCCGCTACATCAGGGTTTTGTATAGTTAAGTAAATTTCATCTATTGTAGGGTTAGCGTAATCTCTTAAAGTTCTTGGTTAATTTGCATTTTCAATTGCTGGATTATTTTCCATTCGATTTAAATTTATAACTTTTATTTTTTGTTTTCTAGTATTTTTAATAGTGCGCTCTAACTCTGAATCGTAAGGTATTAAATTTTCGGTTCCAAATTTGCGCATACACAATATAAATTAAAAATTATGTAATTTAAAAATAGTTTGTTACCCTAGTAATTACCTTAATAATTATGTTATTAATTAATTTAATAATTACTTTATTTCCCCGGCAACGGCGCCAAAAACTTCACAGGGTAGTGATGCATAACTTTATAAGTGTTAACAAGTGTAAAAATAAATATTCAATAATAGCAAAGTTACCCCTTATTAACACAAATATACGTATTGTTCAAGTAATACAGGGCTCTAATGGAGGCCTAGATATCGATCCCACAGGGAACTTTAAAGATTACGAACTAATTACAGTAGTTGGAATAACTATCTAGTAAACGTAAGTAAAGAACAAATATACTAAATTCTTCTACTAATCTTGAAATGGGAAGTTGCAATATTGAAAAGCATCTCTCCCCTTGTTAAGAGAATTAAGTGAATGGATAACTAAATTAGTTTGAATTATATTGTGCCAAATAGGAGCATTCCTATTCTTTACCCTTTGGTCCAGGCATAAAGAACATTGACTAATCTTATGCTTGGTTATTGAATCTGCGGCTAGGCTGGGAGGATACCGGCTCTCACTTCGGAGCTCCCACATTCCCCTCGCCTGAGGGCTAACATCTACACTTCAGCACCAAAACGATAGGACCGAATTGAGGATTTTAGTCTGTCACTCTAAAATCTCCAATTCTACACCCAAAAAATATTATTTCCCTATTTATTTGCACCCTCCTTTCAAAAACATTGACCTCCTCAAATCTTGGATGTAATCTTTACTTTAGTTGTGAAGTCAACATATTTTAACAGATCAATTGGCCATATTGAAAGTAAATTAAGTTTTAAGTAAAAAGATTATCACAATTTTTATTGAATATTTTAGGCATAACTAATTCAATTTTCCATTTCACAAAATCTCAGAACAAGGAGAAAGACAGATAAGACTACTCAGAATGCATAAGAAGAATAACAAAAAACTTGGATTTCATATAAAATCAAAGTTACAAAATAGTAAACACAACTTATCTCGAATTTTCTCCCCAAGCAGACTCCTTGAAGTTCCTCTGACTCTTCCTTCTTGTACAACGCACTCAACTAAACTCACTTACTCACTATTAAACTCTCTAGGACACACTGGACACACCTAGACACACTTTGATGACACTCTGAAGACACACTTTTCAGTCTAAATTCGTCCCTTTTTAAAGAGGTAGAAATATTTCCAAAGGTTGCTTAAGCACCTCTTCAAAAGGCGTCCATATTCGATGAATCTTGCTTGAACCGACCTGCTCGCCATCGACGGGCTCGTTGGCGCCTTTGGCAGGCTTCTAGAACATGGGCCATTTGCTAAGGCTCGCTATCGGCGGGCTCGATCTCACCGTCGGTGGACTCCTTTATAATTTATTTGTATGCTCTCGAGAAAAACACGCCGTCGGCGGCCAATATCAACTTTTGTCTCTTTTGATCCTTTTTATTCCATATTCACTCATCTTTTTGCTCCATTTCCTATAAATATTAATACCTACAATGAAACATAGAAAATACCTTTCTTTAAACTGCAATATTATCAAAATTAATGTAAAATCGGTATGAATTTCTCAATATATTTTTCTTTGGTCATACTCCACTTGGAGGTTTTAAATGTTTAATGTCTAACCTCTAAGTACTTAGGTGGATAAGACTAAGCAAAAGAAAGCTTAAGAGGAGTTCCCTACAAGGTGGATAAGCCCTGGGACTGGCCCTATTTGGTCTGGAGCTATTACACATACTTTTACATTACACTCTCACACTCTACCTCAACCCCATACCAAACTTCTTTACACTTGATCCTTTGCTCTTTTGGAAACTTATGTGAGTGGTTTCCCCAAGCTCTTAACCTCAGGCTAGAGATTGGCAAGTACTAGTCTACCTGAGACTGGGGCTGCTAAGATAGGAGGTGTCATTAAGTATTGTTTAATGTCCTCGAAGGCCCGTTGGCATTTCTCTTCCCAAACAAATTTGGCGTCCTTTTTAACTAATGCCGAGAAGGGCTGACACCTACCTGACAAGTTTGAAATAAAGCGTCGAAGATATGTCAACTTCCCTTGAAAGGATCGTAGCTGTTTTAAGGTTTTGGGAGGCGGCATTTCTAAGATAGCTTTAATCTTTTCCGGATCCATTTCAATCCCACGATGTCGGACAACAAATCCTAAGAATTTCTCGGAGGTAACGCCGAAGGCGCATTTTAAGGGATTCATCTTAAGGTTGTATTGCCTTAGTCGCTCGAAGACAATTCTCAAATCATACAGGTGATCTTCCTTCAGTTTTCTTTTGATGATGACATCGTCCATGTAGCACTCAACTTGGTTGTGAATGAGATCATCAAAAATCTTTGTCATTGCTCTTTGGTATGTTGCTCCTGCATTCTTTAGTCCGAAGGGCATTACTGTGTAGCAATACACTCCGATTGGTGTTTTGAATGCCGTGAGCTTTTCGTCTTCTGGTGCCATCTTTATCTGGTTGTATCCTGAAGATCCATCCATGAAAGAGAATATTTCATGTGTCGAAGCGATGTCGATCATTAACTCTGGAATTGGTAGTGGAAATTTGTCCTTCGGACATGCTTTGTTCAAGTATCTGAAATCCACGCATTCCGATTTGACCATTCTTCTTCCTGACTGGTACCACATTGGCTAGCCAAGTAGGGTATTGTTCTTCACGGACAAATTTAGCGTCGATTAGCTTTTTAACTTCGGCTATTACTTGTTGTTCAATTTCCAAAAGCATTCTTCTGGAAGCTTGTCTGACTGGAACGAAAGTAGGATCCACTCCTAGCCTGTGAACCGCGACTTCGGAGCTAATCCCGGCATTTCATCGTAACTCCAAGCAAAACAGTCCTCGAATTCCATTAATAGCTTCGATCATTTCCTCGGAATCTTCTTTATTGAGTAAGGAGCTAACAAAGGTTGGTCTAGGCTTTTTGCTAGTACCTAAGTTAACTTCCATTAACTCATCTATTATAGATTTGATTTCTTCTTCGAACTCTGGTGGAGCGTCTCCAATTTGCAGATCTTCATGTTCTTCTGTAGTTTCCAAGAAGTCTTCATTAGGTTCGCAAGTGACAACCAAACAAAATTCCGTATCGTCAACGGAACCTACTGTACCGAATCCGAGACCATGTTTTGAATTGGGAGGCCGACCGGCATTATTCCATAATCTTTCAAAGTGTTGTGATCGGCCTTTTGTCCATTGTCGAGGTAAGACACCACGCTGAATTAAATTTTGAACACAGAGAGAGTACCACTCAAAATGTAATTCCATTAATTCGGAAGAAGTGACATCTTCGAATTGTACATTGTTTTCAGTATTGGAAGAAGAAGCGCCACGGTAAAATTTGATTGGCTTTGCACCGCTGTTATGTACTTCTTTGACCACCATACCCTCGATCTTATTAGGATCGGATCGGGGTCGTGGTCATAGGTGTGTACATAGTGATTAATCTTCTCGTACATCGATTTGTATTCTTCGTTCTTCTCATCTTCGAGAGAAATCTTTAATTGTGGTTTCTTCCGGTTTATTGTAGCTGCTTCTTTCTTGACTTCCTCTTCTTCCTCAGAGCTGTTCTCCCAATCAACGTTGATCATCGGTTTTTTCTGTCCAACTGTCCTAGTGTCTCTTCCACGACCTTGTCCCCGGCCTCGACCTCGGATGCGAGTTCTGGAGAAACCTTCACCATCTCGCCGTAAGGGAGTGGTGAGTGACTGTTGGACTAGAACTTCAGGTTCTTCATCGTCTCGAATTTCTTTTGCTTCATTTAGCACGGTGTTTCTGGAGAAGATTGTTTTCTTCGGAGGTGCGTAATAAGCTGCATCTTCATGGATTCCAATCTCATGTACGGAGAAAGGTTGCAAATCACCTTTAATGCACTGTTCTCCTCCTTCGTAGTATTTTATGCACTGATGTAGAGACGATGGTACCATCCGGTTTTCATGGATCCACTACGGCCCAAGTAGAGCATTGAACGATGTCTCGCAGTCAATTATGTGGAATTTTGCGGTCTGTCTTTGCTAAGTCACCGGTCTTCATCAACGGTGTTATTGATCCAAGGGCTCTTTCTCCTTTCCGAATCCTCTTAGTAACATCTTGTCCGCTTCAAGCTCGCGAGCATCAATTTCCAAGTATGCTAGCGTCCGAAGGTTCATTATGTTGATTGATGCTCCCGGATCCACCAATACTTCGGAGAGCGTAAACTTTCCGATCGTGACCGAAATGTACAACGGTCGGTTGTGATCGGCCATCCCAAGTAGTAGATCACCGTGTCGTGAAGGTAACACCTCGTCGTTCCTTTAACGAGCAAACCTCGTCTAAGGAATCTCCGGCCATCCGAGCTAAACAAATCTCCGGATCAAGTAAGGCCTCGATCGAGCTTCCCTCATCTCTTTTGATAAGATGAGAGCGTCGTAGATGCTCGACTTAGTCGGTAGTTTCCTAAGATGGGCTAGCACGTTATAGTCCACTTTGTTGCCATGTGTCTCAGTTTCTTCCCGAATGGGCAATTCTTCTTCTGGGGTTGATTCTTCATGAACAACCACCTGCTTTCCTTTGTCTTTTGGACCTATTCTCGGAGGTAGAACCTTTCTGCTCCTTAAGTTGACTTCTGTGATTTCTTCTGAATCTGGTACTCAGTTTACAGGTGTCTCCTTTTAAATCGGCATGACAGGTTCTTCTGGAGTCGCTTCGAAATCTGAAAGCTCTAACTCTATTGTGATTGGAGTTCCTTGGAATTCACAAATAGATTCATTGCTTGTTGAACTTTCGTAGCCTTCTTGGTGAATGTCTTCTTTGTCATCGTGATTGTCGAGGTCGTGTATGATTTGAGAATTGTTATTGGTATCGAAATCGAGATCCGGATTAGATTGGTTGTCGTTAGTTACGTAATCGTTAGAAACAGTCAAAACGTAGCCAACGCCATAACTCTTATCATTATAAGATCCCGCCGGAGCGAGCAAATAATCATACGAGTCGGAGGTTCGAGGAATTTTTCCCCGAATCGGAAACAACCATCCTAGGATAAGCAGCCCCAAGTCTAGCCTTAGGAGCCTCGGTCCTTTCTTCTTCTACGATCTCATTCTTTTCTATGATCTTTTCTTCCTGGGGTGGTTCTTCAATTGCAAGCGACAGCGCTGGCTTGACAGGTTTCAAACTCTGAGTATAAGCATACGCCGAAGCGGTTTGGATGCGATCCAAAATTTTCTTCGATGACTTCGTCCAAGCGGTACTCCATCCATCATCGGTCGTGTAAGGGTCTATCGGAATAATGGGATCCGTTGAAATAACATCGACGTAACCTCCTTTCGGGGTTCTTTCATGTATTCCTTTGGGATCGTTATGTTCCCCTTTCGGAGATTGTTGTCAAGCCAACTTTTGAACGTGATGCAATCCTCTATCTTATGTCCAAGCATCTGGTGGTAAGGGCAGTAGTTGGGATGGTCTTTCTTGTTGACTTCTTCCGGCTTCCTGGGTTCTGGGAGTCGAAAATCAGAAGTCTTCATCAAACTGCGGAACATCTTTGGCACTGCCTCATTCTTGAATGGATACTCTCTGTTTATAAGCTCCTTTAACGTGCGCTGTGGGCGAAGCGGTTGCTCATATTGTTGAGTTGACTTATAACCGGGTTGAGGTTGTTGGTAGTTCTGCTGAGGTTATTGATAGCTGGGCTGCGGTTGTTCCGGCTGTATTTGCATTCGCTGCTTGCCCTTATCGACCACCGCGACGATCCCGGATTTCTTTTCAAATGTCATCACAGGCTTATGTTTGTCTGTTTTGTCGACGAAACATAGTTGCTTCGCTTCCTACTGCAAGCTTCCGGACTTGCTTAACAACTTCTCGAAAGTCTTAATTGTAAATCCCTTATGGAAAAGTGCTATCGGGCCGTGAATGCTTTTAAGCAAGATACCGACTGCTTGCTGCTCTTGTAGCTGTGGCTCACACTTCATGCTTAGATTTCTCCATCGAAGTATGTAGTCCACTAAAGTTTCGTTCGGTTTCTGTTTCTCCACCACTAAGTCACCGATGGTGATATGGTGCCGAGCTCCGACAAACCGTTTCACGAAGAGGTTTTCCAATTCCGAAAATGTCTTTACCGAACCGTTCGGTAACTCGCGTACCAATCGAAGGCGATTCTCGACAGTCGCCGACGAATTGTCGGAAGAGTATGGCGTCACTCCCACCGGCGTTGCAACAACTAGCACGAAAATGTGCAACATGTGTCGAGGGTTTCCGGTACCATCGAAAGTCTTGAACAGAGGTGGTAAGAAGCCTTTTGGGTATTGCACTGCATCAAATTCTTCAGGATAAGGTCTACCCGTCTGAATAGATGCTCCGCTCTTAGACTGTGCTAAGGCTTCTTGCACCTCGCCGTTCCACCATGTTCTTGATGTCCTTCTCCGGAATCATATTCGGGTAGAATCTTTCTTCGGCCGATCGTCTCCGTTAACGGATGTAATCTCTTTTCCTCCGTCCGTAATATGAATAACTTCGGAGGCGTTTCTCTTGGGGGTCGAGCTCGACTCGAAGAGTGGCTAGGGCCGCAGCCATCTCTTCCATCCTTTTTGCCATTTGAGAGATTGTATCATCTTTTTCTCGAATTTGTGCTCTTAATGCTTCCGGTTCATCTCTCTCCGCGGCTGCCGGGGCACCTTGCGAAGCTGACGATGCTCGTGTTTCAACCATGTTGATCTCCACATATTCTTCATCCATGAACTCCGACGAGTCAACTTCATCTCCAAACTTTTCTTCTCTTTCTCTTGCTAATCGTTGAATGTCGGTTCTTAGCTTTTCCATAGCGTCCTCCAATGGTCTTTTTCGTGCGGTTTCGCAGTTATCATGCGATAGTTGTTGGGTTTCCTTCTTGGGAGTCCCCTTCATTGCAGTGGCGCTCTCTTCGGACTCGAGTCTCCTAACGAGACTTTCCTTTTCAGGTCGTTGTTTCGGTCTGAATTGGCCAGTAGTAGGACGCTATACCATCCTTCTAGCAGCAGAAGGCCTAGGACCGGATGGTCTGTCGGCTGAATGCTGGAACGTGGTATCCTCCCTGATCTGTAAACCTGAAACAACAGCGAGTGGACTAGCCTTCATCTTCTTATTCGGCTTTTCTGTGGCGACAACGGGTTCTACTCGCGGCCCAAGACGGGACTTGGCTGGCACCCGCCCTATTCTTCTTAAAATCTCTGATACAGGACATTTCTCTTTCTTTGCTAACTTCTCTATCACAGTCTGCAGTCGGGCAAATGGTGCAACCCTAGCCCTTTTCCTTCGGCTGTCGCTATAGTATGCGGGTCGAGGTAATGCGGAAGCAATCCTGCGGACATTTTCCTCGTCAGCTGCGGCGGAAAGGGGATGGAATCTACTTCCTTCCAAAAGCGGTGTATACTCAGGCAATGGTATGTACTCAGGTAGTGGTGTGTACTCGAGGATCTCTTCTAAGAAAGCGACTTCAGCAGCTCTGGCCTTTTTGGCAATCTTTCTACTCCTGTTTCTCCTCTGAGTCCGTGTTAGGGGTTAAGCCCTCGAGCTGGAACCAATTTCAAAAATAGAAGGTCTCGCACGGAGATCTGTACCCTCCACGGTAACATGCTTGTTTCAAATTTGAATTTCCTTCCCCTTCAGTTTGGCGGAAGCCGGGGTAGGTGCAGAGACGACTAGACCAGTGGGGGTAGAGATAACAGTCCTCCTATGGACAGTAGCATTCCTCTCACTGGAACTCTTTGCGTAGGGAGGAACTCTCGAGTTGACTTGAGGTTGAATTCGATCAAAGATCTTTCGGCTTCGTATACTTTGTTCGTAAGTGTGAAAAGGGTAATGTCAGTGATCTTAACATTTGTGTTCTCGAATCCTTGTCCAAACCGGATGATCCAATTGTCGGGCAGCTCAACCTTGTAAACAGCGAAGACCAGTCCATTGGTGAAGGAGAAAATCAGCTTTGGGGCAGACATCTTCTGCAAGGTAGATTCTGATTGTCAGTCCCAAGTTATGCTTCTTCTCATCGGAGACGAAAAGAAAGGAATCGAAAAGAGTCCAAACACATTTTTGTTCATGTATTTATAAAAAGGAGTTATTTGTTAAAAGAGTTATTCATTAGAGGGTTTGTTTATTAGTAACGGAATGTTCAAAGGCGTAGAGAAGGTAAGGAATCCGATTCAGAATTGGAAAAGAAGAGAAAGTCTTATGCAGGACTTCTCGACTCGAAGGACCGCTCCTAAACTAACACCTATTGGGGGTCCACCCCACCTCAGAAAAGAGGTAAAAGGATCTCGGAACCTCTCCGTTTAGGGGTGTCTAAACAGTGGCTCCTAAATCCAAGAGGAGTTGGCTATACTCGTTCAAGACAGAAATGAACGGGGTATTCCAACGGAAGAATGGTAGTTTGGCCCACTGGGGCATGGGCTCACTACCGATTTATAAAAGCAAAACCATCTGATTAAAATGGAGAGAGGAACTTGTCCCCAGCGGAGTCGCCAGAAATTGTCGGCATATTTTTAGGTTTGTGTGTTGTATTTTAAAAAGGGGTCGCCTAACAGAAATTGTCGGCGAATTTTTGGTTTTAAATTTAATTTAAATATATATATTACTTGGAAAGTAGTTTTTGATTTTGAAAATAATTTTAAATGTGAAAATTTTAAGATATGAAATTATACCGATCTCACATCCCAAATAGTTTATATAAACGAGCGCCGCACCACAAACCGTGTATCTATCCGGAAGAATGTACACACTCGCTCGATGATGGGGCTCGATTAAATAAACTAAAAGATTTGTGACATCCGTTTGGTCCGCGAACCAATTTTATAAGCCGACAAGTTCCCCGCTTAATATAAATGAATTAAGCGGTGGTTTATATTACCCGGGTTCTTAAAGTTCCCTATATGGGCAAGCCCCTATAGTTAATTACATCTTAAATGATGGGAATCATTTAAGAAAACTCTCGATAATGATCAGTGGTTTTGCTCTCAAGAATTTTAAAGTTTAAGGTTCTCAAAGGATTGGATTTTTGAAATTTCAAAAGGGAATGACTCAAAATTTAGAACGATTTATTTCAGGAGTCCAAAGGAAGAAAAGTAGGAGAAGCTGAGGATCCAAGAAGAATCTTGGCAACTTCCTAAACTATCCTATTGTTTGGCTTAGATTTGAGAAAATCGTAATATTATCTGATATTTCAATCTTGCCAATTTTAGTTAATTAGGACTTATATTCGTATGACATAATCATACAAATAGCCTCGAAGATGTGAGGGTTTATGTCGTACCGAACGACTACCTCGGAATCCTAAGACCGGTTAGGGCTTAATTTACATAACATGATTATGTAAATGCCTAACAAAAGGGTTGAGGATTTATGGTGCACTAGGCAAACTACCTCGAAATCCTACGGTTTGGTTGTTTAATTCTAGGAATGTTTAGCTGATGTAGAGTTGTTTTACTGACGAAGATGGCCGTGCTGCCCACCGTGCTCCAAGCTCCTTGTTGTTGTAGTGGTTTAGTTTTAGAAGTCATAAATCAGGAGATGAGAGAAGTGTTTTGGTTTAGATAAAATCTTAAAATCTAAGTGTTTTTTAATTTTTTAATTAAAACAAATCTTAAAGTTGATTAAACAGAACCGATTAAGATCCCACGGTTCCGTCATCCCGACACCGTTATTTTCATCGAATTCACTTAGTCCAGATGAATTTGCTAAACTCAACTGAATGAGTTCTAAACTTTCATTTAGACCGTGGGAAATCTCGTTAGCAACACGTGGGTTACATCATCCGAGGTATTCCCGATCATTCAACGAGACGTTTTAATTTAGTTGCAATTATAGTTTGTTGTTCTGTTTGTGATTAAATTTTGAGTTGTTTTATATTTTGAAATGTTGTGGCGGTAAATTTTATCTTGTAGTGATTTTTAATTTAGTTTTGGTTTCAGTTCAGGAACTACCCTAAAGGTTTTGGTTTTCATGCAATAGTTGTTTATCATGCAAGAAGAGTAAAATATAGTGCATGTAAGTAAATTGCAATAAAGTAAATTGCAATAAAATAAAAGCGTACCTGGAGGGTCTTCCCATCATCTCAAGCTGCACTTAAAACACATGTTAAGGCATTTAAATATTTCAACAAGTATCTAGGTAAAGCTAAGGGAGAGGTTTTAGTTGTCTACCAAAGTTCTAATCCTATAACTAGTCATCTCCTATGACGTATAGGTTCTTGTGTTTTGGTTTAAGGACAATTTTCTTCATCAAAGAAACAATTAAATTCAATTGTTCTTATAAACACCCTATCATATTGAGGAAGTGCTTAAGACGAGTCTTAAACATCTTTTCAATACCTCTAGGATTGTTTTCAAGAGAATTTAATTATACAAGTGAATTAATCATCCAGGGGTTTAAGTTTTGTTCTCTTGTACGATGAACTGGACATTTGAATATCCTATAAGTGAAGTAACACTTCACTTGATACCTCATTTAAGAGTTATAACGATAAGAGCTTTAAAAGGGAAAATCAACTTATTAAGTATTTTAAAGATTTAAACTTAATGATTTAGTTTTAATTTTGACTTAATTATAGAAAATTAGTTTAAGTTTGGAATAGTGTTCATGTTATTTTAGATTTAATTCTTAATGATTTCATTTAGGTTTGTTGTTAAATGATTTTAATTTAATTTAATTCAATTTAATTTTAATTCAATTTAATTTAATTTTAATTTAATTTGACTTTAATTTAATTTAATTTAATTTAATTTAATTTTAATTTAATTTAATTTAATTTAATTTAATTTTAATTTAATTTTAATTTAATTTAATTTTAATTTTATTTAATTTAATTTAATTTAATTTTAATTTAATTTTAATTTAATTTTACATTAATTTAATTTTAATTCAATTTTAATTTTAATTTAATTTAATTTAAATTTAATTTAATTTGGTTTTAATTTAATTTAATTTAATGTAATTTAATTTTAGTTTAATTTTAATTTGGATTATTATTTTAATCTTTTAATTAAGAATTAAGTATTATTGAAGTGATTTATTTAGGGATTTTTAAATTAAAGAATAAATATCCTCTTAATAATATCCCTACTTTAATAATTCCAATTTCTATTATTCTTCCAAAATTTCAATTAATTAATTAATTAAAGTTTTATTTTTATTATATTTGAAATGGTTAGTAGGTTTCTGCCCTCAATCATTTAAGTTTCAATCATCCAAAATCAGTTTAAAATCAAATATTTTACCCTCTCCTTCTTTATTAATCCTAAAATTTTAATTAAGGGTTGAAATTTTTAATTACCCTTTTGTCCTTCAAGCTTAATAATTCTATAACTCACTAAATTAAGCTCAAATGAACTTAAAATTTTTATGTAACCTCACTCACATGTCAATTAAGACATTAGAGGAGAAAATGTGATTTTTCTATATTTAATTTATTTATGTAATTATTTTTAATGGAAAATAGGGGCTTTCAAAGAAAATTCAATAACATGACCAAGGAAATGTTTCTGTCCTTAAGAAAATTATGGGATATTTCTAATGACTAGAGGACCATTTGGACCAATTTTGGTGATTTTTTGAATTACATTTTATTTATTAGAATTATTTTGAGTTTTGGAGTATTAATTAATTTTAAAAAAAAATTAAAGTTTAAAATGGATTTTATATTTTTCTTAAATCTCTCTGACATCAAGGAGTCCAGAGAAATAAATTTTATATTTTTGATTTTGCTTTGATTTATTAGAATTATTTTAGTGAAAAGGTTGGAAAATACATTTTTTAATATTAAAAATTACATTAAGCCTTTAAAATTCAATATCTTATCCTAGGGACTTAAAAAAAATATTTGGTTTGTTCCTAAGTGATTAGAATTCAAAATGTAACATTTTGGTGATTTTTAATATTTTTATTATTTTTATTATTTTTTAATTATTAAAAATATTAAAATAATGATAAAAATCAACTTTTTTAGAAAATTATAATTTTAATTATCTTAAGTTCCTCTGATATCAGAGAAGCTCCAAAATCATTTTTGTGAATTTTTTAAAAGTATTTTGTGAGTTATTAATTTTTAAAGTTTAATTTTATTCATTTTGCTTAAGAGGCTTAATCAACCCATTTGGTGGGGTTACTCAAGTGCAATTGACTTCAAATTTTTATGTGATGTTTCTCTGATACTAAAGATCAGTTGAGAATTGTTTTCAAGTTAATTTGATTTGTAGTTAACCCTAATTAATTAAAGTTCAATTTTGGGTGTTTAGGCCAATTAGGGTTGTTCCATGTGAATTAACCCAAAAGCTATTTTTCATAGGTTCCTATAGTCATAAGAAACATCACCAAATTTTCCTAGAATTTATTTCTCAACATGCTAATTATTGGAATTAAAATACTCAAAACAGTAACATGCAATTGAAAAATCAATAACTTCTCATAGGCATGGCCTCTGACCTTGGAAAATTCAGGGAATGTTCCCAAGTTCAGAGGCTTCAAAAGCCCTATGGTCTCATGCCTTGGTGAATTTCCTATGAAAATGGAGAATTAAAATAATGTAGAGAGTAAATAAATCATTAAAAATAAAATACTCAATGAAATTACTTTATTTCTTTTCCACATTATTTTCCTCTGTTCACTGAGCAAGAAGGTATTTTTATTTTATTTTTATGATTTTTCTACACAAAGTTATGCATTTTTGAAGTTTAGGGTCAAAAATAAATAAAATATTTCATTTTCCCGCTCAATCGCCACGTGTCGCTCCCCGATTCTGTCGGCGCGGTTCTGTTCATGGATGCAGCTACTATCCAACTTCATCAGCGTCGTCCGTTGGATACACGCCTGATCGGACGGCTGCTGCTTCTCTCCCCTAGTTCTATTCACCCAAAACCGTCCAACTTCAAACCTTGATATCTCCCTCGATTCGCAACGAAATTGAATGAATTGTTTCTTAAAATGATCGTCTAATCGAGTAGCACACATCTATATGGTGATGAAATACTTAAAACATGTGAATAATTACAGAAAATTAAAACATGCTCGGTTGGAGGAGAAAAAATTTGATACCTTTGTCCAAGAGGTGAGGCCTCGATCGGAAATGATTGGATTGAGCTTAGGAGTGCTTGGAGAAGCTTTGGGAACAATTTGGCAGAGTTTACCCAAGGTAATCTTTGCATCTCATCCACTTGGTCATGGATGTGGGGTTTAAATAAGGAAGGTTATGGTGGAGCTTGGGTGGCCATGAGGGTTGACTTGGTTCATTCATCAAGGTTTTTTGGCTGAGAAAAACTCACATGATTGAGCTTGATCTTGGTGCAATCAATTAGGTTATGCCATGTGTAAAGTCAAGGATTTAAATGGCATGGGTGTAAGGAGCATTTTTGGTCCAATTTGGGTCAATTCATGGTTTTGGCTTGGTTCACTCACCAAGGCTTGATTTGGGCTGATGTGAGATCATTTGGGTCAGCCTCACATGTGTGGTGAAGTCCCCATCCAAGGTGAGGTGGCCAATTTTGGTTAAAGTGTATCATGAACGGGGTTAAAAAAGGTTTAGTGAAGGCTTAAGAAAGGCTCCCCTTTCCTTTCCATAAGTGGCATGGTGAGGTGGAAAGGGCTCCCCATGGCTTGCATATGGCTTATGCATGGCTCCATGACTTCATTTGGCTTGCTCATGGCTTGGGGAAAAGGTTGGCTCACTTGCATGGAAAAGGGTTATTTGGGATTTTGAAAACTTTGGATTCCATTGATGGGATTTGTCATGATGCTACAAATGGGTTGATTTCATGATGGTTTAAGACTTTGGTCAAATAGGATTATCAAATTAATGATGAAGAAAAGGTTTCATGTGGGCTTGGAATGGACTTTGGGCTTTTAAAATTTGGTAAAGGTGGGCTTTTAGGAAGGTTTAAGGGAGTGGGCCTTTATGTTTAGCAATGGGCTTTTAGATAAAAAATTTTGTAAAGGGCCATGCCAAATAAATGTTGAATTTAGTTTAATGATGTGTCTTGAATGATTTGAAGCAAATTTGAGGTGGTTTGGAATTGAATTGGGTTGAATTTGGGTTCATTTGGTAAATGGGCCAATGTAGGTCAAATTGGGCTAATTTGGGCCAATGTTGGGCTAAGGTTGAAATTTATGTAAAATTAATGTTGGGAAATGTTTATGGGAGTGTTTCAAAGAGGTTTTAACTTTGGTTGGGTTTTGGTTTTGGGACTTGGGCTTATTTGGGTTAGGTTTGGGTTTAGGTCAAAATTGGGCTTTTTGGTTTTGGGTTGAATTTGAGTGGGGTTTGGGTCCAAATTTTTGGCAAATTATGTTAGTTTTTTGTTTGTGGGGATGTTAGGGAAGGTTTAGAAAAGGTTTGGGGTCAATTGGAGTTGAATTGGTTTGGTTTGGGCTAAGTTTGGGTCATGGGTCCAATTTGGGCTTTAAGGTCAAAAGTGAAATTGGATTCAAATGTCAATCAAATTGGACTTGGATTTGGTCTAGATTGATATTTTGAATATTAAATTGAAGTTTAAAATTGAATTTGACCAAAATTGGGGTCAATTTGGTAGATTTGGTTTGACATTGGTTTCACTTGGGTTAAGAATGGGCTAAATTGGGGGTTTTGGTAAAAGTGGGGTAAATTGACAGAATTGGCCCATGGTGTAGTTGGACAAAATGAAATTGGGATTATTTTGGATTTGCTGGAATTTTCTGGGAATTTTCTGAATTTTTGGATTTTTTGCTAAGAGGGGCATTTTGGGTATTTGGAGGGTATTGGGGGGTATTTTTGGAATTTTTGGTATTTCTGGCTATGGATGATCAATTTGATTGGTGAGGAAATGTTCAAGGTTAATTTTTGGGAATTTTGGAGGATTTGGGCAATTTTAAGGGCTTTTAGTAGGTTTGATGGGTGTAGGGTCCCCAGAATCAAAAATTGAAATTTTGGAAAAAAGAAGATTGATCAAATATGAGTGAAATGGAAGCACTTTGGTTCAGCCATGAAGCCATGTTAAGCCTATATGAGCCATGAGAGGACTCATTTGAGGCATTCACTATGTTGTTCCTAACCCTCTTAACCAGGGGCTTAGGGGTTAAGGTCCATCCATATGAATTACCTACATGAGTCAAGGAGTCAAGTTGGGTATGGGTGTGGTTTTAGGATCTGGATTGTGTGTGTGAGAGTGTAGAGTATGAGTGTAGTGAGTATGTAAGTCAACCCTCACTGGACCAAGCCACCAAGGGTGGTCCTAAGGCCAAAGAGTCCTATAGGGAACTCATCCTTTAAACCTTCACATTTGATTTCAACCCTCTAGGTGATTAGGGGTCTACAATCAAGCTTGTGGGGTTTGCAGGGAGGTATGAAGTGGTTCAAATTTCTAAGGGATGGGTCCCAACTCTAGTCCTCTAAGATAATCAAAGGAAAAGCCTAAGGCTAGATCCTAAACACTAAAGAGAGAAGAGAAGACCTCATCAAAAATGAGGTCAACATGGTACTACTTCTGCCCATATTTAAAAGTAGTCTGTAGCTGCAAGAATGAAGCGATGTCCTCTTGAAGAAGGCGGTTCTATCGGACCCACAATATCTGTACCCCAAAATTCAAATAGCCACGACGCAATTTTTGGATGTAGCACATTTGGAGGTTGATGTAGAACCACTCCATGGACTTGGCACTGGTGAGAACTCTTGGTGACCTTCATGCAGTCGGTCATCATTGAGGGCCAGTAGTACCCTACTCTTTTAATCTTCATTTTCATCTTCAGACCTGACTGATGAGTGCCACAAAGTCCAAAGTGCACTTCTTTAACAATTTCACGATCCTCAGACCCGCTCAGGCACCTTAGCCACATCTGGTTAAAAGACATTTTGTATAATGTATTGTTTATTAATGCGTAAGACAGAGTTCTTTTCTTAATCTGATGGGCTAATAACTTATCGTCCGGTAGATTTCCGGTTTGCAGGTAATCTATTAATGTTCGACGCCAGTCTTCTGCATTTTCTGTTACTGCTGAAACTATTTCTTCTTCTTTTTCTGATTTGTGTATCGCGTCCATGTCGAGCTGTGAGAGGACCTGTCGTACCTGAACTGACATTTCAACTGACTCATCCTGTAAGAAGGCAAACTCTTTTGTGAGGTGGGCTACCGCATCCGCAAGAGCATTTTATTTTCTAGGAATCTTGTAGATTGTTACATTCGGAATCTGCTCTAACAATCTCATGGCATACTAAAAGAACTGCTCGAGCCTTGGTTTCAGAATTTTCTACTGTCCGGCGATCTGCTGAATGATCAACTACGAATCTCCGTAGATGTTGATATCTATTATACCCATCTGAATGGTTAATTCCAATGCACTTATGAGGGCTTCGTATTCTGCTTCGTTATTTGTACACGGTTCTGTTAGGTGATAGGAGTATCTGAACATCCCCCGCTCCGGTGTTATAAAGATTAGTCTGATTCCTGCCTTACCGGGCACTATCATTTGCGATTCTCTGTCTTTCCGTGTTGAAGATGCTCCATCGAAGTACAGTTCCCAACGCTGATCACTGGGATCTTGTAAGCTCATTATCTGCTCATCTGGCAAGTCTTCATTGAGAGGCGATTCTGCCGGCAAAGGATGTGCTGCGAGGAAGTCTGCTAGGACTTGCACTTTTATGGCACGAAGAGGAATGAAAGTTATATCGAATTGCAATAGTATCATAGTCCACCTGGCAAGTCTGCCAGAAAGTGTCGGGCGGGTCATGAAATATTACAACGGATTATCTTTCGAAATAAGGTTGACCTTATGAGAAAGCATGTAATGCCTGAGCTTTTGAGCGGCAAAGATCAGGGCCAAACAATTCTTCTCAATTGGAGGGTACTTTATTTCTGTCGGAATCAGATGAAGACTTAAGTAGTAGAGTGTGTTTTCTTTTCCCTCGTCATTGACTTGGGCTAACAGGGCTCCAAGAGAGTCGTCTAAAGCCGTGGTATAAAGTATCAACGGTCTACCTGAGACTGGGGCTGCTAAGACAGGAGGTGTCATTAGATATTTCTTAATGTCCTCAAAGGCCCACTGGCATTTCTCTTCCCAAAAGAATTTGGCATCCTTTTTAATTAATGCCGAGAAGGGCTGACACCTACCTGACAAATTTGAGATAAAGCGTCAAAGATATGCCAACTTCCCTTGAAAGGATCGTAGTTGTTTCAAAGTTTTGGGAGGCGGCATTTCTAAGATAACTTTAATCTTCTTTAGATCGATTTCAATTCCGCGATGTCGGACAACAAATCCTAAGAATTTCCTGGAGGTGACGCCGAAGGTGCATTTTAAGGGATTCATCTTAAGATTAAATTGTCTTAATCGCTTGAAAACAATTCTCAAATCATACAGATGATCTTCCTTCGGCTTGCTCTTGATGACCACATCATCCACGTAAGCACTCGACTTGGTTGTGAGTGAGATCATCAAAAATCCTCGTCATTGCTCTTTGGTAAGTTGCTCCGCGTTCTTCAATCCGAAAGGCATTACCGTGTAGCAGAGATATTCCGATCGGTGTTACGAAGGTCGTGAGCTTTTCGTCTTCTGGAGCCATCTTTATCTGGTTGTATCCTGAAGATCCATCCATGAAAGAGAAGATTTCATGTGTTGAAGCAATGTCGATCATCAGTTCTGGAATTGGTAGAGGAAATTCATCTTTCGGACAAGCTTTATTCAAGTCTCTGAAATCTACATAGATTCTGATCTGACCATTCTTCTTTCTGACTGGTACCACGTTGGCTAACTAAGTTGGGTGTTGTTCTTCATGGATAAATTTAGCATCTATTAGCTTCTTAACTTCAGCTATTACTTGTTGTTCAATCTCTAGACGCATTCTTCTGGGAGCTTGTCTGACTGGAACGGCAGTATGATCCACTTCTAACTTGTGAACTGCAACCTCTGGAGCTAATCCTGGCATTTCGTCATAACTCTAAGAAAAACAGTCCTTGAATTCCATTAATAGCTTGATTATCTCTTCGTAGTCTTCTTTATTGAGTAAGGAGCTAACAAAGGTCGGCCTAGGCTCTTCGCTAGTACCTAAGTTAACTTCCATTAACTCGTCTATTGTAGATTTAATTTCTTCTTCAAATTCTGGTGGAGCGTCTCCGATTGGTAGATCTTCAAGATTATCTGAGGTTTCTAAGCAGTCTTCATTAGGCTCACTAGCGACAACCAAGCAATATTCTGAATCTTAAACTGATGCTACTGTGTCGAATCCTAAACCATGTTTTGAATTGGGAGGCCGACTGGTGTTGTTCCATAACTTTTCAAAACATTGTGATTGGCCTTTTGACCATTGCTTAGGCAAAATACCGTGCTGAATTAAATTTTGAACACAGTTAGAATACCACTCAAACGACAATTCTATTAATTCAGAAGAAGTAATATCTTCAAATTGTACATCATCTTAAATTCTGTAAGAAGAAGCACAACGGTAGAACTTGATCGGTTTAGTACCGCCACCATGCACTTCTTTAACCACCATACCCTCGATCTTATTAGAATGCATCGGGGTCAGGGTCATAGTATGCACATAGTGGTTAATCTTCTCGTACATTGCTTTGTATTCTTCATTCTTTTCATCTTCGAGAGAGATTTTGAACTGAGGTTTCCTTTGGTTTATTGTTGCTACTTCTTTCTTAATTTCTTCTTCTTCTTCAGAGTTATTCTCCCAATCAACATCGATGACCGGTTTCTTCTGTTCAACTGTTCCACCGTTTCTTCCTCGACCTCGTCCCCGGCCTCGACCTCGGGTGCGAGTTCTGGAGAAACCTTCACCATCTCGTCGTAAGGGAGTGGTGAGTAACTGTTGAAATAGAATTTCAGGTTCTTTGTCATCACGTGCTTTTTTTTCTTGATTTGGTATAGCATTTCTAGAGAAGATTGTTTTCTTTGGGGGTGCGTAGTAAGCTGCATCTTCGTAGATTCTGATTTCATGTACGGAGAACGGTTGCAAATCACCTTTGATACACTGTTCTTGTCCTCCTTCATAGTACTTTATACACTGGTGTAGAGACAACGATACCATTCGGTTCTCATGGATCCATGGCTGGCCCAGTAGAGCGTTGAATGATGTCTCAGAATCAATTATGTGGAACTTTGCGGTTGTCTTGGCTAATTCACCGATCTTCATTAACAATGTTATCGATCCAAGATTTCTTTCTCCTCTCTGGTTGAAGCCTCATAGCATCATCTTGTCTGCCTCGAGATCACGGGCATCAATCTCTAAATAGGCTAGCGTTCGAAGGTTCATTATATTAATTGACGCTCCTGGATCAACTAGCACCCTGGAGAGTGTGAACTTTCCAATACCGATCGAAATGTACAACGGTCGGTTGTGATATGTTGTTCCAAGTAGTAAATCATCGTCCGTGAAGGTAACACCGCGCCGTCCTTTCAATGAGCAAACCTCGTCGAAGGAATTACTCGCCATTCGAGCTAAGCAAATTTCCGGATCAAGCAAGGCCTTGACCACGGATTCTCTCATCTCCTTTGACAGATCGCAGCATCGTAGATGCTTAGCTCGGCTCGGTAGCTTCCTAAGATGGGCTAGCACATTATAGTCCACTTTGTTACCGAGTCGTTCAATTTCTTCCCGAACGGGCAATTCTTCCGCTGGGGTTGGCTCTTCTTGAGCAACCATCTACTTTCCCTTGTCCTTTGGACCCAATCTCGGAGGTATGACCTTTCCGCTTCTCAGATTGACTTCGGTAATTTCCTTCGAATCTACCAGTGTCTCCTCTTGAATCAGAACGACTGGCTCTTCTAAAGTTGCCTCAGAGTCTGATAGTTCTAACTCTATCATAATTGGAGCTCCTCGGAATTCACAAATAGACTCGTCACTTACTGAATTTTCGTAGCCATCCTTGTGAATGTCCTCCTCTTCATCGTGGTTATCTAGGTTTTATATGATTTGAGAATCGTTATTCATATCGAAATCGAGATTCAGATTAGGTTGGTTGTCGTTACTTACGTAATTGTTAGAAACAGTCAAAACGTAGCCAACACCATAACTCTTATCATTATAAGATCTTGTCGGGGCGAGCAAATAATCATATAGAGTCAGAGGTTCGAGGAATTTCTCCCCCGAATCAGAAACAACCATCTTAAGAAAAGCAGCCCCTAGTCTACCTCTCGGAACATTAGTCTTCTCTTCTTCTACGATCTTCCCCTTCTCTTGGGGCGGTTCTTCAATCACTAGTGATAGCGCCTGCTTGGCAGATTTCAAACTTTGAGTTGAAGCGCACACCGAAGCAGTCTGGATGTAATCCAAAATTTTCTTTGATGACTTCGTCCAAACTGTATTCCATCCATCATTGGTTGTGTACGGGTCGATCAGAACAATAGGCTTCGTCGAGATAACTTTGACGGAACCTCCCTTTTGGGGTTCCTTCATGTATTCCTTTGGGATCGTTATGTTACCTCTCTGAAGATTATCTTCCAGCCAGTTCTTGAAAGTGAAGTAGTCTTCGATTTTATGTCCGAGCATCATGTGGTAGGGATAGTAGTTTGGATGATCCTTCTTGTCGACTTCCTCGGGCTTCCTGGGCTCTGGCAACTGAAAGTCGAGCGTCTTCATCAAACTGCGAAACATCTTAGCCACAACCTCATTCTTAAAGGGGTATTCTTTGTTCAAAAGTTCCTTCAGGGGACGGAGCGGACGAGGCGGCGGCCGATCGTACCACGGCGACGGATAACTCTGGTCGAGGCCGAAAACTCTACCGAGGCCGATAATCTCGCCGAGGGTGTCGATAAGTCCGTTGCAGTGGTTGATAACTCGGCTGCGGTCGCTCTGGCCGTATTTGCACTGGCTGTTTACCTTTGTCCACTGCTGCGACGGTTCCTAATTTCTTCTCGAATGCTTTTATGGTCTTCTGCTTATCGGTCTTGTCGATGAAACTTAGCTGTTTCGCTTCCTCTTGCAAGCATCCGGCCTTGCTAAGCAACTTCTCGAAAGTCTTAATGGTGAATCCCTTAAGGAGAAGTGCTATCAGGCCATGGATACTCTTAAGTAAGATACCGATCGCATGCTCGTTTCGAAGCCGTGGTTCACACTTCATTCTCAGGTTCCTCCATCGAAGTATGTAATCCACCAAAGTTTCGTTCGGTTTCTGGCGCTCCACCACTAGATCACAGATAGTGATGTGGTCCTGAGCTCCGGCAAACCGCTTAAGGAAGATATTATCCAATTCTAAAAAGGTCTTGACTGATCCATTCGGCAATTCTGCATACCAGTCGAAGGCGATCCCTGACAAACTGCTGACTAACTGACGGAAGAGTAAGGCGTCGCTCCCACCAGCATTGCAGCAACTAGCACGAAAATGTACGACATGTTGCCGGGGGTTTTCCATACCGTCGAAAGTCTCAAACAGAGGTGGTACAAAGCCCTTCAGGTATTGAACTGCATCAAATTCCTTAGGGTAAGGTCTACCCGTCTGAATAGATGCTCCGTTCTTATATTGAGTTAATGCTTCTCGCACCTGCTGTTCTTCCATGCTCTTAATATACTTTTCGGGAATCATGTTCTGTGTAGAATCTTTCTTCAGATGATCATCTCCGTTAACAGATGTAATCTCTTTTCCTCCATCTGTAATATGGATGACCTCCGAGGGTATCTCTTTCCGAGGCTGGGCCTGACTCTGGAGGGTTTACAGTCTTTGACCTCAGCATACTCTTCATCCATGAATTCTGACGAATCCACTTTGTCCCTTAATTCTTCTCCTCTTTCTCTTGCTAGCCGTCGGATGTCCATTCTTAGTTGCCCTATGGCATCCTCAAGTGGCCTTTTCTGAACGATCTCATGGTTGTCAGGAGACGACTGTTGAACCTCTCTTTCAGGAGTTTCTCTTACTGCGGCACTTTCTTCAGATCTCGGATCTTCAGCGAGACTTCTCTTTCCAGAACATTCTGTTGGTATTCGTTCGGCAAGAATAGGTCGCCACACCATCCTTCTTGTAGCAGAAGGCCTAGGACCGGCTGGTCTGTCGACGGTGCATAAGTTGGTGGTGTCCTCCCTAATATGGAGACCCGATACCACAACAAGTGAGCCTTCCTCGCTAGCTCGCACCTCTTTCTTTAGTCTTTCAGGGACAATAACAGGCTCTACTCGCGGACCGAGGCGAGACTTAACTGGCACTCGTCCCATTCTTCTCAGAATCTTTGATACAGGACATCCTTCTTTTCTGGCTAATTTCCCGACTACCGCACGCAATCGAGCAAGCTGTGTAGCCTTACTCTTCTTCTTCTTACAGTCACTGTAATATGCAGGCCGGGGTAACGCAGCGGCGATCTTTCTGGCATCTATTTCATCAGATGTAGTAGAGAGAGGGTGGAATCTATTTCCTTCCAACAGTGTTAAGTATTCTAGAAGTTCTTCCTCTTTCTCTTCAGGGATTTCTTCAAGATAGGCGGCTTCAGCTTCTCTGACCTTCTTGATCTTAGCAAACTTCCTGTTTTTATTCCTCCTCTTTGCTAGGGTTAAGGGCCTACACTTCGAACCAGACCCTATCTTGAAAACAGACGGTATCGCAGCGAAGTCTAAACCCTCCACGGTGACAGGCTCATAACTGACTTGTACTTCCTTTCCTTCCAGTTTGGCAGGAACCGGGGTAGGTGCAGTAATGACCAGACCGGTGGGGTAGAGACGACGGTTCTGGGGGTAGCAGTCAACTTCCTTTGAGCAGCAGTGTTCCCTTCAACTGGGGCCCTCTGCAGCAGAGGGAAATCTTGAGTCGACTTCAGGTTAAATTCAATCATAGGCTCTTCAGTCTAAGGCACTTTGTTCATCAGTGCAAAAAGAGTAACATCGGCAAACTTAACGTCCGTATTGTCAAACCCTTGTCCAAACGGATGATCTCATTGTCAGGCAGTTCATTCTTGTAGACAGCTAAATCAAGTCCATTGGTAAAGGAGAAAATCAGCTTCGGGACAGACATTTTCTGCAAGGCAAGTTTCGATTATAAGTCCTGAATTATGCTTCTTTCGTCAGGACGAAATGAAAAAAGAAATTGAAAAGAGTCCAAACACAATTTATTTAAGTTTTATTTATGCATTTACGATTTAAAAAAGAGTTTGTTTGTTAGGCGGTTAGTTTATTCGTTAAAAAATGAGAGGAGATTAGAGAGGGTAAAGGACCCAATCCAGAGCTTGGAAAAGAAGAGAAGATCTCGTAGGATTTCTCAGCTCGAAGGACCGCTCCTAAGCTAACACCTTTTGGGGGTCTACCTCGCCTCTTCGAAGAGGAATCAAAAGGAGGTTTTCAGAACCTCTCTGTTTAGGAATGTCTAAACAGTGGCTCCAAAATCCGAGAAGAGTTGATCATACTTGTTCAAGACAGAAATGAACAAGATGTGTCAACGAAAGAATGGTAGTCTGATCCACTAGGGGCATGGACTTACTACCGATTTATGAAAGAAAAACCATTCGATCAAAATGGAGAGAGGAACTAGTCCCCAGCGGAGTCACCAGAAAGTTGTCGACATATTTTTAAGTTATGTGTTGGATTTAAAAAAAAAGGGGTCGCCTACAGGAGTTGTCAGCTAATTTTAAATTTAATTTTAATATAAAAATTGAAAAGTAGTATTTGATTTTGAAAATAATTTTAAGTTTGAAAATTTTAAGATATGAAATCAAACCGATCTCACATCCCAAATAGTTTATATAAACAAGCGCTACATCACAAACCGTGTATCTGTTCCTAGGAATAGACGTACTGCTTGATGATGGGGCTCGATTAAATAAACTAGAAGATTTGTGACATCTGTTTGTTCTGCGAACCAATTTTATAAGCCAACAAATTCCCCTGCTTAACATAAAGGAATTAAACAGGGTTTATATTACCTGGGTTCTTAAAGTTCCCTATAAGGGCAAGCCCCTATAGTTTTAAGAAAACTCTCGATAATGATCAATGGTTTTGCTCTCAAGATTTTCAAAGTTTAAGGTTTTCAAAGGATTGAATTTTGGAATTTCAAAAAAGGGGTTAGCTCAAATTTGGAACAGTTTATTTTGGAGTCCAATGGAAGAGAGGTAGGAGAAGCTGAGAATCCAAGAAGAATCTTGGTAACTTCCCAAACTATCCTATTGTTTGGCTTCAATTTGGGAGTTTATTTATTGTTGTAATCTTGCCAATTTTATTTAATTAGGACTTATACTTGCATGATATAATCACACAAATAGCCTCGAAGATGAGAGGGTTTATGTCGTACCGAACAACTACCTCGGAGTCTTAAGACCGGTTAGGGCTTAATTTTCATAACATGATCATGCAAATGCCTAACGAAGAGTTGAGGATTTATGTTGCACTAGGCAAACTACCTCAAAATCCTATGGCTTGGTTATTTAATTCTAAGAAAGGTTTTGCTGATGTAGACCCGAGTTTTGCTGATGACAATGGCCGTGCTGCCCACTATGCTCCAAGTTCCTTGTTTTTGCAGAGGTTTAATTTTAGAAGTCATAAATCAAAGGATGAGAGAAGTATTTTGGTTTAGAGAAATCTTAAAATCCAAATTTCTTTAATGTTTTATTGGGGAAATCTTAAAGTTGATTAAAACAACACCGGTTAAGATCCCACGGTTCCATCCTTCCGACATCATTATTTTTTTTCGGATTCACTTAGTCCAGATAAATTTCCTAAACTCAACTGAATGAGTTCCACACTTTCATTTAGACCGTCAGAAATCTCGTTAACAACACGTAGGTTACATCATCCAAGGTATTCCCGATCATCCAACGAGACGTTTTAATTTAGTTAAAGTTGTAGTTTTGTTGTTCTGTTTGTGATTAAATTTTGAGTTGTTTTATATTTTGAATGTTGTCGCGGTGGATTTTATCTTGTAGTGACTTTTAATTTAGTTTTGGTTTCAGTTCAGGGACTATCCTAAAAGTTTTAGATTTCATGCAACTGTCTTGTTTAACATGCAAGAAAAGTAAAGCGCAGTGTAGGTAAAGGAAATGCAAAAGAGGAAATTGCAATAACATAAAAGCATACCTGGAGGGTCCTCCCGTTATTCCAAGCTACACTTTAAAACACGTATTAAAGCATTTAAATATTTTAACAAGTACCTAGGTAAAGACTAAAGGAAGGGTTTTGGTTGTCTACCAGAATCTTAATCCTATAGCTAGTCATTTCCTATGACGTCTAGGTTCTTGATTTTTGTTAAGGATGATTTTTTTCACCAAAGAACAATTAAGTTCAATTTTTCTTTAAAACTACCCATCGTCTTGAGGAAGTGCTTAGAATAGATCCTAAACATCTTTTCAATACCTCTGGGACAATCTTAAGTTCAAGTGAATTTAACTATACAGGTGAATTAATCATCCAAGGGTTTAGTTAAGTTTTGTTTCCTTGCTCGAGTGAACTAGGATATTTGATTATCCTATGAGTGAAGTGACATTTCACTTAACGCTTCATTTAATAGTTATAATAATTTAAAGCTTTCAGGGGCAAGTTAATTTGTTAAAAATTTTAATGATTTGAAGTTAAAGTTGATGATTTACATTAATGTGATTTAATTACAAAATTTTAATCAATGATTTTAAGTTTGGAATGATGTTTGGTTCATTTAAGTTAAACTTTTTATAAATGATATCAATATTTCATGTTAATTAATTTTTTAGATTAACTTAGGTCAAAAGAGGTGTTCAAATTATTTATTAAATTTTGATGATTTAATTTTGATTAATTATATTAACTAATTTAATTTTTACATTATGTTTTAAGGTAAGTTGTCTTAAAATTATTTAAAATTTGCAAATTTGATTTAAGTTTGTTTTGAAATGATTTTAAATTAGTTTTTTTTTAATTTACTTTTTAATTATTTAACATTTTAGGTTTTAATCAGTTATTAAATTATTTAATGATGTAGGTTTTAATTAAATTAAGAATTATTTACTTTTAATCATTTAATTATTAATTCCACTTATCCTTTTAAGTTTAAGAGTTAAGTATTATTAAGTGATTTATTTAGGGATCTATTAATTAAAGAATCAATATCCTCTTAAATTATATCCCCATTTTAATAATCCAATTTCAATTAATCTTCCAAAATTTAAATTATTTAATTAATTAAACTTTCATTTTTGGTTTATTAAAGTGATTAATGGGTTCCTACCCTTTGATTTCCCAAAGTTTCAATCCTCTGAGAGAAAATTAAAATCAGATATTTTACCCCCATTTTGATTAAATCTAAAGTTTTAGTTAGGGGTTAAAATCTTCTAATTACTTTTATGCCCCTTTAAGCTTATTTATTTTATAACTCATTAAATTGAGCTTAAATGAACTTAAAATTTTTATGCCACTTCACTCACATGTCAATTAAGACATTAGAGGAGAAAATGTGATTTTTCTGAATTTAATTTATTTACATAATTATTTTTAATGGAAAATAGGGGTTTTCAAAGAAAATTCACTAACATGACCAAGGTAAAGTTTCTATCCTTAAAAAAATTAAGGGATGTTCCTAATGACCAGAGGACCACTTGGACCAATTTTAGTAATTTTTGTAATTATATTTTATTTATTATAATTATTTTATGTTTTTGAGTGTTAATTAATTATAAAATAAAATAAAAGTTAAAAAATGAATTTTATATTTTTAAAAAATCCCTCTGACCTCAAAAAGGTCAGAGAAACAAATTTTACATTTTTACGATTTTTCTTTGATTTATTAGAATTAATTTAGTGGGAAGGCTAGAAAATACATTTTTTTAATTCAAAAATTGTTTTAAGGCTTTGAAATTAAATATCTTAACCCAGAGACTTAGAAAAAATATTTGATTGGTTCCTAAGTTATTGGGGGACCAAATATGACGTTTTTATGATTTTTATTATTTTGTGATTTTTATTATTTTTAAATTATTGAAAATATTAAAATATGCTTAAAAATGAAAATTTTTAAAAAATTCCAATTTTATTTTTCTTACACTCCTCCGATATCACGGAAGTCCCAAAGTCAATTTGGTGAATTTTTGAAATGTTTTTTTGAAGTTATGAATTTTTAAAGTTTAATTTTGATTATGTGGCTTAATTGATCCATTCAATAAGGTTAAACATTTCTAATTGACCTCAAATTTTTATGTGAGGTTCCCCTGGTCCTAAAGATCAGTGGAGAATTATTTTCAAATCATTTTAATGTGTGATTAACTCTAATTAATTAAAGTTAATTTTAGAGTGATTAGGCCAATTAGGATTATTCTTAATGAATTAACTCAAATCATAATTATCCTAGGGTCCTCTGATCCTAAGGAGCTTCACCAAATTTTCCTAGATTTTTTTAAGCAACATGCTAATTTTTGGAATTAAAATGTCAAAAAGAGTGACATAAACTGGAAAAATACATAACTTGTCATAGGGATGGCCTCTGATCTTGAAAAATTCAGGAAATGTTCCCCAAGTCTGAGGCTTCAAAAGCCCTATGATCTCATGCCATGGTGAAATGTCTATGCAAATGGAGAATTGAAATACCAATATAAGTAAATGATTAATTAAAAATAAAATACTGATCAAATTAATTCAATTCTTTTTTTAGATTATTCTACTCTGTTCACTGAGAAAGAGAGTATTTTTCTTTTATTTTTGTGATTTTTCTATGCAAAAATATGAATTTTTTAATTATTGGCTATTTAATTAAATAAGAAAAATCCTATTTTCCTAATTATCCACGTCGGCGCCGCGTCAACCTACGGCGAATCGAACTCCACGCGTCGTCTTCTGGTTCGGCGCCGCCATCCGACTCAGCTGCCATGCGGCCCGCGGTTCACTTTCCATCTCCTCGTTCGACGCCATCTGAGCCGTTCGTTCGATATACGTGCAATCCGACGGCGGCCGATCATCGTCTCCAACTGGTGTGCACTCGTGATCGTCGACCTTCTAACCCTAATATCTCGCTCGATTGTCAATGGATTTTCAAGTTCTTATGCTCTATGGATTCTTCTTGAGAAGACGAACATATCCATACGGTTAACACGCCACAAAATTAAGCCAAATTAAATGGAGAATTCACAGAAGCTCGGGAGGAAGGCAGAGTTCATACCTTGGTTCTGAGAGGTGAAGCCTCAATCAGAGATGCTTGGCACGTTCGTTAGAGTCCGAGGAGGCTAGGGATGAAGCCTGGAGCTGTGGTGAAATGCCTAGACTTGATTTCCACCAGGCCTGATCACAAAGCCTAGAGGCTGGAACAACTGGGTGGTCTGGACAGGGAGCTTTCACTGGGGAACTCCTTCTTTACCTCTGTTGAAGGTGTGGGAAGAGTTAACTTGGATTTGGTGAAGTTTCAGAGAGTGCACTATTTTTTGGCCTGAAATTGAACTCAGAAATTGAGTTCAACCAGTGGGGGAGGAGGCAGGAAAGCAGTAGGGCTGAGCTTATCTTGGCTAGGAGGAGCTCTGGGAACAATTTGGAGGGCTTCTGTTGAGAAAAATTTCAACACGTCTCTCATTGCCTAGAGGTGGTGTTTAAATGGCTAGGGCCATTGGGCTGAGCAAGGGCTCAATTGAAGGGTGGATTCAGTTGCTTAGGTGGAGGACAGAGAGGTTCCAATGTTTAATTTGGCTGAGGTGGCCATTTGGTAGAGTTTGGGTGTGTTTAGGTGGTTGGTGGCTCTCGATTTTGACCCCCTCCGGCAGCTAGGCCGGCCGACAAGGACAGGGGAGCTGGCCCCTGAGGTCAGGTGAGTCGTGGAGAGGTTTAATGGTGATTAGCAGTTGTGGGGATGTTATAGGGTAAGGCAAAACAGGATTTATCCACTTAAGGGAAGAGATCCCTTAAAATGGGGAACCCTTGGTCCATGGCTCACTTAGCTTGGGCTAGGTGGATCTTGGGTGGTTCCTAGGGTTCACTTGGTGGCTGTGGAAAGGTTGGTTTAGCCACACTTGGTTCAATTTGGTTTGATTAGGCCATAGGTTCAAATTGGCTCACTTGGGTTTGGGTTAGGCTAACTTGGGTTTGGGTATGATTTAAGTTCAAGTTTCTAGAGCCACATTATATAAATGATTGCCATGAAAAACTTTCATGAAGACATGGAATGGTTTTGAGTTCAATTGGAAGGTCAATTTGGTGGATTTTGGTATATTAGTTAATTTAGGCAAGGTTGAATCAACTTTGGTCCAAGTTGGGTTAAGGTGGGGTTTAGACCCAATTGAAAGTTTCAAATGGTCTAGGGGAATGTATTGAAGAGTTCCCAACATCAATTGGGAAGAAATTTTAGGGTTTGGCTAATCAATTTGGTAGGTTTAGGGCATGGATTCACTTTAGGCTAAAATGGGGGTATTTTGGTTTTTCAAATAGATTTAGGTTAAGCTTAGGCTCAAATTAGGGAAATTGAAGGTTGCATGGGTTTTATGGGCATGTTATGGAAAGTTTAGGACTGAAATTTAGGGAAAAAAAAAAGTTGGTATTAAGTTAATTGGGGGTTTTGATTAATTAGGCAAAATTGGGGATTTTGGATTTCAAATGGAATTGAACTCAAATATGAATCAAATTGGGCTTGGATTTGGTTTATATTAATAGTAATGATGTTGAATTGAAGTCTAGAATTAAAATTGGGCAAAATCGAGGTCAGATGGGTTGGTTTGGTGTGACATTGGGTCCATTTAGGTTAAAAATAGGTCAATTTGGGGATTTTTATAAATGTGGGTTATTTTGGCAAAATTGGGCTATGGTATAGTTGAACAAAATGAAATTGGGAATATTTAAGATTTTTTGGAATTTTCTGGGAATTTTTGGAATTTTTGGAATTTTGTGCCAAATGGGTATTTTAGGGTATCAAGAGGTTATTTAGAGTGTATTGGGGTATTTTGCTGAATTTAAAAGGTGGGTGTTTTTCAAAATGATCTTTAAGATTTTTGGGAATTTTGGGTAATTTTTGGAAGTTTTGGAAAATTTGGGGCAATTAGGTAATTTTAGGTAGGTTTGAAGGACCCAATGTCAAAACCAGGCATTTTTGCAAAAGTTGAATTTTAATCATGATGAAGCTTAAAGTGAGCCATGGACCAAGAAATGTCCACCCTGAACATCCCATGGGTTGTTCCCAACCCTCTTAGCCAAAGAGTTAGGGGTTTGGACTTAGCCACATGAGTGCTCCAATGAACCAGGGGGAGAATTGGGTAAGGATGGTGTGTGTGAGAGTGCAGTGTGTGTAAGCCAGGCCTCATCAGGACCAGGCCACCCAAGGTAGTCCTAAGGCTTGAACAACCTTATAGGAGCTCACTATTGGTTCTCCATATGGTGGTCTTAATCTTCTAAGGTGATTTAGAGGTTTGCAACCATCCAAGTGGGATCCCAAGAGGAGTCAAGAAGTAGCTGAATTGCTAGAGGGTGGGTCCCAATTCTATTCCTCTAGAATAGTCAAGAAGAAAACTTATGCCTAGATCCTAAGTACTAAGGAGAGAAGAAAAGTCCTCATCAAAAATGAGGTCAACATTGGTGTTAATCTAGTTGACTTAGCATTAAAACCTGTTTAAAATTTGGTCTTTTACCCTCAAAATACGGTTTTAATCTGTGTCCATTTACTTTGAATCTATTTCCAATCTTTGGATCTTCAATGTCAATAGCTTCGTATTTAAATACTTGAGTTATAGTGAAAGGTCCTAACCATCGAGATTTCAATTTCCCAGGAAATAATTTTAGCCTTGTATTATACAACAATACTTCTTGTCCTGGTTCAAAATTCTTTTGATTAATCTTCTGATCATGCTATATCTTCATTTTTTCTTTATAGATTCTATCGTTATTATAAGATTCATTCCTTAATTCTTCTAATTCTTTCATCTACAACAATCTCTTTTCCCCAGCATCTTTAAAATTATAATAAAATTCTTTAATCGCCCAATATGCTTTATGCTCTAATTCAATTGGTAAGTGGCAAGTCTTTCCATAAATAAGTCTGTAAGGAGTCATTCCAATCAGAGTTTTATAAGCAGTCCTGTATGCTCATAATATGGTGTCTAGTCTTGTGGATCAATATAATCTACTAGGGTTTACAGTCTTTTCTAAAATTCATTTAATTTCTCGATTAGAAATTTCAGCTAATCCACTGGTCTGTGGATGATAAGCAGTAGATATTTTATGAATAATATTAAATTTTTTTGCCAATCTTTGATTATTTTTATTCCTAAAATGGGTTCCTCCATTAGTGATAATCACTCTCGGCATTTCGTATCTTGTGAAAATCCACATAGAAACATAATCAACAACAACTAATATATGAGTTTCCAAATGAAGGAATAAATGGTCCCATGAAATCTAATGCCCAAACATCAAAAGTTTCAACTTTTAATTTAAAACTCTGAGGCATTTCATTTCTTTTAGCGCAAGTTTTGATAATCTATAAACATCTTTAAAGAGAGTAGGCCAATAAAATCCAGTTCGTAAAATTTTATGTGCAGTTTTGTAAGTCCCAAAATGTCCTCCAAAATTTGAATCGTGACATTTTTGAATAATCAGTTCAGTTTCTTCATAAGGCACCCAACTTCTAATAATAAGATCCTTACATTTCTTATATAAATATGGTTCATCCCAAAAATATGCTTTAGCATCATGAATGAATTTTTTCTGTTCTTCCAGAGTTAACATGGGTGGTAAAATATCACTTACAATATAAGTAACTATATCAGCATACCAAGGTATTTTCCACTCATTTACATTATAAAGTTGTTCATCAGGGAAACTGTCTGTAATTTCATTATCAGAGTCAGATAATTAACAATATTCTAATCTTGACAAATGGTCTGCAATTTGATTAACATTTCCCTTCTTATCTATTACTACAAAATCAAATTCTTGCATCAGTAATATCCATCTAATTAATCTTAGTTTGGTATCCTTCTTTTGCATCAGATATTTAATAGCTGAGTAATCAGTATGCACAATACATTTAGTTCCAATTAAATAAGATCTAAATTTATCAAAAGCATATACAATTGTTAATAATTCTTTTCCTATAAGTGTATAGTTAATTTTAGAATTATTAAGGGTTTTAATAGCACGATATATAACTATAAAAATTTTATCACATCTTTGTCAAAGAATAGCTCTTATAGCATAATCACTAGCATCACAATAAGTTCAAATGGTTTCTCCCAGTCATGTGAAACTACTATAGGTGTTGTGATTAATTTATCCTTTAATAATTCAAAAGCCTTTAAGCATTCTTTAGTAAATTCAAATTTATTGTCCTTTTCTAAAAGTTGTCATAGAGGTTTGGTTATTTTTTAAAAATCTTTTATGTAGCATCTGTAAAAACCAGCATGTCCAAGAAAACTTCTTACCCCTCTCACTATAGTAGGATGTGGTAATTTAGCTATAACTTGAATTTTTGCAGGGTCTACTTCCATGCCATTTTGTGAAATTTTATGCCCTAATACTATTCCTCCTGCAACCATAAATTGACATTTCTCCCAGTTTATAACTAAATTAATTGTTTTGCATAACTCCAAAACTTTTTCAGGATGATTTAAGAATGCGTCAAATGATGTTACAAATACAGAGAAATCATCCATAAATACTTCTATTCCATCATCAATTAATTTACTAAATATAGACTTCATACATCTCTGAAATGTTACAGGTGCATTACATAACCCAAAAAGCATCCTTCGTAAATGTAGTTTTCTCTTGATCCTCAGGAGCAATAGGAATTTGATGGTAGCTAGTATATCCATCTAAAAAACAAAAGTATTTGTGCCCAGCAAGTTTATCCAACATTTGGTCTAGGAATGGTAAAGGGAAGTGATCTTTTCTGGTGGCCGCATTTAATTTTCTTTAGTCAATACATATACACCATCCAGTAACTTGTTTGATTGGCATCAAATCATTATTTTCATTAGCTTCAACAGTCACTCGTCCTTTCTTAGGAACACAATGAATTGGGCTTACCTAAGCACTGTCCGAAATAGGATATATAATACCATTGCCTAACCATTTTAAAATTTCTTTCTTGACTACATCTTTCATCATCAGGTTTAATCTCCTTTGGGGATCAACTCTTGGATTTATTTTCGTTATCTAAAATAATTCTGTGCATACAGATTCAAGGACTAATTCCTTTAATATTTGCTAAGGTCCAACCAAAAGCTTACTTATACTTCTTTAATGTGTCTAAAAGTTTTTGCTCTTGTAATTCGCTTAATTCTACAGATATAATAACCGGTAAAGTTAAAGAATTTCCCAAAAATACATACTTCAAATGAGTAGGTAAAGTTTTTAACCCAAGTTCAAGTGGTTTTATAATCGACGGAACTATATTTTTTTCAGCATTTTCCATAACATCCAGCATCTCAAATCTTTCTTGTATATACTCTAATTCTTCATTTTCTGCTTTTTCAATAATTCTGCATTTTCTATTTCTTGTTTATTTTCATATTTTTCTTTAAAATGTTTATTTCACATATTTTCAAGAATTTTCATTTGAAAACATTCATCATCTTTTTCAATAGCAGGGTATTTCATTGATTTTGCACTGCTGAAAGTTACTTCTTGATAATTTACTCTCATAGTTAATTCTTCTTTTTGAACATCATTCATAACTCTTCTAGTAGCTAAGAAGGGTCTTCCTAAAATTATAGGTATTTCTTTATCTTCCTCCATATCTAAAACAATAAAATCCACAGGAAAGATAAATTTATCCACTTTTACTAACACATCTTCGATAACTCCTTTAAGATAAGTCACTGAATGATCAACTAACTGAAGAGTTACAGAAGTAGTTGAGACTTCTCCCATTCCTAATCTTTTAAAAATTGATAGGGGCATAAGATTAATGCTGGCTCCCAAGTCACATAAATTTTTTCCATAAAATTTTTCTCC
This sequence comes from Papilionanthe hookeriana x Papilionanthe teres, assembly GCA_022702705.1. Taxonomy (NCBI): domain Eukaryota; kingdom Viridiplantae; phylum Streptophyta; class Magnoliopsida; order Asparagales; family Orchidaceae; genus Papilionanthe; species Papilionanthe hookeriana x Papilionanthe teres. The sequence goes on along the minus strand of CM040428.1, from coordinate 104,677,522 downwards.
AATAGCACAAGGTATAGTGAAACTACCAGGATCTTTTAATTTCTTAGGAAGCTTTTTCTGAATAATTGCACTACACTCTTCGCTAAGTGCAACAGTTTCATTGTCTGTGAACTTTCTCTTCTTGTTTAAAATATTTTTCATAAATTTCACATAATTAGGCATTTGTTCTAATGCTTCTACAAAGGGAATATTCACCGTTAATTTCTTCAGGATTTCAAGGAATTTAGAAAATTATTTATCCTTTTTATGTTGCTTTAATCGCTAAGGATATGGTGGTGGTAGTTTTTCTACAGTAATTTTCATTGATATTAATGAATATTATAAATCTTGATCTTGCTGATCCTTTTCTTTTTCAGTTTCCACTTTCTCTTTTTCAATTTCCATTTCTTTTTGTACTCTTGTTTCTAATTCTTTTTCACTACGTAACTGTATTACTTTTACTTGTTCTTTTCCTTGGTCTTTAGGATTAATTTCCACATTACTAGGAAAAGTTCCATGAATTCTATTATTAAGTGATGTAGCGATATGCCCAAGTTGAGTTTCAATATTTTTAATAGCAGTTCCTTGATTTTGTAATTGGTTTCCTTGAATTTGTAACTGATTTCCTTGATTCTGTAAATGCTAACCCATATTTAATATCAACTCTTCCATAGATAACTTCTTTTCCTTAAATTGAGAGTTATTATTAAATCCAGGTGGATAAGAAGGTTTATAATTAGGATTTCCTTGTTTAGATGAATTTCCTAATGTGTTTACTGGGTTGTTTGCTCATTGTTGATTAGTAGAATTGTTATTCCAAATAAAATTAGGATGATTCTTCCAACCAGTTTTGTAATAATTTGAATAAGGATTATTGGGTCTCTTATTAATAACATTTAAAGTTTCATAAGAAGGTTGAACATCCACAAATTGCCCAGATGAATTTTCTTCCATTATAGTAGGAGAATAATTCATTCTAAATTGAATTAATTTCTTAGATATAGCAGCAATCTGAGAAGAAAACATAGATATTGCATCAGAATCAGGGATACTAGCTATTTTTTTAGGATTTAGCCTTTGAGAAGGCCATTAAAAATTGTTGGTAGCCATTTCTACAATTAACGAATAAACCTCATCAAATGGTTTTGACATTAATGAACCACCAGCAGCAGCATAAATAATAAATCTAAGAGATCCTACTAATCCATTATAAAATGTTTGAATAATTAACCAATCTAGTAACGTATGATAGGGGCATTTCCTAAAAAGATCTTTAAATCTCTCCCAAGCTTCGTATATCGATTCTCCGTCAAACTGACTAAAAAAGGTTCTGTCATTTCTAAGCTTAGCAGTTTTTGAAGGAGGAAAGTATTTGGATAGAAATTTTTGTGATAATTCTCCTCAAGTTCTAATAGATCCAGGTGCTAACAAATTTAAACACATCTTAGCCTTATCCCTTAAAGAAAAAGAAAAAAGCCTAAGTCTAACATCATCATTAGATACTCCGTCATATTTAAAAGTAGCACAAAGTTCTAAAAAACTAGCGAGATGTAAATTAGGATCTTCGTTTGGTGAACTACTAAATTAATTATTCTGTACCATTTGGATAATTTCAGGTTTAAGCTCAAATGAATTAGCCGCTACATCAGGGTTTTGTATAGTTAAGTAAATTTCATCTATTGTAGGGTTAGCGTAATCTCTTAAAGTTCTTGGTTAATTTGCATTTTCAATTGCTGGATTATTTTCCATTCGATTTAAATTTATAACTTTTATTTTTTGTTTTCTAATTTTTTTAATAGTGCGTTCTAACTCTAAATCGTAAGGTATTAAGTTTTCGGTTCCAAATTTGCGCATACACAATATAAATTAAAAATTATGTAATTTAAAAATAGTTTGTTACCCTAGTAATTACCTTAATAATTATTTTATTAATTAATTTAATAATTACTTTATTTCCCCGGCAACGGCGCCAAAAACTTGACAGGGCAGTGATGCATAACTTTATAAGTGTTAACAAGTGTAAAAATAAATATTCAATAATAGCAAAGTTACCCCTTATCAACGCAAGTATACGTATCGTTCAAGTAATACAGGGCTCTAATGGAGGCCTAGATATCGATCCCACAGGGAACTTTAAAGATTACGAACTAATTACAGTAGTTGGAATAACTATCTAGTAAACGTAAGTAAAGAACAATTATACTAAATTCTTCTACTAATCTTGAAATGGGAAGTTGCAATATTGAAAAGCATCTCTCCCCTTGTTAAGAGAATTAAGTGAATGGATAACTAAATTAGTTTGAATTATATTGTGCCAAATAGGAGCATTCCTATTCTTTACCCTTTGGTCCAGGCATAAAGAACATTGACTATTCTTATGCTTGGTTATTGAATCCGCGGCTAGGCTGGGAGGATACCTGCTCTCACTTCAGATTTCCCACGTTCCCCTCGCCTGAGGGCTAACATCTACACTTCAGCACCAAAACGATAGGACCGAATTGAGGATTTTAGTCTGTCACTCTAAAATCTCTAATTCTACACCCGATAAATATTATTTCCCTATTTATTTGCACCCTCCTTTCAAAAACATTGACCTCCTCAAATCTTGGATGTAATCTTTACTTTAGTTGTGAAGTCAACATATTTTAACAGATCAATTGGCCAGATTGAAAGTAAATTAAGTTTTAAGTAAAAAGATTATCACGATTTTTATTGAATATTTTAGGCATAACTAATTCAATTTTCCATTTCACAAAATCTCAGAACAAGGAGAAAGACAAATAAGACTACTCAGAATGCATAAGAAGAATAACAAAAAACTTGGATTTCATATAAAATCAAAATTACAAAATAGTAAACACAAGTTATCTCGAATTTTCTCCCCAAGCAGACTCCTTGAAGTTCCTCGGACTCTTCCTTCTTGAACAACGCACTCAACTAAACTCACTTACTCACTATTAAACTCTCTAGGACACACTGGACACACCTAGACACACTTTGATGACACTCTGAAGACACACTTTTCAGTCTAAATTCGTCCCTTTTTAAAGAGGTAGAAATATTTCCAAAGGTTGCTTAAGCACCTCTTCAAAAGGCGTCCATATTCGATGAATCTTGCTTGAACCGACCTGCTCGCCATCGACGGGCTCGTTGGCGCCTTTGGCAGGCTTCTAGAACATGGGCCATTTGCTAAGGCTCGCTATCGGCGGGCTCAATCTCATCGTCGGTGGACTCCTTTATAATTTATTTGTATGCTCTCGAGAAAAACACGCCGTCGGCGGCCAATATCAACTTTTGTCTCTTTTGGTCCTTTTTGTTCCATATTCACTCATCTTTTTGCTCCATTTCCTATAAATATTAATACCTACAACGAAACATAGAAAATACCTTTCTTTAAACTGCAATATTATCAAAATTAATGTAAAATCGGTATGAATTTCTTAATATATTTTGCTTTGGTCATACTCCACTTGGAGGTTTTAAATGTTTAATGTCTAACCTCTAAGTACTTAGGTGGATAAGACTAAGAAAAAAGAAAGCTTAAGAGGAGTTCCCTACAAGGTGGATAAGCCACTGGATCAGCCCTATTTGGTCCGGAGCTATTACACATACTTTTACATTACACTCTCACACTCTACCTCAACCCCATACCAAACTTCTTTACACTTGATCCTTTGCTCTTTTGGAAACTTATGTGAGTGGTTTCCCCAAGCTCTTAACCTCAGGCTAGAGATTGGCAAGTACTAGTACATGGAGGATCCAAATGGAGAATTCCCTTGGTCGATGGCTCAAATGGGTTATTAAATCACACTCAACTTAAAATTTTAGCAAAAATACTAATTTTTAACCCCTTAGCCCTAAATTGTACCAAACTAATAAATTGCCCCTAAACCCTAATTTTGCCCAAAATTTCTAAATCAAGCAAAATTTCCAAAATCTCTCAAAAATCATCCCAAAACATTCCTGACTCAAGATACCCAAAGCACATTTTTAGCAAAAATTACTAAAATGCCCCTCCCAACTCAAAAATTCCAAAAATTTAAAAATTCCCAAAAAATTTCCAAAACCCTCCAAATATTTCCATTTTCAATTTTGAACCATTCCATGGAGCTAATTTAACTAAATTGACCCATTTTTTTACCAAAAGCTCCAAATTGCCCCTTTAGGCCCTAAATGCCTAAATTACCTCCAATGTCCACCAAATTAACCTCAATTCTCAAAAATTTCAATTCTAAACTCAAATTCACAATGCTCAATCTCATACTAAACCAAATCTAAGTCCAATTTAACCACATTTGAACCCAATTTGAACCCAAACCAAAAAAGCCCCAATTTTTGCCTACGACAAAATCTCTCCAGATTGAACCCAATGTCAATCAATTTCCCCCAATTTATAATCCTAAACTCTTCATGACATTCCCCTACACCAAACTGAACCATAAATGGCCCCCAATTTGAGCCCAAACCTCACCCAATTCAAACAAAACTTAAAATCTCCAAATTTCCCTAAAATGTGCATCACGTCCAAAATCCTTCAAATTGAATGCTTTAACCCTAAACTCTTACCCAATTTATGTCAAGAAACCTTTAAGACACCCCCTAGACCATTCAAATCATTAATTGGCCTTTGATCCCACTCTAGCCTAACCTAAACCTAAGCTAACCCTACATTCCCAAAACTGACTAAATACCTAAATGAAGTTAAATTGATCCCCCAAAGCTATTCAAAACTACTCCAATCCTTTTCTAAAAAATTTTTGAAAATCATATACATCATTTTGAAATTTTTTTTCAATTGAACCGAACCTAGCCAACTTGAACCCAATCTAGCCAACTTGAACCCACATGACCCAAAATTGAACCCATGAGCCAAATTGAACAAAAAAAGCCAAATTGATCAAACCAAGCTCACCATAGCCACCAAGTTGACCCTAAGGACTGAGCTTGATCCACTTAGCCCACCTTAGTGAAGCCATGGACCAAGGGTAAATGGGTAAAACCTAAAGAGATTTACAATGAATACATAGCCACTTAAACTCACTACACTTATGGCATACCCTCTGTCTCACTTGACCACTAGCCACCTCCCCTGGTTTAGTCAGCCAGCTTAGTCGCCAAAGGAGCAAAAATTGAGAGCCACTTCCTCCCCTTTAGATCCAAATTCACCCATACTAGCTATCCAACTTTGAGCACTCACTGGAGCTCTTCAGCACTCGACCTATGCAAACAATTCCACAAACATTGGCCCCTTGAGCTCCACCAAGCATCCATGGACATAAATAGAGCTCTTCACGACCAAGAGTGGGTGCTGAAAATTTTGTAAGGAAACCCTGCCAAAAACCTCACCTGGGCTTCCTCAAACCTCCCTGAGAGTAGTCCCACTACCTTTAGCCTCTCATCCCCACTACACTGAGCCAATTTCTCTAATAAAATTTCAGCCAAAAATAGGACACAATTCACCACAGCAACACAGTGCACCAAACCTTAATTATTTTCACCCACACCATCCCCATACTAAAAAACTTACCTCATCAAAGCTCAATCACAAAGAGCTTCTACACCAAACTTTGATCAACACCTGAAAACGTCCATAGTCGAATTCAAGTCTAGACCTTTAACTAGGGCTAGAGGCTTCATTTAGAGGTTCATTGGGACCAATCAAAAATGCTACAACCATCTGATTAAGGCCTCCCCTCTAAGACATTAGTGTCGAACTCTCTCCCCCTCTCGAGCTTATTTTAATTCTCCATGCACATTGGGTTGATTTCAGGCCAGGTTAGCCGTATAGATAGGTTCCTCTAGGACAGATGAGTCCATAGAAATTTTGGTTGAGTATCGAGAGAGATATTAAGGTTAGAATGTGGATGGTTCCTGATCCACTTAAAAAGTACCTATTTTTATGCCTTATTTATGATTCAATTCTTAAGGATATTATGCTTTAATGAAAGGTATTTTTATTTTTTTGATGTAGGTGATAAAAAAAGAGTCAAGAAGGAAAAAGAAACAAAAAGGAGCAAAAATAGAGCTTAAAGAGCAAAGTTTCAAAAATTATAGGTTTGGCGCCTAGGCGCCAGAATTTGGCGCCTACGCGCTAGTTCGATACTGAAGCAGATAAGAATTTTGACTACTTTAGGCAGTTATTTTGACGGTATTAAGCGATTATCATACCTTCTAGAAGATTGGAAGTTACTCCTAATACATAGGACATGTGATACAATACATCTAGACACAGGAAAACAGTTTTAACTGGAAAGAGTTGCGATCAAAGTGAAGTGATACGAAGACTTGGTCACGAACTCCTGCGCCTAGGAGCCAGATTCCGGCGCCTAAGTGCCACAGTTACCTTCTAGAAGGTACATTGTATTTGGACGAATTTTGAAGAGGTTCCTTAAGCAACCCCTGGTCAAATTTGAAGCTCTATAAATAGGAGTCAATTCTATAGAGAAAAGTGCACCCTATAGTCCCCAAGAACCCTATATGTCTTCTAGTCCCCCTCTAGCATCCAAACATTTTAGGAAGCCACCTTCTTTAGTATTTAGTGAGTTTATATTGAGTGATACTACTCTTTTGCTTGAGTAGTAAGTGTGAGTTTATTAGTTTTGTTGCTGTTGAAGTCATTCATTTTGCATTGGAGTCAGTAGAAGTCAGCGGATCAGTTAAAGGAACATTCCAGATAAGTATTTGTAACTTGGTTGAAAGTTTTATAAATATGTTTTGTTGTGTGAATTCAATGTATTCTGAGTAGTTAGTTTTCTTTCTCCTTTCAACTATGAAAAGATAATAAGATAATTAAATTTTGTTAGAGAACTTAACTTAAAATATTTATAAAAATTGTGATGATATTAATACCTGATCTTAATTTACTTTTTAAACTGGCCATTTAAATTGTTAAAACCTGTTGAAGAATTCTGAGACCTATCCAGAGATGAGTTCTTAACTAGTAGATATCACGTGAATTCTTGGGTAATCTAAGGCTATATGAGGGTTATTCAAGGTGAAGTGCAAATAAATAGGGAGATATTGTTTATTGGGCGTAGAATTGATTAGTTTTTAGAGTGACAGACTTAATTCTAATAATTTGGTTTATAGAAAGGAAATGGGTCACTAGTAGGGCCGACCATAGCCACCCTTAGACATCTAGTAGTGTCAGCCTAGATTAACCCACTCTACTAATAATACATCCTGAACTGATCTATAGATTAGTCAATGTTCTTTATACTACCAATCAAAGGTAAAGAATAGAAATGCTTCTATTTGGCACAATACCATAATCTAAGTTCTCCACAGATGATAATTATTCTAAAAAATCTTGGATTAGTTGTAAAGGAGAAAGTTATTTTAGTTATACTTGCATTAATCTTTACTTTATTACTGCTTACTTACATTAAGTAGAAATTTTATTAAATTTAAAATTCTGAATTTTGAAAAGAAATAAAAATAATAATTACTTTTAATTTGAAGATCTAGTAAATATCTTAAATTAATTTTTCCCATAATCTTCTCTGTGAGATCGATAACCAGGACACCAACAGAGTCATGTATTACTTGAAACGATACGTATACTTACGTTTGAAATTGTGACTTTTACAAAAATTATTATAAATATTTAGTTATAAATTCATAAGTTCTTATATTCGTAAAGGTCGGGTATCAAGTTTTAGGCGCCATTGCCGGGAAAGATAAGGAAGAAGGTTAAAAAGACAATTTTTTCATTTCTCAAATTAAAATAATTTATATGCTTTTATTTCCTTAAAAATATAATATATATATATATATATATATATATATAAACTAAAATACCAAAAAGATTTTAATTTATTTTTATGCGTAGTTCTGGATCTAAAGTATTATTATCTTTTGATTCTGAATTAGAAAGGTCTGTTAAAAGAATTAGAAAAGGAAAACAAATTCAAAAATATCAGGAAATGGCTAACATACATAACAATAATCAAAGTCCAATAGAAATTAATGAACAAAATGTTTACAAAACCATTAAGGGATTATGTAAACCCTACAGCTGATGAACTTCATATTAGTATTCAAATGCCAGCTGTAGATGCTAATTCTTTTGAGCTTAAACCTTTATTTATCAATTGGTTCAAAATAATCAATTTGGATGAACACCAACTGAGGATCCAAATTTACATCTTGCTAGTTTCTTAGAACTTTGTGTTACCTTTAGATATAATAATATTTCTGATGATGCTATTAGGCTTAGACTCTTTCCTTTTTCCTTAAAAGATAAAGCAAAGATGTGGCTTAACTCATTAGCAACTGTTCTATTAAAACTTGGGCAGATATGGCACAAAAATTCCTTGCTAAATATTTTCCTCCTTATAAAACTGCTAAATTAAGAAATTATATTACTTCATTTATGCAATTTGATGGAGAAACAATTTATGAAGCATGGGAAAGATTTAAAGAACTATTAAGAAAATTTCCTCATCATGCTTTACCAGATTGGTTAATTATTTAAACATTTTATAACAGACTTATTAGATCACTTCGATCTATTATAGATGCTGCTGCTGATGGTTCTTTAAAGGCTAAGACATTTGAAAAAGCTTATACTTTAATTGAAGAAATGGCTAACAATAATTTTCAATGGCCTTCTGAAAGGTTTAATCCTAAAAGAATAACATGTATTCAAGATAATGAAGCCTTTTATTTTTTAGTTTCACAAGTGGCTGCGATATCTAAGAAATTGGATAACTTTGTTATTAACATGTCACATGTAAGTAATGATAATTCTGCAAATACTGATGATTCTCAAACAATGGAAACTTTGCAAGCTATTGCTAGTAAAACTAATAACCCTTATTCTAATTATTATAATCCAGGTTTGAAAAATCATCCTAATTTTAGTTGGAATAATGGACAACAAAAATGGAGTAATAATCAAGTTAATCCAACCGGAAATTGGAACAATCAAGGAAATTCAAACTTTAGACCAACTCATCCTCCTAGTTTTAACAATTAGCAGAAAAAGTTATCTGTAGAAGAATTAGTCTTGCAACTAGTTAATCAGCTACAAAATCAAAACACTGCTATTCGTAATATTGAGAATCAGATGGGTCAAATTACTAGTTTTATTAATTACAAACCTCAAGGAACATTGCCAAGCAAAGTTGAAATTAAATCCAAAAGAAACTGAAAGAAATCATGAACAAGCAAAAGATGTACAACTTAGAAGTGGAAAGGAATTAAAAGAAAAGATTCAGAATGAAATTGAAAAAGAGTGAGAAGTTGAAGAGATTGAAAAACCTAAAGAAACTCTTTCTCCAAGTAAAGATCAAACTGTAATTCCTATTAAAGTGGAAGTTGATAGACCACCACCACCTTTCCCTGAAAGACTAAAACAACAGAAGCTTGACCATCAATTTTCTATGTTCTTTGAGATTTTTATGAAACTTACCATTAACATTCCTTTTGCTCAAGATTTGGAACAATTAAGTGAAGAATATTTTAAGCAAGAAAAGGAAATTTGAAGTTTATGAAACTATTGCATTAAGTGAAGAATGTAGTGCAATAATTCAAAAGAAACTATCTCAAAAACTTAAAGATCCTGGAAGTTTCACTATACCATGTGCTATTTGAGAAAAAATTTTTGGAAAAGCCTTATGTGATTTAGGAGCAAGTTTTAATCTCATGTCATTTTTTATCTCTCGAAGGTTAGATTTAGGAGAGATTTCTCCCACCACTGTAACCCTTCAGTTAGCTGATCGATCTATCACTTATCCTAAAGGAGTTATAGAGGATGTTATTGTTAAGGTGGATAAATTTATATTTTCTATGGATTTCATTGTACTGGATATGGAAGAAGATAAAGAAACACCTATTTTTTTAAGGAGACCTTTTCTAGCTGCTGGACGTGCTATGATTGATGTGCAAAAAGGATAATTAACGATGAGAGTTAATTATCAAGAAACAACATTTAATGTTCTGAAATCAATGAGGTATTCAAACAAAGAAAAATGCTATCAGATGGATATTTTCTATTATATAATTGAAAAGCATTATCAATAAAAATGTAAGGTCATTTCTGAAGAAAAAGATGATGAATCTGTGTTATATAATGAGTCTTTAACTGAAGAAATTGAAGAATTAGATGAAGAAAATTTATCTAAAGAAACTCATTATATTTATCATAATTGGGAAATTTTAGACTCAACTAAAATTGATATACTTTTACCCTCAATTGAAAAAACCCTGAATTGGAATTAAAAATGTTACCCGCACATTTAAAGTATACCTTTCTTAGAAATTCATTAACTTTACCTGTGATTATATCTTCAGTACTAAGCAAAGATCAGCAAGAAAAATTAATAGGGGTTCTAAAGAACTATAAGAAAGCTTTCTATTGTAGATATAAAAGGAATAAGCCCTTCAATCTGTATGCATAGGATTTTAATGGAAAAAAATTGTAAACCCATTATTGAACCTCAAAGAAGATTGAACCCAATTATGAAAGAGGTTGTTAAAAAAGTTATTTTGAAATGGTTAGATGCTTGAATTGTTTATCCTATTTCGGATAGTCAACGGCTAAGTCCTATTCATTGTGTTCCGAAGAAAGGTGGAGTAACTGTCATTTTTAATGAAAAAAATGAATTAATTCCTACAAGACAAGTTACTGGATGGAAAATTTATATTGATTATCGAAAATTAAACAGGGCCACTAGAAAGGATCATTTTCCTCTACCTCTCTTGGATCAGATGCTGGATAAACTAGCTGGACACTCATATTTCTTTTTTTTATGGATATTTTGGTTATCATCAATTACCCATTGCTCCTGAGAACCAAGAGAAAACAACATTTACAAGTCCTTATAGAACATTTGCCTTTAGAAGAATGTCTTTTGGTTTATGTAATGCACCTGCAACTTTTCAAAGATGTATGATGTCAATATTTTGTGATTTTATTGATAAAGGAATTGAAGTATTTAAGGATGATTTTTCAGTTTTTGGAACTTCTTTTTAGTCTTGGTTGGAAAATATAACGGAAGTTTTGAAAAGATGTGAATAAACAAATTTGGTTCCAAACTGGGAAAAATGTAAATTAATGTTCCAGAAGGAATTGTACTTACACATAAAATTTCACAAATAGGTATGGAAGTTTATCAGGCAAATGTGAAAATTATTGTTGAACTTCAACCACCTATTACCGTTAATGTTGTGAGAAGTTTTTTGAGTCATGCTGAATTTTATAGGAGATATATAAAGGATTTTTCTAAAATTGCTAAACTATTTGTCATTTACTAGAAAAAGAAGCTAAGTTTGAATTTAATGAAGATTGTCTGAATGCATTCAATATTCTAAAAGAAAAATTAATCACTGCACCTGTTTTTGTTGCACCTGATTGGAGTAAACCTTTTGAATTAATGTGTGATGCAAGTGATTATGCAATTGGAGCTGTATTGAGACAAAAATATGAGAAAATTTTCAAAGTTATATATTATGATAGCAAAACTCTTAATGAAACTTGATCCCCGATAAATATATGTGTGCCAAAAACTTGACTCCACAACAAATATATATATGTGCTGATGATTTAGATATGAAAATTATGATTTTATAATATGGGATACTACGCAAGTATACGTATTGTTTATCAAGTAATATAGAACTTTCTCATTAAGCCCCGAGATATCGAACCCACAGGGAAAATTTGAAAATCTTTAAAGGAATCAGAAAATTATCTTTTTACTTTTTTATGGCTTTTGAAAGTATGTCTTGATTTTGAAAAGTTTTGAAAGTTGATTTGTCTTTTGAAATTTCCTTAATAAAATGTTAAGAAAGAAATTAAAATTATAATGACTAATAACTCTGTTTGTAAAACACTATTAACTAGAATATCTTTTTCTTTCCTTTTATGAAGTAGTAATAATTGTTAAAGTATTGTTGTGACAGATAGAAGCAAATGTTTTCTTTACCCTTACTTGGTTCTATAAAGAACATAGGTTAATTTGAAATTTTTATCATTTTGAACATGGTTAGGCAGGGAAGGTACCAGTCTCTCACTCTAGAGTTCCCTCGATTCCCACCAACTGGGGGCTAACTTCTCATAACAAAATTCAAAACTTCAAACAAAATTAAAGGGTTTTAGCCTGTCACTCTAAAATGCTCTAATTTTACTCCATTCCATAAACATATCTTCTAATATTACATTCAATTATATGGACTACAATTCTCACCCATATAATTGCATGTGATTCTTACTAACTTTTATGAGACAATACCACATTGGATCTTACATAATCTCAAGAAATTCTACAACTTAACAGGCCAAATTAAGAAGTAAACAAAGTTTTCAGAATCAATCTTCACAACTTCTTCCAACTTTAAACACTTATACTTTCCACAACAATTCTCCATAAATTATATGCTTCTCCATTTAAGAAAGAAAAAGATAAAGTAAACTACTCAGAATGCATTGAGAAAATATAAAAACACATTGATTTAAAGTTAAAAACCATAAGAAAAACAACAAACAAATATAAGTATTAATTAAAAAACTAAATGTAAGAACAAAAGTAAACACTTATCTGAAAATTCTCTCCAGAAGACTCAGGAAGTTCCTCCGAAACTTTAACTCTTCACTAAACTACTCCTCAGAGCGGATCTCCCAATTCCGATGACTCAGAATAAACTTCAAACTTCAATAGAAACTAAACTAAAAGAAAGAAAAGAAGTGGGAAGAAGAAGACTTCACTCCGACCCTTTTTCTCCTTTCTACTTTTTACTCCTACTCTTAATAAAAACTCTCGTAAAATAAAAGTAAAATACTATAAAAACTTTCTTCAAAATGCAAGTGGAAGAGCCCTTCAAAAGGCAAAGGAAGTGCTCTTTAATCTTTCCTAAGACTCTCTTTAAATAGTAAACCAAAAGGTTCCTTAGTGTCTCTTCAAATTTGTCCAGATTCAATGTATCCACCAAAGAATGAACCCCTTCATTAAAATCTCCTAATAGTTTTTGAATTAAAGTACACTGCTAAAAACTCTGACATAACATACACATAAAAACATTTCTTATTTCACATCACTACCACCAAGCAACTTATAAAACATCATTACAACAACAACAATACATCTGAATATGCATAACAGAAAAATAATACAAACTACAGTTTGCATATTATCAAGGTTCACATCACAACACAATGATCAAACTAAATACTAAACAAAACACACATCAGTACATCAACAACAACACCGCAACAAAAAAAAATAACACTAATCTACTCATCATCCTCCTCATCATCATCATCCTGCTCGTTCGAATCCTTAGATGGCACATAAGGTATGTAGAATGGATGAGGGGGCATCTCAGCACTCTGATCACCTCTAATCTGTCAATCCACATATTGTTGATAACTCTCCTCATACTCATCATGTTTCACAATATATCTTTCCACATTATCCATCTTACCATCCATATCTTTCAGATGTTCTCGAGTAAGACTCAATTATTTCAAAATTTTTTTAACAAACTAGTCTGTGAATCTGTAGATGATGAAGCGCGTGAAGTAGTAGCACGAGAAGTAGATGCAGTAGAAGCAGAAGTAGTAGAAGCTCTACCAAGTCCTCCTATCCAACCAAACTTTGAATGCACAGTGTAAGCACCAACTTTGACACTGGTAATTGGTCTTAATGGCTGAAGTACCTTTTCCCAGGTTTCAAACTTCACTCAAGATCGTTCACATAATGAATGAATCAAGGAAGGAAATCCCATACCTGCAGTAGTGGTTGATCTAGCACATTTCAAAACATAATCATAAATTATACCTCCAATTTCAATAGGCTTCCCTTGTTTAATGCAATGGTTTAACACAGCTCTTTCTGTCGTTACTTCAATTGTATGACTCAAAGGTAACAATTTAGATGAAATAAAAAAATGCCACGCCTTAGAAATGGCATTCAATTTGGAAGCAGGAAAGTTCACTCTTCTATCATTTGTAATTTTCCATAATCTTCTTCCATCAGTCAGAAATTCCATGATCTCATCTAATTCTCCTTCCGTAGGATGACAGTTAGAATAAAAACAGAACATGTCAGGAGGTAGTCCATAAAAAGTATTGATTGCTCCAGAAGAAAATTTGACCTCATGCCTCCTAACCATCACTTGATTCTCCTTTGCAGTAGGCAAATTTGCATAAAATTTTCTGACCACAGAAACAACAGCAACAGCGGAGAAGAAACAGTAATTCTCCCAGTTCCTTCTAGAAATCATATCTTCAATCACCTCTCCTGGTTTACTAAACACACGCTCAGGAATCAACTTACGTGACTGCAATGCATCGACGTATCAATCCTCAGCTGTCATACTAACAAATTTATCAGAATCAAATCTTGTCTTTTCTCATGCACGTTTTCACTTTGGAGCCATCTCTAAAAATTCACGAAAAATTCACCATAAATTCCAAAATCAAACTAAACTTACTAAATTATCTTCCAAAAGATATTTTCACTAAATCCAAGTAATTTCTCAAGTTTTTCCTCAAATTTTCACCATGAATAGTGATTTTAAGATTTTCCAAAATGTACAAAATACATGGTGAAAATCAAAAAAGAATTTTACTTAGGAGTAGTGCTCTTACCTCAAGGAATCCAAATCTAACAATTTTTGTTGAGATTGGCTCTTAAATGATCCACAATATGATGCCCTAGGCTCCTCTTTCGTGATAAACCGAAGGTTGAAGATGATGGGGTGGTTTAAAAATGGTAATTTTCTGGTTTTAACTACTGGGAACCAATTTTCGCGAACTGGCACCTAAGCGCGAACCCTCGGCGCTTAGCCGCGAAATCTGGCGCTTAAGAGCCAGCACTCTGGCGCTTAGCCGCCAGTACCCAAATATTCACAATTAAGGTATATGCACTAAATTACTATGTTAATCACCCTTAGTTACTCCATAATAATTATTTATCCCCACATAAATCTTCTAATACTCCAAATCAAAATTTAATATCCATTGATTCCACACAAATTTCACACAAACACAAACTTATATTAAAACAACATAACACTTAATACAATTCTAGAATTTCTATCCACACATAAAGGATGAAATTCTCTAAATACAAGAGACTCTAATCTCAAACTGATAAGTATACATCTCTAGGATGTAACCATCACATCATCAGGCTTAGTTAATACTTAAAATATAAACACTAAACACAACAAACATAACATATAAGAACACTAAACATAACACATAAGAACACTAAACAAATAAGAATAAAGCACTCTTAATTCCATTCTCCATTAGGCGGATTATATCCAGGACCACTATTATTCTCATTTAACCCTTCTGTAATATAAATTTGATAGAACGGTGATAATTGTTCATTATTACATCTTCTTCTTCAATCCATTTGTTCTTCAGAAACATCGCCTTATCCGCTTCTTCCACGTACCTTGAATGACTGAATTGCATCTTGAGTTGCCATCCCATGTGCTCCAACTGTAAGTTACTTTCATTGATTTTTTCTTCCATTGAAGTCACTCAGGCTTCAATATTTGCAATCATTTCTGCAATCCCTTGAATATTAACAACGAGATATCCATTCAATAACTCTTTAACACTATCACTAACGAACCTACTCTTGCTTCTTCTTCATCTCATTCTCCCAGGAAGACATGATGCACTCAAAACTCTCTTCTTAAGACTCAGAAATGAAAATAGGACTTGGGGCAAGTGTTTCTCTTAAATCAGGTCCTTCTTATAGACTTGGGAATGCTAAAATTGCCCCCAAGACATTTTAAAACTCCAAAATAACTTTCAAAACTACTCCCCCACGATCTAAGCTTTTAGAACCTCATTTTTCACGTTTTTTGTAACTCCGGCGCTTAAGCGCCAACTAGTCGGCGCTTAGCCGCCAATGCTCAATTTAGCACAGGTCAGCTAAGTGTCCAAATTTTCATTCTGACTTCTCTAAATCATCAATTAAGGTCAAATAAACTCTACTATAGTTTAAAAACTCCAAATTACTACCACTAAAACATAAGAACAAACCATACAAAGCAAACAAAGCACACAAAACAAACATAAAGCAAAGCACACCGATAATTATGGGTTGCCTCCCACAAAGCGCTTGTTTTAACGTCTTCGACTCGACATACCCAAAACTCATTCTGAGTGACCGAACATCAAATTATTATCATATTTAGATTTATTGACTGAAAAATATGGTTTAAGTCTATGTCCATTAACTTTAAATATTTTTCCAGTCTTAGGATCTTGAATATCTATAGCTCCATAAGAATAAACTTTTATCACAATAAACGGACCCATTCACCTGGACTTAAGTTTTCCAGAAAATATTCTCAATCTAGCATTATACAGTAAACCTTTTTGTCCTGATACAAGATTTTTAGTAAGAATCTTCCGATCATGCCATAACTTCATCTTTTTCTTATAAATCTTAGCATTTTCATAAGATTCATTTTTTATTTCTTCAAGCTCATTCAATTACAATAATCTCTTTTCAGCAACATCTTTCAAATTATAATTGAACTCTTTAATAACCCAATATGCTTTATGCTCAAGTTCAAAAGGTAAATGACAAGCTTTTCAAAAAATCAGGCTATATGGGGACATTCCTATAGGTGTTTTGTAAGCAGTCTTATAGGCCCACAAAGCATAATCCAGTTTGATTGACCAATCATTTCTATTTGGATTAACAGTTTTTTTCAATATTCTTTTAATTTAACAATTGGATAATTCAACCAAACCACTTTTCTGTGGATGATAAGCAGTAGCAATGCGATGATTAATATGATATTTCTTTGCTAACTTCCAAATAATCGCATTTCTAAAATGACTTCCCCCATCAGTTAAGATTACTCTTGGAATTCCAAATCTGCAAAATATATTCTTTCTAAAAACTTTACAACACTTTGAGCATCACATCGAGGTAAAGCAATAGCATCAATCCATTTAGAAACATAGTCTACTGCTATCAAAATATAAATATTTCCGACAGATGGTGTAAATGGTATAATAAAATCTTGTCCCCAAACATTAAATATTTCAACTTCCAATATATAATTGACGGGCATCTCATTTCTTCTAGAAATATTGCCTACACGCTGACATCTATCACAATTTTTAATATAAACATTCACATCCTTAAAAATTGTAGGCTAATAAAATCTTGATTGTAATATTCTATATGCAGTTTTATCACTTCCAAAATGTCCCCCATAATCAGAATCTTGACATTTTTGAATAATTTCATAAGTCTCTTCCAAAGGTACACATCTTCGAATTATAAGATCATTTCCTTGTTTATATAAAAATGGGTCATTCTAAAAATAAGTCTTAGCATCAGACATAAATTTCTTCTTTTCTTGGTATGTCAAACCAAAGGGTAAAATATTACTAACAATAAAGTTTACTATGTCTGCATACCACGGAACACGCCACTCATTAACAGTGAACAATTTTTCATCAGGAAAATGTTCATTAATTTCATCAATATCACAGAGAGATTTTTCAATTTCCAGCCTGGACAAATGATCAGTAATTTGATTATCAGAACCCTTCCTATCTACTATCTCAAAATCAAATTCTTGCAAAAGAAGAATCCATCTTATCGGTCTCGGTTTTGCATCATTTTTCTTCATTAAGTATTTAATAGCGAGAATGATCAGTATGCACCACACATTTAGTTCCAATTAAATATGATCAAAATTTATCAAAGGAAAATACTATAGCTAATAACTCTTTCTTAGTAGTGGTATAATTAATTTGAGCTTCATTAAGAGTTTTACTAGCATAATAAATAACTTTGAAAATTTTATCATATTTCTGACCTAAAACATCACCAATAGCATAATTACTAGCATCACACATTAATTCAAAAGGATTTTCCCAATTTGGTAAAATTATTACAAGTGCAGTGATTAATTTTTCTTTTAATGTTTCAAAGGCTTTAAGGCAATCATCATCAAAATTAAAAATTGGATCCTTTTCCAGTAAACGACATAAAGGTTTTGTAATCTTTGAAAAGTATTTGATGTAACGCCTGTAGAATCCAGCATGTCCTAAAAAACTTCTAATTCCCCTTACATTGGTTGGGCAAGGTAAATTAGATATAACTTGAATTTTTGCAGGATCTACCTCCAAACCTTTTTTGAAATCCGATGTCCCAAAATAATTCCTCCTGCTACCATAAATTGGCATTTTTCCCAATTAAGGACCAAATTAGTTTCTTCACAACGTTTTAGAACCTTAGATAGATGTTTTAAACATGATTCAAACAAAATTCCAAACACTGAAAAGTTATCCATAAAAACTTTAATCCCTTTTTCAATTAAATCACAAAAAATAGTCATCATACATCACTGAAATGAAGCAGGGGCATTACATAAACAAAGGGCATTCTTCTAAAAGCAAATGTACCATAAGGACTGGTAAATGTAGTTTTATCTTGATCCTCAGGAGCAATTTGAATTTGGTGGTAAACGAGTATATCCATCCGGAAAACAAAAGTATTTATGCCCGACCAGATACTATCCAACATTTGATCCAGAAAAGGGAGTGGAAAATGAACTTTCCTTGTGGCAATATTTAATTTTCTATAATCAATGCATATTCACCACCACGTAACTTGTCTTGTTGGTATCATTTCATTCTTTTCATTAACAGTCACAGTTACTCCTCCTTTCTTAGGAACACAGTGAATAGGACTAACCCATGCACTATCTGAAATAGGGTAGATAATTCCAGCATCCAACCATTTTAATATTTAATTCTTAACAACTTTTTTCATGATAGGATTTAATCTCCTTTGAGGAACAGCCCGCAGTTTGCAATTATCTTCCATAAGAATTCTGTGCATACAAATTGAAGGACTGATTCCTTTAATATCAAAAATTGTCCATCCAAAGGCTTTCTTGTGCTTCTTCAAAATTTCAAGCAAACTCTATTCTTCTTTTTCAGTTAATTGAGAAGAAGTTATAACAGGCAAGGTTGAGGATTCACCTAGAAAAACATACTTCAAATGATCAGGAAGCATTTTTAGCTCAAGTTCAGGAGGTTTTTCAATTGATGGACCATAAGATTCATCTTTTTCAGTCATATCCAACATTTCAAAACTTTCATGAACATACTTTAAATCTACCTCTTAAAAATCTTCAGAATCAAATAACTCCTCTTCTTGCATATATTCCAATTCCTCTCTTTCAGCTTTCTCTTCATAAGTTGATTTGAAATGACATTCACTTAAATATTCAATAACATCCATCCTATAACACTCATCTTCTTTACCTCTAGCAGGATATTTCATCGATTTTGAAATATTAAATATAACAATCTGATTTTTAACCCTCATCGTTAATTCCCTTTTTTGCACATCTATCATGGCTCTGCCTGTATCTAGAAAAGATCTCCCCAAAATTATGGGTTTCTCTTTATCTTCCTCCATATCTAACACAATGAAATCCACAAGAAAAATAAATTGATCCACTTTTACCAAAACATCTTCTATAACTCCTTTAGGATATGTGATCGAACGATCTGCTAATTGTAGAGTTACAGTAGGAAACTACGAGGATCTTTAAGTTTTTCAGGAAGCTTTTTCTAAATTATCACACTGCACTCCTCACTAAGTGCAAGAGTCTCATTTTCTTTAAACTTCCTCTTTTTATTAAGAATATCCTTCATAAATTTTGTATAGCTTGGCATTTGTTCTAGGGCTTCAGCAAATGGAATATTAATGATAAGCTTCTTTAATATCTCCAAGAATTTTGAAATTGCTTATCCAACTTTTGTTGACGAAGTCTCTGAGGAAATGGAGGTGGTGGTTTTTCTAAATCAACCTTAGGTGGAGAAATAGGTCTTCAAAACCTTTTGGAGCGTCCTCTTTAAGTCTTTCAATATCTTCTTTCTCTACTTTAGTTTCTTTTTTTTTGAACTCTACCTTCCAATTCTTTTCCACTTCTCAGTTTAATTGCTTTTACTTGTTCTTTATTCTTTTCTCTTGGATTCACTTCAGTATTACTTGGAAGCATTCCTTGGGATCTATTACTTAAGGCATTTGCAATTTGTCTCAAATGATTTTCAATATTTCTGATGGTTGCTCCTTGAATTTGTAATTGATTTCCCATATGTGATATTACTTCTTCCATAGACAACTTCTTCTCTTTATTTTGTAAAGCATTGTTATAACCTGAAGGATAACTTAATCTATTATTATTACTACCTTGGTTGTTCCAATTCCCCAATGGGTTTACTTGGTGGTTCCCCCATTGTTGATTAACACCACCCTGATTATTGTTATTCTAGTTAAAATTTGGACGATTCTTCCAACCTGGGTTATAATAATTGGAATATGGGTTGTTAGGTTTGATTATAGCATTCACAGTTTTTGGTGAAAAATAAGAATCAACCGTTTGGCCTAATGAATTTCTTCAGTCATGAGATTTGTCTAAGAAAAATTCATCCCAAATTGGTCTATCTTTCTTGATACAGCTGCAACTTGATTTGCTAACATTGTAAAAGCATCATTTTCATAAACACTGGCTACCTTTTTAAGATTTAACCTTTCAGAAGGCCATTGAAAATTATTAGTAGTCATTTCTTCAATTAAAGAATAAGCATCAGAAAATGGTTTAGACATTAATGATCCACCAACAGCAGCATCGATGATTGATCTAAGAGATCCAACTAATCCATTATAAAAAGTTTGAATTATTAACCAATACGGTATCGCATGATGTGGACATTTCCCGAGGAGATCTTTAAATCTTTCCCATGCTTCATATATTGATTCCCCTTCAACCCGACAAAAAGATGTTATATCATTTCTCAACTTAGCGAGTCTTAGATGGTGGAAAATATTTAGCAAGGAATTTTTGTGACAGTTCACCCCAAGTTCTTATTGATCCAGGTGGTAACGAATGTAACCATATTTTAGCTTTATCCCTTAGTGAGAAAGGAAAAAGTCAAAGTCTAATAGCATCATCCAAAACACCATCATATTTAAAAGTAGCACACAACTCTAGAAAATTAGCAAAATGCAAATTAGGATCTTCAGTTGTTGCTCCCCCAAACTGATTATTAGACGCCATTTGGATAATAGCAGGTTTAAACTCAAAAGAATTAGCAGCTACAGCAGGATTTTGAATACTACCATGAAATTGATC
Source organism: Papilionanthe hookeriana x Papilionanthe teres (assembly GCA_022702705.1). Taxonomy (NCBI): domain Eukaryota; kingdom Viridiplantae; phylum Streptophyta; class Magnoliopsida; order Asparagales; family Orchidaceae; genus Papilionanthe; species Papilionanthe hookeriana x Papilionanthe teres. Next base: position 104,656,399 of record CM040428.1, on the reverse strand, counting down.
TACTGTAGGGTTAACATAATCTCTTAAAGGTCTTAATTCTTGATGGATGCCTACATTTTGATTTTGATGATTTTCCATTTCTTGAATATTTTTATCTTTTTCTGTATTTTTAATTTTTTTATTTTTCTGATAGTTCTTTCTAATTCAGAATCGTAAGGCACAAGTCCCTCAGAACCTGAACTACGCATACAACAATAAAACAAACAAAGCACAACACACTAACAAAAACAAATAAAAGTAAAAATTTAAAATTTCTTAATTCTCTTTAAAATGCAATTTAATTATTTTTTCCCGGCAACGGCGCCAAAAACTTGATCCCCGATAAATATATGTGTGCCAAAAAGTTGACTCCACACTAAATATATATATGTGCTGATGATTTAGATATGAAAATTATCATTTTATAATATGGGATACTACGCAAGTATACGTATCGTTTATCACGTAATATAGGACTTTCTGATTAAGTCCCAAGATATCGAACCAACAGGGAAAATTTGAAAATCTTTTAAGAAATCAGAAAATTATCTTTTTACTTTTTTTGGCTTTTGAAAGTATGTCTTGATTTTGAAAAGTTTTGAAAGTTGATTTGTCTTTTGAAATTTCCTTAATAAAATGTTAAGCAAGAAATTAAAATTATAATGACTAATAACACTGTATGTAAAACACTATTAACTAGATTATCTTTTTCTTTCCTTTTATGAAGTAGTAATAATTGTTAAAGTATTGTTGTGGAAGTATTTAAATTTGTTGTGATAGATAGAAGCAAATGTGTTTTTTACCCTTACTTGGTTCTATAAAGAACATAGGCTAATTTGAAATTTTTATCATTTTGAACATGGTTAGGCAGGGAAGATACTAGTCTCTCACTTTAGAGTTCCCTTGATTCCCACCAGCTGGAGGCTAACTTCAAAACTTCAAACCAAATTAGGGGGTTTTAGCCTGTCACTCTAAAATCCTCTAATTTTACCATAAAAATATCTTCTAATATTACATTCAATTATATGGACTACAATTCTCACCCATATAATTGCATGTGATTCTTACTAACTTTTATGAGACAATACCGCATTGGATCTTACATAATCTCAAGAAATTCTATAACTTAAGAGGCCAAATTAAGAAGTAAACAAAGTTTTCATAATCAATCTTCACAACTTCTTCCAACTTTAAACACTTAGACTTTCCACAACAATTCTCTATAAATTAATTACTTCTCCATTTAAGAAAGAAAAAGATAAAGTAAACTCCTCAGAATGCATTGAGAAAATATAAAAACACATTGATTTGAAATTAAAAACCATAAGAAAAAGAACAAACAAAAACAAGTATTAATTTAAAAACTAAATGTAAGAACAAAAGTAAACACTTATCTGAAAATTCTCTCCACAAGACTCGGGAAGTTAATGTATTGTTTGTTGTGTTACGTATGCAAAACAAAGGATCTTTAGGACTCATGTCTTATGGTCTCAAGTTAGAAAAATGGAAAAAAATCAAAAAACAAAAAGGACATGAAAAACTATAAATGGAAATGGAAAACAATCAAAATACTAATTTAGAAAATTATCATAAATCATTGAGGGATTACGTAAATCCTATGACAGATGTAATTCACTCATGTATACAATACCCTATCGTAGAAGCTGATTCGTTTGAAATAAATCCTGAGATTATCCAACTAGTGTAGAAAAATCAGTTTGGGGGATCTCCTTCGGAGGATCCTTATTTACACTTATCTAGTTTTCTAGAACTTTGTGCTACATTTTGTTATAATGGCATGTCAGACGATGTTGTTAGGCTATGGCTTTTTCCTTTCTCACTAAGGGATAAAGCTAAAATTTGGTTATACTCATTAGCACCTGCTTCTATTAAAAATTGGGAGGATTTAACTTAGAAATTCCTAGCTAAGTACTTTCCACCTTCAAAGACAACTAAACTTAGAAACGATATTATCTCATTTCGTCAGTGTGAAGGGGAATTAATATACGAAGCCTGGGAAAGATTTAAGAAACTCATTTGAATGTGTCACATCATGCTCTGCCGGATTGGTTAATCATTCAAACTTTTTATATTGGGTTATTAGGATCCCTTAGGTCCATTGTTGATGCTGCTGCTGGTGGTTCATTATTGCCAAAAATATTTGATGAAGCGTATGCATTAATTGAAGAAATGGCTACAAATGAATTTGAATGGCCCTCTGCAAGGGTAAAACATAAAAATATAGCTAGTGTTCATGATATAGATGCGATTGAAATTCTTGCATCTCACAATGCTACAATATCAAGGAACTTGGACCAATTTGGAATGAACCAACCTCAATTTACTCCTGTAAGTGAGGAAAGTTCATTAGGGCATATGATTGATTCTAACTTATTTTATGAGACTTTAAATACCATAAAAAACTTGTATTCTAACTTGTACAACCCAGGTTGGAACCATCTTAATTTTAACTGGAATTATACTACTGAGGGTGGAAACCAACAATGGGAAAACAATCATGCAAATGCTAATGGAAGTTGGAATAATCAGGGTAACACATGATATAGGACTTCACATCCACTGGACTCTAATATTGATCAACAATTTGAGGATAAGAAGATGTCTATAGACAAAGTGGTATTGCAAATGGGAAACCAGTTGCAAAGTCAAAATGCTGTAATTAGAAACATAGAGAATCAACTGGGAGAAATTGCTAATTCACTTAGCAATAGACCCAAAGGAACACTTCCTAGCAACACTGAGATTAAACCTAAAGAGAACGATAATAAATAACTATTCCTTGTTACTGGACAAACTATGATAGATGTGCAAAAAGAAGAATTGATTATGAACATTAATGACCAGGAAGTCACTTTTGATGTGTTGAAGGCTATGAAATTTTTAGCTGAGAGAAAAGATGATGAATGTTTCTGGATGGATGAAATTGATTATCTATGTAAAGACCATTTCCAAGAAAGTTTTGAGAGTAAGATAACAGATGAGGTTGGAATGGATTTTCATGATGATTTGAAGATGTTATCTAAAGAAGATTGTATGTATGTTCAAGAGAGGTGTGAATGATGGAAGCTGCCAAAAATAGTGAACTTCTAATTCCATTTGTTGAAAAATCTCTTGAACTTAGGATGGATGTATCCCATAAAATTTTTAAGCCTGCTATTTAGGGAATTCATCTACATCACCATTCTTTATATCTTTAGATTCAACTCAATTACAAGAAAAACCTGAATTGAATGATGAACAAGATAAATTTATTGAACTAGGACTTGGAAGAGAAATTGAGAATAAATATCAAAAGAAATTTGAGTTGAGAAAAGAGGATAAGGATATTGGAAGACCATTAGAAGAAAATCCTAAGGAATTAGAAAAACCTATTTCCTGAACTAAGATTGATCCTCCATCATTTAATAATTATAAAGGGGAAGAATTAGAAGATAACTTGAAACAGAAGAGTGACATAGAAGAATTTGATCCTGAATATGAATTATCTAGAGAGAATCTGATCCAAAATTTGAGAGATCTTGAATTATCTTATAGAGATCAATTTCTTATAAATTTCAAGGTTGATATTAATATGCAAATTCAGAAAATCAATAGAAGAATATTGGAACTAGAAAGACATATGAGGAACAATGATATAAATCCATCTGTAAAGGTAGAGCTAAATAAAAAATTACATTTTGAGGATTTTGTAGACATTTTGGGATCTGAAAAGGATTGGGTGATTGATTGAGGATTACTTAATTGGAATTTTGATTCAGGAAGAATCATTTGTCGTGCTCGCGATGTTAAAACCAAGCACTTTATGGGAGGCAACCAATAGTTATCACTGTGCTTTGATTTAGTGTGCTTGAGAGTCATGATTTTTAGTGTTGTATGGTGTTTGCTTTAGAGTGGATTGAATTGATCTTTATGTGTCATTATGGATTGATCAGTTTGATTATTATTGGTAGATGTTTGGATTGTTAGTAGTTTGATTTGATCTTTGTGTGTCATGAGGGAGGTGATTCCTTAACTTCTTATTATGGTTAGACTTGTATGTTCTCTTGTAGTAGTTGGATTGATGAGTCCACTATGACTCGGGTCTTACCCAGACTTGAGTTTTACAGGAGTATCATGAATTTTAACAGTGTTAGATCCATCTTAATTTTGTTAATTCCATTCTCTAACATTGTTTTTATTTGGTAGGAGTCGCGAACCTATTTGATGACTAACATTAGGATGATTTTACACTAAGACTTATAACTGTTAGAGGTGCTTAATTATAGGGATTAGATGATGCCTGAGATTGGTGCCAATAAACCAATTTATTAGGGATAATCTTATCTTTGGGATTATAATCTATAAAATCATTTAAAAAAGTACCTATTTTACTAGTGTAGTGATTCCGTTAGAAATTGGAAGTAAATTAGTGAGATGCAATGAGTTAAAGGAAGAATTGACCTCATTTATCATATGTGTGTTTATGTTTGTGTTACAATTTTATATAATAATTGAAGAAAATTTTTATAATTCAACATATTTTAATAGTTCAATTGGCCAAATTGAAAGTAAATTAAGATTTAAGTAAAAGATTATCATAATTTTTATTTAATGTTTAAGACACAACTAATTCAATTTTTCATTTCACAAAATCTCAACAACAAGGAGAAAGACAGAGAAAACTACTCAGAATGCATAGGAAGAATAACACAAAACTTGAATTTCATTTAAAGCTATAAAACAATAAACAAAAACTTATCTCGAATCATTTCCCCAAGCAGACTCCTTGAAGTTCCTTTGACTCTTCCTTCTTGTACAACACACTCAATTAAACTTACTAATGAACTCTTTAGAACACACTCACACACTACAGACTCTCCAGACTCAGACTCTCCAGACTTAGATTAAGACACACACACTAAAAGAACACCCTTTTCGGCCTAAATTTGTCTCTATTTAAAGAGGGAGAAGTATTTCCAAAGGTTGCTTAAGCACCTCTTCAAAAAGCGTCCAGATTCATTGAACATTTGCTTGAACCGACCTTCTCGCCGTTGGGGGCTCTATGGCGCCGTCGGCGGGCTTTTAGAACATTGGCCAACTGCTAAGGCTCGCTGTCGGCAGGCTCAATCATGCCGTCGGTGGGCTTCTTTATAAAATATTCAAAAACTTTTGGAAAAATTACGCCGTCGGCAGCTTATTCCTTGTCGTCGACTGGATAGTTCAATTTTCATCACTTTTAGTCCTTTTTATTCCATATTCACTTCTTTTTGATCTTTTTGCTCCCATTACCAATAATTCTTCATACCTGCAATAAAACATAGAAAATACCTTTCTTTAAAGTGCAATTTCATATAAAACTGGTATGAATTTCTCAATACATTTTCCTGTGATCAAAATCCCCCAAACTTAACTATTACTTGTCCTCATGTAATCTTGATACTACATAAAAGTAATGATTATTTGTAGTAAAGTTTTAATTCAGAAATACTATGAATTTAATTTAAAAAAGTATTATAGTAAAGTTTATTAGAAAAATTTTTATATAATTCAATTAATTCTATAGATATAAGGCTATTTGATTATTAAGTTTAAGAGTTCTAGTCTTCTATTCATTAAAAGAATGACTATATTTGCAATATTATATTACTTAGGATATTCAGATGATAGGAAATTCATGAAAACACTATTTAGTAAAATACTAATCTATATATATAAGTTTAGAAATATAACTATGTTTTACCCTTTAGGTTGATTCAAATGAAGCCAACTTTTGATAAGGCATCTCCTCAAGCTTCTCCCCACTTACTTTTTCTTTTCTTTTCATTTTGGATTGATTTTCAATCCTTTTTCTTTTTTTTTCAAGTGAGGATTCATCGTATCCGGATAGCTCGTTAATAATTTTGAACTTCATTTTCCTCTTCCTAAATTTGAAACTTGAAATATTTCTTTATCTTATATGTATTTCATAGTTTTCACTTCATTGAGTTTCAATCTTTTCTTTCTCCTCTAAATACCTCAGAATTTAATATTTTAAAATATAGTTTTCCTTACTTTAAATAGTTAACTATATTCTTATCCTTTATTCCAAATATCTTAATCTACAAAATTTATTTAATCACTAAAAGTATTTCTTTTAACTTTCTATAATAAATTAAATAAATTAATTCTAGTTTACTGAATTAATTTTACTACAGAAAATCATTTATATAAAAAATTTTAAAAATATAAATTGAGAACAGTTTAATAATTAAAATTTTGTTTTTCCCTCCCCCAAACTTAAATTTTTCTATCTACTTATATAGGGTGAAAAGAAAACAAACTGTAAATTTAAATCATACCTTCATGCTTTAGGTATTTCTCCTTTTGAAGTTCCGCAGGTTCTTTTCATCACTTAATTAACCTGTACTGTTAATAATTTTCTACACATATATAATATCAAAGAAATTCTTTGAGGCAAAGAAGTTTTGAAATAAGTACAAAATACGAACACAATTTATACCTATTATAATACTAAGCACAATTGAACACAACATCCACATACATTTCACTAATCCAGTTTCAGAATTACAATCACAATTTGAAATATTAAAATTTAAAACTACACAAATTTAACTTATACAACAAAGTTTAAATGTCTTTGTCGGCATATTTTTAGGTTGTGTGTTTTATTTTTGAAAAGAGGTCGCCTACAGAAATTGTCGGCGAATTTTAATTTAATTTAAATAAATAATTTGAAAAGTAGTATTTGATTTTGAAAATAATTTTAAATTTGAATATTTTAAGATATGAAATCAAACTGATCTCACATCCCGAATAGTTTATATAAACGAGCGCCGCACCACAAACCGTGTATCTATCCCGAAGAATAGACACACTGCTTGATAATGGGGCTCGATTAAATAAACTAGAAAGGTTTGTGACATCCGTTTGGTCCGCGAACCAATTTTATAAGCCGACAAATTCCCCGCTTAATATGAAACTATTAAACGGGGTTTATATTACCAGGTTCTTAAAGTTCCCTATAAGGGCAAGCCCACTATAGTTAATTACATCTTAAGTGATGGGAATCACCTAAGAAAACTCTCGATAATAATCAATAATTCCGCTCTCAAGAATTTCAAAGTTTAAGTTTTCAAGGGGTTGAATTTTGGAATTTCAATAGGGAATGGATCAAATTTGGAACATTTTTATTTTGGGAATTCAAAGGAAGAAAAGTAGGAGAGATCACGGATTCGAAGCGGACTTCGGTAATCTCCCGATTATCCTTTTGTTTGGCTTGGATTTAGGAAAGTCCTAATGTTTATTTAATGTTTTAATCTTGCCAATTTAGTTAATTAGGGCTTATATTTATATGATAGAATCATACAAATTGCTCTAGAAGATATGAGGGTTTATGTCGTACGGACGACTACCTCGGAATCCTAAGACCAGGTTAGGGCTTAATTTGCAATGCAAATGCCTAACGAAGAGTTGAGGATTTATGTTGCACTAGGCAAACTACCTCGAAGTCCTATGGCTTTGTTATTTAATTCTAAGAAAGTTTCTGTCGAAGTAGGTTCAAGTTTTGCCGACGACGATGGCGCGTGCTTGCCCACCATGCTCCGAGCTCCTTGTTGTTGCAGAGGTTTAGTTTTAGAAATCATAAATCAAGAGATGAGAGAAGTGTTCTGGTTTAGAGAAGTCTTAATTTCCAAGTGTTTTTTTTGTGTTTTAATTAAAACAAATCTTAAAGTTGATTATAACGACACCGGTTAAGATCCCACGGTTCCATCCTTCCGGCACCATTATTTTTATCGGATTCACTTAGTCCAGATGAATTTGCTAAACTCAACTGAATGAGTTCCACACTTTCATTTAGACCGTGGGAAATCCCGTTAGCAACACGTAGGTTACATCATCCGAGGTATTCCCGATCATCCAACAAGACGTTTTAATTTAGTTGTAATTGTAGTTTTGTGTTCTGTTTGTGATTAAATTTTGAGTTGTCTTATATTTTGGAATGTTGTGGAGGTGAATTTTATCTTGTAGTGTCTTTTATTTTAATTTTGGGTTTCAGTTTTGGTTTACGTCCTAAAGGTGTCGGTTTTCATGCAACTGTTGTTTATCATGCAAGAAAAATAAAGTGCATTTGCAATAAAATAAACTGCAATAAAATAAAAGCGTACTCGGAGGGTCTTCCCGTCATCCCAAGCTGCACTTAAAACACGAGTTAGAATATTTAAGCAAGTTCCTAGGTAAAGCTAAGGGAAAGGTTTATGGTTTTCTACCAAATTCCTAATCCTATAGCTAGTCGTTTCCTATGACGTCTAGGTTTTTTGTGTTTTTGGTTTGAAGACGATTTTCTTCATCAAAGAACAATTAAGTTCAATCGTTCTTGTAAATATCCTATCATATCGAGGAAGTGCTTAAGAAGAATCTTAAACATCTTTTCAATATTTCTAGGATTGTTTCAAGTCCAAATGAATTTAATTGTGTAAATGAATCGATCGTCCGAGGTTTTCAAGTTTTGTTAACTTGCTCAGTGAACTAGGACATTTGAATGTCCTGTAAGTGAAGTAACATTTCATTTTAATGTTCTATTTAGGAGTTATGATAACTAAAGCTCCTAGGGCAAAATGATATTTAATGATTTATGATTCAAATTTAAGTTCAAATTAATGATTTAAGTTTGGAATAGTGTTCAAGTTATTTTAGATTTATTTCTTCATGTCTTAAGTGAGGTTATTTAATTCAATTTAATTTAATTTATTTTATTTTAATTTAATTTAATTCAGTTTAATTTAGTTTGGTTTGATTTAATTTAATTCAATTCAATTTATTTGATTTAATTTCTTAATTTAATTTAATTTAATTTTAATTTAATTTAATTTAATTTAATTTATTTAATTTAATTTAATTTATTTATTTAATTTAATTTAATTTATTTATTTAATTTAATTTAATTTAATTTATTTAATTCATTTAATTTAATTTAATTTGTTTATTTAATCTAATTTAATTTTAATTTAATTTAATTCAACTTTTAATCTTAATTTAATTTAATTTAATTGAAAATTTTTGAAAGAGTTTAATGATTTAATTTTAGTTTAATGATTAAGTCTTTTAATATTTTAAGTTTGAGTTATCATTTTAATTAAGAGTTGAGTATTAATGAGATGATTAATTTAGGGATTTTTAAATTAAAGAATAAATCTCTTCCTAATAATATCCCTATTTTAATAATTCCAATTTGTTATTCTTCCAAATTCAATTAATTATTTAATTAAAGTTTAATCATTTTAAATTGCTTAATGGGTTTCTACCCTTTAATTATTAAATTTCAATCATCCAAATCAGATTAGGATCAAATATTTTACTTGTTAAAAATTTTTATTAAACCTAAAGTTTTAATTAAGGGTTAAAATTTTAATTACCATTTTGCCCTTTAAGCCTAATAATTTCATAACTCACTAAATTGAACTCAAATGAACTTGAAATTTTTATGTGACTTCACTTATGTGTCAATGAAGACATGAGAGGAGAAAATGTGATTTTTCTGTATTTAATTTATTTATATAATTATTTTTTGTAGAAAATAGAAATTTCCAAGGAAAATTCAATAATATGACCGAGGGAAGTTTCTGTCCTTAAGAAAATTAGGGGACATTCCTAATGACAAGAGGACCACTTGGACCAAATTTTGTAATTTTTTGAATTATATTTTATTTATTAGAATTATTTTAAGTTCTGGAGTATTAATTAATTTAAAAATAAAATAAATGTTGAAAAATAAATTTTATAATTTTTAAAATTCTCTCGATATCAAGGATTCCAGAGAACCAAACTTTACAATTTTCTGATTTTTCTTTGATTTATTATAATTATTTTGGTGAAAATGCTAGAAAATACATTTCTTAATTTTAAAATTACCCTAGAGCCTTAAAATTTAATATCTCACTAAATAGACCTAGGAAAAATATGGGGTTTGTTCCTAAGTGATTAAAATTTAAAATATAACATTTTGGTGAATTTTATTATTTTTGTAATTTTTATTATTTTTTAATTATTAAAAATATTAAAATAATATTAAAAATCAACTTTTTTAGAAAATTGAAATTTTAATTTTCTTAAACTCCCCTGATATCGGAGAGACTCCAAAACCAATTTGGTGAATTTTTGAAAAATATTTTGAAAGTTATGAATTTTTAAAATTTAAAATGACTAAGTGGCTTAATTAACCCAATTAGTGGGGCTAACCAAGTCCAATTGACCTCAAATTTTTATGATGGGTTCCTCTGATCCTAAAGGTCAGTGGAGAATTGATTTCAAGTCAATTTGATGTATGGTTAGCTCTAACTAATTAGAGACCTATTTTGGGTATTTAAGCCAATTAGGGTTAATGCGAGTGAATTTACCCAAATCCTATTTTTCCTAGGGTTCTCTGGTCATAAGGAACATCACCAAATTTTCCTAGAATTTATTTCACAACATGCTAATTTTTGAAATTAAAATACTTAAAACAACAACATGCATTTGAAAAATCAATAACTCTTCATAGGGATGACCTCGACTTTGGAAAATTCGGGGAATGTTCCCAAATTCGGAGGCTTCAAAAGCCCTATAGTCTCATGCCATGGTGAATTGTGTGAATGCATGGAGAATTAAAATAATGCAGGGAGTAAATAATTAATTAAAAATAAAATACTTGGGCAAAATTAATTAATTTCTTTTCCACATTATTCTCCTCTCGTTCACCGAGCAAGAGGGTATTTTTATTTTATTTTTATGATTTTCCTACACAAAGATATGAATTTTCAAAGTTTAGGGAATTTAAATAAATAGGAAAATACCCTATTTTTCTATTTATCCACGCGGCGCCGCGTCAACCTCGGCAGACTCACGAATGCACACGCGGCGCGCTCCCATTCGACGCCGCCATCCGCGTCGGCGCTCCGGGACCCGCTGTATCGCTCCGTCTTCTGATCCGACGCGATCCTAGCCGTCCGTCCGCGCGTGTATTAAATGGACGGCATCCGTTCATCGTCCCCAAGTGTCCTCACCCGAGAGCCGTCCACACTAAATCCTTAAGATCTCACTCGATACTCGATGGATTTTCATGTTCTTATGCTCTCATGGATTCGTCTTGAAGAGACGAACACATCTATACGGTTATCATGCATTGAAATTAAAGCATTTGAAATGGAGAATCTCCAGAAGCTCGGGATGAAGAATTAACTCATACCTTAGCTCTGAGAGGTGAAGCCTCGATCAGAGATGCTTGGCACGTTCGTTAGAGATGCAGGAGGCTAGGGATGAAGCCTGGGGATGTGGTGAATTGCCTAGGTGTGATTTCCACCAAAGCTGATCACAACCTTTGGAGTCTGGAACAACCTGGGTGACCCGGAGATGGGGCTTTCTGCCGGTGGACACCTCCCTCGGTGCAGGTGCGGGTGTAGGACCAATCAATTTGGGGATTGGTCCACTGTGGAGAAGTGTCCTGGTTTTGGGCTTGGATTTCAACTCTGAAATTGAGCTCACAGAGAAGAAATGGCAGGGGGATCTCACTGGGGATCAAGTGCTCTGTGTATGAGGAGGGGTCTGGAACAATTTTGGCAGAGTTTTGGCAAGGTCTCGTTCAGCACCCCTCATGGCCGAGAAGGTGAGGGGTTTAAATAGGAGAGGCTGGAGGGCCTCCCAGGGGGAGTTAGGGCTTGGGATCAGCTGCTCTGGTGAGGAGAAGAACAGCCATGGTGACCACTAGGCATGGGGCAGCTCAGCAAGAGAGAATTCCAAAGTTTGGCTCCTCCCAAGGTTTCGGGCATGGTGTTTTCCGGCGACCTGGTGGCTGGCCGGCCAGGCATTGGTCACCATCTTGTTCAGGTGGGTCAGGGCTGGGACTTGGTGCAATCAATTGGCAAATGCCATGTGTAAAAGGCTTGGATTAGAATGGAATGGGAGAGAGCTTATTTTGGCTCAAATTGGTCAACCCCTCCACTTGGGCTAGGTGCACCACCCGAGGCTTGGTTTTGGCCGAGGGAAAAGTGATTTGGCTCAGGCATAATCGAGTAGGGTCAAGTCACCATCCAAGCACAATTAGGCATAAGCATGGTTAAGGGGAATCATGGGAGTGGTTAATCACCTTTAGGAATTAAGGAAAGAGCCTCCTCCTTTTTCCCAAAATGGCATGGTGACATGTAAAGAGGCTCTCATGGCTTGCATATGGCTTGTGCATGGCTCCATGGCTCCATTTGGCTTGGGAAAAGGTTGGGTCGATTTCATAAAAAAGGGTTTTAAGAATTTTGGATATTTTGGTGTGAATTTGTATGGGGCTTGATTTGGAATTGTTTGATGATGGAATTATAACTTAGGGAATGGCTTTGATTAAATGGATGGCAAATGGAAATGTCATGTGGGCTTTAGGGCCAAACTTGGGCTTTTGTATTTGGTGGAAATGGGCTTTTAGGGAGGTTTAGGGAAGTGGGCTTTTAAATTTAAAATGGATTTTGGGATGAAATTTTGGTAAAGGCTTGGGCCAAATAATTGTTGAGTTTGGTTTAGGGATGCTTCATGAGTGGTTTGAAACAAGTTTGAGGTGATTTGGGTTTGAATTGGTTTGAATTTGGGTTTAATTGGTAAGTGGGCCTATGTAGGTCAAATTGGGCTAACTTGGGCCAATGTTGGGCTAGAGTTGAAATTGATGTAAAATTAATGTTGGGAAATGTTTATGGGAGTGTTTCAAAGAGGTTTTGGCTTTGGTTGGGTTTTGATTTTGGGGATTTGGGCTCATTTGGGCTAGGTTTGGGTTTAGGTCGAAAATGGGCCTTTAAGGCCAAAAGTGAAATTGGATCCCAATGCCAATCAAATTGGGCTTGTATTTGGTCTAGATTGGTGTTGGGGATGTTGAATTGAAGTTTAGAATTGAATTGGACCAGAATTTGGGGTCAATTGGGTAGATTTGGTTTGACATTGGGTTTACTTTGGGTTAAAATGGGTCAAATTGGGGGTTTTGATAAAAGTGGGGTCAATTGACAAAATTGGCCCATGGTGTAGTTGAATAAAATGAAATTGGGAATATTTGGGATTTTTTGGAATTTTCTGGGAATTTTCTGAATTTTTGGATTTTTGGGTCAAAAGGGGTATTTTGGGTATTTGGAAGGTATTGGGGGGTATTTTTGGAATTTTTGGTATTTTTGGATATGGATGATCAATTTGAGTGATGTGGAAATGTTTGGGATTGATTTTGGAGAATTTTGGGTAATTTGGAAATTTTTGAGAAATTTGGGCTATTCAGGGCTTTGGGTAGGTTGGCGGGTGTTGGGTCCCGGGGGTCAAAAATTGAAAATTTGGAAAATTGAAGATTGGGTGGATGTAAGTGAAATGAAATCATTTTTGTTGAGCCATGAAGCCATATCAAGCCCACATGAGCCATGAAGGGACTCATTTGAGGCATTCACCATGTTGTTCCTAACCCTCTTAGCCGGGGCTTAGGGGTTAAGGACCATCCATGTGAATCACCTACATGAGTCGGGAAGTTAAGTTGGGTAGGGGTGTGTTTTAGGAGGTGTGTGAAAGTGTAGTGCATAGGTGTAGTGTATGTGTAAGTCGGCCCTTTACTGCAGACCGGGCCACTGCAGGGCGATCCTAAGGCCAAAGAGTCTATAGGAACTCATCCTTTAAACTTCCACATTTGATTTCAACCCTCTAGGTGATTAGGGGTCTATAGTCAAGTTTGTGGAGTTTGCGGGGAGTTAAGAAGTGGTTTGAATTTCTAAAAGGTGGGTCCCAATTCTAGTCCTCTAAGATAGTCAAAGGAAAAGCCTGAAGGCTAGATCCTAAGTACTAAAGAGAAGAAGAGAAGACCTCATCGAAAATGAGGTCAACAAATGGACCCCAATAGGTGTGGTGAGCTGACGGAGCACACCGCGCGTATTGGTGTTGACCGAAACGATCAACAAAACCAACACGGATGTCCAAGTAACAAACTTAGGACAAAGTAGAAGAGCTTCGCGTGGGGAGTGTCAAGTATATCTACGGGACAGGAGATTCTTGAACTCTCGTCTGGGGAAAGGAAAAGGAGGTGAATCCCAAATCACATGTTTTGAGAGAATTTCGATTTAGATTTTATTTTATTTCATGTTCAAGTCACGATGCGTGAGTTTAGATTTCAATTTGGAGTTTTAATTTAGATTGAAGTTTGTCAAGATTAATTTGAAGGGATTTGATTTGAAATGAAAATTGGAATTTTGAAGTTTTAGATGTAACATCTTCAACCCCAAAAGAAGACCGAATCGATTAGATCGGGTCATTACAATGAGAAAAGATCTCAGAGTAATGTGGTATTGGATGTAAAATCCTTAACCTCAGGAGTTTGATTTGATGTATTTCGGTGCGATAGGAAAAGAATCCTAAAGCGAGTGCGGTCTTGGATGTAAAATCCTCGACCCAAAAGTTTGAATTTGATGTATTTCGGTGCGAGTAGGAAGAGAATCCTAAAGCGAGTGCGGTCTTGGATGTAAAATCCTCGACCCAAAAGTTTGAATTTGATGTATTTCGGTGCAATAGGAAGAGAATCCTAAGCGAGTGCGGTCTTGGATGTAAAATCCTCGACCCAAAGGTTTGAATTTGATGTATTTCGGTGCGAGTAGGAAGAGAATCCTAGAGCGGTGCGATCTTGGATGTAAAATCCTCGACCCAAAAGTTTGAATTTGATGTATTTCGGTGCGATAGGAAGAGAATCCTAGAAGCGGTGCGGTCTTGGATGTAAAATCCTCGACCCAAAGGTTTGAATTTGATGTATTTCAGGTGCAATAGGAAGAGAATCCTAAAGCGGTGCGGTCTTGGATGTAAAATCCTCGACCCAAAAGTTTGAATTTGATGTATTTCGGTGCAATAGGAAGAGAATCCTAGAGCGAGTGCGGTCTTGGATGTAAAATCCTCGACCCGAGAGTTTGAATTTGATGTATTTCGGTGCGGTAGGAAAAGAATCCTAAAGCGAGTGCAGTCTTGGATGTAAAATCCTCGACCCAAAAGTTTGAATTTGATGTATTTCGGTGCGATAGGAAGAGAATCCTAAAGCGGTGCGGTCTTGGATGTAAAATCCTCGACCCAAAAGTTTGAATTTGATGTATTTCGGTGCGATAGGAAGAGAATCCTAAAGCGGTGCGGTCTTGGATGTAAAATCCTCGACCCAAAAGTTTGAATTTGATGTATTTCGGTGCGGTAGGAAGAGAATCCTAAAGCGAGTGCGGTCTTGGATGTAAAATCCTCGACCCAAGAGTTTGAATTTGATGTATTTCGGTGCGATAGGAAGAGAATCCTAAAGCGAGTGCGAGTCTTGGATGTAAAATCCTCGACCCAAAGGTTTGAATTGATGTATTTCGGTGCGATAGGAAGAGAATCCTAAAGCGGTGCGGTCTTGGATATAAAATCCTCGACCCAAAAGTTTGAATTTGATGTATTTCGGTGCGAGTAGGAAGAGAATCCTAAAGCGGTGCGGTCTTGGATGTAAAATCCTCGACCCAAAGGTTTGAATTGATGTATTTCGGTGCAATAGGAAGAGAATCCTAAAGCGAGTGCGGTCTTGGATGTAAAATCCTCGACCCAAGAGTTTGAATTGATGTATTTCGGTGCGGTAGGAAAAGAATCCTAAAGCGGTGCGGTCTTGGATGTAAAATCCTCGACCCAAAGGTTTGAATTGATGTATTTCGGTGCGATAGGAAGAGAATCCTAAAGCGGTAGCGGTCTTGGATGTAAAATCCTCGACCCAAGAGTTTGAATTTGATGTAGGTTTGATGTGAGGTCCGGAAAGATCGAATTTGAGATTTGAAATTTGGATCGAGATTTGATTTCGGATCCGGAAGATCGAATTTGAGATTTGATAGAGATTTGGAATGCGGAAAGATTGAATTTGAAATTTGGAAGGATGAGTTTGAACTCGGTTGAAATTTGATTTAAGATTTGATTTGAAATTTGGAAGGTCACATTTGAAATTTGTTTGAGAATTTGATTTAACATTTATGTTGATTTTGTTTATCTTTTAACGATTCAAATTTTATTTTGTTGTTTGTTTAATATTCATGTGAATTTGGTGTTTGTCATTTTTTAGATTTTTTTTTAGAAAGTTTTCTTTTATCTTTTTTTTTTTGGTTTTATTTATTTTCTGTTCTTTGTTCGAAGTTCATTTAGCTTTAACGGCGTTTCCCAATCAATTTGCACAAAAGAGGTGAAGGCCAAAAATGTGACATGGTCACTTTTATTCCAATCATACTGAAGATACATCGTACAACTTGATCTGGAATATATTTCATACAATCCATGTAAACTCAAAACGGATCGTGTATGATCTTTGTTGGTCCATCTAAAGAAGCATCTGTCAAAAGTCCATGTCTGAATAGTGAGATGCATGGTCAATAACATCACCTTCCAAGCCATCCTTGGCAAGGATGCCGTATGGATGTACATTGGAGGTGTGATATTTTCCATGTAACTCACGACTCGTAAGGCCGGAGGCTCTCTAGCTCCGGGTCCGGCCGGAAATGGTAAGGTGTCCTTCCGTCGTCCATCCTTCGAACGTAATCGAAATCCTCTTCACTCGGTACTCCCGGTATGCAATGCTTGGCGATATCCGCTCCGTTACCCTTCGGTATCATGACGGAACCTACCGGTAGTGGTATCTTTATCGGCCCTCGGAACTCACTCGGGCTCTGCTATCCGGAGGTCGGATCCGAACATGATGTTACACTCGCTCGAAAAGAGAGCGTGCGAAAGGTCCGACAAAGTCATGGTGATCGATGTGTGGGGGTATACGATCACCTCGTTTGTAGATATTGATGATGCAGCTATTGGGTATGCAGTCTGCTGACAGTACCCTCCATGTTATCAATCTCTTTACCATTCTCTTGATGACTAATGGCATCGGGTCCACTTGCCCATGACGGAGTATTCCCGGCGGGTTTCCCTTCCTGTCCTCGGCGAAGTTGTAACGAGCATCCACATTGTATTGTGATTCTTCCTTTCCACGGCATCCATCTCGGGGCTCGAGTATGTGTTTTCCCTTAGGCGGCCTGCTCGGCCCGGTCTTTTCAAATCCGGATGCAATCCACGATTTGCTTGCTTGCTCATACTCTGAGAATACGTATGTATGTAATTCGAGGCCCTCCAGTATATTGATTCTTCTGCCTCTAATCCTTTCAAAGTATTCAAAGGTTTTCTTTTCAACATTTTGCATTCTCTCCAGCTCGTATTCCGGAATGATCTGCAGATGGCGAGGCCTGGTGACGTATTGTGGGATATAAGGTTCGATCCCTTCACGTTCTCCTGCATACCTCGGCTCCTCAGGGATGATGCCTGTCGGGACATCCCCCGGGGTTGCTTCTGCAACAAGGTCATGCATCACTCGGTGGTTCTATCCGGTGGCGTGGTAGCCTTCTTTCTTCCGGTCTTTGTAAGATTTCTCCGGTTCTTTCCGTCATCCTAGGAGCTGGCCTCCTTTCTTCGGTTCTTGGTGAACCGGTGTCCTTGAAGTGTATGCACCGACATTAGCGAGCTGCCTCGTCGTGCCGATCCGCGGCTAGTTTTGTCAACATCTTACGGATACGGCGATTCTTATTTCTTCGTTGCGTTCTCTGTGAGAGTAGCTCTCCGAACTTCTTGAATCTCCGTGGGCGCGGCGCCGACAAGCCCGCCCTCTGCCGTAGCGACTACGGACTTCATTTTCTTATCTTCTTCAAGGTTTGTCTTTCTTCTCTTCTTGCTTGGATTGGTGACTTGGGCCACCCACTTTCATTACTGTATGTCCAGGCAATTCTTCTCGGTTAACCGGGACCCGATCACTTTCCTCGTACTCGTAGGCTGCGGTGCGAAATCGAGTCAATCTTGATTATCGCTCCATCTTTCACCCTCTTTTCATCAAGTGCAAGGCTTACGCCATTCTTAAAGTTCAAGACCAACCGCCCGCTCGACATTTCCCTGCGAAGAGACAAGGAAAAGGATCGAGTGGCTGTACTTAAGAACAAGAACATCAAGAAAATGTTTATTAAAGACATCTTGTTTTATTATTATTTTTATATTTTCAAACTTAACGGGAATGAAGTGGGATAAGATCGGGTAAGAGATTTTGATTTGGAAAAGAAAACAAGGAAAATTTTATTATCGGGATTTTATTTATTTTGGCACATTTTTGTTATTTTTGGGTTCGGACCCGATCATAAGTAATCACTTTGCCCGTGCTTCTAGGGATGGAAAGTTCATTCCTTCGAAACATCGAGTAGCGTAATACTTTTTCAAGTATCGTCCATTGATCGGAAGCATATGTCGTTCTCCCCGGCAATTCACTAGGCGGTAGGAGCCTCCTGAGTAGACTGCCTCAACTACAAATGGTCCTTCCCAAGTGGATTCAAATTTTCCTCCTATCTTGCGGTGTGCAAGAATAGGTCTTTTGAGAACGAGAACTAAATCACCAACCTTGAAGGTTCTTGGGCGGACTAGTTTATCATGAGCCTGAATCATCTTAGCTTGGTATAATTCTAAATTCGTTGCGCCTGCAAGTCTTTTCCCTTCCGAGCTCTCTAATTCTTCGAGTCGTAATTTGGCGTTCTCTTCGTTGTGATTTTATTTGCAAGCTGCAATTCCGAGTGAAGGGAGCTGAACCTCTAAAGGTAACACTCGCCTCGGACCCATACACCGGAGCGTAAGGTGTAGCTTGCGTAGGAGTTACGAAGGTTGTCCGGTAGGCCCATAAGGCTTCTAACAACTTCTCGTGCCAATTTCTCTTATTGTCGTCTAAAGTCTTCTTTAAAATTTGAACGAGAGTTTTATTAAAAGCCTCGGCTAGGCCGTTTGCTCTTGGGTAGTAAATTGTTGAATATCGCCGGTCGATTCCGTGTCTCCGACAAAATTGTTGATTTGTGTGCTTCGAATGCTGACCCATTATCTGAGATGATCCTGCGCGGCACCCCGAAACGGTAGACAACTTGGTTCTTGAAAAATTGTAGCACGTGATGTGCTTTCACTTCTCTTAGTGGAACTGCCTCTGCCCACTTGGAAAAGTAATCTGTAGCTGCAAGAATGAAGCGATGTCCTTTTGACGACGGCGGTTCTATTGGACCCACTATATCCGTGCCCCAACATTCAAATGGCCACGATGCAATTGTCGGATGTAGCACATTTGGAGGTTGGTGTAGAACCACTCCGTGCACTTGGCATCGGTGACGGCTCTTGGCGATTTTCATGCGGTCGGTCATCATCGAGGGCCGGTAGTACCCTAGTCTTTTAATTTTCATTTTCATCTTTGGACCCGACTGGTGAGCGCCACGAGTCCCGAATGCACCTCCTTAACAATTTCACGAGCTTCGGACCCACTTAGGCACCTTAGCCACATTTGATCAAAAGACCTTCCGTATAACGTATTGTTTACTAATGCGTAGGACGAGTTCTTTTCTTGATCCGATGGGCTAGCGACCTATCGTCTGGTAGTTTCCCCGTTTGCAAGTAATCTATTAATGGTTGTCGCCAATCTTCCGTGTTTTCTGTCACTGCTGCAATTGATTCTTCTTCCTTATCTGATTTGTGTATCGTGTCAATGTCAAGCTGTGATAGGACCTGGCGTCCGTGAACTGACACTTCCACTGATTCATCTTGCAAACAGGCAAATTCTTTTGCGAGACGAGCTAGCGCATCCGCTAGAGCGTTTTCTTTTAGGAATTTTGTAGATTGTCACATTTGGAATCCGTTCCAACAAGTTCGTATGGCATACTTGGAAGTATTGCTCGAGTCTTGGTTTTAAAATTCGTATTGTCCGGCGATCCGTTGAATGATTAACTTGTGAATCTCCGTAGATGTTGATGTACGTTATCCCTATTTGAATGGTTAATTCCGATCCGTTATGAGGGCTTCGTATTACGCTTCGTTGTTTGTACATGGTTACGTCAAGTGGTAGGAGTATCTTAACATCCCCCGTTCCGGTGTTATAAAGATTAGCCCGATTCTGCCTTACCGGGCACTATCACTTGCGATTCTTCGTCTTTGTGTGTTGAAGATGCTCCGTCGAAATATAATTCCCAACGTCGATCATCAAGGTCTTCTAGGTTCATTATTTGTTCATATGGCAGATCGTCATTGAGAGGAGATTCTGCCGGCAAAGGGTGTGCTGCAAGGAAGTCTGCTAAGGCTTGTCCCTTTACGGCACGAAGAGGCACGAAAGTTATATCGAATTGCAATAATATCATTGACCATCTGGCAAGTCTGCCGGAAAGCGTTGGACGAGTCATCGAAGTATTGCAATGGATTAAACTTCGAGATTAGGTTGACCTTATGAGAAAGCATGTAATGCCCGAGCTTTTGAGCGGCGAAGATCGGGGGCCAAACAATGCTTTTCAATTGCGGGATACCTTATTTCCGTCGGCGATGAACGACGGCTTAAGTAGTAAAGAGCATTTTCTCTACCCTCATCATTGACACAGGCTAATAGGGCTCGAGGAGTCGTCTAAAGCCGCGGTATAAAGTATTAGCGGTCTACTCGAGGCCAGGGCTGCTAAGACGGGAGGTGTCATTAAGTATTGTTTAATGTCTTCGAAGGCCCTACGGCATTTCTCTTCCCAAATAAATTTGGCGTCCTTCTTAACTAGTGCCGAGAAAGGTCGACACCTACTCGACAAGTTCGAGATAAAGCGTCGAAGATATGCCGGCTTCCTTGAAAAGATCGTAGTTGTTTTAAGGTTTTGGGAGGCGGCATTTCTAAGATAGCTTTGATCTTCTCCGGGTCGATTTCAATTCCACGATGTCGGACAACGAATCCTAAGAATTTCCCGGAGGTGACGCCGAAGGCGCATTTTAAGGGATTCATCTTAAGGTTAAATTGCCTTAATCGTTCGAAAACAATTCTCAAATCATACAAGTGGTTGTCCTTTACTTTGCTTTTGATGACCACATCGTCCACGTAGCATTCGACTTGATTGTGGATGAGATCATCAAAAATTCTTGTCATTGCTCTTTGGTAGGTTGCTCCTGCGTTCTTCGGTCCGAATGGCATCAACCGTATAGCAATATACTCCGATCGGCGTTCGAATGCCGTAAGTTTTTCATCTTCTGGAGCCATTTTTATCCGGTTGTATCCCGAAGATCCATCCATGAACGAGAATATTTCGTGTGTTGAAGCGATGTCGATCATTAGTTCGCAGGATCGGTAGAGGAAATTCATCTTTTGGACATGCCTTGTTTAAATCTGCGAAATCCACACAAATTCGATCGACCATTCTTCTTCTCGGTCGGTACCACGTTGGCTAACCAAGTCGGGTATTGTTCTTCACGGACAAATTTAGCGTCTATTAGCTCTTTAACCTCGGCTATGACTTGTTGTTCGATTTCTAGACGCATTCTTCTGGGACCTTGTCTGACTGGAACAGAAGTAGGGTCCACTCCTAGTTTATGGACTGCGACCTCTGGAGCTAAACCTGGCATCTCATCGTAGCTCCAAGCAAAACAGTCTTTAAATTCCATTAATAACTTGATTATTTCTTCTGAGTCTTCTTTATTGAGTAAAGAGCTAACAAAGGTAGGTCTAGGCTCTTCGCTAGTACCTAAGTTAACTTCTATTAACTCATCTATCGTAGATTTGATTTCTTCTTCAAATTCGGTGGAGCATCTCCAATTTGCAAATCTTCGAGTTCTTCCGTAGTTTCCATGCGGTTTTCATTAGATTCGCAGGTGACAACCAAGCAAAATTCGGTATCGTCAGCCGATCCTGCGTGCCGAATCCGAGACCATGTTTTGAGTTGGGTGGACGACCGGAGTTATTCCATAAATTTTCAAAACGTTGTGATTGACCTTTTGTCCACTTGTCGAGGTAAGAAACCACGTTGAATTAAATTTTGAACACGAGGAGAGTACCACTCAAAAGGCAATTCCATTAATTCGATGAAGTAGCATCTTCAAATTGTACATTATTTTCGGTTTTGGAGGAAGAAGCACCACGGTAGAATTTGATTGGTTTTGCACCACCGCTACGTATCTCTTTGACCTCCATACCCTCGATCTTATTAGAATGGATCGGGGTCGGGGTCATAAGTATGTACATAGTGGTTAATCTTCTCGTACATCGATTTATATTCTTCGTTTCTTTCATCTTCGATAGGGATTTTGAATTGCGGCTTCTTTCGACTTATTGTCGCTTGCTTCTTGTTTGATTTCTCTTTCTTCTTGAACTATCTTCCCGATCGACATTGATGGTTGGTTTCCTCGTCCAATCGTCCTAACGTCTCTACCACGACCTCGTCCCCGGCCTCGACCTCGGATGCGAGTTGTGGAGAAACCTTCACCATCTCGCCGTAAGGGAGTGGTGAGTGGCTGTTGGACTAGAACTTCAGGTTCTTCGTTGTCCCGAACTTTCTTTGCTTCATTTGTTATATTATCTCTGGAGAAGATCGTTTTCTTCGGCGGTGCATAATAAGTCGCATCCTCGTGGATTCCAATTTCATGTACGGAGAATGGTTGTAAGTCACCTTTGATGCACCTGTTCCCCTCCATCGTAGTACTTGATGCACCGATGTAGAGATGATGGTACCATCCTGTTTTCATGTATCCATGGTCGGCCCAAGTAGAGCGTTGAACGACGTTTCGAATCAATTATGTGAAATTTCGCGGTTGTCTTTGCTAAGTCACCGGTCTTCATCAGTAGCGTTATTGAGCCGAGGGCTCTTTCTCCTTTACGATTGAATCCTCTTAATAACATTTTGTCCGCCTCGAGCTCGCGGGCATCAATTTCCAAGTATGCTAGCGTTCGAAGATTCATTATATTGATTGATGCTCCTGGATCCACCAATACTTTGGAGAGTGTAAATCTTCCGATTGTAACTGAAATGTACAACGATCGGTTGTGATGCTGCGTTCCAAGTAGTAGGTCGTCGTCCGTGAAGGTAACACCTCGTTGTTCCTTTAACGAGCAAACCTCATCTAAGGACTCTCCGGCCATTTGAGCTAAGCAAATTTCCGGATCAAGTAAGGCCTTGATCGGAGCTTCTCTCATCTCCTTTGATAAGATGAGAGCGTCGTAGATGCTCGGTTTGGTCGGTAGTTTCCTAAGATGGGCTAGCACGTTGTAGTCCACTTTGTTTTCATGTGTCTCTGCTTCTTCTCGAATGGGTATTTCTTCTGCACGGGGTTGGTTCTTCTCGAACAACCACCGCTTCCCTTTGTCTTTTGGACCCATTCTCGGAGGTAGAACTTTTCCACTCCTTAAGTTGACTTCGTAATTTCCTCCGAATCTATTGTTGAGCTTGCCGGTGTCTTTTCTTGAATCGGAATGACGGGCTCTTCCGGATTAGCTCGAGTGCCGAAGGCTCTAACTCTATCGTGACTTGGAGCTCCTCGAAACTCGCGAGATAGATTCGTTGCTTGTTGAACTCTCGTAGCCTCCTTGATGGATGTCTTCTTCATTATTTTGCTTGTCGAGATCGTGTATGATTTGAGAATTGTTGTTGGTATCGAAATCGATATCCGGATTACCGTTAGTTACGTAATCGTTAGAAACAGTCAAAACGTAGCCAACGCCATCACCCTTATCATTATATGATCCCACCGAAGTGAGCGAGATAATCATACGAGTCGAGGGTTCGAGGGATTTTTCCCCCGAATCGGAAACAACTATCCTAGGATAAGCGGCCCCTAGTCCAGCCCTAGGTGCCTCGGTCTTCTCTTCTTCGTCAATTTTCTTCTTTTCTTCGATCGTCTCTGTTGAGGTGGTTCTTCTATCGCAAGTGATAGTACCGGCTTAACGGGTTTCAAACTACGAATTGAAGCTCGCACCGAAGCGGTTTGGATCTTTGTCTAAAATCTTTTCGAAGACCTCCTCCAAGCGGTAGTCCATCCATCGTCGGTCGTATAGGGATCTATCGGAATGATGGGATCGATCGAGACAACATTGACGGAACCTCCTTTACGGGGTTCCTTCATGTACTCCTTCGGGATCGTTATATTCCCTTTCCGCGGAGTTGTCATTAAGCCAACTTTTGAAGGTAATGCAATCTTCTATTTTGTGCCCAAGCATCCGGTGGTAAGGGCAAAAGTTGGGATCACCCTTCTTGTTGACCTCTTCGGTCTTTTAGGCTCAGCGCAGTTGGAAATGCTGAGTCTTCATCGATCGCGGAACATTTTCGGCATCTGCTTCATTCTTGAACGGATATTCTCTCGCTCAAAAGCTCTCTTAATGTACGTTGCGGACGAGGTGGTTGTTCATATTGCGGAGATGACTGATAGCTGGGCCGGGGTTGCTTGGTAGTCTGTTGTGGTTCGTTGCGGCCGTTCCGGTGGTATTTGCATCGGTTGCTTGCCTTTGTCAACTGCTGCGACGATCCCGGATCTCTTTTCAAAAGTCTTTACAGGCTTTTGTTTATCTGTCTTGTCGGTGAAACTTAATTGCTTCGCCTCTTCTTGCAAGCTTCCGGCCTTGCTTAACAACTTCTCGAAAGTCTTAATAGTAAATCCCTTGAGGAGAAGTGCTATCGGGCCATGGATGCTTTTTAGCAAAATGCCGATCGCATGCTTGTTCTTGCGGTTGTGGTTCACACTTCATACTTAAGTTCCTCCATCGGAGTATGTAATCCACCAAAGTTTCATTCGGCTCGCTTCTCTACCACTAAATCACCTATAGTGATGTGGTGTTGAGCTCCGGCGAATCGCTTGATGAAGAGGTTCTCTAGCTGCGAGAATGTCTTAACCGAACCGTTTGGTAATTCCGCATACCGGTCGAAGGCGATTCCCGACGGATGGCCGACGAGCTCGTCGGAAGAGTAATGCATCGCTCCCGCCGGCATTGCAACAAGCGGCACGAAAGTGTGCCACATGCTTGTCGAGGGTTCCCGGTTCCATCGAAGGTCTTGAACAGAGGTGGTACGAAGCCTTTCGGGTATTGGACAGCGTCGAATTCTTCGGGGTAAGGTCTACCCGTCCGAATGGATGTCCCGCTCTTTGATTGTGCTAAGGCTTCTCGCACCTGCTGTTCCACCAAGTTCTTGATATCCTTTTCAGGAATCATACTCTGTGTTGCATCCTTTTTGGTGATCATCCCCATTGACGGACGTAATCTCCTTTCCTCCGTCTACGATGTGAATGACCTGCGGGGGTGTCTCTCTCATGTGGTTGTACTTGACTGCGGAGAGTGGCCAGAGCTACGGCCATCTCTTCCATCCTTTTCGCCATTTGAGCGATCGTATCATCTTTCTCTTGAAGCTGTCTTCTCATCAGTTCTGGCTCCTCTCTTTCTGCGGCTGCAGGAGCACCTTGCGAAGCTAATGAAGCTCGCGTCTCAACCATGTTGACTTCTGCGTATTCGTCGTCCATGAATTCTGATGAATCAATCTCGTCTCCGAACTTTTCTTCTCTTTCTTTTGCTAATCGTCGGATATCGGTTCTCAACTTTTCCATGGCATCTTCTAGCGGGGCTTTCTGTGTGTCTTCGTGGTTGTCGTGCGATAGTTGCCGGGTTCCCTTCTCACGAGTCCCCTTCATCGCGGTAGCACTTTCTTCTGATTCAAGTCTCCTGGCGAGACTTTCTTTCTCGGGTTGTTGTTTCAATCTCGACTTCCCGGTAGTGGGACCCCATACCATCCTTCGGCGGCGGAAGGTGCAGGACCGGATGGTCCGTCGGCCAAATGCTTGGAAGGTGGTATCCTCCCTAATCTGTAATCACGAGACGACAACGGGCGGACTAGCCTTCATTCTTTTACTTGGCTTTTACGTCATGATGGCGGGTTCTACTCGGGGCCCAAGACGGGATTTGGCGGCACCCGCCCTATCCTCCGTAGAATTTCGATACGGGGCGAGTTTTCCTTCTTCGCTAACTTTTCTACCAAAGTTTGTAGTCGAGCAAACGGCGTAGTTCTAGTTCTTTTCTTACGGCTATCGTTGTAATATGCGGGTCGTGGTAATTTGGCAGCAATCTTGCGAATGTTTTCTTCATCTTCGCGGCGGAGAGGGGATGAAATGCGCTTCCTCCCAACGAGTGGTATGTATTCGAGCGGCGGTGTATATTACGGCGGTTCTGGAATTTCCTCTAGGAAAGCAATTTCGGCGGCCACGGCTTCTTTAGCGATCCTTCATTTCGTTTCTTCTCGGGTCTTTGTTAGTGACGGAATTCTTGAGCTGGACCCGATCTCGAAAACGAAGGTCTTACAGGAAGATCTCGTACCCTCCACGGTAACGGGTCCATCATAATCTTGGATTTCTTTCCCCTTTGATTTGGCGAAAGTCGGGGCAGGTGCGAAACAACTAGACCAGGTGGGGGTAAAAGAACGGTCCTCCTGTGGACGTCGGTACTCCTCTTAGTCGGGATCCTTTGCGGAGGAGGGAATTCTTGGGTTGACCTAAGGTTGAATTCGAGCGGCGGCTCTTCGGCTTCGAGTACCTTGTTCATCGGTGCAAAGAGGGAGACGTTGGTGACCTTGACGTTCGTGTTTTCAAATCCTTGTCCAAATCGGATGATTCCATTGTCGGGCAACTCATCCTTATAGACGGCGAGGTCCGATCCATTGGTGAAAGAGAAAATCGGTTTCGGGGCTTCCATTTCGCGAGGTAGATTCGGTTGTCGAGTCCGAAGTTATGCTTCTTTTCTTTAGGACGAAAAGAAAGGAATTGAAAAGAGTCCGAACTCATTCATGTTCATGTATTTATAAGAAGGAATCACTTATTAAAAGAATCACTTATTAGAGGGTTTGTTTATTTAGAACGGAGTGTTGAAGGTGTAGAGAAGGTAAGGAATCTGAATCGGAGTTGGAAAGGAAAAGAGAATCTTAAGCAAGACTTCTCGACTCGAAGGATCACTCCTAAACTAACACCTATTGGGGTCCACCCCACCTCGAAATGAGGTAAAAGGATCTCGGAACCTCTCTGTTTATGGGTGTCTAAACGAGTGGCTCCTAAATCCGAGAGAATGTTGGTTATACTTGTTCGAGGTAGAAATGAACACGGTATTCCAACGGAAAGAAGGGTAGTTTGATCCATTAGGGACATGGATACACTACCGATTTTTGAAAACGAACTTATTTGATTAAAATGGAGAGAGGAACTTTTCCTCAGTGAGTCGCCGGAAGTTGTCGGCATATTTTTAGGTTGTGTGTTTTATTTTTGAAAAGAGGTCGCCTACAGAAATTGTCGGCGAATTTTAATTTAATTTAAATAAATAATTTGAAAAGTAGTATTTGATTTTGAAAATAATTTTAAATTTGAAAATTTTAAGATATGAAATCAAACTGATCTCACATCTCGAATAGTTTATATAAACGAGCGCCGCACCACGAACCGTGTATCTATCCCGAAGAATAGACACACTTGCTTGATAATGGGGCTCGATTAAATAAACTAGAAAGGTTTGTGACATCCGTTTGGTCTGCGAACCAATTTTATAAGCCGACAAATTCCCACGCTTAATATGAAACTATTAAACGGGGTTTATATTACCAGGTTCTTAAAGTTCCCTATAAGGGCGAGCCCCATAGTTAATTACATCTTAAGTGATGGGAATCACCTAAGAAAACTCTCGATAATAATCAATAATTCCGCTCTCGAGAATTTCAAAGTTTAAGTTTTCGAGGGGTTGAATTTTGGAATTTCGATAGGGAATGGATCAAATTTGGAACATTTTTATTTTGGGAATTCAAAGGAAGAAAAGTAGGAGAGATCACGGATTCGAAGCGGACTTCGGTAATCTCCCGATTATCCTTTTGTTTGGCTTGGATTTAGGAAAGTCCTAATGTTTATTTAATGTTTTAATCTTGCCGATTTAGTTAATTAGGGCTTATATTTATATGATAGAATCATACAAATTGCACTAGAAGATATGAGGGTTTATGTCGTATCGGACGACTACCTCGGAATCCTAAGGCCGGTTAGGGCTTAATTTGCAATGCAAATGCCTAACGAAGAGTTGAGGATTTATGTTGCACTAGGCAAACTACCTCGAAGTCCTATGGCTTTGTTATTTAATTCTAAGAAAGTTTTGTTGATGTAGGTTCGAGTTTTGCTGACGACGATGGCCGTCTTTGCCCACCATGCTCCGAGCTCCTTGTTGTTGCAGAGGTTTAGTTTTAGAAATCATAAATCAAGAGATGAGAGAAGTGTTCGGTTTAGAGAAGTCTTAATTTCCAAGTGTTTTTTTTGTGTTTTAATTAAAACAAATCTTAAAGTTGATTATAACGACACCGGTTAAGATCCCACGGTTCCATCCTTCAGGCACCATTATTTTTATCGGATTCACTTAGTCCGGATGAATTTGCTAAACTCAATCTGAATGAGTTCCACACTTTCATTTAGACCGTGGGAAATCCAGTTAGCAACACGTAGGTTACATCATCAGAGGTATTCCCGATCATCCAACAAGACGTTTTAATTTAGTTGTAATTGTAGTTTTGTGTTACGTTTGTGATTAAATTTTGAGTTGTCTTATATTTTGGAATGTTGTGGAGGTGAATTTTATCTTGTAGTGTCTTTTATTTTAATTTTGGGTTTCAGTTTTGGTTTATGTCCTAAAGGTGTCGGTTTTCATGCAACTCGTTGTTTATCATGCAAGAAAAATAAAGTGCATTTGCAATAAAATAAGCTGCAATAAAATAAAAGCGTACTGGAGGGTCTTCCCGTCATCCCAAGCTGCACTTAAAACACGGTTAGAATATTTAAGCAAGTTCCTAGGTAAAGCTAAGGGAAAGGTTTATGGTTTTCTACCAAATTCCTAATCCTATAGCTAGTCGTTTCTCTATGACGTCTAGGTTTTTTGTGTTTTTGGTTTGAAGACGATTTTCTTCATCAAAGAACAATTAAGTTCGATTGTTCTTGTAAATATCCTATCATATTGAGGAAGTGCTTAAGAAGAATCTTAAACATCTTTTCAATATTTCTAGGATTGTTTCAAGTCGAAATGAATTTAATTGTGTAAATGAATCGATCGTCCAGAGGTTTTCAAGTTTTGTTAACTTGCTCGGTGAACTAGGACATTTGAATGTCTCGTAAGTGAAGTAACATTTCATTTTAATGTTCTATTTAGGAGTTATGATAACTAAAGCTCCTAAGGGCAAAATGATATTTAATGATTTATGATTAAATTTAAGTTCAAATTAATGATTTAAGTTTGGAATAGTGTTCAAGTTATTTTAGATTTATTTCTTCATGTCTTAAGTGAGGTTATTTAATTCAATTTAATTTAATTTAATTTATTTTAATTTAATTTAATTCAGTTTAATTTAGTTTGGTTTGATTTAATTTAATTCAATTCAATTTATTTGATTTAATTTCTTAATTTAATTTAATTTAATTTTAATTTAATTTAATTTAATTTAATTTATTTAATTTAATTTAATTTATTTATTTAATTTAATTTTATTTATTTATTTAATTTAATTTAATTTAATTTATTTAATTCATTTAATTTAATTTAATTTGTTTATTTAATCTAATTTAATTTTAATTTAATTTAATTCAACTTTTAATCTTAATTTAATTTAATTTAATTGAAAATTTTTGAAAGAGTTTAATGATTTAATTTTAGTTTAATGATTAAGTCTTTTAATATTTTAAGTTTGAGTTATCATTTTAATTAAGAGTTGAGTATTAATGAGATGATTAATTTAGGGATTTTTAAATTAAAGAATAAATCTCTTCCTAATAATATCCCTATTTTAATAATTCCAATTTGTTATTCTTCCAAATTCGATTAATTATTTAATTAAAGTTTAATCATTTTAAATTGCTTAATGGGTTTCTACCCTTTAATTATTAAATTTCAATCATCCAAATCAGATTAGGATCAAATATTTTACTTGTTAAAAATTTTTATTAAACCTAAAGTTTTAATTAAGGGTTAAAATTTTAATTACCATTTTGCCCTTTAAGCTCTAATAATTTCATAACTCACTAAATTGAACTCAAATGAACTTGAAATTTTTATGTGACTTCACTTATGTGTCAATGAAGACATGAGAGGAGAAAATGTGATTTTTCTGTATTTAATTTATTTATATAATTATTTTTTGTAGAAAATAGAAATTTCCAAGGAAAATTCAATAATATGACCAAGGGAAAGTTTCTGTCCTTAAGAAAATTAGGGGACATTCCTAATGACAAGAGGACCACTTGGACCAAATTTTGTAATTTTTTGAATTATATTTTATTTATTAGAATTATTTTAAGTTCTGGAGTATTAATTAATTTAAAAATAAAATAAATGTTGAAAAATAAATTTTATAATTTTTAAAATTCTCTCTGATATCAAGGATTCCAGAGAACCAAACTTTACAATTTTCTGATTTTTCTTTGATTTATTATAATTATTTTGGTGAAAATGCTAGAAAATACATTTCTTAATTTTAAAATTACCCTAGAGCCTTAAAATTTAATATCTCACTAAATAGACCTAGGAAAAATATGGGGTTTGTTCCTAAGTGATTAAAATTTAAAATATAACATTTTGGTGAATTTTATTATTTTTGTAATTTTTATTATTTTTTAATTATTAAAAATATTAAAATAATATTAAAAATCAACTTTTTTAGAAAATTGAAATTTTAATTTTCTTAAACTCCCCTGATATCAGAGAGACTCCAAAACCAATTTGGTGAATTTTTGAAAAATATTTTGAAAGTTATGAATTTTTAAAATTTAAAATGACTAAGTGGCTTAATTAACCCGATTAGTGGGGCTAACCAAGTCCAATTGACCTCAAATTTTTATGATGGGTTCCTCTGATCCTAAAGGTCAGTGGAGAATTGATTTCAAGTCAATTTGATGTATGGTTAGCTCTAACTAATTAGAGACCTATTTTGGGTATTTAAGCCAATTAGGGTTAATCTGAGTGAATTTACCCAAATCCTATTTTTCCTAGGGTTCTCTGGTCATAAGGAACATCACCAAATTTTCCTAGAATTTATTTCACAACATGCTAATTTTTGAAATTAAAATACTTAAAACAGCAACATGCATTTGAAAAATCAATAACTCTTCATAGGGATGACCTCTGACTTTGGAAAATTCAGGGAATGTTCCCAAATTCAGAGGCTTCAAAAGCCCTATAGTCTCATGCCATGGTGAATTGTGTAAATGCATGGAGAATTAAAATAATGCGGGGAGTAAATAATTAATTAAAAATAAAATACTTGGGCAAAATTAATTAATTTCTTTTCCACATTATTCTCCTCTATTCACTGAGCGAGAGGGTATTTTTATTTTATTTTTATGATTTTCCTACACAAAGATATGAATTTTCAAAGTTTAGGGAATTTAAATAAATAGGAAAATACCCTATTTTTCTATTTATCCACGCGGCGCCGCGTCGGCCTCGGCGACTCCGAATGCACGCGCGGCGCGCTCCCATTCGACGCCGCCATCCGCGTCGGCGCTCCGGGACCCGTTGTATTGCTCCGTCTTCCGATCCGACGCGATCCTAGCCGTCCGTCCGCGCGTGTATTAAATGGACGGCATCCGTTCATCGTCCCCGAGTGTCCTCGCCGAGAGCCGTCCACACTAAATCCTTAAGATCTCACTCGATACTCAATGGATTTTCATGTTCTTATGCTTCTATGGATTCGTCTTGAAGAGACGAACACATCTATACGGTTATCATGCATTGAAATTAAAGCATTTGAAATGGAGAATCTCCGGAAGCTCGGGATGAAGAATTAACTCATACCTTAGCTGCGAGAGGTGAAGCCTCGATCGAGAGATGCTTGGCACGTTCGTTAGAGATGCGGGAGGCTAGGGATGAAGCACTGGGGATGTGGTGAATTGCCTAGGTGTGATTTCCACCAAAGCTGATCACAACCTTTGGAGTCTGGAACAACTGGGTGACCTGGAGATGGGGCTTTTGCTGGTGGACACCTCCCCTTGGTCTGGTGCAGGTGTAGGACCAATCAATTTTGGGATTGGTCCACTGTGGAGAAGTGTCCTGGTTTTGGGCTTGGATTTCAACTCTGAAATTGAGCTCACAGAGAAGAAATGGCAGGGGGATCTCACTGGGGATCAAGTGCTCTGTGTATGAGGAGGGGTCTAGAACAATTTTGGCAGAGTTTTGGCAAGGTCTCGTTCAGCACCCCTCATGGCCGAGAAGGTGAGGGGTTTAAATAGGAGAGGCTGGAGGGCCTCCCAGGGGGAGTTAGGGCTTGGGATCAGCTGCTCTGGTGAGGAGAAGAACGGCCATGGTGACCACTAGGCATGGGGCGGCTCAGCAGAGAGAATTCCAAAGTTTGGCTCCTCCCGAGGTTTCGGGCATGGTGTTTTCCGGCGACCTGGTGGCTGGCCGGCCAGGCATTGGTCACCATCTTGTTCAGGTGGGTCAGGGCTGGGACTTGGTGCAATCAATTGGCAAATGCCATGTGTAAAAGGCTTGGATTAGAATGGAATGGGAGAGAGCTTATTTTGGCTCAGAATTGGTCAACCCCTCCACTTGGGCTAGGTGCACCACCCAAGGCTTGGTTTTGGCTGAGGGAAAAGTGATTTGGCTCGGCATAATCGGTAGGGTCAAGTCACCATCCAAGCACAATTAGGCATAAGCATGGTTAAGGGGAATCATGGGAGTGGTTAATCACCTTTAGGAATTAAGGAAAGAGCCTCCTCCTTTTTCCCAAAATGGCATGGTGACATGTAAAGAGGCTCTCATGGCTTGCATATGGCTTGTGCATGGCTCCATGGCTCCATTTGGCTTGGGAAAAGGTTGGGTCAATTTCATAAAAAAGGGTTTTAAGAATTTTGGATATTTTGGTGTGAATTTGTATGGGGCTTGATTTGGAATTGTTTGATGATGGAATTATAACTTAGGGAATGGCTTTGATTAAATGGATGGCAAATGGAAATGTCATGTGGGCTTTAGGGCCAAACTTGGGCTTTTGTATTTGGTGGAAATGGGCTTTTAGGGAGGTTTAGGGAAGTGGGCTTTTAAATTTAAAATGGATTTTGGGATGAAATTTTGGTAAAGGCTTGGGCCAAATAATTGTTGAGTTTGGTTTAGGGATGCTTCATGAGTGGTTTGAAACAAGTTTGAGGTGATTTGGGTTTGAATTGGTTTGAATTTGGGTTTAATTGGTAAGTGGGCCTATGTAGGTCAAATTGGGCTAACTTGGGCCAATGTTGGGCTAGAGTTGAAATTGATGTAAAATTAATGTTGGGAAATGTTTATGGGAGTGTTTCAAAGAGGTTTTGGCTTTGGTTGGGTTTTGATTTTGGGGATTTGGGCTCATTTGGGCTAGGTTTGGGTTTAGGTCAAAAATGGGCCTTTAAGGCCAAAAGTGAAATTGGATCCCAATGCCAATCAAATTGGGCTTGTATTTGGTCTAGATTGGTGTTGGGGATGTTGAATTGAAGTTTAGAATTGAATTGGACCAGAATTTGGGGTCAATTGGGTAGATTTGGTTTGACATTGGGTTTACTTTGGGTTAAAATGGGTCGAATTGGGGGTTTTGATAAAAGTGGGGTCAATTGACAAAATTGGCCCATGGTGTAGTTGAATAAAATGAAATTGGGAATATTTGGGATTTTCTGGAATTTTCTGGGAATTTTCTGAATTTTTGGATTTTGGGTCAAAAGGGGTATTTTGGGTATTTGGAAGGTATTGGGGGGTATTTTTGGAATTTTTGGTATTTTTGGATATGGATGATCAATTTGAGTGATGTGGAAATGTTTGGGATTGATTTTGGAGAATTTTGGGTAATTTGGAAATTTTTGAGAAATTTGGATTATTCGAGGCTTTGGGTAGGTTGGCGGGTGTTGGGTCCCGGGGTTCAAAAATTGAAAATTTGGAAAATTGAAGATTGGGTGGATGTAAGTGAAATGAAATCATTTTTGTTGAGCCATGAAGCCATATCAAGCCCACATGAGCCATGAAGGGACTCATTTGAGGCATTCACCATGTTGTTCCTAACCCTCTTAGCCGAGGGCTTAGGGGTTAAGGACCATCCATGTGAATCACCTACATGAGTCAGGAAGTTAAGTTGGGTAGGGGTGTGTTTTAGGAGGTGTGTGAAAGTGTAGTGCATAGGTGTAGTGTATGTGTAAGTCAGCCCTTTACCAGACCAGGCCACCCAGGGCAGTCCTAAGGCCAAAGAGTCCTATAGGAACTCATCCTTTAAACTTCCACATTTGATTTCAACCCTCAAGGTGATTAGGGGTCTATAGTCAAGTTTGTGGAGTTTGCAGGGAGTTAAGAAGTGGTTTGAATTTCTAAAAGGTGGGTCCCAATTCTAGTCCTCTAAGATAGTCAAAGGAAAAGCCTAAGGCTAGATCCTAAGTACTAAAGAGAAGAAGAGAAGACCTCATCAAAAATGAGGTCAACAGTCTTACACAACATAATAATCAAAATACATAAACTAAACAACTAAACAAACACACAACATAAATATCTAATCATAGAATCTAATCATCAACATTAAAATCCTAAACTATATCCTCATCTCCTTGTTCAGCAGGTGGAGTAGGCTGGTAGTGAGTATAACGGGGGCACTCAGGAAATATAACATCAATCTCTCCTCTCTGATAATGATTCTCTGCATCATAGTAGGCTATCTCACATTCAGAATGCCTCTGAAGATAATCACTGTCATGATCATGCCTCCACTCTAATCCTCCAATTCTCTGATCAATATGCTCTAATTTTTCTTCAATCTTTTCAAAACTTTTCCGCTGCAGAGTCATTTCATTCATCAAATCATAAAGGGTAGGATAACTATAGGTAGAGGGAATATCCCTACCAGTTGAAGGTGCATAGCTCCTAGTCCTAGATCTCCATCCTTCATGGGATTCATAAGTCTTTATATTAGCCTGGGTAATGCGTTTCATAGGTTCAATCCATTCCTCATCATCTCTCGCCTCTACTCTAGACTATTGGCAGAGTCAATAAATTAGACCAAGATGTCCTAGTCCTCCTCCACTTTCACTTTTTGCAATGACTAATATATTTTTATAAATAATACTCCACACATTTATACTCCTGTGTTTCTGAATACAAAAATTTAGGACTACTCTATCTCTTGTGACTTCACTATGGTGATAAGTGGGTAGGAAAGTAGAGCAAATAAAATAATGCAAAACCTTAGAGGTTGCATTTAACATAGAAAGGGGGAAGTTTACCCGTTCACGTTGCTTAATTTTCTAAGTACCTTTCCCATCAGTGAGAAAGTTAATCACCTCCTCCAGCGGTCCTTCCATTATTCTGAATGTATTATACTTGCTGGTATGAAGATCTTGTACTTCGTAAAAAGAATTTATTCGTGCAACATTAAAATCGATTAAAAATCCTCTAACCTTTTTAGGCCCATCCTCTATCTAGGTCAAATTGGCATAAAACTCTTTTACGACTTCAACTATAGCTTTATTTGTCGTATAACAGAAAATTTCCCATCTTCTCTCTTTGATCGTTTGTTCCACTTCTCCTCTTGGATTCTTAAAAACTTTATCTTGAATGTATTTTCTTGCTTTGATATTAAAGTTGTATCTTGATTGAGCTTTAGCATTCACGAATCGTGTCTCATCAAAATCTAGTCGCCTCTTCTGTCGTTGAGCCATTTATCGATCTATCAAATTTACAAAAATCTCAACTAAATTCCAAAATAAAACTAGAACGGCTTCCAAAGGTGACTTAAAATAATCTAAAATGAATTTCATGCATTTCTTCCAACTATTTTCTCTATATTTCATTTTTTTTCAAAATCCCCAAATGTGGAAGAAATACACGGTGAAAATCAAAAAATTTTTGCATGGGAGTGAAGCTCTTACCAAGGGAAGATAAAATTCGGTGTCAAAATGTGTTGAAATTGCTCCAAATCAAAGATCTCTCAAGCCCTAGGTCGGTTTTCTCGAAGTTTTGAGGAACGGGACGATGAATAGTGACGGTTGATCTATCAAATAAAAGTGTTTTTCGGGATCTCGCCATCAGCGGGAAAAATCTCACCGTCAGCGAGCTAATTAATTCAAATAGGCTTAAAGTCTTTGGAAAAATTCACCATCGGCGGCGTCGATCTCGCTGTCGGCGGGATTTTTTTGAAATTAATATTTTTAATATTTTATAATGTTTTCAATTCATTTTAAACCTCATTAATGTTCGATAAATCAATTAAATAATTTTTCCTGTGATTAGATACTATTTTAACTCAATTAAATTCACACAACACAAAACATCACAAATTTTATATAAAATCCAAGTGCTTACAATATTCGTACACCACATTACTAACAAGGTATTTTTACAACCTTAACAAACCAAATTCAGCGTCGCAATCCAAACCACAATACTCAAAAAGTAGAATATAAACAAACAACACATAATCTCATCTATATTTAGATCAAATCTTAAAATCTAAAATATCAAAAGTGCAAATTACATAAAAATTAAATTCAAACTAACTCAACACGTAAACTAATACGAATGTCTTCTACTCGTCAGGGTCTGTACTAAACTCATCTCTGATATCTCTGATAGAACGTAAATGAACGAATAGATTGTAGAAAGGCCTGTAAGGAAATTCTTCTGTAAATTCTTCTTCAATCCATCCTTTCTTTCTTAAAAGCCATATGAAACTAGCCTCAAGATGTCCAGAATGATCGAAGTGTTCCTTAATCCTCCAATCAATATGATCAAATAAATCAGAGATGTTATTAATTGAATTCATCATGTTTTGTACCTCTTTTTCCAATCCGTTGAGTTTCCGTAAGATCAAATTTGTTTTATCAGTAAAGGGCCTGATTGAAAGAGAATTTTGAGTTGCTTGATCTGTAATAATGGTTGTTTCATTATCGTTATCCAGAGTAGGAAACATATCAGTTGGATCTAAGGGTTTCCAAGGTAAAAGTACCTTTTCCCAGGCTTCATATGAAACTTGGTACTGACTGCATAGTGCAAAAATTGTTGAAGGATGTCCTAGCCCATAAATCAATCCATGAACAATCAGGCCTAAAGTAGACTTCACAATAATTGAACCAACATCGATAGGTAATCCCGCTTGAATACAATAATTCAGAATCGCACACTGCTTAGAAACTTTATTTACCCTCATAGTGGGTAATAATGTTGAAGAAATAAATAAGTACCAATGTTTAGAGATGGGGTTTAGAAGTGATGCAGAAAAGATAACATACCCATCTTCTCTTGTTTCCCAATCTTCTACTTCATCAGTCAAATATCGATAGATCTCATTCATATTATTTCTTGTAGGAACAAAGTTGGAATAGTGGCAAACGGGTGTATTCTCAATTGAATATAACTCATTAATTCTAGAAGGAGTGAAAGTTACCCATCTGCCTCGCACATAGACGCTTGCGTTATTGATTCCGTGAAGATTGGAGTAGAATTATTTTACTACAAGGATGACTACTGCAGAAGTTGTGTAGCATAATACCTCCCAACGTCGTCGCACAATCATCTCCTCAATAGGCGTTGTTGAATTCTCTACTCCTCTATTCACGAATCCTCTTTCTTTGATCAGTCACTTTTTCATCATTACTTTGTTGAAGATTCACTGGGCCTCATAACTGACAAATTTTATTCGATTGAACACTCGAGATCTAGTAATTTCAAGGTGATTTGATGCCATAATGATGAGTTTTGTGGAGTTTCAAATAGTTTTTAGGAAGTAAATGGTTTAGATTTTGAGTTCTAGGCATTTTTAAAGAATTAAAACACTTATAATTGTCAAAAACCGTCAAAATAACTCCCTAAACTGTTCATTCACCAATCTCGCCGTCGGCGGCAACAATCTCACCGTCGGCGAGATTCTTAATTAATACAAACTAAATTTTGGCGGGCATAACTCACTGTCGGCAGTGTCGATCTCGCCGTCGGCGACTAAGTCAAATTTGCCCAGTTTCGCTCTGGTCCAAATGCATTCCAATTTTTTCTATGGATCCAATATCGTGATGATTATAAATATAAATAGGAGTAGAAGAATTCATTTTATATCATAATTAATAATAAATCAATTAAATATTCAATCATTACACATAAATAAAGATAACTATGGGTTGCCTCCAATAAAGCGTTTAGTTTAACGTCGTCAGCCCGACCTATTCTAGTTTTTAATCAGGTTGACTGAGCATTAAAACCTCTTTAAAGTTTGGTCTTTTTTCCTTCAGAATATGGGTTTAATCTGTGTCCATTTACTTTAAATCTGTGTCCAGTCTTTTGATCTTTAATTTCTACTGCTCCGTATGTAAATATTTGAGTTATAGTGAAAGGTCCTAACTATCGAGATTTCAATTTCCCAGGAAATAATTTCAATCTTGTATTATAAAGAAAAACTTCTTGTCCTGGTTCAAAATTTTTTGGGTTAATCTTCAGATCATGCCATAATTTCATCTTCTCCTTATAAATTCTATCGTTATTATAGGATTCATTCATCTGCAACAATCTCTTCTCACCAGCATCTTTTAAATTATAATTGAATTCTTTAATCGCCCAATACGCTTTATGCTCTAATTCAACTGGTAAGTGACAAGTTTTTCCATAAATAAGTCTGTAAGGAGTCATTCCAATCGGGGTTTTATAAGCAGTCTTGTATGCCCATAATGCAGTGTCTAGTCTTGTAGACCAATCTAATCTACTAGGGTTTACAGTTTTTTCTAGAATTCGTTTAATTTATTGATTAGAAACTTCAGCTAATCCACTAGTTTGTGGATGATAAACAGTCGATATTTTATGAATAATGCTGAATTTTTCTGCCAATTTCTGAATATATT
The DNA here is from genome assembly GCA_022702705.1 of Papilionanthe hookeriana x Papilionanthe teres. Taxonomy (NCBI): domain Eukaryota; kingdom Viridiplantae; phylum Streptophyta; class Magnoliopsida; order Asparagales; family Orchidaceae; genus Papilionanthe; species Papilionanthe hookeriana x Papilionanthe teres. The sequence continues at coordinate 104,617,750 of CM040428.1, read as the reverse complement.
TATTCCTAAAATGGGATCCTCTGTCAATGATAATCACTCTCAGCATTCTGTATCTTGTGAAAATGTTTTTCATTTAAAAATTTGAAACACTCTTAGCATCACAACGAGGTAAGGCTTGTGTTTCAATCAAATTAGAAACATAATCAACAACAACTAATATATATGAGTTTCCAAATGAAGGAATAAATGGTCCCATGAAATCTAATCCCCAAACATAAAAAATTTCAACTTCTAATATAAAATTCAGTGGCATTTCATTTCTTCTAGATATATTACCTACTCTTTGGCATTTATCACAAGTTTTGATATATCTATAAACATCTTTAAAAAGAGTAGGCCAATGAAATCCATATCGTAAAATTTTATAAGAACTTTTATCAGTTCCAAAATGTCCTCCAAATTCAGAATCGTGACATTTTTTAATGATCTGTTCAGTTTCTTTATAAGGCACACATCTTCTAATAATTTGATCCTTACATTATTTATAAAAATATGGTTCATCCCAAAAATAAGTTTTAGCATCGTGAATGAATTTCTTCTGTTGTTGCAGAGTTAGCATGGGTAGTAAAATATCACTTAAAATATAATTGACTATATTATCATACCATGGTATTTTCCACTCATTTATAATATAAAGTTGTTCGTCAGGAAAACTGTCTGTAATTTCATTGTCAGTATCAGATAATTCATTATATTCTAGCCTAATCAAATGATTTGTAATTTGACCTTCAGTTCCCTTTCTATTAATTATTTCAAAATCAAATTCTTGCATCGGTAATATCCATCTGATTAATCTTGGTTTGGTATCCTTCTTTTGCATTAAATATTTAATTACAGAGTGATCAGTATGCACAATACATTTAGTTCCAATTAAATAAGATCTAAATTTATCAAAAGCATATACAATTGCTAATAGTTCTTTTTCTATAACTGTATAGTTAATTTCAACATGATTGATAGTTTTACGAGCATAGTATATAACTTTAAAAATTTTATCTTACTGTTGACCAAGAACAGCTCCTATAGCATAATCACTAGCATCACACATAAGTTTAAATGGTTTCTCCCAAACAGGTGAAACTATTATAGGTGTTGTGATTAATTTATCTTTTAATAATTCAAAAGCATTTAAGCATTCTATAGTGAATTCAAATTTCTTGTCTTTTTCTAAAAGTTGGCATAAGGGATTAGTAATTTTTGAAAAATCTTTTATGTAGCATCTGTAAAATTCGGCATGTCCAAGAAAACTTCGTACCCCTCTCACTGTAGTAGGAGGTGGTAATTAAGCTATAAATTGAATTTTTGCAGTGTCTACTTCCTTGCCATTTTCCAAAATTTTATGTCGTTATACAATTCCTCCTGCAACCATAAATTGACATTTCTCCCAATTTAGAACTAATTTAGTTTTTTTTGCATAACTCCAAAACTTTTTAAAGATGATCTAAGCATGTTTCAATTGATGTTCCATATACAGAGAAATCATCCATAAATACTTTTATTCCATCATCAATTAATTTACTAAACATAGACATCATACATCTCTTGAAAGTTGCAGGTGCATTACATTGTCCAAAAGGCATCCTTTGAAAAGCAAGTGTTATATAAGGACTAGTAAATGTAGTTTTCTCTTGATCCTCAGGAGCAATAGGAATTTGATGATAGCCAGTATATCCATCTAAAAAACAAAACTATTTGTGCCCAGCTAGTCTATCCAATATTTGGTCTAGAAATGGTAAAGGGAAGTGATATTTCCTAGTGACTGCATTTAATTTTTATAACCAATACATATACGCCATCCAGTGGCTTGTCTTATAGATATTAAATCATTATTTTCATTAGCATCAATAGTCACTCCTCCTTTCTTAGGAACACAATGAATTGGGCTTACCCAAGCACTGTCCGAAATAGGATATATAATATCATTGTCTAACCATTTTAATATTCTTTCTTAACTACATCTTTAATCTCCTTTGGGGATCAAATCTTGGTTTATGTTCAATATCCAAAATAATTTTGTGCATACAGATTGAAGGACTAATTCCTTGCTAAGGTCCAACCAAAAGCTTTCTTATACTTTTTTAATTTGTCCAAAAGTTTTTTCTCTTGTGATTCATTTAATTCTACCGATATAATAACCGGTAAAGTTAAAGAGTTACCTAAAAATGCATACTTCAAATGAGTAGGTAAAATTTTTAACTCAAGTTCAGGAGGTTTAATAATCGATGGAACTATATTCTTTTCAGCATTTTCCGTAATATCCAACATCTCAAATCTTTCTTGTATATAATCTAATTTTTCATTGTCTGTTTCTTCAATTAATTCTGCATTTTCTATTTTTGATTTATCTTCAAAGTATTCTTTAAAATGTTCATTTCATAGATGTTCAAGAATTTCCATTCGAAAACATTCATCATCTTTTTCTATAGCAGGATATTTCATTGATTTTGCAATGTTAAAAGTTACTTCTTGATCGTTTACTCTCATAGTTAATTCTCCTTTTTGAACGTCAATCATAGCTCTTCCAGTAGCTAAGAATGGTCTCCCTAAAATTATAGGTATTTCTTTATCTTCCTCCATATCTAAAACAATAAAATCCGCAGGGAAGATAAATTTATCCACTTTACTAACACATCTTCAATAACTCCCTTAGGATTTGTCACTGCATGATCAGCTAACTGAAGAGTTACTGAAGTAGGTGAGACTTCTCCCAATCTTAATCTTTTAAAAATTGTTAGAGGCATATGATTGATGCTGGCTCCCAAGTCACATAAAGCTTTTCCATAAAATATTTCTCCAATAGCACAAGGTATAGTGAAACTACCAGGATCCTTTAATTTATCAAGAAGCTTTTTCTGAATAATTGCACTACAATCTTTGCTAAGTGCAACCGTTTCATTATCTGTGAACTTTCTCTTCTTGTTTAAAATATCTTCCATAAACTTTACATAATTGGGAATTTGTTCTAATGCTTCTACAAAAGGAATGTTCACCGTTAATTTCTTCAGGGTTTCAAGAAATTTAGAAAATTGCTTATCATTTTTATGTTGCTTTAATCGTTGAGGAAATGGTGGGGGTGGTTTCTCTACAGAAATTTTCATAGGTATTAGTGGATATTCAAAATTTCGATCTTGCTGATCCTTTTCTTTTTCAGTTTCCACTTTCTCTTTTTCACTTTCCATTTCTTTTTGTATTCTTATTTCTAACTCTTTTCCACTTCGTAACTGTATCGCTTTGATTTGTTCTTTTCCTTGATCTTTAGGATTTATTTCAACATTACTAGGAAAAGTTCCAGAAATTCTATTATTAAGTGCAGTAGCGATATATCCAAGTTGAGTTTCAATATTTTTAATTGCAGTTCCTTGATTTTGTAATTGGTTCCCTTGAATTTGTAGCTGATTTTCTTGATTCTGCAAATGCTGACCCAAATTTAATATTAATTCTTCCATAGATAACTGCTTTTCCTTAAATTGAGAGTTATTATTAAATTCAGGTGGATAAGAAGGTTTATAATTAGAATTTCTTTGGTTAGATGGATTTCCTAATGGGTTTACTGAGTTGTTCATCCATTGTTGATTAGCAGAGCTGTTATTCCAATTAAAATTTGGATCGTTCTTCCAACCAGGGTTGTAATAATTTACATAAGGATTATTAGGTCTATTATTAATAGCATTTAAAGTTTCATATGAAGTTTGAGCATCTATAAGTTGTCCAGATGAACTTTCTTCTACAATATTAGGAGAATAATTCATTCCAAAATGATCTAATTTCTTAGATATAGAAACAATCTAATAAGCTAACATAGATATTGCATCAGAGTCATAGATACTAGCTATTTTTTTATGATTTAACCTTTCAAATGGCCATTTAAAATTTTTAGTAGCCATTTCTTCAATTAATGAATAAGCCTCATCAAATGGTTTTGACATTAACGAATCTCCAGCAGCAGCATCTATAATAAATCTAAGAGATCCTACTAATCCATTACAAAAAGTTTGAATAATTAACCAATCTGGTAACGCATGATGTGGGCATTTCCTAAGAAGATCTTTAAATCTCTCCCAAGCTTCGTATATTGATTCTCCATCAAACTGACTAAAAGATGTTATGTCATTTCTAAGTTTCGCAGTTTTTGAAGGAGGAAAGTATTTGGATAGAAATTTTTGTGACAATTCTCCCCAAGTTCTAATAGATCTAGGTGCTAACGAATTTAACCACATCTTAGCCTTATCCCTTAAAGAAAAAGGAAAAAAACCTAAGTCTAACAGCATCATTAGATACTCTTTCATATTTAAAAGTAGCACCAAGTTCCAAAAAACTAGCAAGATGAAAATTAGGATCTTCGTTTGGTGAACCACTAAATTGATTATTCTGTACCATTTGGATAATTGCAGGTTTAATCTCAAATGAGTTAGCCGCTACATCAGGATTTTAGATAGTTAAGTGAATTTCATCTAATGTAGGGTTAGCGTAATCTCTTAAAGGCCTTAGTTGATTTGTATTTTAAATTACTGGATTATTTTCCATTTGATTTAAATTTATAATATCTTTTTTTCTGTTTTCTAATTCTTTTAATAGTGCGCTCTAATTCTGAATCGTAAGGTATTAAACTTTCGGTTTCAAATTTACGCATACACAACTTAAGTAGATTTTAAAATAGTTTGTTATTCTAGTAATTATCTTTAATACTTATTTTTTTAATTACCTTAATAATTACTTTACTTCCCCGGCAACAGTGTACACAGGGCAGATATGTTTGCGGAGCTTTATAACTATATAAGTGTTTAACATAGTAGAAATAGCAAATGTGCCCCTTTTTATCAACGCAATTATACGTATCGTTGAAGTAATAAAGGGCTCTAAAGGAGTCCTAGATATTGATCCCATAGGGAAGTTTAGAGATTAAGAACTAATTTTAGCATATGCAATTACTATCTAGTATACGGAAATAAAGAACGTTTATACTAAACTCTATTACTTAATGGAAGATTGTAATTTAGAAAAATTATATTTCTCTTTGTTAAGAGAATTAAGTGAATGCATAATTAATTTAGTTATAATTATATTGTGCCAAATAGGAGCATTCTTATTCTTTACCCTTTGGTCCAAGCATAAAAAACATTGACTAATCCTATGCTTGGTTACTGAATCTGCGGCTAGGCTGGGAGGATACCGGCTGCCACTTCGGAGCTCCCACGTTCCCCTCGCCTGAGGGCTAACATCTACACTTCAGCTCCCAAACGATAGGACCGAATTTGAAGATTTTAGTCTGTCACACTAAAATATCCAATTATACGCCCGATAAATAATATTTCCCTATTTATTTACACCCTCATTTCAAGGCTTTTGATTTCCCTGAATTTTGGATGTAATCTTTACTATAGTTGATAATTCAACATATTTTAACAGTTCAATTGACCAAATTGAAAGTAAATTAAGATTTAAGTAAAAGATTATCACAATTTTTATTTAATATTTAAGGCACAACTAATTCAATTTTTCATGTCGCAAAATCTCAACAACAAGGAGAAAGACAGAGAAAACTACTCAGAATGTATATGAAGAATAACACAAAACTTGGATTTCATTTAAAGCTATAAAACAATAAACGAAAACTTATCTCGAATCTTCTCCCCAAGCAGACTCCTTCAAGTTCCTCGAACTCTTCCTTCTTGTACAACACACTCAATTAAACTTACTAATGAACTCTCTAGAACACACTCACACACTACAGACTCTCCAGACTCAGACTCTCCAGACTCAAATTAAGACACACACACCAAAAGAACACCCTTTTTCGGCCTAAATTTGTCTCTAATTAAAGAGGGAGAAATATTTCCAAAGGTTGCTTAAGCACCTCTTCAAAAAGCATCCAAATTCATTGAACATTTGCTTGAACCAACCTTCTTGCCGTCGGCGGGCTCGATGGCGTCGTCAGCGGGCATCTAGAACATTGGCCAATTGCTAAGGCTCGCTGTCGGCGGGCTCAATCTCGCCGTCGGCGGGCTCCTTTATAATATATTCAAAAAATTTTGGGAAAATCACGCCGTCGGCGGCTTATTCCTCACCATCTGCAGGATAGTTCAATTTTCATCTCTTTTAGTCCTTTTTGTTCCAGATTCACTTCTTTTCAATCTTTTTGCTTCCATTACATATAATTCTTCATACCTGCAATAAACCATAGAAAATACACTTCTTTAAAGTGCAATTTCATATAAAATTGGTATGAATTTCTCAATACATTTTCTTGTGATCAGTAATATATTTGTGAAATCAGTTCTAGGATTAATTGTGCATGGATCTTAATATGGGCTTGGACACCCGTCCACCATATTTATGTTATGTAGTCAGTCATAGGTTCCTTATGAAAGTTGTGAAACGGTTCTTCTTCTATGAAGGCATATTGATCCGACTAATCTCTATGACTACCCTACCGTTGGAGATGAAGATGACATGAACTTGCTCGCTGATCAACCAACGCAAACTTCACAACCAATTCAACCCTATTTTCCTGAAGGTTTGAGAATGATATTGAAGAAGATCAAACAGTTGGAGACTGAGGTATGGAACTTTATGAATGCGATCAATAACATTTCTTATTTATTTGATCATATAGATTGGAGAATGAAAGAGCAATTCGATCACACTGGTCGAATTGAGATGGTCTTGATCAATCTGATGAAGAAGAACGTGGTGATTGCTGAGGAATCATTTGATGAATTTTCAATTCGTCCATTTATAATTTGTTCGTGCATCAGCAATCAATTGGAGACATTAGAGGAGATGATAGTTCTAAAACTGATGTGGAGTAATTGATGGGTTCTACTTATGTTTGTTGTGTGTTTAGTTTGCTTTACTTAGTTATGTTTCGTTTGTGTAGTATTTGCTTTGAATTTAGATTTGGATGTGCTTGCTTTCATTGTGTGTTTAGATCTTAGTGTTTGCCTATTGTAGAGTACTTGCTGCACTATATATCTAAGAATAGTTGGTTTGAATGAACATATTTTGTGTCTATAATGTAACTTAGATTTTATATATATAAGATTGTTGTGTTTTGTTTGTGTAAAGAATTGTGTTAATTATTGCTTATGGGATGATGTAAATGCCTATTGAAGTGTAAACATCTTTGTGGACGTCGAAACGATCGAAAATACGAAAAAAATTTTGGACCCAGAAAATATTTTAGAATGGGCACCGCCGGCGCCCAAATCCAGAGAGTTTGGCTATTTTCTTAATTAGAGCGCCCCCGACGCTCGAACCCTCTTTTTCGTGATTTTTAACCTTGGACCCGTAAAATTTTCCTTTTCCTTCGTCTTCCTCCTCCATTTTTACATGTTTGAAGATCTAGGGCTTGCTAGATCTCGGATTTAAGGAGATTTCAGAGCTTTTCGACATCGGATCTACACTTCTCTTGGTAAGAGCTTCACTTTAAGTTAAAATTTTTTGATTTTCACCATGGAAATCTCTCACATTGCTTATGGTGGAATTTTTGGAGTTCTAAAGAGATTTTGATATTTCCATGATGAAATTTGCTCTTACTTGTTTAGAATAGTGTTTGGAGTTTGTTACATTGTGAATTTGGAATTTAGTGGAATTTTCTTGCAAATTTTTGAATTTCACATGGCTCCAAGGATGAGTAAAGGAAAGATAAAATTGGATTTTGATGAGGAGAAATTTGTTAACATCAAAGCCCAATTTCACTATAACTCTTACCTATACAACAAGAAATGTATCCATGATCGAGCTTTTGATAGTCCTGGAAGATCTGTAGAACAATTGGTTGCAGAGCGGAATTGGGAGCTATTTTGTTATTTCACTACGAATGCTGTTATGGGAGTGGTTAGAGAGTTCTATTCGAATATACTATGGACTTAAGACTGATTATGTGCTTGTTAGAGGAAAAATGGTTGAGTTTACTCCTCAGCGTATCAATGGTTTCTACCAGACTCGGGAACCATTCGTGTGTGAAAACAAAAACTTTGACAGTCAAAGGGAGAATAAAAGAGAAGTTATTGCTTTTCGGACTGACGGGTGATGAGAATGGAAAGTAAGTAAAAAACAGTTGATTAATTTCCCCGCCTCCACATTGAATGTTGCTTCAAAAGTTTGGCATTATTTTATTTCTACGAGATTATTACCATCTTATCACCACAACGAAGTTACTAGAGATAGAGTGATTCTGAACTACTGTATTCAGAAGATGAAAATGATTGATATTGGGGCTATTATTTATAAGAATATTCAGACGATTGCTAGAGGCGAGACCACTGGAGGATTAGGACATCTTTCTTTAATTCATGCCCTCTGTGTTCAGTCTGGAGTGGAGTTCAGTAGTTCTGAAAAAGTGGCTATAACTTTGAGACAAATTACAAAGAATATTATCCGTACTTATGAGTCTCATGTAGGATCCAGAGCTGAACGTAGGAGTATTGATATTCCTACTACGAGTTATGTTGTTCCATCTACTTCTGAGTCACCTACCTTATCTGATATTCTGGAGCAACTGAGACTATAGAGTGCTAGTCTAGATAGACTCCATGGTCGGATTGATATATTTGAGGTGAGGAGTGATGTGAATGAAGATTATCTGCAGAGGAGAGTTGAGTTCGATGTTGCATATTATGATGCTCAGGTCAGATTTATGAGGGGGGAGTCTGATGTGATATTTCCTTCTTGCCCCAACTATACACCATATAGACCTGACCCTGCTGATCTTGGTGATGGAGACTGGTAGTTTGTTTATTTTTATTTATTTTTGTTGTTCTTGTTGTGTTGTGTTGTACTGTTGTGTTGTAGTATTTATTTTCATATGATGTGTAACCCTGTTATGTTGTACTGTTGTGTTGTAGTATTTATTTTCATATGTTGTGTAACTTTGTTGGTGTATTGTTATGATGTACTGAAACATTAAAATTGTTAGCTAGACTGTGTAGTACTGTGATAGTTTGTTTCATGTTGTATTGTTTTGTTGGATGTTTAGATGTTTAATGTTAATTTCACTTTGCCCATGCAAATATTTAGAAATTGTTATATCACTGCTACTAATTGTTTCATGCCAGCTAGTTGTAAATTTTGACTAATATCAGATAGCTGTTGAAGATTTCAAGATCCCAGCACATAAATGTTAGTTTTCTTTTACTCTCCACTTTTTCAAATTTACTAAAAAAATTAAGTTTGGGGGAGGGTATAGAAATACTAACTTTTATTTGTTCTAAATTATTATATTTTCAAAAATTTATTAGCATAACTTTAGGCAGTTGAACGTCACTGTAAGTAACTAAATTTTTTTTCATTTCAGATGAATATTATGGAAGGATATGATGAAAATTTTTAGTGATAAAGGTTGATTTTATAGAAGTAAGATATTTGGTATGAAAGGATTTGATTATAGTCAACTATTTAAAGTAAAGAAAATTGTATTTTTGAAATATTAAGGGACTTAAAGTATTGTGTGTTAAGATAAGATTTTAACTTTATGATGAATAATAAAGCTTATACTTAACTATAAAGTAAAGAGATGTTTCGGATTTGAACTTTAGATAGAGGAGAGTGAAGTTCAAAATCATTAAAGGGCTATCCAGATATAGTAATCCTCAATAAAAAAAAGAGAAAAGAAAAGAAGGTTTGAAAAATAATCCTTAAAAGGAAAAAAAAGGAAAAAGGAAAGAAAAGAGAAAAAAGAATGAAACATATTTATGTGGAGAAGCTTGAGGAGATGCTTAATCAAAAATTGGTTTCACTTGAATCACCCTAAAAGGAGAACTAGATTTCATTTCTAAATTTATGTTTTAAGTACTGGCCTACATTCTAATGAAGTTTACATGAACTCCTTTTTCACATAGACTTTTGAGGCACTCTTAATGTGACAAATTATAGTTCATCTTGAAATAAATAGAAGACTAGAACTCTTAGATTTGATTGCTGAATATTCTTATACCTGTAGTTTTGACCTGAGTTACTAAATTTCTTTCTGAAAATCTAACCTATATATTCTTTTGAATGAAAAATTTTGTGTCTTACAGATGAAAAGTACATTGCATAGAGTAATATTTTATGTAGTAAAAAGATTACTTAAGGATAAGTAATAGTTAATGTTTGGGGATTCTGATGCACAAAAAATATATACGGTTTTTGCTATATAATTTTACCAATTTTTTGTGATATTACACTTTAAAGAAATGTATTTTTCATGATTTGTTGCAGGTAAGATGATTTTAAGTGATTGGAGTGAAAAGAAGCAAAAAGGAATGAATCTGGAGCAAAAAGGAGAAAAATGGTGGAAAAGGGGTTCTGGTGCCGCCAGCGCCCAAATCCAGAAACTCCATAATTAATTGGCACGATAGAGCGTCGTCGATGCCCTATCTGGCGTTGCTGGCGTCCGAAGTCGGTGGAGTTAAAATTTGAAGATTTTTGGCGACTTTTGAAGGGATGCCTATGGAAACTCTTGAGATTTCGTCCATATCTTATAAGTAACTGTTTTTGGACAAAAATGGTGTGGAGTCTAGAGTGTCTTGTGTCTTCTAGAGTAGTTTTTAGTGAGTGTTAAGTGTTAGGGTTTAGGAGAAGTGTGTGTATAGTGAGGATTTGAGAGGAATTCTTCTCTAAGGAGTGAAGGAGAAGGGGGTAAAGTGAGAGATTGCTTCTTCCTTTCCATTCTAAAGAGAGAATCAAGTGTTGTAAAAAAGAGAGAAGAGGATTCAAAGGAACTTCAAGGGAATTGCATTGGGGAATAGAAAGAGATAAGTTGTATTTTCTTTTGTGGTTTGTATGAATTTTATTTTATATATAAAATCCATGTTTTATTGTATCTTCTCCATGAATTCTAAGTAGTCTCCCTTGTCTTTCTTCTTGCATAGAGATGTGATGATGTATTGATGCGGATTTGATGTGCTTTTAATGTAATGAAGAAATTATGACGGCTTTTCATTTTGAACTTAATTTACTTTCGATTTGGCCAATTGAAATGTTAAAATATGTTGTTGAACATTATGTTTGAAAATATTTAATGTCCTACAACAATAATGAAAGATCCATTCAATTTCTATGGATGAATTGCGTAGTTCATGAGAATTGAGTGCAAATGAATAGGGAAATATGTTTTGATGGACTTCAATGTGAAGATTTCAGGGTGACAGACTGAAATCCCCAAATTGGTTCTAAGATTAGTAACTAATATTAAAGGTTAGCCTTCGGGTGAAGGGTAAGTGGCTGCTTCGAAGTGAGAGTCGGTATCCTCCCAGCCTAGCCATAGATTTAGTAAATAAATTTAGGATATGTCAATGTTCTTTTCTTACTTAGAAGAGGGGGTACTCTTTTTAGGGTAAAGAATCATCTATGCTCCTATTTGGCACAAAAATATAAATATTTGTTCCATATCAATCCACACATCATATTCTCATTGCAAGAGGAAAGATACTTTTCTCATATATCAAAAACCTTTCAAATACTTTGTTTAGTGTGTCTGTTAGTTAATTCTGTTTTTAAAGTTGTTAGAAGTAATTGTAGTTTAGTTAATCGTTACTGTTTCCTGCATAGTACTAGTAAGTAGTAAAATTTAATTGCGAATTAATTATCGAATTTTAGTGCTACGTTACCTATATTGTGAACGCTTTCTTATATTCCAAACTTCCCTGTGGGGTCGATAACCAGGACTCCATTAGAGCCCTGTATTACTTGATATGATACGTATACTTGCGTTGAATGCTTGGACTTAAAAAAATCATCATAAATATATAAATTTGAGTTCATAAATTCTTGCAATATAAGTCCGATGCATCACCAACCCATGAAAAATATCTTTTATATAGAGAGGAATCGTGGGAGAAATATCAATCTATTTAAATTGATCAAAATCCTTTCTGAGTTGACGAGTGAAAATTTATGGCATTCATTCTCATAAGAAAAAAAAATTTGAGATAAAATTAATTAGGGATCAAAGAGATTATCAAGATGAGTTCTATTTTCAAGAATCTAAGACCTTGTTGATATTGGTATTAGACATGGGTTTCTTGCAATGTAGAACTCTTTCGAAGAAATAAAATCTAAAGACATTCCAAGCAGCAATGGATGAGAGAGTCATCCAAAGTTTGGAAATTTAAGGAGGACGGAAATAGGTAGAACTTTTTGTTAGAGCTGTGACAAGGAGGGAAAAGTGGGAAGGAGTGAGAGGTGTTGGACATTATCTAACTAGAAGAAATATTTGAATTTTTTTTTTTTTTGGAGTATAGATTAGGGATGATATTGCACATGGAAGAAGGGTCTGTAGATAAAGTTGGGGATGGGTTAGAAAGGTTGCTAAGGAGAGGTTTCCTTATCTTCCAATAGAGAAAGGGCTCTTGGCGCTTGAGAAACTCTACTTTTGCATCTACCATGGTTTTTGAAATTAAAGTAGAGGGAGGTGAGGGGTCTATAGGGGAAACAAGAGACTCATAAAAAATATCTTGCTAGCACATGAAAATGTTTTTTTAGTCATAATAGATTTTGAGGGAAACACTTTGTCATTGAGGTTAATGCCAATGACACCTAAGGGTGTTGAACTATTTTGAACTTGAACACAAACTCAAACAAATTTTAGGCCAGATTTGTTAGTTGTTAAGGGGTTAATATCTAACAATGCTCCAACCTTATTGCAAGTTTTGGAGTTACAAAAATGATTCCAACAACAAAGGGGAAGATCTATTAACAAATCCATACTAGAAAGGAAGAAAGTTCTTCCGTGATCGGTTGGAAGTCAAGGAACAATATCTGAAGCATGAAAGACTTCCAAAATAATTAAAATAATAATAATAATAAACAGTAGAAAAAAAACACTATTGTTCATGGAATAGAGTTGAATGCTACATTTCAAAGGCCATGCCATTTTGATAGCATCAAGTAAATGGAGATTACATTACTGAGCTACTTTAGAGATTTCTCCATCAAAGAAGGATATCAAGTCTTCTACATATTGAACAAAGGTAGGATCAAAGCTTTGTCTGGAGGGGATAAGAGAAGAAAGAAGATTTTTTAAGTATAGGTTTTTAGTTGTAGAGGGAAGAAGCGAGGAGATGGAAGTGGCCACTACTCTAAGGAGGGAAAGATGTTGCGGAAAGCCAGTGGAGGAGGTGGGTGCATCAGTGAGTTAAAGTGGTGATCATTGGGCTTCCAAAAGATAAGAGAGGTTACCCTCAAAGAGCAATTTATGAAGATGAGAGGATTGCAACTTATTATAAGTGTTATCAAGTGTATATTTAGAGGATATTTCATGGGGGAGGCCTCTGACCAAGGCTGGGGGTGGAGGCACCTCCACAGAGCAAGAGGAGAAGCAAATAGAAAAAAATCCTAGAGCAGCTCGGGAAAAGAACTGATACATTGTGTCTCATTCATAAGTCGCCTTTGAGATTCTCGTACTGCATATGTTCATGGATAAATATCTTTTAATTAAATTCATTTAAAATTAAACAGAAAACAATTGCTAATAAGAAATGAAGCCTAAACTCTTCCAAGATTTGGTCTAATTTGTCATACCATAACAATATCAATACTGAGTCCTTTTAGAATTGATTTCTTTTTGTATTTTATATTTTATTTTTTATTTTTAAAAATCGATTTGTTTGATCTATATATATATATATATATATATATTAAAAATATATATTTTTATTTTCATTTGGTAATAATCAAAATAAATAAAAGTTATATTTAATTATTTTTAAATAACTTATTTTACTTTCAATGTATCAGATATTTGATTTTTAATCAAAATCGAAGAAGAAAACAAAAATAGAAAATGCAAAACAAAAGGCAAAAGTAAAAGTGATCTGAGATTTACCATCGAGTACATCTGTATCTTTGATAAGAGCTTTGCAGATTTACAAACCCGTCACATTTCAGGAAAGCAAGATTAGGCACTAATATAAAATACAAGAAATCTGATTTGTGTAAGCTTTAAGATTTTAGTGAAACTTTGAAAGAGTTGCCTCTCAACGTTTCTTTGGCCAAAAGAAACTGATGGGTCCTCTTGCCGTCTCTTTTCAACAGCAGCAAAGCTGGGTCGCTGTAAACAAAGTGAGAATTGTGGGGTGAGAACAGCCAGATGGAAAGCAAATGTGGATTTTTTTCTCATCAAATATTTTAAATTGTTATGAAATTGATGCGATGATCAACGAAAGAAGAAAGAAGAGCACAAATATTTACATGTAAAATCCAAAAAAAAATCCAGGATAGAAAAAAGTGCGCTACATTGAATGAAAAAATAAATGAACTTACAAGTTGAGAAAGACATGGCGGTGGCTCGCTTAATCCAATAACAACAAAACGAAGGGGCTATCTTGTAACAGATAAAATTTAACATATTAAGATTTAGTAAATCGTATAAATCCAGATTTACTAAAAAGTGTCTAGCAATAAATTTATTAAATCCTTTCAATCTTGTGATACTTATAGCAGTTGGGGTGAAAAGAAAAAAGACAGCAAAGTGAAAAAAAGACGACGAACTTAAATCCTCAGCTCACGGACATAAATCCACCGATTCGCAGAATTTATTAAAAGCCGGATTTACGGCTGAAATAGGATTTAACAAATCCGATTCTTTATTTTATCCAAAATGACCGTCTGACAAGATTTAGCTACATCTAGGCTAAATCCCAGGATAAATTCTTTGCCAGAGAGCCAAAAGTATTTGGAGAACATTGAGCTTGGTATATAGTCTATGCAAAATGTGTGAGCTGTCTACACGGAACAGAACAAGACTGTTGTTTAAGAATGACAAAAATAAATGTTAAGAGAAAAAAATTGGAAAACCATACATATATGTCCATCATCTCAAGAATTGAATTTAAGTTTGTGCTTCTGACTCCATATTTTAAATAAATATTGTGCATAAATTTTATGAAACATCTTTCGATTACTGGTGATCAGGACAAGAAAATATTATTAAGATATCAAATAAGCAAATTTTGTTGCAAAGCTAATTCCACAATTTGATCACTGATGTCGTTTAACTTGAGGCTGTAAGGTGCAAATTGATGTAATTGCTTAACTGGCATGCTTTTTCAATCCGAGGGATAAAACATTTCTAGTTAGAAATATGAAGGATTACATGAACTTCAATTCTATATCAGGCATTGTGAAGTCAAATTATGTAATCATCATTTCCGTGACTTTTGTTGAGAAACTAGGGCAAAGAAAACATAAGTATCAAGAACAAACATAAGGATTTAACGAGATTCGGCAATTTGCCTACGTCCTCGAGAGTAAAAGCGGCGGCTTCTCTTTTTATTTTCTCTAAAAAACAGTACAAATACCTTTAGGGTAACAATACAACATATATATATAACCATAGTGTACAATACCTAATTGCAGAATTACCCATGTACCGTACCGCGGGGGGTTTTAATCCCGCGCTCCCAACCCCATTTAACGAAACTCTTCCAATTGGACAGTTGTTTCTGCTCCACTCCTCTTCGCTGACTCACTCCATTCCATTCCAACATCTATCCCTTATCTGATATGTGAGCCATACCTAACAATTTTTCGTAACACTTAATATCCTAATTGATAAAGATAATATTTTTGTTTTAGTTCTGCAATAACCTAAGAAGAAAACTTAGTGCATATCTTTATATTCACTCAAGTTCCCCTTGTAAGAAAAACCAGCACAAACTTCTGTTACAAAGGGAAATTTATTTTTAAACTGCAGAAATAAATCATTAACTCTCAACTGAGAAACATATTTGCGTTTGGCCTGCGAAATGAAGAAGGTGAGAGAGAGGTCATGGATGAAAGTTAAATTAAACTTATTGAGGAGATGAACTCAAGAAATGAATACCATTCCTAATTGGAACTGATGAATTAGTTTTTTCAGATCAAGAATTCAAACTATTTTCACTTATGAATACTTTGTAATTTTCTAAGGATTTCCAACTATTTCTTGTTGATGAGTCTGATCTACAAGTAATTGAATCATGCATGAATCAGGCCTTCACCTAGTGGATCATACATATGCTACTATTTTTGAAGTCATGGGTTAAAGGCCCTAATCCTTCGCTCAACTGCTACTTGTTGAAAAATAACATTATCAATTATCTCTTATTTTAAAGAACTTTTTCTCTTCCGTATCTTGCTAAAGCATTAATGCAACCAGAAAACAATTGAATTGGTAATCTATGGAAAGAGAGGTAGGGCGAGAGAGAGAGAGAGATTTGGCCCGCATAGTGGAGAAACATCAATTTTCCGCTCCATTTATTGTTTATCCTGTGAAAAATTAACTAAAAATCATGGCTATAGATCTTCACTTATACGACCAAAAATAAGAAGATAAAATATATATACTACTATGACTGTTTATCCATTTTCAAATCATAAAGAAGAAATGAATATTGTGTAGGTAATGGCATTAATGAATTCATTTATGAAGCTCTTTTAGGTAGTTAAAACAATCGAACTGGTTTAAGCAATTAATGGACCATTCTAACGAGGAAATTATAATACTTCTTGGCGTTGCAACAATTAAAGAGGAAGGTTAGCCATCGTACAAGTCCTACTTTATTTAACATAAAATAAGAAGCCAATGCATTTAGATAAAATCTCACACGATTAAAGGAAATAAACTTAAGACTTTATTTGTTGGATGGAGGTAATAACAATGGAGAAGAAACTAAGGATAGAAACAGTTACTACTCACCATTCTGAATAGGGTATAGGTGCACCTTTCTGGAAAACAAAGAAATGGGAACAATCTACTTGTTCGGAAACATAGAAAGATTTTGTGCATGTTAAGTATTTATAAGTTACAACCACATAACTTAAACTTTTGAAAAGCGTTTCAATATTCCATCTTTCATGAATTACAAGGATGTTTTTGTTGACGATCAGCAGAAGATTAAAGGGCTGTTTAAAATCATTTTTTGTTTTGTACTTTTTTTTGTTTTTGTCTTTTAAAAACACAGAAAAGAACCATATATTTGCTTGATCTTTTTATTTTAATCTATTTGGAAGATTTTTTTAAAACATTTACAAATAAAAAAATAGTATTTGTTTATTTATTTTTATTTTATTTCTATTTTTATTTTTTAAGGGAAACATGTTTTTAAAATACTTGCCAAACAAAAACTTATTTTTAACTATTTTAAATCGCGGAAAATAACCATCGCTCATCTCCCTTGTGATTGAAAAATTATTACGTTAGGAGTCATGCAAAATTGTATCAAAACTACAATCAGTGTAGGCACGTGTGCAGTTCGGCCCGCCATGCATTAAATTATTTAAAATGCTCCTGATATAGTTTTGCATGTGATAGAGCTCAAACCTGATCCCCTCTCTCCTCCTCACGCCAGCTCCTACTTGCAAGCATAGCTGCCCTTTCTCTCGATAACGTTCCTCGCTGGCCGACCCCATTCCCTTCCGGCCTGAAACTTTCGTCTTCATGACCGAAACCTTGCGATTGAGTCGCGATTTGCTCCGGCTAGGAAGACTGTGACGGGATTGCAATTTACAGAGATCACCGAAACTCCATCTTTCTTGTCCTTCCGCATACAAGTTGATTTATTTGGTTTGGCATAAGTGTCTTTTTCCTTGTATTGTTCTTGTAATATGGTTCCTCCTTTCCAAAAGAGTAGTGATCCTTTGTGTTGCTGCCATCTTTATTCAATGGGATTTTGTGGTTTTTGTTTTAGTATAAGAGGCTCATTACTCAATATTTTCCTTCTATTTTTCCATAAAATATGTTAAAATTATCATTTTCTGTTCACAATGAACATTTTGATGCTTAACATTTAACATTAGTGATATTGAAATTGAAGCTTTGCGGGTAATATCTTTGTAGAGCGCTTTTGTGTAAAATGCTTGTAATTTATTCAGCTCTTTCCCAATTTTATCGGTCCAATGTTAGTGTTTTTTAGGCAAGTGATGGATATCCCTGTTATTTAAACAAACATAGCACTCAATTCCTATCTTGTTATTTGTTTGGAAGATTTGCATAGCACACAATTCCTATCTACTTGCATACATAACACTCTACTCCTAGCTAATTACCTAAATAGCACATACATAAAAATCGTAATTGTTTCAAGTGTGTGCTAGCGTTGTATGTAGCTATGTCTATAGTGCTATCTCTGCAATAGTTTCAAGTTGGTAATAGCTTTTTAAGTAGTAAAGTTTTTAATGTAATGGTTCCAAGTTGGTCATAGTTATATATATAAATGCATTAGAATTGTCTATTATGTATATGAAATATTTGTCTTCGAATGATTCTAATTTAGTGTGTAAAAAAATTTCAACTGTTATCTACGTAATGATTTCATGGCTTTTATGTATTTGTTTCATGTGGATGATGATAAAAGTATTCTAAGTAGCAACGTCTCAAGTGCCAACTATGAATTGTTTGGTATTATCTATAGTTTGATATTAGGAATTGTCTATACTTTAGTATTACCTATAATTTTTGGGTGTTATTTAATAGAAAAAATTTGCTGTCTACGTATGGGTTGGAATTATTGAACGTGCCTTGACAATTCTTTCTCATATATCAAGTTGCACCGTGGATTCCAGTGATGTATTGAAATCATTGGAGAGGTAGTATGGTCAGATCAAATCTTTGTTCAACCAATAGAGATTGAAGTCATTAATGGAAATAGCAAACAACTACTTTCAGTCCAGCTATATAGTCAAACATTACACATAGACTTGAATCATCTACAAATAAAAAAGTACTAGAAAGAAAAATAAAAATAAGTTTGTTTGCATACTCTTTTGTTAAGCTCTTTGGAGTACCCAACTTAACTTATCGTCGTCGTATAATTCTCTTTCCAAAAAAATTTCTCTTTTGAGAGGGCCCGGAGAGAAAAAAAAATAATAAAAAAAAACTAACAAGTTAAAAATAATGTGGAGGACTTTCATAATGTAGCCTTCGTGCGATAGCCCAAGAGTGTACATCAAAAACGAAGTCGGATCGAAAAATGCTTAGGAAACATAACTACAAAGAAAACCCTATGAAGCAGCCCACAACCTGAGAATCAAGTTCTTATGCATGTTCTGGGTCAAGAGCAGCTCACAAAGGAACGTACCCCTTTAGTTAATTACAACTTGAGGGATGCCCAAGCATACTTTCAATACGAAGAGTCTTGCTTATACAATTTTTTATCTTGTTACTTAGGAAACTAAAGAATTTTGATCGTCTCAAGTAGGAGAATCCTAATGCTTTCGATGTCTTTACCGAGTCATAATGCAGAGAGTAAATCATCGTATCCATAACGAGCTGCGACACTTAGGCATGCGGGGCCCACAAGAAGATATCAATGATTTTTAAGAATGATATGGCTCAAAAGAGGTGTCAACAGGAAGGGGGAGGAACCCCTAAGGAGATAATGTAACAAGGATAAAATATCATGGATCCATCATCCCAAGCTATGGAAACCCTAATTCTACCGGTCATGAAGGTAGTTGACCCAACTTGGACCTCTGATCGACAATCCATGAATTGCGTCGTCCAAGAGAATCCTGACAGCCCGAAGGCCAGAGGAAAGAGACCTTTAATTTTCTATCACTCTCTATGGAGTGGAATAAGTACAGGCGGAACTTATAAACGTCAATTCACTGATGAAGATTTTCCTATAAAAGAGAAGAGGAGAGGGTCCTAACTACATAGCTGAAAGCGCCGTACAATGACATATACCACTGTCTGGGTTGGGAGAGCCTCTAAGTCCCTAGTCGCTCTAAACAACTTCCTATGTAGAAATTTATGCTGGGGTTAGTCGATTGAAAAGGCACGAGGACACCTCCTCAGTACATGTAAAATAATGCAAATAGTTGCAATTGAATTTAGATGTTGAGGCCCTATTAAGGATGACTTGGGATATTTTTATGCTATGCAACCCGTTTCAAAATTGTCTCGAAGGCTATCCAGAAAAGTATGTGCAGATTTTAAATAATTCAATGATTTAATACTAAAATTTCATTTTTCTTGAATCTTTTATTATTAAAAATTTACAATGAGACATTTTTTATCTTTAAAGAGCCTTAATTTCATTTTCATAAAGCCCAGACAATCCACAATCAAAGAAAATGAAAATCTAGGCACACTAAACAATTACAAATCAAGCCAAATAAATTAAATATAAGGGTTGGTGTCAGTGGGTCGGCAACATAACTTAGGAAAGTAAGAAAAACAGTCAGATTATGCATATACATGTCTGGTCCTATTATACAAACAAATGTAAATTCAAAATTAAGGTACGGGATACGAGCTTCTGCTCCTAGTCCCCGTCATGTAGTTCGGTGCGCACTACGCCTCGAAACTTGTGCTAGTACCTTATTTCTTATACAAACTTGATTCTAAGGACTCTAACAAATAAATGAGAAAGTGAAAAAAAAAAGATTTGACCTAGAGAAGACTTAGTATGGGTTATATCATGAAACACATATGAGTCATGCCTAGCGAGAGGAGAGCATTAGCATCACCTACAAAAGGTGTTAGTATTTAAATTTTTATTTTGTCTACCCTTCTCTTTAAATTTAGGATTGTCTCCCTACAAAGAGAACTTCCTCTAATGCATTAATGCATAAGTACACACTCAATAAACACATCAAAGGCAGTACACTGAAAAGATATCTGTCTAGGGCAACCAGACCATCAGAGAACTATAGTAAGACATCAAAAATACAATCTAGCATTTTAGCCCTAGCATAGCACACCATCTGTTTAATGTGTCCTAACACACATCTAAGTGTAGGAGCAGTGTTGGGGTTAAGGCTACCCGAATGACTTTGACGAGGCCGCAACATTAGCCGTCCTAAGGATCCAAATGATCTAATGTGATTCATCAAAAAGGGTTTTGAAAGATTTGGCCTCACATATGGCCTAGTTTTGTTAATTACATAATTTTTAAAATATAAAGGGTTATTAAATTCGAATCCGCGACATGCAAGGTTACATATGTTAGATTCCTTAGAAACTTAGCGTAGTCATATTTGTTTTGATCTTAATGCAATAACTTATATTGCTCACCAAGATTTAACATGTGAGTAAAGCTCATTAAACCATCACAATCAACACAGGTTTACTCACATAACGAGTATAATTTTCTATTAAGACATATAAGGTGATGATCATGCAATTATGAAACATAAAATAATCAGATGTGCACACATTGTGCACTCAATGGGTTTAGTTGCTCTAAAGTGTAACCATGATTGAGCACACAATGTGAATGGCTTATGAAATTCAAGTGTAATTCCATAAGAGATGAGGCTGCGTGCTCTCCATTTATGATATTTACACAACAATATACTAACATTGCTAGCCACCACTCATCCGAGATTTTGCAAGTATTGAGCCACACACATATGGTGCCATATATGCGCGGTAATACCACAAGTGTTGATGCTCATGGAGGAACCACATGAAAAAATATGTCAAAGTAAAAGACTTGATTTTTCATGCAATAGTATCTAACATATTACATAAGCTTCAGAAATTCATTTTTTATGAGCATATTGGCATGAACTCAAGCAAATGACATGAACTTGCAAGAAATGCAAAGGCAAGCGCAAACAATGCAACATGCAACTGATTGGTTGATTGGGCATTTGTGATCATTCGAACCAAAGTGATTGGTTTTATGCTTGGGCCTTATTGGCCAATCGAGCCGAAGTGTGGTTTTCTTATCGGCCTTGGTGGTCAATCGAACTAAATGAGGTTTTGTGATTGGCCTTTATGGTCGATCAGACTAAAGTGATTAGTTGATCAGACCTTGGTGGTCGATAAAACTAAAGTGGGCGATTGATCAGACCTTCATAGTCAATCAAACTAATGTGTGGTTTTGTGATCGACCTTGGTAGCTGATTAAACTAAAGTGTGTGGTTGATCAAACCTTCGTGACTGATAGAACAAAATAGATAAGTTGATTTTACCTTAGTGGCTAATCAAACCAATGTGGGTGGTTGATCGAGCCTTCGTGGCCAATCAAAACAAAGTGATTAGTTTTATTGATTGGGCCTTTTTTGGCAGATCAAACCAAAGTATATGGTTTTATCAAATGAGCTTTCATGGCCAATAAAACCAAAGTGATTGGTTTTATCCAAAGTGTCATGTAATACAGGGAAGCAATGTGATTAATACATTTAAGAGACATGTCATACAAGTGAGGTTGGCTAATTAAGCCTTTAGGTTAACTGGGATGGTTGAGAGTGCTCTGACCAAGAGGGGTTGGTCGGGCCAGAGTGACCGACCAACCAAGGTGATATGTTGATTGAGTCTTGATTGCCAACCAAACCAATTTGATTGCTTGATCCAGTTAAGTTGGTCGATCAAACCAAATTGATTGGTTGATTAAGCATTCATGGCCAATCGAATAAAATTTGAACTTTTGATCAGACCTTGGTGGTCGATCGAGTCAGGGTGACTGATTGAACTAAAGTGGACAATTGATTAAACCTTTTGTAGTCGATTATACCAAGGTGTAAAGTTGATCCAACCCTCGTGAGTAATCAAACAAAATTGATCAGTCAATGGAACCAGGGCGACCGATCGTACCAAAGTGAATAGTTTATTGGACCTTGGTGGTCGATCGAACCTAATTTTAATGGTTTATTATTCCTTTTGACTGATCAAACCAAACTGGTCATTTGATCCAGCCGAGGCTATCGATCACAATGAAGTGGATGGTTGATCAGACATTGGTGCCCAATTGAACTAAAGTGGATGATTGATCAGACCTTGGTGTTCTATCGAACTAATATGATCATAGAAACAAGGTGACATGTGTGAAGTATCATGCAAACACAAGCAAATGAAATTACGTGCATTTGACAGCAAATTAGAATTCTTCTAATATCCTCACATATGTCTTTGGTTTGATATATGGATCTGTAGCGATGCTACCTCTGAATTTGGTAAAATAATGTAAAGGGGGTTTCTACAAATTCTTTGAACAAAACTCTTCTATGACTTGGAGAATAACGTGGCTAAAGGCTTTTTCAACAACAACAACAACAAAGCCTTAATCCCACTAAGTGGGGTCGGCTGCATGAATACTTTTTCTCAATTGCATCTTATTTAGTGCCATATTCTCATTTCAATCTAATAAATTAAGATTATTTTTAACAATAAGTCCAAGTCTTCCTAGGTCTACCTCTGCCTTTCTTAACATAAATCAAATCTAAAACATTTACTCTCCTAATCAGATCATCAGATGATCGATGTTTAATATGACCAAACCATCTAAGAAGACTCTCTAATTTTGTATGTCAGTGGAGCTACACCAACCCTATCACAGATATATTCATTTCGCATTTTATCTTTATGTGAAAATCCACTCATCCACCTAATCATTCTCATCTCGGAAATACTTAACTTAGTATTATGCTTCTCTTTTAAAGGCCAAAATTCTGCACCATAGAGCATTGAAGGTCTTACAACCATCTTATAAAAATTTTCTTTCAATCTAAGCGGTACTTTTCTATCACACAATAAGCTCGAAGCATTTTTCAACTTCAACCAATCAACTTGAATTCAACTAATAACGTCCTCATCTATATCAGCATCACTTTGAAAAATAGAGCTGAGATATCTTAATCATTCACACCTTTTGAAAATTTGATCACCCAAAGTTACACTTCTGCCACTAGAGCTAATACTACTAAAATTACATTCCATGTATTCAGTTTTAATTCTTGTCAAATGAAGGTCTTTAGACCCCAATGTAGACCTGCATAATTCAAGTGTTTCCTGGGCTTTTTCTCGTCTTATATTTAAGAAGGATATCATCAGAAAAAGGCATGCACCAAGGTACGTCCTCCTGTAATTGTCCAATAAAACCATCCATAACTAAAGCAAAAAGATTGGGCTTAAAGCTGATTGATTGGCTTTGCACCGCTGCTATGCACTTCTTTGACCACCATACCCTCGATCTTATTAGACTGGATCGGGGTCAGGGTCATAGTGTGTACATAGTGGTTAATCTTCTCTTACATCGATTTGTATTCTTCGTTCTTCTCATCTTCGAGAGAAATCTTGAATTGTGGCTTCTTCCGGTTTATTGTAGCTGCTTCTTTCTTGACTTCTTCTTCTTCCTCAGAGCTGTTCTCCCAATCAACGTTGATCACCGGCTTTTTTTGTCCAACTGTCCCAGTGTCTCTTCCACGACCTCGTCCCCAGGCCTCGACCTCGGATGCGAGTTACGGAGAAACTTTCACCATCTCGCCGTAAGGGAGTGGTGAGTGGCTAGTTGGACTAGAACTTCAGGTTCTTCATTGTCTCCAATTTCTTTTGCTTCATTTAGCACGGTGTTTCTGGAGAAGATTGTTTTCTTCGGAGGTGCGTAATAAGTTTGCATCTTCATGGATTCCAATCTCATGTACGGAGAAAGGTTGCAAATCACCTTTAATGCACCTGTTCTCCTCCTTCGTAGTATTTATGCACGCGATGCAGAGACGATGGTACCATCCGGTTTTCATGGATCCACGGCCGGCCCCGATAGAGCGTTGAACGATGTCTCGGAGTCGATTATGTGGAATTTTGCGGTTGTCTTTGTTAAGTCACCGGTCTTCATCAACGGTGTTATTGATCCGAGAGCTCTTTCTCCTTTACGGTTGAATCCTCTTAGTAACATCTTGTCCGCTTCAAGCTCGCGAGCGTCAATTTCCAAGTATGCTTTAGCGTCCAGAAGATTCATTATGTTGATTGACGCTCCTGGATCCACCAATACTGCGGAGAGCGTAAACTTTCCGATTGTAGTCGAAATGTACAACGGTCGGTTGTGATCGGTTGTCCCAAGTAGTAGATCATTGTCCAGTGAAGGTAACACCTCAGCGTTCCTTTAACGAGCAAACCTCGTCTAAGGCATCTACGGCCATCGAGCTAAACAAATCTACCGGATCGAGTAAGGCCTTGATCGAACTTCCTCATCTCTTTTGATAAGATGAGAGCGTCGTAGATGCTCGGTTTGGCTTGTAGTTTCCTAAGATGGTGCTAGTACGTTATAGTCCACTTTATTACCATGTGTCTCGGTTTCTTCCTGAATGGGCAATTCTTCATTTGGGGTTGATTCTTCTGAGCAACCACACGCTTTCCTTTGTCTTTTGGACCCATTCTCGGAGGTAGAACCTTTCCGCTCCTTAAGTTGACTTCGTGATTTCTTTTGAATGCAGTACTGAGTTTCATTGGTGTCTCCTTTTGAATCGGCATGACGGGTTCTTACGGGTCGCTTCGGAATCTGAAAGCTCTAACCCTATTGTGATTGGAGCTCATTGGAATTCACAAATAGATTCATTGCTTGTTGAACTTTCGTAGCCTTCTTGGTGAATGTCTTCTTTGTCATCGTGATTGTCGAGGTTGTGTATGATTTGAGAATTGTTATTGGTATCGAAATCGAGATCCGGATTAGATTGGTTATCGTTAGTTGCGTAATCGTTAGAAACAGTCAAAACGTAGACGACGCCATAACTCTTATTATTATAAGATCCCGCCGGAGTGAACAAATAATCATACAGAGTCAGAGGTTCAAGGAATTTTCCCCCCGAATCGGAAACAACCATCCTAGGATAAGCAGCCCCTAGTCTAGCCTTAGGAGCCTCGGTATTTTCTTCTTCTACGATCTCCTTCTTTTCTATGATATTTTCTTTACGGGACGGTTCTTCAATTGCAGCGATAGCGCGCTTGGCAGGTTTCAAACTCAAAGTTGAAGCATGCTCCGAAGCGGCTTTGGATGTGGTCCAAAATTTTCTTCGATGATTTTGTCCAGACAGTACTCCATCCATCATCAGTCGTGTAAGGGTCTATCGGAACAATGGGATCCGTTGAAATAACATTGACAGAACCTCCTTTTTGGGGTTCTTTTATGTATTCCATTGGGATCGTTATGTTCTCCTTTTGGAGGTTGTTGTCAAGCCAACTCTTGAAGGTGATGCAATCCTCTATCTTATGTCCAATCATCTGGTGGTAAGGGCAGTAGTTGGGATGGTCTTTCTTATTGACTTCTTCTGGCTTCTTGGGTTCTCGTAATCGAAAATCCGAAGTCTTCATCAAACTGCGGAACATCTTTGGCACTGCCTCATTCTTGAATGGATATTCTCTATTTATAAGCTCCTTTAACGTGCGCTGTGGGCGAGGCGGTTGCTCATATTGTTGAGTTGGCTGATAACCGGGTTGAGGTTGTTGGTAGTTCTGCTCGAGGTTGTTGATAGCCGGTTGCGGCCGTTCTCCGCCTGTATTTCGCATTGGCTCGCTTGCCCTTATCGACTGCCGCGACGATCCCGGATTTCTTTTCAAATGTCTTCACGAGCTTACGTTTGTCTGTTTTGTCGATGAAACTTAGTTGCTTCGCTTCCTCTTGCAAGCTTCCGGCCTTGCTTAACAACTTCTCGAAAGTCTTAATCGTAAATCCCTTAAGGAGAAGTGCTATCGGGCCGTGAATGCTTTTAAGCAAGATACC
This sequence comes from Papilionanthe hookeriana x Papilionanthe teres, assembly GCA_022702705.1. NCBI lineage: Eukaryota > Viridiplantae > Streptophyta > Magnoliopsida > Asparagales > Orchidaceae > Papilionanthe > Papilionanthe hookeriana x Papilionanthe teres. The sequence goes on along the minus strand of CM040428.1, from coordinate 104,591,345 downwards.
GACTGCATGCTGCTCTTGTAGTTGTGGCTCACACTTCATGCTTAGATTTCTCCATCGAAGTATGTAGTCCACTAAAGTTTCATTCGATTTATGTTTCTCCACCACTAGATCACCGATGGTTATATGGTACTGAACTCCGGCAAACTGTTTCACGAAGAGGTTTTCTAATTCTGAAAATGTCTTTACCGAACCGTTCGGTAACTCTGCGTACCAATCAAAGGCGATCCACGACGAGCTGGCGACGAATTGTCGGAAGAGTAAGGCGTCACTTCCACCGGCGTTGCAACAACTAGCGCGAAAATGTGCAACATGTTGTCGAGGATTTCTGGTACCATCAAAAGTCTTGAACAGAGATGGTACGAAGCCTTTTGGGTATTGTACTGCATCAAATTCTTCGGGGTAAGGTCTACCCGTCTGAATAGATGCTCCGCTCTTAGGATCGTGCTAAGGCTTCTCGCACTCGCTCGTTCCACCATGTTCTTGATGTCCTTCTCTGGAATCATATTCGAGTAGAGTCTTTCTTCGGTGATCGTCTCCGTTAACGGATGTAATCTCTTTTCCATCCGTCCGTAATATGAATAACTTCCGAAGGCGTTTCTCTTGGGGGTTGAACCCGACTACGAAGAGTGGCTAGGGTCGCAGCCATCTCTTCCATCCTTTTTGCCATTTGAGAGATTGTATCATCTTTTTCTCGAATTTGTGCTCTTAATGCTTCCGGTTCATCTCTCTCCGCAGATTCTTGCGGAGCACCTTGCGAAGCGACGATGCTCGTGTCTCAACCATGTTGATCTCCACATATTCGTCATCCATGAACTCCGACGAGTCAACTTCATCTCCAAACTTTTCTTCTCTTTCTCTTGCTAATCGTTGAATGTCGGTTCTTAGCTTTTCCATAGCGTCCTCCAATGGTCTTTTTTCGTACGGTTTCGCAGTTATCATGCGATGGCTGTTGGATTTCCTTCTTGGGAGTCCCCTTCATTGCAGTGGCGCTCTCTTCGGACTCGAGTCTCCTAACGAGACTTTCCTTTTTTGGTCGTTGTTTCGGTCTTAATTGGCCAGTAGTAGGACGCCATACCATCCTTCTAGCAGCAGAAGGCCTAGGACCGGATGGTCTGTCGGCTGAATGCTGGAAGGTGGTATCCTCCCTGATACGTAAACCACGAAACAACAATAAGTGGGTAGCTTTCATCTTCTTACTCGCTTTTCGCGTGCGCTAACGGGTTCTACTCGTGGCCCAAGACGGGACTTGGCCGGCACCCTCCCTATCCTTCTTAAAATCTACGATACGGGACATTTCTCTTTCTTTGCTAACTTCTCTCATCACGATCGTAGTCGAGCAAATGGTGTAATCCTAGCCCTTTTCTTCGATCTGTCGCTATAGTATGCGGGTCGAGGTAATGTAGAAGCACCTTGCGGACATTTTCCTCGTCGATCAACGGCGGAGAGGGGATGGAATCTACTTCCTTCCAAAAGCGGTGTATACTCGGGCAATGGTATGTACTCGAGTAGTGGTGTGTACTCGGTGATCTCTTCCAAGAAAGCAACTTCGAGCGGCTACGGCTTTCCTTGCAATCTTTCTACTCCAGTTTCTCCTCTGAGTTGGTGTTAGGGGTGAAACCCTTGAGCTGGACCCAATTTCGAAAACAGAAGGTTTCGCACGGAGATCTATACCCTCCACGGTAACATGCTCGTTACAAATTTGAATTTCCTTCCCCTTCAGTATGGCGGAAGCCGGGGTAGGTGCAGAGACAACTAGACCAGTGGGGGTAGAGACAATGGGTCCTCCTATGGATCGTAGTATTCCTCTCACTGGAACCCTTTGCGGAGGAGGGAACTCTTGAGTTGACTTGAGGTTGAACTCGATCAAAGGTCTTTTAGTTTCAGGCACTTTGTCTGTAAGTTTGAAAAGGGTAACGTCAGTGATCTTGACATTTGTATTCTCGAATCCTTGTCCAAAACGGATGATCCCATTGTCGGGCAGCTTATCCTTGTAAACAGCGAAGTCCAGTCCATTGGTGAAGGAGAAAATCAGCTTTGGGGCAGACATTTTCTGCAATGTAGATTCCGATTGTCGGTCCCCAAGTTATGCTTCTTCTCATCGGGACAAAAAGAAAGGAATCGAAAAGAGTCCGAACACATTTTTGTTCATGTATTTATAAAAAGGAGTTATTTGTTAAAAGAGTCATTCATTAGAGGGTTTAAATATTATGAACGGAATGTTCAAAGGTGTGGAGAAGGTAAGGAATCTGATTCAGAATTGGAAAGGTAGAGAAAGTCTTATGCAAGACTTCTCGACTCGAAGGAACGCTCCTAAACTAACACCTATTGGGGGTCCACCCCACCTCAGAAAAGAGGTAAAAGGATCTCGAAACCTGTCCATTTATGGGTGTCTAAATAGTGGCTCCTAAATCCGAGAGGAGTTGGCCATACTCGTTCAAGACAGAAATGAACGGGGTATTCCAACGGAAGAATGGTAGTTCGGTCCACTAGGGGCATGGACTCACTACCGATTTATGAAAGCAAAGCCATCTGATCAAAATGGATAGATGAACTACTCCCCAGCGGAGTCGCCAGAAGTTGTCGGCATATTTTTAGGTTGTGTTGTATTTTGAAAAGGGGTCGCCTACGAAATTGTCGGCGAATTTTCATATTATAAATTTAATTTAAATATATATATAGTTTAAAAGATAGCATTTGATTTTGAAAATAATTTTAAGTTTAAAATTTTAAGATATGAAATCAAACCGATCTCACATCCCAAATAGTTTATATAAACGAGCACCGCACCACAAACCGTGTATCTATCCCGAAGAATTGACACTACTCGCTTGATGATGGGGCTCGATTAAATAAACTAGGAGATTTCTGACATCCGTTTGGTCTGCGAACCAATTTTATAAGCCGACAAGTTCCCACGCTTAATATAAATGAATTAAGCGTGGTTTATATTACTCGGGTTCTTAAAGTTCCCTATAAGGGCAAGCCCCTATAGTTAATTACATCTTAAATGTCCGAAGACACTTAAGAAAACTCTCGATAATGATCAGTGGTTTTGCTCTCAAGAATTTCAAAGTTAAAGGTTTTCAAAGGATTGGATTTTTTAAATTTCAAAAGGGAATGACTCAGAATTTGGAACAATTTATTTTAAGAATCCAACGGAAGAGAAGTAGGAGAAGCTGAAGATCCAAGAAGAATCTTGGCAACTTCCCAAACTATCCTATGGTTTGACTTCAATTTAGGGAGATCCTAATATTATCTGATATTTCAATCTTGCTAATTTTAGTTAATTAGGACTTATATTCGTATGACATAATCATACAATCAGCCTAGAAGATGTGAGGGTTTATGTCGTACCAAACGACTACCTCGGAGTCCTAAGACCGGTTAGGGCTTAATTTGCATAACATGATTATGCAAATGCCTAACGAAAAGTTGAGGAATTATGTTGCACTAGGCAAACTACCTCGAAGTCCTATGGCTTTGTTTTTTAAATTCTAGGAATGTTTAGTTGATGTAGATCCGAGTTTTGCTGACGACGATGGCCGTGCTGCCCACCATGCTTCGAGCTCCTTGTTGTTGCAGAGGTTTAGTTTTAGAAGTCATAAATCAGGAGATGAGAGAAGTGTTTTGGTTTAGAGAAAATCTTAAAATTCAAGTGTTTTTTTAATAATTTAATTAAAACAAATCTTAAAGTTCTTTAAACAGAACCGATTAAGATCCCACGGTACCGTCATCCCGGCACCGTTATTTTCATCGAATTTACTTAGTCCGGATGAATTTGCTAAACTCAACCGAATGAGTTCCACACTTTCATTTAGACCAGTGGGAAATCCCGTTAGCAACACGTGGGTTACATCATCCGAGGTATTTCCGATCATTCAACGAGACGTTTTAATTTAGTTGCAATTGTAGTTTTTGTTGTTCCGTTTGTGATTAAGTTTTGAGTTGTTTTATATTTTGAAATGTTGTGGCGGTGAATTTTATCTTGTAATGATTTTTAATTTAGTTTTGGTTTCATTTCAGGGACTATCCTAAAGGTTTTGGTTTTCATGCAACAGTTGTTTATCATGCAAGAAAAGTAAAGTACAGTGCAAGTAAGTAAATCGCAATAAAGTAAATTGCAATAAAATAAAAGCGTACCTGGAGGGTCTTCCCGTCATTCCGAGCTACACTTAAAACACATGTTAAGGCATTTAAATATTTCAACAAGTACCTAGGTAAAGCTAAGGGAAAGGTTTCGGTTGTCTACCAAAGTCCTAATCCTATAGCTAGTCATCTCCTATGACGTCTGGGTTCTTGTATTTTGGTTTAAGGACGATTTTCTTCATCAAAGAACAATTAAATTCAATTGTTCTTATAAACATCCTATCGTATTGATGAAGTGCTTAAGACGAGTCTTAAACATCTTTTCAATACCTCTAGGATTGTTTTAAGTCCAAGAGAATTTAATTATACAAGTGAATTAATCATCCGGGAGTTTAAGTTTTGTTCTTTCGCTCGCTGAACTAGAACATTTGAATATCCTATAAGTGAGGTAACACTTCACTTGATACCTCATTTAAGAGTTATAATAACAAGAGCTTTAAAAGGGCAAATCAACTTATTAAGTATTTTAATGATTTAAACTTAATGATTTAATTTTAATTTTGACTTAATTATAGGAAATTAGTTTAAGTTTGGAATAGTGTTCAAGTTATTTTAGATTTAATTCTTAATGATTTCATTTAGGTTTGTTATTAAGTGATTTTAATTTAATTTAATTCAATTTAATTTAATTTTGATTTAATTTAATTTAATTTTAATTTAATTTAATTTAAATTTAATTTAAATTTAATTTAATTTCAATTTAAATTTAATTTAAATTTTAATTTAATTTTAATTTAATTTTAAATTGATTTAATTTTAATTTAGTTTAATTTTAATTTAATTTAATTTAATTTAGTTAAATTTAACTTAATTTGATCTCAAGTTATTTTTCTTTTAATTTAATTTAATTTGATTTTAATCTAATTTCAATTTTAATTTAGTTGAGATTATTCTTTTAATAATTTTTTTTTATTAAGACTTAAGTATTATTGAAGTGATTTATTTAGGGATTTTTAAATTAAAGAATAAATATCCTCTTAAATAATATCCCTACTTTAATAATTCCAATTTCTATTATTCTCCCAAAATTTCAATTAATTAATTAATTAATTAAAATTTTATTTTAATTATATTTGAAATGGTTAATAGGTTTCTACCCTTAATCATTTAAGTTTCAATCATCCAAAATTAGTTTAAAATCAAATATTTTACCCTCCCCTTTTTGATTAATCCTAAAATTTTAATTAAAGTTTGAAAATTTTAATTACCATTTTGCCCTTCAAGCTTAATAATTCTATAACTCACTAAATTAAGCTCAAATAAACCTGAAATTTTTATGTAATCTCATTCACATGTCAATTAAGACATTAGAGGAGAAAACGTGTTTTTTCTATATTTAATTTATTTATGTAATTATTTTTAATGGAAAATAGGGATTTTCAAGGAAAATTCAATAACATGACCAAGGAAATGTTTCTATTCTTAAGAAAATTATGAGATATTCCTTATGACCATAGGACCATTTGGACCAATTTGGTGATTTTTTGAATTATATTTTATTTATTAGAATTATTTTTATTTTTGGAGTATTAATTAATTTTAAAATAAAATTAGAGTTGAAAAATGGATATTATATTTTTCTTAAATTTCTCTGACCTCAGGGAGTTCAGAAAAATCACTTTTGTATTTTTCTGATTTTTCTTTGATTTATTAGAATTATTTTAGTGAAAGGTTCAAAAATACATTTTTTAATATTAAAAATTACATTAAGCCTTTAAAATTCAATATCTAACCCTAGGGACTTAAGAAAAATATTTGGTTTGTTCCTAAATGATTAGAATTCAAAATGTGACATTTTGGTGATTTTTAATATTTTTATAATTTTTATGATTTTTTAATTATTAAAAATATTAAAATAATGATAAAAATCAACTTTTTTAGAAAATTATAATTTTAATTTTCCTAAGTTCCTCTGATATCAGAGAAGCTCCAAAACCATTTTTGTGAATTTTTGAAAGGTATTTTGTGAGTTATGAATTTTTAAAGTTTAATTTTACCCATCTTTGCTTAAGAGGCTTAATCAACCTATTTGGGGGGGTTAATCAAGTCCAATTGGTTTCAAATTTTTATGTGGTGTTCTCCTATCCCTAGAGGACAGTGGATAATTGTTTTTAAGTTAATTTGATGTGTGATTAACCCTAATTAATTAAAGTTCAATTTTGGTATTTAGGCCAATTAGGGTTGTTCCAAGTGAATTAACTCAAAAACTTATTTTTCCTAGGTTCCTCTGGTCACAAGAAATATCACCAAATTTTCCTAGAGTTTATTTCTCAACATGCTAATTACTGGAATTAAAATACTCAAAACAGTAACATGAACTTGGAAAATCAATAACTTCTCATAGGGATGGCCTCTGACCTTGGAAAATTCAGGGAATGTTCCCAAGTTCAGAGGATTCAAAAGCCCTATGGTCTCGTGCCATGATAAATTGCCTATGCAAATGGAGAATTAAAACAATGCAGAGAGTAATTAAATCATTAAAAATAAAATACTTAATGAAATTACTTGATTTCTTTTCTACATTATTCTCCTCTTTTCACTGAGCAAGAGGGTATTTTTAGTTTATTTTTAAGATTTTTCTACACAAAGTTATGAATTTTTGAAGTTCTGGTAATTAAATAAATAGAAAAAAAGCCTATTTTCCTACTTATCCACGCGGCGCAACGTCAACCTCGGCAGCTCCGAAGGGGTGCGTGTCGCGCTGTGATTGGGCGCCGCCATCTGAGTCAGCCGTCCCGGGACCCGCCTTTCACATAACATCTTCTGGTCCGACGTGATCCGAGCCATCCATCCGATACACGCACGATCCAACGGATCCCAGTCATCGTCTACGACTGGTGTGAACCCGTGACCGTCGACCTTCTAACCCTAATTTCTCACTCGATTCTCAACGATTTTTGTGTTCTTATGCTCTATGGATTCGTCTTGAAGAGACGAACACATCCATACAGTAAACATGCATTGAAATTGGCTCAAACTAAATGGTGAATCTCTGGAAGCTCGGGAGGAAGAGTGAGTCCATACCTTTGCTCAGAGAAGTGAAGCTTCGATGCGAGAGTTAGTGTCACGTTCGATTGGGTCCAAGCAAGCTCCGGATGAAGTCCCTTGGCACAGTGAATTGCACTAGGTACAAAAGTGACCACGGTCGATCACAAAGCTTGGAGGTAGGAAGCAATGGGCTGGCTACGGTAAGGCGGCTTCTGGCTAGGAAACTTCTCCTCTTTGTCCGAGTGAAGGTGTAGAGTCAATCAATTTGAGGATTGACTCAGCGTGGTGAAGTGTCTCGGTTTTGGGCTTGGATTTCGACTACGAAATTGGCTCGCAGAGAGGAAATGGCAGGGGGATTTCAGTGGGGATCAAGTTCTCTATGTGTAGAGAGTGGTCTGGGATGGCTTTGGCAGGGTTTCAGTAAGGTTTAGTTCAGCACCTCTTTTGGCCGAGAGGAGGGGGTGTTTAAATAGGAGAGATTGGAGGGCCTCCCAGGGGGGTTTAAGGGTTAGGATCAGCTGCTCTGGTGAGGAGAAGAAAGCTGCAATGGCCATTTGGAGTGAGGCAGCTCGGCAAGGTGGAATTCAAAATTTGGTTCCTCCCGAGGTCTCGGCCATGGTGTTTTCCAGCGATCCGGGCGGCTGGCCGTGAGAGCTTGGGTCACCCTCGAGGTTCGGGTGAGTCGGGGCTGGAGGTTTGTGCGTAGCGATCGGCGAATGCCTGTGTGTAAAGTGCTTGGATTAAAATGGCATGGGGGAGAGGCCATTTTGGCTTGATTTGGTCCAAGCCATGGTTTTGGGTTAGGTTCACCTCCCCATGGCTGATTTGGGCTGAGGGAGGATCATTTGCATCCGCTAGAAAGGGGTGGTGAAGTCCCCATCTAAAGTGATGTGGCTAATCTTGGTTTAGTGTGTAACATGGAAGGGGTTAAAAAGCTTAATGAAGGTTTAAGAAAGGGGGCCCTCCTTTTGCTACTTTAGGTATGGTCACATGTTAAACATCCCATGGCTTTATATGGCTTGTACATGGCTTGTCTTTGGCACATATGGCTTGGGAAAAGATTTGGTCAATTTCATAAAAAAAGGATTTTGTGAATTTTGGCATTTTGATGGGAATTGTTATGAGGCTTGATTTGGAATTGTTTAATTGATAAATTAGGACTTTAGGAATGATTTTAAATTGAATGTGTGATGAGGGAAAGTGTCATGTGGGCTTTAGATTGATTTGGGCTTTTAAATTTGGTGGAAGTGGGCTTTTAGGAAGGTTTAAGGGAGTGGGCCTTTATGTTTAACAATGGGCTTTTAGATGAAAAATTTTACAAAGGGCCATGCCAAATAAATGTTGAGTTTAGTTTAAGTATGTGTCTTGAATGATTTGAAGCAAATTTGAGGTAGTTTGGAATTGAATTGGGTTGAATTTGGGTTCATTTGGTAAATGGGCCAATGTAGGTCAAATTGGGCTAATTTGGGCCAATGTTGGGCTAGGGTTGAAATTGATGTAAAATTAATGTTGGGAAATGTTTATGGGAGTGTTTCAAAGAGGTTTCAACTTTGGTTGGGTTTTGGTTTTGGGACTTGGGCTTATTTGGGTTAGGTTTGGGTTTGGGTCAAAATTGGGCTTTTTGGTTTTGGGTTGAATTTGAGTGGGGTTTGGGTCCAAATTTTGGGCAAATTATGTTAGTTTTTTGTTTGTGGGGATGTTAGGGAAGGTTTAGAAATTGTTTGGGGTCAATTGGAGTTGAATTGGTTTGGTTTGGGCTTAGTTTAGGTCACGAGTCCAAATTGAGCTTTAAGGTCAAAACTGAAATTTGGTTCAAATGTTAATCAAATTGGACTTGGATTTGGTCTAGATTGATATTGTGGACATTAATTTGAGGTTTAGAATTGAATTGGACCAAATTGGGGTCAATTGGGTAGATTTGGTTCGTATTGGGTTCACTTGGGTTAATGATGGGCTAAATTGGGGGTTTTGGTAAAAGTGGGCTAAATTGACAAAATTGGCCCATGGTGTAGTTGGACAAAATGAAATGGGAATATTCAGGATTTTATGGAATTTTCTGGGAATTTTCTGAATTTTTGGATTTTTGGATCACGAGGGGCATTTTGGTAATTTGGAGGGTATTGGTGGATACTTTTGGAATTTTTGGTATTTTTTGCTATGGATGATCAATTTGATTGGTGAGGAAATTTTTGAGGTTAATTTTGGGAAATTTTGGGTGATTTGAAAATTTTGGAGGATTTGGGCAACTTTAAGGGCTTTTGGTAGGTTTGATAGGTGTAGGGTCCCCGGGGTCAAAAATTGAAATTTTGGAAGAATGAAGATTGATCAAATATGAGTGAAATGGAATCACTTTGATTGAGCCATGAAGTCATATTAAGCCCATATGAGCCATGAGAGGACTCATTTTAGGCATTCAGTATGTTGTTTCTAACCCTCTTAACCAGGGGCTTAGGGGTTAAGGTCCATCCATATGAATTACCTACATGAGTCAAGGAGTCAAGTTGGGTATGGGTGTGGTTTTAGGATTTGGATTGTGTGTGTGAGAGTGTAGAGTATGAGTGTAATGAGTGTGTAAGTCAACCCTCACCAGACCAAGCCACCCAGGGTGGTCTTAAGGCCAAAGAGTCCTATAGGGAACTCATCCTTTAAACCTTCACTTTTGATCTCAACCCTCTAGGTGATTAGGGGTCTACAATCAAGCTTGTGGGGTTTGCAGGGAGGCAAGAAGTGGTTCAAATTTCTAAGGGATGGGTCCCAATTCTAGTCCTCTAAGATAGTCAAAGGAAAAGCCTAAGGCTAGATTCTAAACACTAAAGAGGGAAGAGAAGACCTCATCAAAAATGAGGTCAACAGAAGTCAAGTTGGGTGAGAGTGTGGTTTTAGGACTTGGAATGTGTGTGAGAGTGTAGTGTATGTGCAAGTCAACCCTCACCAGATCAGACCACCCAGGGTATTCCTAACGCCAAAAAGGTCCTATAGGGAACTCATCCTTTAAACCTCCGCATTTGATTTCAACCCTCTAGGTGATTAGGGGTCTCCAATCAAACTTGTGGGGTTTGCAGGGAGTTAAGAGGTGTTTGAATTTCTAAGTGGTGGGTTCCATTTATAGTCCTCTAAGATTAGTCAAAGGAAATTCCTAAGGCTAGATCCTAAGTACTAAAGCGAGAAGCAAAAGACCTCATCAAAAATGAGGTCAACAGGGATTTAGAGTTTGTGGGACCTTTTGTACCATCATTTGGAAAGATTTATATTTTATTAGCAGTTGATTATGTTTCAAAGTGGATCGAAGCTGTAGCTTTACCTAACCGTGATTCCAAAAGTGTTTCGAAATTTATAAAGAAAATGATTTTTACAAGATTTGGAATGCCCAGGATAATTATCACAGATGGGGGAAGTCATTTCAGAAATATAAGAATTCAATCATTGCTGGAAAAATTTGGAATTAAACATAGAATTGCAACTGCTTATCATCCTTAAATAAGTGGAATGGCTGAAGTATCAAACAGAGAAATTAAAAGAATATTAGAGAAGACTGTTAATCCTAAAAGAACTGACTGGGTTAATAAACTTGATTTTGCATTATGGGCTTATAGAATAGCTTATAAGACATCTATCGGTTAATTTATGGTAAACTTTGTCACTTACCTGTTGAATTGAACATAAAGTATATTGGGCGATAAAGGAGTTCAATTACAATTTGAATACTGCAGGAGAAAAATGATTATTACAATTGAATGAAATGAAAGAGATAAGAAATGAGTCTTATGAAAATGCAATAATTTATAAGGAAAGAATGAAGAAATTGTATGAAAAAATGATTTCAAGGAAAATATTCGAGCCTGGACAATCATTAAAAAATTTTTCCTGGAAAGTTAAAATCTAAATGGATGGGACCATTTATAATTGAGAGAGTATACCCTTATGGAGGTGTGGATATTAAAGATCCCAAAGCTGGAAAAGTATTTAAAGTTAACAGATTAAGGCTGAAGCCTTATATGGGAGAAATGAAATTAAATTACAAAGAGGCTTATGAGCTGAGTCTACCCGATTAATTCAATTAATTTGGTCGGGCTAACGACGTTAAACCAAGCACTTTGTGGGAGGCAACCCATATTTATTAGTGTGAGTTAAATTATTGTTGTAAGGTTATGCCTTGGTCATGACTAAATTTGTATATAACTTCTTGAAATAGAAATCTAACAAGTCTGTATTGGCTTAAGCTAAACATTATCTTGAAGTATATAGAATTTGGACTTGGACCACTCCATGTCAAATGTGAGTAAAGAGGAGATCAAGTTAACCTTCGTTTGTGATTGTTTATGATTTGAATTTTTCGTAATTGTGTTTGTGTGTTGATCATAACCGTTTGTTAGACCTATTTTTACGACCGAAACTTACAAAAATTGACGATAAGAAAATCAGAGTCGATCGAGGTTCCGGAGCCTAGGAGCCAAAAGTTGGCTCCTAAGTGCCAGAATGGCCTACATATCGATGATCCGGCGCCTAGGCGCCAGATTCCAGCCCCTAAGCGCCACGGTTACCGATCATCTTAAAACCAAAAATCTTTAGTTTTTCACATGAAATCTTATTATATATTGCCTTATCTTCGTCCCCAATCCCATAGAAACCTTAATTTCGACCAGAGCAATCCATTTTGGAGGAGTTAAGAAGGATTTGGAGACAATGGATAGAGGAAATCATGGAAATGAGGTAAGAGACAAATCTCCTAAAGATCCTCAGCCTTATTTTAATGGTTTGTTGTTGTTAGTATGGAGAAATTTTTTAGTCGATTAAAGAAGATTGAAGCGGAACTTCAAAGTATTGGTAATCGTCTCTAGGAGATGTACCACCAATACGAACACTTGGAATGGCAAACCAAACTTCAATCTGATCATATGGCGGCATATCATGATGCTCAAGTAGAAATGTACCCGAAGAACAAGTGGATCGATGAAAAGATGGTTTTGGAATTTCCAAGGCCGTTGGTGTTCTATCCCTTCGGTCCTAGCAAACTTCATTGCGAAAGATATGGTAATTGAAGATTGGTGTTAAATAGATCTTATATGTGTTTTAGGTGTGATCGAGTCATGTGTTAGTGTATTAAATATCGAATGTGCATGTTTGCGTAATTGTTCAATGTGTGTTGCTGGATTTGAATATTTGCTTTGAATATGTTGTTGTTTGTGTTATTTATAAAACGATGAACCTTGATACAGTCTTGTATTGAAATTTATTGAATTTGGAATGGAAGTTATGGATTGGAATTGAAGAATTTGGATACATTTTTGTGGATCTAAACTATCATTTTAAATTGATTGTGATTATGTTTGGAGGATATAAATTGGATTAATACTCTCATAAGAGTAATTAGGAGTCAAATTTGATAAAATTTGGTGGAAAATATAAAATTTAAATCAAATTTTTGGAAATGTGATATGGCGCCTAGGCGCCAGAATTCGGCGCCTAGGCTCCGGTTTGGCCTGAACCCGAAAACTCATCTTCTTAAACACCCCCACACCATTTTTGACACCTAAGCTTCCTTCTCCACTATTTTTCATGAAAATACCCCCTGTAGATCCCATTTAAAGCTGGATTTTCAAGTTTTTGAGCTTGAAATCACCCGATTTCTTCATCCCGAGGTCAGATCTACATTCTAAACTCATTATTTTCAATTTTCACCATGGATTTTGCTCTCATTGAGAAAAACCAAAATTTTGAGAAAAATTTTGATTTTTATGGTTAAATCCAAGAACTTTTTAAGTTATTTCAAGTTTGAAAAGCTTAATTTAGTTTATTTTCCTAGATCCGTTGAATTTATTTCGTGTTTTTATTTCACATTTAGATGGCCCCCAAATCTATGCGAGTAAAGGAATGAGAAAATTTTGATCGTAGCAAGTTCGTCACTGCTGCTGCACACTTCTGATACAATGATTTTTCTACGACTCGAAAATTTATCTCGGAGCGAAGTTTTTATAATCCTGGAGGAAGAATTGAGGATACAATCGTTGCGCTCAACTGGCAATGATTCTTCTATTTCACTGTTGTTGCCGTTATCCCGGTTGTTAGAGAGTTTTATGCTAATTTTGTGGATGTTGAAGAATACGAGATTTTTGTAAGAGGAATTGGAGTAGGATTCAATCCAGAACGTATCAATATTTTTTATGGCCTGCCGCAAAACATTAAGTGTTATTACACCGGATTATCTCCATCTGAGGGAGATTTGGATATGATCATTGCCTACCTTACTGATAGTACTGGAGCCTTAAAGATTCGGAATGGAAAAAGGGTAAATTTTTCATCTTCTAAGCTTAATGATGTTTCAAAGGCATGACACTACTTTATTTCTGCTCGTCTCCTTCCATCCAATCATCTGAGCGAGGTTACCAAAGATAGAGCTATCCTCAACTACACCATTCAAGAGAGGAAGCCTATTGATGTAGGGAGCATTATTTATGATTTTGTAGAGGCTACTACTCGTTCTAGCACTTCTATTGGACTTGGTTTTCCATCTCTGATCTATTCTCTATGTGAAAGTGCTGGAGTAGTTGCTAAGCTTTCTGAGGAAAAGATCAAGTCGACAAAGCCTATAGGAAGAGAGAGTGTCAGTAACTACGATTGACTTCGAGGTAAGAGTTCTACTACACCTTTTGGTTCCTTACCTATTTCAAGTAGAGCTTCTACTTCTAGACCATCTACTTCTACTGAGCCACCATCTACTTTTTGGTAAACCATGCATGATAAGCTTATAGAGCAGCAGAATGAGTTATTACTATCTCATTGCAGAGTAGATATGATCGATAAGAAGATCGATCATCTTACTGAGTATACACAAAGAAAGAGTGATTACGATGCTGAGTATTCTGAGTCTTTAGTGAGATTTTTGAAAGGTGAGCACGATGTTCAGTTCTCTACTTGTCCTATATATTCACCATATGTTGATCCGAAGGATATGGAGTTTTCTTTTGGTGATGACGATGATGAACCCACAGATAGTGATTAGTAGCTTAACTTACCTCTGGTGATGTCTTTAGTGTGTATCTTGTTTCTTGTGTTGTTTAGTGTGATGTTATTTGTTAGTTTTCATGTGAACTTTTTATGTTGAAACTGTTTTTAGATTATCTGATGTGTGTTTTAAAATTGAAATATTAATGAATTTTTATAAAAGTTTATTTCTGTTTCAGCCTACTGTTTAGTGTTCATGAATAGTTAGTAATTTTGCATGTTCAAAAAATAAAAATAATAATAAAAAAAAGAAATTTTTTTTAAAAATTCACTCCTGCTTTGCAAAGCTTTTCTATATATGCTTAATCATTTCTGTTATATTCATATTAAAGCATGTGTAGAGGTAGAAGTTAGTTTTTCCTTACTACATCAAATTGTACTTAGATTAAATCCTATTTATTTCTTTCTCTCAAGCTTTAGAAAATTTCATGATTCGTATTTATACTAAAGCTGAAGTTTGGGGGAAGAAAAAACATTTATCAAATTTAAATATTATTTATCCTTAATGAACTATTATTTTCCTTAAAAATATATTAACATAACATAAGGAATGATAAATCTGTTTAAGATTACCAAAATTTTTGAATTTATAAATAATTTAGTAAACTTTACTAAAATGTTAAAAATTTTGATTGATTTTAAGAATATAATTATTTAACTTAAAGAATAATAAGATAAAATTTTTTCTATTTATAGTAATGAGAATTGTATTTTTGAAATACTAATGAATCAAGATTATTGTTTGAATAAGAAAAGATTGAAATATGTTTTGAAAAATAATAAATTATTAAAAATGTCATATTTACTAAGTAAGAATGTACAAGTTTTTGAAAATAAGTTAAGGATAGTGAAGTTCAAAATCATTAACAGGCTATCCAAAAATAATAATCCCCACTTAAAAAAAAAAGAATGTGAGGAGAAGCTTTAGGAAATGCCTAATCAAAAATTGGTCACTTGAATTATCTTATGAGAAGAAAACTGATTACATTTTTAACTTAATTTTTATGTACGAATATTTTTACTAGAAAAATATTTCATGAAAATCTTTTTCTTGTAAATATTCTATGTGACCTTAATATGATAAACTACAATTATTCTTAAAATAAATGAAAAATTGGAAGTCTTATGATTTGGTAGTTAAATGTTCGCTAATTCTTAAAATTAAACATAATTAGTGAAATTTGATTAAAGATTTGATAAAGCATTTATAAAACCAAAAATTACAAGGAATCTTAAATATTTTAACTTTATTCCAAATGTTATCAATTTTATATAATTAAAAGGGTTACTTGAGGACAAGTAACGTTTAAGTTTGGGGGAATTTGATCTACTTAAAAAATACCCATTTTTATGCCTTATTTATGATTCAATTCTTAAGGATATTATGCTTTAATGAAAGGTATTTTCATGTTTTTGGATGTAGATGATTAAAAAATAATTCAAGAAAGAAAAAGAAGGAAAAAGGAGCAAAATAGAGCAAAATGGAGCTTATAGAGCAAAATATTAGAAATATTGAGCTGGCGCCTAGGCACTAGAATCCTGCGCCTAAGCGCCAGCTCGATACAAACGCTGTTAAGATTTTTTATGATTGTGAGGAGTTCTTTTGATGGAGTTAAGTGGTTATTGGAGGTTCTAGAAGACTGGAAGTTACTCCTAATATATAGGACATGTGATACAATGCATTTGGACACAAGGAAACTGTTTTAATCCCGAAGAGGTGTGATCCAAAGTGAAGAGGTGCGAAGACATGGTCACGGAGTCCGGCACCTAGGCGCCAGATCCCGGTGCCTAGGCGCGACAGTTACCTTCCAGAAGATGCATTGAATTTGGATGAATTTTGAAGAGGTGCCTTAAGAAACACTGGTCAAATTAGAGCTCTATAAATAGGAGCCCATTCTACAGAGAAAACCGCCCCCTTTTTAGCATCTTCTCTCCCCCCTCTAGTTTTTAGTCTCTTCCACAATTAGGGTGCAGCTTTACTTTGTATCTAGTGAATTTATTTTGAGTATTTATTATGTGTTGTTGCTGTTGGAGTCTTTCATCACTGCTTTGCAGTCAGTAGGAGTCAGCGGATCACTTGAAGGAACACTTCAGATAAGTATTTGTACTTTGGTTCGATGTTTTATAAATATGTTTTGTTGTGTGATTTCAATGTGTTCTTAGTAGTTAGTTATCTTTCTCCTTTCAACAATGAAAATATAATAAAATAATTAAATTTTGAAGGAGAATTAAATTTAAAATATTTAAAACATTGTTATGATATTAATACCTGATCTTAATTTACTTTTTAAATTGGCCATTTAAATTGTTAAAACCTGTTGAAGAATTTTGAGACCTATCCTGTGATAAATTCTTAACTAGTAGATATTACATGAAGGCTTTATGCGGGTCGAAGGCTTTATGCGGGTTATTCAAGGTGAAGTGCAAATAAATAGGAATATATTATTTATTGGGCGTAAAATTAATTAGTTTTTAAAGTGACAGACTAAATTCTAATAATTTGGTTTATAGAAAGGGAACGGGTCATCGGTAGGGCCGACCATAGCCACCCTTGGACATCTAGTAGTGTGAGCCTAGATTAACCCATTCTACAAATAAAACATCCTGAACCGATCTATAGATTAGTCAATGTTCTTTGCACCTGGACCAAAGGGTAAAGAATATGAATGCTTCTATTTGACAAAATACCATAATCTAAATTCCCCACAAAAGATAAGTATTCTAAAAATCTTGGATTAGTTGAAAAGGAGAAAGTCATTTTTATACTTGCATTGAATTTTAATTACTGCTTACTTTACTTTATTACTGCTTACTGCTTACTTGCTTATAGTAAAAATTGTTAGTAAATTAAATTTGAAAATTTTTATTACATTTCTTACTTTTTATAAAAACACTATCCCTGTGGGATCGATAACCAGGACTCCACTAGAGCCCTATATTACTTGAATGATACATATACTTACGTGTAAAATTGTGACTTTTACAATAATTATTTTAAAATCTAAATTTAAATTCATAAGTAAAATTGAACATCACACATAAAGTTTTTGAAGCCATTTGCCAGGAATTAAATATTCTAAAAAGTGGTATCAAATTCTTGTATTTAAAAGCATATATAAATTGCATCGCATCACTGTCCTGCAAAACAGAGTTAGCACATCCTATGACATGCAAAGGAAATCTAAATTAAACTTTTCTTTATCCTGCAAAGAAAACATTGTCAGAAATAATGTCATGAAAATGTTCATTATCTCAGAATTTTGTAGGATGTCCAAATTTGATTTGAAATGTCGATTTAGTATGTCTTGAATGTCGTTTTATGTCAATCTTTGTAGGATTTATATTGATTTTTTTTTTTGAAATGTCGGCTTTATGTCGGTTATGTCGATTTATGTTTGAAATGTCAAATTTATGCGTTTATGTCGATTTGTGTTTGAAATGTCAAATTTATGTTGTCTATGTCGATTTATTTTTGAAATGTCAAATTTTTGTCGTTTATGTCGATTTGTGTTTGAAATGTTAAATTTATGTCGGTTATGTTAATTTATGTTTGAAATGTGAAATTTATGTTGATTACATCGATTTATGTTTGAAATGTCAAATTTATATTGATTATGTCGATTTGTGTTTGATCTTGTCGATTTAGATTCAATTTGGGTTGAACCTAAGATTTATGTTAATTCAGATTTGAAATTTTATGTCGAGTTAAGTTTGACATGGATCAAACTTATTTTTTGAGGTTAAATTTAAGTTTAGTTAGATTCAATGTATATTGAATCTAATTTACTTAAGTTCATATCTGTTTGAACTTAATAAGATTCAATGTGGATTGAATTTAATTAACATGAGTTCATGTCTATTTGAACATAAGTTAAAATTTGAAGTTAGATTCAATATGGATTGAATCAATTAACTTGAGTTCATGTCTGTTTGAACTTAAGTTAAAATTTGAAGTTAGATTCAATGTGGATTGAATCTAATTAACTAGAGTTCATGTCTATTTGAACTTAAGTTAAAATTTGAAGTTAGACTCAATGTGGATTGAATCTAATTATCTTGAGTTCATGTCTGTTTGAACTTAAGTTAAAAGTTAGGTTTAATTAAAATACACCTAATAAAGTTTTAAGACTTGTTTAAATAGTACTTAAAGGTTAATTAAGTTTAAATAGATTAGACTTAGTTAGAATTATAGACCATCTACGTTCTTTTTAGGTAAGGCTTAAGGTTTAATTAAGTGTAATTTAATTTAACCGGGATTTATTTGGGTTTTACTTGAGTAAGGTTTAAACATTAATTAAGTCTAGTAAGTTACACTTAACTTAATTAAACCTTAGTTAATTAAGTCTAATGTGGAAGACTTAATTATGGTTTAGGTTTGATTAAACCTTAGCTGATTAAGGTTTAATGGTTTAATTAAATCTAATATGGTAGACTTAATTATGGTTTATGTTTGATTAAACCTTAGTTGGTAAAGGTTTAATGGTCTAATTAAGTGTAATGTGGTAGACATAAATATGGTTTACGTTTTATTAAACCTTGATTGATTAAGGTTTGATGTTTTAATTAAGTCTAATGTGGTAGACTAAATTATTGTTTAAGTTAAGTTTGATTAAACCTTAGTTCGTTAAGGTTTAATGGTTTAATTAAGTCTAATGTGGTAGTCTTAATTATGGTTTAAGTTTGATTAAACCTTAGTTCGTTAAGGTTTAATGGTTTAATTAAGTCTAATGTAATAGACTTAATTATGGTTTGGGTTTAATTAAACCTTAGTTAGTTAAGGTTTAACAGTTTAATTAAGTCTAATGTGGTTGACTTAATTATGGTTTATGTTTGATTAAACCTTAGTTAGTTAAGGTTTAATGGTTTAATTAAGTCTAATGTAATAGACTTACATATGGTTTAGGTTTGACTTAAGTTAAGTTCAACTTAGATTGAACCTAGACTTAGGGTTAACTTAAGTTCAATGTGGGTTGAACTCAAGTTTAACTTGTATTTAATTTAAGTTTGAGTTATTTTAAGAGTGATTGTTCTTAATTAGGGTTGGTTTAGGATTAATTAAACCTATTTTTGTTAAGGTTTAATTGATTAATTAAACTTGATATGTATTAAGTCTAATTGTTTAAGGTTAATTAAACCTAATTTGGGTAAGGTTTAAATGATTAATTAGACTTAATATGGGTTAAGTCTAATTGTTCAAGGTTAATTAAACCTATTTTGGGTAAGGTTTAATTGATTAATTAGACTTAATATGGGTTAAGTCTAATTGTTCAAGGTTAATTAAACCTAATTTGGGTAAGGTTTAAATGATTAATTAGACTTAATATGGGTTAAGTCTAATTGTTGAAGGTTAATTAAACCTAATTTGGGTAAGGTTTAATTGCTTAATTAGACTTCATATGGGTTAAGTTTAATTGTTCAAGGTTAATTAAACCTAATTTGGGTAAGGTTTAATTGATTAATTAGACTTAATATGGGTTAAATCTAATTGTTCAAGGTTAATTAAACCTAATTTGGGTAAGGTTTAATTGATTAATTAGACTTAATATGCGTTAAATCTAAATGTTTAAGGTTAATTAAACCTAATTTGGGTAAGGTTTAACTGATTAATTATACTTAATATGGTTTAAGTCTAATTGTTTAAGGTTTATTAAACCTAACTTAGGTTAGGCTTAATTGATTAATTAACCTTAATATGGGTTAAGTCTAATTGTTCAAGGTTAATTAAACATAATTTGGGTAAGGTTTAATTAATTGATTAAAGTTAATATGGGTTAAGTCTAATTGTTCAAGGTTAATTAAACATAATTTAGGTATGGTTTAATTGATTGATTAGACTTAATTATGGTTTAAGTTTGATTAAACCTTAGTTGGTTAAGGTTTAATGGTTTAATTAAGTCTAATGTAATAGACTTAATTATGGTTTAGGTTTAATTAAACCTTAGTTAGTTAAGGTTTAACTGTTTAATCAAGTCTAATGTGGTAGACTTAATTATGGTTTATGTTTGATTAAACCTTAGTTAGTTAAGGTTTAATGGTTTAATTAAGTTTAACGTAATAGCTTAATTATGGTTTGGGTTTGAGTGAAGTTAAGTTCAAGTTAGATTGAACCTAGACTTAGGGTTAACATAAGTTCAATGTGGGTTGAGCTCAAGTTTAACTTGTATTTGATTTAAGTTTGAGTTATTTTAAGAGTGATTGTTCTTAATTAGGGTTGGTTTAGGATTAATTAAACCTAATTTTGTTATGGTTTAATTGATTAATTAAACTTAATATGGATTAAGTCTAATTATTTAAGGTTAATTAAAACTAATTTGGGTAAGGTTTAAATGATTAATTAGACTTAATATGGGTTATGTCTAATTGTTCAAGGTTAGTTAAACCTAATTTGGGTAAGGTTTAATTGATTAAATGGACTTAATATGGATTAAGTCTAATTGTTCAAGGATAATTAAACCTAATTTGGGTAAGGTTTAATTGATTAATTAGACTTAATATGGGTTAAGTCTAATCGTTCAAGGTTAATTAAACCTAATTTGGGTAAGGTTTAATTGCTTAATTAGACTTCATATGGGTTAAGTTTAATTGTTCAAGGTTAATTAAACCTAATTTGGGTAAGGTTTAATTGATTAATTAGAAATAATATGGGTTAAATCTAATTGTTCAAGGTTAATTAAACCTAATTTGGGTAAGGTTTAATTGATTAATTAGACTTAATATGGGTTAAATCTAATTGTTTAAGGTTAATTAAACCTAATTTGGGTAAGGTTTAATTGATTAATTATACTTAATATGGTTTAAGTCTAATTGTTTAAGGTTTATTAAACCTAACATGGGTTAGGCTTAATTGATTAATTAACCTTAATATGGGTTAAGTCTAATTGTTCAAGGTTAATTAAACCTAATTTGGGTAAGGTTTAATTAATTAATTAGAGTTAATATGGGTTAAGTCTAATTGCTCAAGGTTAATTAAACCTAATTTAGGTAAGGTTTAAATGATTGATTAGACGTAATTATGGTTTAAGTTTGATTAAACCTTAGTTGGTTAAGGTTTAATGGTTTAATTAAGTCTAATGTAATAGACTTAATTATGGTTTAGGTTTAATTAAACCTTAGTTAGTTAAGGTTTAACAGTTTAATCAAGTCTAATGTGGTAGACTTAATTATGGTTTATGTTTGATTAAACCTTAGTTAGTTAAGGTTTAATGGTTTAATTAAGTCTAACGTAATAGACTTAATTATGGTTTGAGTTTGAGTTAAGTTAAGTTCAAGTTAGATTGAACCTAGACTTAGGGTTAACATAAGTTCAATGTGGGTTGAGCTCAAGTTTAACTTGTATTTGATTTATGTTTCAGTTATTTTAAGAGTGATTGTTCTTAATTAGGGTTGGTTTAGGATTAATTAAACCTAATTTTGTTAAGGTTTAATTGATTAATTAAACTTAATATGGATTAAGTCTAATTATTTAAGTTTAATTAAAACAAATTTAGGTAAGGTTTAAATGATTAATTAGACTTAATATGGGTTAAGTCTAATTGTTCAAGGTTAATTAAACCTAATTTGGGTAAGGTTTAATTGATTGGGTAAGGTTTAATTGATTAAATGGACTTAATATGAGTTAAGTCTAATTGTTTAAGGTTAATTAAACCTAATTTAGGTAAGGTTTAATTGATTAATTAGACTTAATATGGGTTAAGTCTAATTGTTCAAGGTTAATTAAACCTAATTTGGGTAAGGTTTAATTGCTTAATTAGACTTCATATGGGTTAAGTCTAATTGCTCAAGGTTAATTAAACCTAATTTGGGTAAGGTTTAATTGATTAATTAGACTTAATATGGGTTAAATCTAATTGCTCAAGGTTAATTAAACCTAATTTGGGTAAGGTTTAATTGATTAATTAGACTTAATATGGGTTAAATCTAATTGTTTAAGGTTAATTAAACCTAATTTCGGTAAGGTTTAATTGATTAATTATACTTAAGATGGTTTAAGTCTAATTATTTAAGGTTTATTAAACCTAACATGGGTTAGGCTTAATTGATTAATTAACCTTAATATGGGTTAAGTCTAATTGTTCAAGGTTAATTAAACCTAATTTGGGTAAGGTTTAATTAATTAATTAGAGTTAATATGGGTTAAGTTTAATTGTTCAAGGTTAATTAATCCTAATTTAGGTAAGGTTTAATTGATTCATTAGACTTAATTATGGTTTAAGTTTGATCAAACCTTAGTTGGTTAAGGTTTAATGGTTTAATTAAGTCTAATGTAATAGAATTAATTATGGTTTAGGTTTAATTAAACCTTAGTTAGTTAAGGTTTAACAGTTTAATCAAGTCTAATGTGGTAGACTTAATTATGGTTTATGTTTGGTTAAACCTTTGTTAGTTAAGGTTTAATGGTTTAATTAAGTCTAACGTAATAGACTTAATTATGGTTTGGGTTTGAGTTAAGTTACGTTCAAGTTAGATTGAACCTAGGCTTAGGGTTAAATTAAGTTCAATGTGGGTTGAGCTCAAGTTTAACTTGTATTTGATTTAAGTTTGAGTTATTTTAAGAGTGATTGTTCTTAATTAGGGTTGGTTTAGGATTAATTAAACCTAATTTTGTTAAGGTTTAATTGATTAATTAAACTTCATATGGATTAAGTCTAATTATTTAAGGTTAATTAAAACTAATTTGGGTAAGGTTTAAATGATTAATTAGACTTAATATGGGTTAAATCTAATTGTTCAAGGTTAATTAAACCTAATTTGGGTAAGGTTTAATTGATTAATTGGACTTAATATGGGTTAAGTCTAATTGTTCAAGGTTAATTAAACCTAATTTAGGTAAGGTTTAAATGATTAATTAGACTTAAAATGGGTTAAGTTTAATTGTTCAAGGTTAATTAAACCTAATTTGGTTAAATTTGGGTAAGGTTTAATTGATTAATTAGACTTAATTTGGGTTAAGTCTAATTGTTCAAGGTTAATTAAACCTAATTTAGGTAAGGTTTAATTAATTTATTAGACTTCATATGGGTTAAGTCTAATTGTTCAAGGTTAATTAAACCTATTTTGTGTAAGGTTTAATTGATTAATTAGTTGTTCAAGGTGAATTAAACCGGTAAGGTTTAATTGATTAATTAGACTTAATATGGGTTAAATCTAATTGTTTAAGGTTAATTAAACCTAATTTGGGTAAGGTTTAATTGATTAATTAGACTTAATATGGGTTAAGTCTAATTGTTCAAGGTTAATTAAACCTAATTTGGGTAAGGTTTAATTGATTAATTAGGCTTAATATGGGTTAAGTCTAATTGTTCAAGGTTAATTAAACCTAATTTAGGTAAGGTTTAATTGATTAATTAGACTTAATATGGGTTAAGTTTAATTGTTAAGGTTAATTAAACCTAATTTAGGTAAGGTTAATTGTTTAATTATGTCTAATGTAGTAGACTTAAATAGGGTTATGTTTGATTAAGTCTAATTTAGTTAAGACTTAATGGTTTAATTAGGTCTAATGGGTTAAACCTAATTAGGCTTTAGGTTTGATTAAGTCTAATTTAGTTAAGATTTAATGGTTTAATTAGGTCTAATGGGTTAGACTTAATTAGGGTTTAATCTGTCTTAAACCTAATGTAATTAAGGGTTAAGGTGTTAATTAAGTTTAACATGTTCTTAAACTTAATTTAAGCTTGATTTTTTATTAAACCTAATTTAGTTATGGTTTAATGATTTTAATTAAGTTTAAAAGGTTATTAAACTTAATTAATGTTTGATTTTGTATTAAACCTAATGTAATAAAGGTTTAATGAATTAATTAAGTTTAATATGTCCTTAAACTTGTCGGCATATTTTTAGGTTATGTGGTATTTTAAAAGGGGTCGTCTACAGAAGTTGTCGGCTAGTTTTACATTTTAAATTTTATTTAAATAAATATATATATATATAAATAATTTGAAAGTAGTATTTAATTTTAAAAATAATTTTAAGTTTAAAAATTTTAAGATATGAAATTGAACCGATGTCACATCCCAAATAGTTTATATGAACGAGCACCACACCACAAACCGTGTATCTATCCCGAAGAATAGACACACTGCTTGATGATGAGGCTCGATCAAATAAACTAGAAGATTTGTGACATCCGTTTGTTCTGCGAACCAATTTTATAAGCCGACAAGTTCCCCTGCTTAATATAAAGGAATTTAGCAGGGTTTATATTACCTGGGTTCTTAAAGTTCTCTATAAGGGCAAGCCCCTATAGTTAATTATATCCTAAGTGACGGGAAACACTTAAGAAAACTCTCAATAATGATCAGTGGTTTTGCTTTCAATAATTTCAAAGTTTAAAGTTTTCAAAGGATTGAATTTTGGAAATTTCAAAAGGGATTAGCACAAATTTGGAACAGTTTATTTTAAGAATGCAAAGGAAGAGAAGTAGGAGAAGCTGAGGATCCAAGCAGAATCTTGGCTACTTCCCAAACTATCCTATTGTTTGGCTTTAATTTGGGAATTTATTTAATGTTTCAATCCTGCCAGTTTTAATTAATTAGGACTTATATTTGTATGACATAATCATACAAATAGCCTCAAAGATGTGAGGGTTTATGTCGTACCGAAGGACTACCTCGGAGTCCAAAGACCGGTTAGGGCTTCATTTGTATAATATGATTATGCAAATGCCTAACAAAAGGTTGAAGATTTATGCTGCACTAAGCAAACTACCTCGAAATCCTATGGCTTGGTTATTTAATTCTAAGGAAAGTTTTTCTGAAAAAGACTCGAGTTTTGCTGATGACGATGGCCGTGCTGCCCACCATGCTCCAAGCTCCTTGTTGTTACAGAGGTTTAGTTTTAGAAAGGGAAAATTAGGAGATGAGAAAAGTGTTTTGGTTTAGAGATCTTAAAGTCCAGGTGTTTTTAATATTTTTTTATGGGAATCATAAAGTTGGTTATAACAACACCGGTTAAAATCCCACGGTTCCATCATTCTGGCACCGTTATTTTTATCGGATTCACTTAGTCCAGATGAATTTGCTAAACTCAACTGAATGAGTTCCACACTTTCATTTAGATCGTGGGAAATCCCGTTAGCAACACGTAGGTTACATCATCTAAGGTATTCCCGATCATCCAACAAGACGTTTTAATTTAGTTATAGTTGTAGTTTTGTTGTTCTGTTTGTGATTAAATTTTGAGTTGTTTTATCTTTTGAATGTTGTGGCGGTGAATTTTATCTTGTTGTGACTTTTAATTTAGTTTTGGTTTCAGTTTTGTGGCTATCCTAAAGGTTTTAGTTTTCATGCAACAATCTTGTTTAACATGCAAGAAGAGTAAAGTGTAGCTCATATAAATAAATTGTAATAAAGTAAATTTTAATAAAATAAAAGCGTACCTGGAGAGTCTTCTCATTATTCGAAGCTGCACTTAAAACACATGTTAAGGAATTTAAATATTTATAACAAGTACATAGGCAAAGCTAGAGGAAGGTTCTGGTTGTCTACCAAATTCATAATCCTATTGCTAGTCATCTCTTGTGACGTCTAGGTTCTTGTATTTGTTTAAGGATGATTTTCTTCATCAAAGAAAAATTAAATTCAATTGTTCTTCTAAAACATCTCATCATATTGAGGAAGTGTTTAGGACGAGTTCTAAACATCTTTTCAATATTTTTGGGATTATTTTTGAGTCTAAATGAGTTTTATTGCACAGGTGAATTAATCATCCCAGAATTTAGTTTAGTTTGTTTCTTGCTCAGTGAATTAGGATGTTTGATTATCCTATATGTAAAATGACATTTCACCTGATGCATTACTTAAGAGTTATAATAATGAAAACCTTTAGGGGCAAATTAGTTTGTTAAAGAATTTACTGATTTAAAATTGAAATTGGTGATTTAAATTGATTTAATTTAGTTATGAAATTTTAATAAATTTATGTTTGGAATAATGTTCAAGTTGTTTTATTCTTAAGTGTTTAGACTATTTGAATTAAAAGAGGAGTTTAAATTATTTAATTTAGACTTTAATGATTTAATATTGATTTAATTGCAATATTCTAAATTATCTTTTAATTGGTTTGATTTTTTTTTATTAAGAGTTTATTTTTGTGAAATTGATTCTTTAATGTTTCAAATTTGTTTTAAGTTTGTTTTCAAGTGATTTTTGAAATTAATTTTTCTTTTTAATGTTTTAAATTTATTTCAATTTAATTATCAAATTATTTAATGTTTTAAATTTTAATTTAATTAAGGTTCACTTTCCTTTTAATTATTTAATTATTAATTTCAATTATCACTTTAAATTTAATTAAAAGTTAAATATTATAGTGATTCATTTAGGGATTTTAGTTTAAGTTATTATAGTCTCTCTAAATTATATCCCCATTTTAATAATCCAAATTTTAACTTATTCTTCCAAAATTCAAATTAGTTAATTAATTAAGGTTTACTTTAAATATTTTTAAGATGATTAATGGGTTTCTACCCCTTAATTCTCTAGGTTTCAATCTTCTAATGAAAATTTAAAATCAGATATTTCACCCCCCCCCCCATTTTGATTAAACCTAAATGTTAATTAGGGTTAAAATCCTTTAATTACCTTTATGCCCCTTTAGGCTTATTTATTCCATAACTCACTAAATTGAGCTCAAATGAACTTGAAATTTTTATGACACTTTATTCATATGTCAATTAAGACATTAGAGGACAAAATGTGATTTTTTTTTAATTTAATTTAATTTATATAATTATTTTAATGAAAAATATGGATTTTCAATGGAAATTCAACAACATGACCAAGGAAATGTTTCTGTCCTTAAGAAAATTATGGGATGTTCCTACTGACCAGAGGATCACTTGGACCAATTTTGGTGATCTTTTAAATTATATTTTATTTATTATAATTATTTCGAGTTCTAAAGTGTTAATTAATTATAAAATAAAATAAAGGTTGAAAATTATGTTTTATATTTTTCATAAATCTCTCTGACCTCAAGGAGTTTAGAGAAACAAATTTTATAATTTTCTGATGTTTCTTTGATTTATTAGAATTAATTTAGTGAAAAGGTTGAAAAATCCATCTTTAATATTAAAAATTGTCTTAAGCATTTAAAATTCAATATCTTTACTTTGAGACTTGGGAAAAATATTTGATTTGTTCCAAAGTGATTAGGAAGTAAAATATGACATTTTTATGATTTTTAATATTTTTGTGATTTTTATTATTTTTTAATTATTTAAAATATTAAAATATGGTGAAAAACGAAGATTTTTATAAAATTTCAATTTTAATTTTCATATACTCCTCTAATATCTATTTTGTGAATTTGTAAAGTATATTTTTGGAGTTATGAATTTTCAAAGTTTAATTTTACTCATGTGACTTAATTAATCCATTTAGTGGGGTTAAACATTTCGAATTGATTCCAAATTTTTATGTGAGGTCCCTCTAATCCTAAAGATTAGTGGAGAATTGTTTTCAAGTTCTTTTGATGTGTGGTTAACCTAAATTAATTAAATTCAGTTTTGAGTAATTAGGCCAATTAGGGTCATTCTTAATGAATTAACTCAAAAAATAATTATTCTAGGGTTCTCTGGTCCTAAGAAACATCCCCAAATTTTCCTAGAATTTTCTAAGCAATATGTTAATTGATAGAATTAGAATACTAAAAATAGTGACATAAACTTAAAAAATACATAACTTTCTATAGAGATAGCCTCTGACCTTGAAAAATTCAGAGAATGTTCTTAAGATCAGAGGCTTCAAAACCCCTATGGTCTCATGCCATGGTGAATTGTCTATGCAAATGTAGAATCAAAATACTAAAATGAGTAAATAATTAATTAAAAATAAAATACTCATCAAAATAACTTGATTTCTTTTCCACATTATTAATCTCTGTTCACTGAGCAAGAGGGTATTTTTATTTTATTTTTGTGATTTTTCTACACAAAGATATGGATTTTCTAAGTTTCAGGTATTTAAATAAATCAAAAAATCCATATTTTTCTACTTATCCACGCGGCGCTGACTCAACCTCGGCGGCTCCGAAAGCCCACGCGTCGCGCTCCCATTCGACACCTCCATTTGACTCAGCGCTCCGGGGGCCCATGGTTCATGTAACGTCCTTCGAACCAGAGCAATCTAGACCGTCCACCCGATACACGCGTGATCGGACGGCGCCAGGTCATCGTCTACGACTGGTGTGTAACTGTGACTGTCCACACTAGAACCCTAAGATCTCTCTCATTTCTCAATGGATTTTCATGTTCTTATACTCTATGGATTCATCTTGAAAAGACAAACACATCCATATGGTTTACATGCATTGAAATCAACTCAAACGAAATGGAGAATCGCTGGAAGCTCTCGGGGAGGAGGAGTGTCCATACCTTGGTTCAGGAGGTGAGGCCTCAACTAAATGTGCTCGACACGTTCACTGGAGTTGGAGGAGCCTAGGGATGAAGCCTCGAGCCCTGTCAAATTGTCTAGGAATAACATCCACCAAGCCCGATTTCAAAGCTTGGCCGATAGAGAGAATGGCTGGCCTGGTGAGGGGGCTTCCACTGGGAAACTCCTTCTCTTGGTCCTGTGCAGGTCTGGGTGAGTTTAATTTGATTTTGGTGGAGGTTCCAAGGATGTCCTGTTTTTTGGGTGGATTTTTTACTGAGAAATTGAGCTCTGTCAATGGAGATTAAGGCAAAGGGACACTGGGGATCTATTGCTCTAGGTTAGGAGAAGGTCCTAGAGCAATTTTGGCAGAGTTTTGTTAAGCTCTGGTTCATCACCTTGTTTGGCCGAGAAGGTGGTGGGTTTAAATAGGCATTGCTGGAGGGCCTCCCAGGGGGAGTTAGGGCTTGGGATCAGCTACTCTATGCAAGGGAAGAACATCCATGGAGTCCAATTGAGTTGGGACAGCTCAGCTAGTGAGTTTAAATTTTTTGAATCAAATGGGTGCTTTCGGCCTAGTGTTTTCAGGCGGCTGTGGTGGTGGTCTGGCTAGGGTCAGGTCTCCCTCAGGGTTAGGGAGGTCAGGACTTGAGTTTGGTGCAGTCAACTGGTTGTTGCCATGTGTAAAGAGGTTGAATTGAAATGGAATGGGGGGAGGCTTATTTTGGGTTCAATTTGGTCAACCCATGGTTTTAGGCTTGGTGCACCACCCAAGGCTGGTTTGGGCTGAAGAGAAAGTCACTTGGGTCAGCTTGATTAGTGGGTTCAAGTCACAATCCAAGTACAATTAAGTTTAAGCATAGGTTAAGGGAAGCATATGAATGTTTAATCAACTTCAAGGGAATCATTAAAGGGCTCTCGTCTCTTGCCATAAATGGATTGATGACAAGGCCAAGCTATCATGGCTTCATATGAGTTGTGAATAACTCCATTGTGGCCTCATTTGGCTTTGGAAAAGTCAAGTCATTTGAATGAAGAAGGATATTGGCATTTTTTATGATTTTAAGAGAGATTGCCATGAGGCCAAGATTGGAATAATTTGATGATCAATTAGAACTTTAGGTATGATATTAAATTGAATGCATGATGTGGGAGAGTGTTATAGGGGCTTTGGATGAATTGTTGGGCTTTTGGATTTGGTGGAAGTGGGCTTTTAGAATGGTTTAAGAAAGTGGGCGTTTAGGTTGGAAAACAAATTAGTGGATGGAAATTTTGTGAAGGATTGGGCCAAACAAACGTTGGGTTTAGTTTAGGGATGTGTCATGAACATTTTAGAAAAGATTTGGTATCATTTAGAGTGGAATTGAATTTAATTTGGGCTTTTTTGGTAAAGGGGCCAAAGTGGGTCAAATTGGGCTAACTTGGGCTAAGGATTGGCTAAGGTTAGATTTGATGTAACATTAATGTTGAGAAATGTTTATGGGAGTGTCACAAAGAGTTTTCAACTTTGGTTGGGCTTTGATTTTGGGATTTGGGCCCATTTGGGTAAAAAATGGGTCAAATTGGGGGTTTTGGTAAAAGTGGGTTAAATTGAAAAAATTGTCCTATGGTGTAGTTGAACAAAATGAAATTAGGAATATTTAGGATTTTTTGGAATTTTCTAGGAATTGTTGGAATTTATGGATTTTTTGGTTAAAAAGGGCATTTTGGGTATTTGGAGGGTATTGAGGGGTATTTTTGGAATTTTGGTATATTTGGCTAAGGATGATCAATTTGAATGGTGGGAAATGTTTAGGATTGGTTTTGAGGAATTTTGGGAAATTTAGGTAATTTTTGCAAATTTTGGGTAGCTTCAAGGACATTTGGTAGGTTTGGTGGGTGTAGGGCCCTGGGGGTCGAAAATTGAAATTTTGGAAAAATAAATATTTATCAAGTATGAGTAGAATGAAATCAATTTGGTTGAGCCATGAAACCATATCAAGCCCATAGGAGCCATGAGAGGACTCATTTGATGCATTCACTATGTTGTTCCTAACCCTCTTAGCCAAGGGCCTAGGGTTTAAGGTCCATCCATATGAATTACCTACATGAGTCAGGAAGTCAAGCTAGGTATGAATGGTTTTAGGATTTGGAATGTGTGTGAAAGTGTAATGTATGCAGGTCAACCCTCACCAGAACAGGCCACCCAGGGTAGTCCTAAGGCCAAAGAGTCCTATAGGGAACTCATCCTTTAAACCTCCACATTTGATCTTAACCCTCTAAGTGACTTAGGGGTTTACAATCAAACTTATGGGGTTTGCAGGGAGTTAAGAAGTGTTTAAATTTCTAAGTGTTGGGTTCCATTTCTAGTCCTCTAATATAGTCAAAGGGAAAGCCTAAGGCTAGATCCTAAGTACTGAGGAGAGAGAAGAGAAAAGACCTCATCAAAAAAGGAGGTCAACAAATGGACCCTCAATAGGTGTGGTGTGCTAACTAAGCACACCGTGCGTATTGACGTTAACCGAAGAGATCAACAAAACCAACACAGACGTCTAAGTGACACACTTAGAACAGAGTAGAATCAAATTTCCGCTGGGGAGTATCGATTATATCTCCTAGACTGGCGATCCCTGAACTCTCGCTGGGGAAAAGAAAAGGAGGTGAATTCCAGATCGTAAGATCTGGGGAAATATGATTTAGATTTCATTTCATCTTCTATTCCGAGTTTTTTTTTAATGTAGGAGTTTAATTTCGATTTATTCTGAGTTTCAATTTCGATTGAGGTTTAATTTAAAATCAATTCAAGGAAATCTGGATTTGAAATGAGAATTGGAACCTAGGTTCCAACCTCGGGATATCGAAGAGAACTGGAATTTAGGTACCAGCCTCGGAAGGAGAGAGTTGAAATTTGGTATCAATCTCGGGAAGAGAGTCGGAATTTGGTACCGACCTCGAAGGTTTAAAGAGAACTGGAACCTGGTTCCAGTCTCAAATGTTTAAAGAGAACTGGAATCTAGTTCCAGTCTCGAAGGTTTAAAGAGAACTGGAATCTGGTTCCAGTCTTGAAGGTTTAAAGAGAACTGGAATCTGGTTCCAGTCTCGAAGGTTTAAAGAGAACTGGAATCTGGTTCCATTCTCGAAGGTTTAAAGAGAACTGGAATCTCATTCCAGTCTCGAAGGTCTAAAGAGAACTGGAATCTGGTCCTAGTCTCGAAGGTTTAAAGTGAACTGGAATCTGGTCCCAGTCTCGAAGGTTTAAAGAGAACCGAATCGGTGCCGGTCTCGAAGGTTTAAAGAGAACTGGAATCCGGTTCTAGTCTCGAAGGTTTAAAGGGTTGAAATTTGTCGTGGAGATTTGAGTTTAGCGGATGATTTGGAATGAGACGTGAAAGTGTTTCACGTCCCATGAGGATCGATCAAAGTCTGATTATTTGGCGAAGGATATGAATCCATGCCATCAGAACCAAATCGAAATTTTTCGTGGTTCCGTGTCAGTAGATTCAGTCGACCTTCTTAAAAGAGGGAGGGAAATATGGAGATTCAAAAAGAGATTTGAGAATAGCCGAAGGCTGGGTATTTCAGATTCAGGAATTTGACTTAGTCACTTGTTGTAATTTGATTTTTAGCTCGATTTTCAATTTAGAGTCCATTTTTATTTTGAGTTCGTGTTTATTTGTAGTTTATTTTGACATTCAGATTATTAAAAGAGTTCTCATTTATTTTTTTTTTCTTTGTTATTTGTTAGAAGTTCTTATAATTTAATGGCGTTTCCCAGTCAATTTGCACAAAAAGAGGTGAAGGCAAAACATGACATGGTCACATTCATTCCAATCTCGTCGAAAATACATCATACATCTTGATCCAAAACATGATGATATTTTCTTTGAGAATTCAATATCTCAACAATCCATATAAATCCAAAACGGATTGTGTAAGATTCTTCAAGTTTCTTCTAAAAGCATCTGTAAAAATCCATGTCTGAATAGTGAGATACATGGACAATAACATCACCTTCCAAGTCACCCTTGGCAAGAATGTCGTACGGATGTGCATTGGAAGTGTGCTATCTCCCATGTAACTCACAGCTCGTAGGGCCGGAGACTCTCTAACTCTAGATCTGGCTGGAAGTGGAAAGGCAATTCTCTGTCGTCCATTCTCCTGAAAGTGACAGAGATTCGCTCAACAGGCACTTCTGGAATGCAATGCTTTGCGATGTCCGCTCCATTTCCTTTTAATACCATGACGGAACCTACCGTTAGTGGTATCTCCACCGGCCCTCGGAACTCACCGGGTCCTGCAATCCGGAGGTCAGATCCAAACAAGATATTGCACTGGTTGACAAAAGACAATGTGCAGAAAAGTCTAGTGAAATCATGATGTTCTTTGTGTGGAGGTATGTAGTCGCCCTCCTTGTAGATGTTAATGATGCAGCTGTTGGATATGCAATCTGCAAGCAATACCCTCCATGTTATCATCCTTTTTTACCATTCTTTTAATAATATTCGGCAGTATCCCTGGTGGATTTTCTTTTCTGTCTACCACGAAGTTGTAGCAACATCCGCATTGGATCGTAACTCTTCCTTTCCCTAACTTCCACCTTCGGGGTTCTGAATAAGTTTTCTCCCTCAGACGACCAGCTCGGCCCATTTTTTGAAGTTCAGCAATGCAGTCTACAATTTTCTGTTGTTCGTAATCTGAGAATACATCTGTGTGCAGCTCAAGGCCTTCCAAGATGTTAATCCTCTTTCCACGGATTCTTTCGATATATTCAAAAGTTTTCTTTTCAACATTCTACATTCATTCCAACTCATATTTCAGGATTATCTGTAACTGGCGAGGTCTAGTAATGTATTGTGGGATGTATGGTTCAACCCCAGCACGTTCTCCTGCGTGTCTTGGCTCCACGAGAATAGTCTCTGTCGAGACATCCTCCGGGGTTGCTTTCGCAACAAGACTTTTTAAAACCAGTGCATTTATCTGGCGTCAAGGCGCTGATTCTATTTCTGCTCTTCTTGGGATTTCCTTTATCTGTTCTGCTTTCCTTGGAGTTGATCTCTTCCTTTTTGGTTCTTGACGAACCAATTTCTTTGGAGTATTTGTATTGACGGTAGCAACTGTCTCTTCATGTTGATCTGCTGCTAACTTGGTTAACATCTTGTGAATGCGGCGATTCTTGTTCCTCTGCTGGGTGGCAGTGAGAGTAGCTCTCCTTACCTCTTGAATTTTTGTGGGCATTGCACTCAGGAGCCTGCCTTCTGCTGTAGCAACCACGGACTTAACTTTCTTGTCCTCTCCCGTTGCATGAGCGGTATTTACTTTTCTCTTCTTGCTGGTAGATGGTTGACTTGAGCCACCTAATTTCATCACAGTATGTCTGCGGAGCTCTTCCCGATCAATCGGAGTTCAATCATTTTCTTCGTACTGTAGCCCAGCTTGTGTGAAGTCAGAGTTGATCTCAATCACGGTTCCATTATTTATCCTCTTTTTATCGAGCGCTAGACTCACGCCATTCTTAAAGTTCAGAACCAACCGCCCGTTCGACATTTCCCTGTGTAAAACAAGGAAAGGATCAGGGGCTGTACTAAGAACAAGAACAATATAAAAAAATTGTTTATTAATGAAGAGCTTTTATTCGTTTATTTCAAATTTAAAGAGGAGTAGGAAAATATGAAGAAAGATCAAGAGTGAGACTCAATTTGAAAGGAAGGATAAAAACTTTATTATCATAATTTCACATGTTTTCTTTTTAACATTTTTCTTTATCATCCACCTTTTATATTTTTGGGTTCGGACCCAATCATAAGTAATTGTTGTGCCCGTGCTTCTAGGAATGAGGATTCATCCTACGAAACATCAGGTTGCGTAATACTTCTTTAGATATCGTCCATCAATTGGAAGCATATGTCGTTCTACACGACAATTTACAAGCTGGTAGGGACCTCCTGAGTAAACTGTCTCAACCACAAATGGCCCTTCCCAAGTCAGTTCAAATTTATCAGCTATCTTGCGATGTGCAAGAATAGGTCTTCTGAGAACCAAAACCAAGTCACAGACTTTGAATGTCCTTGGACGGACTAATTTATCATGGTCCTGGATCATCTTAGCTTAATACAGTTCTAAATTTGGCTATG
This sequence comes from Papilionanthe hookeriana x Papilionanthe teres, assembly GCA_022702705.1. Taxonomy (NCBI): domain Eukaryota; kingdom Viridiplantae; phylum Streptophyta; class Magnoliopsida; order Asparagales; family Orchidaceae; genus Papilionanthe; species Papilionanthe hookeriana x Papilionanthe teres. Next base: position 104,556,727 of record CM040428.1, on the reverse strand, counting down.
CTGAAAGTCTTTGCCCTTTCAAGCTTTCCAATTCTTCTAGTCATAGTCAGGCATTTTCTTCTATAGTGATCTTGTTTGCAACTGCAATTCTAAGAGACGGAAGCTGAACCTCTAAGGGTGAAACAGCCTCGGACCCGAACACTAAGGCGTAAGGTGTGGACAGGGTGGGAATCCTGAAAGTCGTCCTGTAGGCCCATAAGGCTTCTAACAACTTCTCGTGCCAATTTCTCTTATTGTCATCCAAAGTTTTCTTTAGGATTTGGACGAGAGTTTTATTAAAAGCCTCAGCCAAGCCGTTCACTCTTGGGTAGTAGATTGTTGAATAGTGCCAGTCGATCCCGTGTCTTCTGACAAAATTGTTGATCTTCGTGCTTCTGATTGTGGACCAGTTACCAGAGATAATTTTGCGCGGTACCCCAAAACGGTAGACGACTTGATTCTTGAAGAACTGTAAGACGTGATGTACTTTTACTTCTCTGAGTGGTATAGCTTCTGCCCAATTAGAAAAGTAATTTGTAGCTGCAAGAATGAAGCGATGTCCTCTTGAAGAAGGCGGTTCTATCGGACCCACAATATATGTTCCTTAACACTCAAACGGCCACGACACGATTGTCGGATGTAGCACATTTGGAGGTTGATGTAGAACCACTCCTTGCACTTGGCATTGGTGACAACTTTTGGCAATCTTCATGCAATCGGTCATCATCGAGGGCCAGTAATACCCTAATCTTTTAATCTTCATTTTCATTTTCGGACTCGACTGATGAGCGCCACAAAGTCCTGAGTGTACTTCTTTAACAATTTCACGAGCCTCAGACTCACTTAGGCACCATAGCCACATCTGATCAAATGACCTTCTATATAATGTATTGTTTATTAATTCGTAAGACAGAGTTCTTTTCTTGATTTGATGGGCTATCGACTTGTCGTCCGGTAGGTTTCCTATTTGCAAGTAGTCTATTAGTGGTTGCCGCCAATCTTCTGTATCTTATGTTACTGCTGCAACCGATTCTTTTTCGTTTCCTTCTGATTTATATATTGTATCTATGTCAAGCTGTGATAGGACCTATCGTCCTTGAACTGACATTTCAACTGACTCATCCTGCAAGCAGGCAAATTCTTTTGCAAGGCGGGCTAACGCATCTGCGAGAGCATTTTCTCTTCTGGGAATCTTATAGATTGTTACATTTGGAATTTGCTCCAACAGTCTCATGGCATACTGAAAGTACTGCTCGAGTCTTGGTTTTAGAATTCTGTACTGTCCGACGACCTGTTGAATGATCAATTGGGAATCTTTGTAGATGTTGATGTCTGTTATCCCCATCTGAATGGTTAATTCCAATCTGGTTATAAGGGCTTCGTATTCTGCTTCGTTGTTTGTATACGGTTCTGTTAGATGGTAGGAATACCTTAACATCCCCCGCTCCGGTGTTATAAAGATTAGTCCGATTCCTGCCTTACCGGGCACTATCGTTTGTGATTCTTTATCTTTTTATGCTGAAGATGCTCCGATGAAGTACAGTTCCCAATGCTGATCATTGGGATCTTCTAGGCCCATTATCTGTTCGTCTGGCAATTTGTCGTTGAGAGGTGATTCTGCCGGTAAAGAGTGTGCTGCAAGGAAGTCTGCTAGGAGTTGTCCCTTTACGGCACGAAGTGGCACGAAAGTTATATCGAATTGCAATAGTATCATCGACCACCTGGCAAGTCTGCCGGAAAGCGTCGGTCGGGTCATCAAATATTGCAACGGATTAAACTTCGAAATAAGTTTGACCTTATGAGAAAGCATGTAGTGCCTGAGCTTCTGTGCGGCAAAGATCAGGGCCAAACAGTGCTTCTCAATAGGAGGATACTTTACTTCCGTCGGAATTAGACGACGACTTAAGTAGTAGAGAGCATTTTCTTTTCCCTCGTCATTGACCTGGGCTAGTAGGGCTCCGAGAGAGTCGTCTAACGCTGCGGTATAAAGTATCAACGGTCTACCCGAGACTGGGGCTGCTAAAACAGGAGGTGTCATTAAATACTGTTTAATGTCATCGAAGGCATATTGACATTTGGAGTCCCAAGTAAACTTGGCATCCTTCTTAACTAAAGCAAAAAATGGCTGACACCTTCCTGACAAATTCAAGATAAAGCGTCGAAGATATGACAATTTTCCTTGAAAGGAACGTAGTTGTTTCAAGGTTTTAGGAGGTGGCATTTCTAAGATAGCTTTAATCTTCTCCGGATCGATTTCAATTCCACGATGTCGGACAACGAATCCTAAGAATTTCCCAGAGGTGATGCCGAAGGCACATTTCAGGGGATTCATCTTAAGGTTATATCGTCTTAATCGCTCGAAAACAATTCTCAAATCATACAAGTGATCTTCTTTTATTTTACTTTTGATGACCACATCATCCACGTAACACTCGACTTGGTTGTGAATGAGATCATCAAAAATCCTTGTCATTGCTCTTTGATAGGTTGCTCCTACGTTCTTTAATCCAAACGGCATCACTGTGTAGCAGTATACCCCGATCGGCGTTATGAAGCCTGTAAGCTTTTCATCTTCTGGTGCCATTTTTATCTAGTTGTATCCTGAAGATCCATCCATGAATGAGAAGAATTCATGTGTTGAAGCAATGTCGATCATCAATTCTGGAATGGGTAGCGGGAATTCGTCCTTTGGACATGCCTTGTTCAAATTTCTGAAATCCACGCAGATTCTGATCTAACCATTCTTCTTTCTGACTAGTACCACATTGGCTAACCAAGTTGGATATTGTTCCTCAAGGACAAATTTTGCGTCTATTAGCTTCTTAATTTAAGCTATTACTTGTTGTTCAATCTCTAGACGCATTCTTCTCGGAGCTTGTCTGACTGAAACGGCAATGGGATCCACTCCTAGTTTGTGAACTGCAACTTCTGGAGATAACCTAGCATTTCATCATAACTCCAAGCAAAATAGTCCTTGAATTTCATTTAGCTTGATTATCTGTTCAGAGTCTTCTTTATTGAGTAAGGAGCTAACAAAGGTCGGCCTAGGCTCTTCGCTAGTACCTAAGTTAACTTCCATTAACTCATCTATTGTAGATTTAATTTCTTCTTCGAATTCTGGCGGAGCATTTCCGATTGGTAGATCTTCGAGATCTTCTGAAGCTTCCAAGCAGTCTTCATTAGGCTCACAAGCGACAACCAAACAAAATCCCGTATCGTCAACTGATCCTACTGTGCTGAATCCGAGACCATGTTTTGAATTGGGATGCCGACTGGCATTATTCCATAATTTTTCAAAGTGTTGTGAACAACCTTTTGTCCATCATCAAGGTAAGACACCACGTTGAATTAAATTTTGAACATAGGGAGAATACCACTAAAAAGGTAATTCCATTAATTCAGAAGAAGTAACATCTTCAAATTGTACATCTTTTTTGGTTCTGGAAGAAGAAGCACCACGGTAGAACTTGATTGGTTCAGTACCACCACCATGCACTTCCTTGTCCACTATACCCTCGATCTTATTAGAATGGATCGGGGTCAGGGTCATAGTATGTACATAGTGATTGATTTATATTCTTCATTCTTTTCATATTCGAGAGAGAACTTGAACTGTGGTTTCTTCTGATTTATTTGCATTGCTTCTTTCTTGATTTCTTCTTCTTCGAAATTGCTTTCCCAATCAACGTTGATGACTGGTTTCTTCTATACATTTGTTCTAACGTCTCTTCCACGACCTCGTACTCGGACTTGACCTCGGGTGCGAGTTCTGGAGAAACCTTCACCATCTCGCCGTAAGGGAGTGGTGAGTAACTGTTGGACTAGAATTTCAGGCTCTTATTCATCTTGCACTTCTTTTGCTTCATTTGGTATGAAATTTCTGGAGAATATTATTTTCTTCGGAGGTGCATAATAGGCTGCATCTTCATGAATTCTGATTTCATGTATGGAGAACGGCTGCAAGTCACCTTTGATACATTGTTCTCCTCCTTCATAATATTTTATGCACTGGTGCAGAGACGACGGTACCATCCGGTTCTCATGGATCCATAGCCGACCCAGTAGAGCATTAAATGATGTCTCAGAATCAATTATATGGAATTTTGCGGTTGTCTTTGATATGTCACCGGTCTTCATTAACAGTGTTATTGATCCGAGAGCTTTTTCTCCTTTCTGATTGAACCCTCTTAATAACAAGTTGTCCTCTTTAAGTTCGCGAGCATCAATTTCCAAATATGCTAACGTTCGAAGGCTCATTATGTTGATTGATGCTCCCAGATCAACTAACACCCTGGAGAGCGTAAACTTTTCGATAGTGACTGAAATGTACTATGGTCGGTTGTGATCAGCTGTTCCGAGTAGTAGATCATTGTCCGTGAAGGTAACACCTCGCTGTTCCTTTAACGAGCAAACCTCGTCGAAGGAATTACCGGCCATTTGAGCTAAGCAAATTTCTGGATCAAGTAGAGCCTTGATCAGAGTTTCCCTCATCTCCTTTGACAGGATCAGAGCGTCGTATATGCTTAGTTTGGCTGGTAGCTTCCTAAGATGGGCTAGCACGTTATAGTCCACTTTATTACCATGTTCCTCGGTTTCTTCCCGAATGGGCAATTCCTCTGCTGGGGTTGGCTCTTCTTGAGCAACCACCTGCTTTCCTTTATCCTTTGGACCCATTCTTAGGGGTAGAACTTTTCCACTTCTTAAATTGACTTCAGTTATTTCTTCTGATTCTGGTGTTAAATCTGCCGGTGTATCATCTTGAATTGGAATGACTGGCTCTTTTGACGTTGCTTCGAAATCTGATGACTCTAATTCTATTGCAATCGGAGCTCCTCGAAATTCACAAATAGACTCGTCGCTTGTTGAGCTTTCATAGCCATCCTTGTGAACGTCTTCTTCTTCGTCATGGTCATTGAGGTTTAGTATGATTTGAGAATCATTATTTATATCGTAATCGAGATCTGGATTAGTTTGGTTTTCGTTAGTTACGTAATCATTAGAAACAGTCAAAACGTAGCCAACACCAAAACTCTTATCATTATAAGATCCCACCGAGGCGAGTAAATAATCATACAGAGTCAGAGGTTAGAGGGATTGCTCCCCTGAATCAGAAACAACTATCCTAGGATAAGCAACCCCTAGTCTACTCTTCGGAGCCTCGGTTTTCTTTTCTTCCACGATCTTCTCGTTCTTCTGTGGCGGTTCTTCAATCGCAAGCGATAGCACCGGCTCAGCAGGTTTCAAACTTTAAGTTGAAGCGTGCACCGAAGCGATCTGGATGTGATCTAAGATTTTCTTTGAAGACTTTGTCCAGACGGTACTCCATCCATCATGGGTTGTGTAAGGGCCTATCGGAATAATAGGAACCGTTGAAATAATATTGACGGAACCTCCCTTTTGGGGTTCCTTCATGTATTCCTTCGGGATCGTTATGTTCCCTTTCCAGAGATTGTCGTCATGCCAAATCTTGAAAGTGATGCAATCCTCTATCTTATGCCCGAGAATCCGGTGATAAGGGCAATAGTTTGGATGACCTTTCTTATTGACTTCTTCCAGCCTCTTGGGCTCTGATAGCTGAAAATCGGGTGTCTTCATTAAACTGCGGAACATCTTCGCTACTGCTTCAGTTTTGAGTGGATATTCCTTATTCAGAAAATCTTTCAGGGTACATTGTGGACGAGGCGGTTGTTCATAATGCCGAGTCGACTAATAACTCGGTCGAGGCTGTTGATAACCCTGCTGAGGTTGTTGGTAAGTACGTTACGGTGGTTGATAGCTAGGCTGTGGCCGCTCTGGCTGTATTTGTACTGGCTGCTTACCCTTATCTACTGCCGCGACGATTCCAGACTTCTTTTCGAATGTTTTCACCGGTTTCTATTTATCGATCTTGTCCACAAAACTTAGCTGCTTTGCTTCCTCTTGTAAGCTCCCGGCCCTCCTAAGCAGCTTCTCAAAAGTCTTAATTGTAAATCCTTTAAGGAGAAGTGCTATCGGGCCGTGGATACTTTTCAGCAAAATACCGATCGCATGCTGTTCTTGTAGCTGTGGTTCACACTTCATGCTTAAATTTCTCCATCGAAGTATGTAATATACTAGAGTTTCGTTCAGTTTTTGGTGCTCCACCACTAAATCACCGATAGTGATGTGGTGCCGAGCTCTGGCAAACCGCTTAACAAAGAGTTTTTCCAATTCTGCAAAGGTCTTAACTGAACCATTAGACAATTCTGCATATTATTCGAAGGCAATCCCTGATAAACTACTGACGAACTGCGGAAGAGTAATGCGTCACTCCCACCGGCATTGCAACAACTAGCACAACAATGTGCGACATGCTGCTGGGGGTTTCCTGTTCCATCAAAAGTCTTAAACAGAGATGGTACGAAGCCTTTTGGGTATTGGATGACATCAAATTCTTCAGGGTAAGGTCTATCCATTTGAATAGATGCTCCACTTTTGGATTGTGCTTAGGCTTCTCGTACCTGCTGTTCTACCATGTTTTTAATGTCCTTTTCGGGAATCATGCTCTGCGCAGAATCCTTCTTTGGTGGCTCATCTCCCTTGACGGATGTGATCTCTTTTCCTCCATCTGCAATATGGATGATTTCTGTGGGTGTTTCTTTCTGAGGTTGCACCTGACTTTGGAGAGTGGCAAAAGCAGCAGCCATCTCTTCCATCCTTTTTGCCATTTGGGAAATTGTATCATCTCTTTCCCGAAGCTGTGCTCTCATCACTTCCGGTTCGTCTCTTTCCGCAGCTGCTGGAGCACCTTGCGAAGCTGACGATGCTCGTGTTTCAACCATGTTAATTTCGACATACTCTTCATCCATAAATTCTGATTAATCAACTTCATTTTCTAACTTTTCCCCTCTTTCTTTCACCAACCGTCGGGTATCCGTCCTTAGCTTTCCTATAGCATCCTCGAGGGGTCTCTTCTAGATGGTCTCGCGGTTGTCGTGTGACGACTGTTGAACTTCTTTTTTGGGAGTTTCTTTTATTGCAGTAACACTTCCTTCAGATTCAAGCCCTTTGACGAGGCTTTTCTTCTCACGACGTTGTGTTGGTCTCGGCTCGGTAATAATAGGTCGCTACACCATCCTTCTTGTTGCAGAAGGCCTAGGACCGGACGGTCTGTCGGCTATATGCTGGTAGGTGGTGTCCTTCCTAATATGATGGCCCAATACAACAACAGGTGAACTAGCTCTCATTTTCTTCCTTGGTTTCTCTACGGCAGTGACAGGCTCTACTCGCGGTCCGAGGCGGGATCTAGCTGGCACTCGTCCCATTCTTCTTAGGATTTCTGACACGGGAAATCTTTTTTTCTTTGCCAATTTTTCTATCACAGCTTGTAGCTGAGTAAATGACATAGTCTTAACCCTTTTTCTTTTGCAGTTACTATAGTATGCAGGTCGGGGTAATGTGGCGGCAATCCTTCAGACGTCTTCATCCAATGCAGCATAGAGGGGGTGAAACCTACTCCCTTCCAAGAGAGGTATATACTCGGGCAGTTCAGGTATCTCTTCCAGGAAAGCAACTTCAGCAGCCTTGGCTTTCTCAATCCTGGCTATCTTTCTGCTTCTATTTCTCCATTGAGTCCGAGTTAGGGGTGCAACTCTTGAACAGGACCCAATCATGAAAACAGATGGTATTGTAGCAAAATCTGTACCCTCTACGGTGACAAGCTCATCACAGACTTGGAGTCCTTCCCCTTCGGTTGGCGAAGTGTGGGTAGGTGCGAGAGATGACTAGGCCGGTGGGGGTAGAGACAACAGTCCTCCTACGAATAGCAGTACTTCTTTCAGCTGGAACCCTTTGTAGGGGAGGGAATTCTTGAGTCGACTTCAAGTTGAACACAATCAGGGGTTTCTCAGTTTCTGGCACTTTGTCCATTAGTGCGAAGAGAGTGACGTCAGCGAACTTGATCTCTGTAATGTTAAATACTTGTCCAAAATGGATGATCCCATTGTCGGGCAGCTCATCCTTGTAAACGACGAAGTCTATTCTATTGGTAAAGGAGAAGATTAACTTTGGGACATACATTTTCTGCAGGGTAAATTCTGAGTATTAGTCCCGAGTTATGCTTCATTTTGTCGCAAAACTTAGGACGAAAAAAGAAAGAATCCGAACACATTTTCGTTTATCTTAGTGTATTTGCGATCTAAAAGAGTTTTTTTATTAAAGGGTTTTTTATTAGAAGATTTGTTCGTTATGAACGAAATGTTTAAAGAACGGAGGTTTATAGAAAAAGAAAGGGACCCGGTTCGGAATTGAAAAGGGAGAGAAATTATCGTAAGGCTTCTCAATCCAAAGGAGTACTCCTAAGCTAACACCTATTGGGGGTCCACCCCACCTCCTAAGAGGTAAAAGGATTTCAGAACCTCTCTGTTTAGGGGTGTCTAAACAGTGGCTCCTAAATCCAAGAGAAGTTGGCTATACTCGTTCAAGATAGAAATGAACATGGTATGCCAATGAAAGAATAATAGTTTTGGTTCACTCGGGATATGGACTCACTATCGATTTATGAAAGCAAAACCATCTGATTAGGATGGAGAGAAGAACTAGTCCCCAGCGGAGTCGCCAGAAGTTGTCGGCATAGTTTTAGGTTATGTGGTATTTTAAAAAGGGGTCGCCTACAGAAGTTGTCGACGAGTTTTAAATTTTAAATTTAATTTAAATATAAATATATATATATATATATATATATATATATATATATATATAATTTGAAAGTAGCATTTAATTTTAAAATAATTTTAAGTTTAAAAATTTTAAGATATGAAATTGAACCGATCTCACATCCCAAATAGTTTATATAAACGAGCACCATACCACAAACCGTGTATCTATCCCGAAGAATAAACACACTGCTTGATGATGAGGCTCGATTAAATAAACTAGAAGATTTGTGACATCCGTTTGGTCTGCGAACTAATTTTATAAGCCGACAAGTTCCCCTGCTTAATATAAAGGATTTAAGCAGGGTTTATATTACCTGGGTTTTTAAAGTTCCCTATAAGGCCAAGCCCCTATAGTTAATTACATCCTAAGTGACGGGAATCACTTAATAAAACTCTCGATAATGATCAGTGGTTTTGCTCTCAAGAATTTCAAAGTTTAAGGTTTTCAAAGGATTGGATTTTGGAAATTTCAAAAGGGATTAGCTCAAATTTCGAACAGTTTATTTTAAGAGTCCAAAGGAAGAGAAATAGGAGAAGCTGAGGATCCAAGCAGAATCTTGGCAACTTCCCAAACTATCCTAGTGTTTGGCTTCAATTTAGGAATTTATTTAATGTTTCAATCCTGCCAGTTTTAATTAATTAGGTCTTATATTTGTATGACATAATCATACAAATAGCCTCGAAGATGTGAGGGTTTATGTCGTACCGAACGACTACCTCGGAGTCCTAAGACCGGTTAGTGCTTAATTTGTATAATATGATTATGCAAATGCCTAACAAAAGGTTGAGGATTTATGTTGCACTAAGCAACCTACCTCGATATCCTATGGCTTGGTTATTTAATTCTAAGGAAAGTTTTGCTGAAGTAGACTCGAGTTTTGCTGATGACGATGGCCGTGCTGCCCACCATGCTCCAAGTTCCTTATTGTTGCAGAGGTTTAGTTTTATAAGGTGAAAATCAGGAGATGAGAAAAGTGTTTTGGTTTATAAATCTTAAAGTCCAGGTGTTTTTAACATTTTATTAGGGGAATCCTAAAGTTGGTTATAACAACACCGGTTAAGATCCCATGGTTCCATCATTCCGGCACCGTTATTTTTATCGGATTCACGTAGTCCAGATGAATTTTCTAAACTCAACTGAATGAGTTCCACACTTTCATTTAGACTGTGGGAAATCCCGTTAGCAACATGTAGGTTACATCATCCGAGGTATTCCCGATCATCCAACAAGACGTTTTAATTTAGTTATAGTTGTAGTTTTGTTGTTCTGTTTGTGATTAAATTTTGAGTTATTTTATCTTTTGAATTTTGTAGGGGTGAATTTTATCTTTTTGTGACTTTTAATTTAGTTTTGGTTTAAGTTTTGTGGCTATCCTAAAGGTTTTAGTTTTCATGCAACAATCATGTTTAACATGCAAGAAGAGTAAAGTGTAGCTTATATAAATAAATTGCAATAAAGTAAATTGCAATAAAATAAAAGCGTACCTGGAGAGTCTTCTCGTTATTCCAAGCTGCACTTAAAACACATGTTAAGGCATTTAAATATTTATAACAAGTACATAGGTAAAGCTAAGGGAAGGTTCTGGTTGTCTACCAAATTCATAATCCTATTGCTAGTCATCTCCTATGACGTCTAGGTTCTTGTATTTTGTTTAAGGATTATTTTCTTCATCAAAGAACAATTAAATTCAATTGTTCTTCTAAAACATCCCATCATATTGAGGAAGTGTTTAGGACGAGTCCTAAACATCTTTTCAATATTTTTGGGATTATTTTTGAGTCCAAATGAGTTTTATTGCGCAGGTGAATTAATCATCCCAAAATTTAGTTTAGTTTATTTCTTGCTCAGTGAATTAGGATGTTTGATTATCCTATAGGTAAAATGACATTTCACATGATGCTTTACTTAAGAGTTATAATAATGAAAACCTTTAGGGGCAAATTAGTTTGTTAAAGAATTTAATGATTTAAAATTGGAATTGGTGATTTAAAGTGATTTAATTTAGTTATGAAATTTTAATAAATTTAAGTTTGGAATAGTGTTCAAGTTGTTTTATTCTTAAGTGTTTTAAACTATTTGAATTAAAAGAGGAGTTTAAATTATTTAATTTAGACTTTAATGATTTAATTTTAATTTAATTGCAATATTCTAGATTAACATTTAATTGGTTTAATTTTTTTTATTAAGAGTTTATTTTTGTGAAATTGATTTTTTAATGTTTCAAATTTGTTTTAAGTTTTTTTTCATGTGATTTTTGAAATTAATTTTTCTTTTTAATGTTTTAAATTTATTTCAATTTAATTATCAAATTATTTAATGTTTTAAGTTTTAATTTAATTAAGGTTCACTTTCAATTTAATTATTTAATTATTAATTTCAATTATCACTTTAAATTTAATTAAAAGTTAAATATTATAGTGATTCATTTAGGGATTTTAGTTTAAGTTATTATAGTCTCTCTAAATTATATCCCCATTTTTATAATCCAATTTTTAACTTATTCTTCCAAAATTCAAATTGTTTAATTAATTAAGGTTTACTTTAAATATTTTCAAGATGATTAATTGGGTTCTACCCCTTAATTCTCTAGGTTTCAATCTTCTAATGAAAATTGAAAATCAGATATTTCACCCCCCCCCCCCCCATTTTGATTACACCTAAATGTTAAGTAGGGTTAAAATTCTTTAATTACCTTTATGCCCCTTTAGGCTTATTTATTTCATAACTCACTAAATTGAGCTCAAATGAACTTAAAATTTTTATGTCACTTTATTCATATGTCAATTAAGACATTAGAGGATAAACTGTGATTTTTCTGAATTTAATTTAATTTATGTAATTGTTTTAATGAAAATTAAGGATTTTAAATGGAAATTCAACAACATGACCAAGGAAAGGTTTCTGTCCTTAGGAAAATTATGGGATGTTCCTACTAACCAGAGGACCACGTGGACCATTTTTTGGTGATTTTTTGAATTATATTCTATTTATTATAATTATTTTGATTTTTAGAGAGTTAATTAATTATAAAATAACATAAAGATTAAAAATTAAGTTTTATATTTTTCATAAATCTCTTTGACCTCAAGGAGTTCAGAGAAACAAATTTTATATTTTTTTGATTTTTCTTTGATTTATTAGAATTAATTTAGTGAAAAAGTTGAAAAATCCATTTTTAATATTAAAAATTGTCTTAAGCATTTAAAATTCAATATCTTTACTTTGAGACTTGGGAAAAATATTTGGTTTGTTCCTAAGTGATTAGGTAAGAAAATATGACATTTTAAAGATTTTTAATATTTTTGTGATTTTTATTATTTTTTAATTATTTAAATTATTAAAATATGATATCAGAGATGCCTCAAAACCAATTTTGTGAATTTTTAAAGTATATTTTTGGAGTAATGAATTTTTAAAGTTTAATTTTACTCATGTGACTTAATTAATCCATTTACTGGGGTTAAACATTTCCAATTAATCCCAAATTTTTATGTGAGGCCTCTCTGATCCTAAAGATCAGTGGAGAATTGTTTTCAAGTTCTTTTGATGTGTGGTTAACCAAAATTAATTAAAATTAGGTTTTGAGTAATTAGGCCAATTAGGGTTATTCTTAATGAATTAACTCAAAATATAATTATCCTAGGGTCCTCTGGTCCTAAGAAACTTCCCCAAAATCTCCTAGAATTTTCTAAGCAATATGCTAATTAATGGAATTAAAATACCAAAAATAGTGACATAAACTTGAAAAATATATAACTTGCCATAGAGATAGTCTCTGACCTTGAAAAATTCAGGGAATGTTCCCAAGATCAGAGGCTTCAAAAGCCCTATTGTCTCATGCCATGGTGAATTGTCTATGCAAATGGAGAATTAAAATACTGAAATGAGTAAATAATTAATTAAAAATAAAATACTCATCAAAATAACTTGATTTCCTTTCCACATTATTTTCCGCTGTTCATTGAGCAAGAAGGTATTTTTATTTTATTTTTGTGATTTTTCTACACAAAGATATGGATTTTCTAAGTTTGGGGTATTTAAATAAATCAAAAAATCCATATATTTCTACTTATCCACACGGCGCTGACTCAACCTCGGCAGCTCCGAAAGCCCATGCGTCACGCTCCCATTCGACGCCGCCATCTGACTCAGCGTTCTGGGGGCCCACGGTTCATGTAACGTCCTTCAATCCGACGCAATCTGGACCATCCACTCGATACACACACGATTGGACGGTGCCTGGTCATCGTCTACGACTGGTGTGCGCTCGTGACCGTGCACACTAAAACACTAAGATCTCTCTCATTTCTCAATAGATTTTCGTGTTCTTATACTCTATGGATTCGTCTAGAAGAGACAAACACATCCATATGGTTTACGTGCATTGAAATCAACTCAAACGAAATGGAGAATGGCTGGAAGCTCTCGGGGAGGAGTGTCCATACCTTGGTTCAGGAGGTGAGGCCTCAACTGAATGTGCTCGGCACATTCGCTGGAGTTGGAGGAGCCTGGGGATGAAGCCTCAGGCCCTGTCGAATTGTCTAGGTACAACTTCCACCAAGCCCGATTTCAAAGCTTGGCCGATATAGAGAATGGCTGGCCTGGTGAGGGGGTTTCCACTGGGGAACTCCTTCTCTTGGTCTTGTGCAGGTGTAAGTGAATTTAATTTGATTTTGGTGGAGGTTCCAGGGATGTCCTATTTTTTGGGTGGATTTTTTACTGAGAAATTGAGCTTTGTCAATGGGGATTAAGGCAAAGGGACATTGGGGATCGATTGCTTTAGGTTAGGAGAAGGTCCTGGAGCAATTTTGGCAGAGTTTTGTTAAGCTCTGGTTCATCACCTTGTTTGGCCGAGAAGGTGGTGGGTTTGAATTTTTTGAATCAAATGGGTATTTTCGTCCTGGTCTTTTCCGGCAGCTGTGGTGGTGGTCCAGCTAGGGTCAGGTCACCCTCGGGGTCAGGGAGGTCAGAGCTTGAGTTTGGTGCAGTCAATTGGCTGTTGCCATGTGTAAAGAGGTTGAATTTAAATGGAATGGGGGAGGCTTATTTTGGGTTCAATTTGGTCAACCCATGGTTTTAGGCTTGGTGCACCACCCAAGGCTGGTTTGGGCTGAAGAGAAAGTCACTTGGGTCAGCTTGATTAGTGGGGTCAAGTCAAAATCCAAGTACAATTAAGTTTAAGCATAGGTTAAGGGAAGCATAGGAATGTTTAATCAACTTTAAGGGAATCATTAAAGGGCTCCCTTCTCTTTCCATGAATGGATTGATGACAAGGCCAAGCTATCATGGCTTCATATGGCTTGTGAATAACTCCATTGTGGCTTCTTTTGGCTTTGGAAAAGTCAAGTCATTTGCATGAAGAAGGATATTGGCATTTTTGATGATTTTAAGGGAGATTGTCATGAGGCCAAAATTTGAATAATTTGATGATCAATTAGAACTTTAGGGATGATATTAAATTGAATGCATGATGAGGGAGAGTGTTATAAGGGCTTTGGATGAATTTTTGGGCTTTTGGATTTGGTGGAAGTGGGCTTTTAGAATGGTTTAAGAAAGTGGGCCTTTAGGTTGGAAAATAAATTGGTGGATGAAAATTTTGTGAAGGATTGGGCCAAACAAATGTTGGGTTTAGTTTAGCGATGTGTCATGAACATTTTAGAAAAGATTTGGTATCATTTAGAGTGGAATTGGATTTAATTTGGGCTTTTTTGGTAAAGGGGCCAAAGTGGGTCAAATTGGGCTAACTTGGGCTAAGGTTGGGCTAAGGTTAGATTTGATGTAAAATTAATGTTGAGAAATGTTTGTGGGAGTGTCACAAACAGTTTTCAACTTTTGTTGGGCTTTGACTCTGGATTTGGGCCCATTTGGGTTAAAAATGGGTCAAATTGGGGGTTTTGGTAAAAGTGGGTTAAATTGACAAAATTGGCCTATGGTGTAGTTGAACAAAATGAAATTAGTAATATTTAGGATTTTTTGGAATTTTCTAGGAATTGTTGGAATTTATGGATTTTTTGGTTAAAAAGGGCATTTTGGGTATTTGGAGGGTATTGAGGGGTATTTTTGGAATTTTTGTATATTTGGCTAAGGATGATCAATTTGAATGGTGGGAAATATTTAGGATTGGTTTTGAGGAATTTTGGGAAATTTAGGTAATTTTTGCAAATTTTGGGTAGCTTCAAGGACATTTGGTAGGTTTGGTGGGTGTAGGGCCCCGGGGTCAAAAATTGAAATTTTGGAAAAATAAAGATTGATCAAGTTTGAGTAGAATGAAATCACTTTGGTTGAGCCATGAAGCCATATCAAGCCCATAAGAGCCATGAGAGGACTCATTTGAGGCATTCACTATGTTGTTCTTAACCCTCTTAGCCAAGGGCCTAGGGGTTAATGTCCATCCATATGAATTACCTACATGAGTCAGGAAGTCAAGCTAGGTATGAATGGTTTTTGCATTTGGAATGTGTGTGAAAGTGTAATGTGTGCAGGTCAACCCTCACCAGACCAGGCCACTCATGGTAGTCCTAAAGTCAAAGAGTCATATAGGGAACTCATCCTTTAAACCTCCACATTTGATCTTAACCCTCCAAGTGACTTAGTGGTTTACAATCAAACTTATGGGATTTGCAGGGAGTTAAGAAGTGTTTAAATTTCTAAGTGGTGGGTTCCATTTCTAGTCCTCTGAGAGTCAAAGGGAAAGCTTAAGGCTAGATCCTAAGTACTAAGGAGAGAGAAGAGAAAAGACATCGTCAAAAAATGAGGTCAACAAAACTTAATTAAAGTTTAATTTTGTATTAAACCTAATTTAGTTAAGTTTTAATTAGTTAATTAAGTTTAATATGTCCTTAAACTTAAATAAAGTTTTTATTCTGTATTAAACCTAATTTAGTTAAGGTTTAATGAATTAATTAAGTTTAGTATGTCCTTAAACATAATTAAAGTTTTGATTTTGTATTAAACCTAATTTAGTTAAGGTTTAATGAATTAATTATGTTTAATATGTCCTGAAACTTAATTAAAGTTTTGATTTTGTATTAAATCTAATTTAGTTACGGTTTAATGAATCAATTAAGTTTAATATGTCCTTAAACTTAATAAAAGTTTTGATTTTGTATTAAACCTAAAGTGATTAAGGTTTAATGAGTTAATTAAATTTAATGTCTTTAAACCTAATAAAAATTTAGTTTTGTATTATACCAAATGATTTAATTAGGTTTAAGTTATCTTTAAACCTAATTAAAGTTTGATTTGAGTTAATTTTGGTTTAGATTCATCATTGGCTTAGACCATTATGAAATGGATTAAGTAAATGAAGAAAAGGGTTTTTTGTAATATTAATTTATAATTAATAAATCTTAACCCTATTTTAAAATGTCTTTTAAAATTCATTTAATGGCTTAAGAATTATTGTTTTAGGATTATTGTCTGTCACCCTAAAATTCTTAAGCATTTTTGAATTTTAATTTTCTAATTTTTCAAACTTTATAATTATTTTTGAAAATAATCATAAAGTGTCATGAAAATTAGAAAATCATGTCTTAGAGAAATATCCTAGCCTTAGAAAAATCAAGAGATGTGTCTAAGGACTTAAAGGTTCTTCCCTAAAATTTTCACATTTTTCTGATTTGTAAATAATTTTTAATAATTAAAATCCTCAAGAGGGTATTTAATTATTTAAAAATTAAATACAGAGATTAAAACTATGATTTTAATTTCATAGTTTTCTTTCTTCAAGAGCTTTCTAGAGGTATTTTTATTTTATTTTTAGGAGGTCTGTGCAAAAAGTTATGATTTTTTCAATTTTTTTAAGGTTAATATGAATTAACCTTGGCCCAGAAAAATGCGGTCACGCCGTGTGTCCTCGTACAGATCGAAGGAGGGAGGATCCACTGTGCGGATCTGGACAGCGAACACGGCAGCACGCAATCAGCGCCGTCCATTCCAAAACACTGGATCGGACGGTCATGGATAAATCCAGATAATTCAGAAAATTTGTGAACCGTCCAACTTCTAGGCTCAATATCTCATTCATTTCTCAATGAAATTTAGTGAGTTTTGAATCTAAGGAATCATCTGGAGTAGTAGATCACATCTATACGGTGATCATAATTTTCTGGCTAGTTTAGCCAATGCTTTTTCGATTATACGAATTATTTTGGACAAAAAAAACCATACCTTAGCCACAATAGTCTTGAACTTGATCAGACTTGTTGGTCAGCCTCTACTACTTCCAAAGAAGATCTTTGTCACTTCAATTTGGATTTGCAGCTAGCCTTGGTGAGTAATTTTGGCAAAGTGGCTAGGTTTGTGCTCGGTTTGGGTTTTAGCCAAATTGGCTCAATCGGGCTGATATTATGGCTTGATTTTGGCTAGAATAGGTTGCTAAGATCCTTAGCAAGTTTTTTGTGTTGGGAGCTAAGAGATTTGGGCAGCCTATAGGTCTCTAGGAATTTTTTCTTCCTCTCTTCATGGTTTCGGGTAGGGGTTTCTTTATAGCCATGGATGGCTATGATTGAACCCTAGTTGGCTTAGGATTAACCATGGGATGGTTAGAGCTGTGGAGAACAACCTCCCCATGTAATCCAACTATCACCTCTCCATATTCCATGAGAATTATGCCACTTATGCAAGCTCATGTATCATGGCAATTATGGATTCCAAATTGTCATGATAGCCTTTTATTTCATTGTTTCCATTCTATTAGCCAAGGGAGAGGTTAATGGTGACTAAAAGGGCTAAGATCTTCATCATCCACCACCTCATTTAAGGGTTCATGGGGAGATGCCACATATCACTTTAATTTCTTTAATTTCCCATTTTTGATTTATGAGATCATCATATGAAGTAATGGTGATCTAAACTCTTCCTTTCTCCTATTAGTGAAGAGGTGAGGTGTTAGATGAGTAACCAAAGGTTCTCTTAGGGTTTCATGAGAAGGTGACACATCATTTTTTCATAATGATGAAGGCAACACCACATGTGTTTACCATGGTTAAGCATGGCACATGATGGGTCATCCATGGGTTATTTCATTTTTAATGGGTTATATGGGTTGTGTCTAACCCATATGAGGTCATGTGTGATGTCATAAAGGAGATTTGGAATTTTTAGAAAACCATAATGTCATAGGTTAAAATTCCATTTAATACCCCTTTCTTAATTTAATTTCCATTTTAATAAATTATGTCATTAATTAAAATATTGGAAATTATTTCATTAATCAATTATTAATTGGAAATAATTCCAAATTAATTATTTAATTAGTTTTCATGTCAATTTTTATTTAAAGTTGGATTTTGTCTCATTTCATGGCTTTTTAATTTAATTTTCATTTTAATTAACTATGTCATTTATTAAAATGTGGAAATTAAATTATTTGTCAATTAATTAATCAAAAATAATTTTGGAATTAATTATTTGATTAATTCCATTATTTTTATTTAATTTGTGCATTTTATCATTTTTATGACTTTTAATTTAATTTCTCATTTTAATTAATTATATCATTAATTAATTAAAATATTGAAAATTAAATTATTAGTCAATTTAATTAATAAAAAATAATTTTGAAATTAATTATTTGATTAATTTTGTCATCTTGGGGTCTTAAACAGGTTATTGGGTCAATAATTGGTCATTTGGTCAAAAATTGACCAGTTTGACCAAAGTTGACTTTTTGGGGTCATGGGTTGACCTATTGGGTCAATAGGGCTGGTCATTGGGTCAGGATTGACCATTTTGACCAAAGTTGACTTTTTAGGTCAAGGGTTGACCTACTGGGTCAGTAGGGTTGGTCATTGGGTCAAGATTGACCATTTTGACCAAAGTTGACTTTTTAGGTCATGGGTTGACCTGTTGAGTGAAAAGGGTTGGTCATTGGGTCAGGATTAACCATTTTGACCAAAGTTGACTTTTTAGGTTAAGGGTTAACCTGTTGAGTTAATAGGGTTGGTCATTAGGTCAAGATTGACCATTTTGACCAAAGTTGACTTTTTAGGTCAAAGGGTTGACCTATTGTAAAAATGAGGTCAACAGATACCGGCTATTACTACGGAGCTCCCATTCACCCTCCACTGAAGGGTAACCTTCGAGTTTAGTTACTAATCTTAGGACCAGATTAGGGATCTCAGTCTGTCACCCTGAAACCTCCAATTCAAAGTCCATCAAAATACATTTCCCTATTTATTTGCACTCAATTCTCATGAACTATGAAATTCATCCATGGACATTGAGAGGATTCTTCATTATTATTGTAGGACACTAAATCCTTTCAGAGTTAATGTTCAACAACATATTTTAACAATTCAATTGGCCAAATCGAAAAGTAAATTAAGTTTGAAATGAAAAACCATCACAATTTCTTCAATACTTTAAAAGCACTTCAAATCCACATCATTACATCATCACATCTCTATGCAAGAAGAAAGACAAAGGAGACTACTCAGAATTCATAGAGAAGACATAATAAAACATAGATTTTATATATAAACGAAAAGTCAAATAAACCACAAAAGCAAATACAACTTATCTCTTTCTCTTCCCCAATGCAAATCTATTGAAGTTCCTTTGAATCATTTTCTCTCTTCTTTGCAATACTCAATTCCCTCTTTATAATGGAAAGGAAGAAGCAATCTCTCACTTTACTCCTTCTCCTTCACTCCTTAGAGAAGAATCCCTCTCAAATTATTACTTCTATACTTTTCTCTTCTAAGCCCTAACACTCAACACACTCACACACTCACTAGAACTCTCTACCACCACACTAGAACCACTCTAAAACTACACCAAAACCACACCATTTTCGTCAAAAAATAGTTATTTATAAGTTAGAAACGAAATCCCAAGAGTTTCCTTCGGCATCCCTTCAAAAAGTCGCCAAAGCTTTGCACTGACATTGGGTGTCGGCTACGCCTGATAATGCGCCGGCAGTGCTCTATCATCCCAATAAATTCTGGAGCTCTCAAGAAAATGGCGCCAGCAGCGCCAATTCTGGTGCTGATGGCGCCAGAAGCTGTTATCCTCCATTTTGCTCCTTTTTGCTCCAAATTCGTTCATTTTCTCTTCTTTTCACTACAATCACCTAAAATCATCAAATCTGTATCAAATCATGAAAATTACCTTTCTTTAAAGTGCAATATCACCAAAAATAGGCAAAATTATATAATAAAAATAATATATATTTTTGGTGCATCAAAATCCCCTAAAATTAACTATTACTTGTCCTCAAGTAATCCTTTTACTATATAAAAATATAATTCAAGGCAATGTACTTTCACCTGTGAGACACTAAAATTTTTTATTCAAAAGAATTTATTGGTATGATTTTTAGAAAGAAATTCAGTAACTCAGGTCAACACTACAGATATAAGAATATTCAGTAATCAAGTCTAAGGGTTCTAGTCTTCTATTTATTTCAAGATAAACCATAATTTGTCACATTAAAAGTGCCTTGAAAGATTATGTGAAAAAGGAGTTCATACAAAACTTCATCAGAATGTAGACCAATACATTAAATATAAATTCAGAAACGAAATCAAGTTCTCCCTTTAGGGTGACTAAAGTGAAGCCAATTTTTTATTAGACATCTCCTCAAGCTTCTCCTCGTAAGTATTTTTTTTCTTTCTTTTTCTTTTTCCTTTCGTTTGGGATCGTTTTTCAATCCTTCTTTTCATTACTTTCCTTTTTCTCTCTTTTTTTTTAATGAGGATTACTATATCTAGATAGCCTGTAATGATTTTGAACTTCACTCTCCTCTTTCTAAAGTTTAAACTTGAAACACATCCTTACTTTACAATTAGTTATGAGCTTTATTATTCATCATAAAGTCATAATCTCTTCTTAACACATAATACTTTAAGTTTCTTAACATTTCAAAAATACAGTTTTCTTTACTTTAAATAGTTATATATAATCAAACCCTTTCATACCAAATATATTACTTCTATAAAATTAACCTTTATTACTAAAAACTTTCATTCAATCCTTCCATAATATTCAACTGAAAAATAAAAATTTTAGTTATCTAAAAGGAGGTTCAACTGCTAGAAGTTATGCTAATAATTTTTGAAAATATAGTAATTAAGAACAAATAAGAGTTAATATTTTTCTACCCTCCCCTAAACTTAAATTTTTCAATAAATTTGAAACAGTAGAGAGTAAAAGAAACTAAACTTTTTGTGTCGGGATCTTGAAATCTTCAACAGCTATCTGGTATTAGTCAAAATTTACAACTAGCAGGCATGGAACAATTAGTTACAGTGATATAAAATTTTTAAACATTTTTAGGTTAAAGAGATTTTAACTTTAAACATCTAAACATCCAACAAAACACCACAACTACTAAACAAACTATCACAGCACTACACAGTTCATTTAACCATTTCAATTTTTCATTACAACATAACAGTACATCAACAGGTTTACATCACATGGAAAAGTAAATAACTACTACATCACAAAAATACAACACAACACAAAAATTAGAAATAATAATAAACAAACTACCACTCTTCATCACCAGGTTCATCAGCAGGGTCAGCACGATCAAGTCTATACGGTGTATAGTTTGGGCAGGCAGGGAATATCACATCAGTCTCCCGCCTCATGAATCTGGCCTGAGCATCATGATAGGCAATATCAAACTCAACTCTTATTCACATAAAATCTTCATTCACATCACTTCTACCCTCAATCACATCCATCCTACCATGGAGTCTATCCACACTAGCACTCTGTAATCTCAACTTCTTCATAATATCGGACAATGTAGGGGATTCAGACGTAGATGGAATTTCATAACTCATAGTAGGAATATTAGTATTCCTACTCTCATCTCGTGCTCCCATATGAGACTCATAAGTATGAATGATAGTCTTTGTACTGGGTCTTAGTGGTATAGCTATCTCTTCAGAACTATTAAACTCTACTCCAGACTGAACACATAGGGCATGATCCCGCGATTTTAAATATACTTAAAATGTAAGAATTCGACGACACTACTAAAAGATATAAATTCTTAGCAACCGCGCCAAAAACTTAACTTGGAGCGTAATTTTAATTTTAGTAACAATAAAATATTATAATCTTTTAATCGCAGAGTTACCTTAAACATAAGTATACATATCGCTTAAGTATTACAGAGCTCTAGTGGAGTCCTAGTTATCGATCCCACAGGGAAATATATTAAAGACTACGGACTAGGATTATATAAACCAATTTAGAATCACAACTAAATCGAAATTTCCTATTTTTCACTAATACACAATCGATAATTTTATGAAATTTATATCTAAACTAGTTTTACTAACAATTTACCAATACTACTAAAAGTTAAGTTCAAATATATAATTGCAAGAATCTTTCTCCTTTGTTAAGATATTTAAGTGAAACGATAATTAGAATTAGTTTTATATGTGTTATGCCAAATAGGAGCATACCTATTTTTTACCCTTCGGTCCAGGCATAAATAACATTGACTAATCCCATGCTTAGTTACTAAATCTGTGGTTAGGCTGGGAGGATACCGGTTCTCACTTCGGAGCTCCCACGTTCCCCTCGCCTGATGTCTAATAATCTAGACTTCAGCACCCAAATGATTGGACCGAATTGAGGATTTTAGCGTGTCACTCTAAAATCTCCAATTCTACGCCGGATTAATATTATTTCCCTATTTATTTGCACTTCTCCTTTCAAGGATTTACTCGTCTTCCTTGCAAAGAGAAATGTGATAGATACTAGTTAAGAATTCCTATCCCACGTCAAATCTTAGGAATTCTTCATAGATTTTAACAATAAAAATGTTCAATTCGTATAGTAAAGTAAGTTTAGGTATAGTATCATCAAAACATCTTTATAATAGGTTTGATAAACTAATTCATATAATCAGTTCACAAAACACCAAAATAAGGAGAAAGACAGAACAACTACTCAGAATTCATGAAGAGGATGCAATAAAACTTGAATTTCATATAATAAAGTAAAGTTCTACAAACTGAAGTAAATAAACACAACTTATCTTAAATTCCTCCCCAAGCAAACTCCTTTAAGTTCTCTGAATCTCTTCCTTTCTTTACAGTATGTGGAATTCTCCTTCGAAATGGCAATGCAAAAGTGATTTTTCACTTCCATTTCACTCTTACAATCCTTCGAAGACTTCCTCACAAAAGCTCTATTTGAACTCACTACTGACTAAATGACAATACTAAAATATTAATCTACTCACTAATAGACACACTAGTGGACTCTTTTGTAAACTTTGGACTCTCTAGTAAACATGTAGGAGACCTTGGACTTTTTAGTAAACACGTAGGAGACCAATTTTTCAGCCTAAAATGGTTGTTTTTAAAGTTGTAGAAGAGTCTCTAAGTGTTTTGTAGGCACCCCTTTGGAAATCGTCCACATTCGACATATTTCTGGAAAGAACCGTCGATCCCGCCGTCGGCAACCTCGAGCTGCACTGTCAACGGCCTTCTAGAAATAGTACTTTAAAAAGGCACCTCCGTCGGCGGCCTCGACCTCCGCCGTCGGCGACCTCCCTTGTAATGTATTTTGAACTCTCGGGAAAAACACGCCGTCGGCACCATCGACCACGCCGTCGGCGCCCTAGGTTAAATTTGCATAATTTGGTCCTTTTTGCTCCAAATTTGCTTCTTTTTGCACATTTTCACTCCTTTGTCCTTAAACTTCATACCTGCAAAAAACACAAAAAATACTTTTCTTTAAAGTACAATATCATCAAAATTAGTATAAAATAGGCATGAAAATCTTAACATTTTTTTCTTGGGTCAAAATCCCCCAAACTTAACTATTACTGGCCCTCAAGTAATCTTTAGTACTACATAAAAGTTATGATTCATTATGGTAAAGTTTCAATTCATAAATACTATAATTTTGATTTAAATAAATATTATAGTAAGAATCCTTAGAAAGATTTTCAAGTAATTAGATTAATTTTGCAGGTATAAGGCTATCTAGTTATCAAGTTTAAGAGTTATAGTTTTCTATTTATTTCAAGAATGACTATATGTTGCAATATTAATTCACTCAGAATATTCAGAAAATAGTAAATTCATGAGGAAACTACAAGTAAGAAACTAGCCATAAATATAAGTTCAGAAATACTTTTAGTTTTCCTTTTAGTTTAGTCTAAGTGAAGCAAATTTTTGATAAGGTATTTTCTCAAGCTTCTCCTCACTTATTTTCTTTTCTTTTCATTTCTTTTCAGGGATTGTTTTTCAGTCCTTTTTATTTTTCTTACTTTTTTTTTCTTTTTGAAGTGAGAATTACTATATCTGGCTAGCCTGTTAATAATTTTGAACTTCATTCTTCTTTTCCTAAATTTGAAACTTTCAAACATTCTTTACCTTATATGTACTTCATAGTTTTTACATTATTGGATCCCAATCTTTTCTTTCTCAACTAAATTCCTAAGATTCTTAATATTTCAAAATATAGTTTTCTTTACCTTAAATAGTTAACTATACTCTTATCCTCTTATACCATATATCTTAATCTACAAAATTAATTTTCATTATCAAAAATATTTCTTTGAATCTTCTACAATATTTAGATAAAATCTAAACATAGTTATCGGAATTAAATTTTATCACAAAAATCATATTAATAATTTTTGAAAATTTGTTATTTGAGAACATATAATAGTTAAGATTTTTCTTCCCTCCCCCAAACTTAAAGTTCTCTACAAATATAAATAGTACATGGTGGAAAGAAAAAGTCTAAATATAAAATTTATACCTTTGCACTTTAGACATTTTTGTCTATTTGAAATTTACAGGTTCTTCTCAAAATTTCTAACTTCAACTGACCTGTAATATTAAATCCTTTCTACACACATAATAGTTTAGAAAATTTTTTCTGGGGTAATGAAATTTTAAAAAAAGTATATAAAACTAAAAATTAAATAAAAACAACTAACTACACAGGACATATGCATTTCACAACATAAAACAAACAATTTACTATTTTAAACTCAACAAGTTACAATTACAATTACAATCACAGATAACATAATCATCTAGAAATGAAAATACAAACTACAAACTAAACACATATCATAGAAAATAAAGCATAGTCCACAGAATACAATCAATAAAAGTACTAAAAAAATAAAAAACAAACACAAACACATACAACACATCACTATCAAATCATCAAGCATCAAAATCCAATACAATGTCTTCATCACCCTGGTCAGCAGGAGGATTGGGCTGATACTGAGTATATCGGGGGCATTCTAGAAAAATGACATCAGGCTCTCCTCTATAGTATCTAGCCTGAGCATCGTAATAAGCCATCTCAAAATATGAGTGCCTCTGAAGATACTCACTATCATGATCATGTCTTCTCTCTAAACCTTCAATCCTATGATCAATTCTTTCTAGTTTCTCATCCAACTTTTCAAAACTTTTCCTCTACAGGGTCATGGCATTCATCAGATCATATAAGGTAGGGGGACTAGAGGCAGGAGGGTCATAGCTAGTAGAAGGAATGTCTCTACTAGTAGAAGGTCCTTTGCTCCTACTCCCTGATCTCCATTCCTCATGGGATTCGTAAGTCTTTACATTCAGTTTACTTATGAGTTTCATCGGATACACCCATTCTTCATCATCTCTTGCTTCAACTCCAAATAGTTGACAAAGTGCATAAATGAGGTCAGGATGCCCTAAATATCCACTTGTCTCACTTTCTGTAGTGGCCATAATATTATTATAGATTATTCTCCCCACATTAATGCTTCTGTTGTTCTGAATTAAGAAATTCAGAACACCTCTCTCTCTAGAGACTTCACTATGATGGTAAGTGGGTAGCACAGTCGAACAGATGAAGTAATGCCATGCCTTAGCAGTGGCATTCATCATGGATAATGGAAAGTTAATCCGTACACGATTTTTAATTTTCTAAACTCCTTTCCCATCAGTGAGAAAGTCGATAACATCATTCAATGGACCTTCCGTTGTTCCAAATGTTTCATACTATCTAGAAAAATAGTCGTTAATCTCTTAAAAAAATTTTAATGCGATTAGCACTAAAGTCGACAGAGAATCCTCTTACATGGACTGGTTCATCCCCAAGTTGAGTAAGATTTGAGTAGAACTCTCTAACAACTTCTATAACAGCCTTGTTTGTTGTATAGCAAAGGTTCTCCCAACCTTGCTCCTTGATAACTCGTTCCACTTCTCCTCTAGGATTTTCGAAAACTCTATCTTGAATACACTTCTTGATTTGAAAGAGTGAAGTGTACCTCGATTGTGCTTTTGCATTAACGAATCGAGTTTCATCGAATTCGAGTCTTCTCTTTTGTCATGGAACCATTGTTTGATCTATCAAATCACAAAAATTCCAAACTAATCTCCAAAATAATAAAATAATGGCTTCAAAAGGGGGTTTAGAATAATCTGAATCAATTTCCATGAATTCCTTCCAAGTCTTTTCTCTACATTTTCAATTTTCTAAAATTTCTTAATGTGGAAGAAATTCATAGTGAAAATAAAAAATTTTTACATAGGAGTGAAGCTCTTACCAAGGGAAGATGAAATCCGGTGTTAGAATTTGTTGAAATCGCTCCAAATCTGAGATATATCAAGCCCTAGGTCAAATTTTTGGGTAAATAGGGGAAGAAGATGATGAATAGTGGCATTTGGTCGGTCAAAATCACGATAAATAGGTAATTTTTGTGATCGCGCCGTCGGCGAGCTCTATTTAATTAAATTTCTATTCTTCTCAGGAAAAATGTGCTGTTAGGGGCCTCGAGCGCACCGTCGGCGAGATTCTAAAAATTGATCATTTTTCAAATTTTTGTAATTTCGATCAATTTCAAGCCTCGTCGTCATCCATTTGATCCTTTTTATCATATATTTAAGTGATTAAATGATGTATTAACACAAATAAATGTTCACACAACAAACTTCACATTTATATATGGAATCCAAGTGTTTGCAACACACAATACATAACACACATAAGTAGGTATTCTTTCAACCTAAATCCATCTAATCAGCGTCGCAATCCAAACCACAAAACTCAAAATGTTGAAAGAAAACATTTCAAATTTAATCTCATCTATACTGAGATTAAAAAGCAAACTAATCAAACACACAAACTTACAAACATTATTCAAATCGAAACAACATAAAAAAGTCTACTACTCTTCTAGTGTTGGTCTCTCCTCTGATATCACCCATTGCTTGAACATGGACAAACAGGTTGTAAAAAGTTTGGAATGGGAATTCTTCAGTTGAATCTTCATCGATCAATCCCATCCTTCTCATTAATCGCACCAAACTCACTTCAAATTTCCTAGTATGATCAAAATGTTCTTTCATTGTCTAATCGATGTGATCGAAAAAATCGGTATGACCAAACAGACTTCTCCGCATGATCATTTCTTCAATTGGAGATGAAGAATTTCTTTGTCCTCTATTGACAAATCCTCTTTCCTTAATCAATCTTTTATTTGAGATTACCTTATTGAAAAGTCGCTGCGCTTCCGTACTGACGAACTTTCTCCGGTTGTACACTCGAAATCTTGGGTTATCATTTGAATTGGATACCATTTGAGAAGAATTCAAGAGAGTATCCATTCATTTTTGGGAGTTTGGAGTGTTTAGGAGTCGTCCATAGGAGTTTATAGAAGAGAAATTCGCTAAAAACTGCCAAAAACCATCGTTTTGAACACAAAAAACTGCCCACTTACCGATCCCGCTGTCGGCGAGCCTTGTGCAATTAAATATGAGATCTCTCTAGAAAAACCAGCAGTCGGCGACGTTTAGTACGCCGTCGGCACCCTAGGTAAATTTTTGCACAAAAATGTTGTGGTTCAATACGTTCCAAATTTTTTCTATGGATTCAAATTCTATGATAATCAAAGGGTAAATATAAGTAGTAGGACTTAATATTACTATAAATAAAAAATAATTTCAAACAAATACAAAACTATTAAAGATAAATATGGGTTGCCTCCCATAAAGCACTTGGTTTAAAGTCGTCAACCCGACCTATTCAGGTGTTATTCGGGTTGATTAAGCATTAAAACCTCTTTAAAATTTGGTCTTTTACCCTCAAAATATAGTCCCTCAAAATATAGTATTAATCTATGTCCATTTACTTTAAATCTATTCACAGTCTTAGGATCTTCAATTTCAACTACTCCATAAGTATTAACCACAGTCACAGTAAAGGGTCATAACCAACGAGACTTTAATTTCCCAGGAAATAATTTTAGCCTTGTATTGTAAAGTAAAACTTCTTTCTCTGGTTCAAAGTTCTTTCGGTTAATCTTCCGATCATGTCTTAATTTCAATTTTTCCTTATAAATTCTGTTGTTAATTTAAGATTCATTTCTTAGTTCTTCTAATTCATTCAATTGCAGCATTCTCTTCTTACCAACATTTTTCAAATTATAATTAAATTCTTTAATCGCGTAATATGCTTTATGTTCCAATTCTTCTGGTAAGTGACAAGTATTTCCATATATAAGCCTATAAGGAGTCATACCAGTAGGAGTTTATAAGCAGTCCTGTATGCCCATAATGCAGTATCCAGTCTTGTAGACCAATCTACTCTATTAGGATTTACTGTCGTTTCTAGAATTTGTTTAATCTCACGATTAGAAACTTCAGCTAAACCACTAGTTTGAGGGTGATAGGCAGTAGAGAATTTATGAACAATATTAAACTTTTCTGTTAATCATTGAATGTATTTATTCCTAAAATGGGATCATCCGTCAGTGATAATCACTCTCGCAATACCGTATATTGTAAAAATATTTTTCATTAAGAATTTTGAAACACTTTTAGCATCACAACGAGGTAAAGCTTGTGCTTCAATCTACTTTGATACAAAATCAACTGCAATCAAAATATATAAGTTCCCAAATGAAGGAATAAATGGTGCCATAAAATCTAATCCCCAAACATAAAAAATATCAACTTCTAATATGAAATTTATTGGCATTTCATTTCTTCTAGATATATTACCTAATCGTTGACATCTATCACATGTTTTGATATATCTGTAAACATCTCTAAAAAGAGAAGGCCAATAAAATCTAGCTTGTAAAATTTTATATGTAGTTCTGTCATTGCCAAAATGTCCTCCAAAATCAGAATCATGACATTTATGAATGATCTGCTCAGTTTATTCACAAGGCACACATCTCCTAAAAATAAGGTCATTACATTGTTTATATAAATATGGTTCATCCCAAAAATATGATTTTGAATCATGAACATATTTTTTCTACTGCTGCAATGTTAGCATAGGTGGCAAAATATTGCTTAATAAATAATTTACTATATCAGCATACCAAGGTATTTTCCACTCATTAATATTATAAAGTTGTTCATCAGGAAAACTGTCTATTATTTCTTTGTCGGTGTCAGATAATTCATAATATTCTAGCCTCGAAAAATGATCAGCAATTTAATTTTCAGTTCATTTTCTATCAATCACCACAAAATCGAATTCTTGCATTAAAAGTACCCATCTAATTAATCTTAGTTTAGAATCCTTCTTTTGCATCAGATATTTAATAGCAGAATGATCTGTATGCACAATACATGTAGTTCCAATTAAATATGATCTAAATTTATCAAAAGAATACACAATAGCCAGTAACTCTTTTTCAGTAACCGTATAGTTAATTTGAACAAAATTAAGAATTCTACTCGCGTAGTATATAACCTTAAAAATTTTGTCATATCTTTGACCAAGAATAGCTCCAATAGCATAATCACTAGCATCATACATTAGTTCAAATGCATTCTCCAAGTCAGGCAAAACTATTACAGGTGTTGTAATTAGTTTTTCCTTTAATAACTCAAAGGCATTTTAGCAGTCTTCAGCAAATTCAAATTTTTTATCTTTCTCTAAAAGTTGGCATGGAGGTTTTGTAATTTTTGAAAAATCTTTTATATAGCGCCTATAGAAACCAGCAAGTCCAAGAAAACTTCTTACCCCTCTCACTATAGTAGGAGGTGGTAATTTAGCTATTACTTGAATTTTTGTAGGGTCTACTTCCATGCCATTTTCTACAATTTTTTGCCCTAATATAATTCGTCCTGCAACCATAAATTGACATTTCTCCCAATTTAGAACTATATTAGTTCTTTCGCATAGCTCAAAAACTTTTTCAAAATGATTTAAGCATGCGTCAAATGATGTTCCAAACACAGAGAAATCATCCATAAATACTTCTATTCCATTGTTTATTAATTTACTAAAAATAGACATCATACATCTTTGGAATGTTGCAGGTGCATTACATAGTACGAAAGGCATCCTTCTAAAAGCAAAAGTTCCGTAAGGACTAGTAAAAGTTGTTTTCTATTGATCCTCAGGAGTAATAGGTATTTGATGGTAACCAGTATATCCATCCAGAAAACATTAGTACTTATGTCCAACAAGTCTATCCAAGATTTGTTCAAGGAAAGGAAGAGGAAAGTGATCTTTTCGGGTAGCGGTATTTAATTTTCTATAATCAATGCAAATACGCCATCCAAAAACTTGTCTGATAGGTAATAATTCATTATTTTCATTTTCTTCAACAGTTATTCCTCCTTCCTTAGGAACACAATGAATTGGACTTACCCAAGTCCTATCCAAAATAGGATATATAATTCCAGCATCTAACCATTTTAAAATCTCTTTTTTAACTACTTATTTCATAATAGGGTTCAGTCTCCTTTGAAGGTCAATTCTTGGTTTATGTTCTTCATTTAATAAAATTTTGTGCATACAAATCAAAGGACTAATTCCTTTAATATCAGCTAAAGTCTAACCAAAAGCTCTTTTTCATTTTTTTAATGTATCCATTAATTTTTGTTATTGAATTTCATTTAAATCTGAGGATACAATTACTGGTAATGTTGAAAACTCTCCTAAAAATATATACTTCAAATGAATTGGAAGATTCTTTAATTCAAGTCCAGGGGGTTTTACAACAGATGGAATTAATGTTTCATTTTCTGGTGTTGTTGTATTGAGCGTTTCAAATTTCACCTGAATATAATCAGCTTCTTCACTTTTTATTTTCTCATAATTATCTTTTTCTATATCTTCTTTTTCTTCATAATTTTCTTTGAAATATTATTTTCTTAGATAATCACATATATCCATTCTAAAACATTCATCATATTTTTCAATTGATGGATATTTCATTGTCTTTGCGATGTTAAATGTTACTTCTTAATCATTTACTCTCATAGGCAATTGTCCTTTTTGAACGTCTATCATGGCTCTTCCTGTAGCTAGAAATGGTCTTCCTAAAATGATTGTAATTTCTTTATCTTCTTCCATACCTAGAATGATAAAGCTCACAGGAAAAAAAAACTTATCAACTATGACCAAAACATCTTCTACAACTCCCTTAGGATGTGTAATAGATCGATCAGCTAACTGTAGAGTTACAGAAGTTGGTGCAATCTCTCCAATTCCTAACCTTTTAAAAGTTGATAGAAGCATCAAACTTATGCTAGTTCCCAAATCACATAATGCTCGTCCATAAAATTTTTCACCAATAGTACACGGGATAATGAAACTACCAGGATCTTTAAGTTTTTCAGGACTTTTTCTCTGAATTATAGCACTACACTCTTCACTGAGTGTAACAGTCTCATAATCTAGTAACTTCCCCTTTTTTTTTAGTATATCCTTCAGAAATTTAACATAATCAGACATTTGTTCTAAAGCTTCAACAAAAGCAATATTTATTGACAATTTTTTTTAAAATGTCTAAGAATTTAGCAAATCTTTTTCCATTATTTTGTTGCTTTAATCTTTGAGGAAATGGTGGAGGTGGTTTTTCAACAGTAATTTTCATAGGTTTCAGAGGAAAATCAGGATATAAACTTTCATTTTCTCCTTCAGTTTCTTCTTTTTCCTTTTCAACTACAGTTTCTTTTTGAACTCTTGTTTACAACTCTTTCCACTTCTTAATTGAATAGCTTTGATCTGTTCTTTTCCTTGATCTTTAAGATTTACTTTAACATTGCTGGGTAAAGTTTC
Source organism: Papilionanthe hookeriana x Papilionanthe teres (assembly GCA_022702705.1). Taxonomy (NCBI): domain Eukaryota; kingdom Viridiplantae; phylum Streptophyta; class Magnoliopsida; order Asparagales; family Orchidaceae; genus Papilionanthe; species Papilionanthe hookeriana x Papilionanthe teres. The sequence continues at coordinate 104,525,056 of CM040428.1, read as the reverse complement.
AACAGGTCTATTGCTTAATGCAGAAGCAATTTGCCCTAATTGGTTTTCTATGTTTTTAATAGCATTTCCTTGATTTTGTAATTGATTACCCTTATTCAAACCTAATTCTTCCATAGACAAATTCTTCTCCTTAAATTATGATTTATTATAAAAATCTGGTGGATTAGAAGGTCTATAATTAGAATTACTTTGATTATTAATATTTCCTAATGGGTTTACTGGATTTTCCCCCACTGAGAATTAACATTATTATTTTGGTTATTACAATTAAAGTTTGGATCATTTTTCCAACCTGGATTATAATAGTTTGAATAAGGATTATTTTTTCTATTATTTATTAAATTTATATTTTCATATGAGGATTGAGCATCTATAATTTGCCCTAATGAATTTTCTTCTAACACTGGAGGTGTTTGAGAACGATTCATTTTGAATTGATCTATTTTCCTTGCAAGAGCAACAATTTGTGATACTATCACAATTAAAGCATCAGAATCATGAATGCTGACTACTCTCTTAGGATTTACCCTTTCAGTAGGCCATTGAAAATTATTGGTAGTCATTTCTTCTATTAATGCATAGGCTTCTTCAAAAGGTTTAGACATTAGTGATCCACCAGCAGCAGCGTCAATTATAGATATAAGAGATCCTACTAATCCGTTATAAAATTTTTGAATGATCAACCAGTCTGGTAAAGCATGATGTGGACATTTCCTAAGAAGTTCTTTAAATCTATCCCAAGATTCATATATTGATTCTACCTCATACTGACTGTAAAATGTGATATCGTTTCTAAGCTTAGCAGTCTTGGATGGTGGAAAATACTTGATAAGAATTTTTGTTAAAGTTCTCCCCAAGTTCTAATAGATCCAGGTGCTAATGAATTTAACTAAGCCTTAGCTTTATACCTTAGCGAAAAAGGAAAGAGTCTATGTCTGACAGCATCATCAGACACTCTGTCGTACATAAAAGTAGCACAAAGTTCTAAGAAACTTGCAAGATATAAATTAGGATCTTCATTTGAAGTTCCACCAAATTGATTGTTTTGTACCATTTGAATAATTGCAGGTTTAAGCTCAAATGAATTAGCAGCTACATTAGGATTTTATATAGGTGAATTTCATCTAATCTAGGATTAGCATAATCTCTTAATGGTTTATATTGATGTTCATTTTCTATTATTTGGTTGTCTACGTTGTTTTCCATTGTTTCAGAATTTATAGGTTCTTTTCTTAATTTACTAATTCTCCTAACAGTGCGTTCTAATTCTGAATCATAGGGTATAAGATTTTCAGAACCAAATTTACGCATACAATCGAAATCAGTACACAGCTAAACAGTTAATTAAATAAGTTTCAATTCTATTTAAAATGTTTTCTAATAGTCCTAAATTGTCTGTTACTCTAATTATGTTATATTCCTATAACAAATAAAATATTTCCCCGGCAACGACGCTAAAACCTTGGCACCGCGTTTTTAAATATACTTAAAAATGTAAGAATTTGACATCGCTACTAAAAGATATAAATTCTTAGCAACTGCGCCAAAAACTTAACTTGAAGCGTAATTTTAATTTTAGTAACAATAAAATATTATAATCTTTTAATCGCAGAGTTACCTTTAAACGCAAGTATACGTATCGCTCAAGTAATACAGGGCTCTAATGGAGTCCTGGTTATCGATCCCACAGTGAAATATATTAAAGCCTACAGACTAGGATTATATAAACCAATTCAGAATCAAAACTAAATCGAAATTGTCTATCTGTCACTAATACACAATCGAAAATAATATGAAATTTATATCTAAACTAGTTTTACTAACAATTTACCAATACTACTAAAAGTTAAGTTCAAATATATAATAGCAAGAATCATTCTCCTTTGTTAAGATATTTAAGTAAAGCGATAATTAGAATTAGTTTTATATGTGTTGTGCCAAATAGGAGCATACATATTATTTACCCTTTGGTCTAGGCATAAAGAACATTGACTAATCCTATGCTTGGTTACTGAATCTGAAGTTAGGCTGGGAGGATACCAGCTCTCACTTCGGAGCTCCCATGTTCCCCTCGCCTGAGGGCTAACAATCTACAGTTCAGCATCCAAACGATAGGACTGAATTGAGGATTTTAGTCTGTCACACTAAAATCTCTAGTTCTACGCCCGATTAATATTATTTCCCAATTTATTTGCACCTCTTCTTTCAAGGATTTACCCATCTACCTTACAAAAAGAAATGTGATACATACTAGTTAAGAATTCCTAGCCCATGGTCAAATCTTAAGAATTTTTCACATATTTTAACAATATAAATGGCCAATTCGTATAGTAAAGTAAGTTTAGGAATATTATCATCTTAAATTTTTTTAATAGGTTTGATAAACTAATTCATATAGTCATTTCACAAAAACATCAAAACAAGGAGAAAGATAGAACAACTACTCAGAATTCAAGAAGAGAATGCAATAAAACTTGGATTTCATATAATAAAGTAAAGTTCTACAAACTAAAGTAAATAAATACAACTTATCTTAATTTCCTCTCCAAGCAAACTCCTTGAAGTTCCTCTGAATCGCTTCCTTTCTTTACAGTACGTGGAATTCTCCTTCGAAATGGCAACGCAAAAGAGATCTCTCACTTCCCTTTCACTCTTACAATCCTTCGAAGAATTCCTTACAAAATCTCTATTTTAACTCACTACTCACTAAATGACAATACTAAAAATAAATATCTACTCATTATTAGACACACTAGTGGACTCTTTTGGACAATTTGGACTCTCTGGTAAACACGTAGGAGACCATTTTTTCGGCCTAAAATAGTTCTTTTAAAAGTTGTAGAAGAGTCTCTAAGGGTTTTGCGGGCACCCCTTCAAAAATCATCCACATTCGACGTTTTTCTGGAAAGAACCGTCGATACCGCCGTCGGCGGCCTCCCAAAAATAGTACTTTAAACAAGCCCTGCCGTTGGCGGCCTCCCTTGTAATTTATTTTGAACTCTCGGGAAAATCACACCGTCGGCGCCATCGACCTCGTCGTCGGCTCCCTAGGTCAAATTTGTATAATTTGGTCCTTTTTGCTCCAAATTTTCTCCTTTTTACACATTTTCGCTCCTTTGTCCTGAAATCTTCATACCTGCAGAAAAACACCAAAAATACCTTTCTTTAAAGCACAATATCATCAAAATTAGTATAAAATAAGCATGAAAATCTTAACATTTTTTCCTTGGGTCAGGGCATGAACTAGGGCAGGATGTTTGATCACTAAAAAATGTATTAAGAATTTCATACTAATTTTATATGAAATTGCACTTTAAAGAAATGTATTTTCTTTGTTTTATTGCAGGAATGAAGAATTATAAGTACTGAAAGCAAAAAGCACAAAAGAAGCAGATTTGGAGCAAAAAGAACTCAATTTGATGAAAAATGAACTATCCCGCCGACGGCGAGATCAAGGCCGTCGACGGTGAGATTTTCTAGAGAATTTTTTGAATATATTATAAAGTGCCCGCCGACAGTGAGATCGATCCCACCGACAGTGAGATCGGCACCGTTATCCCACCTTCTAGAAGCCCGCCGACGGCGAGATCGAGCCCGCCTATGGCGAGATAGTTGAAAAGAGCCAGATACAATGAAACTTGACACTTTTTGAAGAGGTGCTTAAGCAACCTTTGAAGATTTGACTCCTTCTATAAATAGAGATGATTTATGTCCCTTTAGTGTGTCATTTTTGGTGTCTTTTGGTGTCATTTTAAAATCAATTAGTGTTCAATTGTGTTGGAGTGTAAATCAGAGAGTCTTAGTGAGTTTAATTAAGTGTGCTGTACTGGAAGGAAGAGTCAAAGGAACTTCAAGGAGTCTACTTGGGGAGAAGAATTGAGATAAGTATATTTGTTATTGTTTGTTAACTTTAATGAAATCCATGCTTAGTGTTATTTTTCCCATGCTTTCTGAGTAGTTTCCTTAGTCTTTTTCCTTGTTGTTGAGATTATGTGAAGTGACGAGTCAAAGTAATCGTGCCTAAAATTATTAAATAAAAATTGTGATAATCTTTTACTTAAAACTTAATTTACTTTCAATTTGGCCAATTGATTTGTTAACATATGTTGAATTATCAACTATAGTAAAGATTACATCCGAGATTCAAGGAAGTCAAAAGCCTTGGAAGGAGGGTGCAAATAAATAGGGAAATATTAACTATCGGGCGTAGAATTCGACATTTTAGTGTGACAGACTAAAATATTCAATTCGGTCCTATTGTTTGAGAGCTGAAGTGTAGATGTTAGCCCTCAGGGGAGGGGAACATGGGAGCTCTGAAGTGGCAGCCGGTACCCTCCCAGCCTAGCCGCAGATTCAGTAATCAAACATAGGACTAGTCAATGTTCTTTGCACCTGGACCAAAGGGTAAAGAATAGGAATGCTCCTATTTGGCACAATACAAACTCTAAACTACTTTAATTCATCATTTACTTAATTCTCTCATCAAGGAGAAAGATGCTTTTCTAAATTAGAATCTTACATTTAAACCTTTTTGAGCAATAGTTTTAGTATAAGTGTTCTTAATTTCTGTATACTAGCTTAGTAAGTAAGTCTACTTTAATTTGTCTTTGAAATTCTCTAACTTCCCCGTGGGATCGATATCTTGGACTCCATTAGAGCCCTTTATTATTTGATAACGATAAGTATACTTGTGTAGTATCCACATTGTAAATCATAATTTTCATAAAATCATCATCAGTGTAAATACATATATTTGGTGCGGGATCAAGTTTTTGGTGTCGTTCCCAATATCAATAACATATTTTTGTAAGTATAAATATCAAAAGTGGGTCAATGTCCTAATCCTCCAGTGGTCTCTCCTCTAGCAATAGACTGAATGTTCTTGAAGACAATAGCTCCAATATCAATCTTCTTCATTTTCTAAATACAATAGTTCAGAATTGTTCTATCCCTTGTAACTTCACTGTGGTGATAAGATGGTAACAGTCTTGCAGAAATGAAATAGTGTCAAACTTAGATGCAACATTTAACTTGGAAGCAGAGAAGTTAATCATCTGTTTTTGACTTACTTTCCATTCCCCTTTTCCATCTGTCAAAAAAGCAATCACTTCCTTCATATTTGCCTCTCGGGTATCAAAATTTTCATATTCACAAACAATTGGTTCCCAAGTCTGATAAAATGCATTGATACACTGAGGGGTAAATTCAACCATTTTTCCTCTAACAAACACATACTCAGTCTCAGTCCAGGGCACATTAGCATAGAACTCTCTCACAACACCCAAAACGACATTCACAATAAAATAATAAAATCTCTCCCAGTTTCGTTCGGCAATTAACTGTTCTATAGATCCACCAGGACTGTCAAAAGCTCGATCCTGAATACACTTCTTATTGTAAAGGTAAGAATTAAAATGAAATTGTGCTTTAACATTGACAAATTTTTCTTCATCAAAATCCAATTTTCTCTTCCCTTTACTCATCCTTGGAGCCATGTGAATTTCTAAAAATTTGCAAGAAAAGTCCAATAAATTCCAAATTTACAATGTAATAAACTCTAAATACTATCTAAACTAGTAAGAGCAAATTTCATCATAAAAAATCCCAAAATATCTTCAAAAATCCCAAAATTCCAATCTAAGCAATGTGAGAAATTCCTATGATGAAAATTTAAAAAAATTTAACTTAAAGTGAAGCTCTTACCAAGAGAAGTGTAGATGCGGTCTCGAAAAACCTTGAAATCGCTTCAAATCCAAAATCTAGCAAGCCCTAGGTCTTCAAAATCGCGAAAATGGAGGAGAAAGATGAAAGCAATGGAAAAAACTGCGGGTCCCAGAGTAAAAATCGTGAAATAAAGGCTTTTTAGCCTTTTTCTGTACTCGGGCGTCGATGGCGTTCTATTTTTTTAAATAGGCCAAACTCTCTAGATTTGGGCGCCGGCGGCGCCAGTGCAAAAGTTTTTCTGAGTCCGAAAATTTTTTCGTAGTTTCAATCGTTTCGTCCTCCACAATGACATTTAACACTTCATTAAGCATTTATTTCATTACACAAGCTATAACTAACAAAATTCTTACACAAACAATACAAAACATCACTTCTATTTATAAAATCCATGTTATAACATAAAAAATAATATGTTCATCAAATTAAACCAACAATTCTTACATTTTTAGTGTTGTAAGTACACTACGATAAGCAAACACTAAAATCTAAGCACACAAAATGAAATTAAGCATAAAAAATCAAAATGCAAACTACAAAGCAAAGCAAAGCAAATACTAAACACACCAAACAAAATTAAGCAAAGCAAAGAAAACACACATCAAACATAAGCATAATCTAGTCGTCACTCTTCATCAGTCTCAGAACTATCTTCCTCTTTGATATCTCCAATAGATTGCTGATGCACGAACAAATTGTAGAAGGGATGAATTAAGAATTCATCAGATGAATCCTCAACAATCACAACATTCTTCTTCATCAGATTAATCAGGCCCATCTCAATCCGACCAGTAAGATCAAATTATTCCTTCATCCTCCAGTCTATGTGATCAAATAAATCAGAAATATTATTAATGGCAATCATAAAATTCTGTACCTCTTTTTCCAACTGCTTGATTCTTTTCAATATCACTCTGGAATTTTCAGGAAAGTAAGGCTGAATGGGTTGTGAAGTCTGAGTTGGTTGATCTGCAAGCAGATCCATATCACCTTCATCTCCTACTATTTGGTAGTCATAAAGATCAGTTGGATCAATAGGGCTCCAGAGAAGAAGAACCTTTTCCCAACTCTCATATGGAACTTGTGATTGACTACATAACAAAAATATGGTGGACGGGTGTCCAAGCCCATATTTAGATCCATGAACTATCAATCCCAAAACTGATTTCGCAATTATATTTCCAATATCATTCGGCCTTCCAGCTTGAATAGAGAAATTAAAAATAACACTTTCCATGGTTACTTTACTAATCTTCAAAGTTGGAAATAACTTTTTCAAAATAAAATAATGCCACTGCTTTGACACCGGATTTAAAGATGCAGAAGGGAAACTAATATATCCATTGTCTCTTACTTCCCAATCTTCATTTTCATCCGTCAAATAACGATACACATCATTCATATTATCGCTTGTCGCATTAAAATTGGAATAGTAGCAAATAGCTACATTCTCAATCATAAAGAAATCATTAATTCTCGCAGAAGTGAATTGCACAAAGCTACCTCGCACAAAGACGAATCCTTGGTTGATTCCGTGAAGATTTACAGAGAATTACTTCACAATCAGAATGATTACGGCAGTGGTAGTGTAACATAGCACTTCCCAACGTCTTTCCTTTATTATCTCGTCAACTTTTATAGTAGGATTATCCATACCTTGATTAATAAAGCCTCTTTCCTTGATAATCGTCCTCTTCATCATCACCCTCTTGAATAATCGCTGCGCCTTGAAACTGATAAACTTCCGTCGATTTAAAATGCAGGATCGAGGGGTTTCTATGGAGTAGGAATCCATGGGATGCGAATTGGGAAAGAAGTTTTCATTTTTCTGGAGTTTGGAAGTTTAAAATGGAGTTTAGGGAGTTATAAGGAAGAAGATACTGCTCAAAACCGCTAAAAATCGTACTTTGAAACTCCAAAAACTGTCAACAGGTTTTGGGTGCTGGCGGTGCTCGATAGGGTGTCGGCGGCGATCAAACCCAAAATTTTGCAAACATCTCTGTAAATTGGCGCCAGCGGCGCCAGTAGTAAAAAATCTCATCGAACATCTTTTGGCACAAAATATTCCAATATCTCAATTCGATCCAATATTTATCAATTTTTAAAAGTATTTAGGAGTGATTAAGATTCCAAAATAACTATCTAAAAGCACAACTACAACAAACAAGCAAACACACCACAAAGATACATATGGGTTGCCTCCCATAAAGCGCTTGGTTTAACATCGTCAGCCCAAAAAACCATTCAGTTAATCGAGATGACTCAACATTAAAACCTCTTTGAAGTCAGGTTGAAACCCTTTAAATTAAGGCTTTAATCGATGCCCATTAACCTTGAAAATCTTTCCAGTATGAGGATCCTCAATATCAACAACTTCGAAAGAATGAACTTTTACAACTGTAAAAGGTCCCAACCATCTCGACTTGAGCTTTCTAGGAAATAATTTCAATCTTGTGTTATATAACAAGACTTTCTACCCATATTTAAATTACTTTTTCATTATCTTTTGATCATACCACAATTTCATTCTCTCTTTATAGATCTCGTCATTGTGATAAGATGCATTTCTAATTTCTTTCAATTCATTCAATTTCATAAAGCTCTTCTCTCCAGAATTTTTAAAATTAAAATTCAACTCTTTTATCGCCCAATATGCTTTATGCTTCAATTCAACTGGTAAATGGAAAGTCTTACCAAACACTAATCTATAAGGAGACATTCTAATAGGGGTCTTAAAAGCAGTCCTATAAGCCCGTAATGCAGTATCTAATCGAGCAGACCAATCTAATTTGTGATTATCCACAGTTTTCTCTAAAATTCTTTTAATTTCACGATTAGACACTTCTGCTAAACCACTAGTCTGGGGATAATAAGCAGTATAGATTCTATGAATAATATTATATTTCTCAATCAATCTCTTAATTTATTATTCATGAAATGGGATCCAACATCAGTTATAATCACCTCGGCATTCCATATTTTGCAAATATATTCTTCTTTAAAAATTTTGAACACTCCGAGCATTACATCTAGGTAAAGCAATAGCTTCAATCCATTTTGAGACATAATCAACTGTAACCAGTATATATAAATTCCAAAGTGAAGGAGTAAATTCTACCATAAAATCTAATCCACATACATCAGAAATTTTAACTTCCAAATTATAGTTTGAAGGCATTTCATTTCTTCTAGAGATATTACCTACTCTATGATATCGATCACATGATTTAATATATTTGTATACATCTTAAAAAGTGTAGGCCAATAAAATCCAGATTGTAAAATCTTAAAAACAGTTTTATCAACACCGAAATTACTTCCAAATTCAGAATCATGACATTGTTGAATAATTAAATTAGTTTCTTCCTGTGGCACACATCTCCTAATAATCAGATCTTTACGCTGTTTATATAGATAGGGCTCATCCCAAAAATAAAATCTTGCATCATATTTAAACTGTTTTTGTTGTTGCCTTGTTAAATAAGGTGGTACAATATTACTCACAATATATTTCACAATATCAGCATACCAAGGCAGATTTCTTCCCATAATACTTTAAGGAAAATTTCATCCCATAGTAGTATAAAGTTGTTCATCAGGGAAAGATTCTGTAAATTCCTTCTCAAATTCAGATAATTTATCACACTCTAATCTCGACAAATGATCAGCTATTTGGTTATCAGATTCCTTCCTATCGCCTATCATAAAATCAAATTCTTCCAGAAGAAGTATCCATCTAACCAGTCTAGGTTTGGCATCCTTCTTTTTCATTCAATATTTGATAGCTGAATGGTCAGTATGCACAATACTTTTAGCTTCAATTAAATAAGGTCTACCATTTTCAAAAGCAAATACAATGGCTAAAAATTCTCTTTCAGTAGTGGTATAATTAATTTGAGCTTCATTAAGAGTTTTACTAGCATAGTAAATGACTTTGAAAACTTTATCTTGGCTTTGACCGAATGCTACTCCAATCGCATAATCACTAGCATCACACATAAGTTCAAATCGTTTCTCCCAATCAGGTGAAACAATTATAGGTGCAGTAATTAATTTCTCTTTCAATAATTCAAAAGAACACAAACATTCATCATTAAAATCAAATTTTCTATCATTTTCTAGAAGTCGGCACAAAGGTTTGGTAATTTTAGAAAAATCTTTAATATATCGCCTGTAAAATCCAGCGTGCTCTAAGGAACGCCTCACCTCTCTCACGGTTGTGGGTGGTGGCAATCTCTCAATCACTCTAATATTAGCCGGGTCGACCTTCATACCATATTCAGAAATTTTATGCCCAAGCACAATGCCTCCTGCAACCATAAAATGACATTTCTCCCAAATCAGAACTAAATTTGATTTCTCGCAAAGCTCTAAAACTTTTGCTATGTTTTCAAAATAGATTTCAAATGAAGTCCCAAATACTGAGAAATCGTCCATGAAAACTTCTATTCTGTTATCTATAATACTGCTGAAGATAGACATCATACATCTCTGAAATGTTGCAGGTGCATTACACAATCTAAAAGGAATTCTTCGAAAAGCAAAGGTTCCGTAAGGGCTAGTTAATGTTGTCTTTTCTTGATCCTCAGGAGCAATAGGTATTTGATGGTAACCAGTATATGCATCCAAAAAGCAGTAGTACTTTTTTCCAACAAGTCTACCTAGCATTTGATCGACAAAAGGAAGAGGAAAGTGATCTTTTCGGGAGGCGGCATATAATTTTTTATAGTTAATACAAATTCGCCACCCATTAATTTGTCTTGTGGGTATAATTTCATTGCATTCATTCACTTCAATAGTCACTCCTCCCTTTTTCGGTACACAATGCTTTGGACTCACCCAAGCACTATCCAAAATAGGATAAATAATTCCAGCATCCAGCCATTTTAAAATCTCCTTCTTAACTACTTCTTTAATTATTGGATTCAATCTCCTCTACAGATCAACTATCAATTTACGTTCTTCATCTAATAAAATTCTGTGCATACAAACTGAAGGACTGATTCCTTTAATATCTGCTAAAGTCCATCCAAAAGCCTTTTTGTATCTTTTTAAAATTTCTAACAACTTTTGCTCTTGATATTTGTTTAACTCTGAAGATACAATAACTGGTAGGGTAGATGATTCTCCTAAAAACATATACTTCAAATAATTAGGGAGAATTTTCATCTCAAGTTCAGGAGGTTTTATTATAGATGGAATTAAGCTTTTATTTCCACCTTCCATAGTGTCTAATACTTCAAATCTCTCCTGAACATACTCCAAATCTTCATTCTTCTTACTATCTAAATTTGCTTCATTTTCAATTCCTTCTTCAAACATATTTTCATACTCTGCTTCTTTTTCAAATATATTTTCAAAATGATCATTTCTAAAATATTCACATACCTCCATCCTAAAACATTCATTATCTTTTCCCTTTAAGGGATACTTCATAGATTTCAAAATATTAAAGGTCACATCTTAATCATTAACCCTCATAGTTAATTATCCTTTTTGAACATCAATCACAGCTCTCCCAGTAGCAAGGAACGGTCTTCCCAAAATAATTAGAATTTCTTTATCTTCCTCCATATCAAGTACAACAAAATCCACAAAAAAGATAAATTTATCCACTTTCACTAACACATCTTCCACCACACCTTTAGGGTAAGTAATGGAACGATCGGCCAACTGAAGTGTCACAGATGTAGGAGAAATTTCTCTTATTCCCAACCTTTTGAAAGTTAATGAAGGCATAAGATTAATACTAGTTCACAAATTACATAAGGTGCTTCCGAAAAAATTTTCACCTATAGCACACGGGATAGTGAAACTACCCGAATTTTTAAGTTTTTCCAGAAGCTTCTTCTGAATAATTGCACTACATTCTCCTCTAAGTGTAACAGTTTCATGATCTGTGAAATTTCTTTTCTATTTGAGATTATCCTTCATAAACTTGGCATAGTCTGGCATATGTTCTAATGCTTCAACAAAAGGAATATTTATAGTTAATTTCTTAAGGATCTCCAAAAATTTTCCAAATCTATTATCCCTGTTTTGTTGCTTTAATCTTTGAGGAAATGGATGCGGTGGTTTTTCAAATGTAATCTTTATTAGTTTAAAAGGATATTCCGAGTCTGGATAAATCTTGTTTGAAATTTTATCAATATCCATTATCTACTTTTCTTTTTCAACTTCTTTTTGTACTCTTGTCTCCAATTCCTTTCCACTCCTTAATTAAATAACCTTAAGTTGTTCTTTATTTTATCTTTTGGATTGATCTCAACATTACTTCAAAGCGTTCCAAAAAGTCCATTATTAAGTGCAGTGAAAATATGCCCCAATTAATTTTCAATATTTTTTATCGCAGCACCTTGAGCTTGTAATTAATTTCTCATATTCAGAATCATTTCTTCAGTAGACAACTTCTTATCCTTAAATTGCGGGATACTATTAAATCCAGGAGGATACGAGGGTCTAAAATTGGTATTTCCTTGATTGTTCAAATTTCCAACTGCATTTATAGAACTATTCCCCCATTGTGGGTTAACTTGGCATTGTTATTATTCCAGTTAAAATTTGGGTGATTTTTTCAACCAGGATTATAATAATTTGAATAAGGATTATTAGGTCTATTAATAACATTCAAAGTCTCATAAGGTGTTTGAGATTCTGTTATCTGTCCAAATGAATTTTCCTCTAACACTTGGGGAGGTTGAGAATAATTCATTCCATACTGATCTATTTTCTTAGAAAGGGCTGCAATTTGAGAAACTATCATAGACATCATATCTGAATCATGAACACTAGCCACTCTCTTAGGATTTACCCGTTCAGAGGGCTATTGAAAATTATTAGTAGTCATTTCTTCTATTAATGTGTATGCTTTATCAAAAAGTTTTGACATTAACAATCCACCAGCAGCAACATTTATAATCAATCTGAACGATCCCACTAATCTTTTATAAAATGTTTGAATTATTAACCAGTCTAGTAAAGCATGATGTGGGCACTTCCTAAGAAGATCTTTAAATCTTTCTCAAGCTTCATATATTGATTCCCCTTCAAACTAACCAAAAGATGTGATAACATTTCTTAGCTTAGTAGTCTTTGATGGAGGGAAATATTTTGATAGAAACTTTTGAGAAAGTTCTCCCCAAGTTCTAATAGATCCAGGTGCTAATGAATTTAACCACGCCTTATCTTTATCCCTCAATGAAAAATGAAAAAGTCTAAGTTTGACAGCATCACTCAACACTTCGTCATATTTAAAAGTAGTACACAGTTCTAGAAAACTAGTGAACTGCACCGCGAACTTTGCGTTAATTTAAAATGCTTGTATTTGATAAAGATGTATATAAAGATATTCAATAATTGCATAGCTAATCTTTCAACGCAAGTATACGTATCGTTCAACTAATACAGAGCTCTAATGGAGTCCCGGATATCAATCCCACAGGGATAGTTCAGAGGCAACGGACTAGGATTATAGAAACTAATTTAAAATCATAACTTTGTAAATCAAATTTCCTATCTATCACTAATATGAAATCGTATATAAGATAAAGTTTTAATAAACTAATTCTACCAACAATTAACTAATTATATTGATAAAGTGAAGTTCAAATATATAAGCAAGAATCCTTCTCCATGTTAAGAAATTTAAGTGAATGAATAATTAAAATTAGTTTAAAAAATGGTGTTATGCTAAATAGGAGCATACCTATTCTTTACCCTTTGGTCCAAATATAAAGAACATTGAATAATCCTATGCTTGGTTACTGAATCTGTGGCTAGGCTGGGAGGATACCGACTCTCACTTCAGAGCTCCAACTTTCCCCTCGCCTAAGGGATAACATCTACACTTCAGCACCCAAACGATAGGACTAAATTGAGGATTTTAGTCTGTCACTCTAAAATCTCTAATTCTTCACCCGATAAATATTATTTCCCTATTTACTTGTGCCCTACTTTCAAGGACTTTGACCTCCCTGAATCTCGGATGTAATCTTCACTATAGTTGTTAAACTCAACATATTTTAACTAATCAATTGGCTAGATTGATAGTAAATTATGATTTAAGTGAAAATATTATCACAACTTCTTTAAAATTCTCTTATTACACTAATTTAAATTACCATTTCACAAATATATCAAAACAAGGAGAAAACCAGACAAACTACTCAGATTTCATGGAGAAGAAAAAACAAAAATTAGATTTCATATATAAAAAAAAAGTTTTACAAACTAAAATAAGTAAATACAACTTATCTCGAATTACTCCCCAAGCAAACTTCATGAAGTTCTTCTGAATCTCTTTTTTTCTTTACAGCACGCAGAATTCTCTTTCGAAACGGCAAGGAGGAAGAAATCTCTCTCTTCCCTTCCACTCTTACAATCTCTCGAAGAATTCCTCACAAATATCACTAATTGAACTAACTATCTATAACTATATTGGAAACAAGACACTAACTAACACTCTAGTGACACACTATAGACTCGGTGGACTCACGGACAACAACAGATAACAAAAATGTACACTAGTGGACACCATTTTTTGGCCCGAATTTGTTTCTTTTAATGTGGTTAAAGAGTTTCCAAGAGTTTCCTAAGCATCCCTTCAAAAGTCATCCACATTCGATGCACCTCGTGAGAGAACCGACTTTTCTGCCATTGGCGGCCTCGAGCGCACCGTCGGCGGCCTTCTAGAATACTTAGCCTTGGACTCTCTTTCATAAGGCCCACTGTCGGTGGCCTTGATCTCGCCGTCGACAGGCTTCCTTGTAATATTTTTCTGAACTCTCGGGAAAAATCTGTCATCGGCGCCGCTGAGCTCGCCATCGGCACTCTAGATCAAATCTTCACATTATTTGTCCTTTTTGCTCCAAATTCGCTCATTTTTGCATTATCTGCAACAAATCATCAAAAATACCATTCTTTAAAGTGCAATATCATCAAAATCAATATAAAATAGGCATGAAAATTTTAACATATTTTTAGTGGGTCAAAATCCTCTAAACTTAACTATTACTTGTCCTCAAGTAATTTTTAGTGCTACATAAAATTTATGACTCATTTTGGTAAAGTTTTAATTTAGGAATACTATAATTTTGATTTAAATAAATATCATAGTAAGCCTTCTTAGAAAAATTTTCAAGTAATTAGATTAACTCTACAGATATAAGGTTATCTAGTCATCAAGTCTAAAAGTTCTAGTCTTCTATTCATTTCAAGAATGACTATATGTTGAAATATCAATTCAATTAGAATATTAGGATGATAGGAAATTCATGAGAACACTACTAGTAAAGAAACTAATCTATAAATATAAGTTCAGAAATATATTTAGTTTTTCCTTTAAATTAATCCAAGTGAAGCCAATTTTTGAATAGACATCTCCTCAAGCTTCTCCTCACTTACTTTTTCTTTTCTTTTTATTTGGCTTACTTTTCAATCCTTTATATATTTTTCTTTTCTTTTCAGGGATTATTTTTCAATCCTTTCTTTTTTTTTAAGTGAGGGTTACTATATCTGGATAGCCTGTTAATGATTTTGAACTTCACTCTTCTTTTCCTAAATTTGAAACTTAAAGCATTCCTTTACCTTATATGTAATTCATAGTTTTTGCATCATTGAGTCCCAATATTTTCTTTTTCAACTAAATTCCTAAGATTCTTAATATTTCATAATATAGTTTTCTTTACTTTAAATAGTTAACTATAGTCTTATTAGTTTATACTAAATATCTTAACCTACAAAATTAATTTTCTTACCAAAAATATTTCTTTGAATCTTCTACAATATTTAAATAACATCTAAATATAGTTAACTGAATTAAATTTTATAACATAAATCATGTTATAAATTTTGAAAATATTTTAATTTTAGAACACATAATAGTTAATATTTTTCTCCCCCTCCCCCCCAAACTTAAAGTTTTCAATAATAGAAATAATATGGGTGGAAAGAAAGAAAATTTTAAATATAAAAATCATATCATTGCACTTTAGGCATTTTCTTCTCTCTGAAATTTTTGCAGGTTCTTCTAAAAAATTTTAACTTTAACTGACCTGTAATATTAGGAACTTTTCTACACATATAACTGTTTAGAGAATTTGTTGGGGTAATGAAATTTTGAAATAAGTATATAAAACAAAACATTTAACTACAATAATTAACTACACTAGAAAGGACATTACGAAATAACATTTGCATTTCACAACACAATAACAAACAGTCTACTAATTGAACTAAGAGTTAACAATTACAACCATAATTATGCATCACAATCTAGAAATGAAATACAAACTACAAACACAATACAAATCTCAGAAAATAAAACAGTTCAAAAAATACAAATAACAGAATGAAAGTCAATAACATCGTCTAACGGACCTTCCATGCCTTAGCTGTGGCATTCATCATAGAAAGAGGAAAGTTAATCCGTTCACGATGCTTAATTTTCCAAGTCCCTTTCCCATCAGTGAGAAAGTCAATAACATCATCTAACGGACCTTCCATAGTTCCAAATGTTTCATACACGCTAGAATAATAATCGAGAAGCTCGTAAAAAGAATTAATGCTGGTAGCATTAAAATCAACAGAAAAACCTCTTACTTTGACAGGCTCGTCCTCAAGTTGAGTCAGATTTGCATAGAACTCTTTTACAACTTCTACAACAGCCTTGTTAGTAGAGTAACAGAAGTTCTCCCACTTCCTTTCTCTAATAACTCGTTCCACCTCTCCTCCAGGATTATCGAAAACTCGATCTTGAATACACTTCTTTCCTTGGAAGATTAAAGTGTATCTTGATTGGGCATTAGCATTTATAAACCGAGTCTAGTCAAATTTTAGTCGCCTCTTTTGACGTGGAGCCATTTTTCAATCTATCAAAATTACAAAAATCCAAACTAATTTCCAAAACAATAATAAAATGGCTTCCAAAGGTGACTTAAAGCAATCTAAATCAAGTCCCATCAATTCCTTACAAGTCTTTTCTTTACATTTTCAATTTTTCTAAAATTCCTCAATGTGGACGAAATACAAGGTGAAAATTAAAAATTTTTACATAGGAGGGAAGCTCTTACCAAGGGAAGATGAAATCTAGTGTTAAAATGGGTTGAAATCGTACAAATCCAAGATCTCTCAAGCCCTACATCTAAATTTTTGGTAAATAAGAGAATAAGACAATGAATAGTGGCAGTTGACTGGTCTAAATTGCTGTTAAAAAGTAACTTTTAGGATCTCGCTGTCAGCAGGGTCGTTCGCACTGTCGGCTGGCTCAATTGAATTTAGTTTTAACAGACTCAAGAAAAACACACCGTCGGCGGCCACAAGCGCACCATCAGCAAGATTCTTAAATGTTGATCATTTTTCAAATTTTTGCCATTTCGATCAATTTTAAGCCTCGTCGTCATCTGTTTGATCATTTTAAACATAAATTTTAAGTGATTAAGTGATGTATTAACACAACTTAACATACACACAACAAAACTTCACAATTATATATTAAATCAAAGTGTTAAAATACACCTTACATAATAAACAAGCCAGGTATTTTCTCAACCTAAATTCCTCAATTCAGCGTCACAGTCCAAGCCACAACACTCTAAATGCTGAAACAGACATTTCAAACATAATCTCAACAATACTGAGATTAAAAAGAAAATAATCGAAAGCAAACAAACAAACATAGTTCAAATCAAGTTCAACATAAAGAAATATATAAAGTAAAGCAATTCTACTACTCTTCTGAATCAGTGCTGGTTTCTCCTCTGATATCACCCATCGATTGAACATGGATGAACAAGTTATAGAAAGGTAGGAATGGGAATTCTTCAGTTGAATCTTCTTCAATCCATCCCATCCTTCTCATTAATTGTATAAAACTTGCTTCAAAACGTTCAGTATAATGAAAATGCTCTTTCATTCTCCAATCAAGGTGATCAAAGAAATCAGAGATATTATTAACTGAATTCATTAAATTTTGTACATGGTTCTCCAAATTCTTGATACTGTGTAAGATCATCAGTATCTTGTCCGCTACAAGAGGTTGAATTAAAACAGAGTTTTGCAATGCTTGATCCAGAATCATGCCCATATCATTCTCTTCATCATTGGCTGGGAACATTCTGGTTGGGTCTAAAGATTTTACAAGGTAGTAGTACCTTATCCCAAATCGCGTATGATACTTGAAACAGATTGCATATTGAGAAAATCGTTGAAGGATGTCCAAGCCCTTGAGATGATCCTTAAACGATCAGGCCAAAAACAGACTTCACAATAATTAATCCAATATCAATTGGCCATCCCATTTGAATGCAGTAGTTTAATATAACACTCTCTTTGGTGACTTTACCGATCTTCATTGTCGGTAATAATTTTGCAGATATGAAAAAGTGTCAATTTCTCGAAACGGGATTTAAAAGTGTAGTAGAAAAACTGACATACCCATTTTCTCTAACTTCACAGTCTTTAGTTTCGTCCATCAAATATTGGTATATTTCATCAATCATATCTCTCGTCGGCATGAAATTGGAATAATGGTAGACAAGAACATTCTCAAGCATGTACAATTTATTAATTCTTCCAGAATTAAATGTTATCCACCTACCTCGTACATAGACGCTTCCTGGGTTAATTCCATGCAAATTGGAGTAAAACTCCTCCACCACAGGAATGACTACTGCGGCAGTAGTGTAGAAAAATACTTCCCATCTTCACCGCACGATCATTTCTTCAATTGCTGTCGAAGGCTTGTTTAATCCTGGATTCACAAAACCTCTTTCTTTGATTAGCCTCCTCTTTGACATCACTTTGTTGAAAAGTCTTTGTGCCTTGGCACTGATAAACTTTCGTCGGTTGAACACTTAAAATCTAGGGTGATCTATGGAATTGGAAGCCATTAGAAAAGAATTCAAGGGATTTTTCTATTCATTTTTGAGAAATGTAGAGTTTTGGACCGTCCATAGAAGTTTATAGGGGATAAATTCACCTAAAATTGCCCAAAACCGTCGTTTTAAACTCGAAAAACTGCCCACTTGCCGATCTCGCTGTCGGCGGCCTCGATGGCGTAGTCGGCGAGCTTTATGCAATTAAATGTCAGGGCCCTTGGAAAAACCCCACCTTCGGCTGTGTCGAATGCACCGTCGGCGCCCTAGGTAAAATAATGCACAATAACGCCATGGTCTAATACGTTCCAAACTTTCTCCATGGATCCAAATTCTATGATGATCAAAGGGTAACTACAAACAGTATAATTTAATACTTTTACAAACTAATGATAAATTTAAACAAATACACAACAAATAAAGATAACTATGGGTTGCCTCCCATAAAGTGCTTGGTTTAACGTGACCTATTCAGGTGTTATTCAAGTTGGCTGAGCATTAAAACCTCTTTAAAGTTTGGCCTTTTTCCCTTAAAATATGGTTTTAATCGATGTCCATTTACTTTAAATCTATTATCAGTCTTTGGATCTTCAATTTCAACAGCTCCATAAGTATAAACTTGAGTCATAGTAAAGGGTCCTAACCAATGAGACTTAAATTTCTCAGTAAAAAACTTTAACCTTGCATTGTTCTGGTTCAAAGTTCTTCTA
This sequence comes from Papilionanthe hookeriana x Papilionanthe teres, assembly GCA_022702705.1. Lineage (NCBI taxonomy): Eukaryota > Viridiplantae > Streptophyta > Magnoliopsida > Asparagales > Orchidaceae > Papilionanthe > Papilionanthe hookeriana x Papilionanthe teres. The sequence goes on along the minus strand of CM040428.1, from coordinate 104,505,753 downwards.
GTTAATCTTCCGATCATGTCTTAACTTCAGCTTTTCCTTATAAATTCTATCGTTATTATAAGACTCATTTTTTAATTCTTCTAATTCATTCAATTGTAACAATCTCTTCTCAACAGCATTTTTCAAATTATAATTGAATTCTTTAATCGCCCAATATGCTTTATGCTCCAATTCTACAAGTAAGTGGCAAGTCTTTCCAAAAATGAGTCTGTAAGGAGTCATACCAATAAGAGTTTTATAAGCAGTCCTGTATGCCCATAATGCTGTATCCAGTCTCGCAGACCAATCTACTTTACTAGGATTTACAGTCTTTTCTAAAATTTGATTAATCTCACGATTCGAAACTTCAGCTAAACCACTGGTTTGAGGATGATGAGTAGTATAGAATCTATGAATAATATTAAACTTTTATGCCAATATTTGAATATATTTATTCCAAAAATGGAATCCTCCGTCAGTGATAATCACTCTCGGCATTTTGTATCTCATGAAAATGTTTTTCATTAAGAATCTTGAAACACTTTTAGCATCACAACGAGGTAAAACTTGTGCTTCAATCCACTTTGATACATAATCAACTACAATTAAAATACATAAGTTTCCAAATGAAGGAATAAATGGTCCCATGAAATCTAAACCCCAAACATCAAAAATCTCGACTTCTAACATGAAATTTAGAGGCATTTCATTTCTTCTAGATATATTACATACTCGTTGGCATCTATAATAAGTTTTGATATATCTATAAACATCTCTAAAAAGAGTAGGCCAATAAAATCCAGCTTGTAAAATTTTGTGTGCAGTTTTGTCAATCCCATAATATCCTCCAAATTCAGAATCGTGACATTTTTGAATAATTAGTTCCGTTTCTTCATAAGGCACACATCTCTTAATAATAAGATTGTTACATTTCTTATATAAATATGGTTCATCCCATAAATATGCTTTTGCATCATGAATGAATTTTTTTTGTTGTTGTAGTGTTAGCATAAGTGGCAAAATATTACTTACTATATAGTTAACTATATCAGCATACCAAGGTATTTTCCACTCATTTATATTATAAAGTTGTTCATCAGGGAAACCTTCTGTTATTTCATTGTCGGTATCAGATGATTCATGATATTCTAATCTTAACAAAAGATCAGCAAATTGATTGTCGGTCCCCTTTCTATCAATTACCACAAAATCGAATTCTTGCATCAAAAGTATCCATCTAATTAATCTTGGTTTAGTATCATTCTTTTGCATCAGATATTTAATAGCAGAATGATCAGTATGCACAATATATTTAGTCCCGATTAAATAAGATCTGAATTTATCAAAAGCATACATAATAGCCAGTAACACTTTTTCAGTAACCATATAGTTAATTTGAACATCATTAAGAGTTCTACTAGCATAGTATATAACCTTAAAAATCCTTATCATATCTTTAACCAAGAACAACTCTAAATAAATGGTTTCTCCCAATCACTAGTATCGCACATTAGATTAAATGGTTTCTCCCAATCAGGTGAAACTATTACAGGTGCTGTGATGAGTTTTTCCTTTAATAATTCAAAGGCATCTAAGCAGTCTTCAGTAGATTTAAATTTCTTGTCCTTTTCTAAAAGTTGGCATAGAGGTTTGGTAATTTTTAAAAATTCTTTAATATAATGCCTGTAGAAACCAGCATGTCTAAGAAAACTTCTTACCCCTCTCACTGTAGTAGGAGGTGGTAGTTTAGCTATTACTTGGATTTTTGCAGGGTCTATTTCCATGTCATTTTCTGATATTTTATGCCCTAATACAATTCCTCCTGCAACAATAAATTAACATTTCTCCCAATTTAGAACTAAATTAGTTCTATCGCATAACTCCAAAACTTTTTCAAGATGATTTAAGCATGTGTTAAATGATGTTCCAAATACAGAGAAATCATCCATAAATACTTCTATTCAATTATTAATTAACTTACTAAATATAGACATCATACATCTCTGGAATGTTGTAGGTGCATTACATAATCTGAAAGTCATTTTTCGAAAAGCAAAATTTTCATAAGGACTAGTAAAAGTTGTTTTCTCTTGATCCTCATGAGCAATAGGAATTTGATGGTAACCAGTATATCCATAAAAAAAGAAGTAGTACTTGTGTCCAGCAAGTCTATCCAACATTTGGTCTAGAAAAGAAAGAGGAAAATGATCTTTTTGGGTGGCGGCATTTAATTTTCTATACTCAATACAAATACGTCATCCAGTAACTTGTCTGATAGGTATTTATTCATTATTCTCATTTGCTTCAATAGTTACTCCTCCTTTCTTAGGAACACAATGAATTGGACATACCTAAGTACTATCCAAAATAGGATATATAATTCTAGCATCTAACCATTTTAAAATTTCTTTCTTATTTAATTCTTTCATAATAAGGTTCAGTCTCCTTTGTGGATCAATTCTTGGTTTATGTTCATCGTTTAATAAAATTTTGTGCATACAAATTGAAGGACTAATTCCCTTTATATCAGTCAAAGTCCATCCAAAAGCTTTTTTGTACTTTTTAATGTATCCATTAATTTTTGTTCTTGAATTTCATTTAAGTCTGAGGATACAATTACCGGTAATGTTGAAAATTCTCCTAAAAATACATATTTTAAATAATTTGGAAAAGTCTTTAATTTAAGTTCAGGGGGTTTTACAATTGATGAAATTAATATTTCATTCTCTGGTGTTGTTAAATTGAGCGTTTCAAATTGTTCCTGAATATAATCAGCTTCTTTGCTATCAATTTCATCATATTTATCATTTTCCATATCTTCATTTTCTTCAACTTTTTCTTTCAAATATTCTTTTCTCAAATAATCACGTATATCCATTCTAAAACATTCATCATCTTTTTCTATTGAAGGATATTTCGTTGACTTTGAGATGTTCAAGGTTACTTCTTGATCATTTACTCTCATAATCAACTCTCCTTTTTGAACATCTATCATGGCTCTTCCTATAGAATGATTGGAATTTCTTTATTTTCTTACATATCTAAAATAATAAAATCTACAGGAAAGATAAATTTATCAACCTTAACTAGAACATCTTCTACAACTCCTTTAGGATGTGTAGTAGATCGATCAGCTAACTGTAGGGTTACAGAAGTTAGTGCAATATCTCCTATTCTTAACCTTTTAAAAGTTGATAGAGGCATCAAATTTATGCTAGCTCCCAAATCACATAATGCTCGACCATAAAATTTTTCACTAATAGCACACGAGATAGTAAAACTACCAGGATCTTTAAGTTTTTCAGAGAGCTTTTTTTGAATTATAGCACTACACTCTTCACTGAGTGCAACAGTTTCATAATCTAGTAACTTCCTCTTTTTGTTGAGTATATCCTTCAAAAATTTAACATAATCAGGCATTTGTTCCAAAGCTTCAACAAAAAGAATATTTATTGACAATTTTTTTAAAATGTCTAAGAATTTAGCAAATCTTTTTTCCTTTATCTTGTTGCTTTATTCTTTTAGGAAATGGTGGTGGTGGTCTTTCAACAGTAATTTTCATAGGTTTCAGAGGAAAATTAGGATATAAACTTTCATTTTCTCCTTCAGTTTCCACTTTATCCTTTTCAAAAAAAGTTTCTTTTTGGACTCTTGTTTCCAACTCTTTTCCACTTCTTAATTGAATAGCCTTAATTTGTTCTTTTCCTTGATCTTTAGGATTTACTTCAACATTGCTAGGTAAAGTTCCAACGGGTCTATTGCTTTGTGCAGTAGCAATATGCCCCAATTGGTTTTCTATATTTTTAATAGCAGCTCCTTGACTTTGTAACTAATTTCCCATATTCAAGACTAATTCTTCCATAGATAACTTCTTCTCCTTAAATTGTGAATTATTATAAAAACATAGTGGATTAGAAGGTCTATAATTGGAATTACCCTAATTGCTTGCACTTCCTAATGGGTTTACAGGATTGTTCTCCCACTGAGGATTAACTGGATTAACATTACCTTGGTTATTCCAATTAAAGTTTGGATGATTCTTCCAACCTGGACTATAATAGTTTGAATAAGGGTTATTTTTTCTATTATTTATCAAATTTATAGTTTCATATGAAGATTGAGCATCTACAATTTGTCATAATAAAATTTCCTCTAACACTAGAGGTGTTTGAGAATGATTCATTCCGTATTGATCTATTTTCTTTGAAAGAGCAGCAATTTTAAGAAACTATCATAGTTAAAGCATCTGAATCTTGAATACTGGCTACTCTCTTAGGATTTACCCTTTCAGCAAGCCATGTAAAATTATTGGTAGTCATTTCTTCGATTAAAGCATAAGCTTCTTCAAAAGGTTTAGACATTAATGATCCACCATCAGCAGCGTCAATAATGGAGCTAAGAGATCCTACTAATCCATTATAAAAATTTTAATTTATTAACCAATCTGGTAAAGCATGATGTGGACATTTCTTAAGAAGTTCTTTAAATTTTTCCCAAGATTCATGTATCAATTCTCCCTCATACTGACTGAAAGATGTGATATCATTTCTAAGCTTAGCATTCTTAGATGGTGGAAAATATTTTGATAAGAATTTTTATGAAAGTTCCCCAAAAGTTCTAATAGATCCAGGTGCTAACGAATTTAACCAAGCCTTAACCTTATTCCTTAGTGAAAAAGAAAAAGTCTAAGTCTGACAGCATCATCAGACACTGTCATATTTAAAAGTAGCACAAAGTTCTAAGAAACTTACAACATGTAAATTAGGATCTTCATTAGGAGTTCCGCTTAATTGATTATTTTGTACCATTTGGATAATTGCAGGTTTAAGCTCAAATGAATTAGCAGCTACATTTAGATTTTGGATAGTTAAGTGAATTTCATCAAATGTAGGGTTAGTGTAATCTCTTAGTGGTCTAGATTGATGTTCATTTTCTATTCTTTTATTGTTTATGTTGTTTTCCATTGTGTTAAGATTATCAGGATTTTTAGGTTTTTTTCTTAATTTTCTAATTCTTCTAACAGTGCATTGTAATTCCGAATTGTAGGGTATAAGATTTTCAGATCCAATTTTACACATACAATCGAAATCAGTACACAGAAAAATAGTTGACTAAATAATAACATATTACAAATTCTTTTAAAAAGTTTTCTAATTTTCCTAAATCGTTCGTTACTCTAGTTATGTTAGATATCTATCTATATTTTCTATCTTATCTAACTAATGCTCTAACTATCCCTGACAACGGCGCCAAAAACTTGAACCGCTCCGCGCACTTTGCATTAATTTAAAATTGCTTGTATTTGATAAAGATGTGTATAAAGATATTCAATAATCACAGAGCTAATATTTCAATGCAAGTATACATATCATTCAAGAAATATAGGGCTCTAATGGAGTCCTGGATATCAATCCCACAAGGATAGTTCAGAGGCAACGGACTAGGATTATAGAAACTAATTTAGAATCACAACTTTGTTAATCAATTGTTTATCTGTCACTAATATGCAATCGTAAATAAGATAAAGTTTTAACAAACTAGTTCTGCCAACAGTTAACTAATTCTACTAATAAAGTGAAGTTTAAATATATAAGCAAGAATCCTTCTCCTTGTTAAGTAATTTAAGAGAATGGATAATTAAAATTAGATATAAAAACGGTGTTTTGCTAAATAGGAGCAAACCTATTCTTTACCCTTTGGTCCAGACATAAAGAATATTGACTAATCCTATGCTTGGTAACTGAATCTAAAGCTAGGCTGGGAGTATACCGGCTCTCACTTTGGAGCTCCCACATTCCCCTCGCCTGAGCGCTAATATCTACACTTCAGCGCCGAAATGATACGACCGAATTGAGGATTTTAGTCTGTCACTCCAAAATCTCCAATTCTAAGCCCAATAAATATTATTTCGCTATTTATTTGCTCCCTACTTTCAAGGACTTTGACCTCCCTGAATCTCAGATGTAATATTCACTATTGTTGTTAAACTCAACATATTTTAACTAATCAATTAGCCATATTGAAAGTAAATTAAGATTTAAGTGAAAAGATTATCACAACTTATTTAAAAATCTCTTAGCACACTAATTTAATTTACAATTTCACAAAAATATCAAAATAGGGAGAAAGACAGAAAAACTACTCAGATTTCATGGACAAGATACAAAAAAAACTTAGATTTTATATATAAAAACAAAGTTTTACAAACTAAAATAAGTAAATACAACTTTTCTCGAATTCCTCCCTAATCAAACTCCGTGAAGTTCTTCTGAATCTCTTCCTTTCTTTACAGCACGCAGAATTTTCCTTCGAAATAGTAAGGAGGAAGAAATATCTCACTTCCCATTCACTCTTACAATCTCTCGAAGAATTACTCACAAATATCACTAATTGAACTCACTATCTAAAACTATAACGGAAACAAGACACCAACTAACACTCTAGTGACACACTATAGACTTGGTGGACTCACGGACAACAACAAATAACAACAATGGACAGTAGTGGACACCATTTTTGGCTGCAATTTGTTTCTTTTAAAGTGTTTGAAGAGTTTCCAAGAGTTTCCCAAGCATCCCTTCAAAAATCATCCACATTCAATGCACCTCGTGAGAGAGCCAACTTTCCCACTGTCGGCGGCCTCGAGTGCACCGTCGGCGGCCTTCTAGAAGACTTAGCCTTGGACTCTCTTTCATAAGGCCCAATGCAAATCCCTTGAAGTTTCTTTGAATCCTTTTCTCTCTTCTTTGCAACACTCAATTCTCTCTTTAGAATGAAAGGAAGAAGAAATCTCTCACTTTACTCCTTTTCCTTCACTCCTTAGAGAAGAATCCCTCTCAAATTCTCACTTCTACACTCTTCTCTTCTAAGCCCTAACACTCAACACACTCACACACTCACTAGAACTCTCTATCACCACACTAAAACCACTCTATAACCACACCAAAACCACACCATTTTCATCCAAAAATAGCTACTTATAAGTTAGAAATGAAATCCCAAGAGTTTCCATAAGCATCCCTTCAAAAAGTCGCCAAAACGCTTCAAATTTGAATTGCACCGACATTGGGAGCCGGTGTCGCCTGATAGGGCGCCAGCGTCGCTCCATAGGACGCCGGCTGCGCTCTATCATCCCAATAAATTCTGGAGCTCTCGAGAAAATAGCGCCAGCGGTGCCAGAAGCTGTTTTCCTCCATTTTGCTCCTTTTCGCTCTGAATTTGTTCCTTTTTGCTTCTTTTCGCTCCATTCACCAAAAATAGGTAAAATTATATAGTAAAAATAGTATATATTTTTGGTGTATCAAGGATCAAATTTGGAGTAAAAACTTAAAGGTGTGCTAATTAGCCTCTAGCGGCTAAGCGTCGGACCATTGACGTATAGGCGCCACAGTTAAAGTGACAATTTTTTTTTTTATTTTGGTGCAAATTTGAAGAGGTTTTTGAAGCATCCATTGGTTTAAACTTCACTAACTTCCCATCATCGACAAAATTTATTTAAATTTTGAATAGATGGATGCATTCCTGATGGATACAATGAATCTGCACATATTTTGAAGAGACACCATGACACCTTTTAGAAAATTTTAAAAAGAAGACTTGAAGATCAGAAAAAGGGTTGTTGTTGGAGAGTGTGATTAGAGTTTGGAGTAAAGTTTATGTTAGAGAGTTATTAAGAGCACACCTCTCCACTTCTCCACTTTTATAATCTATTATATCTAGTTTTTATTAAGAGTAGAATAGAGATTCAGAGTCAATGGTGTTGGGCGTCAACATCAATTGTATCTTGTAAAAGGAAAGAAAACTTTCAAAGGAACTTCAAGAGTCTTATGGAGAGGATTTTCAAATAAGTGTTTATCTTGTTTTACATTTGGTTTAAAGTAAAACTTGTTGTGTCTTCACTATAATTTATACTTTCAAATCAAGTTGTGATTGTGTTTTCTCCATGAATTTTGAGTAGTTTTCTTTATCTTTTTCCTTTTAAATGATGAAGTAATTAAATTATGGAAGAAAGTTGTGCGAAGTATAGGATTTCAATGTTGGAAGAAGTTGTGATGATTCACTACCTTGTACTTCATTTACCTCTTGATTGGCTAGTTAAGATGTTAAAACTTGTTTTGAGAACATGTAAGAACCAATGCAATATTGTCTCAATCAACAATTGGAAAGAATCTCATGCAATTGTATGGATGAGAATTGTAGTCCATATGGTTGGGTTCAAATAAATAGGAAGATATGCTTTTAATGTTGAGTAAAATTAGAGGACTTTAGAGTGACAGGCTAAAGCCCCCTAATTTGGTTTGATGTTTTAAATTTTGTTATGTGATGTTAGCCCAAGGTGGAGGGAATCGAGGGAACTCTAGAGTGAGAGATGGTATCTTCCCTGCCTAACCCTTCTACATGATTTTAAAACTTCAAAGTAACCAATATTCTTTATAGAACCAAGTAAGGATAAAGAATATAATTGTTTCTATTTGGCACAACACATTTTAGATACTTCCACAATGAAATTACATAGCTATAATGACTCATTGAAAGAGGAAAGAAATATTTTATTCTCATTTGCTTTCATATTATTTTATAGTTGTGTTATCTTTAGTTGTTTGTTTTACTTTTTATTAAGAAAATATCAAAAACAAATTTAAAAAACTCTATATCATGAAACATACTTTACAAAATCATTTTAAAAAGGAAAAAGTTATTTTTCTTATTTCTTTAAAATTTTAGACATTTCTCTGTGGGTTCGATATCTCGAGGCTTAATCAGAAATTCCTGTATTACTTGTTAAATAATATGTATACTTGCATAGTATCCCATATTATAAATAATTAAAGTATAATTTCTATCTAAATCGTAAGCATAAATATTCATCGGAGTAAAGTTTTTGGCACTATTGAAAAGAAAGAGATAATATCATTGGAAAGAAATATAAAATACAAAACATAAGGATAAATATTCAGGGATCAAGTTTTTTGCGCCGTTGTCAGGGAAATTAATTATAATATCATTTAAAGAAAATTTAAGAAAATTAAGTTTTTACTTTTTATTATTTTTGTTAGTGTGATTTATTTTATTTTGTTAATTGTGTTTGGGTAGTTCAGGTTCTGAGGGACTTGTACCATACGATTTAGAATTAGAGAGAACTATTAGAAAAATAAAAAAACAAAAAATACAGAAAAAGATAAAAATATTCAAGAAAAGGAAAATCAAGATCATCAAAATGTTGAAATCCATCAAGAATTTAGACTTTTAAGTGATTATGTTAACCCTACAGTGGACGAACTTCATGGAAGTATTCAACACCCTGCTGTAGCTGCTAATTCATTTGAACTTAAACTTGTTATTATCTAGATGATATCTAATAATCAGTTTGGGGAGCACCAACTGAAGATCCTGATTTACATCTTGCCAATTTTCTAGAATTGTGCGCTACTTTTAAATACGATGGTGTTTTAGATGATATTATTAGACTTAGACTTTTTCATTTTTCACTGAGGGATGAAGCTAAGATTTAGTTAAATTCGTTAGCACAGGATATATCAGAACTTGGGGTGATTTAGCACAAAAATTCCTTGATAAATATTTTCCATCATCAAAGACTGGGAAGCTTAGAAATGATAATATATCTTTTTGTCAGTTTGAAGGGGAATCTATATATGAAGCATGGGAATGTTTTAAAGATCTCTTAAGCAAGTGTCCACATCATTCGATACCAGATTAGTTAATAATTTAGACCTTTTATAATGGATTAGTTGGATCTCCTTGATCTATTATCGATGCCGCTGCTGGTGGTTCATTGTTGTCTAAACAGTTTGCTGATGCTTATGCTTTAATTAAAGAAATGGCTACTAAAAATTTTCAATAGCCTTTTGAAAGGTTAAATCCTAAAAAGGTAGCCAACATTTATGAAAATGATGTTTTTGCGATGTTAGCAAATCAACTTGCTGGAATTTCAAGGAAGATAGACCAATTTAGGATGAATTTTTCTCAGCCAACTTCCACGATTGAAGAAAATTCATTAGGCCAAATGGTTAATTCTCAAACTTCATTACAAACCTTGAATGTCATAAGTAAGCCTAATAACCCATATTCCAATTATTATAACTAAGGTTGGAAAAACCATCCAAACTTTAACTGGAATACCAATAAGCAGGGTGGTAGTAATCAATAATGGGGGAACAACCTAGTAAACCCATTAGAAAACTGGAACAACCAAAGGAATAATAATTATAGACCAACTTATCCTCCAGGTTTTAACGATACTTCACAATTTAAGGAGAAGAAGTTTTCTTTTGAATAAGTGGTGTTACAAATGGGAAATTAATTACAAATCCAAGGAGCTACAATCAGAAATATTGAGAATCAATTGGGACAGATTGACAATTCATTAAGAAATAGATCCCAAGGTACGCCTCCTAGTAATACTGAAGTAAATCTAAGAGACAAAACTAAAGATCAAGTGCAAGCTATTCAGTTGAGAAGTGGAAGAGAGTTGGAAGGTAGAGTTCAAAAAGAGACTGAAGTTGAGAAATAAGAGAATGAAAAACCAAAAGGGGACGCTCTGAAAGGTTAGGAAAGACATATTTCTCCACCTAAGGTTAATTTAGAAAAGCCACCACCTCCATTTCCTCAGAGACTTCATTAACAAAAATTGGATAAGTAATTTTCAAAATTCTTGGAGATATTTAAGAAGCATACAATCAATATTCCATTTGTTGAAGGCGTAGAACAAATACTAAGATATGTGAAAATTTTGAAGGTTATTCTCAACAGAAAGAGGAAGTTTGAAGATAATGAGACTGTTGCACTTAGTGAAGAGTGTAGGCTATAATTCAGAAAAAGCTTCCTAAAAAGCTTTAAGATCCTAGAAGTTTCACAATTCCATGTGCAATCAAAGATAGATTGTTTGGAAAAGCTTTATGTGATTTGGGTGCAAGCATTAACCTTATGTCGTTATCAATATTCAAAAGACTGAGATTTGGAGAATAACTCCTACTACTGTAACCCTGCAATTAGCTGATCATTCGATCACATATCCTAAAGGAGTTATAGAAGATGTTTTGGTGAAAGTGGATCAAATTATTTTTCCTATTAATTTCATTGTGTTAGATATGGAGGAAGTAAGAGATACCTATAATTTTACGGAGACCTTTCTTAGCTACAGGCAGAGCGATGATAGATATGCAAAAAGGGGAATTGACAATGCAAGTTAATGATCAAACTGTTACATTCAATATTTTAAAGTCAATGTAATATTCTGCAAGAGGTAAAGATGATGAATGTGATAGGATGAATGTTATCAAATATTTGAGTGAATGTCATTTCAAGTCAACTTATGAAGAGAAATCTAAAAGCAAAGAATTGGAACACAAGCATGAAGAGGAATTACAAGATTCTGAAGATTTTCATGTGGAAGATTTAAATTATGTTCATGAAAATTTGAAATGTTGAACATGACTGAAAATGATGAATCTTTTAGTCCATCAATTGAACAACCTCCTGAACTTGATTTAAAAATGCTTTCTAATCATTTAAAGTATGCCTTTTTAGGTGACTCCTCAACTTTGCCAGTTATAATTTCCTCTCAATTAACTTAAAGAAAAGAAGAGAGTTTGCTTGAAATTTTGAAGAAATATAAGAAAGCCTTTGGATGGATAATAGCTGATATTAAAGGAATCAGTCCATAAAATTGTATGCATAGAATCCTTATGAAGGATAACTTCATACCTCGGGCTGATTTTTAAAGGAGATTAAATCCTATCATGAAAGAAGTTGTTAAGAAAGAAATCTTAAAGTTGTTGGATGCTGGAATTATCTACTCTATTTCAGATAGTGCATGGGTTAGTCATATTCAGAAAGGAGGAGTTACTGTGACTGTGAATTAAAAGAATGAAATAATACCAGTAAGATAAGTTACAGGGTGGAAAATATGCATTGATTATAGAAATTTAAACCTTGCAACTAGGAAAAACCATTTTCCACTTCCTTTTCTAGATCAGATGTTGGATAAACTGGCTAGGCATAAATACTTTTATTTTCTGGATGGATATACTGGTTACTACCAAATTCAAATTGCTCATGAGGATCAAGTGAAAACAACGTTTACCAGTCCTTATGGTAAATTTCCTTTTAAAAGAATGCTCTTTGGTTTATGTAATGCCCCTGCTACATTTCAGAGATGTATGAAGGTAATTTTCTATGATTTAATAGAAAAATGAATTGAAGTTTTTATGGATGACTTTTCAGTGTTTGGAATTTCATTTGAATCATGTTTCTAATATCTATCTAAAGTTTCGAAATGCTGTGAAAAAACTAATTTGGTCCTTAACTAGGAGAAATACCAATTTATGGTAGCAGGAGAAATTGTTTTGGGACATCGTATATCAGAAAATGATATGGAAGTAGATCTTGCAAAAATTGAAGTGATATCTAATTTACTTTGCCCAAATAATAGAAGGGGAATTAGAAGTTTTCTGGGACATACTGGTTTTTATAGGCGTTATAATAAAAAAATTTCAAAAATTTTTAAACCTTTATGTCTTTTGCTGGAAAAACATGTGATTTTTAATTTGGATGATGATTGCTTAATAGCTTTTAAAACTTTAAAATAAAAATTAATCACTGCACCTGTTATATTTTAACCTAACTGGAAAAACCTTTTGAAGTAATGTGTGATGCTAGTGATTATGCTATTGGAGCTGTTTTAGGTCAGAAATATGATAAGATTTTCAAAGTGATTTACTATGCTAGTTAAACTCTTAATGAAGCTCAATTTAATTATACCACTACTGAGAAAGAGTTGTTAGTTATAGTATTTGCCTTCGATAAATTCTAATCATATTTAATTGGAACTAAATGTGTGGTGTATACTGATCATTCTGCTATTAAGTATTTAATGAAGAAGAATGATGCAAAACCAATATTGATTAGATGGACTCTTCTTTTGCAAGACTTTGATTTCGAGATAGTAGATAGGAAGGGTGCTAATAATCAAATTGTTGATCATCTGTCCAGGCTTGAAACTGAAAAATCTCTCTATGATGCTGAATAAATTAATGAACATTTTCCTGATGAAAATTTGTTTGTTGTTAATGAGTGGTGTGTTCTGTGGTATGTCGACATTATAAACTTTATTGGCAGTGATATTTTACCCTATAGTTTGACATACTAGGAGAAGAACAAATTTCTATCTAAAGCTAAGAATTATTTTTGGGATGACCCGTATTTATATAAATAAGGAAAGGATTTGATTATTCGAAGTTTTGTGCCTTTAGAAGAAGCTTATGAAATTATTCAAAAATGTCATAATTCTGATTATGGGGGACATTTTGGAGTTGATAAAACTATATATAAAATCTTACAATCTTGATTTTATTGGCTTACAATTTTTATGGATGTTAATGCTTATATTAAAAATTGTGATCAATGTCAACGTGTAGGAAATATTTCTAGAAGAAATGAGAAACCCCTCAATTATATATTAGAAGTTGAAATATTTGATGTTTGGGGATTAGATTTCATGGGATCGTTTATACCATCTTTCGAAATTATAATCTTTTTATAGTAATAGACTATGTATCTAAATGGATAGAAGCTGTAGCTTTACCTTGATGTGATGCTCAAAGTGTTGCAAAATTTTTAAATAAGAATATATTTTTTAGATTTGGAATACCAAGAGTAATCATAACTGATGGGGGAAGTCATTTTAGAAATGTGATTATGGAAAAGTTACTAAAGGAAAATCATATTAACTATCGCATTTCTACTGCTTATCATCTGCAGACAAGTGGTTTGGTTAAATTATCCAATCTTGAAATTAAAAGATTAATGGAAAAGATTGTTATTCCAAGTAGAAAGGATTGGTCAATCAAATTGGATTATGCTTTGTGTGCCTATAGAACTGCCTACAGAACTCCTATAGGAATGTCCCCATATAGGCTAATTTTTGGAAAAGCTTGTCATTTACCAGTTGAACTTGAGCATAAAGCTTATTAGGCTATTAAAGAGTTCAATTATAATCTGAAAGACACTGGAGAAAAGAGATTGTTGCAATTAAATGAGCTTGAAGAGATAAGGAATGAATCTTATGAAAATGCTAAGATTTATAAAGAAAAGATGAAATTGTGGCATGATCGGAACATTCTTACTAAAAAATCTTGAGCCAAGGCAAAATGTTTTACTATATAGTGCAATATTGAGAATTATTTCTGGAAAACATATGTCCAGGTGGAAGGGCCCATTTATTGTGATGAAATTTTATTCATATGGAGTTGTGGACATTAAAGATCCTAAGACTGGAAAAATATTTAAAGTGAACGTCATAGACTTAAACCTTACTTTTCAGTCGATCAGTTTAAACCTGATGAGAATATGATGTTTGGTCACTCAGTATAAGCTTTGGGTATGTCAAGCTGATTATGCTAAACCAAGTGCTTTGTTGGAGGCAACCCATATTTATTGGTGTGATTTGCTTTATTTTGTTTTGTGTGCTTTTATTTGGTTTGATTTGAGAAATGTGGTAGCATTTTGGAGTTTTTTATGTTATAGTGCTGTTTATTTGACCTTATTTAATGACTTAAATGAGTCAAAATGAAGAATTCGACTTTTGGTAAAACTGTGCAAAATGTGCACTGGCGGCTATGCGACGCTGGTTGGCGCATAGGCGCTATAGTTATAAATAACTTGAAAAATGAGGTTCTGGAAGCCTAAAATGTGGGTGAGTAGTTTTTGGAGTTATTATGGATTTTTAACACGTCTGGGGTCGATTTTATGCCTTCTTAAGTCTATAAAAAGGCCTTGAAATTATGAGATACTTGCCCCAGTTCTTATTTTCCTTTTTGAGTCTTAAAAAAAACATTTTGTGTGCAAAAATGTCTTCTTGGGAGAGCTAAGTTAAGAAGAAAGAGGATGCCAACAACAAGAAGTTTGTTTGTGATAGTGCACAAGAGTTATAGTTAATTTCTAGCTGTGAGTATCCAAGGAATAGCAGAAAGGATTACGAAGATCATGGATGATGTGGAGTCTATTGATGCAAAGGTAAATGAAATTAATGCACATTTAGCGCACATTGGATGACAACTCAAAATGCAATTCAGTCATACAAGTCATGTGGAAGAAGCAAATAGAGTGATGTATCTGAAGAATAAATAGATAGAAGAAGAAGATGTAAGAGCTTTCAATCATCACCCATTTTATCAGATTTACATTCAGATGATATAAATGGAACTAATGGTGATTCTGGATATGATCCACCTAATGGAGATTGGAATTAAATTATGTGTGGTCTTGTGGTTTAATTATGTTTTTTTAGTGTTTTAAGTGTGTGGTTTTTCAATTTTTCTGTTTGTTGCATTTTACATATGTTTGTTACATCTCAATGATGTAAATTTGTGTTTAAATTACATTTGTTTGAACTTATGTATTGGGAATTTCATACAAAGTGTTTGGATAGAAATTTGTAGTTTGAATTAATTTTTTTTTTTATATTTAAGTGATATAAGTTTGTGTTTGTGTGAAATTTGTGTGGAATCATTGGAGATTAAAGTGTACTTTTGGAGTATTAGAAGATTTTATAGGGAGAAATAAATATTTGAAGTGATTAAAGGTGATTAACTCAGATTTTTTATGGAATTAACTTAATTGTCAAAATTTGGGCACCAATGCTTAAGCACCAAACCGACGATGCATAAGTGCCAGATTTCGCGGCTAACAAACGTATGCCTTGCGCATAGAGGTCGGTTCATGAAAATCGATTTTCTGCAGTCAAAAACTTGAAACTTGCCTTTTTTAACACCCCCATCACCTTCAACCTCTCGGTTTTGCGAAATAAGAGCCTAGGGCATCACTAATTTGGATCATTTTTGAGCCAATTTCGTCGAAATTTGTTGGATTTAAATTCCTTAAGGTATGATCACTACTCCTAAGTAAAAATTTGTTATTTTTACCATGTATTTTGAATACATTATTGAAAAATCCAAAAATCACTATTCATGGTGAAAATTTGAGGATAAACATGAGAAATTGCTTGGATTTTGTGGAGTTTGCTTTTGGAAGTTTAGTTAACAAGTTTAGTTTGATTTTACAATTTATGGTGAATTTTTTGTGAATTTTTAGAGATGGTTCCAAAGTCAAAACGCTCCAAAGAAAAAAATAAAATTTGATTCAGACGAATTTGTCAGTTTTCGAGCAGAGAATCGTTATGTCAATGTAATCGCATCGTGGAAATTGATTCCAGAACAAGTTTTTAGCAAGCCAGGAGGAGATATTGAGGAGATGATTGCTAGAAGGAATTAGGAAAGATACTGTTGCTTCTCCGATGTTGCAGTTGTTTCTGTGGTGAGAGAATTCTATGTTAACATGCCAGCAGCTGAGGATAATTTGGTGATAGTTAGGGGGCAACAAATGGATTTTTCACCTGCAGTAAGTAATATTTTTTACCAATTACCTCCTGCGTTGTTTTTTATTATGTGAATTATCATCCTTCTGAGGGAGACTTAGATAAGATTATGGCCTTTTTGACTGATGGAAGAGTCTATGGAAGATAACAAATGAAAGAAGAGTGAATTTTCAAGCCTCTAAGTTGAATGCCACTTCAAAGGCATAGCATTTCTTCATCTTATCTAAGCTTCTACCTTCAAGTCATGTCAGTGAAGTTACAAGGGAGAAAGATGTTTTGAACCATTGTATTCAGCAAGGAAAGCCTTTAGATATTGGAGCTATTATTTTGGATTATATTTTAAACTATACTAGAGATGCGACTATAACATGTATGGGATTTCTTCACTGATTCACTCAATTTGTGAGCGGTTTGGTGTTAAGTCTAAAACATGGGAAGATGTTCTTCGGCCACTTAGACCTATTACCAGTTTAAATGTGAACACTTGCACCGTACATTCAGTATTTGGCTGGAAAGGAGGATCTGTTAGAGCTTCCAGTGCTTCTGCTTCTATTGCTTCTACTTCTCGTGCTTCTATTGCACGTGCATCATCCTCCAGAGATTCACAAACTAGATTATTACACAAGATTTTGAAGAAGGTGAGTCTTACCAGAGAGCACGTTAGAGATATGGAAGGAAAGATAAAGAATATTGAGAGGTATATACAGAAACATGATGATTATGAGGAGAGCTATCATCATTACATAGATAAACTGATAAGATGAGATCATAGTTCTAAGTTGCCACCACATCCTTATTTTATACCTTATATGTCATCCAAAGACTGGAATAAAGATGATGATGAAGATGATGATTATGATTGTTGTGTTGAGTTTGTGATTTTATGTGATTTTCTTTTGTGTTGTGATGCTTTTATTTGATGTTCTCATATGTGATGTGTTGTGTTTTTATATAAACTCTGATGTTGTGTAGATTATAGTTAGACTATTTCATTTATGCATAGTTAGAAGTTTTATGTTGTACTATGTGATGTGTTTGTGGTGGTAAATGTTTTTATGTGTTTCTAGAGTTGAAGTTTTTAGTTGTGTCTAATTTAATTCCTATAAATATTAGAAAATTATAGAATATTAGAAACCACAAATTAAATAGCATTTTTAAACTTTTCAAAATTTGCTACCATTTATTTTGTAGTATGTTGCGATTTGTGTTATTTTAAGTTGGTGTGCATTTGCTTTGATAACCTCCACTATTGTAGAAGTCCTTTGAAATCTTGAAATTTCTATTTTATGAATAACTGAAAAACTGAATTTGATCTACAGTTTACTTCTGTTTTTAAACTGTTATATTTACATATTTAGAATATTAAGATTTCTGCAAACATGTTATTCTAGTTTTTTTTTTTAATTCTTATAAATATATCATTTTTATGCTAATATGTTTTATCCTAATTACAAATTAAAGTTTGGGGGGAATTTAAAAACAAATTTTTAAAAATTAAAATTTTATTTGTTCTCAAGAATACTTAAATAAAATTTCATTATTAATTGAAAATAATTATGTATATGAAGTTATATTAGGGAAAAAATTTTGAATATAGAAATGAGTAAGAGAATTTAGTTAAAATTTATAGTAATGATGAAAAATAAAAAGTTAAAATTTTCTTAGAAAAGAAATGTTAAATATAGTTAAACTATCTTTAGTAAGAAATGTTGTATTTTTGGATAAATAGTATATTTATCCTTTATTTTTCAAAGCTTAAATTTCTTTTATTGAGAAATAATTTTCAACACTATTATTATGAATTTTAAGTGATGGATATATATCAAACCTTCTCTGTAAATGAAAGGGTGGAATTCAAAATCATTAAAGCCCTATCCAGATACAGTAATCCTTGCCTTATAAAAAAAAAGAAAAAGAAAAAGAAAAAAGAAAAAGAAAAAGAAAAAAGAAAAATAAAATAGTATGTGAAAAGGAAGGAGAAGCTTGAGGATTTAAGGGCCTAATAAAAAATTGGTTCCATACCTTAAGTTTAAAATATAAGTTTTGAGAAAATCTAAACCTTAAGGTTATGATATAGTAAGTAAAATTATTTCCAAATAAAAATTTTTAAGGAAGATGAAATGTTTAAATCCTATATTTTGAAAAATCTACAAGTATTTCTGAATTATATAGGAAATAATATTTTTTATTATCCTTTACTAAAGAACCTTCTAAACTTTAAGTTGATCTCATTTACTGAATTTTTTTCTAAATTGGATTATTTCATTTCTAGAGCAAAATTTTGAAACCTTCCTAAAGAAACTCACTTATATAATTTTCATGTTAAGATTTTTTATGTGATTAAGTGTCACTTGAGGACAAATAACTTTTTAAGTTTGGGGGATTTTGATATACCTAATATATATAGTGTTTTTAAATACATTTTTATACCTATTTTTTACGATATTGCACTTTAATAGAAGGTATATTTTGTGTTTTTCTTGCAGGCGGGATAGTTCAATTTTCATCTCTTTTAGTCCTTTTTGTTCCAGATTCGCTTTTCTCGATCTTTTTGCTCTCATTACCTATAATTCTTCATACCTGCAATAAAACATAGAAAATACCTTTCTTTAAAGTGCAATTCCATATAAAAGTGGTATGAATTTCTCAATACAATTTCCTGTGATCATCGACCTGAGTTACTAAACTTCTTTTTAAAACTCTAACCAATATACTCTTTTGAATGAAAAATTTTAGTGTCCTACAGCTAAAAAGTACATTGCTTAGAATTATAATTTTATGTAGTAAAAGGATTACTTGAGGACAAGTAATAGTTAAAGTTTAGGCGATTTTGATGCACCAAAAATATATATGGTTTTTGCTATATAATTTTACCCATTTTTGGTGATATTGCACTTTAAAAAAAGGTACTTTTCATGATTTATTTCAGGTATGATGATTTTAGGTGATTGGAGTGAAAAGAAGCGAAAGGAACGAATTCGGAGCAAAAAGGAGAAACATGAAGCAAAATGGTGGAAAATATGTTCTGGCGCTGCCGGCACCATTTTCCAGAAACTTTAGAATTTAATGGCAGGATAGAGCGCCGCCGATACCCTATCGGGCACCGCCGACACCTTATCGGGCATTGCCGGCGCCCGAAGTTGGTAGAATTCAAATTTAAAGAGTTTTGGCGACTTTTTGAAGGGTTGCTTTTGGAAAATCTTGGGATTTCGTCCCTAACTTATAAGTAACTATTTTTGGACGAAAAGAAGGGGGCTCTCTTGGTTTCTCTTGCTCTCTCTTACTGGTTTAGTGTGTGTTAAGTGTTAGTATTTAAGAGAAGAGTGTGTAGAAGTGAGGATTTTAGAGGAATTCTTCTCTAAGGAGTGAAGGAGAAGAAGTAAAGTGAGACATTGTTTCTTTCTTTCCATTCTAAAGAGAGAATCAAGTGTTGTAAAGAAGAGAGAAAAAAGATTCAAATGAACTTCAAGGGAATTGCATTGGGGAAGAGAAAGAGATAAGTTGTATTTCCTTTTGTAGTTACTATGACTTTTCTTTTATATATAAAATCCATGTTTTATTGTCTCTTCTTCATGAATTATGAGTAGTCTCCTTTGTCTTTCTTAATGCATAGAGATGCAGTTACGGATTAAAGTGGATTTGATGTGATTTTAATGTATTGAAGAAATTGTGATGGTTTTTCCTTCCGAACATAATTTACTTTTCGATTTGGCCAATTGAAATGTTAAATTATGTTGTTGAACATTAATTCTGAAAGGATTTAATGTCCTACAATAATAATGAAAAATCCATTTAATTTTCATGGATGATTTGTGTAGTTCATGGGAATTGATTGCAAATAAATAGGGAAATGTTTTTTGATAGACTTCAATGTGGAGATTTCAGGGTAACAGGCTGAAATCCCCAAATTGGTTCTAAGATTAGTAACTAAATATCAAAGATTAGCCTTCGGGTGAAGGGTGAGTGGGAGCTCAGAATTGAGAGCCGGTATCCTCCCAGCCTAGCCTTAGATTTAGTGACTACACTTAGGATATGTCAATGTTCTTTTCAAGTTTAGAAGAGGGGTTACTCTTTTAAGGGTAAAGAAACATCTATGCTACTATTTGGCACATTAACATAGATAATTGTTCCATATCAATCCACACATCATATTCTCATTGCAAGAGGAAAGATACTTTTCTCATATATCGAAAACCTTTCAAATACATAGTTTAGTGTGTCTGCTAGTTAATTTTGTCTTCAAAGTTGTTACAAGTAAGTGTCGTTTAATTAATTGTTACTGTTTTTTGCATTATGATAGTAGAAGTAGTATTAAACTTTAAGTGCAATTTAAGTATCAGATTTCAGTGCTATATTATATATATTGTGAAACACTTTTTTATACTTCGTACTTCTTTGTGGGATTAATAACCAGGACTCCATTAGAGCCCTGTATTACTTGATACGATACATATACTTGCGTTGAGTGTTCGGACTTTACAAAATCATTATAAACATATATAAATTTGAGTTCATACATTCTTGCATATATAAAGTCCGTCGGTCACTAACCCATCTACATGATTTTAAAACTTTAAATTAAACAATGTTCTTTATAGAACCACGTAAGTGTAAAGAATATAATTGCTTCTATTTGACACAACACATTTTAGATACTTCCACAATGAAATTCCATAATTATTACTGTTTCATTGAAAGAGGAAAAAGATATTTTATTCTCAGTTTCTTTCATACTATTTTATAGTTGTGTTAACTTTAGTTGTTTGCTTTACTTTGTATTCAAAAAATATCAAAAATAAATTTGAAAACTTTATATCTTAAAACATACTTTACCAAATCATTTTAAAAAGTAAAAAGTTGTTTTATTTTTTTTCTTTAAAATTTTAGGCATTTCCCTGTGGGTTCGATATCTCGGGACTTAATCAAAAAGCCCTATATTACTTGATAAATTATATGTACTTGCGTAGTATCCCATATTATTAATAATTAAACTATAATTTCATATCTAAATCATAAGCATAAATATTCAACGGAGTCATGTTTCTGGCGCTGTTGAAAAGAAATAGATAATATCATTGGAAAGAAATATAAATTGAAAAACATAAGGATAAATATTCGGGGATCATTGGACAACATGGTTCGATCGACCTATCACCTTGATCCGGTCAGCCATTCCGGCCCAGCCAACACTTCTTGTCCATAGCACCCAGTCGACCATCCCAATCAACCTCGAGGGTTAATTGGCCAACCTCACTTGCATGACATATATATTTTATGTATTGTTTGCATTACTTGCATGTCTTACATGACACTTCGAAAAAACCTATTACTTTGGTTCGTTTGGCCATGAAGGCTCGATCGTTAAAACTAATTACTCTAGTTCGATATGCCACTAAGGTCCAATCTGTAAAACCAATCACTTCGATTTGATTAGCCATGAAGGCCTAATAAACGCCCCACTTTATTTTGATATGCCATGAAGCTCCAATCAATCATAAAATTTAGCTTGAATGGCCACCAAGGTTCGATCAATCAACCACTTTTGTTCTATCGGCCACAAAGGTCCGATCATTCACCCACTTGTGTTCGATCGACCAGCAAGGTCTGAACAAAAAATAACTTTGGGTTTATCAACCATCAAGGCTGACCACAAAACCACACTTAGGTTCGACTGAACACCAAGGCCGATCAAAAAAATACACTTCAATTCAATCAACCACGAAGGTCCGATCACAGAACCAATTTCTTTGGTTCGATCGACCAACCAGGCCCGATCAACAATCAATTGTACGTGGCATTGTTTTGTGCTTGCCTTTGCATTTCTTGCTTATTCGTGTCGTTTTCCTGAGCTCATGCTTGTATGTAGATAAATAAAATAAATTTCTAAATGTTATGTGATATGCTAAATACTATTGCATGAAAAATTAAGTCTTTTACTTTTAACATATGCTTGCATGTAGTTTCTCCTTGAGCACCAATACTTTCACTATTACTGCACACATATGCCACCATATTTATATGGCTCAATACTTACAAATCTCAGATGAAGGGGTGGCTAGCAATGCTATCCCATCGATGTGTGAATCGCCTAAATGGAAAGCATTCTACTTCACCTCTTATAGCATTACACTTGAATTTCATAAGCCAATCACATTGTGTGCTTAATCCAGGTTATGCTCTAATTCCACTAAAACCATTGAGTGCACAATGTGTGCACATCTGATTATGTTATGTTGTTTTACATGATCATCACCTTGTGTGTCTTGATAGCAAATTAGACTCGTTAGAGGAGTGACCCTATGTTGATTGCGATACTTTAATGAGCATTGCTCATAGGGTAAGTCTCGGTGAGCAACACGAGTTGTTGCATCTGGATCAACACAAATATGATTATGTTAGGGTTCTAAGGAATCTAATGTATGTCACCTTTTATGTTGCGGGTTCACATTTAATATCCCGCTAAATTTTCAAAACTAAGCTATTAGTGAAACTAAGCCATATGTGAGGCCAAATCTTTCAAAACCCTTTTTGGTGACTTACATTAGATCCCGTTAAAGTCACTTGCACTTAGATGTTGTGTTTGGACACTATCATTAGATAGTGAGCTAGGCTCAACATTTAATTTTTATTGATTTATAAAAAGCTTATGATAAGGTTCCAAGAGATATTCTTTGGAGAGTTCTTGAGGAGAAAGGTGTTGATATGACTTATATTCAAGTCATAAAGATATGTATACTAGAGTTGTTACTTATGTTTGAATATGAGGATTAACCAAATATTTACTATTTCTGTTGGATTACTGAAAACGATGTACAATTTGAAGATGTCACTTCTTCCGAATTAATTGAATTACCTTTTGAGTGGTACTCTCCCTGTGTTCAAAATTTAATTCAGCGTGGTGTCTTACCTCGACAATGGACAAAAGGCCGATCACAACGCTTTGAAAAATTATGGAATAATGCCGGTCGGCCTCCCAATTCAAAACATGGTCTCAGATTCGGCACAGTAGGTTCAGTTGATGATACGGAATTTTGTTTGGTTGTCACTTGTGAACCTAATGAAGATTTCTTGGAAACTACAGAAGAGCTTGAAGATCTGCAAATTGGAGACGCTCCACCAGAGTTAGAAGAACAAATCAAATCTACAATAGATGAGTTAATGGAAGTTAACTTAGGTACTAGCAAAAAGCCTAGACCAACCTATGTTAGCTCCTTACTCAATAAAGAAGATTCCGAGGAAATGATCAAGCTATTAATGGAATTAAAGGACTGTTTCGCTTAGAGTTATGACGAAATGCCAGGATTAGCTCCAGAAGTCACAGTTCATAGGCTAGGAGTAGATCCTACTTCCGTTCCAGTCAGACAAGCTTCCAGAAGAATGTGTTTGGAAATTGAACAACAAGTAATAGCTGAAGTTAAGAAGTTAATCGACGCTAAATTTGTCCGTGAAGAACAATACCCTACTTGGCTAGCCAATGTAGTACCAGTCAGGAAGAAGAATGGTCAGATCAGAATCTGCGTGGATTTCAGAGACTTGAACAAAGCATGTCCGAAGGATGAATTCCCACTACCAATTCCAGAGTTAATGATCGACATCGCTTCGACACATGAAATATTCTCTTTCATGGATGGATCTTCATGATACAACCAGATAAAGATGGCACCAGAAGATGAAAAGCTCGCGGCATTCAGAACACCAATCGGAGTGTATTGCTACACAGTAATTCCATTCGGACTAAAGAACGCAGGAGCAACATACCAAAGAGCAATGACAAAGATTTTTGATGATCTCATTCACAACCAAGTCGAGTGCTACGTGGACGATGTGGTCATCAAAAGCAAACTGAAGGAAGATCACTTGTAAGATTTGAGAATTGTCTTCGACCGACTAAGGCAATACAACCTTAAGATGAATCCCTTAAAATGCACCTTCGGCGTTACCTACGAGAAATTCTTAGGATTTGTTGTCCGACATCGCGGGATCGAAATTGATCCGGAAAAGATTAAAGCTATCTTAGAGATGCCGCCTCCCAAAACCTTAAAACAGCTACGATCCTTTCAAGGGAAGTTGGCATATCTTTGACGCTTTATTTCGAACTTGTCAGGTAGGTGTCAGCCCTTCTCGGCATTAGTTAAAAAGGACGCCAAATTCGTTTGGGAAGAGAAATGCCAACGGGCCTTCGAGGACATTAAGCAATATTTAATGACACCTCCTGTCTTAGCGACCCCAGCCTCAGGTAGACCGTTGATACTTTATACCGCGGCTCTAGATGACTCCCTTGGAGCCCTGCTAGCCCAGGTCAATGATGAGGAAAAAGAAAATGCTCTCTACTACTTAAGCCGTCGTTTGATTCTGATGGAAGTAAAGTATCCTCCAATTGAGAAGCATTGTTTGGCCCTGATTTTTTCCGCACAGAAACTCAGGCATTACATGCTCTCTCATAAAGTCAACCTTATCTCAAAAGTTAATTCGTTGCAATATTTGATGACCCGTCCAACACTTTCTGGCAGTCTTGCCAGGTGGTTGATGATACTATTGCAATTCGACATAACTTTCGTTCCTCTTCGTGCCATAAAGGGACAAGTTCTAGCTGACTTCCTTGCAGCACACCCTTTACCGGCAGATTCGCCTCTCGACGACGATTTGCCTGACGAGCAGATAATGAGCCTAGAAGACACCGATGATCAACGTTGGGAACTATACTTGAGCATCCTCAGCACAGAGAGACAAAGAATTGCAAACGATAGTGCCCGGTAAGGCAGGAATCGGACTAATCTTTATAACACCGGAACAGGGGATGTTAAGATATTCCTACCACTTAACAGAGCCGTGCATAAACAACGAGGCAGAATACGAGGCCCTCATAACAGGACTAGAACTGATCATTCAAATGGGAATAACGGATATCAATATCTACGGAGATTCTCAGTTGATCATTCAACAGGTCGCCGGACAATACAGAATTTTAAAGCCAAGACTCGAGCAATACTTTCGGTATGCCATGAAAGCTGTTGGAACAAATTCCGAATGTAACAATCTACAAGATCCCCAGAAGAGAAAATGCTCTCGCGGATGCGCTAGCTCGCCTTGCAAAAGAATTTGCCTGCTTACAAGATGAGTCAGTTGAAGTGTTAGTTCAAGGACGACAAGTCCTATCACAGCTCGACATGGATATGATACAGAAATCAGAAAAAGCAGAGGAATCAGTTGCAGCAGTGACGGAAAACACAGAAGATTGGCGTCAACCGCTAATGGACTACCTGCAAACAGGAAAATTACCAGACGATAAGTCATTAGCACATCAAATCAATAAAAGAACTCTGTCTTACGGATTAATAAACAATACATTACACAGAAGGTCTTTTGATCAAATGTGGTTAAGATGCCTGAGTGGGTCCGAGGCTCGTGAAATTGTCAAAGAAGTGCATTCAGGACTTTGTGGCGCTCATCAGTCGGGTCCGAAAATGAAAATGAAAATTAAAAGACTAGGGTATTACGGCCCTCGATGATGACCGACTGCATGAAAGTCGCCAAGAGTTGTCACCGATGCCAAGTGCACGGAGTGGTTCTACACCAACCTCCAAATGTGCTACATCCGACAATTGCGTCGTGGCCATTTGAGTGTTGGGGCATAGATATAGTGGGTCCGATAGAACCACCTTCTTCAAGAGGACATCGCTTCATCCTTGCAGCTACAGACTATTTTTTTAAATGGGAAGAAGCAGTTCCACTCAGAGAAGTAAAGGCACACCACGTGCTACAGTTTTTCAAAAATCAAGTCGTCTACCGTTTCGGAGTACCGCGCAGAATCATTTCAGATAATGGGTTCGCATTCAGAAGCACAAAAATCAACAATTTTGTCAGGAGACATGGAATCGATTGGCGATACTCAACGATCTACTACCCAAGAGCAAACGGCTTGGCCGAGGCTTTTAATAAAACTCTCGTTCAAATTTTAAAGAAAACTTTGGATGACAACAAGAGAAATTGGCACGAGAAGTTGTTAGAAGCCTTATGGGCCTACAGGACGACTTTCAGGAGTCCTACTCAGTCTACACCTTATGCTTTAGTATACGGGTTCGAGGCAGTGTTACCATTGGAAGTCCAGCTTCCATCACTCAGGATTGCAGTTACAAATAAAATTACTACAGAAGAAAATGTCAAATTACGACTGGAAGAACTGGAAAACTTGGAAGGGAAGAGACTTGCGGCGCAGCAAAATTTGGAACTGTACCAAGCTAAGATGATCCAGGCCCATGATAAACTGGTCCGCCCAAGAACATTCAAAGTTGGTGACTTAGATCTTGTTCTCAGAAGACCTATTCTAGCACATCACAAGATAGGAGGCAAATTTGAACCGACTTGAGAAGGGCCGTTTGTGGTCGAGGCAGTCTACTCAGGAGGCTCCTACCAACTTGTGAATTGCCAATGAGAACGACAAATGCTTCCAATCAATGGATGATATTTGAAAAAGTATTACGCAACCTGATGTTTCGAAGGGTGGCCTCTAAAATAGAGTCTTATCCCTAGAAACACGGGTGAAGTAATCACATTGTGACTGGGTCCGAACCCAAAAACCTAAAAATGGATAAAATAAAATATGTGCTAAAAATAAAATATGTGAAATCATAATAATAAAGTTTTTCCCTTCCTTTCAAATCAAATCTTGTTCCTGATCTTTCTTCATCTTTTCCTACTTTCCTTAAAAATTAAAATTGGAATAAGTGAATGAGAATCTTCAGTGATAAATACTTTCTTAATATTCTTGTTCTTAGTACAGCCCCTGATCCTTTCCTTGTTTTCTTCGCAGGCAAATGTCGAACAAGCGGTTGGTCCTAAACTTTAAAAATGGCGTGAGTCTCGCACTCGATGAAAAGAGGGTGAAGGATGGAGCAGTGATAGAAATTGATTCTGACTTCACACCAGCCAGCCTACAATATGAAGAAAATGATTGGGTCCCAGTGGACCGAGAAGAGCTTCATAGCCAGACAGTGATGAAGATGGGTGGCCCAAGCCGCCAATCCAGCAACAAAAAAAGAAAGACAAACACAGAGGAAAGCAAGAAAATCAAGTTAGTAGTTGTCACGGCAAAGGGCAGGCTCGTCAGCGCCGCGCCCGCAGAAATTTAAGAAGTGAGGAGAGCTACGCTCACTGCTACTCAAAGAAGGAATAAGAATCGTCGTATCCGCAAGATGTTGACTAAACTAGCAGCAGATCAATACGAGGAAACAACCACCTTTGCCAACCCACACATTGTTGACCTCATTTTTGATGAGGTCTTCTCTTCTTCTTTTAGTGCTTAGGATCTAGCCTTAGGCTTTTTCCTTTGACTATCTTAGAGGACTAGAATTGGGACCCACCACTTAGAAATTCAAACCACTTCTTAACTCCCTGCAAACTCCACAAACTTGATTGTAGACCCCTAATCACCTAGAGGGTTGAGATCAAATGTGGAAGTTTAAAGGATGAGTTCCTATAGGACTCTTTGGCCTTAGGACGCCTCACAGGTGGCACTGGTGCAGTGAAGGGTTGACTTACACACACACTACACCTATACACTACATTTTCACACACACCTCCTAAAACACACCCATACCTAACTTGACCTCCTGACTCATGTAGGTGATTCACACGGATGGTCCTTAACCCCTAAACCCTTGGCTAAGAGGGTTAGGAACAACATAGTGAATGCCTCAAATGAGTCCCTTCATGGCTCATGTGGGCTTGATATGGCTTCATGGCTCAACCAAAATGATTTTATTCCACTTACATTCACCTAATCTTCCATTTTCCAAATTTTTAATTTTTGACCCCCGGGACCCTACACCCGCCAACCTACCCAAAGCCCTGAATAGCCCAAATTTCTCAAAAATTTCCAAATTACCCAAAAAATCCTCAAGACCAATCCCAAATAATCCCACATTACTCAAATTGACCATCCATAGCCAAAAATACCAAAAATTCCAAAAATACCTCCCAATACCCTCCAAATACCCAAAATACCCCTCTTAGCCAAAAAATCCAAAAATTCAGAAAATTCCCAGAAAATTCCAGAAAATCCCAAATATTCCCAATTTCATTTTGTCCAACTACACCATTGGCCAATTTTGTCAATTTACCCCACTTTTATCAAAACCCCCAATTTGACCCATTTTAACCCAAAGTAAACCCAATGTCAAACCAAACCTACCCAATTGACCCAAATTCTGGTCCAATTCAATTCTAAACTTCAATTCAACATCCCCAATACCAATCTAGACCAAATACATGTCCAATTTGATTGGCATTGGGATCCAATTTCACTTTTGGCCTTAAAGCCCAATTTGGACCCATGACCCAAACTTAGCCCAAACTCACCCAATTCAACTCCAATTAACCCCAAATCTTTTCTAAATCTTCCTTAACATTCCCACAAACAAAACACTAACATGATTTGCCCAAGATTTAGATCCAAACCCCACTCAAATTCAACCCAAAGCTAAAAGGCCTATTTTTGACCTAAACCCAAACCTAACCCAAATGAGCCCAAACCCCAAAATCAAAACCCAACCAAAGCCAAAACCTCTTTGAAACACTCCCATAAATATTTCTCAACATTTATTTTACATCAATTTCAACCCTAGCCCAACATTGGACCAAGTTAGCCCAATTTGACCTACATAGGCCCACTTACCAAATAAACCCAAATTCAAACCAATTCAACTCCAAATCACACCAAATTGACTCCAAGCCCTTCATAGAACATCCCTAAACCAATTATGACATTTATTTGACAAGGTACTTCACAAAATCTTTACCTAAATGCCCATCCTAAAATCAAAAAGTCCACTTCCCTAAACCTTCCTAAAAGCCCATTTCCACCAAATACAAAAGCCCAAAATTGGCCCTAAAGCCCACATGACATTTCCATTTGCCATCCATTTAATCAAAGCCATTCCCTAAGTTATAATCCCATAATCAAATAATTCCAAATCAAGCCTCATGCCAAATCACCCCTAAATACCAAAATTTTTCTTAAATCCATTTCCATGAAATTGACTTGACTTTTCCCAAGCCAAGGGTGAGCCATGAAGCCATGCATGAGCCACATGGAAGCCATGAGAGCCTCTTTACGTGTCACCATACCATATTGGGTAGGAAGGAGGGACCCTTTCCTTAATCCCTAAAGCTCATTAGCCTTAATCATGATTCACCTAAACCTAAATTTAATCCAAATATATTTGGATGGAGACTTCTCCATGCCAAACCAAGCTGATCCATTTGATCCCCCACAGACACCCAAAGCCACCTTGAAGGGTGCACCAAGCCCAAATGGGTGAGTTGACCCATTTAGACCCAAAACTAACCATGCCCCATTCTACTTTGGATCAAAGCCTTTACACTTGGCCATTGCCACCGTGCTTGCACAAACACCCAACCCCGACCCACCCGACCTCGAGGGTGACCCATACTCAGCCGGCCGGCCACCCGACCGTCGGAAAACGCCATGCCCGAGACCTTGGGAGTGAGCCAACTTTGGAATTCCACCTTGCCGAGCCGCCCCATGCCTAATGGCCACCATGGCTCGTTCTTCCCATGACCGGAGCAGGTGATCCCGACCCTCGGCCACCCTGGGAGAGCCTCCAGCCATGCCTATTTAAACACCACCCCCTCACGGCCATGAGAAGAGAGTTGCACAAACCTTGCCGAAACTCTGCCAAAATTGTTCCAGACCCTTCTCCACCCTTAGAGCAGTTGATCCCCAGTGTCAATTTGCCCTAATCCCCACTGATAAAGCTCAATTTCCCAACTGAAATTCCACCCAAAACCAGGACACTTCTCCACAGTGAGCCAATCCCCAAATTGATTAGTTCTACACCTTCACCAGACCAAGGGAAGGTGTCCACCAGCGAAAAGCCCCATCTCCGAGGCCACCCAGGTTGCTCCAGCCTCCAAGCTTTGTGATCGGCCGTGGTCGAAGTCCAACCTGAGACGATTCACCGGACCGGGAGACTTCATCGCGGAGCTTGCTAGGATCCAATCGAAGGTGGAACAACTCTCGGATCGAAGCTTCACTTCTCCGAGCAAAGGTATGAACTCATTCTTCTTCCCGAGCTTACGAGAGATTCTCCATTTCATTTGAATAAATTTCAATGCATGTTTACCGTATGGATGTGTTCGTCTCTTCAAGACGAATCCATAGAGCATAAGAACACGAAAATCCGTTGAGAATCGAGTGAGTTCTTAGGCTTAGAGTGTGGACGGTCACGGGATCGCACCGGTCGTAGACGATGACCGAGAACCGTCGGATCGCGCGTGTATCGGATGGACGGCTTGGATTGCGTCGGACCAGCAGATGGTGCGTGAACCGCGGGGCCCTGGACAGCCGAGTCAGATGACGGCGTCGAATGGGAGCGCGCCACGCGGCACTTCGGAGCTGCCGAGGTTGACGCGGCGCCGACTCGGATAAGTAGAAAATTAGGGATATTTTCTATTTATTTAATTCCCTAAACTTCAAAAATTCATAACTTTGTGTAGGAAAATCGGAAAAATAAAATAAAAATACCCTCTTGCTCGGTGAACGGAGGAGAATAATGTGGAAAAGAAATCATTTAATTTCATCAAATATTTTATTTTTTATAATTTATTTACTCTCTGCATACATTTAATTCTCCATGCATGTATACAATTCACCATGGCATGAGACCATGGGGCTTTTGAAGCCTCCGAATTTGGGAACATTCCCTGAAATTTCCAAAGTCGGAGGCCATCCTATGAAGAGTTATTGATTTTTCAAATTCATGTCACCGTTTTGAGTATTTTAATTCCAATAAATAGCATGTTGTGAAATAAATTCTAGGAAAATTTGGTGATGTTCCTTATGACTAGAGAACCTCTAGGAAAAATAGGTTTTGAGCTAGTTCATTTTAGACAACCCTAATTGGCTTAAACACTCAAAATAGGTCTCTAATTAATTAGAGCTAACCATACATCAAATTGACTTGAAATCAATTCTCCACTGACCTTTAGGATCAGAGGAACCCACCATAAAAGTTTGAAGTCAATTGGGTTGGGTTAACCCTATTAATTGGGTTGATTAAGCCACTTAGTCATTTTTAAACTTTAAAAATTCATAACTTTCAAAATATCTTTCAAAAATTCACCAAATTGGTTTTGGAGCCTCTACGATATCGGGGAATTTAAGAAAATTAAAATTTCAATTTTCTAAAAAAGTTGATTTTTAATACTATTTTAATATTTTTAATAATTAAAAAATAATAAAAATCACAAAAATAATAAAATTCACTAAAATGTCACATTTTGAATTTTAATCACTTAGGAACAAACCCCATATTTTTCTTAGGTCTATTTGGTGAGATATTAATATTTAAAGCCCTAGGGTAATTTTTAAAAAAAAAATGTATTTTCTAGCATCTTCACTAAAATAATTATAATAAATCAAAGAAAAATCAAAAAATTGTAAAATTTAGTTCTCTAGAATCCTTGATATCAGAGAGAATTTTAAAAATTATAAAATTCATTTTTCAACTTATATTCTATTTTTAAATTAATTAATACTCCAAAACTTAAAATAATTATAATAAAAATAATATAATTAAAAAAATCACCAAAATTGGTCCAAGTGGTCCCCTAGTCATTAGGAATGTCCCCTAATTTTCTTAAGGACAAAAACTTTCCCTTGGTCATGTTATTAAATTTTCCTTGGAAATCTCTATTTTCTACCAAAAATAATTATATAAATAAATTAAATACAAAAAAAAAATCACATTTTCTCCTCTCATGTCTTTATTGACATATGAGTGAAGTCACATAAAAATTTCAAGTTCATTTGAGTTCAATTTAGTGAGTTATGAAATTATTAAGCTTGAAGGGCAAAATGGTAATTAAAATTTTAACCCTTAAATTAAAACTTTAGGTTTAATAAAAAATTAAAAAGTAAAATATTTGATCCTAATCTGATTTGGATGATTGAAATTTAAATAATTGAAGGGTAGAAACCCATTAAGCAATTTAAAATGATTAAACTTTTATTAAATAATTAATTAAATTTGGAAGAATAATAAAATTGGAATTATTAAAATAGGGATATTATTAGGAAGAGATTTATTCTTTAATTTAAAAAATCCCTAAATTAATCATTAATGTTTAATTCTTAATTAAAATAATAATTCAAATTTAAAACATTAAAAGACTTAATCATTAAACTAAAATTAAATTATTGAACTCTTTTAAAATTTTAATTAAAATTAAAATGAATAAAATTAAATTAAAAGATTAAATTAAATCAAATTAAATCAAATTAAAAATTAAATTAAATTAAATTAAATTAAAAATTAATTTAAATTAAATTAAATCAAATTAAATTAAAAAAAATTAATTAAATTAAATCAAATCAATTTAATATAACATCAAATCAAACTAAATTGAATTAAATCGAATTAAATTAAATTAAATTAAATTAAATTAAATTAAATTAAATTGAATTAAAAATAACATCACCTAAGACATAAAGAACTCAAAGATAAATCTAAAATAACTTGAACACTATTCCAAACTTAAATCATCAATTTGAACTTAAATTTGAATCACAAATCATTAAATATCATTTTGCCCTTAGGAGCTTTTACTATTATAACTCCTAAATGGAGTATTAAATGAAATGTGATTTCACTCATAAGGATATTCAAATGTCCTAAGTTCACTGAGCAAGTTAACAAAACTTGAAAACCTCGGACGATCGATTCATTTACATGATTAAATTCATTTGGACTTAAAACAATCCTAGAAATATTGAAAAGATGTTTAAGATTCTTCTTAAGCACTTCCTCAATATGATAGGATATTTATAAGAACAATTGAACTTAATTGTTCTTTGATGAAGAAAATCATCTTCAAACCAAAAACACAAGGAACCTAGACGTCATAGGAAATGACTAGTTATAGGATTAGGAATTTGGTAGAAAACCATAACCCTTACCTTAGCTTTACCTAGGAACTTGCTTAAATGTTCTAATTGTGTTTTAAGTGCAGCTTGGAATGACGGGAGGACCCTCCAGGTACGCTTTTATTTTATTGCAAATTACTTTATTGCAATTTATTTAATCGCATTGCACTTTACTTTTCTTGCATGATAAAACAACTGTTGCATGAAAACCCACACCTTTAGGACAGAAACCAAAACTGAAACCCATAACTAAATTAAAAGCCATTACAAGATAAAATTCACCGACACTGTTGAGAAATAAATTTAGAAAAGTTGGTGATGTTTCTTGTGACCAGAGGGACCTAGGAAAAATAAATTCTGAGATAATTCACTTGAACAACCCTAATTGGCCTAAACACCCAAAATTGAACTCTAATTAATTAGGGTTAACCACACATCAAATTAACTTAAAAAATTTTCCACCGTCCTCTAGGGATAAAGGAGAACATTACATAAAAATTTGAAACCAATTGACTCGATTAACCCCACTAAATGGGTCGATGGCTTCTAAGCAAAAATGGGTAAAATTAAACTTCAAAATTCATAACTCACAAAATACCTTATCAAAAATTCACAAAAATGGTTTTGAAAGCTTCTCTGATATCAAAGGAACTTAGAAAATCGAAATTGTAATTTTCTAAAAAGTCGATTTTTATCATTATTTTAATATTTTTAATAATTAAAAAATAATAAAAATCATAAAAATATTAAAAATCACCAAAATGTCACATTTTGAATTCTAAGCATTTAGGAACAAACCAAATATTTTTCTAAGTGCCTAGGGTAAGATATTGAATTTTAAAGGCCTAACGTAATTTTTTAATATTAAAAACGTATTTTCCAACCTTTTCACCAAAATAATTCTAATAAATCAAAGAAAAATCAAAAATATAAAATTTGTTTCTCTGGACTCCTTGAGGTTAGAGAGATTTAAGAAAATATAAAATCCATTTTTCAACTTTAATTTCATTTTTAAAATTAATTAATACTCCAAAATAAAATAATTCTAATAAATAAAATATAATTCAAAAAATCACCAAAATTGGTTCAAATGGTCCTCTAGTCATTAGGAACATCTCATAATTTTTCAAGGACAAACATTTTCTTAGTCATGTTATCAATTCTTCGAAAACCTATTTTCCATTAAAAATAATTACATAAATAAATTAAATACAGAAAATCACATTTTCTCCTCTAATCTCTTAATTGACATATAAGAGAGGTCACATAAAATTTCAAGTTCATTTGAGTTACTAGTGAGTTATAAAATTATTAAGCTTAAATGTATAAAATGGTAATTAAAATTTTCAACCTTTAATTAAAATTTTAGGATTAATCAAAAGGGGAGGGTAAAATATTTGATTTAAGCCGATTTTTGGATGATCGGTGACTTAAATGGTTAAGGGCAGGAACCCACCAACCATTTCAAATATAATTAAAATAAAACTTTAATTAATTAATTAATTAAATTCGAAGATACTGGAAAATCGAAATTATTAAAGTAGGCTATTATTTAAGAAAATATTTATTCTTTAATTTAAAAATCCCTAAATAAATCAATTCAATAATACTTTAAAAAAAATTAAAAGAATAATCTCAATTAAATTAAAATTGAAATTAAATTAAAGTTAAATTAAAATTAAATTAAATTAAATTAAAATTAAATTAAAATAAATTAAATTAAAATTAAATTAAATTAAATTGCAATTAAATTGAAATTAAATTAAATTAAAATTAAATTAAATTAAATTAAATTAAAATTACCAAATTAATTAAATTGAAATTAAAATTAAATTAAATTAAATTAAAAAATTAAATTAAATTAAATTAAATTAAATTAAATTAAAATTAAATTAAATTAAATTAAATCAAAAATTAAATTAAATTGAATTAAATTAAATTAAAATCATTTAATAACAAACCTAAATGAAATCATTAAGAAATAAATCTAAATATCTTCAACACTATTCAAACTTAAACTAATTTCCTAATAATTAAATCAAAATTAAAATTAAATCATCAAGTTTAAATCATTAAAATATTTAATAATTTGATCTTCCGCCTTTTTAAAGCTCTTATTATTATAACTCTTAAATGAAGTATCAAGTGAAGTGTTACCTCACTTATGTGATATTCAAATGTCCTAATTCACTCGAGCAAGATAACAAAACTTAAACTCCTTAATGACATCTCACTTGTATAATTAAATTCCCCTTTCGACTTAAACATTCCTAGAGTATCAAAAGATGTTTAAGACTCGCCTTAAGCACTTCAATATGATGATGTTTATAAGAACAATCGAACTTTAATCGCTTTTCATGAAGAAAATCATCCTTAAACCAAAATACAAGAACTCGTGACATCATAGAAATGACTAAATTATAAGATTAAAGACTTCGTAAACAACCAAAACCTTTCCCTTAGCTTTACCTAGGTACTTGTTGAAATATTTAAATGCCTTAACATGTGTTTTAAGTGCAGCTTCGATGACGGAAGACCCTCCAGGTACGCTTTTATTTTATTGCAATTTACTTTATTGCAAAATATACTTTACTTTTCGCTAAGTATGATAAACAACTCGTTGAATGAAAACCAAAACCTTTAGATAGTCCCTAAACTGAAACCAAAACTAAATTAAAAGTCATTACAAGATAAAAATCACCACCACAACATTCCAAAATATAAAACAACTCAAAATTTAATCACAAACGTAACACAAAACTACAATTGTAACCAAATTAAAACGTCTCGTCGAATGATCGTAACACTTGATGATGTAACCCACGTGTCGTTAACTAGATTTCCTACGGTCTAAATGAAAGTGTGGAACTCATTCGGCTGGAGTTTAGCAAATTCATTTTGACTATGAATTCGATGAAAATAACTATACGGATGACTAAACCTGATCTTAATCGTTCGTTTAATCAACTTTAGCATTGTTTTAATTAAAAATATTAACACTTGATTTTAAGATTTCCTCTAAACCAAAACACTTCTCTCATCTCCTGATTTATGACTTCTAAAACTAAACCTCTCGCAACAACAAGGAGCTTGGAGCATAATGACAAACACTACCATCGTCATCGCAAAAACCCCGAGCTCCATTCAAGAAAACCATTCCGAATCTAAACAACAAAGCCACAGGATTTCGAGGTAATGGCTCTGCAACATAAATCCTCAACTCTTCGTTAGGCTTTTGCATGATCATGTAAATTAAGCCATAACGGGTCTTAGGACCTCCGAGGCAATGCTCTAAGACACGACATAAACCCTCACATTTTCTAGCCGATCGTATGGATTAAGGCCATACGAATATAAGTCCTAATTAACTAAAATCATAAGATCAAAATATCAGATAATATTAGGATTTTCTCAAATCTAAGCCAAAACAATAGGATAGTTTGGGAAGTTGCTAAGATTCTTCGGATCCCCGGCTTCTCCTACTTCTCTTCCTTCGATTCTCAAAAATAAATTGTTCCAAATTTTGAGTCATTCTCAATTTCCAAAATCCAATTATTTCGAAAACCTTAAACTTTCAAATTTTCGAGAGCAAAACCACCGATCATTATCGAGAGTTTTCTTAAGTGATTCCCGTCACTTAGGATGTAATTAACTATAAGGCTCGCTCTTATAGGAACTTTAAGAACCTGTAGGAAATATAAACCCCGCTTAATTCATTTATATTGCTGTGGAATTTATTACCTTATAAAATTGGTCTGCATCAAACGGATGTCACCCTAGTTTATTTAATCGAGCCCCATCATCAAGCAAGGTGTCTATTCTTCGGGATAGATACACGATTTGCGATGCAAGGTTTCGTTTATATAAACTATTCTAGATGCGAGATCAATTTCGATTTCATGTCTTAAAAAATTTCTAAATTTAAAATTATTTTCAAAATCAAATACTACTTTCTAAATTATATATATATTTAAAATTAAATTTAAAATCAAAATACGCCGACAATTTCTGTAGGCGACCCCTTTTCAAAAATAAAACACATAACCTAAAAATATGCCGACAAGTGGTTCACCAAACGAAGATCCTAATTTACATCTTGCTAGTTTTTAGAACTATGTGCTACTTTTAAATATGACTTTTATATCTAATGACGCCGTTAAAATTTAGGCTTTTTTCCTTTTCTTTAAGGGATAAGGCTAAGATGTGATTAAATCTCTTTAGCACCCGGATTCATTAAAACTGGGGAGAATTATCACAAAAATTTTTATCCAAATATTTTCCTCCTTCAAAAACTGTGAAGCTTAGAAACGACATAACTTCTTTTAGTCAGCTTGACTAGAGAATCAATATACGAAGCTTGGGAAAGATTTAAAGATCTTCTTAGGAAATGGCCATACACAGTATTACCAGATTGGTTAATTATAAAACTTTTTATAATGGATTAGTCGATCTCTTAGATCTATTATAGATGTCGTCATGGAGGATCATTAATGTCCAAACCATTTGATGAGGCTTATTCATTAATTGAAGAAATGGCTACCAATAATTTTCAATGGCCTTCTGAAAGGTTAAATCCTATAAAAAATAGCAAGTATACATGACATCGATGAAATTTCTATGTTAGCTTCTCAAATTTGCCGCTTATATTCAAGAAATTGCATCATTTTGGAATGAATTATTCTCCTAATATAATAGAGGAAAATTCATCCGGACAACTTATAACATGCTCAATCTTCATATGAAACTTTAAATGCTATTAATAATAGACCCAATAATCCTTATGCAAATTATTATAACCCTGGTTGGAAGAACCATCAAAATTTTTAATTAATAACAACTCTCAATCAAGAATGGATGAACAACTCGCAAACCCATTAGGAAATCCATCTAACCAAGGAAATTCTAAAAATAAACCTTCTTATCCAATTGATTTAATAATAACTCTCAATTTAAGGATAAGAAGTTATCTATGGAAGAATTAATATTAAATATGGGTCACCATTTGCAAAATCAAGATAATCAAGCATAAATTCAAGGAAACCAATTACAAAATCAAGGAATCAACAATTAAAAATATTGAAACTCAACTTGGACATATCGCTACTTCACTTAATAAAAGAATTTTGAACTTTTCCTAGTAATGGAAAACAAATCCTAAAGATCAAGGAAAAGAACAAATTAAAGCGACACAGTTACGAAGTGGAAAAGAGTTAGAAACAAGAATACAGAAAGAAACGAAAAGTGAGAAAGAGAAAGTGGAAACTGAAAAAGAGAAGGATCACTAAGATAAAATTTTAGAATATCCACTAATACCTATGAAATTTCTGTAGAAAAACCACCACCACCATTTCCTCAGCGACTAAAGCAACATAAAAAAGATAAGTAATTTTCTAATTTCTCAAATCCCGAAGAAATTAACAAGAACATTCCTTCTGTATAAGCATTAGAACAAATGCTCAATTATGTGAAATTTATGAAAGATATTTTAAATAAAAAAGAAAATTCACAGACAATGAAACTGTTGTGCTTAGCGAAGAGTGTAGTACAATTATTCAGAAAAAGCTTCCCGAGAAATTAAAAGATCCCGGTGGGGCTTTCACCATACCTCGCGCTATCGAGAAAAATTCTTATGGAAAAAGCTTTAAGTGACTTAGAGCCAGCATAAATCTTATGCCTCTATCAATTTTTAAAAGATTAGGATTGGGAGAAGTCTCACCTACTTCAGTAACTCTTCAAGAATATCGTTCAAAGGACATATCCTAAAGGAGTTATTGAAGATGTGTTAGTAAAAGTGGATAAATTTATCTTCCTAGTGAATAAAGAAATACCCATAAATTTAGGAAGACCCTTCTTAGCTACCGGAAAAGCTATGATTGATGTTCAAAAAGGAGAATTGACTATGAGAGTAAACGATCAAAAAAATAACTTTTAACATTGCGAAATCAATGAAATATCCTGCTATAGAAAAAGATGATGAATGTTTTCTTGAACAGCTGTAAAATGAACATTTTAAAGAATACTTTGAAGATAAACTAGAAATAAAAAATACATAATTAATTAAAGAAACAGACAATGAAGAATTAGATTATATACAAGAAAGATTTGAAATGTTGGATAATAAGGAAAACGCCGAAAAGAATATAGTTTCGTCGATTGTAAATCCTCCTGAACTTGAGTTAAAAATTTTACCTACTCATTTAAAATATGCATTTTTAGGTAACTCTTCAACTCTACCGGTTATTATATCGACATAATTAACCAAATCACAAGAGCAAAAACTTTGGACACATTAAAGAAGTATAAGAAAACTTTGTCAGACTCAAAGATATTAAAGGAATTAGTCCTTCAATCAGATAACGAAATTATTTTAGATAATGAACATAAACCAAGAGTTGATCCACAAAGAAGATTAAACCTAATAATGAAAGATATAGTCAAAAAGGAAATATTAAAATGGTTAGATAATGGTATTATATATCCTATTTCGGCGTTAGGTTGGGTAAGGCCAATTTACTGTTCCTAAGAAAGGAGGAGTGACTCTTGAAGCTAATGAAAATAATGATTTAATACCTATAAGACAAGTTACTGGATGGCGTATATGTATTGACTATAGAAAATTAATGCAACACCAGAAAGATCACTTCCCTTTACCATTTTTAGACCAAATGTTGGATTGACTAGTCGGACACAAATATTTTTATTTTTTAGATGGATATACCAGTTATTAACAAATTCCTATTTCTCCTGAGGATCAAGAGAAAACTACATTTACCAGTCCTTATGGAACATTTGCTTTTCGAAGAATGCCTTTTGGATTATGTAATGCACATGCAACATTTCGTAGATGTATGATGTCTATATTTAGTAAATTAATCAGATGGAATAAAAGTATTTATATGATTTCTCTATATTTGGAACATCATTTGACACGTGCTTGGATTATCTTGAAAACTTTAGAGGTATGCAAAAACTAACTTAGTTCTAAATTGGGAGAAATGTCAATTTATATTTCGAAGGAGAGTGAATTGTATTAGGGCATAAAATTTCGGGAAAAATTGGTATGGAAGTAGACCTTGCAAAATTTGCTATATCTAAATTACCACCTCCTATTACAGTGAGAGGGGTAAGAAGTTTTCTTGGACATGCCGGATTTTAGATACGTTATATAAACGATTTTTCAAAAATTATTAAACCTCTATGTCAACTTTTAGAAAAGGACAAGAAATTTGAATTCACCATGTAATGCTTAAATGCTTTCAAATATTAAATGATAAATTAATCACAACACCTATAATAGTTTTACCTAATTGGGAGAAACCATTTGAACTTATGTGTGATTCTAGTGATTATGCTATAGGAGCTGTTCTTGGACAAAGGTATAATAAAACTTTTAAAGTTATAATCTATGCTAGTAAAACTCTCAATAATGTCGAAATCAACTATACGTCATTTAAAAAGAGTTATTAGCAATTGTATATGCTTTTGATAAATTTAGATCTTATTTAATTGGAACTAAATGTATTGTGCATACCGATCATTCTCGCTATTAAATATTAAATTCAAAAGAAGGATACCAAAACCAAGATTAATCGTATGGACATTACCGATGCAAGCATTCGATTTTGAAATAATTAATAGAAAGGGAACCGATAATCAAATTGCATATCATTTATCAAGACTAGAATATTGTGAATTATCTCGACACCGACAATGAAATTACAGACAATTTTCCCCGACAAACAACTTTATAATATAAATGAGTGGAAAATACCATGGTATGCTGATATAGTTAATTATACTGTAAGTGATATTTTACCACCCATGCTAACTCTGCAACAACAGAAAAAATTTAAATGAGTGGAAAATACCATGGTATGCTGATATAGTTAATTATACTGTAAGTGATATTTTACCACCCATGCTAACTCTGCAACAACGTAAAAAATTCATTCATAATGCTAAAACATATTTTTGGGATGAACCATATTTATATAAGCAATGTAAATATTTAATTATTAAGATGTGTGCTTCTATGAAAACTAGTCGTATTATTCAAAATACGATTCTGAATTGGAGGACATTTTGGAATGGATAAAACTCGTTTATAGAAGCCATAAC
This sequence comes from Papilionanthe hookeriana x Papilionanthe teres, assembly GCA_022702705.1. NCBI lineage: Eukaryota > Viridiplantae > Streptophyta > Magnoliopsida > Asparagales > Orchidaceae > Papilionanthe > Papilionanthe hookeriana x Papilionanthe teres. The sequence continues at coordinate 104,464,318 of CM040428.1, read as the reverse complement.
TGGATTTTATTGGCCTACTCTATTTAAAGATGTTTATAGATATATTAAACTTGTGATAAATGCCAACGAGTAGGTAATATATCTAAGAAATGAAATGCCTCTCAATTTTATATTAGAAGTCGAATTTTTATGTTTGGGGATTAGATTTCATGGGACCATTTATTCCTTCATTCTTTGGAAACTCATATATATTAGTTGTTGTTGATTATGTTTCTAAATGGATTGAAGTACAAGCCTTACCCTGTTGTTATGCTAAGAGTGTTTCAAAATTTTTAATGAAAATATTTTCACAAGATATGGAATGCCGAGAGTGATTATCACCGACGGAGGATCCCATTTTAGGAATAAATATATTCACAAATTAGTAGAAACACAATCGTAACATTATTCATAAAATATCAACTGCTTATCATCCACAAACCAGTGGACTAACTGAAGTTTCTAATCTAGAAATTAAACTAATTTTAGAAAAAAAATGTAAACCCTAATAGATTAGATTGGTCTACAAGACTAGACACTACATTATGGATTACAGGACTGCTTATAAAACTCTGATTGGAATGACTCCTTACAGGTTTATTTATGAAAAGACTTATCACTTACTAGTAGAATTAGAACACAAAGCGTACTAGGTGATTAAAGAATTTAATTATAATTTAATTAGAAGAGATTATTACAGATGAATGAATTAGAAGAATTAAGAAATGAATCCTATAATAACGATAGAATTTATAAAGAGAAAATAAAATTATAGCATGATCGGAAGATTAACCAAAAAAATTTTGAACCAAGACATGAATTTTTGCTTTATAATACAAGATCAAATTATTTCCTCGAACAAATCTCGATGGTTATGATCTTTCACTATAACTCAAATATTTACATACGGAACCGTAGAAATCAAGATCCAAAGACCGGACACCACTTAAAGTAAATGGACACAAACACTAAAAGCATATTTTGTGAAGAAGACCAAATTTTAAAGAGATTTTAATGCTCAAATAACTCGATTATTAACCCGAATGAAGTCAACATGACGTTAAACCAAGCGCTTTATGGGAGGCAACCTATAAATAGTCTTTAATTATAATATATTTTACTTGATTTATTATTAATTATGGTATAAAAATGAATTCTACTACTCATATTTATCTTTATAATCATCACAATATTGGATCAATATAAGAAATTGGAAAATATTCGGACCAGAGCGAAACTGGGCAATTATGCCTTAGCTCGCCGACGGCGAGATCGACCCCGCCGACGGTGAGATCGACCCCGCCGACGGCGAGATCTGCGCTCCTAATTCAATTTATATTAATAACTATCCCACCGACGGCGAGATCGTTGCTATCGACGACGAGATAGTCAAAAGAGCGGTTCAGTGGAGTTATTTCAAGGCGATTTTCGCGAATTCTAAGTGTGTTAACTCTTTAAAAAATGCCTAGAACTCAAATTCTTTACCTTTTACTTCCTAGAAACGAATTAAAACCCCACAAAAACATAGTATTATGGCATCCAATCCACTTGAAATCACTAAATCCTGAGTGTTCAATCGAAGAAAGTCATTTACTATGAGGCTCAACAGATAATCAAAAGTTGCGATGAAGAAGAGATTGATTAAAGAAAAAGGATTCGTCAATACCGAGGAGTGGAGATTCGACAACACCTATCGAGGAAATGATCGTGTGACGACATTGGGAGTTATTATGCTATACAAATTCTGTAGTAGTCATCCTCGTAGTCAAAGAATTCTACTCCAGTCTTCATGGAATCAATAATGGAAGTGTATATGTGTGTGGCAGATGGGTAACTTTCACTCCTTTAAGAATTAATGAGTTATTCAATTGATAATACACCTCGTTTCGTCACTATTCAAATTTCATTCCTATAATATATAATATGAATGAGATCTACCGATATTTGACTCGATGAATCGAAGATTTGGAATACGAGAAGACGGCAATGCTACTCTTCGCATCACTTTTAAACCCCATCTCTAAACACTGAAACTTCTTTATTTTTTCAAAATTATTAACCACTATGAGGGTAAATAAAGTTTCTTAGGATTGTGTGATTTTAAATTACTGTATTCAAGCGGAATTACCCATCGACGTTGGATCTATTATTGTGAAGTCTGCCTTAGCTCGATTGTGTATGGATCGATTCATGGGCTCGACATCCTTCAACAATTTTTGCATTATGTAAGCCGCACTAAGTTTCATATGAAGCCCGGGAAAAGGCATTGCCTTGGAAACCTTTAGACCCAACTGATCGAGCCTCACTTTGATAAAGATAATGAGACAACCATTATCGAGGATCAAGCTTCTCAAAAAATCTTTCAATCAGTCTTTTACTCGATAAAACTAATCTGATCTACTAAAACTCAAAGGATTGGAGAAAAGAGGTACAAATGTGATGAATTCAATTAACAATATTCCTGATTTATTTGATCATATTGACTGGAGAATGAAGGAGCACTTTGATCATTCCGTACATCTTGAGACTAACATACAACTTTTGAGAAGGAAAGGATTGATTGAAGAAGATTCTTGCTGCATGAATTTCATGCCTTTCTACACTTGTTCGTGCACTTACGTTCTATCGTAGATATCAGGGATGAATTTAGTACAACTCGATGAGTAGAAGATATTTATTCATATTCATTTGTGTGTTAAGTTAGCTGAATTTTAAATTTTTAACGTAATTTGCGCTTTGATATTTAATCTCGCCTAGATGAGATTATGTGTTGTTTGTTTAGTCTCGTTGTTTTGAGTACTATGGTTTGGATTGCGACGTTGAATTGTGTGTATTAAGATTTTAAAAGTACTTTTGTTAGTAATGTAGTGTGTGAATATTGTAATCTCCCGCATTTCATATATAAAGTTATGATCTTTTGTGTTGTGTAAATTTATGTGTTAAAATAGTATCTAATCACAATAAAATGTATTTAATAGATTGATCGGAAATTAAACGAGGCTTAATATGAATTGAAAATAATATAAATTTTCAAAATATTAAATTCTGGAAAATCCCGCCAACAACGAGATCCCGAAAAAACAATTTATTTTGACCGATCAACTGTCACTATTCATCGACCCCTTCCTTAAAACTTCAAAAAAACCTATCAAGGGCTTGAGAGATCTTGGATTTGGAGCATTATCAACATATTTTGACAACTGATTTTATCTTCCCTTGGTAAACATATTTAGGATATAAGAATTCCTACAAGAAAGATATTTATAGTTTTCAATTCCTACCCATGTAACTTTTTACTATGCTTAAATGTTTCATCATAACGAAAATTTTAAATTTTGAGGGGTGGGTGAATGAAAAACAATTTTGAAAAAGAAACTTAAAATTTTATTTACTCTCAAATGTGCTATAAATAAAATTTGGATTTTGATTAAAAAATAATTATGTGAATGAAGTTATATTATAGAAGTAAAATTTTGAATATAGAAATGAGTAAGAAAATTTAGTTAAAATTTATGGTGATGATTAAAAACTTATTGTTAAAAATTTCTTATTGATGAAATGAATATTTTATAACTATCTTTAGTTGGAATAGTTGTCTTGAAAAAAATAGAAGGATTAGACATTTATTTTTAATACTTAAATTTCTTTTATTGAAAATAGTTTTCAAAACTTTTATTATATTTCTAAGTCAAAGATATATATCTACCTTATGCTTTAGGAAAAGAAGGGTGAAATTCAAAATTTTTAAAGACTTATCCATATATAGTAATCCTTGCCTTATATTAAAAAAGAAAATATAAGAAAAGAAATAAATAAATAAATAAATAGTATGTAAAAAAAAGGAAAGGAAGGAGAAGCTTGAGGATTTAGGGTCCTAATCAAAAATTGGTTCCACACCTGATCTTTTTAGAAAATCCTGAAGATTAAAAACATAATATAGTTAGTATAATTATTTTTTAGTAAAGATTTTTAAGTAAAAAAAATGCTTAAAAACTATATCTTTAAAAATTTACAAGTATTTCTGAATAAGATAGGAACTTATATTATTCATAAACTTTTACATAAGATATTTCTAAACTTTAAATTGGTCTCATTTACTAATGATTTTTCTAAATTGGACTACTCCATTTCTAGAAAAAATTTTTAAAAACTTCTAAATAAACTCATCAACATAATTTGATTGTTTAATTTTATATGATTATAACGTCACTTTAAGACAAGTAACATTTCATGTTTGGGGGAATTTTGATACACCTGAAATATTGAGTATTTTTATTCAATTCCTTATACATATTTTTGATGATATTGCCCTTTAATGGTAGGTATTTTATGAATTTTTCTTGCAGGTATGATTAAAGGGATGAATATGATGAAAGGAATGAAAAAGTATCAAAATTAGAGCAAAAATGAAGAAAGTTGAAGAAGAGATCTGTAGTGGTTAAGCGCCGAAACCCACACTTATGCGCCAAGCCCCCAAGGTTATGCGCCTAGAGTAGGAGCTTACATGCCAGATGAACCGTGGCTAAGCACCTGAACCTTGTGCTTCAGTGTGGCAATTACAAAAGAGGAGTTATTTAATTTTTGGCGCGATTCTGAAGAGGTTTTTAAGGCATTTCTTGGTGGGAACGCGGGTAACATCCTATTGGCGCCAATTTCCATTCCAAATACTTTTGAATGGATGCATTTTTTTGGAAGATACAATAAACTAGGACACAATTTGAAGAGATATGAAGGCACCTGTTGAAAAAGTATTAAAAGAAGGCTTGACGATCAGTTAAAGAGAGAGTTAAGTGTGTGTTGAGAGAGTAGAGGGAGTCTAGTTAGAGTGTTGTAAGAGTGTTTCTAAAGTGGTTGTTGTAGATTGTGTAAGTAGTGTATAAGAGTTCTATCATTAACTAATACTCCACTTCACCACATCTACTTATATTTTGTTTGTATTAGGATTAGATTAGAGAATTGATGTCTTCAGAGATGGGCACAACCTCTAAGGAGTCTTCTAAGGAAAAGTAAAGTTTCAAAGGAACTTCAAGAGTGATTGTGGAGAGGATTTATAGATAAGTCTTTATCTTTGTCATTGCATTTGGTTTTACTTAAGACTTCTTATGTTTTTAGTATGATTTCTTCTTTTAAACCAGGTTATCATTGTATTTTTCTCCATGAATTTTGAGTAATTTTCTTTATCTTTTTCCTAAATATGATGAAGTAATAAAGTTATGGAAGTATGTTTTGTAATGTATAGGATTTCAATGTTGAAAGAAGTTGTGATGATTCAAAACCTTGCATTACATTTACTTCTTGATTTGGTCAATTAAGATGTTAAAATGTGTTGTGTGAACAAGTAAGAACTGATATGGTATTGTCTCAGTCAACAATTGGAAATAATCACATGAGATTATATAGATGAGAATGTAATTCAAATATTTAGGTGCCAATAAATATGGAGATATAGATTGATGGGTGTAGAATTATAGAACTTTAGAGTGACAGGCTAAAGCCCCAAATTTGAATTATTGTTTTATGTTTTGATACAAAATGTTATCGCCTAGGTGGAGGGAATCGAGGACACTCTAGAGTGAGAGCTAGTATCTTTCATGCCTAACCCATCTTCAAGACTTTTAAAATAATAGATTAAACAATGCTCTTTATAACATCTCTAGTAAGGGTAAAGAATATAATTGCTCTTTTTTGGCATAACACATTTAGTATACTTTGACAAAAAAATTTCATAACCTTTTATTGATTCATAAAAAGGAAAATTTTTTTTATTGGCATATGTTTACATCTTATAAAAGTTTAGTTAAAGTTGTTATTTACTTTTATTTGAAATTATAAAAATTAACAAAAATAATAAAAATTTATCTTCTAAAATTTTTTCTTTAGTATGAGTAAGATTTTTCTTTAAAAGTTCAGTGTTAATTTTTTTATTTTCATTGTATCGTTGTCTCTGTGGGTTCGATATCTCGGGGCATAATCAAAAAGTCCTTTATTAATTAATACGATACGTAAACTTTCGTAGAATCCCATATTATAATTTCATTTCATATATAACACGTAAGCAAAAAATATCAAAGGGATCAGTCCAGTAGTTTGGTCAATGTGATGGTCATCGGGTCATGAATTAACCATGTTGACCTAATTTGACCATTTGGGTCAAGGGTTGACCAAATTCTTTAATGTTGTAGTCATTGGGCCATGGATTGACAATTTTGACCTAATTTGACCATTTGGGTCAAGGGTTGACCAGTTTAGTCAATGTGATGTTCATTGGGTCATGGATTGACCATTAATCGAATACTGCGAGTTAGCGGCTAAGTGCCCAACCCTCGCGCTATGTGCCAGAGCTCCGCATCTAAGTGTTGTACTTTCGCGCTCAGGCACCAGGTTCACAAAATTCATTTTTCAGGTTTTAAAAACACGAAAATTCATAAAATTTTTCACCTCATCATCTTGAACCGTCGACATTCGGTATATAAGAGGCTAGGGCATCACCAAGCATTATGATTCTTTTGTCGTTTCAAGTGAAAATTGTTAGATTCGTTCTTTCTGAGGTAAGAGTACTACGCCTAAGTAAAATTTTTTTATTTTCGCCATATATTTTGAGTACATTTTGGAGAAATTTGAAAATCACTATTCATGATAAAAATTTGAGAAAACGCTTTGAAAATTACTTGGATTTAGTGATTTGAGCATTTAGGAGTTAAGTTTAATAATTTTAAGTTGAATGTGGGATTTATAGTGATTTTTATACAAATTTTAGAATTGACACCGAAGAGGAGCATGTCGAAGCTCACTTTTGATTCTGAAAAGTTCATTAGCTCCAAAGCTTAAGATCGTTATGTACAAGCATTACAGTCACAGAAACTGATTCAAGAATGTGGTTTTTATAAACTTCACTGGTTTCAATAAGATAAAAGATAATGTAATTTACACTATGGATCAAGTTCACGATATAGAGCATAAATTAGATAATATGGGGAATTATCTTCCACAGCATAGTGAGTATGAGATGAACTACCACAGTTGCGTGGATAGACTGATCAGAGGTGATTTTAGTGTTGTGTTACCCACTCATCCACATTTTACGCCATATGTGCCTACTCGTACATGGAATGAAGGAGATGATGAGGAGGAGGAGGAGGATGGTTAGGATTTTGTTTTATGTTGTGTGGACTTTTATGTTGTGGATTTATTTATGTTATTTATGATGGACTTTATTGTTTGTATTATGTTGTGAACTTTTTAGTTTAGTTGCTATGTGGACTTTATTGATGTAATAGTTAGTAAGAAACTTTAGTTTGTTTTTATGTTTGTTATAGATGTTAAATGTATATGATATGTGAATGTTTAGTGGATTTGTGGTAATAATTGTGTATGTGAGTTTATAGTGAATTTTATTTGTTAGTTTAGAACTTATTCCTGTTTAGGAAGTTTAAAACTTTATAAAAACACATTATATAAATTTCATACTTAACTTTTCAATTTACAACCATATATATGTTTTAGTTATGATTTCTATTTAAATGTGTGTGAATTTTCTTTTATGTCCTCCACTACTTTAGAAGTCTTTTGATTTTTTCTTAAAATAAGAAGCTAAAAGTTTGATCTAGTTATTTTCATTCTGTTTTTAATTTTTATACCAACATATTTAACATATAAAAATTCCTGCAAGAATGATATTTATAGTTTTCAATTCCTACCCATGGATCTTTTTACTATGCTTAAATGTTTCAACATAACAAAAATTTTAATGTTCGGGGGGGGGGGGTGTGGGATGAAAAACAACTTTCAAAAGGAAACATAAAATTTTATTTTCTCTCAAATGTTCTATAAATAAAATATGGTTTTTGATTGAAAAATAATTATGAGAATGAAGTTATATTAGAGAAGTAAAATTTTAAATATAGAAATGAGTAAGAAAATTTAGTTAAAATCTGTAGTAATGATTAAAGATTTTTTTTTAAATTTCGTAGTGATGAAATGATGAATATTTTGTAACTATCTTTAGGATGAATAGTTGTATTTTTTATGAAAAAGAAGGATTTGACTTTTATTTTTAATACTTAAATTTCTTTTATTGAAAATAGTTTTTCAAAAATTTTATTATATTTCTAAGTCGAAGATATATATCTACCTTATGCTTTAGAAAAAGAAGGGTGGAATTCAAAATTCTTAAAGGCCTATCTAGATATAGTAATCCTTGCTTTATATAAAAAATAAAAAGAAAAGAAAAGGAAAAACAGATAAATAAATAGTATGTAAAAAAAGGAAAGGAAGGAAAAGCTTGAGGATTTAAGGGCCTAATCAAAAGTTGGTTCCACACGTGATCTTTTTAGAGTATAAGATTTGAAAAAATCTTGAAGATTAAAAACATAATATAGTTAGTATAATTATTTTTTAGCAAAGATGTTTAAGTAAAGAAAATAAAATGCTTAAACACTATATCTTGAAAAATCTACAAGTATTTATGAATAAGATAGGAACTTATATTTTTCAGAAACTTTTAGATAAGATATCTCTAAACTTTAAGTTGGTCTCACTTACTAAAGATTTCTCTAAATTGGACTACTACATTTCTAAAAATTTTTTTTAAAAAAGTTATAAATAAACTCATCCACATAATTTGATTGTTTAATTTTATATGATTATAGTTTCACTTGAGGATAAGTAACATTTCAAGTTTGAGGGAATTTTGATACACCTGAAATATTGAGTATTTTTATAAAAAGTTTTATACCTATTTTTGATGTTATTGCTCTTTTATGGTAGGTATTTTGCGTATTATTCTTGCAGGTATGATTAAATGGATGAATATGATGAAAGGAATGAAAAAGTATCAAAATTGGAGCAAAAGTGAAGAAAGTTGAAGAAGAGATCCGTGGCGGTTAAGCGCCGAAACCCACACTAATGCGCCAAGGCCCACGGCTATGCGCCTAGAGTAGGAGCTTACACGCCAGATGAACTGTGGCTAAACACCTGAACCTTGTGCTTCAGCGTGGCAGTTACAAAAGAGGAGTTAAAAATTTTTTGGCGCGATTTTGAAGAGGTTTATGAGGCATTTCTTGGTGGGAACGCGGGTATCTTCCTATTTGCACCAATTTCAATTCAAAATATTCTTGAATGGATGCATTTTTTTGGAAGATACAATAAACCAGGACACAATTTGAATAGATATGAAGGCACCTACTGAAAAAGTATTAAAAAAAGACTTGAAGATCAGTTAAAGAGAGTGTCAAGTGTGTGTTGAGAGAGTAGAGAGAGCCTAATTAGAGTGTTGTAAGAGTGTTTCTAAACTGGTTGTTGTAGATTGTGTAAGTAGTGTAAGAAAGTTCTATCATTAACTAATACTACACTTCACCACATATACTTATATTTTGTTTGTTTTAGGATTAGATTAGAGATTTTGAGTCTTCAAAGAGGGCGCCAACCTTTAAGGAGCCTTCTAAGGAAAATTAAAGTTTCAAAGGAACTTCAAGTGTGATTGTGGAGAGGATTTATAGATAAGTCTTTATCTTTATTATTACATTTGGTTTTTAGTTAAGATTTCTTGTGTTTTCTGTATGATTTCTTGTTTTAAACCAAGTTATGATTGTATTTTCTTCATGAATTTTGATTAATTTTCTTTATATTTTTCCTAAATATGATGAAGTAATAAAGTTATGGAAGTATGTTTTGTGAAGTATAGAATTTCAATGTTGAAAGAAGTTGTGATGATTCAAAACCATGCACTAGATTTACTTCTTGACTTGGTCAATTAAGATGTTAAACTGTGTTGTGAGAACATGTAAGAACTGATATGATATTGTCTCATTCAACAATTGGAAAGAATCAAATGAGATTATATGGATGAGAATGTAATTAATATAGTTAGGTGCCAATAAATAGGGAGATATACTTTGATGGGTGTAGAATTAGAGAACTTTAGAGTGACAGACTAAAGCCCCAAATTTGAATTAATGTTTTATGTTTTGATAAAAAATGTTATCCCCTGGGTGGAGGGAATCGAGGACACTCTCGATTGAAAGCTAGTATCTTTCGTGTCTAATCCATCTTCAAGACTTTTAAAATAATAGATTAAACAATGTTTTTTATAACATCTCTATTAAGGGTAAAGAATATAAATGCTCATATTTGGCATAACGCATTTAGTATACTTTCACAAAAAAAATTTCATAACTTGTTATTGATTCATAAAAAGGAAAAATTTATTTTATTGGCATTTGTTTACATCTTATAAAGGTTTAGTTAAAGTTGTTGTTTACTATTATTTCAAATTATAAAAATTAAAAAAAATATTTAAAATTTATCAACAAAAATATTATCTTTAGTTTGAGTAAGATTTTTCTTTAAAAGTTCAATCTTAATTTTTTTATTTTCATTGTATCATTGTCCCTATGGGTTAGATATCTCGGGGCTTAATCAGAAAGGCCTTTATTAATTGATACGATACGTAAACTTTCGTAGAATACCATATTATAATATCATTTCATATATAAAATGTAAGCAATAAATATCGGAGGGATCAATCAAGCAGTTTGGTTAATGTGATGGTCATTGGGTCATGGATTAACCATTTTGACCTAATTTAACCATTTGGGTTAAGGGTTTACAAAATTCTTTAATGTTGTAGTCATTGGGTCATGGATTGACAATTTTGACCTAAGTTGACCATTTGGGTCAAGGGTTGACCAGTTTAGTCAATGTGGTGGTCATTGGGTCATGGATTGACCATTAATCGAAAACTGTGAGTTAGCAGCTAAGTGCCAAACTCTCACGCTACGCGTCACAGCTCCGCGACTAAGTGCTATAGTTTCGCGCTTAGGCGCCATGTTCACAAAATTCAGTTTTCGGGTTTTAAGAACAAAAAAAATCACAAAATTTTTCACCTCTTCATCTTCAACCTTCGACTTTAGCTATATAGGAGGCTAGGGCATCACCAAGCATTGTGATTCTTGAGCCGTTTTAAGTGAAAATTTTTAGATTCGTTCTTCTTAAGGTAAGAGCACTACTCCTAAGTAAAAATTTTTTATTTTCGCCATATATTTTGATTACATTTTGAAGAAATCCTAAAATCACAATTCATGTTAAAAATTTGAGAAAACGCTTTGGAAATTACTTGGATTTAGTGATTTAACCCTTTAGGAGTTATGTTTACTAATTTTAAGTTGAATGTACGATATATAGTGATTTTTATACAAATTTTAGAATTGGCACCGATGACGAGCAAGTCGAATGTCACTTTTGATTATGAAATGTTCATTAGCTCCAAAGCACAAGATCGTTATGTACAAGCGTTACAGTAAAAAAAACTGATTCAAGAATGTGGTTTTGTTAAACTTCACTGGTTTTGATAAGATAAAAGATAATTTAATTAGACTGCAGATCGAGTTCACAATAAAGAGGGGAAAGTAGACCATATGGGGAATTATCTTCCACAACATAGTGAGTATGAGAAGAACTACCACAGTTGCTTAGATAGACTGATCAGAGGTGATTTTAGTGTTGTGTTACCCACTCATCCACATTTTACGCCATATGTGCCTACTCGTACGTGGAATGAAGGAGATGATGACGAGGACGAGGAGGATGGTTAGGATTTTCTTTTATGTTGTCTGGAATTTTATGTTGTGGATTGATTTATGTTATTTTTGTTTGACTTTGTTGTTTGTATTATGTTGTGAACTTTTTAGTATAGTTGCTATGTGGATTATTGATGTAGTAGTTAGTAAGCAACTTAAGTTTTTTTTATGTTTGTTATAGATGTTGAATGTATATGATATGTGAATATTTAGTGGATTTGTGGTAGTAATTGTGTAAGTGAGTTTATAGTGAATTTTATTTGTTAATTTATAACTTATTCTAGAATCTGTTTAGGAAGTTTAAAACCTTATAAAAATCCACTATATAAATTTCATACTTAACTTTTCAATTTACTACCATATATATGTTTTAGTTATGATTTCTTTTTAAATGTGTGTGAATTTTCTTTTATGTCCTCCACTACTTTCGAAGTCTTTTGAATTTTTCTTAAAATGAAAAGTTAAAAGTTTAATCTAGTTATTTTCATTCTTGTTTTTAATTTTTATACCTACATACTTAGCATGTAAGAATTCCTGCAAGAATGATATTTTTAGTTTTCAATTCCTACCCATATATCTTTTTACTATGCTAAAATGTTTCATCATAACGAAAATTTTAATGTTTAGGGGGTGGGGGAATGAAAACAATTTTCAAAAGGAAACTTAAAATTTTATTTTCTCTCAAATGTGCTATAAATAAAATATGGATTTTGATTGAAAAATAATTATGAGAATGAAGTTATATTTTAGAAGTAAAATTTTGAATATAGAAATGAGTAAGAAAATTTAGTTAAAATCTATAGTAATGATTAAAGATTTATTGTTAAAAATTTCTTAGAGATGAAATGATGAATATTTTTTAACTATCTTTAGGATGAATAATTGTATTTTTAAAAAAATAGAAGGATTTGACTGTTATTTTTTATACTTAAATTTCTTTTATTGAAAATAGTTTTCAGAAATTTTATTATATTTCTAAGTCAAATATATATTTCTACCTTATGCTTTAGGAAAAGAAGGGTGGAATTCAAAATTCTTATAGGCTTATCATGATATAGTAATTCTTGCTTTATATAAAAATGAAAAATAAAAGAAAAGGAAATAAATAAATAAAAAAAATAGTATGTAAAAAAAGGAAAGGAAGGAGAAGCTTGAGGATTTAAGGGCCTAATAAAAAATTGGTTTCACACCTGATCTTTTTAGAGTATAAGATTTGAAAAAGTCCTTAAGATTAAAAACATAATATAGTTAGTATAAATATTTTTTAGGAATGATTTTTAAGTAAAAAAAATAAAATGCTTAAACACTATATCTTGAAAAATCTACAAGTATTTCTGAATAAGATAGGAACTTATATTTTTCATAAAATTTTACTTAAGATATTTCCAAGTTTTAAGTTGGTCTCATTTGCTAAAAATTTTTCTAAATTGGACCACTACATTTCTAGAAAAAAATTTTAAAAACTTCTAATTAAACTCATCCACATAATATGATTGTTTAATTTTATATGATTATAGTGTCTCTTGAGGACAAGTAACATTTCATGTTTGGGGGAATATATAGTATTTTTTTACCTATTTTTGATGTTATTGCACTTTAATGGTAGGTATTTTTTGTATTCTTCTTGCAGGTATGATTAAATGGATGAATTTGATGAAAGGAATGAAAATATTTTAAAATTAGAGCAAAAATGAAGAAAGCTGAAGAAGAGATCTGTTGCGGTTAAGCGTCAGAACCCACAATTACACGCCAAGGCCCAACTGCTATGCACCCAGACTAGAAGCTTACAGGCCAGATGAACCGTGGCTAAGCACCAGAACCCTGTGCTTCAGCGCAACAGCTATAAAAGAGGGGTTATTAAATTTTTGGCGCGATTTTGTAGAGGTTTTTGAGGCATTTCTTGGTGGGAACGTGCGTAACTTCTTATTGGCTCCAATTTCCATTCGAAATACTCTTGAATGGATGCATTTTTTTGGAAGATACAATAAAACCAGACACAAATTGAAGAGATACGAAGGGACCTATTGAAAAAGTATTTAAAGAACACTTAAAGATCAGTTAAAGAGAGAGTCAAGTGTGTGTTGAGTGAGTAGAGTGAGTCTAGTTAGAGTGTTGTAAGAGTGTTTCTAAAGTGGTTGTTATAGATTTTGTAAGTAGTGTAAGAGAGTTCTATCATTAACTAATTCTCCACTTCACCACTTCTATTTATATTTCGTTTGTATTAGGATTAGATTAGAGATTTGGAGTCTTCAGAGATGGGCTCCAACCTCTAAGGAGTCTTCTAAGGAAAGTAAAGTTTCAATGGAACTTCAAGTGTGATTTTGGAGAGGATTTAGAGATAAGTCTTTATAATTGTTATTACAGTTGGTTTTTTAGTTAAGACTTCTTATGTTTTCAGTATGATTTCTTCTTTTAAACCAAGTTATGATTGTATTTTCTCCGTGAATTCTGTGTAGTTTTCTTTTATCTTTTTCCTAAATATGATGAAGTAATAAAGTTATGGAAGTATGTTTTATGAAGTATAGGATTTCAATGTTGAAAGAAATTGTGATGATTCAGAATCTTGCACTACATTTACTTCTTGATTTGGTCAATTAAGATGTTAAAATTTTTTGTGAGAACATGTAAAAACCGATATGGTATTGTCTCAGTCAACATTTCGAGAGAATCCCATGAGATTATATGGAAGAGAATGTAATTCATATAGTTAAGTACCGATAAATAGGGAGATATACTTTGATGGGTGTAGAATTAGAGAACTTTAGAGTGACAAACTATTGCCCCCAATTTGAATTATTATTTCAAGTTTTGATACAAAATGTTTTCCCCTAGGTGGAGGGAATCTGGGACACTCTAGAGTGAGAGCTAGTATCTTAAGTGCCTAACCCATCTTCAAAACTTTTAAAATAATAGATTAAACTATGTTCTTTATAGCATCTCTAGTAAGGGTAAAGAATATAATTGCTCGTATTTGCTACAACACATTTAGTATACTTGCGCAAAAAAATTTCATAACCTGTTATTGATTCATAAAAAGAAAAAATGTATTTTATTGGCATTTTCTTACATCTTATAAAATTTTAGTTAAAGTTGTTGTTTACTTTTATTTCAAATTATAAAAATAAAAAAAATAATCAAATTTTATGTTCTAAAATTTTATCTTTAGTTTGAGTAAGATTTTTCTTTAAAAGTACAATGTTAGTTTTTTATATTCATTGTATCATTGTCCTTGTGGGTTTGATATCTCGGGGCTTAATCAGAAAGTCCTTTATTAAATTATACGATAAGTAAGAATCCCACATTATAGTATCATTTCATACATAAAATGTAAGCAATAAATATCAGAGGGATCAGTCGACCAGTTTGGTCAATGTGATGGTCATTGGGTCATGGATTGACCATTTTGACCTAATTTGACCATTTGGGTCAAGGCTTGACCAATTTCTTTAATGTTGTAGTCTTTGGGTCATGTATTGATAATTTTGACCTAATTTGACAATTTAGGTCAAGTGTTGACCAGTTTGGTCAATGTGATGGTCATTGGGTCATGGATTGACCATATTGACTTAATTTGACCATTTGGGTCAAGGGTTGATTAAGTCAGCCAAAATATGTATTTAACAAAAAAATCAAAAACTGCGAGTTAGCGGCTAAGTGCCCAACTCCCGCGCTAAGCGCTAGAGCTCCGCGACTAAGTGCTGTACTTTCGCGCTTAGGCGCCAGGTTCACAAAATTTTGTTTTCAGTTTTTAAAAATATGAAAAATCAAAAGATTTTTTACCTCATCATCTTCAACCATCGGCTTTAGGTATATATAAGGCTACGGTATCACCATGCATTGTGATTCTTGAGCTGTTTCAAGTGAAAATTGTTAGATTCATTCTTCTTAAGGTAAGAGCACTACTACTATGTAATTTTTTTTTTCACCTTATATTTTGAGTACATTTTGAAGAAATCTGAAAATCACTATCCATGAAGAAAATTTGAGAAAACACTTTGGAAATTACTTGGATTTAGTGATTTAATCCTTTAGGAGTTAAGTTTAATAATTTTAAGTTGAATGTGGGAATTATAGTGATTTTTATACAAATTTTAGAAATGGAACTGAAGAGGAGCAAATCAAAACTCACTTTTGATTCTGAAAAGTTCATTAGCTCCAAAGCTCGAGATCGTTACGTACAAGCATTACAGTCATGGAAACTAATTCAAGAATATGGTTTTGATAAACTTCGCTGGTTTTGATAAAATTAAAGATAATATAAATTACACTACGGATCAAGTTCACAATAGTGGAGAAAGTAGATCATATGGGGAATTATCTACCACATCATAGTGAGAATGAGATGAACTACCAATGTTGCATGGATAGACTGATCAGAGTTGATTTTAGTGCTGTGTTACCCACTCATCCAGATATTACACCATATGTGCCTACTCGTACATGGAACGAAGGAGATGTTGAGGGGGAGGGTTGACGGTTAGGATTTTAATTTATGTTGTGTGGACTTTTATTTTGTGGATTGATTTATGTTATTTATGTTGGACTTTGTTTTTTGTATTATGTTATGAACTTTTTAGTACAGTTGCTTTGTGGACTTTATTGATGTAATAGTTAGTAAGCAACTTTAGTTTGTTTTTATGTTTGTTATAGATGTTGAATGTATATGATATGTGAATGTTTAGTTGATTTGTGGTAGTAATTGGGTAAGTGAGTTTAAAGTGAATTTTATTTGTTAGTTTAGAACTTATTCCAGAATCTATTTAGGAAGTTTAAAAACTTATAAAAATCCACTATATAAATTTCATACTTAAGTTTTCAATTTACTACCATATATATGTTTTAGTTATGATTTCTATTTAGATGTGTGTGAATTTTATTTTATGTCCTGCAATACTTTAGATGTCTTTTGAAATTTTATTAAAATGAGAAATTAAAAGTTTGATCTAGTTATTTTCATTCTTGTTTTTAATTTTTATACCTACATAATTAGGATATAAGAATACTCGTAAGAATGATATTTATAGTTTTCAATTCCTACCCATGTATCTTTTTACTAGCTTAAATGTTTCATCATAATGAAAATTTTAAAGTTTGGGGGGTGGGGGAATGAAAAACAATTTTCAAAAGGAAACTTAAAATTTTATTTTCTCTCAAATGTGTTATAAATAAAATTTGGATTTTTATTGAAAAATAATTATGTCAATGAAGTTATATTAAAGAAGTAAAATTTTGAATATAGAAATGAGTAAGAAAATTTAGTTAAAATCTATAGTAATGACTAAAAATTTATTGTTAAAAATTTCTTAGTGACGAAATGATGAATATTGTGTAACTATCTTTAGTATGAATAGTTGAATTTTTGAAAAAGATAGAAGGATTAGACATTTATTTTTAATATTTAAATTTCTTTTTTTAAAAATATTTTTCAAAACTTTTACTATACTTCTAAGTCAAAGATATACATCTACCTTATGCTTTAGGAAAAGAAGGGTGGAATTCAAAATTCTTAAACGCTTATCCAGATATAGTAATCCTTGCCTTATATAAAAAAGAAAAGAAAAGAAATTAAATAAATAAATAAATAAATAGTATGTAAAAAAAGGAAAGGAAGTAGAAGCTTGAGGATTTAAGGGCCTAATAAAAAATTGGTTCCACACGGAATATTTTTAGAGTATAATATTTGAGAAAATCTTGAAGATTAAAAATATAATATAGTTAGTATAATTATTTTTTATTAATGATTTTTAAGTAAAGAAAATAATATGCTTAAAAACTATATCTTGAGAAATTTACAAGTATTTCTGAATAATATACAAACTTACATTTGTCATAAACTTTTACATAAGAGATTTCTAAACTTTAAGCTTCTCTCATTTATTAAAGATTTTTCTAAATTGGACTAATACATTTCTAGAAAAAAAAGGTTAAAAACTTCTAAATAAACTCATCCACATAATTTGATTGTTTAATTTTATATGATTATAATGTCACTTGAGGACAAGTAACATTTCATGTTTGGGGGAATTTTGATACACCTGAAATATATAGTATTTTTATACAAATTTTTATACCTATTTTTGATGATATTTCACTTTAATGGTAGGTATTTTGTGTATTTTTCTTAAAGGTACGATTAAATGGATGAATATGATGAAAGGAATGAAAAAGTATCAAAATTGAAGCAAAAATGAAGAAAGCTGAAGAAGAGATCTGTGGAAGTTAAGCGTTGGAACCCATACTAACGCGCCAAGGCCCGACTGCTATGCACCCATAGTAGGAGCTTACACTCCAGATGAACCATGGCTAAGCACCTGAACCTTGTGCTTCAGCGCGACTGTTATAAAACAGGAGTGATTAAATTTTTGGCGGTATTTTAAAGAGGTTTTGAGGCATTTCTTGGTGGGAACGTGGGTAAATTCCTATTGGCGCCAATTTCCATTTGAGATACTCTTGAATGGATGCATTTTTTTGGAAGATACAATAAACCTGGACACAATTTCAAGAGATACGAAGGCACCTGTTGAAAAAGTATTTAAAGAAGACTTAAAGATCAGTTAAAGAGAGAGTTAAGTGTGTGTTGAGAGAGTAGAGTGAGTCTAGTTAGAGTGTTGTAAGAGTTCACCACTTCTACTTATATTTTGTTTGTATTAGGATTAGATTAGAGATTTGGAGTGTTCAACGATGGGTGCCAACCTCTAAGGAGTCTTCTAAGGAAAAGTAAAGTTTCAAAGGAAGTTCAAGAGTGATTGTGGAGAAGATTTTCAGATAAGTCTTTATGTTTTTTATTACATTTGGTTTTTAGTTAAGACTTCTTGTGTTTTCAGTATGATTTCTTCTTTTAAACCAAGTTATGATTATGTTTTCTTCGTGAATTCTGTGTAGTTTTATTTTCTCTTTTTCCTAAATATGATGAAGTAATAAAGTTATGGAAGTATGTTTTGTGAAGTATAGGATTTCAATGTTGAAAGAAATTGTTATGATTCAAAATCTTGCTCTACATTTACTTCTTGATTTGGTCAACTAAGATGTTAAAATGTGTTGTGAGAACATGTAAAAACTGATATGGTATTATCTCAGTCAACAATTGGAAAGAATCACATGAGATTATATGGAAGAGAATGTAATTCATATAGTAAAGTGCCAATAAATATGGATATATACTTTGATGGGTGTAGAATTAGAGAACTTTAGAGTGACAAGCTAAAGCCTCTAATTTGAATTATTGTTTTATGTTTTGATACAAAATGTTATCCCCTAGGTGGAGGGAATCGAGGAGACTCTAGAGTGAGAGCTAGTATCTTTCGTGCCTAACCCATCTTCAAGACTTTTAAAATAATAGATTAAATTATGTTCTTTTTAGCATCTCTGGTAAGGGTAAAGAATATAATTGCTCGTATTTGCTACAACACATTTAGTATACTTTCACAACAAAATTTCATTACCTGTTATTGATGCATAAAAAGGAAAAATGTATTTTATTGGCATTTGCTTACATCTTATAAAAGTTTTGTTAAAGTTGTTGTTTACTTTTATTTCAAATTATAAAAATTAAAAAATAAATCAAATTTTATCTTTAGTTTGAGTAAAATTTTTCCTTAAAAGTACAATGTTAGTTTTTTTATTTTCATTGTATCATTGCCTTGTGGGTTCGATATCTTGGGGCTTAATTAGAAAGCCTTTTATTAAATTATACGATAGGTAAACTTGCGTAGAATCCCATATTATAGTATCATTTCATATATAAAATGTAAGCAATAAATGTCGGAGGGATCAGTCAACCAGTTTGGTCAATGTGATGGTCATTGGGTCGTAGATTGACCATTTCGACCTAATTTGATCATTTGGGTCAAGTGTTGACCAATTTTTTTAATGTTGTAGTCATTGGGTCATGTATTGATAATTTTGACCTAATTTGACAATTTGGGTTAAGATTTGACCAGTTTGGTCAATGTGATGGTCATTGGGTCATGGATTGACAATTTTGACTTAATTTAACCATTTGGGTCAAGGATTAATTAAGTCAGCAAAAATATGTATTTAACAAAAAATTCAAAAATTGCGAGTTAGCTGCTAAGTGCCCATCCCTCGCGCTACGTGCCAGAGCTTCACAGCTAAGTGCTGTACTTTCGCGCTTACGTGCCAGGTTCACAAAATTCAGTTTTCAGGTTTTAAAAACATGAAAAATCACAAAATTTTTAACCTCGTCATCTTCAACCTTCAGCTTTAGCTATATAGAAGGCTAGGGCATCACAGAGCATTGTGATTCTTGAGCCGTTTCAAGTGAAAATTGTTAGATTCATTCTTCTTGAGGTAAGAGCACTACTCCTAAGTAATTTTTTTTATTTTCATCATATATTTTGAATTCATTTTGAAGAAATCTGAAAATCACTATTCATGATGAAAATTTGAGAATACTCTTTCGAAATTACTTGGATTTAGTGATTTAAGCCTTAAGGAGTTAAGTTTAATAATTTTAAGTTGAATGTGAGATTTATAGTGATTTTTATACAAATCTTAGAAATGGAACTGAAGAGGAGCAAATCAAAACTCACTTTTGATTCTGAAAAGTTCATTAGCTCCAAAGCTCAAGATCGTTATGTACAAGGGTTACAGTCATGGAAACTAATTCAAGAATATGATTTTGATAAAATTCGCTGGTTTTGATAAAATTAAAGATAATATAAACTACACTACGGATCGTGTGCGTGATATAGAGGGGAAAGTAGATCATATGGGGAATTATCTTCCACATCATAGTGAGTATGAGATGAATTACCACAGTTTCGTGGATAGACTGATCAGAGTTGATTTTAGTGTTGTTTTACCCACTCATCCACATATTACACCATATGTGCCTACTCGTATATGGAACGAAGGAGATGATGAGGAGGAGGATGATGGTTAGGATTTTAATTTATGTTGTGTGGACTTTTATGTTGTTGATTGATTTATGTTATTTTTGTTGGACTTTGTTGTTTGTATTATGTTATGACCTTTTTAGTATAGTTTCTATGTGGACTTTAATGATGTAATTGTTAGTAAGCAACTTTAGTTTGTTTTATGTTTGTTATAGATGTTGACTGTATATGATATGTGAATGTTTAGTTGATTTATGGTAGTAATTGTGTAAGTGAGTTTAAAGTGAGTTTTATATGTTATTTTAGAACTTTTTCCAGAATCTATTTAGGAAGTTTAAAAACTTATAAAAATCCACTATATAACTTTCGTACTTAAGTTTTCAATTTACTACCATATATAAGTTTTAGTTGTAATTTCTATTTAAATGTCTGTGAATTTTCTTTTTTGTCCTGCACTACTTTAGAAGTCTTTTGAAATTTTATTTAAATGAGAAGTTAAAAGTTTGATCTAGTTATTTTCATTCCTTTTTTTAATTTTTATACCTACATATTTAGGATATAAGAACACCTGCAAGAATGATATTTATAGTTTTCAATTCCTACCCATGTATCTTTTTACTATGCTTAAATGTTTCATCATAATGAAAATTTTAAAGTTTGGGGGGTGGGGGAATGAAAAATAACTTTCAAAAGGAAACTTAAAATTTTATTTTCTCTCAAATGTGCTATAAATAAAATTTGGATTTTGACTGAAAAATAATTATGTGATTGAAGTTATATTAGAGAAGTAAAATTTTGAATATAGAAATGAGTAAAAAAATTTAGTTAAAATCTATAGTAATGATTAAAAATTTTTCGTTAAAAATTTCTTAGTGACGAAATGTTGAATATTTTGTAACTATCTTTCGTATGAATAGTTGTATTTTTGAAAAAATAGAATGATTAGACATTTATTTATAGTTCTTAAATTTCTTTTATTGAAAATAGTTTTAAAAACTTTTATTATATTTCTAAGTCAAAGATATATATCTACCTTATGCTTTAGAAAAAGAAGGGTGGAATTCAAAATTCTTAAAGGCTTATCCAGATATAGTAATCCTTGCCTTATATATAAAAGCAATGAAATAAATAAATAAATAAATAAATAGTATGAAGCTTGAGGATTTAAGGGCCTAATCAAAAATTGGTTCCACACCTGATCTTATTAGAGTATAAGATTTGAGAAAATCTTGAAGATTAAAAACATAATATAGTTAGTATAATTATTTTTTATTAAACATTTTTAAGTAATGAAAATAAAAAGTTTAAACAATATATCTTGAAAAATTTACAAGTATTTCTGAAAAATATAGAAACTTATATTTTTCATAAACTTTTACATAAGAGATTTCTAAACTTTAAGCTTGTCTCATTTACTAAAGATTTTTTTAAATTGGACTACTATATTTCTAGAAAAACATTTTAAAAACTTCTAAATAAACTCATCCACATAATTTGATTGTTTAATTTTATAAGATTATAGTGTCACTTGAGGATAAGTAGCATTTCATGTTTGGGGGAATTTTGATACACCTGAATATATATTATTTTTATACAAATTTTCATACCTATTTTTGATGATACAACACTTTAATGGTAGACATTTTCTGTATTTTTCTTGCTGGTATGATTAAATAGATGAATATGATGAAAGGAATGAAAAAGTATCAAAATTGAAGCAAAAATGAAGAAAGTTGAAGAAGAGATCTGTGGCAGTTAAGTGTCGGAACCCACACTTACGTGCCAAGGCCCCAGAGCTATGCGCCCAAAGCAAGAGCTTACACGCCATATGAACTATGGCTAAGCACCGGAATCTTGTGCTTCAGCGCGGCAGTTACAAAAGAGGAGTTATTTAATTTTTGGCCTGATTTTGAAGAGGTTTTTGAGGCATTTCTTGGTGGGAACATGGGTAACTTCCTATTTGCGCCAATTTCCATTCAAAATACTCTTGAATGGATGCATTTTTTTGGAAGATACAATAAACCTAGACAAAATTTGAAGAGATACGAAAGCACCTATTGAAAAAGTATTAAAAGAAGACTTGAACATCAGTTAAAAAGAGAGTCAAGTGTGTGTTGAGACAGTAGAGTGAGTCTAGTTAGAGTGTTGTAAGAGTGTTTCTAAAGTGGTGGTTGTAGATTGTGTAAGTAGTGTATGAGAGTTCTATCATTAACTAATACTCCACTTCACCACTTCTACTTATATTTTTTTTGTATTAGGGTTAGAATAGAGATTTAGAGTCTTCAGAGATAGGCACCAACCTCTAAGGAGTCTTCTAAGGAAAATCAAAGTTTCAAAGGAACTTCAAGAGCGATTGTGTAGAAGATTTACCGATAAGTCTTTATCTTTGTTATTACATTTGGTTTTTAGTTAAAAATTCTTGTGTTTTTCAGTATGATTTCTTCTTTTAAACCAAGTTATGATTTTGTTTTCTCCATGAATTCTGAGTAGTTTTCTTTATCTTTTCCCTAAATATGATGAGGTAATAGAGTCATGGAAGTATGTTTTGTGAAGTATAAGATTTCAAAGTTGAAAGAACTTGTGATTAATCAAAATCATGCACTACATTTACTTCTTGATTTGGTCAACTAAGATGTTAAAATGTGTTGTGAGAACGTGTAAGAACTGATATGGTATTGTCTCAGTCAACAATTGGAAAGCATTAGATGAGATTATATGGATGAGGATGTAATACATATAGTTAGGTGCCAATAAATAAGGAGATATACTTTGATGGGTGTAGAATTAGAGAACATTGGAGTAACAGGCTAAACCCCTAATTTGAATTATTATTTTATGTTTTGATACAAAATGTTATCCCCTAGGTGGAGGGAATTGATGACACTCTAGAGTGAGAGCTAGTATCTTTCGTGCCTAACCCATATTCAAGACTTTTAAACTAATAGATTAAGCTATGTTCTTTATAGCATCTCTAGTAGGGTTAAAGATTATAATTGCTCGTATTTGGCGCAACACATTTAATATATTTTTAAAACAAAATTTCATAACCTGTTATTGATTCATAAAAAAGAAAAAAGTATTTTTTTGACATTTGCTTACATCTTATAAAAGTTTAGTTAAAGTTGTTGTTTACTTTTATTTCAAATTATAAACATTAACAAAAATAATCAAATTTTTTCTTCGAAAATTTCATCTTTAGTTTGAGTAAGATTTTTCTTTAAAAGTACAATGTTATGTTTTTTTATTTTCATTGTATCAATGTCCCTGTGGGTTCGATATCTCGGGGCTTAATCATAAAGTACTTTATTAATTGTTATGATACGTAAACTTGCGTAAAATCTCATATTATAATATCATTTCATATATAAAACGTGAGCATTAAATATCAGAGGGATCAATCGACCAGTTTAGTTAATGTGATGCTCATTGGGTCATGGATTGACCATTTTGACCTAATTTGACCATTTGGATCAAGGGTTGACAATTTATTTAATGTTGTAGTCATTGGGCCATGGATTGATAATTTTGACCTAATTTGACCATTTCGGTCAAAGGTTGACCAGTTTGGTCATTGTGATGGTCATTAGGTCATGGATTAACAATCTTGACTTAATTTGACAATTTGGGTCAAGGGTTGACCCCTTTGGTCAAGAGTTGAACAGATAAGGGTTTGTCATTGCTGATTTGATCACTTTAGGATGTTACTAAGATTTGGGTTAAAATAACTTCATTAGGGTTTTACCTTAGACATTAGCATTTAGTGACCATTGGTAAGGTTTAGGTGGTTAATATTGGTAGACTAGCTTTCTCAAGATGATTTATAAAT
Organism: Papilionanthe hookeriana x Papilionanthe teres; assembly: GCA_022702705.1. NCBI lineage: Eukaryota > Viridiplantae > Streptophyta > Magnoliopsida > Asparagales > Orchidaceae > Papilionanthe > Papilionanthe hookeriana x Papilionanthe teres. The sequence continues at coordinate 104,440,079 of CM040428.1, read as the reverse complement.
GATCCTCACAAAAGTGAGGTCAACAAATGGGCCCACAATATGTATGGAATACTGAATAAGTATGCCGCACATATTGGTGTTGACCGAAATGGCTTGGATAACCTAATAGATTTGTCAAAATAATTTTAATATTAAAGATATCTTATTTTCCATATTTGAGAAGATGATTAATGCCATATTCCATTAAAGGAGGTCTTACACCGCTTTTCAAAGATTCAAATGTCGGTATGTCAATTTTGATAATGACTTTTATGTGACTTATACTCTTTCTCAAAGAAAGAGTTAATAGAGTGTTATATTTTTGTGTCATGAAAGGTCTTATATCCAATAACTGGAGAGGGAGTGGATGTCATAACATCTCTCATAAATGTTAAATGTCAATATGTCAGTTTTTAAGAAGGACTGCTCTCCGACTTATATCCTTTCTCAAAGAGAGAGAGTAGGCGTCGTATTTAAATTTAGTATATCTTACACTATTTCTCATAGATGTTAAAGTTCTTTATTATCTGTTTTGAGAATGAATTCTATGCGACTTATGTCCTTTCTCAAAGTGAGACAGTAGATGTTGTACTCCATTTAAGGAAGTCTTACACTGTTTTTCATAAATACCAAATGACGGTATTGTCGGTTTTGAGAAGGAAGGCTATGCGACTTATATCCTTTCTTAAGAGGGAACTAGAGGAATGCCATAATTTCGTGTCGGGGAGGGACTTATATCCAATAACTGGAGAGAAAGTGGAAGCTATGCCATCTCTCAGAAATGTCAAATGTCGATATGTCAGTTTTGAGAAGGAATGTTTTACGACATATATCATTTCTCAAGAAAGAGAAATGGGAATGCCATATTTCCGTGTCCGGAAGGGTCTTATATCCAATAACTGGACTTATGTATGAAAAAAACATAAAGTAGAACGTATCTGTTGGGGATTTGACTTTTATAGGTCGAAGGATAAATCTCGTGTTAATTGTCTAGAGTTGTTCATTATGTCATTTTTAATTTAAAGTGTTTATATTGGCATTTTTGGACCTGTTGGTGCGACTATATATTATGCAAGAATTTATGAAGTCAGATTTATATATTTTTATAATGATTTAGTAAAGTCACAAATTCAACGCAAGTATACGTATCGTATCAAGTAATACAGGGCTCTAATGGAGTCCTGGTTATCGATCCCACAGAGTGGTGAACGTTCTTTAAATCAGATAATACAGCACTAAATTCCAATACCAATTGTAATAATTGCTCAAGTGTACTACAACTAGTTAATGCAAAGTATGGTAATAATAAAGCTAATGCAATTACTTCTACTTACTAAACTAATTTAACTGTCACACACTAGCTTATGTGATTTATAAGATACTTCTATATGAAAAGTGTCTTCCTTCCTGCATAAAGATTATGATGTGTGGATGATGAAGAATGTTAATCTTTTGTATTGTGCCAAATAGGAGCATTTTTGCTTCTTTACCCTTAAAAGAGTACCCCGTCTTCCAAGCAAGTAAAGAATATTGCCATATCTTAAGTTTAGTCACTAAATCGAAGGCTAGGCTGGGAGGATACCGACTCTCACTACGGAGCTCCCACTCACCTGTCACCCGAAGGCTAACCATAGGCTTTAGTTAACAATCTTAAGACCAAATTGGGGATCCCATTCTGTCACCATGAAACCTCCAACTTGAAGTCCATCAAAACTCATCTCCCTATTTATTTGCACTTAATCCCCATGAACTACGCAATTCATTCATGGACATTAAATGGGTTCTTCATTCTTGTTGTAGAACATTCAATTCTTTTTGGAATTAAAATTCCTCAACATGTTTTAACAATTCAATTAGCCCGATTGAAAAGTAAATTAAGTTCTAAATGAAAGAAACATCATAACTTCTATACACTTAAAGGCCACATCAATTCCACATCACCACATCATCACTACTTTATGCAAGAAGAAAGGCAAGGGAAACTACTCATAAATCATGGAGAAGATATAAGAACTCATGGATTTTATATAAGAAAGAAGAGTCATACAAATCACAATTGTAAATACAACTTATCTCTTTCTCTTCCCCAAGCAAATTCCTTCAAAGTTCCCTTGATTCCTCTTCCTATTCCTTGCAACACTTGATTATCTGTTTGGAACGAAGATGAAGAAGCAATCTCACACTTTACTCCCTCTTCTCCCCTCCTTAAAGAAGAATCTCTCTTAAAATCACAAACCCTAACTCTCTCTCACACATTCCTTAGACTCTCTACAGCAATCCTCCTCTCTTTTTTCGTCTTGAACACTTAATTTTATGTTAGGAACGAATTCCCCAATAGTTTCTTCAAGCACCTCTTCAAAAATCCACCAAAACTCTTCAAAAATCCACCAAAACTCTTTAAGAAACTATTGGCATGATTTGGCTAGTGGCCAAAAGGAACAGTGGCTGTTTTCCTCCAAATTGCTCTATTTTGCTCCAAATTCATTCCTTTTTGCATCTTTTCGCTCCAAACACCTACATTCATCATACCTGCAACAAATCATGAAAAATACGTTCCTTTAAAGTGCAATATCACCGAAAATAGGTAAAAACATATAGCTAAAAGAGGATATATTTTGGTGCATCACCTGCCGAAGTATTATTGATAGCTGGGGAATATCTTACAAAATTTTATTCCACTACCAAAGATAATGTACATTGATGATAAAAGTCAACAGTTCATCATATATCACACCACACACATTACAAATGGTTGATATAACATCACATCAAATGTTGTCAGATTGTCCTTTTGTCATCCTTGTAACCCTGGATACTACTAGACCTACCAAAAATATTTAACACTCCAAGACACTGTCTGTTATGTATGTCTTAGGTGTTTGGATACTAAAAAGGTCATTGTAGTTCCAAAGTTTTTAATCCCTCGAGCTTTAGCACAGGTTTATAACTGATGGACCTATTGTTAGGACGCATTCTTCGTAGTGTAATCAAGATCTGCGGCCTGCTCACATTGGGTATGCAATGTTTAGCAACATCAGCTCCATTCCCTTGTAAGATCACCACTAAGCCACGTGGAAGGGGATCTAGTAAGACCCGTGAAATTCTCCTGGTCCCATAATCCTTACCTCTCTCCCAAACATGATAGAGCATCTGTTCAAGAGTAACAATGTACAAAAATGTCTCTCAAAGTCGTGAATATCAATATGTGGCGGGATGCAATCCCCTTCTTCATAAAAGTTGACAATGCAGCTGTCTGGAATACAATTATGCGGTATTATATGTCAAGCTACCAGTCTTCTGATGATTTAAACAATGACTGTAGGTACGGGTCTACCTGTTAATGTTGAGAATTCCGGGAGGATTTCCATATTTAGCTTTAGCATAGTTGTAACAACATTCATACTGGATAGATTCCCGCACTTTACTACGTATCCATTTCTTGGGCTCAGAAAATGTCCTCCTCTTCAAGCTTTTAACTCGTCCATAATCTCGGGCTTCCATTATATGTTCAACGATGGCAGCCTGCTCATTTTCATCAAAGACTCTCGTGACTATTTTAATACCTTCCACTATGTTGATAGTCCGACCATCGATATGTTTGAAATGTTCGAAATATTGTCGACTGAGAGCTTGAATGTGCCACAATTCTTCTTCATAAATAATATGTCTATCAGTAGATTTATCTAATGTTGTGAGGTCGAGTACAGACACATATGGAGTCAGTGCAAAAAATGTCCCTTCTATTGCTTCCACAGCTTCAGGATCTAAATTCTCTACTCCTAGAAGAAGATATACCTTTCAAAGCATTTCTTTGGAGATTGGAAATTCAAATCCACAAGTGTCTTCCTCCATAAGTTTCACATTCTGTTGTTCCTTTTCTTCAATCCATTTTAGTAGTTTATTTATGTTTCATCTCTGGGCCCGAGTCAATATTGCTGTGAATTTATTGACTGCCTCAATGGATGCTTCTATGATCCCTTGAGTTGCAGTGACTACCACTAACTTTAATCTTCCAGAGTTAAGTTTTCTTTTCTGACCCATTGGTTTCACTTTTTCTTTAGTAATTTCTTGTTGTCGGGTGTTGAACTCCAAAACAGACAATTCCCTTTCAGCTTCCCCTTATTCAACAATAGGCAACAATGGCCCATTATATAACAGTTCAATCTGCGTCATGTCAAAGTCAAACTGGATACTTGATCCTTTCTCGATGCATCGACGGTCCAATGCCAAACACACACCACTTTGAAACGTGAATAAGATTATGTTGTTTGACATTTTCCTACAAGCAACAAGTTAATGAAGACCTATCAGACCAAGTTTCGATTTAAATTGTCAGTATGAAATTCATTATTGTCGAGAAATGATGTTAAAAAACACATGTTATGCGAACAAAAAGAAATGTTCAAAGAAAAATATTAAATGCCAGAAATTTCATTTATCATTTAATTCATCGTTTTCTCAGTTTAGAAACAAGTCATTATTTTCATGTTGCATAATATTTTTTCAAGAAACGCCGATTGATTGGGGGCAAGACTCAAAATTAACCAAATTAGCCAAAATTACCAAAATGCCCCTTAAATTCCAAAAATTCTCAATAATTCCAAAGTCATGTCAAATGTCTTCGACACCATTTAAAACCACTGTTGACCTCACTTTTTGTGAGAATCACTCACCAAACACCTTGAGAAAGGAAGCCTACCGACATTTACCTCCTAAAAACTAAGACCTAGGGTAAAACCTTAACAAAATCTTCTTGACCACAAAATTGACCTTAAAGAAAAATGTTGACATGATCAAATTGTCATTGATCAAAATCAACAAAATTTTTATTCAAAATTCACCACATTGACCTTTGAATTAGTTTAAACCATAAATTGGGTCAACATGACCTATTTAAACCCCAACCTGACAAAATCACAAATATTGTGATCAAATCAACCATGACAAGGTTGAAAAAGTCACATTAGACATCTTGAAACTAAAATTGACCAATTTTGGTTAACTTGGGTCAACCTAGGTCAACATTGGTTAACCATGGTCAAAACACACAATTTTAAACAAAAAATGATAAAAAATGACAAAAATGATAAAAATTAAATAAAAATGACAAAATTAATCAAATAATTAATTTTAAATTTATTTTTGATTAATTAATTGACCAATAATTTAATTTTTAATATTTTAATTAATGACATGATTAATTAAAATAAAAAATTAAATTAAAAGCCATGAAAATGATAAAATGCACAATTTTGATTAAAAATAATGGAATTAATCAAATAATTAATTACAAAATTATTTTTGATTAGTTAATTGATTAATAATTTAATTTTTATATTTTAATTAATGACATAATTAATTAAAATAAAAATTAAATTAAAAAGTCATAAAATAAGACAAAATTCCATTTTCTAATCAAAATGACATGAAATTAATTAAATAATTAATTCTAAAAATTTTGTGAATTAATAATTTAATTAATAAAATTTCAAACTTTTTATGAATTAATTAAAATGAAATTAAATTAAAAAGGTGGGGGGTGTAAAATGACATTTAACCCTTTAAAATCAATTATGACATAATAATTGATTTTTCAAAAAATTTTAATCCCTCTTATGACATCATGATGACCCCATATAGGTTTCACATGAATTATAAGACTCATTAAGGATGAATTAACTCATAAAAAGACTCATGATGATAATTCACATGAATGGAGATTTTTTACCTTAACCATGGTTAAAGTAAAAAATGACAATTTCATCATTAAGAGGAGATGAGGTGTCACTCCCTCATGCAACCTCAAGAAATCTTATGTTCACTCATCCATCACCTTACCTCTTAACCAATAGGAGAGAGCATAAATTTGCGTCATCCTCACATTATAAGGTGACATCATAAATAAAATTTTGAAAATTTAAGGGAAATAAGGAGCATGTGTCATCCCCTCATGAAAATTTAAATGAGGTGGAGAAATATGAAGGCCTTAACTTCCTTGAATCATCACTAACCTCCCCTCTAGCCAATAGGGAGGAGACAAAATAATCACATGGAATTTGGGGCTCATTATAACCATTTAAAGGCAATCATTACCTTGACATGGGAATGAGAAAAATCTTGAATACTGTCAAAATAAAATTTTGAATTTTTGAATTATATTTTATTTTTAATAAATTAATTACTCTCTGGAGTAATTTAATTATTAAAAATTAATTATAATTCCAAAAATTATGAAATTTTCACGGAATTATCCTTCGTTATGACACATATCTCCTAATTTTTCTAAGGACTGAAAAGTTCTTTAGGATATTTTTCTTTAATTTCTAAGCTACTTTGTAATTATTTATAAAAATAATTATAAAAATTAGAAATTAAGGAAAATAAATTTGAAAATGGCTGGAAATTTTAGGGTGACACATGAAGATTCTAATTACAATGATTTTTAAGCCATTCAGCAATTTTAAATGACATTTCAAAATTTAGGATTTAAAATTTCATTATTAATTAATAAATTTAAAATCCTAAAAATCACTCTTTCACCCTACTTAGCCCATTCCACAATGGGTTGAGTCAAAATTAAGTCTAACTCCAAATAGACTTAAAGCAAGTCTAATGACATCAGAATAGACTTAAATCAAAGTTTAATTAAACTTAAAAGACATAATTAAGTTTAATTAATTCTTATTAAACCTTAAAGACATTAGGTTTAATATTAAATCAAAGTTTAAATAAACTTAAAAGACATAATTAAGTTTAATTAACTCTTATTAAACCTTAAAGTCATTAGGTTTAATATTAAATCAAAGTTTAATTAAACTTAAAAGACAATTAAGTTTAATTTATTCTTATTAAACCTTAAAGACTTTAGGTTTAATATAAAATCAATGTTTAATTAAACTTAAAAGACATAATTAAGTTTGATTAACTCTTTTTAAACCTTAAAGACATTAGGTTTAATATCAAATCAATTTTTAATTAAACTTAAAAGACATAATTAAGTTTAATTATCTCTTATTAAACCTTAAAAGACATTAGGTTTAATAAACAAACGTTAATTAGGTTTAAAACATTCTTAAACTTAATTAATCGTAATTAAACCTTAAAGACATTAGGTTTAATAACCCTTAAAACCTAATTAGGTTTAACCCACATTAAACCTAGTTACTTAACTTAAACCTTACTTACATTAGGTTTAAGTAACCCTGAAACCCTAATTAGGTTTAACCCAATTAAACCTAGTTAATCAACTTAAACCTTACTTACATTAAGTTTAAGCAACCCTTAAACCCTAATTAGGTTTAACCTACATTAAACCTAGTTAATCAACTTAAACCTTACTTAAATTAGGTTTAAGTAACCCTTAAACCCTAATTTGGTTTAACCTACATTAAACCTAGTTAATCAATTTAAACCTTACTTACATTATGTTTAAGTAACCCTTAAGCCCCAATTAGGTTTAACCCCTATGAAACCTAATTAATAAACTTAAACCTTACTTACATCAGGATTAAGTAACCTCTAAACCATAATTAGGTCTAACCCATTAAACCTAATTAAACCATTAAGTCTTAACTAAATTAGACTTAATCAAACCTAAACCCTAATTAGGTCTAATCCATTAGACCTAACTAAAGCATTAAGTCTTAACTAAATTATACTTAATCAAACATAAACCATAATTAGGTCTAACCCAATTAGACTTAATTAAGCCTTAAGCCTTACTTACATTAGGCTTAAATAACTCTTAAACCATAATTAGGTCTAACCCAATTAGACTTAATTAATCCTTAAGCCTTACTTACATTAGGCTTAAATAACTCTTAAACCATAATTTGGTCTAACCCAATTAGACTTAATTAATCCTTAAGTCTTACTTACATTAGGCTTAAATAACTCTTAAACCATAATTAGGTCTAACCCAATTAGACATAATTAATCCTTAAGTCTTACTTACATTAGGCTTAAATAACTCTTAAACCATAATTAAGTCTAACCCAATTAAACTTAATTAATCCTTAAACCTTACTTACATTAGGCTTAAATAACTCTTAAATGATAACTAAGTCTAACCCAATTAGACTTAATTAATCCTTAAGCCTTACTTACATTAGGCTTAAGTAACCTTTAAACCCTAATTAAATCTAACCTAACTAGACTTAATTAATCCTTAAGCTTTACTTACATTAGACTTAAGTAATACTTAAATCTTAAATAGGTCTAACCTAATAAGACTTAATTAATCTTTAAGCCTTACTCACATCAGGCTTAAATTATTCTTAAACCTTAAATTAAGTCTAACCCTATTAGACTTAATTATCTCTTAAGTCTTACTTACATTAGACTTAAGTAGCTTATATACCCAAGTAAGCCTAACTCTAATAAGACATAAAATATATAACTTAAGTTCAACTCACATTGGACTTAAATTCAAACCTAAACCTAACCTAACTTGAGTCCAATCTAACTTGAACTCAAGTTAACTTAAACCTTAGGTTCAACCCACATTGAACCAAACCTAAACCTAACCTAACTTGAGTCCAATCTAACTTGAACTCAAGTTAACCTAAACCTTAGGTTCAACCCACATTGAACCTAACCTAAACCTAACCTAACTTGAGTCCAATCTAACTTGAACTCAAGTTAACCTAAACCTTAGGTTCAACCCACATTGAACCTAACTTAAACTTAACCTAACTTGAGTCCAATCTAACTTGAAGTCAAGTTAACCTAAACATTAGGTTCAACCCACATTGAACCTAACTTAAACCTAACCTAACTTGAGTCCAATCTAACTTGAACTCAAGTTAACCTAAACCTTAGGTTCAACCTACATTGAACCTAACTTAAACCAAACCTAACTTGAGTCCAATCTAATTTGAACTCAAGTTAACCTAAACCTTAGGTTCAACCCACATTTAACCTAACCTAAACATAACCTAACTTTAGTCCAACCTAACTTGAACTCAAGTTAACCTAAACTTTAGGTTCAACCCACATTGAACCTAACTTAACCTAAAACCTTAGGTTCAACCCATATTGAACCTAACCTAAACTGAACTAAACTTGAGTTCAACATAACTTAAACTCAAATCAAATTTTAACTTAACCCACATTAAACTAAAGTCAACTTTAAGTCTAGGTTCAAGCTAACTAGAACCTAACTTAATCCAATTCAAACCTTAACTTAAGTTCAACCCATATTGAACTTATATCCACCTTAAGTTTAGGTTCAACCTGACTTGAACCTAACTTAACCTAAACTCAAAACCTTAACTTAAGTTCAATCCATATTAAACTTAAGTCGACCTTAAGTCTAGGTTCAACCTGACTTGAACCTAACTTAGCCTAAACTCAAAACTTAACTTAAGTTCAACCCATATTGAACTTAAGTCGACCTTAAGTCTAGATTCAACCTGAATTGAACCTAACTTAACTTAAACTCAAAATTTAACTTAAGTCTAACCCATATTAGACTTAAGTCAAACCAAACTTAGATTCAACCTGACATGAACCTAGCTCAAAAACCTAACATAAGTCTAACCCATATTAGACTTAAGTCAAACCATACTTAGGTTCAACTTAACATGAACCTAACCTAAAAACCTAACTTAAGTCTAACCCATATTAGACTTAAGTCAAACCATACTTAGGTTCAATCTGACATGAACCAAACTCAAAAACCTAACTTAAGTCTAACCCATATTAGACTTAAGTCAAACCATACTTAGGTTTATCATGACATGAACCTAAGTCTAACCTAAACCTTAGGTTCCACCTAACTTGAATCTAAACTAAAACTCAACTTAAGTTCAACTCATATTAAACTTAAGTCAAAATCTAAACCTTAGGTTCAACTGACAATGAACCTAACTCAGTTCAACTTGACATAAATCTTAGGTTCAATTGACAATGAACCTAACCAAACTTAAATCGACATAAAACCCATAACTAAACTCAAATCAAGATCAAAACCTGAAACCAAATTTAGACAGACAAAAGTCGACATAAACCTTAGGTTCAACCCAAATTAAACCTAAATCGACATAAACTCTAGGTTCAACCTAAATTGAACCTAAATTAATATAAACTATAGGTTCAACCCAAATTGAACCTAAATCGACATAAATTTTAGGTTTAACCTAATTGAACCTAAATCGACATAAATCTTAGGTTCAACCCAAATTGAATCTAAATCGACAAAATTAAATCTAAATCAACATAAGCCTTATGATATACAAAATTGAACTCAAATCAACATAAAATTGACATTCCAAACAATTAATCGACATAATCGACATAAATTTGACATTTCAAATAAAAATCGACAAAACCGACATAAATTCGACATTTCAAACATAACTAACATAAAATCGATATTTTAGACCAAAATCAACATACCTGACATAAAATCAACATTTTAAACCAAAATCGACATAATCGACATAAATTTGGCATTCCAAACATATAATCGACATAATTGATATAAATTTGACATTTCAAACATAACTGACATAAAATCGACATTTTAAATCAAAATCGACATAATCGACATAAATTTGACATTCCAAACAATTAATCGACATATTCGACATAAATTTGACATTTCAAACATAACTGACATAGAATCGACATTTTAAACCAAAATCGACATAATCGACATAAATTTGACATTTCAAACCAAAATCGACATAACCGACATAAATCCGACATTCCAAATGAAACTCAATAAATTTGACATTTCAAATGAAATTATTCGACATTAATCAACATTCCCAAACACAAACTGACATTAATCAGCATTTCAAACCAAATTAAACATCCCCAACATTAAATGACATTAATCGACATTTCAAACCAAACTCAATATATCTTGACATAAAACGACATAATTCTTAAAGTTCGACCCACATTGAACTTAAATCGACATAAAATTAAAAATCGACAATCCAACCCAAATCAATATTCAAGACAAATAAAAATTTAAACATAAACTGACATAAACCTAAATCGACATTTCAACCAAACTCAGACATCCGACAACTCTTGATCAACAGACACTTTGACCAGGTAATCTAAATATATTGATATGATATTGTTTATAACTTTATTTTCCTTGCAAGATAAAGACATGAAGTTTCGTTTAGATTTTCTTTGCATGTTATAGGGTGTGCTAACTCTGTTTTGCAGGACGTCGACGACGGAACATTGACAACAAAACCTTAACTTTTAGGATAGCCACAAAACTTAAACTTTCTACAAACAATAAAATAAAAATGACATGACAACAAAGACAACTGGACTTTTAGGTTAGTCACAAAATCTGAAATAAATGACAAAATTATTAACATTGACATCAACATAACATCAACATTAACAAAAACATACGATGACATTTCTATACCACAATAAAATGATGACATGACACTAAACCAAAACAAATACATAACAAAATGACATAAAAAAGAAACTAAAATTTAGAACAAAAGGGAATCATAAACAAAATAAAAAAAAATAAATAAGTATTGATATCTTCTTGACATCATTGAAGGTATCTCATGACATAATAACAACATAGGAAATAAAATATCTCATGACAAATCGAGATATTAATCACGACATCTTATGACATTACGACATCACATTAAGACATGACATAAAATGACATGATATAATGACATGACAAAACCAAAATTTAAAACAAAATGGAATCATAAACAAAATAACAAAAATAAATAAATAATGATATCTTTTTGACATCATAGAAGTTATCTCATGATATAATAATAACATCTTCTTATAGGAGATAAAATATCTCATGAAAAATTGAGATATTAATCACAATATTTTATGACATAACGACATCACCTTAAGACATGACATAAAATGACATGACATAATGACATGACAAAATGACATGACAAAACCAAAATTTAAAACAAAATGGAATCATAAACAAAATAATAAAAATAAATAAGTAATGATATCTTCTTGACATCATTGAAGGTATCTCATGACATAATAACGACATAGGAGATAAAATATCTCATGACAAATCGAGATATTAATCACGACATCTTATGAAATTACGACATCACATAAAATGACATGACATTATGATTCACATTAAGACACGACATAAAATGACATGAAATTACGACATCACATTATGACATAACACGACATACAAACTACGACATCCCGACATGACATATGACATGATATATAAAATGACAAAAATTGACATTACAAAATAAAACACACTGCCACGACAGCACTTACACTTTTTCGAGGTTAAATGTTAACCTTAATTGGGAGTTTTCCTAGGAAATATTAATTGCTCAGTATGTAATTAACTATAAAAGCTTGCTTCTATAGGAGATTAAAGAACTCTGGATAGGTATTTCACCTATAAGATCTCTCTGGTTACCCAAGATCATCATGTGATTTTCTTATACGAAAAACTTCAGTAATCACACAATCTGAAGGTTTAATCTATGAGATTATCATTCGATCTCTTTTTCTGTCAATCTCTATCATGATTAATCCTTCTTCAATTTCTCTAAATACTTCTGAAAAAAAAGTCTAAGTAGAATAAGAATTAGGGTGATGGATAGAGAAAGAGAGTGGCGACTCCTTGACACTGACATGATACAGGAATTGATGGCGACGACATGTGAGCCATATATTTCATCGCCATCAACCACTTCATTGGACCTAATTTAACCAAATTAACCCATTTTGATCAAAAGCCACAAATTGTCCCTTTAAAACCAAAATGCCTAAATCACTTCCAATGTCCACCCAATTGATCCCAATCCTCCCCAATTACAATTTTAATCTCAAATTCACCATTCCTAATCCTAATTCGAACCAAATCCAAGTCTAATTGAACTAATTTCGAAGCCTGAATTAATCTAAACCAAAAAGCCCTAATTTTGGCCATATATCCCAAATCCCCTAATTTGAACCCCTTAGTCAAGTCAATACCCCAAAAATTAAATTTTAAACTCTTCCTAACATTTTTATAAACCAAATTGATCCATCAACTGAACCCTAGCAAAGCTCTAGCCTAACCCAAACCCAAGTCTAATCCAAGTTAGCCCAAATTAAGAAAATGTCCAAATTTCACCAATTCACCTTCCAATCCAACTTAAAATCACTCCAATCCTTTTCTAAAATGTTTGTGACAATCATACACACCATTTTGAACAATCAAGTAGACCCATCCCAAGCCTAAACCCAAAAATCCTAACTTGAACCCAAATGACCCAATATTGAACCTAAGACTGAAGCTCACCTAAAAATAGCCATGTTGACCTCAATTTTGGTGAGGTCTTTTGCTTCTCTCTTTAGTACTTAGGATCTAGCCTTAGGCTTTTCCTTTGACTAATCTTAGAGGACTAGAAATGGAACCCACCATTTAGAAATTCAAACTTCTTCTTAACTCCCTGCAAACCCTACAAGCTTGATTGTAGACCCCTAATCACCTAGAGGGTTGAAATCAAATGTGGAGGTTTAAAGGATGAGTTCCCTATAGGACTTTTTGGCCTTAAGAATACCCTGGATGGCCTGGTCTGGTGAGGGTTGACTTGCACATACACTACACTCTCACACAAATTCCAAGTCCTAAAACCACACTCTCACCCAACTTGACTTCCTGACTCATGTAGGTAATTCATATGGATGGTCCTTAACCCCTAAGCCCTTGGCTAAGAGGGTTAGGAACAACATAGTGAATGCCTCAAATGAGTCCTCTCATGGCTCATATGAGCTTAATATGGCTTCATGGCTCAACCAAAGTGATTCCATTTCACTCACATTTGATCAATCTTCCTTTTTCAAAATTTCAATTTTTGACCCTCGGGGTCCCGGACCCACCAAACTTACCAAATACCCTTGAAGTGACCCAAAATTTGCAAAATTACCTAAATTACCCAATATCCCTCAAAATTAATCCTAAACACTTACCACCACTCAAATTGACCATCTTTGGCCAAAAATACCAAAATTTCCAAAAATACCCCTAAACTCCTCCAAAATTACCAAAATACCCTTTTACCCCAAAAATCCAAAATCCAAAAATTCTAAAAATTCCCAGAAAATTCTAAAAAATCCTAAATATTCTCAATTTCATTTTGTTTAACTACACTAAGGGCCAATTTTGCCAATTTACCCCACTTTTACTAAAACCCCCAATTTAACCCATTTTTTAACCCAAGTGAACACAATGTCAAACCAAACCACCCCAATTGACCTCAATTTTGGTCCAATTCAATTCTAAACTTCAATTCAATATCCCCAATATCAATTTAGACCAAATCCAAGTCCAATTTGATTGACATTTGGGCCCAATTCTAATTTGGGGCATAAGGCCCAATTTTGACCCATGACCTAAACCTAGCCCAAACCAACCCAATTCAACTCCAATTGGCCCCAAATCTTTTCTAAAGCCTTCCTAACATACCCATAAATGAAACACTAACTTTATTTGCCCAAAATTTGAACCTAAACTCCACCCAAACCTAACCCAAAACCTAAATCCCTTAAATTGACCTAAGCCCAAACCTAACCCAAATGGGCCCAAATCCCAAAATTAGAGCCCAACCAAAGTTGAAAACTCTTTGTAATACTCCCATAAACATTTTTCAACATTAATTTTACACCAAATTCAACCTTAGCCCAACCTTAGCCCAAGTTAGCCCAATTTGGCCCACCATGGCCCCTTTACCAAAAAAGCCCAAATTCAACCCAATTCTACTCCAAATCACACCAGGCCGATTCCAAATCATTCATGAAACATCCCTAAACTAAACCCAACATATATTTGGCATGGTCTTTCACAAAATTCTTCATCCAAATGTCCATTTTAAAATCTAAAAGCCCACTTTCTTAAACCATTCTAAAAGCCCATTCTCACCAAATCCAAAAGCCCAAAATTGGCTCTAAAGCCCACATGACAAATTCTTCTCACCATACCTTTCATTGAAATCATCCCTAAGTCCTAAATCAATAATCAAGTCATTCCAAATCAAGCCACAAGCCAATTTCCCTTAAATTCATCAAAAACGCCAAAACCCTTTTTCATGAAACAAGCCAACCTTTTCCAAGCCAAATGTAAGCCAAATGTGAGCCATTTACAAGCCATATGAAGCCATGAGAGTTTTGACACCTCACCATGTCATTTATGGCAAATGGAGGGGCCCCTTTCTTAAGCCTTCCTTAAGCTTTTTTAACCTCATCCATGAAACACACTAAACCAAGTTAGCCGCCTAATCCTTGATGGAGACTACACCATTTTCTCTTGGCTGACCCAAATGAATCTTTTCAGCCTAGATCCAGGCCTTGGGTGGTGCAACAAGCCCAAAACCTTGGGTTGACCCATTTGAACCCAAAATAACCTTCTCCCCATGCCATTTCAATCCAACTCCTTTACACATGTCCAAAGCCAATTGTTGGCACCAAACTCAAGCCCTGCCTCCCTCACCCTGAGGGTGACCCATGCCTGGCCGGCCAGCCACCACAGCCGCCGGAAACCACCAGGCCGAGAGGCTTAATTTGAATCAAAAATTCAATTTGAATTAGCTGACTTGTCCCAACCTAAATGACCATTGCAGCTGTTCTTCCCTTGCCCTGAGCAGTTGATCCAAGCCCTCAAACCCCCCTGGGAAGCCCTCCAGCCACCTCTATTTAAACCCACTCACCTCTCGGCCAAAGAAGGTGTTGAACCAAACCTTACCAAAACTCTGCCAAAATCACTCTAGATCCCTCTCCAGACATAGAGAACTTGATCCCCAATGACATCCATCCCTAAAGCCCTCTGTGTGAGTCCAATTTTGGAGTTGAAATTCAAGCCCAAAACCAGGACACTTCACCACGGTGAGCCAATCTTCAAATTGATTGACTCTACACCTTCACCAGACCAAGAGGAGAAGTTCCCCAACAAAAGCCCCCTTACCAGGCCAGCCATTGCTTCCAGCCTCCAAGCTTTGTGATCCGCCTTGGTCACTTTTGTACCTAGGCATTTCTCCAGAGCAAGAGACTTCATCTGGAGTTTGCTTGGACTCAATCGAAGGTGACAAAACCCTCAGATCGAAGCTTCACTTCTCTGAGCAAAGGTATGAACTCACTTTTCCTCCCGAGCTCCTGGAGATTCTCCATTTAGTTTGAGTTTATTTCAATGCACCTTAACCATATAGATGTGTTCGTCTCTTCAAGACGAGTCAATAGAGTATAAAAACGTAAAAATCCATGGAGAATCGAGTGAGATCTTAGGGTTTTAGTGTGGACGGTCACGGGTGCACACCAGTCGGAGACGATGACCAGGAGCCGTTAGATCGCGCGTGTATCGAGCGGACGGTCAAGATCAAGCCGGACAGCGCAATGGTACGTGAATGGCGGGCCCCCGTAGTGCTAACTAAGATGGCGGCACCGAATCACGGAGCGACGCGTGGGTCTTCTATCATGACAAGGAAGACGCGGCGCCGAGTCGGATAAGTAGGAAATTAGGCTTTTTTGGCTTTATTTAAATACCAGAACTTCAAAAATTCATATCTTTGCATAGAAAAATCACAAAAATAAAATAAAAATACCCTCTTGCTCAGTGAATAGAGGAGAATAATGTGGAAAAGAAATCAAGTTAATTGAATGAGTCTTTTATTTTTAATAATTTATTTTGTTTCAAATGTTTTGATTCTCCATTTGCATAAGACAATTCACCATGGCATGAGACCATAGGGCTTTTAAAGCCTCTGATCTTGGGAACATTCTCTGAATTTTTTAAGGTCAGAGGCCATCTCTGTGAAAAGTTATTGATTTTTCAATTTCATGTCATTATTTTAGGTATTTTAATTCCAACAATTAGCATGTTGTAAAATAAATTCTAGGAAAATTTGGTGGTCTTTCTTAGGACCAGGGGACCTTATGAAAAATATATTTTGAGTTAATTCATTCATAATAACCTTAATTGGCCTAAACTCCCAAAATTGAATTTGAATTAATTAGGGTTAACCACACACCAAATTGACTGGAAAATAATTCTCCATTGCTCTTTATGGTCAGAGGAATCTTACATAAAATTTTGAAATCAATTGGACTTGATTAACCCCACCAAATGGATTGACTAAGCCTCAAAAGCAAAATGAAACTTTAAAAATTCATAACTCCAAAAATACTTTTCAAAAATTCACAAAAATGGTTTTGGAGCTTCTCTGATATCAGGGGAGTTCAGGAAAATTAAAATTGGAATTTTTTAAAAAGTTGATTTTTTCATAATATTTTAATATTTTAATAATTAAAAAATAATAAAAATCACAAAAATATTAAAAATCATAAAAGCGTCACATTTTGACTCCTAATCACTTAGGAATAAACTAAAGATTTTTCCTAAGTCCCTAGGATAAGATATTGAATTTTAAAGGCTTAATATAATTTTTAATGTTAAAAAAATGAATTTTCAACCTTTTTCACAAACATTGGTCCAAGTGGTTCTCTAGTCATTAGAAAAATCCCATAATTTTGTTAAGGACAGAAACTTTACCTTGGTCATGTTGTTGAATTTTCTTTGAAAACCCCTATTTTCTACCAAAAATAATTATATAAATAAATTAAAGTCAGAAAAATCACATTTTCTCCTCTAATATCTTAATTGACATGTGAGTGAGGTGTCATAAAAATTTCAAATTCATTTGAGCTCAATTTAGTGAGTTATGAAATAAATAAGCCTAAAAGGGCATAAAGGTAATTAAAAATTTTAACCCTTAATTAAAACTTTAGGTTTAATCAAAATGGAGGGTAAAATATTTGATTTTAACTTTCTCTTGGATGATTGAAACTTAGGAAAATTAAAAGGGTAGAAACCCATTAAACACTTTGAAAAAATAAAAATGAAACTCTAATTAATTAAATAATTTAAATTTTTGAAAGAATATATTTAAAATTTGGATTATTAAAATAGGGATATTATTAAGAGGATATTTATTCTTTAATTTAAAAATCCCTAAATAAGTCACTTAAAAAATATTTAACTTTTCATTAAAAATTAAAATAATAATCCAAACTAAATAAATTAAAAATTAAAAGAAGATAACCCTTAAATGAATTAAAGCTTAAAATGTTAAATGGTCCAATAATAAAAATAAAATTTAAAATCTTGGAGTTAAATTAAATTAAATTAAATTAAGTCAAGTCAAAGTTTAAATTAAATTAAATTAACACCTTAACAATTAAATTAAATTAAATTAAAAATATTGAAACTAAAATTAAATTAAAATTAAAACTAAAATTAAATTAAATTAAAATTAAATAAAATTAAAATTAAATTAAAATTAAAATTAAATTAAATTAAATTAAATTAAATTAAATTAAATTAAATTATATTAAATTAAAATCAAATTAAATGAAATTAAATTAAATTAAAATCATTTAACAACAAACCTAAATGAAATCATTAAGAGTTAAATCAAAACATATAAATAATTTTAACACCTCTTTCTATCTAAGTAAATTTAAAATATAAACATCAATCTGAAATTCTAAGATAATTGAAAGTGTAAAGATTTAAATTAAATCTAAAATAATTTGAACACTATTCCAAACTTAAAATTATTAATTAAAACCTCATAATTAAATAAAATCACTTTAAATCATTAACTCAAACATTAAATTAAGAATGATTAAAATTCTTAACAACCCAACTTGCCCTTAAAGGCTTTAATTGTTATAACTCTTAAATAGAGTATTAAGTGAGATGTCACTTCATTCATCAGGTAATCAAATACCCAGGTTCACTGAGCAAGAGATAAAGCTTAACTAAACTCCTGGATGATTAATTCACATGTGCAACTAAATTTACTTGGACTCAAAATAATCCCAGAAGTATTGAAAAGATGTTTAGGACTCGTCCTAAGCACTTCCTCAATATGACGGGATGTTTTAGAAGAACAATAGAATTTAATTGTTCTTTGATGAAGAAAATCATCCTTAAACCAAACCAACAACCTAGATGTCATAGGAGATGACTAGCAATAGGATTAGGAATTTGGTAGATAACCAAAACCCTTCCCTTAGCTTTACCTAGGTATTTGTTGAAATATTTAAATGCCTTAACATGTGTTTTAAGTGCAGCTTGGGATGACGGGAAGACCCTCCAGGTATGCTTTTATTTTATTGCAATTTACTTTATTGCAATTTACTTACATGCACTGTACTTTACTTTTTCTTGCATGTTAAACAAGACTGTTGTATGAAAACCAATTCCTTTAGGATAGTCCCTGAATTTAAACCAAAACTAAATTAAAAGTCACCACAAGATAAAATTCACCGCCACAACATTCCAAAATATAAAACAACTCAAAATTTAATCACAAACAGAACAACAAAACTACAATTGCAACTAAATTAAAACGTTTCATTGAATGATCAGGAATACCCCAGATGATGTAACCCACGTGTTGCTAACGGGATTTCCCATGGTCTAAATGAAAGTGTGGAACTCATTCAGTTGAGTTTAGCAAATTCATCTGGACTTAGGGAATACGATGAAAATAACGGTGCCGGGATGACGGAACCGTGGGATCTTAATCGGTTCTATTTAAACAACTTTAAGATTTGTTTTAATTAAAACATTAAAAACACTTGGATTTTAAGATTTTCTCTAAACCAAAACACTTCTCTCATCTCCTGATTTATGACTTATAAAACTAAACCTCTACAATAAAAAGGAGCTTGGAGCATAGTGGGCAGCACGGCCATCGTCATCAGCAAAACTCGGATCTACTTCAGCAAAACATTTCTTAGTTTTAAATAACCAAACCATAGGACTTTGAGGTAGTTTGCTTAGTGTAATATAATTCCTCAACCTTTTGTTAGGCATTTGTATAATCATGTTATGCAAACTAAGCCCTAACCGATCTTAAGACTCCGAGGTGGTCGTTTGGTACGACATAAACCCTCACATCTTCAAGGCTATTTGTGTGCTTATGTCATACAAATATAAGACCTAAATAAAGAAAATTGGCAGGATTGCAACATTAAATAAACTCCTGAATTGAAGCCAAACAATAGGATAGTTTGGGAAGTTGTCAAGATTCTTCTTGGATCCTCAGCTTCTCCTACCTCTCTTTCTTTGGATTCTTAAAATAAACTGTTCCGAATTTGAGCTAATCCCTATTGAAATTTCGAAAATTCAATCCTTTGAAACCTTAAACTTTGAAATTCTTGAGAGCAAAACCATTGATCATTATCGAGAGTTTTCTTAAATGATTCTCGTCATTTAAGATGTAATTAACTATAGGGGCTTGCCCTTATAGGGAACTTTAAGAACCCAGGTAATATAAACCCTGTTTAATTTCTTTATATTAAACAGGGGAACTTGTCAGCTTATAAAATTGGTTTGTAGACCAAACGGATATCACAAATCTTCTAGTTTATTTAACTGAGCCCCATCATCAAGCAGTGTGTCTATTCTTCGGAATAGATATACGGTTTGTGATGCGGTGCTCATTTATATAAACTATTCGGGATGTGAGATCGGTTTGATTTAATATCTTAAAATTTTCAAACTTAAAGTTATTTTCAAAATCAAATGTTTCTTTCCAAAACTATATATATATATTTAAATTAAATTTAAAATCTAAAATTTGCCAACAACTTCACCCCTTTTCAAAATACAACACTTAACCTAAAAATATGCCGACAAGCCAAATTGACTAAGCTAAGCCCACCACAACCAACACTTGGATACTAAGAGCTACTCTAGTTCCACTTAGCCTAACCTAGTTGAGACATGGACCAAAGGTCCCCTAAATTAGGGAGTTTCTTTCCTAAAATACCCAAGCCTAAGAGATCTTAGCCAAATCCCATCACCAACTCAATTGATTACCTTGATGGCCTGACCTCTAGCTCACCTGACCACCTAACCACCTCCCCTGGCCTGGCTGGCAGGCCTAGTCACCCGAGGAGCCTAAATAAAGAGCCACCCAACTTAAAATCAAACCCAATTTGACCCAGTCTATGTGTCCAACCCCAACTGGTGACTGACACTGCTCAGCTCTCCACCTCAGCAACTCAGTGCACCCAAATTGACCCCTAAGCTCAGCCAAATTGCCATGACTGTAAATAGAGCTCTTCATGGCTAAAGGGAAGTGTTCTTAAACCCTCAGAAAAACTTTGTCAAAATCTCACCAGAGCTCCTCGAGACCTTCCTGAGTGTAAACCCACTATCTTTAGCCACCCAAATCTACTACCCTAAGCCAATTTCTCAGGCTAATTCCTTGCCAAAAATAAGACACATTTCACTAGAACTCCACACTAAACCAAACTCTAATTACTTGTGCCCACACCATCACCAGACTAAAAGAAGACAATCCCCCACAATAGCCCCATCATAGAGCCTCTCTAATCCTGTCATCCCTCAAATTCAAAATTGCCCTCTTATCGAGTTCTTGTTTAGACCCAAGGAGAGCTCAAATTTGTATTTGGAGGAGCTTCGCAAGGTCCTAGCGAATGTGCTGAACACTTCTGATCGAGGCCAAACCTTTTAGACTAAGGTGAAGAACTCATCCTGTAAACCCAGCCTCTACACTATATTTCATACTATATAAAATGTATAGATAGGTTTGTCTAGGTCGAATGCGTCTATAGAAACAAAATAAACTCGATTTGATTGAGTATAGCTCTAGAACATATGGTTAGAAGGTGCACGGATCACGAGTTGAACCAATTGGGGATAAATACACAGAGGTGTTGAATTGATTGTGTATCACTTGAACGGTCAGAATGGAGTCAGACGGCGCTTCAGAGCATAAAGTGCAAGTCGTGTGGTGCTGAGTTAGATGGCAATGCCCAAGCCTATGGCAACACACATCTCATTCGATGGATACGAGGATAACGCGTATAAGTAGAAAATCTAAATTTTTAGGATTTAATTAAATCAGTCAAATTAGAAATTCCATAACTTGTTGTAGACACATCTTTAAAACAAAATAAAAATACCGTAATGCCTTGTGAACAGAGGAGACTAATGTCGAAATAACTTTGTAGTTTTTTTACATGTATTTTATTTTTATTTAATTAAATATAGTAAATCATATTTAATACATAACTTACTCCAAACATTTCACCATGGCATGAGATTTGGAGGACTTAAAGAATCTGTGGTCAGGGATCCTCCCTGATTATTTCAAGGTCAAGGGGCATCTCTAGCTAGAAGTCCCTAATTTTTAAGTTAATACACTCTATTTTGGTATAAACATTATAGTAATTAAAATATTAATAAAAAAAACAAAACTTGTTTTGGCAGGTTCACTGTGATCAGAGGACCCTATAAAAAATATAAAATGGGTTTAAATAATTATGAATGACACTAATGGTAATTAAATCATTAAAATCATTTAAATATTAAAAGATTAAAATATAAATATAAAAATTACAAAAATGACTCTCCACTATTAAAAACAAATATAGGAGCTCCTTATAAAAATCTAAAGTTAATTAGAATTAATTTACTCACTAAAATGAATTCTTTAGTTAAACAATATTTTTGGAATTAATATAATTGTATAAATTATAATATAAGTCAAAAAATCATGAAATTGGATTTGGGAAATCCTAATAAATAGAGGAATTTAAGAAAAATAAAATTGGAAATAAAAGAAAATTTTTACTTTTAAACAATATTTTAGTATTTAAATAATTTAAAATTATTAAAAATCACTAAAATATTAAAATTCATCAAAATGTCATATTTGGTCACCTAATCACTTAGAAGCAATTAAAATAATTTTCCTAATTTTCTAAGTGAAGATATTAATTTTTATAGGCTTAAAATAATTTTTAAAAGATAAAAATTGACTTTTCCGTAATTTTTAACTAAAAATAATTAAAATAATTAAAAATATATCACATAAATATGAAATTTGTTTTTCATAGTTCCCTAACCTTAGAGAGATTTAAAAAGAAAAATATAACTTAGTATTCTACTTAAATGATATCTTATATTTAATTAATACTCAAAATAAAAAAAAATTCTAATAATTAAATTAAAACTCAAAATATCGTAAAAATTGGTCCAAGTGATTCTCTGACCAAGATAAACCTCCAATAATTTTGTTAAAGACAGACAATTTACTTTGGCTAATTTATTGAACTAACATTGAAAATCCCTATTTTGCATTAAAATAAAAAAACTCACACTTTCTACTCTGATATTTTATTGACCCATAAGTGGGGTAACATAAATATTTTAAAGTCTTTCGAGTTGCATTTAATGATTTATGATGTGATAGGCTATTAGGGGCAAAATTGTATTTTTGAGATTTTAGCCTTAATAAAATCATTAGGACTAATTAAGGGGAAATGGGTAATAAATGATCAAAATTGACTTATCTAGATGATTAGATTACAAGGGACTTGTTGGTATAAATCAATCTCACAGTTCTCTATTTAAGGATAAAATTGTAATTTCTTGAATTGAGGAAATTTGAAAGATAATTGAAATTAAATGATCCTAGTGTAAGGGGTTTTATTTTGGAACATAATAATTCACAATTGAGAACCCCTTAACTAATGTTTTCATAACAATTCAATATATTGATAAGGATTAAATACATTACATACCATAATATTTCTAAAAATTTCAAACTTACCCATTAAATTTTTGAGGGCATAGTTTTGAACTAGGTTTGACTTAAATGGTTTATTGAGGTTTAGAAAATTTAATATAATTAACACTAAACACATTGGAACACTAAAAGCCCAACTCAACTAGGTTAGATTTCAATGGTTTAATGAGGTTTAGAAAATGAAATATAATCAATGTTAAACACTTTGGAACCCTACAAACCCAACTCTTATTAAATTGGCTAAATCTTGTAATCAAATTAATTTGCCCGTAAGGGCCTTCACCGCATAATTCTTAAATGAAATATCAAGTAATGATTACCCCACTTAAAGGGATACTTAAAATATCAAGATTTATTAAACGTAAGATTTTTTATATGAATTATTTAGTAAGTATAATAAGTTCAAATGAACTCGAGACGATTCAAAAGGTTGTAAAATTTCTAAGGGATTTCTCTAGGCTCTTCATAATCTTTTGGATACCTTAGAGGACGATTGAACCTATTATGCTTGGTTAACAAAAATCATCCGCACAAATGAATAAATAGGAACCCATCAAGTTATGACTTAGGATTTGATTGCTTCTTTTTAAAATTGTTTCTCTTATTTTCTGGCATACAATTTTAAATTTACTATAAAACCTTATTTGTTGCAAAAGGCTAAACTTTCAGCTGGAGTGCGAGAAGAAGACTGGTACGCATTTACATTTTATGTATTGCAATTTCCTTTGTTTACTTTATTGCACTTTACTTTCAGCACTTTTTGCAAAACCAAACTTGCATGTCAAAAATGAAACCTTTAGGATTGTCACAAAACAAACATAAAACAAAAATTAAATTCACTGCCACAATTAAGCAAAATATAAGACAATTCAAAATCTAACCCCTAACAAAAAAAAAACCACAGTTGCAATAAAATTAAAATGTCTCTGTCGAATGATTGAATCCCTCGGAGGAGGCAAAATATGACTGCTAACGAGATTTCCCAAGGTCTGAAAGAAAGTACTGAATTCGTTTATTTGAATTTGGTAAATTCATCTAGGCTAAATGAATTGGAAGAAAATAATAGTGTCGGAACGAGGGAACCATGGGATCCTAATCGGTATTGCTTAATCAACATTAATAATTCACCTTAATATGACACCTCAATTTAAACAACTCTAAATAAGACACTTCTCTCATCACTTCAATTTGACACTTCTAAAACTATACCTGCTGCAACGAGGAACTTGGAGTGTACAAGGTAGGCAGCATGACCATCTTCAATAGTAGAATTCCTTCTTCGAAATAAACAATAAGTCATAGAACTTTGAGGTTGTCTGCCTAGGGCAACATAAACCCTCACTTTATCTCTTTAAGTCTTTGCACCTCATGCAATATATGCCCTAAACTGTTCTTATTATTTGAGGTTGTCATCGGATGTTAAATAAATCCTTCTATCTTTTAGGCTTTTTACAAGATTGGTATTAAGTAGATGTCAGTCCTAAATATTAAAATCGAAGGGATGAAACATTAAATAATTATCTCAAATCGAAGCCAAACAATACGATAGTTTGGAAAAATACCAAAATTCTTCTTGGATCTATGTCTTTATCTAGCTTTCTCTTCATTTGGATTCGTATAATAACTGTTCGAAACTTGAGCTACTCACCTATTGGATTTTCTGTTACAACAATATCTTAAAAATCCTACCTTTTGGATGTTATGAAAATAATATTTCCTGATCAAAATCAAGAGTATTCTTAGGTGACTTAAGTTATCTAAGATGTAATTATCTATAGGGTTTTTCCCTTATAAGAAACTTTAATAAACCGTATCTAGTTGCTTCATTTTAGATTGGAGAAGTCGTTCAACATAATTGGTTCGCAAACAAAATTGATGTCATCGATTCTTTAGTTTATTTGATCAAGCCTCACCACTAAGCAATTTATCCATTCTTCAGGATAGGTACATGGCTTGTAATGTAATGCTCAATTATTTAGACTATTGTATTTTTGAGATCGGGTTGACTTCATATTTTCAAAATTAAAATGATATTTCTAAAAAAATCTTATATATATTTACATAAACTAGATTAAAACCCCCACCAATTTAGTGACCGACATCACCCAAATGGTGTCATATTTTGGCACAGAGGGCTTCATGTTAAAGATTTAAGGATATGAACACACTCGTGTAGTCCATTAGAAAAATAAAGATTCAAAAAAAAAATTTATGTATGACCAGTTGTCATGCATGAATCCAAAATATAAAAATTTATGTAATGGTTGTGCTCGATGATCCTTAAAATGCTCTTCATACTTCTCATATGCCATTATGAATATCATGCAATTTAAAATAATTCCGATCACCAAATTTTTGTGGAGAAAATCATAATTTCATAGTGGATTGAGCATTATTCTTGCTCAAAAATTTGAAATGAAATGTTTTACATAAAATTTATATCATATAATCATCAAACTTATTTGCATGATCTTTATATTTGATAATAATCATAATACAACTTTCAGAATGAACTTCCACACTTTACATTGGTCTATGGAGAAAATGATAATTTAAGTGTGTATGTTAGTTCAAGCAATTTTTTAGGTCAATTTTAGTGTTTGGTTGAAGTAGGTTATCTATGCTTATGTATTTATTTGCTTGATTTTAATTTTTATTTTAGTTTTATTTTAAACTAGGGTTTATCACAAGTTTGAACTCATTTAAGGTTCAAGTTATAGCTTATTTGAGCTTTATTCAATCATCAAGTGACACAAGGAGGAAGGACATATGTCCCAATGAGACTGGATATAAGCCAAGTAAAGGTTGACAGAGAAAATAAGGTAAACATGTGATGCTAAATGGCTTACAATGCTATATTATGGAATATTAAGAAAAAAAACTAGAAAATAGCTCCAGATTCATATGCGCATGCAACAACATTCAGTTTGTATAAGTAAATTAAAATTTGAATTTAAGTGATATACAACCAATATTACCAAACACAAATAAATTTAAATAAAAATTAAAGCTTCTAAACTTTTATTAATCCAGTTTTATAATATAACTATCCTTTCCCGTACTACCAAAAAAAAGATCCACAAATGTTGAGTAGCACATGTTTTATGTAAGCGCAGGTGTCAATCATGTGGTATATGAATTTGAATTGGAGTGTCGATCCCTCAAGAAATTAAGCCAGTCCTTACGAATTTCTCTACTAAGATTTTGGTTTTATTCAATATTTTCAAATTTTGAAAAAAAAGATAAAGTTTTGAAGTATAAAAGAAATATAAATTTTTAGTTTTTTTGTTTTTATAAAAAACTACTTTGAATGAGTGAATTTCTTATTTTTAAATCATTCAAACATTTCTTTATTTTTGCTAGGATTTACTTACTACCTACTCTTTAATATTTGTCATGACTTAAAGAATGTTGGACTTTCATATTTTGGTTTAGTTTTTTGAATCCTACAAAAACTCTCAAGAATCCACCTTCCACTGATGATTGAACTGCATAATAGATGTATTCATTATTTTACTAAACAAAAGAGAGTTAATTGAATTGTTCCACTAGTTTTTCATTGAATGATCTTTATCATAGTGTATTTTAAAAAAAATCACAAAATTGAAAATAGAAGCACTAATTCAAAGAAATGAGAAATAAGTTAGACCACAATTTATAAGCATTAAATAAGAATTACAAAAAATAAACAAAATACATAAGACTTTAAATAGAATAACACAAAGAATTAGTTTTGTCGAACACCTTGTCACTCCTTCCAAAGGCTCTCCTTATTCTCTATCACACATCCACACTGTGCACTCCACTCACTATCTAAAGTCTGTCTCCCTCTCCTGCTTTGTCTATGTCAAACTGTTAATTGTTCTCCCACTCCAAATTCACAGGAAACTAACAAAATTGTATGGAAAGTACCACTGATCGGGTGGTAGTATCATAACATCATGATGTAATGTTGTGGATGTCTAATGAGCATTGAAGCACAAGGTTCTAGTGTTGTGGAAAATTCTATCATGTTATAAGTTTCCAATCAAGCAATTTACGAAGCTAAGGTGTCGTAAGTCATGCGCTGAAAGAATGATCCCCGATAAATATATGTGCGCCAAAAACTTGACTCCACACCAAATATATGTGTTGATGATTTAGATATGAAAATTATGATTTTATAATATGGGATACTACACAATTATACGTATCGTTTATCAAGTAATATAGGACTTTCTGATTAAGATCCGAGATATTGAACCCAGAGGGAAAATTTGAAAATCTTTAAAGGAATCAGAAAATTATCTTTTTACTTTTTTTTATGGCTTTTGAAAGTATGTCTTGATTTTGAAAAGTTTTGAAAGTTGATTTGTCTTTTGAAATTTTCTTAATAAAATGGTAAGGAAGAAATTAAAATTATAATAACTAACAACACTGTATGTAAAATACTATTAACTAGAATATTATTTTCTTTCCTTTTATGAAGTAGTAATAATTATTAAAGTATTGTTGTGGAAGTATTTAAATTTGTTGTGACAGATAGAAGCAAATGTGTTCTTTACCCTTACTTGGTTCTATAAAGAACATAGGTTAATTAGAAATTTTTATCAATTTGAACATGGTTAGGCAAGGAAGATACCAGTCTCTCACTCTAGAGTTCCCTCGATTCCCACAAACTGGGAGCTAACTTCTCATAACAAAACTCAAAACTTCAAACCAAATTAGGGGGGTTTTAGCCTGTCACTCTAAAATCCTTTAATTTTACTCCATTCCATAAAAATATATTCTAATATTACATTCAATTATATGGACTACAATTCTCACCCATATAATTGCATGTGATTCTTACTAACTTTTATGAGATAATATCGCATTGGATCTTACATAATCTTAAGAAATTCTACAACTTAACAGGCCAAATTAAGAAGTAAACAAAGTTTTCAGAATCAATCTTCACAACTTCTTCCAACTTTAAAAACTTATACTTTCCACAACAATTCTCTATAAACTAATTACTTCTCCATTTAAGAAAGAAAAAGATAAAGTAAACTACTCAGAATGCATTGAGAAAATACAAAAACACATTGATTTGAAATTAAAAATCATAAGAAAAACAACAAAAAAATAAGTATTAATTAAAAAACTAAATATAAGAACAAAAGTAAACATTTATCTGAAAATTCTCCCCACAAGACTTAGGAAGTTCCTCTGAAACTTTAACTCTTTACTAAACTACTCCTCAGAGCGGATCTCCCAACTCCGACGACTCAGAATAACTTCAGAATTCAATAAAAACTAAACTTAAAAGAAATAAAAGAAGTTGGAAGAAGAAGACTTCACTCCGACCCTTTTCTCCTTTCTACTCTCTACTCCTACTCTTAATAAAAACTCTCGCAAAATAAAAGTAAAATAATATAAAAACTTGCTAGTGAAAGAACCCTTCAAAAGGCAAAGGAAGAGCTCTTCAAAAGGCAAAGGAAGAAAGAAAGAAAGAAAGAACCCTTCAAAATGCAAAGGAAGAGTTCCTTAATCTTTCCTAAGACTCTCTTTAAATAGTAAACCAAAAGGTGCCTTAGTGTCTCTTCAAATTGTGGCCAGATTCAATGTATCCACCAAAGAATGCACCCCTTCATTCATACTTGCCGCGCAAAAGAAGTTATAGAAGTTACCACCAAGAGTTGCATCCCATTCCCCTTGAAATTGGCGTGAAATTCATTTGAATTTCGATTTTTAACTATGGCGGCTGAGCACCGGCCCAGCGGCGCTGAGCCGCCAATGCCCAAATTTTCATTTTTCATCTTTTTTTGTTCCAAATTTGATCCAATTTTGCTCCTTTCATCATGACCATCTATTTTCATCATATCTGCAATACCTTCTATTAAAGTGCAATATCATTAAAAATAAGTATAAACATGTGCATAAAAATACTATATATTTTTGGTGTATTAAAATCCCCCAAATATAAAATGTTACTTGTCCTCAAGTGACAGTTAATCTCATAGAACATTTTAGCATGCAAATTATGTAATGATTTTCTTAGTAAGATAACAAAATTTTGTTCTATAAATGGAATAGTCCAATTTAGAAAAATTTTCAGTAATTAAAACCAACTTAAAGTTTAGAAAGTTCTTAAGTAAAGGAAAATGACAAATATAAGTTTCTATCTAATTCAGAAATATTTGTAGATTCTTCAAAATATAGGACTCAAACACTTATTTTTCTCACTTAAAAATCTTTATTTGAAAATAATTTTACTTACTATATTATAACCTTAAGCTTTAGATTTTCTCTGATCTTATATCTTAAACTTTAGGTATGAAATCAATTTTTGATTAGGCCCTTAAATCCTCAAGCTTCTCCTCCCTTTTCATATATTATTTTTCATTTTTTCTTTTCTCTTTTTCTTTTTTCTTCTTCTTTTTTTTTATAAGGCAAGGATTACTATATCTGGATAGGCCTTTAATGATTTTAAATTCCACCCTTCCATTTAAAATAAAGTTCAGATATACATCTTTCACTTAAAAAATATCATAATAATAATATTTGAAAATTACTCTTCAATAAAAGAAATTTAAGCTTTGAAGAATAAAAGTCAAATCTTCTATTTACTAAAAATACAAAACTTCTTACTAAAGATAGCTTAACCTTATTTAACAGCTCTTCATTAAGAAAATTTTAACTTTAAGTTTTTCATGATAACTATAAATTTTAACTAAATTCTTTTATTCATTTCTATATTCAAAATTTTTGTTCCCCTAATATAACTTCATGTACATAATTGTTCTCAATCAAAAATAAGATTTATTTTTAAGTATTCTTGAAAATCAAATAAAATTTTAGGTTTTTGAAAATCTTTATTTTTAAAATCCCCCCAAAACTTTAATTTTTAGTTAAGATAAAACATTTAAGCATAAGAAATGATACATGGGTGAGAAATAAAAGGTGACATATCATGTTTGCAGGAATTTTTTAATATCCTAATATGCAAGTATAACAATTTAATAAATAGGAGTAAAATGAAATCAAATTTAGTTTTTCAAAACATGTTTTTTATACATAGAACAGTAAAAATTTCAAAAAGACTTCTACAGTAGTTGAGGTTTTCAAAGCAAATACACACCAACTAAAATAACACACTGATACAGATAACATATGATAGTGGAATTTGAAAAATTTTAAACATGTAGTTTCCTAAGTAGAAGTTCCCAATAGTGCTTTATAATCTCCTAACAGTTTTTGAATTAAAGTATACACTACTAAAAACTCTGACATAACATACACATTAAAAACATTTACTATTACACATCACTACCACCAAGCAACATATAAAACATCAATACAACAACAACAATACATCTGAATATGTATAACATAAAAATAATACAAACTACAGTTTTCATACTATCAAGGTTCACATCACAACACAATGATCAAACTAAATACTAAACAAAACACACATCAGTACATCAACAACAACACCACAACGAAAACAAATAGCACTAATCTACTCATCATCCTCATCATAATCATCATCCTGCTCGTTCTCATCCCTAGATGGCACATAAGGTATGTAGAATGGATGAGGGGGCATCTCAGCACTCTGATCATCTCTAATCAGTCTATCTAAATATTGCTGATAACTCTCCTCATACTCATCATGTTTCACAATATATCTTTCTACATTATCCATCTTACCATCCATATCTTTCAGATGCTCTCGAGTAAGACTCACTTTTTTCAAAATTTTCTTAATAAACCAGTCTGTGAATCAGTAGATGATGAAGCACGTGAAGTAGAAGCACAAGAAGTAGATGTAGCAGAAGCAGAAGCAGTAGAAGCCCTACCAAATCCTCCTCTCCAACAAAACTCTGAATGTACCGTGCAAGCACCAACGTTTACACTAGTAATTGGTCTCAATGGCTGAAGTACCTCTTCATAGGTTTCAAACTTCACTCCAGATCGTTCACTAATGAATGAATCAAGGAAGGAAATCCCATACCTGCAGTCGTAGTTGATCTAGCACAGTTCAAAACATAATAAAAAATTATACCTCCAATGTCAATAGGCTTCCCATGCTGAATATAATGGTTCAACACAGCTCTTTCTCTCGTTACTTCACTAGTATGACTCGAAGGTAACAACTTAGATGAGATAAAATAATGCCATGCCTTAGAAATGACATTCAATTTGGAAGCAGGAAAGTTCACTCTTCTATCATTTGTTATTTTTCATAATCCTCTTCCATCAGTCAGAAATTCCATGATCTCATCTAATTCTCCTTCCGTAGGATGATAGTTAGAATAAAAATAGAACATGTCAAGAGGTAGTCCATAAAATGTTGTTGACATATTTTTAGGTTTGTGTTGTACTTAAGAAAGGGGTCGCCTAATAGAAATTGTCGGTAAATTTTAGATTTTAAATTTAATTTAGATATAGATATAAATTTAGAAAGAAGCATTTGATTTTTTGAAAATAATTTTAAGTTTGAAAATTTTAAGATATGTAATCAAACCGATCTCACATCCCAAATATTTTATATAAACGAGCACCACACAACAAACCGTGTATCTATCCCGAAGAATAAACACACTGCTTGATAATGGGACTCGATTAAATAAACTAGACAATTTGTGACATCCGTTTGGTTTGTGAACCAATTTTATAAGCCGACAAGTTCCCCTGCTTAATTTAAAGAAATCAAGCAGGGTTTAAATTACCTGGGTTCTTCAAGTTCCCTATAAGGGCAAGCCCTATAGTTAATTACATCTTAAATGACGGGAATCATTTAAGAAAACTCTCGATAATGATCAGTGGTTTTGCTCTCAAGAATTTCAAAGTTTAAGGTTTTCAAAGGATTGAATTTTAAAATTTCAAAAGAGATTAGCTCAAATCTGGAAGAGTTAATTTCAGGAGTCCAAAGGAAGAGAAGTAGGAGAAGCTGAGGTTCCAAGAAGAATCTTGGCAACTTCCCAAACTATCCTATTGTTTGGCTTCAATTTGAGAGTTTATTTAATGTTGTAATCCTACCAATTTTAATTAATTAGGACTTATATTTGCATGATATGATCATACAAATAGCCTCGAAGATGTGAGGGTTTATGTCGTATCAAACGACTACCTCGGAGTCCTAAGACCGATTAGGGCTTAATTTGCATAACATGATTATTCAAATGCCTAACACAAAGTTGAGGATTTATGTTGCACTAGGCAAACTCCTCCATATCCTATGGCTTGGTTATTTAAAACTAGGAAAGGTTTTGCTGATGTAGATTCCAGTTTTGCTGACGACATGCAAGAAAAGTGAAGTACAGTGCAGGTAAGAAAATTGCAATAAAATAAAAGCGTACCTAGAGGGTCTTCCCGTCATTCCAAGCTACACTTAAAACACACGTTAAGGCATTTTTATATTTGCAAGAAAACACCTAGGTAAAGCTAAGGGAGGTTTCTACCAAAGTCCTAATCCTATTGCTAATCAATCCCTATGGCATCTAGGTTCTTTTGTGTTTTGTTAAGGATGATTTTCTTCATCAAAGAACAATTAAGTTCAGTTGTTCTTCTAAAACATCTCATCATATTGAGAAAGTGCATAGGACGAGTCCTAAACATCTTTTCAATACTTCTGAGATTATTTTGAGTCCAAATGAATTTTATTGCACTGGTGAATTAATCATCCAAGAATTTAATTAAATTTTGCTTCTTGCTCAGTGAATTAGGATGTTTGATTATCCTATGAGTGGAGTGACATTTCACTTAATGCTCCATTTAAGAGTTATGATAATGAAATCCTTTAAGGGCAAATTAATTTATTAAAGATTTTAATGATTTAAAATTGGAATTGATGATTTAAAGTGGTTTAATTTAGTTATGAAATTTTAATAATTTTAAGTTTGGAATAGTGTTCAAGTTATTTTAATTTAATTAAATCTTTACATTTTAAATTATCTCAATGTATTAGATTAATTTGGGTTGAAAGAGGTGTTTAGATTATTCAATTTAGATTTTAATGATTTAATTTTAATTTAATTGAAATATTTTAGGTTAATTTTTAATTGGCTTGATTTTTAATTATGAGTTATTTTTTAAGTTGATTTTGGTGTTTCAAGTTTGTTTTAGATTTGCTTTCAAGTGATCTTTGAGATTAATTTTTAATCTTTTAAATTTATTTCAATTTGATTATCAAGTTATTCAATGTTTTAAGTTTTAATTCAATACGGGTTACTCTTTTTTTTAATTATTTAATTTATTAATTACAATTATCACTTTATATTTAATTAGAAGCTAAATATTATTAACGTGATTCATTTTGGGATTTTAACTTAAGTGATTATAGTCTCCCTAAATTATATCCCCATTTTAATAATTTAAATTTCAATTAATCTTCCAAAATTTAAATTATTTAATTAATTAAGGTTTCATTTTTTTATTAGAAATGATTAATAGGTTCCTACCCTTTTATTTCCCAAAGTTTCTATCATCTAAGAGAAAATTAAGATCAAATATTTTCCCCTCCATTTTGATTAAACCTAAAGTTTTAATTAGGGGTTAAAATTTTTAATTACTATTATGCCCTCTTAAGGCTAATTATTTCATAACTCATCAAATTGAGCTCAAATGAGCTTGAAATTTTTATGTCACTTCACTCACATGTCAATTAAGACATTAGAGGAGAAAATATGATTTTTTTATTTTTAAATTACTTTATATAATTATTTAAATGAAAAACAGGGATTTTCAATGGAAATTCAACAACATGACCAAGGCAAGGTTTCTATCCTTAAGAAAATTATGGGATGTCCCTATTGACTAGAGGACCACTTGAACCAATTTTGGTGATTTTTAAATTATATTTTATTTATTATAATTATTTTGAGTTTTGGAGTGTTAATTAATTGTAAAATGAAATTAATTTTGAAAAATGGATTTTATATTTTTCATAAGTCTCTCTAACCTCAAGAAACTCAGAGAAATAAATTTTATAATTTTCTAATTTTTGTTTCATTTATTAGAATTAATTTGGTGAAAAGGTTGGAAAATCCATTTTTTAATATTAAAAAATTGTTTTAAGCCTTTAAAATTCAATATCTTAACCTAGAGACTTAGGAAAATTATTTGGTTTGTTCCTAAGTGATTAGAAGTCAAAATATGAGATTTTTATAATTTTTAATAATTTTGTGATTTTTATTATTTTTTAATTATTTAAATATTAAAATAAGGTAGAAAATGAAAATTTTTGAAAAATTCCAATTTTAATCTTCATAGACTCTTCTGATATCAGAGAAGTCCCAAAACCAATTTGGTGAATTTTTTAAATGTATTTTTGGAGTTATGAATTTTTAAAGTTTAATTTTGGTCATGTGACTTAATTAGTCCATTTAGTGGGGCTAATCACCTCCAATTGATCTCAAATTTTTATGTGAGGTCTCACTGATCCTAAAGACCAGTGGAGATATATTTTCAAGTTATTTTGATGTATGGTTAACCCAAATTAATTAAAATTCACTTTTGAGTATTTAGGCCAATTAGGATTATTCTTAACGAATTAACTCAAAATACATTTTTCCTAGGGTTTTGCAGTTCTAAGATACCTCCCCAAGTTTTCCTAGAATTTATTGAACAACATGCTAATTATGGGAATTAAAATTCCAAAACAGAGACATAAACTTGAAAAATACATAACTTGCCATAGAGATGGCTCCTGACTTTGGAATGTTCAGGGAATGTTCCCAAAAACAGAGGCTACAAAAGCCCTATGGTCTCATGCCTGTCGGCATATTTTTAGGTTGTGTGTTTTATTTTTTAAAAGGGGTCGCCTACAGAAGTTGTCGGCGAATTTTAAATTTAATTTAAATATATATATAATTTAGAAAGTAGTATTTGATTTTGAAAATAATTTTAAATTTGAAGATTTTAAGATATGAAATCAAGCCGATCTCACATCCCGAATAGTTTACATAAACGAGCACCGCACCACAAACCGTGTATCTATCCCTAAGGATAGACACACTGCTTGATGGTGGGGCTCGGTTAAATAAACTAGAAGATTTGTGACATCCGTTTGGTCTGCGAACCAATTTTATAAGCCGACAAATTCCCCTGCTTAATATAAAAGAGCATTAAACAGGGTTTATAATACCTGGGTTCTTTAAAATTCCCTATAAGGGCAAGCCCCTATAGTTAATTACATCTTAAGTGACGGGAACCACCTAAGAAAACTCTCGATAATAATCAATAATTCTGCTCTCAAGAATTTCAAAGTTTAAGTTTTCAAAGGATTGAGTTTTGAATCTCGATAGGGAATGGATCAAGTTTGGAACATTTTATTTTGGGAATTCAAAGGAAGAAAAGTAGGAGAAATTACGGATTCGAAGCGAACTTCGGTAATTTCCCGACTATCCTATTGTTTGGCTTAAATTTAGGAAAGTCCTAATGTTTATTTAATGTTTTAATCTTGCCAATTTGAATTAATCAGGGCTTATATTTATATGATAGAATCATATAAATAGCCTGGAAGATATGAGGGTTTATGTCGTATCGGACGACTACCTCGGAATCCTAAGACCGGTTAGGGCTCAATTTGCAATGCAAATGCCTAACGAAGAGTTGAGGATTTATGTTGCACTAGGCAAACTACCTCGAAATCCTATGGCTTGGTTATTTAATTCTAAGAATGGTTTTGCTGAAGTAGGTTCAAGTTTTGCTGACGACGATGGCCGTGCTGCCCACCATGCTTCGAGCTCTTTGTTGTTGCAGAGGTTTAGTTTTAGAAGTCATAAATCAGGAGATGAGAGAAGTGTTTTGGTTTAGAGAAGTCTTAATTTCCAAGTCTTTTTTAATATTTTAATTAAAACAAATCTTAAAGTTGATTATAACGACACCGGTTAAGATCCCACGGTTCCATCCTTCCGGCATCATTATTTTTATCGGATTCACTTAGTCCAGATGAATTTGCTAAACTCAACTGAATGAGTTCCACACTTTCATTTAGACCGTGGGAAATCCCGTTAGCAACACGTAGGTTACATCATCCGAGGTATTCCCGATCATCCAACAAGACGTTTTAATTTAGTTGTAGTTGTAGTTTTGTTGTTACGTTTGTGATTAAATTTTGAGTTGTTTTATATTTTGAAATGTTGTGGCGGTGAATTTTATCTTGTAATGACTTTTAACTTAGTTATGGGTTTCAGTTTTGGTTTCTGTCCTAAAGGTGTGGGTTTTCATGCAACTGTTGTTTTATCATGCAAGAAAAGTAAAGTGCATTTGCAATAAAGTAAATTGCAAGAAAGTAAACTGCGATAAAATAAAAGCGTACCTGGAGGGTCTTCCCGTCATTCCAAGCTGCACTTAAAACACGATTAGGACATTTAAGCAAGTTCCTAGGTAAAGCTAAGGTAAGGGTTATGGTTTTCTACCAAATTCCTAATCCTATAGCTAGTCATTTCCTATGACGTCTAGGTTCCTTGTGTTTTTGGTTTGAAGACGATTTTCTTCATCAAAGAACAATTAAGTTCAATTGTTCTTATAAATATCCTATCATATTGAGGAAGTGCTTAAGACGAATCTTAAACATTTTTTCAATATTTCTAGGATTGTTTTAAGTCCAAATGAATTTAATTATGTAAATGAATCGATCGTCCGAGGTTTTCAAGTTTTGTTAACTTGCTCAGTGAACTTAGGACATTTGAATATCCTTATGAGTGAAATGACATTTCATTTAATACTCCATTTAGGAGTTATAATAGTAAAAGCTCCTGAGGGCAAAATGATATTTAATGATTTGTGATTCAAATTTAAGTTCAAATTGATGATTTAAGTTTGGAATAGTGTTCAAGTTATTTTAAATTTATTTTTGAGTTCTTTATGTCTTAGGTGATGTTATTTAATTCAACTTAATTTAATTTAATTTAATTTAATTTAATTTAATTTAATTTAATTCAATTTAGTTTGATTTGATGTTACATTAAATTAGTTTGATTTAATTTAATTTTTAATTTAATTTAATTTGATTTAATTTAATTTAATTTAATTTTTAATTTAATTTAATTTAATTTAATTTTTAACTTGATTTAATTTAATTTAATTTAATTTTTTAATTTAATTTTATTCATTTTAATTTTAATTAAAATTTTAAAAGAGTTCAATAATTTAATTTTAGTTTAATGATTAAATCTTTTAATGTTTTAAATTTGAATTATTATTTTAATTAAGAATTAAACATTAATGAAATGATTAATTTAGGGATTTTTTAAATTAAAGAATAAATTTCTTCCTAATAATATCCCTATTTTAATAATTCCAATTTTATTATTCTTCCAAATTTAATCAATTATTTAATTAAAGTTTAATCATTTTAAATTGCTTAATGGGTTTCTACCCTTCAATTATTTAAATTTCAATCATCCAAATCAGACTAGGATCAAATGTTTTACTTGTTAATTTTTTATTAAACCTAAAGTTTTAATTTAAGGGTTAAAATTTTAATTACCATTTTGCCCTTCAAGCTTAATAATTTCATAACTCACTAAATTGAGCTTAAATGAATTTAAAATTTTTATGTGACTTCACTCATATGTCAATAAAGACATGAGAGGAGAAAATGTGATTTTTTTGTATTTAATTTATTTATATAATTATTTTTGGTAGAAAGTAGAGATTTCCAAGGAAAATTTAATAACATGACCAAGGGAAAGTTTCTGTCCTTAAGAAAATTAGGGGACATTCCTAATGACCAGGGGACCACTTGGACCAATTTTGGTGAATTTTTGAAAGATATTATTTTTATTATAATTATTTTAAGTTTTGGAGTATTAATTAATTTAAAAATAGAATATAAGTTGAAAAATGAATTTTATAATTTTTAAAATTCTCTCTAGTATCAAGGATTCCAGAGAACTAAATTTTACAATTTTCTGATTTTTCTTTGATTTATTATAATTATTTTAGTGAAAATGCTAGAAAATACATTTTTTAATTTTAAAATTACCCTAGAGCTTTAAAAATTAATATCTCAACCTAGAAACATAAGAAAAATATGGGGTTTGTTCCTAAGTGATTAAAATTCAAAATGTGACATTTTGGTGAATTTTATTATTTTTGTGATTTTTATTATTTTTTAATTATTAAAAATATTAAAATAATATTAAAAATCAACTTTTTTAGAAAATTGAAATTTTAATTTTCTTAAATTTCCCTAATATCAGAGAGGCTCCAAAACCAATTTGGTGAATTTTTGAAAGATATTTTGAAAGTTATGAATTTTTAAAGTTTAAAATGACTAAGTGGCTTAATCAACCCAATTAATAGGGCTAACCAAGTCCAATTGACTTCGAATTTTATGGTAGGTTCCTCTAATCCTAAAGGTCAGTGGAGAATTGATTTCAAGTCAATTTTATGTATGGTTAGCTCTAATTAATTAGAGACCTATTTTGAGTGTTTAAGCCGATTAGGGTTGTGCTAAAATGAACTAACTCAAAACCTATTTTTCCTAGGGTTCTCTGGTCATAAGGAACATCACCAAATTTTCCTAGAATTTATTTCACAACATGCTATTTATTGGAATTAAAATACTCAAAACAGTGACATGAATTTGAAAAATCAATAACTCTTCATAGGGATGGCCTCTGACTTTGGAAAATTCAAGGAATGTTCCCGAGTTCGGAGGCTTCAAAAGCCCTATGGTCTCATGCCATGGTGAATTGTATACATGCATGGAGAATTAAATGTATGCAGAGAGTAAATAAATTATAAAAAATAAAATACTTGATGAAATTAAATTATTTCTTTTCCACATTATTCTCCTCCGTTCCATTGAGCAAGAGAGTATTTTTATTTTATTTTTCTGATTTTCCTACACAAAGTTATGAATTTTTGAAGTTTAGGGAATTAAATAAATAGAAAATAGCCCTAATTTCCTACTTATCCACGCGGCGCCACGCCATCCTCGGCAGCTCCGAAAGGCCACGCGTCGTCTCTTGATTCGGCGCCGCCATCCGACTCAGCGCTCCAGGGGCCCGCGGTTCATGCACCATCGCGCTGTCCGGCTCGATCCAGACCGTCCGCTCGATACACGCTCGATCCGACGGCTCCCAGTCATCGTCTACGACTGGTGTGCACCCGTGACCGTCAACCTTCTAACCCTAATTTCTCACTCGATTCTCAACGGATTTTCGTGTTCTTATG
Source organism: Papilionanthe hookeriana x Papilionanthe teres (assembly GCA_022702705.1). Taxonomy (NCBI): domain Eukaryota; kingdom Viridiplantae; phylum Streptophyta; class Magnoliopsida; order Asparagales; family Orchidaceae; genus Papilionanthe; species Papilionanthe hookeriana x Papilionanthe teres. Next base: position 104,400,324 of record CM040428.1, on the reverse strand, counting down.
CTCTATGGATTTGTCTTGAGGAGACGAACACATCCATATGGTAAACATGCATTGAAATTTATTCAAATGAAATGGAGAATCTCTGTAAGCTCGGGAAGAAGAATGAGTTCATACCTTTGCTCAGAGAAGTGAAGCTTCGATGCGAGGGTTTTGCACCTTCGATTGGATCCTAGCAAGCTCCGGATGAAGTCTCTCGGTGCAGTGAATTGTACTAGGTTGGACTTCGACCACGGCCGATCACAAAGCTTGGAGGCTGGAGCAAGCCGGGTGGCCTGGAGATGGGGCTTTTCTTGGTGGACACCTTCCCTTGGTCCGGTGAACGTGTAGAACCAATCAATTTGGGGATTGGCTCCACTGTGAAGAAGTGTCCTGGTTTTGGGCTAAAGTTTGAGCTCAAAATTGGGCTCAGCTGGAGGGAATTGGGGCTGGAATTCAGTGGGGATCAAGTGCTCTATGTGAGGGGAGTGGTCTGGAATGATTTTGGCAGAGTTTCCTTAAGGTTTTGGTTCAGCACCCTTTCATGGCCGAGAGGTGGGGGGTTTAAATAGGCAGGGCTGGAGGGCCTCCCAGGGGGAGTTGAGGACTGGGATCAGCTGCTCATGGCAAGTGAAGAACAGCTGCAATGGCCACTGGGCATGGGGCAGCTCAGCGAGTGAGAATTCCAAGCTTGGGTTGACTTGGACCTCTCGGCCATGGACTTTTCCGACGGTCGGGGTGGTGGCCGGCGAGCAGGGTCACCCTCGGGGTCGGGTGGGTCGGGAGCTGGGTGTTTGTGCAAGCAATTGGCAATGGCCAAGTGTAAAGGCTTTGATCCAAAGTAGAATGGGGCATGGCTAATTTTGGGTCTAAATGGGTCAACTCACCCATTTGGGCTTGGTGCACCCTTCGAGGTGGCTTTGGGTGCTTGTGGGGGATCAAAGGGATCAGCTGGTTTGGCATGGAGAAGTCTCCATCCAAATATATTTGGATTAAATTTAGGTTTAGGTGAATCATGATTAAGGCTAATGAGCTTTAGGGATTAAGGAAAGGGTCCCTCCTTCCTACCCAATATGGTATGGTGGAGTGTCCAAGGCTCTCATGGCTCACATGTGGCTCATGCATGGCTTCATGGCTCACTTTTGGCTTGGGGAAAGCTTGGTCGATTTCATGAAAATGGATTTTAGGAATTTTTTGGTAATTTGATGGAAATTTGTATGGAACTTGATTTGGAATTATTTGATGATGGGATTATAACTTAGGGAATGGCTTTGATTAAATAGATGGCAAATGGAAATGTCATGTGGGCTTTAGGGCCAATTTTGGGCTTTTGTATGTGGTAAAGGATGGGCTTTTAAAATGATTTAGGAAAGTGGGCTTTTGAATTTTAAAATGGATTTTGGGATGAAATTTTGGTAAAGGCTTGGGCCAAATAATTGTTGAGTTTGGTTTAGGGATGTGTCATGAGTGGTTTGAAACAAATTTGAGGTGATTTGGGTTTGAATTGGGTTGGATATGGGCTTTTTGGTAAAGAGGCTAAGGTGGGCCAAAATGGGCTAGCATGGGCCAATGTTGGGCTAGGGTTGAAATTGATGTAAAATTAATGTTGGGAGATGTTTATGGGAATGTTCCAAAGAGGTTTTGACTTTGGTTGGGCTTTGATTTTGGGGTTTGAGTCTATTTGGGTTAGGTTTGGGTTTAGGCCAAAATTGGGCTTTTTGATTTTGGGTTGAATTTGAGTGGGGTTTGGATCAAAATCTTGGGCAAATCATGTTAGTGTTTTGTTTGTGGGAATGTTAAGGAAGATTTAGAAAATATTTGGGGTTAATTGGAGTTGAATTGGGTGAGTTTGGGCTAAGTTTGGGTCATGGGTCCAAATTGGGCTTTAAGGCCAAAAGTGAAATTGGATCCAAATTTCAATCAAATTGGGCTTGGATTTGGTCTAGATTGGTGTTGGGGATGTTGAATTGAAGTTTAGAATTGAATTGGACCAGAATTTGGGTCAATTGGGTAGGTTTGGTTTGACATTGGGTTCACTTAGGGTTAAAATGAGTCAAATTGGGGGTTTTGATAAAAGTGGGGTAAATTGACAAAATTGGCCAATGGTGTAGTTGGACAAAATGAAATTGGGAATATTTGGGATTTTCTGGAATTTTCTGGGAATTTTCTGAATTTTTGGATTTTTTGGCTAGGAGGGGTATTTTGGGTATTTGGAGGGTATTGGGAGGTATTTTTGGAAATTTTGGTATTTTTGGGTATGGATGATCAATTTGAGTGATGTGAAAATGTTTGGGAATGATTTTGAGGAATTTTGGGTGATTTGGAAATTTTGAGAAATTTGGGTAATTCAAGGGCTTTGGGTAGGTTGGCGGGTGTAGGGTCCTGGAGTCAAAAATTAAAAATTTGAAAAATGGAAGATTAGGTGAATGTAAGTTGAATAAAATCATTTTGGTTGAGCCATGAAGCCATATCAAGCCCACATGAGCCATGAAGGGACTCATTTGAGGCATTCACTATGTTGTTCCTAACCCTCTTAGCGAGGGCTTGGGGGTTAAGGACCATCCATGTGAATCACCTACATGAGTCGGGAGGTCAAGTCGGGTATGGGTGTGTTTTTAGGAAGTGTGTGAAAGTGTAGTGTATAGGTGTAGTGTGTGTGTAAGTCAGCCCCTCACCGGACCGAGCCACCTGGGGCGGTCCTAAGGCCGAAGAGTCCTATAGGAACTCATCCTTTAAACTTCCACATTTGATCTCAACCCTCTAGGTGATTAGGGGTTTACAATCAAGTTTATGGAGTTTGCAGGGAGTTAAGAAGTGGTTTGAATTTCTAAAAGGTGGGTCTCAATTCTAATCCTCTAAGATAGTCAAAGGAAAAGCCTAAGGCTAGATCCTAAGCACTAAAAGAAGAAGAGAAGACCTCATCAAAAATGAGGTCAACAATGCCATGGTGAATTGTATGCATGTATGGAGAATTAAAATACTAAAAACAGTAAAATAATTAATTAAAAATAAAATATTCATCAAAATAACTTAACTCTTTTTCCACATTATTCTCCTCTATTCACTGAGCAAGAGGGTATTTTTATATTATTTTTGTGATTTTTCTGCACAAAGTTATGGATTTTCTAAGTTCTGGGTATTTAATTAATTTAGAAAATAGGGATTTTTCTACTTATCCACGCGGCGCCGCGTCAATCTTGGCAGCTCCGAAGCCCTACGTGTCGTGCTCCCATTCGATGTTGCCACCTGAGTCAGCAGCCACATGTCCCGCTGTCCCTCTCCGTCTTCTGATCCGACGCGATCTGCACCGTCCATTCGATACACGCTTGATCCAACGACGGCTGGTCATTGTCTCCGACTGGTGTGTCCCGAGAGCCGTCCACACTCAAACCCTAAGATCTCTCTCATTTCTCAATGGATTTTTGTGTTCTTATGCTCTATGGATTCTTCTTGAGGAGACGAACACATCCATATGGTTTACATGCTATGAAATTGATTCAAATGAAATGGAGAATTAATAGATGCTCGGGAGGGAGAAGTGATCCATACCTTGGCTCTGAGAAGTGAAGCTTCAATCAGAGAGTTGTGGCACCTTTGATTGCACCCAAGGAAGCTCCAAATGAAGTCTCTGGCTCTGGGGAATTGCCTAGGTACAATAATGACCAAGGCCGATTTCAAACCTTGGACTCTGGAAGCAATAGCTGGCCTGGTGAGGGGGCTTTTGCTGGGGAACTTCTTCTCTACCTCTGGTGAAGGTGTGGGAGAAGTTAATTTGGATTTGGTGGAGTTTCAAAGGATGTCCTGTTTTGGCCTGAGAATTGAGTTCCAAAATTGAGCTCAATCAGTGGAAATTGGGGCAAGAAGACAGTGGGGATGAGTTGCTCTAGGCTAGGGGAAGCTCTGTGAGGAGTTTGGTGAAGTTCTATGAAGGTTGATTTCAACCAACCTTTTGGCCGAGAGGAATGGCTGGTTTAAATAGACATTGTTAGGGGCTTCCCAGGGGCAATTGAGGGCTAGGATTTGCTGCTTAGGGGAGTAGAGGAAGAGCTGTGGTGGCCAATTAGGATGGGGTAGCTCAGCAGGTGAAATTTGAATTTTTGAATCCATTTAGACCTCTCGGCCATGGCGTTTTCCGGCGGCCTGGTGGCTGGTTGGCCAGGGTCAAGTCACTGTTCTGACCAGGGAGGCCAGTGCTTGAGAATTGTGAGCTCAATTGTCCAATGCCATGTGTAAAGGGGTTGAGTTGAAGTGGAATGGAGAAAGGCTTATTTTGGGTCCTATTTGGTCAACCCATAGTTTTAGGCTTGGTGCACCACCCAAGGCCTGGTTTTGGGCTGAAAAGAGTCCTTCGGGTCAGCCAAGAGAAGGTGGTGAGGTCTCCATCAAAATTTTTTAAGTTAATTTTGGGTTAGGGTGTAGCATAAATAAGGTTAAAAAGGCTTAATGAAGGCTTAGGAAAGGCTCCCCTCTTCGTGCCATAAATGACTAGGTGAGGTGTCAAAACTCTCATGGCTTCATATGACTTGTAAATGGCTCACATTTGGCTCACATTTGGCTTGGAAAATGTTGGCTTGTTTCATGAAAAAGGGTTTTAGGCATTTTTGATGAATTTTTGGGAGATTGTCATGTGCCTTGATTTAGAATGATTTGATGATCAATTAGAACTTTAGGGATGATATCAATTAAAAGGATGATGAGAGGAAACTTCATGTGGGCTTTGGAATAAGCGTTGGGCTTTTTGAAATCATTTTGGATGGGTTTTTAAAATGGTTTAAGGAAGTGGGCTTTTAGGTTTTTAAATAACTTGATGGATGAAAATTGGTGAGGGGTTGTGTCAAATAAATGTTGTGATTGGTTTAGGAATGTACCAAGAATAATTTGGAACAAGTTTGGAGTGATTTTGAATTGAATTGGGTTCAATTTAGGCTTTTTGGTAAGGAGGCCAAAGTGGATCAAATTGGGCTAACTTGGGTTAAGGTTGGACCAATGTTGGGTTTGATGTAAAATTAATGTTGAAAAATGAGTATGGGGGTGTGAATAAGAGTTTTCAACTTTGGTTGGGCTTTGATTTTGGGATTTGGGCCTATTTGGGTTCATGATTGGTTTAGGCCAAATTTGGGATATTTTATTTGGGTTAAGTTTGGGTTCAAATTTGGGGCAAATCATATTTGTGTTTTGTTTTTGGGGATGTTAGGAAAGTTTAGGAAAATACTTGGGGTTAATTGGAGTTAAGTTAGGTTGGTTTGGGCTAAGTTTAGGTCATGGGCCAAAATTGGGCTTTAAGCTTCAAATTGAAATTGGATTCACATGTTGATAAAATTGGGTTTGGATTTGGTCTAAATTGATATTGGGGATATTTACTTGAAGCTTAGAATTGAGTTGGCATGAGACAAAATCCGGGAGTGATATGATATCCCCTCCTTTCCTGACCATTATGAGACATCTCTTAGACCACTTCGGTCAACGCCAATATGTGCAGAATACTTATATAGTATTCTACACATATTAGAGCCCTTTGTTGACCTCATTTTACAATGAGTCAATACCCTTATTACCTAAAAAGTCGACATTGGTCGAAATGGTCAAACCGGACACATCGACCAACCCTGTTGACCCCATAGGTCACCCTTATGACCTAAAAAGTCAACTTTGGTCAAAATGGTCGAACCGGACCCATCGACCAACCCCGTTGACCCCATAGGTCACCCTTATGACCTAAAAAGTCAACATTGGTCAAAATGGTCAAACCAGACCCAGTGACCAACCCTATTGACCCCATAGGTCAACCTTATGACCTAAAAAGTCAACATTGGTCAAAATGGTCAAACCAGACTCACTGATTAACCATGTTGACCCCATAGGTCACCCTTATGACCTAAAAAGTCAATATTGGTCAAAATGGTCAAACCAGACCTAATGACCAACCTTGTTGACCCCATAGGTCAACCTTTTGACCTAAAAAGTCAACTTTGGGCAAAATGGTCAAACCAGACCTAATGACCAACCCTGTTGACCCCATAAGTCACCCTTATGACCTAAAAGTCAACATTGGTCAAAATGGTCAAACCAGACCCACTGACTGACCCTGTTGACCCCATAGGTCACCCTTATGACCTAAAAAGTCAACATTGGTCAAAATGGTCAAACCAGACCTAATGACTAACCCTGTTGACCCCATAGGTCAACCTTTTGACCTAAAAAGTCAACTTTGGTCAAAATGGTCAAACCAGACCTAATGACCTACCCTGTTGACCCCATAGGTCACCCTTATGACCTAAAAAGTCAACATTGGTCAAAATGGTCAAACCAGACCCATTGACCAACCCTGTTGACCCCATAGGTCACCCTTATGACCTAAAAAGTCAACATTGGTCAAAATGGTCAAACCAGACCATCGACCAACCTACGTTGACCCCATAGGTCACCCTTTTGACCTAAAAAGTCAATTTTGGTCAAAATGGTCAAACCAGACCTAGTGACTAACCCTGTTGACCCATAAGTCAACCCTTTCACCCAATGACACATTTAAGACCCCACAATGATAAAATCACAAATATTAGACATTTTAAAATTAAAATGATCAATTTGAGCTGACTTGGGTCAACTCAAGTCAAAATTGGTCAACACCTATATATTTTGATTAAAATAGATAAAAATGAAATAAAAATAACAAAATTAATCAAATAATTAATTTCAAAATTATTTTGATTAATTAAAGTGATTAATGATTTAATTTTCAATATTTTAATTAAATGACATAATTAATTAAAATAAATATTAAATTAAAATCATGAAATGACAAAAATGATAAAATTAATCAATTAATTAAATTAAAATTATTTTCAATTAATAAATTGATTAATAAAACATTTTCCAACAGTTTTAAAATGGAAATTAAAAAGAAATGAAATGACACATAGCCTCCTCATAATTAGTTAGGCTAAACCCATCTTAAAGCATAATTAACACATAATTAGGCCCACTTTAAATCAACTTAGCCATGGGTTAACACCCATCATGATGCATGGGGTGAGGTGTCTCTTCCTCCTTCACCCTAGGCTTCATTTAGCCATGAGGTGGCCGACCAACATGAGGCCTCACCTCCCACCTCCCAAGCTACCCAATGGAAGGAAAACCATGCATGAAACCCCCCCTTACCATGGTTAGAAGCAATGATGAGGGATAAGCTTGTGTGTCACCATTTGCCAAGCCCAAAGAATGATGTGTAAGCTCCCTAAGAAGAATAGAGGCAGCTCACCATGCACCTCTTACATGAGCCAATGGGGGAGAGACAAAACAATGGAAATCATCATGAAAAGCTTGGGGAGAAGGAACCATGCATATCCTCAGCCAATTTCTTCACCCAATGGACTGATAGGAGAGATAACTACTCCCCTAGAATAACCAAAGCTAAACCATGGCCTCCCCTTGGCTATAAAAGGAGCCCAAACCGAGCCTAGCAAAAGAGAAGAAAAAATTAGGGAGAACTATAGGCTGCCCAAATCCACTTGCTCCCAACATAAAAACTCTTCCTAAGAGTCTCAGTAATCTATTAAGATCAAATCCATGCCATAGATTGAGCCTATTTGAGCCAATTTGATCAAATTTCAAAAACAGCCCAAATTAGGTACTTCTTCAAAATTCTCCCCTAAGCCCGACTTCTGGATCAAATTAATGCAGCAATAATCTTCCATTGGGGTCCTAGAAGGTAACCACAAGGTCTGATCTAGCTTGATTTGCTTGTGGCAAAGGTATGGAATTTTTCTTTACAAAATAATTCGTATTTTCGATATATCATGTGCTATACTAGCCCAGAAGTGTATCATCACCGTATGGATGGATACTTCTCATCTAGATGATCGTTTTTAAAAAAAAATCACTCAATTTCATCAAGAAATGAGTGAAATATTGATGTTTAAAGTTTAATGGTTCGAAATAATTCAGATTTTTATTCTTATTATCTCGACCGTCCGATCCCGCGCCTTAGGGATGAACGGAGGGAATGATTCCCTGCGGTATCCGTTGTTCGGCTGCCCGCAGCGGATCCTCCCACTCGTTCGACGCATACAAGGACACGCGTCGAACGGCGGTGACTTTGGCGGCGGGAAATTATAAAAAAATCCACAAAACCTTAAAAACCTCAAAAATCAATATCTTTTTATCTAAAGGTCACAAAAATATGATTAAAATACCTCTGGAAAGCTCTTGAAGAAGAGAAAATTATGAAATAAAAATCATAATTTTATTCTCTGTATTTAATATTTAATTAATTAAATACTCTCTGTAGTATTTTAATGATTAAAAATTATTTATAAATCAAATAATTCTGAAACTTTGAGGCATTTATCTTTATGTTCTTAGGAACCTTCCATGATATTTTCAAGGACAGAAAACATGTCTAAGGCACTTTTCTTTAATTTTCAAGTTTCTTTGTAATTATTTCAAATAATAATTATAAAAATTTGAAAATTAAGAAAAATAAAATGCAAATGACTAGAAATGATAGGGCAACAGACAATAACCCTAAGTCATAGAAATTATTTTGAATGGTATTTTGAAATTTAGGGTTGAAATTCTTTATTAATTAAGTAATTTTAATCCTAAAAATAACCCTTTATAAATTTAACCTATTTTCATCAAAAATCTAAGTTTGGAAATGGTTCTAGTCTATGATAGACTAATGGTAAACTTCACTTAAGTCTAAAATGACCAAATTAGACTTAATTAGGTTTAAAAATAACAATTAACCCATTAAACCTTACTTAAATTAGGTTTAATATAAAAATTAAATTTTTAAGTAGGTTTAAGGACATATTAAACCTAATTAACCAAAATCAAATTTTTTAATTAAGTTTAAAGACAAATTAAGCTTAATTAACCCATTAAACCTTACTTAAATTAGGTTTAATATAAAAATTAAATTTTTAATTAGGTTTAAGGACATATTAAACTTAATTAACCAAAATCAAATCTTTTAATTAAGTTTAAAGACAAATTAAGCTTAATTAATCCATTAAACCTTACTTAAATTAGGTTTAACATAAAAGTTAAATTTTTAATTAGGTTTAATGACATATTAAACCTAATTAACCAAAATCAAATCTTTTAATTAAGTTTAAAGACAAATTAAGCTTAATTAACCCATTAAACCTTACTTAAATTAGGTTTAATATAAAAATTAAATTTTTAATTAGGTTTAAGGACATATTAAACCTAATTAACCAAAATCAAATCTTTTAATTAAGTTTAAAGAAAAATTAAGCTTAATTAACCAATTAAACCTTACTTAAATTAGGTTTAATATAAAAATTAAATTTTAATTAAGTTTAAAGACACATTAAACTTAATTAAACAAAATAAAACCTTTTAATTAAGTTTAAAGACAAATTAAGCTTAATTAATTAAACCTTACTTAAATTAGGTTTAAATACAAAAATTAAATTTTAATTAGGTTTAAAGACATATTAAACCTAATTAACCAAAACTAAACTTTTTTTAATTAAGCTTAAGAATATATTAAACTTAACTAATCAAAATCAAAATTCTTTAATTAAGTTTAAGGACATCATAAACTTAATTAACCCATTAAACCTTACCTAAATTAGGTTTAATACAAAAATTTAAATTTTTAATTAAATTTAAGGACATATTAAACTTAATTAACCAAAATCAAATCTTTAATTAAGTTTAAGGACATATTAAACTTAATTAACCCATTAAACCTTACCTAAATTAGGTTTAATACAAAAAATCAACACTTTTAAATAAGTTTAAGAACATATTAAACTTAACTAATCAAAATCAAACCCTTTTAATTAAGCTTAAGGACATATTAGACTTAGTTAACCAAAACCAAACCTTTAATTAAGTTTAAAGACATATTAAACTTAATTAACCTCCTTACACATTAGGTTTAATCAAACATAAACCCTAATTAGGTCTAACCCATTAGACCTAATTAAACCATTAGACCTTAACTAACTAAGGTTTAATCAAACATAAAACCTAATTAGGTCTAACCCATTAGACCTAATTAAACCATTAAACCTTAACTAACTAAGGTTTAATCAAACTTAAAACCAAATTAGGTCTAACCCACTAGACCTAATTAAACCATTAAACCTTAACTAACTTAGGTTTAATCAAACTTAAAACTTGATTAGGTCTAACCCATTAGACTAATTAAACTATTAGACCTTAACTAACTAAGGTTTAATCAAACATAAACCCTGATTAGGTCTAACACATTAGACCTAATTAAACCATTAGACCTTAACTAACTAAGGTTTAATCAAACATAAACCCTAATTAGGTCTAACACATTGGACCTAATTAAACCATTAGACCTTAACTAACTAAGGTTTAATCAAACATAAACCCTAATTAGGTCTAACCCATTAGACCTAATTAAACCATTAGACCTTAACTAACTAAGGTTTAATCAAACATCAACCCTAATTAGGTCTAACATATTAGACGTAATTAAACCATTAGACCTCAACTAACTAAGGTTTAATCAAACATAAACCCTAATTAGGTCCAACCCATTATACCTAATTAAACCATTTGACCTTAACTAACTAAGGTTTAATCAAACATAAATTTTAATTAGGTCTAACCCATTAGACCTAATTAAACCATTAGACCTTAACTAACTAAGGTTTAATCAAACATAAACCCTACCCATTAGACCTAATTAAACCATTAGACCCTAACTAACTAAGGTTTAATCAAACATAAACCCTAATTAGGTCTAACCAATTAGACCTAATTAAACCATTAGACCTTAACTAACTAAGGTTTAATCAAACATAAACCCTAATTAGGTCCAACCCATTATACCTAATTAAACCATTAGACCTTAACTAACTAAGGTTTAATCAAACATAAACCTTAATTAAGTGTAACTCATTAGACCTAATTAAACTATTAAGTCTTAACTAAGTAAGACTTAATCAAACACAAATCCTAATTAACTCTACTACATTAGACTTAATTAATTATTAAACCTTATTCAACTAAGGTTTAATTAGACCCAAATCCAGCCTTTTAGTCCAAGTGCAACATAACATAAACATAAAACTTAAACATAACTTGAGTCCAATCTAACTTGAACTCAAGTTAACATAAACCTTAGGTTCAACCCACATTGAACCTAACCTAAACCTAACCTAACTTGAGTCCAATCTAACTTGAACTCAAGCTAACCTAAACCTTAGGTTCAACCCACATGGAACCTAAACTAAACTTAAACATAACTTGAGTCCAATCTAACTTGATTTCAAGTTAACCTAAACCTTAGTTCAACCCACATTGAACCTAATCTAAACCTAATCTAACTTGAGTCCAATCTAACTTGAACTCAAGTTAACCTAAACCATAGGTTCAACCCACATTGAACCTAATCTAAACCTAACCTAACTTGAGTCCAATCTAACTTGAACTCAAGTTATCTTAAACCTTAGGTTCAACCCACATTGAACCTAATTTAAACCTAACCTACCTTGAGTCCAATCTAATTTGAAATCAAGTTAACCTAAACCTTAGGTTCAACCCACATTGAACCTAATTTAAACCTAACCTAACTTGAGTCCAAGCTAACTTGAACTCAAGTTAACCTAAACCTTAGGTTCAACCCACATTGAACCTAATCTAAACCTAACCTAACTTGAGTCCAATCTAACTTGAACTCAAGTTAACCAAAACCTTAGGTTCAACCCACATTGAACCTAACCTAAACATAACCTAACTTGAGTCCAACCTAACTTGAACCTAAGTTAACCTAAACTTTAGGTTCAACCCACATTGAACCTAACTTAACCTAAAACCATAGGTTCAACCCATATTGAACCTAACCTAAACTGAACTAAACTTGAGTTCAACCTAACTTAAACTCAAATCAAATTTTAACTTAAACCACATTGAACTAAAATCAAATGTATGTCTAGCTTCAACCTGACTTGAACCTAACATAACCTAAACTTAAAACCTTAACTTAATTTCAATCCATATTGAACTTAAGTCGACCTTAAGTCTAGGATCAACCTGACTTGAACCTAACTTAATCTAAACTCAAAATTTAACTTAAGTCTAGCCCACATTAGACTCAAGTCAAACCAAACTTAGGTTCAACCTGACATGAACCTAACCCAAAAACCTAACTTAAGTCTAACCCATATTAGACTTAAGTCAAACCATACTTAGGTTTAACACGACATAAACCTATGTCTAACCTAAACCTTAGGTTCAACCTAACTTGAATCTAAACTAAAACCCGGCTTAAGTTCAATCCTAAGTCTATGTCTAACTTTAAATAGACTTAATTAAAACTTAAGTCTTATCTAAAAGGGACTTAGATGGTCTACGAAATCTAATCGAGTCTAATTTATTAGACTTAATTAACCTTTAAGTCCTATTTAAACAACACTTAAAACTTAATTAAATCTATTCTGAACCAAACCTTTTAACTTAAGTTCAGACAGACATGAAATCAAGTTAAATAGATTCAATCAACATTGAATCTAACTTAGGTTCAACCAGACATGAACCCAAGTTAATTCAATCAATATTGAATCTAATTTCAAACCTTTTAAATTAAGTTCAAACCGACATGAACTCAAGTTAAATAGATTCAATCAATATTGATTCTAACTTAGGTTCAACCGGACATGAACCCAAGTTAATTCAATCAATATTGAATCTAATTTCAAACTTTTTAACTTAAGTTCAGACAGACATGAACTCAAGTTAAATAGATTCAATCAACATTGAATCTAACTTAGGTTCAACCTGACATGAACCCAAGTTAATTCAATTAATATTTCAAACCTTTTTAACTTAGAGTTCAGACAGACATAAACTCAAGTTAATTCAGAATTTAAGTTTAAACTTAAAATCAAGATATAAATTCAACATTTCAAACCACAACTGACATAATCAACAAAAATTTGACATTTCAAAAATAAAACAACATAATCAATAAAAAATTGACATTTCAAAATAATTTGACATAAACAGACATCCAAGACATATCCAAATGTTCTGTGATATTATTTCTGACAATGTTTTCTTTGCAGGGTGAAAATAAGAAATTTCGCTTAGATTTTCTTTACATGTTATAGGGTGTACTAACTCTGTTTTGCAGGACGACATTCTAGGCGAACAAAAACAAAACTAAAACTTTTAGGTTATACACATAACCTAAAACTTTTCAACAAAACAACGACTTCAACAACAAAAACAAAACCAAAACTTTTAGGTTAGACATATAACCTGAAACTTTTCAACAAAACAACGACATTGACAACAAAAATAAAACAAGAACCTTTAGGTTAGACATAATACTTAAAGTATTCAATACCATGATATAACGACATTCGGGAGTGATAGTGGGTACATCTCTCCTTAAAATAAATTCTTAGAAAACAAATGATTAACATTAATCAGAAGTTTTCTTAAACAATTGAAAATTGTTTAAGATGTAATTAACTATAGAAGCTTGCTTCTATAGGAGACCTAAAAGAACCCGAAATAGAAATCTCTGGTTTACCATGATCTTCTTAATATGAAAATTCTGGAATATGTTATTCTAGAATATCCTCATATAAGAATTATCATAAACATCCTTTTCTACTATTAGTCCTAAAAAATATTCTCTAAATCCTCCATAGGATTTATAGGAATAAAACTAGGCTAATATTAGATGGTGACTCCTTAACATTGACACCCAAACCCAATCTCTTTCTGACGACAAGAGAGAGAGGATGGGGGACATCAAAAGATTATGGCGACTCCGCTGGGGAAAATCTTTCTTCTCATCTTTTGTTATCATTTGTTTTCATTTCAAAATTTTGAAAATAAAAGTTCCCAGTTTATAAATAAGTCAATAATATTCGTTTTTCTTGAAATTATAGAAAAATAACTATGCATTCTCCGAATTCAATCTTTTCTTACTTTCAAGACTTTGACATACCAATAGAGGAAAATCCTCCTTTTTATCAAAATGATTATGGATTATTTAGTGAAACGGAATTCATATTAGATAATCTATATCAAACTGATACTCAATCTTTTCAAGAATTTGACTTGCAACCTTATGAAGATTTTCTGAATTTTATAGACAATTTACCTGAATATACACCCGAAGAACCTTATATCCTTGAGGAAATGAAAAGACAGAGTGATAAGAAAGGAAAACAAGTTTACGAGGAAGATGATGTTCCACCATCATCTATGTATGAAATCGGGTCTTCTACATGGAACGTTCATAAAACTCCTTCATTTAAAAGAAAGAAAAGATGGAATGAAAACGACAATTTTGAAACACCTGAATTTCAACAGAATATTTTTGGAAATCCTTCCTTTTTAGAGGAAAATCAATATATTCCAATTCCAATTCCTGTTGAATACACTGACAATTCCTTTCAACCTAAAAGATCTCCTCCATTTCGTGTTGTACATTCAGTGTTTAAAAGATTAGTATGAAAAGAAAAATGTTCATTATCTAAGTTATTAGATAAAATGGGTTGTGCAGTCTCCAACACCATGAAAAGGAGAATTTTAGCAATGGAAAATTCTGATTATCAAGAAACTGATTATCCATTCCCAACTGATAAACATTGTATTCGAGTGCCAGTAAAATTTTAATTGGGCCCTAGAATAAAAGATGTAGTGGTCACAAATGACAAAACTCGATATGACAAATTAATGTCAGAAGCAGAAGATACAACTGCTAAAATGACGGACTTGGTCCAGATGCTACAAAAAGCAAATTGTCCTTATACCGGATATGATACACCACCTGAGAGTTCTCGTCCTATACTTAAAAATAATGTATGGAGGCGAAAATCATCTGAAAGGAATTCGGATACCACCAACACTCCTGCGAATAGTTCACAAGAAGAGATTTGCAGAAAACATTCTACAAAATCATTTCAAGAAAGATTAAAGAAATTAAAAGAAGATATTAAACACCTTTCAAGACAAGAAAGGAAAAATACTTCTGACAGTTCCAATGAGAATGTTGCCAGTGTTAATATGGTAGAAACCCGAACTACTTCCTTAGCACGAGAATCAAATGAAGAGGAGACAACCAATGAATTGTGAGAGGTGATACGACAACGAGATGAACAAATAAGCCGTCTTGAACAAAAAATGGAAGAATTGGTAGCAACTTTGCAAAAACCACCAACGAACCCTTCTCCAGCTATTGAAATCATTAGACCGGAGGCTATTCACATCCTTAAAAGCAGAGAAGAACCAATGGATGTTAAGGAAAGCACTCGAAAGAGAAAGAATTCTCCTCATAACGAAACTCCAGAAAAGGATATTACAAAAATAGTGGAACAGAAGATTAAAGAAACAATGGCTCAGGCAAAAGCTGGAGCATTAACTCCAAAGGGTAGGCCATACCCAGAAGAATATGATTTTGTTCAATATCCTAAAGGTTTTGTTCCTCCTGTCTTGAAAATGTTTCATGGGACGGGAAATCCCCGACAACATCTGGCACATTTTAGAGCAAGCTGCTGTAATGCTGGAGGAAATGATGCTCTCCTATTTCGATAATTTGTTAACAGTCTCACGGAAGTTGCCTTCGACTGGTATACAGAACTTCCCAACGGATCTGTCAAAACCTTTGTAGAGCTTGAAAGCCTTTTTATTCAACGCTTTGCGGGAGCACAACATCATACCACCGTTGGTGATTTGGTGGTAGAGAAACAAAAACCAGGGAGAAACCTTGGTAGATTATATTTTACTGTCTGGAGAAATCTTAGCATGAAATGTGAGCCACGATTCACAAGAACAACATCTTGTTGGAATATCGCTCAAAAATATCCATGGTCCCATAGCATTTATGCTTAAAGGATTTACGATAAAAACTTTTGAAAAATTACTCAGTAAAGCTGCCAATCTTCAGGAAGAGGTTAAGCAGATGAGTGTAATGGAGAAAAGCTGAAAAGACAAAAACTATCAAAACTTTTGAAAAGAAACACAGGAATATTGCAGAAAAAGGCAAACAGGTGATGCAAATCCAACCAGAGCAAAAGAAGCAACGACAAAATCCTTCGAAATCACAGACGTCACCTCAATTACAACTTCAACAACTAATCCCAGTATCAACTGAAAAGAAAACAATGGCTGAGAGAATGAATAAAGTATATTCATTTAAAACAGAAGCCGATCGACAAAATATTTCGTAGCTTGCTTAAAATACCTGAATTTAAGCTACCAGAAGCTAAGAGGCCAGCAGAAATTGACATGAAGGACAATCCTAATTATTGCCCTTATCACAGGATGCTCGGACAAAAAATTGAAGAATGTTTTGTCTTCAAAGACTGGTTAGAGCGTAATTTCAAAGATGGAAATATAGTCATCCCGAAAGAATACTTGAGAGAACACGAAAAGGGATCGATCAATATGGTTTCGATAGAGGAACTTAATCCTAAAAACAAGGATAGCATTTCTGAAGAGATCTTCGCTAAATACCAAATTAAAAAATCTCCCAAGAAAGAAAAGAAAAAGAAAATCAAGAAAATGAAAAAGATTAGAGGACTTCCAGACATAGGGGCTGCAACTCCATTTGTACCATCTAGTTCATTTCACTCTTATACTAGGGTAGTTATATCGGTTGAAGGACGAAAAATCCTCAAGCCGATAACTTTGTATGACTTCCTTTTTACCATGAATAATAACAATCCTAGTTTTGCGTACATTTTGTCTATTTTGGATGATGCTTCTGAGAGTGACCATTTGAATTCTAACCCTATAGACAATACTCAAATCGTATATAATCAATCGAAAGACAACCAGAATAATGAAAATGAAAATGAAAAATCTGACAACGACAAAAATGAAAATGACATTGCTACGCTTCAACTACAAGGAATTTTGATTTCTATAAAATTGGAATCTTCGGATTCAGAAACGAATAAATCGGATAATCAACTTGAAGAAATAGTTGAAATTAACTTGAGAAGTGGAAAAATCTTACCTCCTAGGATAATTCCACAAGAAAAAGAAAAACAAATAATTACACCAGATAAGATCACTCCTCCAATATATCCCCAAACCTCGGAGAGAAATAAGGATGATCTTCATAACAAGGTAGATTATAATGTACTGGCCCATTTAAGAAAATTGCCTGTAAAATTAAGCATCTATGATGCTCTCATACTTTCCAAAGAAATGAGAGAATCATTAATAAAGGCCCTTTCGGACCCTGACATTTGCTTAACTCAACTTGCTAGTACCACCCAAAACAAAGCTTACTCAATAGAAGAATCAACAAAGATTACATTCTCTGACAATGACTTGTTGCTCGGAACAACTGAACACAATCGTCCACTATATATTACAGTAAACATCAATGACACGATACTTTCGAGAGTTCTTATTGACCCAGGTGCTTCAATCAACATTATGAACCTGAGAACTCTTGCATATTTAGACATTGATGCCTCTCAACTATCAAGGGATACGATGATGTTAAGAAGATTCAATCAACAAGGAGAACGGGCTCTTGGATCAATAACATTCCTCTTAAAAATAGCCTACTTGGCAACAACAGCAAAATTTCATATTATTGATTCAGACACTTCTTTTAATGCCTTACTTGGCAGACCATGGCTCCATGAATATAAAATGGTACCCTCTTCATTACGTCAATGTATCAAATATTTACAAAAAGGAAAAGAATTTCGTATTATAGGAGATCTGCAACCGTTTTCAATCCATGAAATCGGTATACATGAAGATGCAGCATATTATGCTCCTATAAATAAAGCAATATCTTCCAAAGTGACAACAATAGATATGGAAGAGAAGAACAAAGAAAAGAAAATAAATGAAAAGGATTTTTCTTCAATAAAGACAAGAGGAACTAATTTCCGTCAGACTCGCACTCGAGGTCGAGGCCGAGGACGAGGACGAGGGAGAGAAGATCTGATTGTCACAATGAAGAAACCACTGAAGTTCAAAATCCACCTAGATTCTGAAGAAGAAACAACATCCATGGTTTTGAAGGAACCCCAATTCAAAAAATCTTTAGAAGAAGAAGATAAAGAGAAACAATTTGAATCTATGTATGACAAAATCAATCATTATATACATTCTATGACTCTAACTCCAATCTCCACTGCTAAGGTTGAGAATTTAATAGTCAAATAAGTATATAATGATGACAAAAAGCCAATTAAGTTTAGACTTGGCTCTACTTCTTGTACTAAAAATGATGTAAAAATAGAAGATGAAAATCTTCCACAATCAATGAAAATTCCTTTTGAGTTGTATTCTCCTTGGGCACGAAAATTCATTCAAAATAGTTTAATGCTCAAACAATGGTCTCTAAAACAACCGTATTTCATTGAAAAAATGTGGAATGATAATAAACGAAACTCTAACTGTAAAAAAGGTGTTGGATTTGGAATTTTGGGACCATTAGATGATACAGAATTTTGTTTGACTGTCACAGAAGAATGTGATTCCGAATCATTGCCTGATCTTCCAATTGAAAATGCTCCCCTGGAATTGGAAGAAGAAATTAAATCGACAATTGATGAACTAAAAGAAATAAATTTAGGAACTAATGAAAATCCAAAACCGACTTTTATTAGTTCATTCCTTAATGATCAGGAAGTAAAAGACATAACTCAATTTTTGATGGAATATAAAGACTGTTTTGCTTGGACTTATGACGAAATGCCTGGTTTATCTCCAGAAGTCGCAGTCCATAAACTCGGGATAGACCAAATCATAAACCGAGTTAAACAAGCTCCAAGAAGGATGCGTGTCGAAATAGAGCAACAAGTCATTGCAGAAGTCAAGAAATTGATAGAGGCTGACTTCATACGAGAAGAAAATTATCCAACATGGCTAGCCAATGTGGTGCCAGTTAAAAAAAAAATGGACAAATAAGAGTTTGCATAGACTACAGGGACTTGAACAAAGCATGTCCAAAAGATGAATTTTGTTTACCAATTCCTGAATTAATGGTTGATATTGCATCAAAATATGCAATATTTTCTTTCATGGATGGATCATCAGGATATAACCAAATAAAAATGTTTTCGGAGGATGAAGCAAATTCAGCTTTCCAAACACACATGGGCATATATTGTTATAAGGTTATGCCATTTGGACTAAAAAATGCCGGTGCAACCTATCAAAGAGCCATGACACGGATTTTTGATGAACTAATACATAATCAAGCAAATGTTATGTCGACGATTTGGTTGTCAATAGTGAACAAAAAGACGATCATATATACGATTTGAGAATTTTCTTTGAACGACTACGATGATATAATCTTAAAATGAACCCTTTAAAGTGCGCCTTTGGTGTCACTTCAGGAAAATTTTTAGGATTTGTAGTTCGACATCGTGGGATAGAAATTGATCCTCTCAAAATTGAAGCTATTCTAAATATGCCTCCTCCTAAAAATCTAACTCAATTGAGATCCTTTCAAGGAAAATTAGCATATATACAACGTTTCATTTCCAATCTATCGGGTAGATGTCAACCCCTTACTGCCCTTACTAGAAAGGATGCCAAATTTGTATGGGATGAAAAATGTCAGCATGCCTTCAAAGACATTAAACAATATATGACAACCCCTCCTGTCTTAGCAGCCCCTGTATTAGGAAGACATTTAATCCTTTACACCGCGGCATTGGACATTTCACTTGGAACTTTACTAGCACAAGTAAATGATGAAGGAATAGAGAATGTGTTATACTACTTGAGTCGTTGTTTAGTTCCAACGGAAATGAAATATCTGACAATTGAAAAACATTTTTTAGCCTTGATCTTCGCATTTTAAAAGCTAAGACATTATATGCTTTCTCATAAAGTAACTCTTATTTCAAGAGTTAACCCGCTAAAATATTTAATAACACGACCAACACTTTCTGGGAGATTAGCAAGATGGGCAATGATCTTGCTACAATTTGACATAACATTTGTACCGTTACACGCTATCAAAGGACAAATCTTAGCAGATTTCTTAGCGGCACACCCAATTCCAACAGGATCACCCCTTAACGACGATCTACCTGATGAACAAATATCAGAAGTAAAAGATTCTAACATGCAACGATGGGAACTGTATTTTGACGGAGCATCATCTACGTGGAAAGACAAAGATAAACAGACAATCATACCAGGCAAAGTCGGAGTAGGATTAATTTTCATTACTCCAGACAAAATGATGATGCCCTTCTCCTATCATTTGACAGAACCATGCACGAATAATGAAGCCGAATATGAAGCGCTCATAACCGGTCTACAATTGACAATATTAATGGAAATAAGGAATATTGATATCTACGGAGATTCCCAGTTAATTATCAATCAAATTGCTGGCAAATACAAAATTCTGAAATCACGACTTGAACAGTATTCTCGTTACACTCCGAAATTACTTCAACAAATTCCTGATGTAACATTTTTCTTAATTCCGAGACGAGATAACTCTCTAGCGGATGCTCTGGCAAAACTTACAAAGGAATTTGCATGTCCAGAAGAAGATGACATACTGATTTCTATAAAAGGATGACAAGTTCTTTCTCAAATTGACATGGATAATTTACATAAAATTGGTGAAAATATGACAATAACAATAAGTGACGAGAAGGATGATTGGCGACAACCAATCATCCAATATTTACAAACTGGAAAATTACCTGAAAATAGTTCTATTGCCAACCAAATTAAACAAAGAGCATTATCATATGCTCTAATAAATGACGTCCTTTACAAACGATCTTTTGATCAAATGTGGTTAAGATGTTTAAACCAAATTGAAGCTCGAGAGATTGTTAAAGAAGTTCATTCAGGTTTATGTGGTGCACATCAATCTGGGCCAAAAATAAAAATGAAAATAAAAAGAATGGGTTATTATTGGCCAACAATGATGACCGACTGTCTTGACATTGCAAAGAAATGTCATCAATGTCAAATACATGGAGTAGTTTTACATCAACCTCGAAATGTCCTACATCCGACCATTGCATCATGGCCATTTGAATGTTGGAGTACCGACATAGTGGGCCCTATAGATCCTCCATCTTCCAAGGGCCATAAATTTATTACGGCAGACTCATCGACTATTTTTCTAAATGGGCGAAGCAATACCCCTTCGAGAAGTCGAGGCGGAACAAGTTCTCCATTTCTTTAAAACACATATGGTTTATAGATTTGGGATTCCTCGAAGAGTCATATCGAACAATGGATTGGCCTTCAAAACACTAAAATGAATCACTTTATCCGGAGACATGGGATTGATCTGGAGATATTCCACAATCTATTACCCTAAGGCCAATGGATTAGCTGAAGTTTTCAATAAAACGTTGGTTCAAATCTTGAAAAAGACATTAAGTAATAGCCCGAGACAGTGGCATGAATGACTAATAGAAGCTTTATGGGCTTATAGAACTACATACCGAACTCCAACACGGTCTACACCATTTGCTTTGGTATATGGTTCTGAAGCCATTTTGTCTCTGGAAGTCCAAATTCCTTCTCTCAGAATCGCAATAACTGATAAAATAACTGAAGAAGAAAATATCAAGTTGCGACTTGAAGAACTTGAAAATTTGGAGGGCAAACGTTTGCAAGCCCAAGAAAATCTTGAATTGTATCAAGCAAAAATGATACGAGCTCACGACAAACTAGTTCGCCCTAGAACCTTTCGAATCGGTGAATTAGTTTTAGTTCTTCGAAGACCTATACTAGCTCATCGAAAGATAGGTGGCAAATTCAAACCGATATGGGAAGGTCCATATGTAATTGAAAAGACATATTCCGGAGGATCCTACCAATTGGTAGATTGTCAAAGAGAAAGAATCCTAGCTCCAATCAATGGGTGTTTCCTAAAGAAATACTACGCGACATAAAAAAAAGAAGAAATGAATAAAGACTTATTTATAAACTGGAACTATAAATTCTCTTTTCAAAAAATCATCTTTGATGTTTTGTGACATCTTTTTCATTTGTTAAACAAACATTTGAAAATCTAAAATGATATTCTATCTTGATATTTTCAGGAAAAAATGCCTGAAGACAGATTATTTTTCTCATTCCGGAATAATATGACTTTTGCCTTGGACCGTTGACATATAGACGCGGGGACCAGAACTCACTCTGACTTTGATCTGTCGGAAATTGAGTCCATATATCATGGGTCGTTACTTTATTTGGTAAATCACAGTGAAGTTGATCTTCAGACGCCTCTGATAAAATTCAAACTTCTGCAACCCCAAGAATTTGATTTTACAATCAGTGATACTTCAGATGAAGAAGAATTCATGACTGCCCCGGTACAAGGAGCATCAACGACAGGAATAAAAAATCCGACGACAGGATTCACCAGATCGCAAAGACAAAATCGCAATAAACGACTAAAACGACAAAAAATATTACAAGAGAAACAAGACATGGAAGATATGAGTCAGTTAAAATCACGAACTATCAATACTCCGTTTGAGGAAATAATATCGGAAACGACAAATCTAGACCTTACAGAAAAAGAGGATGGCAAAACAGTCATCACTCCACCATCGGTCACACCTGCTCAATATTTAAGGGTATCAGACAAAAAGAATCACTCAGAGGAAGAGATACGACGAATTTGCGCCATTGAGTGGAGAACCTTCGAACAATATAAATATGTGAATAAAAGAACAATAAATATTCTGGATGGTCTTAAACTTTTTACCAAAATATTTGATGAAACTGAACAAGCTGCTATCATCAACCACATCATAGAAGCCCGAGATTAGGGTAGGGATGGACGCCTTCGAAGGAGGACCTATTCTGAACCAAATAAATGGATTCGCGGTAAGGGTAGGCAAACCATTCAATACGGATGTTGCTATAACTATGCAAGAGACAGAGAAGGAAATCTTCCTGGGATTCTACGACATGAACAAGTCGACCCTTTAGCCGTTGTGATAATCCAAATTATCGGACGACTTGTTACTTGGGGAATCATACACGCGGATTGTGTTCCCGATAGTCGCATCATTAATATGTATGATGAAGGGGATTGTATCCCTCCTCACATCGACAGTCATGATTTTGAAAGACCATTTTGTACCCTGTCTTTAATGAATCGTTGTTCCGTTATATTCGGAAGAGAGATACAAATCATGGGACCCGGAGAATTTAAAGGTACATGCCGTATTCTTTTAACTCGAGGATCAGTTCTCCTGTGATTTCCGTGTCGACAGGTCCTGAATTTAAAGGTACATGCCGTATTCTTTTAAATCTGTGATATGTCGACAGGTCCTGAAATCAATAAATGACAAAATGAATAACTTATGATAATCAAACATGAGAATTAGCTTTCGACCTATATAGGTCAAAACCCCAGTGGATATTCCCACCAAAAATATTAGTGAGTTTACCACTCTCTTCGGTTATTGGATATAAGTCCTTTCCTGATGTGGAAATCAAGACTTTCCTCTAACTAAATCTTGACATTGAAATTTTGAGGAAAATAGAAAATGACATCTATTTTCTCTCTTCGGTTAATGGATATAAGTTCTATCCTGACGTGGAAGTTACGACTTTCCTAACCAAATCTTGACATCGACACTTTGAGTAAAATAGAAAATGACATCTATTTTCTCTCTTCGGTTATTGGATATAAGTCCTTTCCTGATGTGGAAATCACGGCTTTCCTCTAACCAAATCTTGACATCGACATTTTGAGGAAAATAGAAAATGACTTCTATTTTCTCTCTTCGGTTATTAGATATAAGTTCTTTCCTGACGTGGAAATTACGACTTTCCTCTAACCAAATCTTGACATCGACACTTTGAGGAAATTAGAAAATGACATCTATTTTCTCTCTTCGGTTATTGGATATAAGTCCTTTCCTGATGTGGAAATTACGGCTTTCCTCTAACCAAATCTTGACATCGACACTTTGAGGAAAATAGAAAATGACATCTATTTTCTCTCTTCGGTTATTGGATATAAGTTCTTTCCTGACGTAGAAATTACGACTTTCCTCTAACCAAATCTTGACATCGACACTTTGAGGAAAATAAAAAATAACATCTATTTTCTCTCTTCGGTTATTGGATATAAGTCCTTTCCTGACACGGAAATCACGGCTTTCCTCTAACCAAATCTTAACACTGACATTCTGGAAAAAAGAAAATGACATCTATTTTCTCTCTTCGGTTATTGGATATAAGTTCTTTCCTGACACGGAAATCACGGATTTCCTCTAACCAAATCTTAACACTGACTTTCTGGAAAATAGAAAATGACATCTATTTTCTCTCTTCAGTTATTGGATATAAGTCCTTTCCTGACACGGAAATCACGGCTTTCCTCTAACCAAATCTTAACGCTGACATTCTGGAAAAAATAGAAAATGACATCTATTTTCTCTCTCCGGTTATTGGATATAAGTCCCTTCCTACACGGAAGTCATGACTTTCATCTAACCAAATATCAACATTGACATTTTTAGAAATGGAAAATGAAATCCATTTTCTCCCTCCTGTTATAGGATATACGTCCTTTCCTGACACGGAAATCACGACATTCCTTTAGCAAAATATTGACGTTGACATTTTGAGAAATGAAATATGACATCTATTTTCCCTCCCAATAAATCTCTTTTCAAATACAAGAAGAAAATCTCTTCTTAGAACCGACATAAAAGACATCTGACATCCTCCGGGAGTGATATGATATCCCCTCCTTTCCTGACCATTATGAGACATCTCTTAGACCACTTCGGTCAACGCTGATATGTGCGAATACTTATATAGTATTCTACACATATCGGGAGCCTTTGTTGACCTCATTTTACAATGAGTCAATACCCTTATGACCTAAAAAGTCAACATTGGTCAAAATGGTCAAACCGGACACATCGACCAACCCCTGTTGACCCACAGAGTCACCCTTATGACCTAAAAAGTCAACTTTGGTCAAAATGGTCAAACCAGACCCACTGACCAACCCTGTTGACCCCATAGGTCACCCTTATGACCTAAAAAGTCAACATTGGTCAAAATGGTCAAACCAGACCCAGTGACCAACCCTATTGACCCCATAGGTCAACCTTATGACCTAAAAAGTCAACATTGGTCAAAATGGTCAAACCAGACTCACTGATTAACCATGTTGACCCCATAGGTCACCCTTATGACCTAAAAAGTCAACATTGGTCAAAATGGTCAAACCAGACCTAATGACCAACCTTGTTGACCCCATAGGCAACCTTTTGACCTAAAAGTCAACTTTGGGCAAAATGGTCAAACCAGACCTAATGACCAACCCTGTTGACCCCATAAGTCACCCTTATGACCTAAAAGTCAACATTGGTCAAAATGGTCAAACCAGACCCACTGACCAACCCTGTTGACCCCATAGGTCACCCTTATGACCTAAAAAGTCAACATTGGTCAAAATGGTCAAACCAGACCTATGACCAACCCTGTTGACCCCATAGGTCAACCTTTCGACCTAAAAAGTCAACTTTGGTCAAAATGGTCAAACCGGACCTAATGACCAACCCCAGTTGACCCCATAGGTCACCCTTATGACCTAAAAGTCAACATTGGTCAAAATGGTCAAACCGGACCCATCGACCAACCCTGTTGACCCCATAGGTCACCCTTATGACCTAAAAGTCAACATTGGTCAAAATGCTCAAACCAGACCCACTGACCAACCCTGTTGACCCCATAGGTCACCCTTTTGACCTAAAAAGTTAACTTTGGTCAAAATGGTCAAACCAGACCTAGTGACTAACCCTGTTGACCCATAAGTCAACCCTTTCACCCAATGACACATTTAAGACCCCACAATGATAAAATCACAAATATTAGACATTTTAAAATTAAAATGATCAATTTGAGCTGACTTAGGTCAACTCAAGTCAAAATTAGTCAACACCTATATATTTTGATTAAAATAGATAAAAATGAAATAAAAATAACAAAATTAATCAAATAATTAATTTCAAAATTATTTTGATTAATTAAAGTGATTAATGATTTAATTTTCAATATTTTAATTAAATGACATAATTAATTAAAATAAATATTAAATTAAAATCATGAAATGACAAAAATGATAAAATTAATCAATTAATTAAATTAAAATTATTTTCAATTAATAAATTGATTAATAAAACATTTTCCAACAGTTTTAAAATGGAAATTAAAAAGAAATGAAATGACACATAGCCTCCTCATAATTAGTTAAGGCTAAACCCATCTTAAAGCATAATTAACACATAATTAGGCCCACTTTAAATCAACTTAGCCATGGATTAACACCCATCATGATGCATGGGGTGAGGTGTCTCTTCCTCCTTCACCCTAGGCTTCATTTAGCCATGAGGTGGCCGGCCAACATGAGGCCTCACCTCCCACCTCCCAAGCTACCCAATGGAAGGAAAACCATGCATGAAACCCCCCCTTACCATGGTTAGAAGCAATGATGAGTGATAAGCTTGTGTGTCACCATTTGCCAAGCCCAAAGAATGATGTGTAAGCTCCCTAAGAAGAATAGAGGCAGCTCACCATGCACCTCTTACATGAGCCAATGGGGGAGAGACAAAACAATGGAAATCATCACGAAAAGCTTGGGGAGAAGGAACCATGCATATCCTCAGCCAATTTCTTCACCCAATGGACTGATAGGAGAGATAACTACTCCCCTAGAACAACCTAAGCTAAACCATGGCCTCCCCTTGGCTATAAAAGGAGCCCAAACCGAGCCTAGCAAAAGAGAAGAAAAAAATTAGGGAGAACTATAGGCTGCCCAAATCCACTTGCTCCCAACATAAAAACTCTTCCTAAGAGTCTCAACAATCTATTAGGATCAAATCCAAGCCATAGATTGAGCCTATTTGAGCCAATTTGATCAAATTTCAAAAAAGACCCAAATTAGGTACTTCTTCAAAATTCTACCCTAAGCC
This sequence comes from Papilionanthe hookeriana x Papilionanthe teres, assembly GCA_022702705.1. Taxonomy (NCBI): domain Eukaryota; kingdom Viridiplantae; phylum Streptophyta; class Magnoliopsida; order Asparagales; family Orchidaceae; genus Papilionanthe; species Papilionanthe hookeriana x Papilionanthe teres. The sequence goes on along the minus strand of CM040428.1, from coordinate 104,373,400 downwards.
CGACTTCTGGATCAAATTGCTGCAGCAATAATCTTCCATTGGGGTCCTAGAAGGTAACCACAAGGTCTGATCTAGCTTGATTTGCTTATGGCAAAGGTATGGAATTTTTCTTTACAAAATAATTCGTATTTTCGATATATCATATGTTATACTAGCCCAGAAGTGTATCATCACCATATGGATGGATATTTCTCATCCAGATGATCATTTAAAAAAAATCACTCAATTTCATCAAGAAATGAGTGAGATATTGATGTTTAAAGTTTAATGGTTCGAAATAATTTGGATTTTTATCCGAATTATCTCGACCGTCCGATCCTGCGCCTTAGGGATGGACGGCGCGGATGATTCCCCGCGGTGTCCGTTGTTCGGCTGCCCGCAGCGGATCCTCCCGCTCGTTCGACGCGTACGAGGACACGCGTCGAACGGCGGTGACTTTGGCGGCGGAAAATTATAAAAAAATCCATAAAACCTTAAAAACTTCAAAAATCAATATCTTTTTATCTAGAGGTCACAAAAATATGATAAAAATACCTCTGGAAAGCTCTTGAAGAGGAGAAAATTATGAAATAAAAATCATAGTTTTATTCCCTGTATTTAATTTTTAAGTAATTAAATACTCTCTGGAGTATTTTAATTATTAAAAATTATTTATAAATCAAAAAATTATGAAACTTCGAGGCATTTATCTTTATGTTCTTAGGAACCTTCCATGATTTTTCCAAGGACAGAAAACATGTCTAAGGCACTTTTCTTTAATTTTCAAGTTTCTTTGTAATTATTTCAAATAATAATTATAAAAATTTGAAAATTAAGAAAAATAAAATGCAAATGACTAGAAATGATAGGGCAACAGACAATAACCCTAAGAAAACTATTTCTAAGTCATAGAAATTATTTTGAATTGTATTTTGAAATTTAGGGTTGAAATTCTTTATTAATTAAATAATTTTAATCCTAAAAACAACCCTTTATAAATTTAACATATTTTCATCAACAATCTAAGTTTTGAAATGGTTCTAGTCTATGATAGACTAATGGTAAACTTCACTTAAGTCTAAAATGACCAAATTAGACTTAATTAGGTTTAAAAATAACAATTAACCCATTAAACCTTACTTAAATTAGGTTTAATATAAAAATTAAATTTTTAATTAGGTTTAAGGACATATTAAACCTAATTAAACAAAATCAAATCTTTTAATTAAGTTTAAAGACAAATTAAGCTTAATTAACCCATTAAACCTTACTTAAATTAGGTTTAATATAAAAATTAAATTTTTAATTAGGTTTAAGGACATATTAAACTTAATTAACCAAAATCAAATCTTTTAATTAAGTTTAAAGACAAATTAAGCTTAATTAATCCATTAAACATTACTTAAATTAGGTTTAACATAAAAATTAAATTTTTAATTAGGTTTAAGGACATATTAAACCTAATTAACCAAAATAAAATCTTTTAATTAAGTTTAAAGACAAATTAAGCTTAATTAACCCATTAAACCTCACTTAAATTAGGTTTAATATAAAAATTAAATTTTTAATTAGGATTAAGGACATATTAAACCTAATTAACCAAAATCAAATTTTTTAATTAAGTTGAAAGACAAATTAAGCTTAATTAACCCATTAAACCTTACTTAAATTAGGTTTAATATAAAAATTAAATTTTAATTAAGTTTAAAAACAAATTAAACTTAATTAACCAAAATAAAACCTTTTAATTAAGTTTAAAGACAAATTAAGCTTAATTAATTAAACCTTACTTAAATTAGGTTTAAATACAAAAAATTAAATTTTAATTAGGTTTAAAGACATATTAAACCTAATTAACCAAAACTAAACTTTTTTTAATTAAGTTTAAGAATACATTAAACTTAACTAATCAAAATCAAAATTCTTTAATTAAGTTTAAGGACATCATAAACTTAATTAACCCATTAAACCTTACCTAAATTAGGTTTAATACAAAAATTTAAATTTTTAATTAAATTTAAGGACATATTAAACTTAATTAACCAAAATCAAATCTTTAATTAATTTTACGGACATATTAAACTTAATTAACCCATTAAACCTTACCTAAATTAGGTTTAATACAAAAAATCAACACTTTTAAATAAGTTTAAGAACATATTAAACTTAACTAATCCAAATCAAACCCTTTTAATTAAGTTTAAGGACATATTAGACTTAGTTAACCCAAACCAAACCTTTAATTAAGTTTAAAGACATATTAAACTTAATTAACCTCCTTACACATTAGGTTTAATCAAACATAAACCCTAATTAGGTCTAACCCATTAGACCTAATTAAACCATTAGACCTTAACAAACTAAGGTTTAATCAAACATAAAACCTAATTAGTTCTAACCCATTAGACCTAATTAAACCATTAAACCTTAACTAACTAAGGTTTAATCAAACTTAAAACCTAATTAGTTCTAACCCATTAGACCTAATTAAACCATTAAACCTTAACTAACTTAGGTTTAATCAAACTTAAAACCTGATTAGGTCTAACCCATTAGACCTAATTAAACGATTAGACCTTAACTAACTAAGGTTTAATTAAACATAAACCCTAATTAGGTCTAACCCATTAGACCAAATTAAACTATTAGACCTTAACTAACTAACGTTCAATCAAACATAAACCCTAATTAGGTCTAACCCATTAGACCAAATTAAACCATAAGACCTAAACTAACTAAGGTTTAATCAAACATAAACCCTAATTAGGTCCAACCCATTATACCTAATTAAACCATTAGACCTAACTAACTAAGGTTTAATCAAATATAAACCCTAATTAGGTCTAACCCATTAGACCTAATTAAACCATTAGACCTTAACTAACTATGGTTTAATCAAACATAAACCCTAATTAGGTCTAACCCATTAGACCTAATTAAACCATTAGACCTTAACTAACTAAGGTTTAATCAAACATAAACCCTAATTAGGTCTAACCCATTAGAACTAATTAAACCATTAGACCTTAACTAACTTAGGTTTAATCAAACATAAACCCTAATTAGGTCTGACCCATTATACCTAATTAAACCATTAGACCTTAACTAACTAAGGTTTAATTAAACATAAACTTTAATTAAGTCTAATTCATTAGACCTAATTAAACTATTAAGTCTTAACTAAGTAAGACTTAATCAAACACAAATTCTAATTAAGTCTAACTCATTAGACCTTAATCAACTAAGGTTTAATTAGACCCAAATCCAACCTTTTAGTCCAAGTCCAACATAACCTAAACTTAAAATTTAAACATAACTTGAGTCCAATCTAACTTGAACTCAAGCTAACCTAAACCTTAGGTTCAACCCACATTGAACCTAATCTAAACCTAACCTAACTTGAGTCCAATCTAACTTGAACTCAAGCTAACCTAAACCTTAGGTACAACCCACATTGAACCTAATCTAAACCTAACCTAACTTGAGTCCAATCTAACTTGAACTCGAGTTAACCTAAACCTCAGGTTCAAACCACATTGAACCTAATTTAAACCTATCCTAACTCGAGTCCAATCTAATTTGAACTCAAGTTAACCTAAACCTTAGGTTCAACCCACATTGAACCTAATTTAAACCTAACCTAACTTGAGTCCAATCTAACTTGAACTCAAGTTAACCTAAACCTTAGGTTCAACCTACATTGAACCTAATCTAAACCTAACCTAACTTGAGTCCAATCTAACTTGAACTCAAGTTAACCTAAACCTTAGGTTTAACCCACATTGAACCTAACCTAAACATAACCTAACTTGAGTCCAACCTAACTTGAACCCAAGTTAACCTAAACTTTAGGTTCAACCCACATTGAACCTAACTTAACCTAAAATTTTAGGTTCAACCCATATTGAACCTAACCTAAACTGAACTAAACTTGAGTTCAACCTAACTTAAACTCAAATCAAATTTTAACTTAACCCACATTGAACTAAAATCAACTGTATGTCTAGGTTTAACCTGACTTGAACCTAACTTAAACTAAACTCAAAACCTTAACTTAATTTCAATCCATATTGAACTTAAGTCGACCTTAAGTCTAGGATCAACCTGACTTGAACCTAACTTAATCTAAACTCAAAATTTAACTTAAGTCTAGCCCACATTAGACTCAAGTCAAACCAAACTTAAGGTTCGACTCGACATGAACCTAACCCAAAACCTAACTTAAGTCTAACCCATATTAGACTTAAGTGAAACCATACTTAGGTTTAACACGACATAACCTAAGTCTAACCTAAACCTTAGGTTCAACCTAACTTGAATCTAAACTAAAACCCGGCTTAAGTTCAATCCTAAGTCTAGGTCTAACTTTAAATAGACTTAATTAAAACTTAAGTCTTATCTAAAAGGGACTTAGATGGTCCGTAAATCTAACCGAGTCTAATTTATTAGACTTGGTTAACCTTTAAGTCCTATTTAAACAAGACTTAAAACTTAATTAAATCTATTATGAACCAAACCTTTTAACTTAAGTTCAGACAGACATGAACTCAAGTTAAATAGATTCAATCAACATTGAATCTAACTTAGGTTCAACCATACATGAACCCAAGTTAATTCAATCAATATTGAATCTAATTTCAAATGTTTTAACTTAAGTTCAGACAAACATGAACTCAAGTTAAATAGATTTAATCAATATTGAATCTAACTTAGGTTCAACCAGACATGAACCCAAGTTAATTCAATCAATATTGAATCTAATTTCAAACTTTTTAACTTAAGTTCAGACAGACATGAACTCAAGTTAAATGGATTCAATCAACATTGAATCTAATTAGGTTAAACCAGACATGAACACAAGTTAATTCAATTAATATTTCAAACCTTTTTAACTTAGAGTTCAGACAGACATAAACTCAAGTTAATTCAGAATTTAAGTTTAAACTTAAAATCAAGATATAAATTCAACATTTCAAACCAAAACTGACATAATCGACAAAAATTTGACATTTCAAAAATAAAACAACATAATCAATAAAAAATTGACATTTCAAAATAATTTGACATAAACTGACATCCAAGACATATCCAAATGTTCTGTGATATTATTTCTGACAATGTTTTCTGTGCAGGGTGAAAACAAGAAATTTAGCTTAGATTTTCTTTACATGTATAGGGTGTACTAACTCTGTTTTGCAGGACAACATTTTAGGCGAACAAAAAAAAAACCAAAACTTTTAGGTTAGAGACATAACCTAAAACTTTTCAACAAAACAACGACATCAACAACAAAAACAAAATCAAAACTTTTAGGTTAGACATATAACCTTAAGCTTTTCAACAAAACAACGACATTGACAACAAAAACAAAACCAGAACCTTTAGGTTAGACATAATACCTAAAGTATTCAATACCATGATATAACGACATTCGGGAGTGATAGTGGGTACATCTCTCCTTAAAATAAATTCTTAGAAAACAAATGATGAACATTAGTCAGAAGTTTTCTTAAACAATTGAAAATTGTTTAAGATGTAATTAACTATAGAAGCTTACTTCTATAGGAGATCTAAAAGAACCCGACATAGAAATCTCTGGTTTACCATTATCTTCTTAATATGAAAATTCCAGAATATGTTATTCTAGAAAATCCTCATATAAGAATTATCATAAACATCATTTTCTACTATTAGTCCTAAAAAAAATTCTCTTAATCCTCCATTGGATTTATAGGAATAAAACTAGGGTAATATTATATGGCGACTCCTTGACATTGACACCCGAACCCAATCTCTTTCCGACGACAAGAGAGAGAGAGGATGGGGGACATCATCATTTCATTTTCTATTTCAAGTTTTAATGTGTGAGTTTGGATTTTTGGTTTGAGTTTGAATTCTGATTGAAGTTTGATTCACGATTTATTTCCAAAGGGATTTCGTGGAAATCCGGGATTTGAGGTGAGCATCGGAACCTAGGTTCCAACCTCGGGATTTGAAGAGAATTAGAATTCAGGCTCTAGCCTCAAGAAGAGAGTTGGAATTTGGGCTATACCCTCGAAAATTTAAAAGAGAGCTAGAAGTTCAGCTCTAGCCTCGAAGAGAATTGGAAGTTCGGCTCCAACCTCGAAAGTTTGAAAGAGAGCTAGAAGTTTGGCTCTAGCCTCGAAGAGAACTGGAAGTTCGGCTCCAGCCTCGAATGTTTGAAAGAGAACTAGAAGTTCGGCTCTAGCCTCGAAGAGAACTGGAAGTTCGGCTCCAACCTCGAAAGTGTAAAAGAGAGCTAGAAGTTAGAAATCTAGCCTCGAAGCGAACTGGAAGTTTGGCTCCAGTCTAAGAAATTTGAAGGAGAGCTAGAAGTTTGGCTCTAGCCTAGAAGAGACTGGAAGTTCGGCTCCAGCCTCAGAAATTTGAAAGAGAGCTAGAAGTTCAGCTCTAGCCTCGAAGAGAACTGGAAGTTCAGCTCCACCCTCCGAAGTTTGAAAGAGAGCTAGAAGTTCGGCTCTAGCCTCGAAGAGAACTGGAAGTTCGGCTCCGGCCTCGAAATTTGAAAGAGAGCTAGAAGTTCGGCTCTAGCCTCGAAGAGAACTGGAAGTTCGGCTCCGACCTCGAAGTTTGAAAGAGAGAAGCTGAAGTTCGGCTCTAGCCTCGAAATTTCAAAGAGAGCTAGAAGTTCGGCTCTAGCCTCGAAGAGAAGCTGGAAGTTCGGCTCCGACCTCGAAAATTTGAAAGAGAGCTAGAAGTTCGGCTCTAGCCTCGAAGAGAACTGGAAGTTTGGCTCCAGCCTCAGAAATTTGAAAGAGAGCTAGAAGTTCGGCTCTAGCCTCAAAGAGAACTGGAAGTTCGGCTCCAGCCTCGGAAGTTTGATCTGTATGAAGAGGGACCCAATCCCATGCCATCATAACCAAATCGAACAAAGTTCGTGGCTCCGTGTCAATAGGATTAGTCGATCCTCTAACACACAGAGGAAGGAGAATTGAAAGGTTGGAATTGAAGGATTCAGAATGAAAATCAGTCTGAGGTTCAGATTTGTTTTATTCGTTTTAGTGATTCGATTTCATTTTTGTCTATTTGGAGTTCGTGTTTATTTGCAGTTTATTTTGACATTCAGATTCTTAAAAAGAAGAAATTCCTTATTCATTTTCTTTCTCTTTTCGTTCTTTGCTCGAAGTTCATTTAGCTTAATGGCGTTTCCCAGTCAATTTGCACAAAAAGAGGTGAAGGCAGAACATGACATGATCATTCTCATTCCAATCTGTTGAAAATACATCATACAACTTGATCCAAAACATGATGATATTTTCCTCGAAAATTCAATATCTCATACAATCCCCATAAATCCAAAACGGATTGTGTAAGATTCTTGTTGATTCTTCCAAAAGCATTTGTCAAAATCCATGTCTGAATAGTAAGATACATGGACAATAACATCACCTTCCAAGCCACCCTTGGCAGGAATGTCGTACGGATGTGCATTCGAGGTGTGCTATCTCCCATGTAACTCACAGCTCGTAGGGCCGGAGACTCTCTATCTCTGGATCTGGCTGAAAATGAAAAGGCATCTTTCTGTCATCCATCCTTCTGAAAGTGACGGAGATTCGTTCAACAGGCACTCCTGGAATGCAGTCTTTTGCTATGTCTGCTCCATTTCCTTTTAATACCATGACGGAACCTACCAGTAGTGGTATTTCTACCGGCCCTCAGAATTTTTTGGGGCCCGCTATCTGGAGTTCAGATCCGAACATGATATTACACTGGTTGACAAAAGAGACTATGCAGAAAGGTCTGACAAAGTCATGATGGTCTATGCGTGGAGGTATGCAGTCACCCTCCTTGTAAATGTTAATGATACAGCTGTTGGGTATACAATCTGCAGGCAATACCCTCCATGTCACCATCCTTTTTAACATTCTTTTGATAATTCTTGGCATCGGATCCACTTCACTGTGATGGAGTATCCCTGGTGGATTTCCTTTTCTGTCTTCTGCGAAGTTGTAGCAACACCGGCACTGGAAAGTAACTCTTCCTTTTCCTGCCATCCATCTTCAGGGTTCTGAATAGGTTTTCTCCCTCAGATGACCAGCTCGGACCATTTTCTGAAGCTCGATAATGTAGTCCACAATCTACTGTTGTTCGTAATCTGATAACACATCCGTATGCAGCTCAAGGCCTTCCAAGATATTGACCCTCTTGCCTCGAATTCTCACGAAGTATTCAAAAGTTTTCTTTTCAACTTGCTGTAATTTCTCCAGCTCGTATTCTGGGATTATCTGAAGTCCTCGAGGTCTGGTAACATACTGCGGGATGCACGGCTCAACCCCAGCACGCTCTCCAGCATGTCTTGGCTCCTCAGGGATAGTCTCTGTCGGGATATCCTCCAGGGTTGCTTTCACAACAAGACTCTTCAAAACTGATAGCTCTGTCTGGCGTCGTGGTACTATCTCCGTTTCTATTATCCTCGAGATTTCTTTCATCCTTTCTACTATTCTTTGAATTGACGTGCTCCTTTTTGGTTCCTGCCAAACCAATTTCTTTGAAGTATTTGTACTGACGGTAGCGACTGTCTCTTCACGCTGATCTGCTGCCAGCTTAGTCAGCATCTTGTGAATGCGACGGTTCTTGTTTCTTCATTGAGTAGGAGTGAGAGTAGCTCTCCTCACCTCCTGAACTCTTGTGGGCACGGCGCTGACAAGTCTACCCTCTGCTGTAGCAACCATGGACTTAACCTTATTGTCTTCTCCCGTTGGATGAGCGGTGTTTGCTTTCCTTTTCTTGCTAGTAGACGGCTGACTTGGGTCACCAAATTTCATCACTGTCTGACTGTGGAACTCTTCCCAATCAATCGGAGTCCAATCAGTTTCTTCATATTGTAGCCCGGCCGGCGTGAAATCAGAGTCAATTTTAATCACGGCTCCATCCTTCATCCTCTTTTCATCGAGTGCCAGACTCACGCCATTCTTAAAGTTTAGAACCAACTGCCCGTTCGACATTTCCCTGCGAAAAACAAGGAAAGGATCGGGGCTGTACTAAGAATAATAACAATAAGAAAAAAATATTTATTAATGAAAAGGTTTTATTCATTTCCTCTTTCAAATTTTAATAAGAGTAGGAAAGGATGAGGAAAGATCAGGAATGGGCTAATTTAAAAGAAAAGATCAAAATTTTATCATTTCACAATTTTTTTTAACACAATTTTTTTTTGTTAATGATTTTTTTTTTATCTTATCATCCATTTTTTTATATTTTGGGTTCGGACCCAGTTACAAAGGATTACTCTACCCGTGTTTCTAGGAATGAGACTCCACTTTTAAAGTCCATCCTTCGAAACATCAGGTTGCGTAATATTTCTTTAAATATCGTCCATTAATTGGAAGCATAGGTCGTTCTCTACGATAGTTAACAAGCTGGTAGGAACCCCCTGAGTAGACTGTTTTGACCATGAACGGCCCTTCTCAAGTTGGTTCAAATTTACCTCCTATATTACGGTGTGCAAGAATAGGTCTTCTGAGTACTAGAACCAAATCACCGACTTTGAATGTCCTTGGGCGGACCAGTTTATCATGGTCCTGGATCATCTTAGCTTGATACAGTTCCAAATTTTGCTGCGTTGAAGGTTGTTTCCCTTCTAAGCTTTCCAATTATTCTAGTCGTAATTTGGCATTTTTTGCTGTAGTGATCTTTTTCGCAACTGCAATTCTGAGTGACGGAAGCTGAACCTCTAAGGGTAAAACGGCCTCGGACCCATACACTAAGGCGTAAGGCGTAGACTGGGTAGGAGTTCTAAAAGTCGTTCTGTAGGCCTATAAAGCTTCTAACAACTTCTCGTGCCAATCACTTTTGTTGTCATCCAAAATTTTCTTTAATATTTGGCAAAGGGTTTTATTGAAAGCTTCGGCCAAGCTGTTTGCTCTTGGGTAGTAAATCATCGAATAGTGCCAGTCGATCCCGTGTCTCCTGACAAAATTGTTGATCTTCGTACTCTTGAACGCTGACCCATTATCTGAAATGATTCTACGCGGTACTCTGAAACGGTAGACGACTTGATTCTTGAAGAACTGTAGCACGTGGTGTGCCTTCACTTCTCTGAGTGGTACTGCTTCTGCTCACTTAGAAAAGTAATCTGTTGCTGCAAGAATGAAGCGATGTCCTCTTGAAGAAGGCGGTTCTATTGGACCCACAATATTTGTGCGCCAACACTTGAATGGCCACTATGCGATTGTCGGATGTAGCACATTCGGAGGCTGATGTAGAACCACACCATGCACTTGGCATTGGTGACAACTCTTGGCAACTTTCATGCAATCGGTCATCATCGAGGGCTAGTAGTACCCTAGTCTCTTAATCTTCATTTTCATCTTCGGACCCGACTGATGAGCGCCACAAAGTCCTGAGTGCACTTCTTTAACAATTTCATGAGCCTCGGACTCGCTCAGGCACCTTAGCCACATCTGGTTAAAAGACCTTCTATATAACGTATTGTTTATTAATGCGTAAGACAGAGTTCTTTTCTTAATTTGATGGGCGAATGACTTATCGTCCGGTAGGTTTCCTGTTTGCAGGTAGTCTATTAGCGGCTGACGCCAGTCTTCTGCATTTTCTGTTACTGCCGCAATTGTTTCTTCTTCTTTTCCTGACTTGTGTATCGTGTCCATGTCGAGCTGTGAGAGAACCTGATGTCCCTGAACTGACACTTCAACTGATTCATCCTGCAAGCAGGCAAATTCTTTTGCAAGGCGGGCTAACGCATCTGCAAGAGCATTTTCTCTTCTAGAAATCTTGTAGATCGTTACATTCAGAATCTGCTCCAACAATTTCTTGGCATACTGAAAGTACTGCTTGAGTCTTGGCTTTAGAATTCTGTATTGTCCTGCGACCTATTGAATTATCAACTGAGAATCCCCATAGATGTTGATATCTGTTATCCCCATCTGAATGGTTAATTCCAATCTGGTTATAAGGGCTTTGTATTCTGCTTCGTTGTTTGTACAAGGTTCTGTTAAGGGGTAGGAGTACCTTAACATCCCGCGCTCCGGTGTTATAAATATTAGTCTGATTCCTGCCTTACTGGGCACTATCGTTTGCAATTCTTTATTTTTCTGTGCTGAAGATGCTCGGTCGAAGTACGGTTCCCAACATCTATCGTCGGGTCTTCTAGGCTCATTATCTGCTCGTCTGGCAAGTCGTCGTTGAGAGGCGATTTTGCCGGTAAAGGGTGTGCTGCGAGGAAGTCTGCTAGGACTTGTCCCTTTACGGCACGAAGAGGAAGGAAAGTTATATCGAATTGCAATAGTATCATTGACCACCTAGCAAGTCTGCCAGAAAGCGTCGGGCGAGTCATTAAATATTGCAATGGATTAACTTTCGAGGTAAAATTGACCATATGAGAAAGCATGTAATGCCTGAGCTTTTGAGCGGCGAAGATCAGGGCCAAACAATGCTTTTCAATCGGGGGATACTTTACTTCTGTCAGAATTGGACGACGACTTAAGTAGTAGAGAGCGTTTTCTTTCCCCTCGTCATTGACCTGGGCTAGCAGGGCTCCAAGGGAGTCATCTAAAGCTGCGGTATAAAGTATCAACGGTCTACCCGAGACTGGGGCTACTAAGATAGGAGGTGTCATTAAATATTGTTTGATGTCATCGAAGGCATGTTGACATTTGGAGTCCCAAGTAAACATGGCATCCTTCTTAATCAAAGCAGAAAAAGGATGACACCTTCCTGACAAATTCGAAATAAAGCGTCGAAGATATGCCAACTTCCCTAGAAAGGATCGTAATTGTTTCAAGGTTTTGGGAGGTGGCATTTCTAAGATAGCTTTAATCTTCTCCGAATCGATTTCAATTCCACGATGTCGAACAACAAATCCTAAGAATTTCGCAGAGGTGATGCCGAAGGCGCATTTCATGGGATTCATCTTAAGGTTATATTGTCTTAATCGCTCGAAAATAATTCTCAAATCATACAAATGATCTTCATTCAGTTTGCTTTTGATGACTACATCATCCACGTAGCATTCAACTTGGTTGTGAATGAGATCATAAAAAATTCTCGTCATAGCTCTTTGGTATGTTGCTCCTGCGTTCTTCAATCCGAAAAGCATCACTGTGTAGCAGTATATTCCGATTGGCGTTCTGAAGGCTGTGAGCTTTTCGTCTTCCGGTTCCATCTTTATGTGGTTGTATCCTGAAGATCCATCCATGAAAGAGAAGACTTCATGCATTGAGGCGATGTAGATCATCAGTTCTGAGATTTATAGAGGAAATTGATCCTTTGGACACACTTTGTTCAAATCTCTGAAATCTACGCAGATTCTGATCTGTCCATTCTTCTTTCTGACTGGTACCACGTTGGCTAACCAAGTTGGATATTGTTCTTCACGGACAAATTTAGCGTCTAATAGCTTCTTAACTTCAGCTATTACCTGTTTTTCGATTTTTAGACGCATTCTTCTAGGAGCTTGTCTGACTGGAACGACAGTGTGATCCACTCCTAGCTTGTGAAATGCAACCTCTGGAGCTAATCCTGGCATTTCTTCATAACTCCAAGCAAAACTGTCCTTGAATTCCATTAGTAGCTTGAACATATTTTTGGAGTCTTCTTTATTGAGTAAGGAGCTAACAAAGGTCAGCCTAGGCTCTTCGCTAATACCTAAGTTAACTTCCATTAACTCGTCTATTATAGATTTAATTTCTTCTTCAAATTCTGGCGGAGCATCTCCGACTGGTAGATCTTCGAGATCATCTGAAGCTTCCTAGCAATCTTCATTAAGCTTGCAAGTGACAACCAAGCAAAATCCCGTATCATCAACTGATCTTACTGTACCAAATCCGAGACCATGTTTTGAATGAGGAGACCGACCGACATTATTCCATAATTTTTCAATGTGTTGTGATCGACCTTTTGTCCATTGTTTAGGTAAGACACCACGTTGAATTAAATTCTGAACACTGTGAGAATACCACTTAAAAAGGCAATTCCATTAATTCAGAAGAAGTAACATCTTCAAATTGTACATCATTTTCAGTTTTGGAAGAAGAAGCACCACGGTAGAATTTGATCGGCTTAGCACCACCACCATGCACTTCCTTGACCACCATACCCTCGATCTTATTAGAATGGATCGGGGTCAGGGTTATAGTATGCTTATAGTGGTTAATCTTCTCGTACGTTGATTTGTATTCCTCATTCTTTTCATCTTCGAGCTTCTTTCTTGATTTCTTCTTCTTCGGAACTGTTCTCCCAATCAACATCGATGACTGGTTTCTTCTATCCAACTGTTCCAACGTCTCTTCCTCGACCTCGTCCCTGGCCTCGACCTCGGGTGCGAGTTCTGGAGAAACCTTCACCATCTCGCCATAAGGGAGTGGTAAGTAACTGTTGGACTAGAATTTCAGGTTCTTCGTCGTCCCGAACTTCTTTTGCATCATTTGGTATGGTATTTCTGGAGAAGATTGTTTTCTTCGGAGGCGCGTAATAGGCTGCATCTTCATGAATTCCAATCTCATGTAAGGAGAATGGTTGCAAGTCACCCTTAATACACTGTTCTCCTCCTTCATAATACTTTATGCACTGGTGCAGAGACGACGGTACCATCCGGTTTTCATGGATCCATGGCCGACCCAGTAGAGCGTTGAACGATGTCTCAAAATCAACTATGTGGAATTTTGCGGTTGTCTTTGCTAAATCACCGGTCTTCATTAATATTGTTATCGATCCAAGAGCTCTTTCTCCTTTCTGATTGAAGCCTCTTAATAATATCTTGTCTGCTTCGAGTTCGCGAGCATCAATTTCCAAATATGCTATTGTTCGAAGGATCATTATGTTGATTGATGCTCCTGGATCAACCAACACTTTGGAGAGCGTAAACTTTCCAATAGTGACTGAAATGTGCAACGGTCGGTTGTGATCAGCTGTTCTAAGTAGCAGATCATTGTCTGTGAAGGTAACACCACATTGTTCTTTCAAAGAGCAAACCTCATCTAAGGAATTACCGGCCATTTGAGCTAAACAAATCTCTGGATCAAGTAAGGCCTTGATCAGAGTTTCCCTCATCTCCTTTGACAGGATCAGATCGTCGTAGATGCTCAGTTTAGCTGGTAGCTTTCTAAAATGGGCTAGCACATTATAATCCACTTTATTAACAAGTTCCTCCATTTCTTCCCGAACGGGCAATTCTTCTGTTGGGGTTGGCTCCTCCTGAGCAACAACCTGCTTTCCTTTATCCTTTGGACCCATTCTCGGGGGTAGAAATTTTCTGCTCCTTAGGTTGACCTTAGTTACTTGTTTTGAATCTGGTGGTGACTCTACCGGTGTCTCCTCTTGAATCGGAATGACTGGCTTTTCTGGAATTGCTTCGGAATCTGATAACTCCAGTTCTATAGTGATTGGATCTCCTCAGAATTCATAAATAGATTAGTTGCTTGTTGAGCTTTCGTAGCCATCTTTGTGAGCGTCTTCTCCTTCGCCGTGGTCATCGAGTTTTAGTATGATTTGAGAATCATTTATCATATCGGAATCGAGATCCGAATTAAGTTGGTTGTCGTTAGTTATGTAATCGTTAGAAACAGTCAAAACGTAGCCAACACCAAAACTCTTATCATTATAAGATCCCGCTGGGGTGAGCAAATAATCATACAGAGTCAGAGGGCTGAGGGATTTCCACCCCGAATCGGAAACAACCATCCTAGGATAAGCAGCCCTTAGTCTACCCTTCAGAACCTCGGTCTTCTTTTCTTCCACGATCTTCTCCTCCTTCTGGGGCGGTTCTTCGACCGCAAGCAATAGTGCCGGCTCGGCAGGTTTCGAACTCTAAATCAAAGCATGCACCGAAGCGTTCTGGATATGATCCAAGATTTTCTTTGAAGACTTTGTCCAGACGGTATTTCGTCCATCATCGGTCGTGTATGGGTTTATTGGAACAATAGGATCCGTTGAAATGACATTGATGTAACCGCCTTTTTGGGGTTCCTTCATGTATTCCTTCGGGATCGTTATGTTCCCTCTTCGAAGATTACCTTCGAGCCAATTCTTAAAAGTGAAGCAGTCTTCAATCTTGTGTCCGATCATCCAGTGGCAAGGGTAGTAGTTCGGATGATCTTTCTTGTTGACTTCTTCTGGCCTTCTGGGCTCTGGTAATTGAAAATCAGGTGTCTTCATCAAACTGCGAAACATCTTAGCTACTGCTTCCGTCTTGAATGGATATTCCTTGTTCAGAAGTTCCTCCAGGGGACGTGACGAACGAGGTAGTGGTTGACTATGCTGCCATGGCTGGTGGCTCGGTCGAGGCTGTTGATAGCCCTGCTGAGGTTGCTGATAAATCTATTGTGGTTGTTGGTAAGTCCGTTGTGGTGGTTGATAACTAGGCTGTGGTTGCTCTGGTTGTATCTGCACTGGCTGCTTGCCTTTATCTACTGCTGCGACGATTCCAGATTTCTTTTCAAATGCTTTTACAAGCTTCTGCTTATCGGTCTTGTCTACGAAACGTAGCTGTTTTGCTTCCTCCTGCAAGCTCCCGGCCTTGCTAAGCAACTTCTCAAAAGTATTGATTGTAAATCCTTTAAGGAGAAGTGCTATCGGGCCATGGATACTTTTGAACAAAATACCGATCACATGTTGTTCCTGAAGTTGTGGTTCACACTTCATGCTTAAGTTTCTCCATCGAAGTATGTAATCCACCAAAGTTTCGTTCGGTTTCTATTGCTCCACCACTAAATCACCGATAGTGATGTGGTGTCGAGCTCCGGCAAACCGCTTAACGAAGAGGTTTTTTAACTTTGAAAAGATCTTAACTGAGCCATTTGGCAATTCTGCATACCAATAGAAGGCAATCCCGGACAGGCTGCTGACAAACTGTCGAAATAGTAAAGCATCGCTCCCACCGGCATTGTAGCAACTAGCACGAAAATGTGCGACATGCTGCCGGGCGTTTCCTGTTCCATCAAAAGTCTTGAATAGAGGTGGTACGAAGCCTTTTAGGTATTGGACCGCATCAAATTCTTCAGGGTAAGGTCTACCCGTCTGAATAGAAGCTCCGCTCTTAGACTGTGCTAAGGCTTCTCGCACCTGCTATTATACATGTTATTGATATCCTTTTCGGGAATCATGCTTTGCGTAGAATCTTTCTTCAGTTGTTCATATCCATTAACAGATGTGATCTCCTTTCCTCCGTCCTTGATGTGAATAATCTCTAGGGGTGTTACCTTTTGAGGTTGCAGCTGACTCTAGAGAGTGGCTAAAGCGGCAGCCATCTCTTCCATCCTTTTTGAAGTTGTGCTCTCATCACTTCCGGTTCTTCCCTTTCTGAAGCTCACGGAGCGCCTTGCGAAGCTGACGATGCTCGGGTCTCAACCATATTAATCTCGGCGTACTCTTCATCCAAAAATTCTGATGAATCTACTTCAGTTTCCAATTTTTCTCCTCTTTCCTTTGCTAACTGTCGAATGTCTGTTCTTAGCTTACCTATGGCATCCTCTAGTGGCCTCTTCCAAATGGTTTCACGGTTGTCATGTGATGACTATTGGACTTCATTCTCAGGAGTTTCTTTTAATGTAGTAGCATTTTTTTCATATTCTGGCTTTCTGACGAGACTCTTCTTTCCAGAACATTGTGCTTGTATCGGTTCAGCAATAATAGGTCGCCACACCATCCTTCTCACAGTAGAAGGCCTAGGACCAGATGGTCTATTGGCTGTGCGTTGGTAGGTGGTGTCCTCCCTAATATGGTGTCCCGATACGACAACAGACGAACTAGCTTGCACTTTCTTCCTTGGCCTCTCCGGGGCAGTGATAGGGTTTACTCACTGTCTGAGGAGGGATTTGACTGGCACTCGTCCCATTCTTCTTAGGATCTCTGATACGGGGCACCCTTCCTTCTTAGCTAGTTTCTCTACTACGGCTAGCAGTCGGGTAAGCGGCGTAATCTTGGCTCTCTTCCTCTTACAGTCACTATAATATGCAGGTCGAGGTAATGCAGCGGTGATCCTCCGGACATCTTCTTGATCCGATGCAGCAGAGAGAGGGTGGAACCTACTTCCTCCCAACAACGGTGAAATTTCAGGTAGTTCTTCTTCCTCCTTAGGAATCTCTTCCAGAAAAGCAACTTCAGCAGCCTTGGCCTTCTCGATCCTAGCGATCTTTCTGCTCCTATTTCTTCTCTGAGTTCGAGTCAGGGGTGTAAACTTTGAACTGGACACAATTTCGAAAACAGACGGTATGCAGCGAAATCTGCACCCTCCACGGTGGCAGGCTTACCATATACTTGGACTCCCTTCCCTTTCAGTTTGGCGGGAGCCGAGGCAGGTGTAGAGATAACCAGACCAGTGGGGATAGAGATCACAGTCCTTCTACGAACAGTGGTGTCTCTTTTCGTAAAGGCAGAACACTTGACTCCACTTCAGGTTGAACTCAATCATGGGTTTCTCAGTTTCTGGCACTTTGTCCATTAGTGTGAAGAGAGTGACGTCAGCGAACTTGATATTTGTATTATTGAATCCTTGTCCAAAATGGATGATTCCATCGTCGGGCAGTTCATCCTTATAGACGGTGAAGTCCATTCCATTGGTGAAGGAGAAAATTAACTTTGGTGCAGTCATTTTCTGTAGGGTAAATTCTGAATGTCAGTCCCGAATTATGCTTCCTTTTGTCACAAAACTTAAGACGGAAAAGAAAGAGTCCAAACACATTTTAGTTTATCTTATTATATTTGTGATTTAAAAGAGTTCATTTATTAAAAGGTTGTTTATTAGAGGATATGTTTGTTAGGAACAAAACGATTAATGGAGGAAGGTTAAAGGAAAGGTAAAGGACCCGATTCAGAATTGGAAAGGAATAGAATGTCTCATAAGACTTCTCAACTCAAAAGATCGCTCCTAGGCTAACACCTATTGGGGGTCCACCCCACCTCAGAACGAGGCAAAAATTATTTCAGAACCTCTCTGTTTAGGGGTGTCTAAACAGTGGCTCCAAAATCCAAAAGGAATTGACTATACCCGTTCAAGACATAAATGAACGTGGTATTCCAATGGGAAGAATGGTAGTTTGGTCCACAAGGGGTATGGACTCATTACCGATTTATGAAAGCAAAACCATCTAATCAAAATGGAGAGAGGAACTAATTCCCCAGCGGAGTCGCTAAAAATTGTAGGCATATTTTTAGGTTTGTGTTGTATTTATGAAAGGGGTCGCCTAACAGAAATTGTCGGCGAATTTTAGATTTTAAATTTAATTTAGATATAGATATAAATTTAGAAAGAAGCATTTGATTTTTTAAAAATAGTTTTATGTTTGAAAATTTTAAGATATGAAATCAAACAGATCTCACATCCCAAATAGTTTATATAAACGAGCACCACACCGCAAACCGTGTTTCTATCCCAAAGAATAGACACACTGCTTGATGATGGGGCTCAATTAAATACACTAGAAGATTTGTGACATCCTTTTGATCTGCGAACCAATTTTATAAGCCGACAAGCTCCCTGCTTAGTTTAAAGAAATCAAGCAGGGTTTATATTACCTGGGTTCTTAAAGTTCCCTATAAGGGCAAGCCCCTATAGTTAATTACATCTTAAATGGCGGGAATCATTTAAGATAACTCTCGATAATGATCAATGGTTTTGCTCTCAAAAATTTCAAAGTTTAAGGTTTTCAAAGGATTGAATTTTGGAATTTCAAAAGGGATTAGCTCAAATCTGGAACAGTTAATTTCTGGAGTCCAAAGGAAGAGAAGTAGGAGAAGCTGAGGATCCAAGAAGAATCTTGGCAACTTCCCAAACTATCCTATTATATGGCTTCAATTTGAGAGTTTATTTAATGTTGTAATCCTGGCAATTTCAATTAATTAGGACTTATATTTGTATGATATGATCATACAAATAGCCTCGAAGATGTGAGGGTTTATGTCGTACCAAACGACTACCTCAGAGTCCTAAAACCGGTTAGGGCTTAATTTGCATAACATGATTATGCAAATTCCTAACGAAAAGTTGAGGATTTATGTTGCATTAGGCAAACTACCTCTAAATACTATGGCTTGGTTATTTAAAACTAGGAAAGGTTTTGCTGATGTAGATTCCAGTTTTGCTGACGACGATGGTCGTGCTACCCACTATGCTCCAAGCTCCTTGTTGTTGTAGAGGTTTAGTTTTAGAAAGTGAAAATCAGAAGATGAGAGAAGTGTTTTGGTTTAGAAAAGTCTTAATGTCCAAATGTCTTTAATGTTTTATTAGGGGAATCTTAATGTTGATTATAACAACACCGGTTAAGATCCCACGGTTCTATCATTCCAGCACTGTTATTTTTATCGGATTCACTTAGTCCAGATGAATTTACTAAACTCAACTGAATGAGTTCCAGACTTTCATTTAGACCATGGGAAATCCCGTTAGCAACACGTAGGTTACATCATCCGAGGTACTCCCGATCATCTAACAAGACGTTTTAATTTAGTTATAGTTGTAGTTTTGTGTTCTGTTTGTGATTAAATTTTGACTTTTTTAATATTTTGAGATGTTGTGGCAGTGAATTTTATCTTGTTGTGACTTTTAATTTAGTTTTGGGTTTGCGTTTTCATGCAGGGTTTCAATCTTATTTAACATGCAAGAAAAGTGAAGTACAGTGCAGGTAAGTAAATTGGAATAAAATAAAAACATTCCTGGGGGGTCTTCCCGTCATTCCAAGCTACACTTAAAACACACGTTAAAGCATTTTTATATTTGCAAGAAAACACCTAGGTAAAGCTAAGGGAAGGTTTCTACCAAAGTCCTAATCCTATTTCTAGTCAATCCCTATGACGTCTAGGTTCTTTTGTGTTTTGTTAAGGATGATTTTCTTCATCAAAGAACAATTAAGTTCAGTTATTCTTCTGAAACATCTCATAATATTGAAAAAGAGCTTAGGACGAGTCCTAAACTTCTTTTCAATACTTCTGAGAATATTTTGAGTCCAAATGAATTTTATTGTACTGGTGAATTAATCATCCAAGAATTTAATTATATTTTGCTTCTTGCTCAGTGAATTAGGATGTTTGATTATCCTATGAGTGGAGTGACATTTCACTAAATGCTCTATTTAAGAGTTATGATAATGAAAGCCTTTAAGGGCAAATTAATTTATTAAAGATTTTAATAATTTAAAATTAGAATTGATGATTTAAAGTGGTTTAATTTAGTTATGAAATTTTAATAATTTTAAGTTTGGAAAAGTGTTCAAATTGTTTTAATTTAATTAAATCTTTACATTTTAAATAATCTCGATGTATTAGATTAATTTGGGTTGAAAGAGGAGTTTAGATTACTCAATTTAGATTTTAATGATTTAATTTTAGTTTAATTGAAATATTTTAGGTTAATTTTTAATTGGTTTGATTTTTAATTATGAATTATTTTTGAGGTTGATTTTGATGTTTCAAGTTTGTTTTAGATTTGCTTTCAAGTGATCTTTAAGATTAATTTTTAATGTTTTAAATTTATTTCAATTTGATTATCAAGTTATTCAATGTTTTAAGTTTTAATTTAATAAGGGTTACTCTTTTTCTTTTAATTATTTAATTTATTAATTTTAATTATCACATTAAATTTAATTAGAAGCTAAATATTATTAAAGTGATTCATTTAGGGATTTTAACTTAAGTGATTATAGTCTCCCTAAATTATATCCCCATTTTAATAATTTAAATTTCAATTAATCTTCCAAAATATAAATTATTTAATTAATTAAGGTTTCATTTTTTTTATTAGAAATGATTAATAGGTTCCTACCCTTTTATTTACCAAATTTTCAATCATCTAAGAGAAAATTAAGATCAAATATTTTCCCCTCCATTTTGATTAAACCTAAAGTTTTAATTAGGGGTTAAAATTCTTAATTACTATTATGCCCTTTTAAGCCTAATTATTTCATAACTCATCAAATTAAGCTCAAATGAGCTTGAAATTTTTATGTCACTTCACTCACATGTCAATTAAGACATTAAATGAGAAAATGTGATTTTTCTATTTTTAATTTACTTTATATAATTATTTTAATGAAAAATAGGGATTTTCAATGGAAATTCAACAACATGACCAAGGCAAGGTTTCTGTCCTTAATAAAATTAAGGAATGTCCCTATTGACCAGAGGACCACTTGGACCAATTTTGGTGATTTTTCAAATCATATTTTATTTATTATGATTATTTTGAGTTTTGGAGTGTTAATTAATTGTAAAATAAAATTAAATTTGAAAAATGGATTTTATATTTTTCTTAAGTCTGTCTAACCTCAAGAAACTCAGAGAAATAAATTTTATAATTTTTTGATTTTTATTTAATTTATTAGAATTAATTTGGTGAAAAGGTTGGAAAATCCATTTTTTAATATTAAAAAATTGTTTTAAGCCTTTAAAATTCAATATCTTAACCTAGAGACTTAGGAAAATTATTTGGTTTGTTCTTAAGTAATTAGAAGTCAATATATGACATTTTTATGATTTTTAATATTTTTGTGATTTTTATTATTTTTTAATTATTAAAATATTAAAATAAGGTAGAAAATGAAAATTTTTGAAAAATTCCAATTTTAATCTTCTTAGACTCTTCTGATATCAGAGAAGTCCCAAAACCAATTTGGTGAATTTTTGAAATGTATTTTTGGAGTTATGAATTTTTAAAGTTTAATTTTGGTCATCTGACTTAATTAGTCCATTTAGTGGGGCTAATCACCTCCAATTTATCTCAAATTTTTATGTGAGGTCCCTCTGATCCTAAAGACCAGAGGAGAATTGTTTTCAAGTTATTCTGATGTATGGTTAACCCAAATTAATTATAATTCAGTTTTGAGTATTTAGGCCAATTAGGGTTAGTCTTAATGAATTAACTCAAAATACATTTTTCCTAGGGTCCTCTAGTTCTAAGATACCTCCCCAAATTTTCCTAGAATTTATTCAACAGCATGCTAATTATGGGAATTAAAATTCCAAAACAGAGATAAAATCTTGAAAAATACATAAATTGCCATAGAGATGGCTTCTGACCTTGGCAAATTCAGGGAATGTTCCCAAAAATAGAGGCTACAAATGCCCTATGGTCTCATGCCATGGTGAATTGTATGCATGTATGGAGAATTAAAATACTGACATCAGTAAATAATTAATCAAAAATAAAATATTCATCAAAATAACTTAATTCTTTTTCACATTATTCTCCTCTGTTCACTGAGCAAGAGGGTATTTTTATTTTATTTTTTTGATTTTTCTACACAAAGTTATGGATTTTTTAACTTCTGGGTATTTATTTAATTCAGAAAATAGGGATTTTTCTACTTATCCACGCGGCGTCGCGTCAACCTTGGCAGCTCCGAAGCCCTACGTGTCGCGCTCCCATTCGACGCTACCATCTGAGTCAGGAGCCACACGTCCCGCAGTCCCGCTCCGTCTTCTGATACGACGCGATCTGCACCGTCCATTCGATACACACTTGATCCAACGGCGGCTGGTTGTCGTCTCCGACTGGTGTGTCTCGAGAGCCATCCACACTCAAACCCTAAGATCTCTCTTATTTCTCAACAGATTTTTGTGTTCTTATGCTCTATGGATTCATTTTGAGGAGACGAACACATCCATATGGTTTACATGCTATGAAATTGATTCAAATGAAATGGAGAATTCACAGATGCTCGGGAGGGAGAAGTGATCCATACCTTGGCTCTGAGAAGTGAAGCTTCAATCAGAGAGTTGTGGCGCCTTTGATTGCACCCAAGGAAGCTCCATATGAAGTCCCTGGCACTATGGAATTGCCTAGGTACAAAAATGACCAAGGTCGATTTCAAACCTTGGACTCTGGAAGCAATGGCTGGCCTGGTGAGGGGGCTTTTGCTGTGGAACTTCTTGTCTACCTCTGTTGAAGGTGTGGGAAAAGTTAATTTTGATTTGGTAGAGTTTCAAAGGATGTCCTATTCTAGCCTGAGAATTGAGCTCCATAATTGAGCTCAATCAGTGGAAATTAGGGCAGGAAGACAGTGGGGATGAGTTCCTCTAGGCTAGGGGAAGCTCTGTGAGTAGTTTGGTGAAGTCCTATGAAGGTTGATTTCAGCCAACCTTTTGGCCGAGAGGAATGGCTGATTTAAATAGACATGGTTATGGGCTTCCCAGGGGCAATTGAAGGCTGGGCTTTGCTGCTTAGGGGAGTAGAGGAAGAGCTGTGGTGGCCAATTAGGATGGGGCAGCTAAGCAGGTGAAATTTGAATTTTTGAATCCATTTAGACCTCTCGGCCATGGCGTTTTCCAGCGGTCTGGTGGCTGGCCGGCCAGGTTCAAGTCACTGTACTGATCAGGGAGGTCAATTGTCCAATGCCATGTGTAAAGGGGCTGAATTGAAGTGGAATGGAGAAAGGCTTATTTTGGGTCCTATTTGGTCAACCCATAGTTTTAGGCTTGGTGCACCACCCAAGGCCTGGTTTTGGGCCGAAAGGAGTCCTTTGTGTCGACCAAGAGAAGGTGGTGAGGTCTCCATCAAAATTGTTTAAGTTAATTTTGGGTTAGGGTGTGTTGACCTCATTTTTGATGAGGTCTTTTCTCTTCTCTCTCCTTAGTACTTAGGATCTAGCCATAGGCTTTCCCTTTGACTATCTTAGAGGACTAAAAATGGAACCCACCACTTAGAAATTCAAACACCTCTTAACTCCCTGCAAACCCCATAAGTTTGATTGTAAACCCCTAAGTCACTTGGAGGGTTAAGATCAAATGTGGAGGTTTAAAAGATGAGGTCCCTATAAGAATCTTTGGCTTTAGGACTACCCTGGGTGGCCTAGTCTGGTGAGGGTTGACCTGCACACATTACACTTTCACACACATTCCAATCCTAAAACCATTCATACCTAGCTTGACTTCCTGACTCATGTAGGTAATCCATATGGATGGACCTTAACCCCTAGGCCCTTGGCTAAGAGGGTTAGGAACAATATAGTGAATGCCACAAATGAGTCTTCTCATGGCTCTTATGGGCTTGATATGGCTTCATGGCTCAACTAAAGTGATTCTATTCTACTCAAACTTAATCAATCTTCATTTTTCCAAAATTTCAATTTTTCCAAAATTTCAATTTTTGACCCCCGGGGCCCTAAACCCACCAAGCCTACCAAATGCCCTTGAAACTACCCAAAATTTGCAAAATTTCCTAAATTATCCAAAATTCCTCAAAACCAATCCTAAACATTTCCCACCATTTAAACTGATCATCCTTAGCCAAATATACCAAGATTTCCAAAAATACCCATCAGTACCCTCCAAATACCCAAAATGTCCTTCTTAACCAAAAAATCCATAAATTCCCAGAAAATTCCAAAAAATCATAAATATTCCCAATTTCATTTTGTTCAACTATACTATGAGACAATTTTGTCAATTTAACCTACTTTTACCAATACCCCCAATTTGACCCATTCTTAACCCAAGTAGACCTAATGTCAAACCAAATCAACCCAATTGACCTCAATTTTGATCCAATTCAATTCTAAACTTCAATTCAATATCCCAAATATCAATTTAGTCCAAATACAAGCCCAATTTGATTGACATTTGGATCCAATTCCAATTTGAAGCCTAAGGCCCAATTTTGGCCCATGGCCTAAACTTAGCCCAAACCAACCCAATTCAACTCCAATTAACTCCAAATCTTTTCCTAAACCTTCCTAATGTCCCCACAAACAAAACACTACAAGATTTGCCCCAAATTTGAACCTAAACTCCACCCAAACCTAACCCAAAACCAAAATCCCCATTTTTGGCCTAAACCCAAACCTAACCCAAATGGGCCCAAATCCCAAAATCAAAGCCCAACCAAAGTTGAATACTCTTTGTGACACTCCCATAAACATTTCTCAACATTAATTTTACATCAAATCCAACCCTAGCCCAACCTTAGCCCAAGTTAGCCCAATTTAGCCCAATTTGGCCCACTTTGGCCCCTTTACCAAAAAATCCCAAATTAAACCCAATTCAACTCCAAATTATTTCAAACCTATTATAGATCACTCATGATACATCCCTAAAATAAACCCAACATTTGTTTGGCCCAATCTTTCGCAAAACTTCCATTTACCAATTTGTTTTCAAACCTAAAAGCCCACCTCCTTAAACCATTCTAAAGGCCCATCTAAAATAAATCCAAAAGCCCAAAATCTATCCTAAGGCCCACATGAAATTTCCCCTCATCATCCCCTTTGATTTAAATCACTCCCTAAGTTTCAAATTCATCATTAAACTTTTCTAAACTAAGCCATGTGCCAAATTACCCCTGAATATTCTAAATCCTTAAAACCCACTTTCATGAAACCAAGCCAAGCCATCCCTAAGCCATATGGAGCCATGGAGCCAGGCATAAGCCATATGTAAGCCTTGGGAGCCCCTTTAAACCTCACCAACCCATTAATGGCAAAGGAGGGGATTACTTTCTTAAATCTTCCTTAAGCACTTTTAACCCCATTCATGCTACACACTAAACCAAGTTTAGTCACCTCACCATGGATGGAGACCACACCATTATCTCTTGGATGACCCAAGTGATTCTTTTTAGCACAAAACTAGACCTTGGGTGGTGAACCTAGCCCAAAACCATGGGTTGACCAATTTGGACCCAAAATAGCCTTCCCCCCATTCCATTTCAATTCAACTCCTTTACACATGTCCATGGCCAATTGATCGCACTAAACCCCGAGCCCGACCTCCCCGACCTTGAGGGTGACCTCACCACGGCGAGCCCGGCCACCACAGCCGCCGGAAACCACCAGGACGAGAGCACCCATGTGAGCGAATTTTTGAATTCTTCCTTGCTGACTTGTCTGTCGGCATATTTTTAGGTTGAGTGTTGTATTTTAAAAAGGAGGTCGTGTACAAATGTTGTCGGCGAATTTTCATATTTTAAATTAAATTTAAATATATATATAATTTGGAAAGTAGCATTTGATTTTGAAAATAATTTTTAAATTTGAAGATTTTAAGATATGAAATCAAACCGATTTCACATCCCAAATAGTTTATATAAACGAGCACCGCATCACAAACCGTGTATCTATCTCGAAGAATAGACACACTTGCTTGATGATGGGGCTCGATTAAATAAACTAGGAGATTTGTGACATCTGTTTGGTCTGCGAACCAAATTTATAAGCCGACAAGTTCCCCTGCTTAATATAAATGAATTAAGCAGGGTTCACATTACCTGGGTTCTTAAAGTTCCGTATAAGGGCAAGCCCCTATAGTTAATTACATATTAAAACGACGGGAATCATTTAAGAAACACTCGATAATGATTAGTGGTTTTGCTCTCAAGAATTTCAAAGTTTAAGGTTCTCAAAGGATTGAATTTTGGAATTTCAATAGGGAATGGATCAAATTTGGAACAGTTAATTTCAGGAGTCCAAAGGAAGAAAAGTAGGAGAAGCTGAGGATCCAAGAAGAATCTTGGCAACTTCCCAAACTATCATATTGTTTGGCTTCAATTTAGGAATTTATTTAATATTGCAATCTTGCCAATTTTAATTAATTAGAACTTATAGTTGTATGACATGATCATACAAATAACCTGGAAGATATGAGGGTTTATGTCGTACCGAACGACTACTCGGAGTCCTAAGACCGGTTAGGGCCTAATTTACATGACATGATCATGCAAATGTCTAACGAAGAGTTGAGGATTTATGTTGCACTAGGCAAACTACCTCGAAGTCCTATGGCTTGGTTATTTAATTCTAAGATACTTTTACTAAAGTAGATCTGAGTTTTGCTGATGACGATGACCGAGCTGCCCACCATGCTCCGAGCTCCTTGTTGTTGCAGAGATTTAGTTTTAGAAGTCATAAATCGGGAGATGAGAGAAGTGTTTTGGTTTAGAGAAAATCTTAAAATCCAAGTGTTTTTAATATTTTAATTAAAACAAATCTTAAAGTTGTTTAAACAGAACCGATTAAGATCCCACGGTCCCGTCATCCTGGAACCGTTATTTTCATCAAATTCACTTAGTCCAGATGAATTTGCTAAACTCAACTGAATGAGTTCCACACTTTCATTTAGACCGTGGGAAATCCTGTTAGCAACACGTGGGTTACATCATTCGAGGTATTCCCGATCATTCAACGAGACATTTTAATTTAGTTGCAATTGTAGTTTTGTTGTTCTGTTTGTGATTAAATTTTGAGTTGTTTTATATTTTGGAATGTTGTGGCGGTGAATTTTATCTTGTAATGACTTTTAATTTTGTTTTGGTTTCAGTTCAGGGACTATCCTAAAGGTTTTGGTTTTCATGCAACAGTCTTATTTATCATGCAAGAAAAAGTGAAGCGCAATGCATGTAAGTAAATTGTGATAAAGTAAATTGCAATAAAATAAAAGCGTACCTGGAGGGTCTTCCTGTCATTCCAAGCTACACTTAAAACAAATGTTAGAGCATTTAAACATATTTTGGAAGAAATCCCCAGGTAAAGCTAAGGGAAAGGGTTTTGGTTGTCTACCAAATTTCTAATCCTATAACTAGTCATCTCATATGACGTCTAGGTTCTTGGTTTGGTTTAAGGATGATTTTTTCAATTAAAGAACAATTAGATTCAATTGTTCTTCTAAAACATCCCGTCATATTGAGGAAGTGTTTAGGATGAGTTCTAAACATCTTTTCAAGACTTCTGGGATTATTTTGAGTCCAAGTAAATTTAGTTGCACATATGAATTAATCATCCAGGAGTTTAGTTAAACTTTGTCTCTTGCTCAGTCAACTTGGGTATTTGATTACCTGATGAATGAAGTGACATCTTACTTAGTGCTCTATTTAAGAGTTATAATAATTAAAGCCTTTAAGGACAAGTTGGTTTATTGAGAATTTTAATCATCCTTAATTTAAAGTTTGAGTCAATGATTTAAAGGGATTTAATTTAGTTATGAGGTTTTAATTAATAATTTTTAAGTTTCGAATAGTGTTCAAATTATTTTAGATTTAATTTAAATCTTTACACTTTGAATTATCTTAGTATTTCAGATTGATGTTCATGTTTTAAATTTACTTAGATAGAAAGAGGTATTGAAATTATTAATATATTTTGATTTAACTCTTAATGATTTCATTTAGGTTTGTTGTTAAATGATTTTAATTGAATTTAATCTAATTTAATTTGATTTTAATTTAATTTAATTTAATTTAATTTAATTTAATTTTAATTTTAATTTTAATTTTAATTTAATTTTTTAATTTAATTTTAATTTAATTTTAATTTAATTTTAATTTAATTTAAATTTAATTTTAATTCAAATTAATTTTAGTTTCAATATTTTAAATTTAATTTAATTTAATTGTTAAGGTGTTAATTTAATTTAATTTAAACTTTGACTTGACTTAATTTAATTTAATTTAACTTAATTCCAAGATTTTAAATTTGATTTTTAATTATTAGACCATTTAACATTTTAAGCTTTAATTCGTTTAAGGGTTATCTTCTTTTAATTTTTAATTTATTTAATTTGAATTATTATTTTAATTTTTTAATTAAGAACTAAATATTGTTAAAGTGACTTATTTAGGGATTTTTAAATTAAAGAATAAATATCCTCTTAATAATATCCCTATTTTAATAATCCAAATTTAAATATATTCTTTCCAAAATTCAAATTATTTAATTAATTAAAGTTTCATTTTGATATTTTCAAAGTGTTTAATGGGTTTCTACCCCTTAATTTCCCTAAGTTTCAATCATCCAAGAGAAAATTAAAATCAAATATTTTACCCTCCATTTTGATTAAACCTAAAGTTTTAATTAAGGGTTAAAATTTTTAATTACCTTTATGCCCTTTTAAGCTTATTTATTTCATAACTCACTAAATTGAGCTCAAATGAATTTGAAATTTTTATGTCACCTTACTCACATGTCAATTAAGACATTAGAGTAGACAATATGAATTTTCTGAATTTAATTTATTTATATAATTATTTTTAGTTGAAAATAGGGGTTTTCAAAGAAAATTCAACAACATGACCAAGGAAAGGTTTCTATTCTTAATAAAATTATGGGGTGTTCCTAATGATTAGTGGACCACTTGGACCAATTTTTGTGATTTTTTGAATTATATTTTATATATTAAAATTATTTTAAGTTTTAGAGTATTAGTTAATTTTAAAATAAAGTAAAAGTTGAAAAATAGATTTTATATTTTTCTTAAATTTCTCTAACCTCAAGGAGTCCAGAGAAATAAATTTCATAATTTTCTGATCTTTCTTTGATTTATTAGAATTATTTTAGTGAAGAAGGTTGAAAATTCATTTTTTAATATTAAAAATTATATTAAGCCTTTAAAATTCAATATCTTATCCTAGGGACTTAGAAAAAATATTTGGTTTATTCCTAAATGTTTAGGAGTCAAAATGTGACATTTTTATGATTTTTAATATTATTGTGATTTTTATTATTTTTAAATTATTAAAATATTAAAATTTTGTGAAAAATTAACTTTTTTTAGAAAATTCCAATTTTAATTTTTCTAAACTCCCCTGGTATCAGAGAAACTCCAAAACCATTTTTGTGAATTTTTGAAAAGTATTTTTGGAGTTATGAATTTTTAAAGTTCCATTTTGCTTATGTTGCTTAATCAATCTATTTGGTGGGGTTAATCAAGTCCAATTGATTTCAAAATTTTATGTAAGGTTCCTCTGACCCTAAAGAGTAATGGAGAATTGTTTTCAAGTCAATTTGATGTGTGGTTAACCCTAATTAATTCAAATTCAATTTTAGGGGTTTAGGCCAATTAAGGTTATTATGAAAGAATTAACTCAAAATATATTTTTCATATGGTCCCCTGGTCCTAGGAAACATCACCAAATTTTCCTAGAATTTATTTTACAACATGTTAATTATTGAAATTAAAATACCTAAAACAGTGACATGAACTTGAAAAATCAATAACTTTTCACAGAGATGGACTCTGACCTTGAAAAATTCAGGGAATGTTCTCAAGATCAGAGGCTTCAAAAGCCCTATGGTCTCATGCCATGGTGAATTGTCTATGCAAATGGAGAATCAAGACATTGGAAACATTAAATAATTTATTAAAAATAAAATACTGATCCAATTAACTTGATTTCTTTTCCATATTATTCTCCTCTGTTCACTGAGCAAGAGGTATTTTTATTTTATTTTTGTAATTTTTCTATGCAAAGATATGAATTTTTGAAGTTCTGGTATTTAAATAATTCAAAAATACCCTAATTTCCTAATTATCCGACTCGGCGCCGCGTCAACCTACAGCGGATCGAAAGCCCATGCGTCGTTCTGTGATTCAGCTCTGCCATCTGACTCAGCGCTCCAGGGGCCCGCTGTTCACGTAACATTTCGCTATCCGGCTTGACCTTGACCGTCCGCTCGATACACGCGTGATCCAATGGCTCCTGGTCATTGTCTACGACTGGTGTGCACCCGTGACCGTCCACACTCAAACCCTAATATCTCTCTCGATTCTCAATGGATTTTCGAGTTCTTATACTCTATCAATTCGTCTTGAAGAGAAGAACACATCCATATGGTTTATAAGCAATGAAATTAACCCAAACAAAATGGAGAATTGCTGGAAGATCAGGAGGAAGAATGAGTTCATACCTTTGCTCAGAGAAGTGAAGCTTCGATCTGAGGGTTGTGTCACCTTCGATTGAGTCCAAGCAAGCTGCAGATCAAGTCTCTGGCTCTAGGTAATTGTCTAAGTATGAAAGTGACCAAGGCCGATGACAAAGCATGGAGGCTGGAAGCAATGGCTGGCCTGGTGAGGGGGCTTTTGTTTGGGAACTTCTCCTCTTGGTCTGGTGAAGGTGTAGGGTCAATCAATTTGAAGATTGGCTCACTGTGGTGAAGTGTCCTATTTTTTGGGTGGATTTTCAACTCAGAAATTGAGCTCTGTTAATGGGGTTTAGGGCAAAGGAACACTGGGGATCAACTGCTCTGGGTTAGGAGAAGGTCCTGGAGCAATTTTGGCAAAGTTTCCTTAAGGTACGGTTCATCACCTCTTTTGGCCGAGAGGTAAGTGGGTTTAAATAGAGGTGGTCGGAGGGCTTCCAGGGGCGATTGGAGGTTTGGATCAACTGCTCGGGGCAAGGGAAGAACAGTTGCAATGGCCATTTAGGTTGGGACAAGTCAGCTAGTTCAAATTGAATTTTTGATTCAAATCAAGCCTCTCGGCCTAGTGGTTTCCGGCGGCTGTGGTGGCTAGCCGGCCAGGCATGGGTCACCCTCAAGGTCAGGGAGGTCAATGCTTGAGTTTGGTGACAACAATTGGCTTTTGACATGTGTAAAGGAGTTGGATTGAAATATCATGGGGAGAAGGTTATTTTGGGTTCAAATGGGTCAACCCATGGTTTTGGGCTTGGTGCACCACCCAAGGCCTGGATTTAGGCTGAAAAGGTTCATTTGGGTCAGCAAGAGGAAATGGTATAGTCTCCATCGAGGATTAGGTGGCTAACTTGGTTTAGTGTGTATCATGGATGAGGTTAAAAAAGCTTAAGGAAGGCTTAAGAAAGGGGCCCCTCCATTTGCCATAAATGACATGGTGAGGTGTCAAAACTCTCATGGCTTCATATGGCTTGCAAATGGCTCACATTTGGCTTACATTTGGCTTGGAAAAGGTTGGCTTGTTTCATGAAAAAGGGTTTTAAGGATTTTTGGTATTTAGGGGTAATTTGGCACATGGCTTAGTTTACAAAAATTTAATGATGAATTTGAAACATAGGGAGTGATTTAATTGAATGAATGATGAGATGTAAGTGTCATGTGGGCTTTGGATTGATTTTGGGCTTTTTGAAATCATTTTGGATGGGCTTTAAAAGTGGTTTAAGGAAGTGGTCTTTTGGATTTAAAGTAAATTTAGGATGAAAATTTTTTAAAGGATTGTGCCAAATAAATGTTGCAATTGGTTTGGGCATGTATCATGAGTGGTTTGGAACAAGTTTAAAGTGATTTTGATTTAAATTGGGTTTAATTTGGGCTTTTTTAGTAAAGGGGCCAAGGTGGGCCAAATTGGGCTAACTTGGCTAAGGTTGGGCTAAGGTTGGATTTGATGTAAAATTAATTTTGGGAAATGTTTATGGGAGTGTTACAAAGAGTTTTTAATTTTGGTTGGGCTCTAATTTTGGGATTTGGGCCCATTTGGGTTAGGATTAGGCTTAGATCAATTTAAAGGATTTTGGTTTTGGGTTAGGTTTGGGTGGAGTTTAGGTTCAAATTTTGGGCAAATCAAGTTATTTTTTTGTTTATGGGGATTTTAGGAAGGCTTTAGAAATGATTTGGGGCCAATTGGGGTTGAGTTGGGTTGGTTTGGGCTAGGTTTAGGTCATGGGTCAAAATTGGGCCTTAGGCTTCAAATTGAAATTGGGCTCAAATGTCAATCAAATTGGACTTGTATTTGGTCTAAGTTGATATTGGGGATATTTAATGGAAGTTTAGAATTGAATTGGACAAGAATTGAGGTCAATTGGGGCGGTTTGGTTTGACATTGGGTTCACTTGGGTTAAAAATAGGTCAAATTGAGGATTTTAGTAAAAGTGGGGTAAATTTGTAAAATTGGCCCATGGTGTAGTTGAACAAAATGAAATTGGGAATATTTGGGATTTTCTGAAATTTTCTGAAAATTTTTAGAATTTTTTGGATTTTTGGGGTAAGAGGGTATTTTGGTAATTTTGGGAGGGTTTAGGGGTATTTTTGGAAATTTTGGTATTTTTGGCCAAAGATGGTCAATTTGAGTTGTGGGAAGTGTTTATGATTGATTTTGAGGGATCTTGGGTAATTTAGGTAATTTTACAAATTTTGGGTCATTTCAAGGGTATTTGGTAGGTTTGGTGGGTCCGGGGCCCCGGGGGTCAAAAATTGAAATTTTGAAAAAAGGAAGATTGATCAAGTGTGAGTGAAATGGAATCACTTTGGTTAAGCCATGAAGCCATGTCAAGCCCATATGAGCCATGAGAGGACTCATATGGGGCATTCACTATGTTGTTCCTAACCCTCTTAGTCAGGGGCTTAGGGGTTAAGGACCATCCATATGAATTACCTACGTGAGTCAGGAGGTCAAGTTGGGTCAGAGTGTGGCTTTAGGACTTGGAATGTGTGTGAGAGTGTAGTGTATGTGCAAGTCAACCCTCACCAGACCAGGCCACCCAGGGTATTCCTAAGGCCAAAAAGTCTTATAGGGAACTCATCCTTTAAACCTCCACATTTGATTTCAACCCTCTAGGTGATTAGGGGTCTACAATCAAGCTTGTGGGGTTTGCAAGGAGTTAAGAAGTAGTTTGAATTTCTAAAGGGTGGGTTCGATTTCTAGTCCTCTAAGATTAGTCAAAGGAAAAGCCTAAGGCTAGATCCTAAATACTAAAGAGAGAAGCAAAAGACCTCATCAAAAATGAGGTCAACATTGTCCCATGCCTAATGGCCACCATGGCTGTTCTTCTCCTCACCAGAGCAGTTGATCCAAGCCATTAAACCCCCCTGGGAAGCCCTCCAGCCACCTCTATTTAAACCACACCACCTCGCAGCCAAACAAGGTGATGAACCAAATCTAAACAAAAATCTGCCAAAATTGCTCCAGGACCCTCTCCTCACCTAGAGCAATTGATCCCCACTTCTCTCCTGCCCTAAACCCCCATTGATTGAGCTCAATTTTGGAGCTCAATTCCCAGCCCAGAACCAGGACATCTCTGAAACCTCCACCGAGCCCAAATTAAACTCACCTGCACCAGGCACGGGACCAAGAGAAGGAGTTCCCCAGTGAAAGCCCCCTCTTCAGGCCACCCAGTTGTTCTAGCCTCCAAGCTTTGAAATCGGCTGTGGACACTTTCATACCTAGACAATTCCCCAGGGCCAGAGACTTCATCTAGAGCTTCCTTGGGTGCAATCAAAGGTGACACAACTCTCTGATTGAAGCTACACTTCTCAGAGCAAAGGTGTGGATCATTCCTTCCTCTCGAGCTTCCAGTAATTCTCCATTTCATTTAAGTTAATTTCATGGCATGTAAACTGTATGGATGTGTTCTTCTCCTCAAAAAAAATCCATAGAGCATAAGAACACAAAAATTCGTTGAGAAATGAGAGAGTTCTTAGGGTTTTAGTGTGGACGGTCACGGGTGCACACCAGTCGTAGACGATGACCAGGCGCCGTCCGATCGCGTGTGTATCGGTTGAACGGCTCAGATTGCGTTGGATCAGTGGAAGGAGCAGAACAGCGGGACGCGTGGCGGCTGACTCAGATGGCGGCGTCAAATAGGAGCGCGCTGCGTGGTCTTTCGATCCGCTGTAGGTTGACGCGGCGCTGAGTCGGATAAGTAGATAAATAGGATTTTTTCTATTTATTTAAATACCGAGAACTTAGAAAATCCATATCTTTGTGTAGAAAAATCATAAAAATAAACTAAAAATACCCTCTTGCTCAGTGAACAGAGGAGAATAATGTGGAAAAGAAATCAAGTTATTTTGATGAGTATTTTATCTTTAATTAATTATTTACTCATTTCAGTATTTTGATTCTCCATTTGCATAGACAATTCACTATGGCATGAGACCATAGGGCTTTTGAAGCCTCTGATCTTGGGAACATTCCCTGAATTTTTCAAGGATAGAGGCCATTTCTATGAAAAGTTATGTATTTTTCAAGTTTATGTGACTGTTTTTGGTATTTTAATTCCATTAATTAGCATATTGCTTAGAAAATTCTAGAAAAGTTTGGGGAAGTTTCTTAGGACATCTCACTAAATTAAAACGTCTTGTTGAATGATTGGGTATACCCCGGATGATGTAACCTAAGTGTTTCTAACGGGATTTCCCATGGTCTAAATGAAAGTGTGGAACTCATTCAGTTGAGTTTAGCGAATTCATCTGGACTAAGTGAATTCGATGAAAATAACGGTGCCGGGATGACGGAACTGTGGGATCTTAATCGGTTCTGTTTAAACAACTTTAAGATTTGTTTTAATTAAAATATTAAAAATAATTGGACTTTAAGATTTCTAAACCAAAACACTTCTCTCATCTCCGATTTTCACCTTCTAAAACTAAACCTACGCAACGACAAGGAGCTCGAAGCACGGTGGGCGAGCACGACCATCGTCGTCAGCAAAACTTGAGTCTACACCAGCTAAACCTTTCTTAGAATTAAATAACCAAGCCATAGGACTTCGAGGTAGTTTTTCTAGTGCAACATAAATCCTCAACTCTTCGTTAGGCATTTGCATGATCATGTCATGTAAATTAAGCCCTAACCGGTCTTAGGATTCCGAGGTAGTCGTTTGGTACGACATAAACCCTCACATCTTCGAGGCTGTTTGTATGATCATGTCATATAAATATAAGTCCTAATTAATTAAAATTGGCAGGATTGCAATACTAAATAAATTATCAAATTGAAACCAAACCATAGGATAGTTTGGGAAGTTGCCAAGATTCTTCTTGGATCCTCAGCTTCTCCTACTTCTCTTCCTTTGGACTCTTAAAAATAAACTGTTCCAAATTTGAGCTAATCCCTATTGAAATTTCCAAAACTCAATCCTTTGAAACTTAAACTTTGAAATTCTTGAGAGCAAACCACTGATCATTATCAAGAGTTTTCTTAAATGATTCTCGTCATTTAAGATGTAATTAACTATAGGGGCTTGCCCTTATAGGGAATTTTAAGAACCCAGGTAATATAAACCCTGCTTAATTTCTTTATATTAAGCAGGGGAACTTGTCGGCTTATAAAGTTGGTTCGCAGACCAAACGGATGTCACAAATCTTCTAGTTTATTTAGCCGAGCCCCATCATTAAGCGATGTGTTCTATTCTTCGGGATAGATACATGGTTTGTGATGCGGTGCTCGTTTATATAAACTATTTGGGATGTGAGATCAGTTTGATTTCATATCTTAAATTTTTCAAACTTAAAGTTATTTTCAAAATCAAATGCTTCTTTCTAAAACTGTATATATATATTTAAATTAAATTTAAAATTCACCGACAACTTTTGTAGGCGACCCCCTTTTTAAAACACACAACCTAAAAATATGCCGACAGGGTGTAGCATAAATAAGGTTAAAAAGGCTTAATGAAGGCTTAGGAAAGGCTCCCCTCTTCTTGGCATAAATGACTAGGTGAGGTGTCAAAACTCCATGGCTTCATATGGCTTGTAAATGCCTCACATTTGGCTCACATTTGGCTTGGAAAAGGTTGGCTTGTTTGATGAAAAAGGGTTTTAGGCATTTTTTATGAATTTTTGGGAGATTGTCATGTGCCTTGATTTAGAATGATTTGATGATCAATTAGAACTTTAGGGATGATATCAATTAAAAGGATGATGAGAGGAAACTTCATGTGGGCTTTGGAATAAGCCTTGAGCTTTTTGAAATCATTTTGGATGGGCCTTTAAAATGGTTTAAGGAAGTGAGCTTTTAGGTTTTGAAATAAATTGATGGACAAAAATTGGTGAGGGGTTGTGTCAAATAAATGTTGGGATTGGTTTAGGAATGTACCATGAATAATTTCGAACAAGTTTGGGGTGATTTTGAATTGAATTGGGTTCAATTTAGGCTTTTTGGTAAGGAGGCCAAAGTGGATCAAATTGGGCTAACTTGGGTTAAGGTTGAACCAATGTTGGTTTTGATGTAAAATTAATGTTGAAAAATGTTAATGGGGTGTGACAAAGAGTTTTCAACTTTGGTTGGGCTTTGATTTTGGGATTTGGGCCTATTTGGGTTCATGATTGGTTTAGGCCAAATTTGGGATTTTTTATTTGGGTTAAGTTTGGGTGAAGTTTGGGTTCAAATTTGGGGCAAATCATGTTTGTGTTTTGTTTTTAGGGATGTTAGGAAAGTTTAGGAAAAGACTTGGGGTTAATTGGAGTTAAGTTGGGTTGCTTTGGGCTAAGTTTAGGTCAGGGGCCAAAATTAGGCTTTAAGCTTCAAATTGAAATTGGATCCACATGTTGATAAAATTGGGTTTGGATTTGGTCTAAATTGATATTGGGGATATTTAATTGAAGCTTAGAATTGAGTTGGATCAAAATTGAGGTCAATTGGGTTGGTTTGGTGGGACATTGTGTCCACTTAGGTTAAAAATAGGTCAAATTGGGGGTTTTAGTAAAAGTGGGCTAAATTGAAAAAATTAGCTTATGGTGTAGTTGAACAAAATGAAATTAGGAATATTTAGGATTATTTGGAATTTTTTGTGAATTTTATGAATTTTTTGGAATTTTTGTGTTAAAAGGGTATTTTGGATATTTGGAGGGTATTGGGGGGTATTTTTGGAAAATTTTGGTGTATTTGGCCATGGATGATCAATTTGAGTGGGGGGAAGTGTTTAGGATTGGTTTTGAAGAATTTTGAGTAATTTAGGCAATTTTGCAAATTTTCGGCAATTTCAAGGGCATTTAGTAGTCCTGGTGGGTTTAGGGTCCCGAAGTCAAAAATTGAAATTTTGGAAAAGTGAAGATTGATCATGTGTGAGTGAAATTAAATCATTTTAGTTGAGTCGTGAAGCCATATTAGGCTCACAAAAGCCATGAGAGGACTCATTTTAGGCACTCACTATGTTGTTCCTAACCCTCTTAGCCAGGGACTTAGGGTTTAAGGTCCATCCACATGAATTACCTACATGAGTCAGGAAGTCAAATTGGTTAAAGGTAGTTTCAGGGTTTGGAATGTGTGTGTGGGAGTTTGGTGTGTGCAAGTTTACCCTCACCAGACTAGGCCACCCAGGGTAATCCTAAGGCCAAAGAGTCCTATAGGATACTCATCCTTTAAACCTCCACATTTGATTTTAACCCTCCAAGTGGCTTGGGGGTTTATAGTCAAACCTGTGGGGTTTGAAGGGAGCCAAGAAATATTTGAATTTATAAGTGATGGGTCCCATTTCTAGTCCTCTAAGATAGTCAAGGAGAAGCCCTATGGCTAGATCCTAAGTACTAAGGAGAGAGAAGAGAAAAGACCTCATCAAAAATGAGGTTAACAAATGTTTTGATTGCCACAGAAGAAAAGTTGACCTCATGCCTCCTATCCATCACTTGATTCTCTTATGTAGTAGGCAAATTTGCATAAAATTCTCTAACCATAGAAACAACAGCAACAACGGAGAAACAAAATTAATTCTCCCAGTTCCTTCTAGCAATCATATCTTCAATCACCTCTCCTGGTTTACTAAACACACGCTCAAATATCAACTTACGTTACTGCAATGCATCGACGTACCGTTCCTCAGCCCTCATACTAACAAATTTGTCAGAATCAAATCTTGCATTTTCTCGTGCAGGCTTTGACTTTGGAGCCATCTCTAAAAACTCACGAGAAATATTCACCAAAAATTCCAAACTAAAACTAAACTTGCTAAAATATCTTCCAAAAGATATTTTCACTAAATCCAAGCAATTTCTTAAGTTTTTCCTCGAATTTTCACCATGAAAAGTGATTTTAAGATTTTCTAAAATGTACTCAAAATACATGGTGAAAATAAAAAAGTTTTATTTAGCAGTAGTGCTCTTACCTCAAGGAATCCAAATCTAACCATTTTTGTTGAGATCGGCTCTTAAATGATCCACAATATTATGCCCTAGGCTCCTCTTTCGCGATAAACCAAAGGTTGAAGATGATGTGGCGGTTTAAAAATGGTAATTTTTTGGTTTTTAACTGTTCGAAACCAATTTTCGTGAACTGGTGCCTAAGCGCGAACTCTCGGCGCTTACTGCGAAATATGGCGCTTAAGCGCTGGCACTTTGGCGCTTAGCCGCCAATACCTAGATTTTCACAATTAAGGTATATGCACTAAATCACTTGGTTAATCACCCTTAATTACTCCAGAATAATTATTTCTCCCCACATAAATCTTCCAATATTCCAAATCAAAATTTAATATCCATTGATTCCGCACAAATTTCACAAATTCTAGAATTTCTATCCACACATAAATGATGAAATTCTTTAAATACAAGAGACTTTAATCTCAAACTGATAAGTATACATCTCTAGGATGTAACCATCACATCATCAGGCTTAGTTAATACTTAAATATAAACACTAAACACACCAAACATAACACACATAAACAGTAAACATAACACATAAGAACACTTAACAAAAAACATAAGAACACTAAACAAATAAGAACAAAGCACTCTTAATTCCATTCTCCATTAAGCAGATTATATCCAGAACCACTATTATTCTCATTTGACCCTTCTGGAATATAAATTTTATAGAGCGGGCGATAATTGTTCATTCTTACATCTTCTTCTTCAATCCATTTCTTCTTCACAAACATAGCCTTATCCGCTTCTTCCACGTACCTTGAATGACTGAATTGCATCTTGAGTTACCATCCCATGTGCTCCAACTATAAGATAGTTTCACTGATCTTTGCTTCCATTGAAGTCACTCGGGCTTCAATATTTGCAATCATTTCTACAATACTTTGAATACTAACAACGAGATATCCATTGAATAATTTTTTAGAACTATCACTAATGAACTTACTTTTGTCAGAATCTTGCTTCTTCTTCATCTCATTCTCCTAGGAAGACATTATGCACTCAAAACTCTCTTCTTATGAATCAAAAATGAAAATAAGACTTGTGGCAAGTGTTTCTCTTAAATCAGGTCCTTTTTATAGACTTGGGAAGTGCTAAATCTGCCCCCAAGACGTTTTAAAACTCCAAAATAAATTCCAAAACTACTCCCCCATAATCTAGGCTTCTAGAATCTCATTTTTCACATTTTTTATAACTGCGGCGCCCAAGTGCCAACTAGTCGGCGATTAACCGCTAGTGCTTAATTTAGCACAGGTCTGCTAAGTGTCCAAATTTTCATTTTGACTTCTCTAAATCATTAATTAAGGTCAAATAAACTCTACTATAGTTTAAAAACTCCAAATTACTACCACTAAAAATATAAAAACAAACCAAACAAAGTAAACAAAGCACACAAAACAAACATAAAGGAAAGCACAACGATAATTATGGGTTGCCTCCCACAAAGAGCTTATTTTAATATCTTCAGTCTGGCATACCCAGAACTCATTCTGAGTGACCCAACATCAAATTATTATCAGATTTAGATTTATTGACTGAAAAAATATGGTTTAAGTCTATGTCTGTTAACTTTAAATATTTTTCTAGTCTTAGGATCTTGAATATCTACAGCTCCATAAGAATAAACTTCTATCACAATAAATGGACCCATCCACCTGGACTTAAGTTTTCCAGAAAATATTCTCAATCTAGCATTATACAGTAAAACTTTTTATCTTGGTACAAGATTTTTAGTAAGAATCTTCTGATCATGCCATAACTTCATCTTTTCCTTATAAATCTTAGCATTTTCATAATATCATTCCTTATTTCTTCAAGCTCATTCAATTGTAATAATTTCTTTTCAGCAGCATCTTTCAAATTATAATTGAACTCTTTAATAGCCCAATATGCTTTATGCTCAAGTTCAAAAGGTAAATGATAGGCTTTTCCAAAAATCAGCCTATATGATAATAGCCCAATATGATTTGCTAGCATTGTAAAAGCATCATTCTCATAAACAATGGCTGCCTTTTTAGGATTTAACCATTCAGAAGGCCATTGAAAATTATTAGTAGTCATTTCTTCAATTAAAGCATAAGCATCAGAAAATGGTTTAGACATTAATGATCCACAATCAGCAGCATCGATGATTGATCTAATAGATCCAACTAATCTATTATAAAAAGTTTGAATTATTAACCAATCTGGTATCGCATGATGTGGATATTTTCTGAGGAGATCTTTAAATCATTCCCATGCTTCATATATTGATTCCTTTTCAAACTGACAAAAAAGATGTTATATCACTTCTCAACTTAGCAGTCTTAAATGGTGGAAAATATTTAGCAAGGAACTTTTGTGACAGTTCACCCTAAGTTCTAATTGATCTAAGTGCTAAAGAATGTAACCATATTTTAGCTTTATCCCTTAGTGAGAAAGGAAAAAGTCTAAGTCTAATAGCATCATCCGAAACACCATCATATTTAAAAGTAGCACACAACTCTAGAAAATTAGCAAGATGCAAATTAGGATCTTCAGTTATTACTCCCCAAGCTGATTATTAGACACCATTTGGATAATAGCGAGGTTTAAGCTCAAAAGAATTAGCAGTACTAACGAGATTTTGAATACTTACCATGAAATTCAACTATCTGTAGGGTTAACATAATCTCTTAAAGGTCTTAATTCTTGATGGATGCCTACATTTTGATTTTGATGATTTTTCATTTCTTGAATGTTTTTATCTTTTTTTGTATTTTTAATACTTTTTTTGATTTTTCTGATAATTCCTTCTAATTCAGAATTGTAAGGCACAAGTCCCTCAGAACCTGAACTACTCATACAACAATAAAACAAAACAAAACACAACACACTAACAAAAACAAAGAAAAGTAAAAATTTAAAATTTCTTAATTCCCTTTAAAATGCAATTTAATTATTTTCCCCTACAACGGCGCCAAAAACTTGATCCCTGATAAATATATGTGCGCCAAAAACTTGACTCCATACCAAATATATGTGCTGATGATTTAGATATGAAAATTATGATTTTATAATATGGGATACTACGCAAGTATACGTATCGTTTATCAAGTAATATAGGACTTTCTGATTAAGCCCCGAGATGTCGAACCCACATGGAAAATTTGAAAATCTTTAAAGGAATCAGAAAATTATCTTTTTAATATTTTTATGGCTTTTGAAAGTATGTCTTGATTTTGAAAAGTTTTGAATGTTGATTTGTCTTTTGAAATTTCCTTAATAAAATGTTAAGAAAGAAATTAAAATTATAATAACTAATAACACTGTATGTAAAATATTATTAACTAGAATATCTTTTTCTTTCCTTTTATGAAGTAGTAATAATTATTAAAGTATTGTTGTGGAAGTATTTAAATTTTTTGTGACAGATAGAAGCAAATGTGTTCTTTACCCTTACTTGGTTCTATAAAGAACATAGGTTAATTTGAAATTTTTATCATTTTGAACATGGTTAGGCAGGCTCACTCTAGAGTTCCCTCGATTCCCACCAACTGGTGGCTAATTTCTCAAAAAAAAACTCAAAAATTCAAACCAAATTAGGGGGGTATTAGCCTGTCACTCTAAAATCCTCTAATTTTACTCCCTTCCATAAAAAAATCTTCTAATATTACATTCAATTATATGGACTACAATTCTCACCCATGTAATTGCATGTGATTCTTACTAATTTTTATGAGACAATACCGCATTGGATCTTACATAATCTCAAGAAATTCTACAACTTAACAGGCCAAATTAAGAAGTAAATAAGGTTTTCAGAATCAATCTTCACAACTTCTTCTAACTTTAAACACTTACATTTTCCACAACAATTCTCTATAAACTAATTACTTCTACATTTAAGAAAGAAAAAGATTAAGTAAACTACTCAGAATGCATTGAGAAAAATACAAAAACACCTTGATTTGAAATTAAAAATCATAAGAAATACAACAAACAAAAACAAGTATTATATAAAAAACTAAATATATGAACAAAAGTAAACACTTATCTGAAAACTCTCGCCACAAGACTCAGAAAGTTCCTCTGAAACTTTAACTCATCACTAAACTACTCCTCAGAGCGGATATCCCAACTCCGATGACTCAGAATAACTTCAGACTTCAATTAAAACTAAACTTAAAAGAAAGAAAAGAAGTGGGAGAAGAAGACTTCACTCCGACCCTTTTCTCCTTTCTACTCTCTACTCCTACTCTTAATAAAAACTCTCGCAAAATGAAAGTAAAATAATGTAAAAACTTGCAAGTGAAAGAACCCTTCAAAAGGCAAAGGAAGAGCTCTTCAAAAGGCAAAGGAAGAAAGAAAGAAAGAAAGAACCCTTCAAAATACAAAGGAAGAGTTCCTTAATCTTTCCTAAGACTCTCTTTAAATAGTAAACCAAAAGGTGCCTTGGTGTCTCTTCAAAATGTGTCCAGATTCAATGTATCCACCAAAGAATGCACCCCTTCATTCAAACTTGCCGCCCAAAGGAAGTCATGGAATTTACCACCAAGAGTTGCATCCCATTCCCTATGAAATTGGCGCCAAATTCATTTGAATTTCAATTTTTAACTGTGGCAGCTAAGCGCCGGCCCAGCGGGGCTTAGCGCCAGTGCCCAAATTTTCATTTTTCATCTTGTTTTGCTCCAAATTTGATCCAATTTTGCTCCTTTCATCATTACCATCCATGTTCATCATATCTGCAAGAAAAACACAAAGTACCTTCCATTAAAGTGCAATATCATTAAAAATAAGTATAAAAATGTGCATAAAAATACTATATATTTTAGGTGTATCAAAGAACTAAAAGGCTATCATTGAGGCACCAAAAGTTCGATGTTATGAAGATGTCAGCTTTCTTGTTTCTTTTTTTTTACTCCATTTGGTACCTTGACATAATCTTTATAGTGCAATAGAGCTAGCACCACAGTGTTGGAGGCTAACAGTCAAGTGTTGTGCCATATCTAATTTCATATTTTCTTCAATTCATTTGTCTTGATTAAATCTGACTATAACACATAGAAAAACAAATAGAAAAGCAATAAATTTTACAAAAAAATATACTTAATTTAAGACACTTTCAACACTTAACCAAGGATTTCATTTTTTTTTGGATTTATTAGGCTATGTATAGTTTATGAAATTTTTTTATTTAATCCAATTTAAGTTGGATTTAACTGTCATCTTCGTGAGTATGATAAAACATCACCTTAATGAGTTATTTTTAAGTAGACTTCACCAAGTGGTTCAATTTGTATTTAATTAATTTAAGCTTAGGCATGATAGCTATAGTACCCCATTGGCAAGCACTTACCAATTTTGCTTAACGTTGGAAATTATTAAGTGTATAGCCTAGAATAACCAAATATCATAAGCTAAAGTAAGGTCT
This sequence comes from Papilionanthe hookeriana x Papilionanthe teres, assembly GCA_022702705.1. Taxonomy (NCBI): domain Eukaryota; kingdom Viridiplantae; phylum Streptophyta; class Magnoliopsida; order Asparagales; family Orchidaceae; genus Papilionanthe; species Papilionanthe hookeriana x Papilionanthe teres. The sequence continues at coordinate 104,329,507 of CM040428.1, read as the reverse complement.
AATTTTAGTATTATAGATTCTATAAGAGTTCTTCAAAAACTTTAGAGTAGTCTAGTTTCATTTTATACCAAATTTTTTGAAATTCAACTATTAATTTTCTAAAATAATCTATCGATCCTAAACCTCCATTTATAGTTTTTTCTTATTTTTGGACCAACCTCAAATTTATATAGGTCAATTAATTTTAGTTGAGTCCTTTGAAAGCTCACGATATCCACTATAGGTTAACCTAGTGTTGAAAGGCTTAAACATCCTCAAGTATGATTTTTGATCATTAACATGATTACTAAGTCCATTAAAGATCAAATTTCCAACCAGGTTATGATTGATTTACTTGGTTAAATTGAGTAAATGAAGTCTTCTTCACTCAAAAAGGATCCAAAGGGTAACAAAAGATTTGATACCAATTCTTAAAGCTCTAGATTGAATTTTGACTTTAGGGAAATTAAGACTACTAAGAAATATTTAGCTAGGCCTTTTGTTCTATTGAAGCGTTTGATTCTCTTTTTATTTCTTGATAACCTTAGTGTGATTTATCAAACAATATCATCAAAGTGAGTTAAAGATCAACTTGATTTTATCTAAAGTATGAATATGGATAAATTAAGTTTTATGTTTAGTTTATATAAACATGTTACTAAGAGAGTCATATAAAAGAATCAACAACTCATAAAAAAAACGTACATATGGATCATACACTAGAATTAAATTCTCCAACATATAAATTAAATTCGAAGGACTAGTTTTTGCACATCGGCAAAATGTGGTCAACATGCTTCCTTTGGCGAAGGTATCTTCCCATTTAAACCATGCAGAACCCCTACCTACAATTTCATCTTGCTAATGTCACTTCCCCTTGAACCTCACTTTTATTGTGAGATTTTTCATTGCCACCTTCATCTACATTTGTCCATTGATACACTAGCTTTGAAAAATTGGTTATTACCAATTTTTCTTCATCTTCTCCTCGAACAGTGCATTCAAACATGAACCATCGTAACAATATTGTTTCTAAAACTTATGGATTCCAATACCTCTCAGTTAGAGAGTTCATCCCTTCCTATTTGCCTTGACACCACTTATTTGACCTTTAGTGCCACTCCATCTTGCTCTTTCCAATGTTGTCCTTCAAGTGATCTCTTCTCTTATTTTTCTTAAGATTCAATTGTTGATAAGTTAGTGACTAGTTTTCGGTTGCTACAACCAGTTTTGGTGCTCATCTTATTTTTTTCCCATCAACAACTCATTCCATAATGTAGTTCAATCAGAATGTTATATATGTATTCTTGATGGTTTGTTAACCACGCTTACAAACCTATTAAAATTTACTTTGGTGGGATTATATTCTTTTTGGTCAGTCACCCCTACAAGTTATTAGGATTAACTTCTAATCTTTTAACTCTTTAAATGAATTTTCAATCACTTTGCTGAAGTTCAAGCCTATGCTACTAAATTTTTCTTAGAGTAAATATTAGATTGATCTTTTACTTGAAAAATCTATGGTGATCAATGGCTCATGAATGAGGCTATCTAAGAGCCCTTTAAAGTCACTATTTTAATATTTAGGTATAATTTTCTAAATTGATAGTTCACTGATTTGATGAGGTCATCCCTTTCGCGTGGGTATATTTTGGCAAGCATTTATGTGTATATTTGCCTACAAACTACTTGACAAGCCCTTCTATAATTATTCATTATGAAAATTGATGTTTTTCAAGATTTTTTAGATAACCTTAACTTGTTGCTAGTGAGAGAGCTTTTTAGTAAAATTTTATGCTTGAAAAGAGTTTTAGTTTCTTCTCTCATTTTTCTTGTCTGACTACAATATATAAATGTTTATAAATTTTATCAAGAAGAGCTCACACCTTTAAGATTTAATAGTGTTACTCTTTTAGACTCAACACCATTGAAAAAAAAAAAATAATCTCCAAGCCCAAATATTAATCAAGGCTTATTTATCCACCTCCTTTGAGACTTTCAATCACTTATATAGTTGATTGACCCTAGCATAAAAAATGGATAGCATGAGACTCGAGATGAACCAAGTTCTTCTTCCACTTTTCTAAGAATTTCAAAAATATAAGTTAGATTTGATTACAAGCACAATTTTTTTTTTAAATTTTTAGGTGTCCATATCTCTGATTCTAATGTTATTAACAAAAATTCTAATGAAACTTAAGTTGAGAACCTAACTTTTTAAGGTATTTTCAGCAAAGTCGAGAGAAACTTTTCACTACATATGAATAGTTTTTAAAAACAAATTTTAACTTTTTGTCAAACTTTTGTCACCTTCTCAACAGATCCATGACACACATGCTAATAGTCTTGCTACTATGTCTAGTTACGCTAAAGAATAACTCAAATCAATTCATGTTCTACCAATTTTACATGTCCTTCACCATCATATAACTCAAAATAATCCAGAGCAGCTCAACTTACACACCTTTATAGTTAGATCTGATAAAGATGCTCTAACAAAGTAACGGCGTTTTTTATCTTCAAATATCAACGAAGATCATACAATTGATAAAAGAAATACTAGTTAAAGAAACCAGTAAGCCAGGTCCCAGTTTGTAAGATCTCTTAAATCATCTTTGCATTATGATGTATTTGAATGAAAATTGTATTTAGGTTTCAAATCACTCCTTCTACAATGTATTGTTTATTAATGAAAATAATTTAAAATATTGATTAATCATATCCCAATAATTAATAAATAGCTTTATGGTTTATTTTAACTTAACAGAGTTGAGTGTTGCGTCTTACCATTTCATTCTTCTTACATTCAAATTTATTTCATTTACCTGCGCTCCACCTACTCACGTAGAGTGCATATGATATTTTATGCCATAAACCTAAGATATTTATGTGTATTTTCTTGACTAACGCGTTCATGTCAACATTTCAAGAGGAGAAATAAAAGTAAAGTCAAAGTGTTTTAATATCTTTTAATGAAAATTTGAAGCAATTGTGATATGCAACATTGAATGGTGAAATCATATTTGTAACTATCTTACTAAGACCTAAATTTTAATTGAAAAAAATAAATATATTTATAACTATTTTAAAGTGAATACTTAAATTTATTATTATTATTATTTTTTTTGGCAAGATAAACACTTGAATCTGGCATACATTTTCCAATTCATATGCTACGCATTTATGAACATTTTATAACGATATTTGTGCATTTAAAAATTTGTTTCTGACATTAAATTTTAATCTATAAAAAATCATAACTATTGAAGTTAAAATTTTACATTTCAAGTTGATTATATAAGATATAGAAACTGACGTCAGAATAATAAAAGCGAGAAAATAATTAATTCATTTAAAAAACCAGACATCTATAACCACAAGCCACATTAAAATAATAAAAATAATAATAATAATAATAATAAATCACAGCATCCTATGTCAATATGTTCTACTATATCTATATGCTCTACTTCAATATACCACTATTATATGGAAAAACAAGACAAGTGATTGTCAATATGTTCTGCTTGCTTTAAGTTTTTATAAAAATTTAAAAAATTTGAGATAGGGAACACAGAAACGGCCTAATCATATTTGTAATTACTATATTCAGATCAAAAATTTAAATGAAAAGAATTAGGATATTAAAAATTATTATTTTAAGGGGACAATAATTAATTTTTAAGATTTTTGTGCTCTTAAAATTTTCCTTTGACAAAGAATATTAATCAATAAAAACCATAAAAATTGAAAATAAAATATCGCTTTTGAAAATGATTGCATAAGTAATAGGAACTTAGGTTTCAAAAAAAAAATCATAGAGATAATTAAGTATTTATAAAACATACATATCTAGCCACAATAAAAATTATAAAAAATATATATCAAATTAGTATACTACCACAAAATTTTTCCAACGTTTTAATGAACATTTTCCAACATGTTTCAACCAAGTAGTCTCACAATTACAACATGCAATTGACCAAAGAAATTTGACCAACTAGTTAATTAGTTGGCAATAGCTCGAGTTAATATTTCCTCAACATTACGGAAACTTGAAAATTAATTTCTAGAAACGACAGACTTTATGGGCTCCTTTGAAGCTGCTTATTTGGTGCGGCAGTGTTTTTCAAACGCACTGGTCTGTTTGGGTAAATTGTGTTTTTGTAGCTTATGCGTTTTCAAAACGCTGAAAACAACATTTTAACACCATGCCTACCTAAGTGCGGTGGAAGCTTTATGATATAGATTGACTTTTCGAAAAAACATAAATTTGTTAGTCACGCACTTACAAACTTATCACTGGACTATTCTTAATCAGCTTATCTACAAATTATCAATAAGTTGCAGCTGCCCCAAACAAAAAAAAAAATTGCCAAGTTAATATTTGATCAAATTTCCTTACTTATGCTGTAGCTATCGAGACTAGGCCATATATATATATATATATATATATATATATATATATATATATATATATATATATATATATATATATATATATATATATATATATATATATATTTGAGTCTAGTCTGCAGTTGATTCGAGCCATGACTACTTTCTGATCAGAATGAAGTCTTCGCGTCAAATTTTAAAACCATAGACTTTTGCTATTAATATGAAGTGGTCAGAGATGGTAACAAGTGAAAGCCTATACTTCATCAGCTATATTCATAGACAAATATGAAAGTATTTAAGCTATATATTAATATTTCATTTCTCATATATATGATTAAAATCTGACTCATTCCTTGCACCTCTTGGAATAGAAAAAAATTAACTTAGAATTTTCTTATAATTTTTTTGGTTAAATTAATTTTGAAGTCATTAAATTTATTTGGAGATCGGTGTGACATAAATTTTTATTGATCTATCATATATTATATTACTCAAAATAATTTTTACTTAGTATGATTGTAACTTAAAATATATTGACTCAATATTTCTTCTTTGGAAAATTGCTGGCCACCAATTCGAATTCTAATTTTAACCTTAGGATTTTAGCTTTAACGACGGTGACAGGATAATTGACCGACTCTTAGTCATGGGCTGAATATTTATTCTTGGCAGGCGGGCAACTATTAAGTGCAAAATGCTGAAGGGCAGGAGACTAAGTAAACATAGTATGGGGCAATTACATAATGACCATCCAAAACTTAGGTATTTACAAATCAACCACCGTCCTTCATCAATTTGAAAAAATTTTACTCAAATATTAAAATTTATGGTAAGACACCAACACATATTTTTCATTTTCATCAAATTCACAATTGTTTGATCGTGATATTTGTAAATACACCGGTTCAATTGTTCAAAAAAATCATCTGAATTATTAATTTTTATTATCATATTTTAGGTGATCTGTACGTAATTATCCCAAATATTATTTCAGTCAGAGAATAACATTTACACTCATGCATTAGTGCAAAATTCCAAGGATACTACCCAAAATGTTACTTGAAAGCGTGCATTGACACATATATATATATATATATATATATATATATATATATATATATATATATATATATATATATATATATATATATATATATATATATAATGGTGGCTGTGCTTGGCTGGGGTGCTCCGTTTACGGCGATTCACGGTGGTCAACAGCGGCTGAACTTGGTGGGTTGCACTTCTGGAAGTCAGGTGAGTGCTTTTGTTAAGTTCTTGTGGAGCTTGCTCACCTGGTTCATATTTCCCGGGCTCTCTTCTTTTAAATTGGGTTACTGTTCCATTGGGTCTTATGAGGTGGGAAGTTTATTCTGTTTGATTCTTGGGCTTTCCTAGCTGTGGCGCTTGCTTTGTGGTTGGTTCCTGCTGCATTTGGTCTTTCCCGAGCTTGGCCAATTTGAATTATTGTTGCTAGTTTCTTGCACTATTATTGGAGATTTTGGGGGTTGTCTCTGCCTCCGTGGCCATGGCATTCCCCATTGACATTGAGACTAATGCTCAATGGGCAAAAGCCACCTATGCTGGAGTTATGGAGAAAGGCCATCTTCCCCATAAGTCATTTGATCACTTGTTAATTCCTCAAGCCCTACATGATGCAGTCGCAGACAAGGGAGAGTGCCCTTATATCAGGCCACCTAGTTTAAAAGGAAGGAAAACTAGCTATCTTCTTCACATCTCAAGAAATGAAGTCTCTCATTGATGCAATCAAGTTTACCTTGATAGGTAAATTTCAATTTAGGCATCCCAAAATGGATAATGTAAGGAAATTCTTTGAGGAGCTTAACCTCACTGGTTGATGGAGGCTAGGCCTACGTAATGGTAGACAATTGCTGATTAGGCTTTCTAATGAGGAGGACAATGCAAGGACTTTTCCCAAGCAATCCCTACAAATTGCAGGATCACCTATGAAAATTTTAAAGTGGACCCCATACTTTGACCCAACAAAGGAACCTCTTATTGTGCACATGTGGTTCAAGTTCCCCAAGTTACCACACAAATATATCATCCCAATGCTTTATTCAACATTAGTCAAGTACTTGGCACTCCTCTAAAAGTGGACTCTCCTACTTATGACATGGCAAGACTTTTAGGGCTAGAATCTTGGTGGAAAGGAACATTACCCTTCCTGCCTTGGAGAGAGAGTGGATTAATACTAAGGAAAGTGGTTTCTAGAAGGAAGTTGAAGTGGAACAAAGGCCTCTTTACTGTCAGCATTGTAGAATGTTTGGTCATGTTAGAGACAGCTGTTATAGGCTCCACCCCCCTCGCCCCACCAGAAGGAAACTTGCTGGACCTCCTAAAGGAGCTGCTGATATGGTGGTGATTGCTAAGGTTATGGCACCTGTTGTTTTGGAGGAAGGAGTGGTATGTCATACTATTCCTCCTAGCGCTGTTGGAATTGGTGAACCTGGGTCTGCCCAGCTGGCATCCCTTGAGAAGGTTGGAGATCTCATTACAGCACCCACAGCTGTTAATGCCAAAGATTCACTGATTCCTCCAACTCTTATGTTAGAAAAATTGGAACTCCCTCTGGAAGAAGCCTCAAGAATTAAGAATAAAAAGAAACTTTATGTTACGAGTATTGAGGCCCCAACAGATGCTTTGGTGGAAGTGATGATGCAGTCAATGGAGGAAGAATGGCGCAACTAGAAGGCCAGGAAGATAAAGAAGCACCTTCGAGAAGTTTAAAAGTTAGAGAAGGTTATTCCCTCTAGGAGTCTTGAAGGCTCTTCTCTTGGGAGCTCTTCCAAGCCCTTTAGAGGAAGAATCAGATCAAGATCCCAACCTTCTCACTCTCCTCCCCCCATTCCATGATTAGATTTCTTTGCTGGAACATTAGAGGCATTGGTCACCCCCTATCTAATAAGAGGCTATTACATCTTAATAAAAAACAAGCTCTTTGGTGTATTGTTATTTTAAAACCAATAGTTCATAAGCACCCTCAAAAGCTTAATATTATGTTTTCTAGCTTCACTCATTTTCCTAACTGCAACAACAAAAATTTCGATCTTTTGTAGACAGAAAATTTCCTGGAATCTGATTATTGATCATAAACAGTTTGTTCACTTCTCTTTCTTGATAAATAGCTACATTGCTTTGCCTCATTTGTCTATGCTGGGTGCAATAAATCTGATAGACAGGAGATATGGTCATGCCTCCAAAATATTAGATCTAATATGTCCTCTTGCTGACTTGTTGGAGGTGATTTCAACTGTATTGCCCATTCAACATAAAAGTCAAGTGAAAGACCCCCTAATATTGCTAAAATAAGTTCTTTCATTGAAAATATTTGGTTCGCTGGTCTATTTGACCTAGGATATATTTGGCCTGATTTCACTTTGAATAGGGGACTTATTTGAGAGAGATTGGACAGAATTTTCCTAAATTACATCTGGTGCTAAGAATTCCTCCACACTTCATTGACTCACCTTACTCTTGCAGGATCTGATCACAAGTCTCTTCTAATCTTCGTCACTACTCCTTCTTAATCCAATAAACCCTCCCCCTTCAGATATCTTAATATGTGGTCTAAACACCAGTCCTTCCTTAATATAATCTCATCTTCTTGGTGTGGAATTTCACACCCTGGTCATTGCACAAATTACACCTCTTGTAGAATAAGGTGGCCAAAGCGCTTAAGCCCTGGGGCTGGACAATATTTGGTAATGTCTTTTAGGCAGTGTCTGATGCTGAGGCTATGGTAGGGGCACTGGAACATGTAGTCCAATATGGGCTTGCTGAGGAGACATAACTACTAGCTGCCCAAGATAACTTTCTCACAACAATTAAGAGGTAGGAATTATTCTTAAAGCAAAAGACTGCAGTCAACATTTTCACTGAAGGAGATAGGAACACTAAATTATACCATGCTTATACCAAATATAGGAGGAAATGCAATACTATCCACACAATAAAAAGTGTTGAGGGGGTTTGACTCCATGATAACCAAGCTATAGCACAAAATGCAGTTGATCAATTCCAAAATTTATTTACTCAACCTCAGACAACCAGATTGCTTATTGACAGTTCTATTTTCACTATGATCTTCACTACACCAAAAGCCTTATTCTTACAACACTTCTCACTGAGACAGAAATCTGGAATGCATTGAATTCAATAGACAGTTCCAACACAACAGTCTCTGATGGCTTCACTACTAATTTTTATAAAACATGATGGGAGATTATCAAAGATGAGGTCATTGCTGCAATACAAGAGTTCTTCCAAGACTTTGATCTTCCTCTTTACTTCTAGGCATTTTTAAATAGAATTTGCCTTTGGGACAGTCATTTTGTAGGTCCTAAAGTCAATGCAGATCCGAATTTGGCCATTTTTCTTTTCCACGGGCTTTATGTTGGTCAGCAAAGTTGGTTATTTATATTCTTGGACGAAGTTTACAACAATTAACTTCTTAACCTATGCCATGACGTGTTGTTTAATTTCCACACGCGTCCTTCTTGAAGCTTTTTACTGGGTTTACAGTTTGGTTTTCCCACCTCTGGAGCTAGTCCGATTATTTTGTCATAGCTCTGTAAGAAGAAATTTTTATAATCTTTTAATAGTTGGGTTATTTCTTTTGTTGTGTTATCACTGAGTAGTGAGCTAAAGAATGTTGGTTTTGGGTCCTCTTTGGTCCCAAAATGGAATTATTTTAGCTTTTCTGCTATTAATTTAGCTTTCTCTTCAAATTTTGGTTGCGCGACTTTGATTGACGGTTCTTCTGAACCTTCGGGGACTTCTGTATATTTAAGCTATTTAATGCATTAATGTAGCAATGAGGAAACCAACTTGTTTTCATGGAGCCGCAATAGGCCAAGTAATGCGTTGAAGGATGTCTCAGCGTATATGACATAGAACTTTCCAATGACAACAAAGTGTGCGGCTTATTTATAGGTTGGCGTGTTTTGAAAAGGGGGTCACCTACAAAAGATGTCGGTGAATTTTAAATTTTAAATTTTATTTATATATATATATATATATATATATATATATATATATATATATATATATATATATATATATATATAATTTAAAAGTAGCATTTGATTTTTAAAAATAATTTTAAGTTTGAAAATCGTAAGATATGAAATTAAACTGATCTCACATCCCAAATAGTTTATATAAACGAACACCAGATCACAAGCCATGTATCCATTTCGAGGAATAGACACACTGCTTTGATGACGGGGCTCGATTAAATAAACTAGAAGATTTGTGACATCTATTTGGTCTGCGAACCAATTTTATAAGCCGACAAGTTCCCCTGCTTAATATAAAGGAATTAAGCAGGGTTTATATTACATGGGTTCTTTAAGTTCTCTATAAGGGAAAGCCTCTATAGCTAATTACATCTTAAATAACGGGAATCATTTAAGAAAACTCTCGATAATGATCAGCGGTTTTGCTCTCAAAAACTTCAAAGTTTAAGGTTTCAAAGGATTGAATTTTGGAATTTCAAAAGGGATTGGATCAAACTTGGAACAGTTTATTTTTAAGAGTCCAAAAGAAGAGAAGTAGGAGATGTCACGGACCCGAAGTGAACTTCGGCGACTTCCCGACTATCCTATTGTTTGTCTTCAATTTAAGAGTTTTTTTAATGTTTCAATCCTGCCAATTTTAGTTAATTAGGACTTATATTTATATGATATAACCATACAAATAGCCTCGAAGATGTGAGGGTTTATATCATACCAAACGACTACCTCGGAGTCCTAAGACTGGTTAGGGCTTAATTTGCATAACTGACCCGACCCGCAATAACGCAGTAATTTTTGCTTCCAAAAGATGGCCAAAAACTTGACCCAATTTATAAATAGCAGCTAGTGTATAAAATCAAAATGTTGTAAAATTTTAGAAAATATTTTACACACTAGGGGTACTATGCAAGTATACGTATATTTTCAAGTAATATAGGGTTTTCTTTTATAACCCCAGTATCGATTCCACAGAGAAGCGAGGTAAGAAATCCTTTAGGCTAATTCCAGTCTATTTCTATAAGGCCTAATTTTGGAATATCGATTAAAATGAGTTTTCTAATAACTAATCCTAAATTAAATTCTTAAATAAAAAGATAACTTATGGATAAATTCGTTTGGAGAAATTCGAGATTTTAAAAATTACCTTTCTCTTGCAATTACATAGATAATGTGTAAGAAAGATATGCTTAGAATTAATGTAGTAGTGCCAAATAGAAGCATTCATATTCTTTACCCTTTGGTCCAGACATAAAGAACATTGGCTAATCTATAGATCGGTTTAGGATGTTTTTTTAGTAGAATGGGTTAATCTAGGCTCACACTACTAGATGTTCAAGGGTGGCTATGGTCGGCCCTACCAGTGACCCGTTCCCTTTCTATAGATCAAATTATTAGAATTTAGTCTGTCACTCTAAAAACTAATCAATTCTGCGCCTAATAAACAATAACTCCCTATTTATTTGCACTTCACGTTGAATAAGCAGCACAAGGCCTTCGACTACCCAAGGATTCATGTGATATCACTAGTTAAGAATTCATCTCCTTCTAGGTCTCAGAATTCTTCAACAGGTTTTAACAAGACAAGTGATCAATTTGTAAAGTAAATGAAGATCCGGTATGAATATCATCACCATAATTTAATAAGAGAATATCTAAGCAAATCTTAATTCCTAAACATGCATCTATTTCATTACAAAATAAAAGTAAATGAAAATAATGACATAAGAAGTAAAAGAATTGATAGAACTATATAATAAATTAAGTGTCAACAAAGAACTTATTTCATTAGTATTCTATTATATTTATGCAACTATCTGTCACCAAGAAGCATCTAATAGATAATTCTATCATAAAAAAGATTTTCATACGCATGCCACTACTTCATATTAAAAGAAAGAGTAAAGGAAATCACTTATGAAACATGGATAATTCACGACAGAAAACTTGGTTTAAAACAAAGAAAATCCACTAGAAAGTGTTTACAACAATTACAAGAGAATGAAGAACACAATACTTAGCTTTTCCTCACGAAGGAAAGAAGAAGATCTCTCCACCAAAGTTTCCCACCGATCAATGCGCCGCTCGTACATTCCTTACATAAATATCTCAAAATCCCTCACTAATCTCTCCATAAGATATAGAAATATACATCTTCATGACTCTAAAATGACTAAAATGACTAAGGGGAAAGAAAGAGACTATAGGGTGCGATTTTCTCTAAAGGAGTGGCCTCCTATTTATAGGCTTCAAGGGTTGCCTTGAGGCACCTCTTCAAAACATGTCCAAATACAATGAATCTTTTAGAAGGTCTGTCTGGCGCCTAGGCACCGGACACCGCGTCCAATTCTTTGCACCTCTTCACTTTGGCTCGCACCTCTTCACGATTAAAACCGTTCCAAAGTGTCCAGATACATTGTATCACATGTCCTATATATTAGGAATAACTTCCAGGCTTCTATAAGGTCTACAAACTACTTAACACCGTCAAAATAACTCTCAAAGTCGTCAAAATCCCATTCAATAACTGTTTCTGGATGATTTTGGCGCCTAGGCATTGATTCTGGCGCCTAGGCGTCGTTTTCTCATCGTCACTGGAGCCTGGGCGCCGGGTTTTGGCTCCTAGGCGCCACCCTGTGCGCAGCTCTACGGTTTTGCTCCGTTTGGTTTCGTTTCAACTCCGTTTCGCTCCATTTCACTTGCGTTGCGTTCCTAACATCTTCACCTACAAAATAGACATAAAAACAATCTTTCTCAAAAGTATAATTTCATCCAAAAACATGTGATAAATATGAAAGATAGTAAGCATAGAAAGACATATTGATATGTGCTAAGTCAGAAGTTTCTTTCTTGCTCATTTTGGCTCAAAATTGCATAGTTTCTGCTTCATTTTCTCTAAAATCATATTTTTATACTTGAAAACAAAAATATGCAAAATTATGCAAAATACCTTCCTTTATAGTGTAACATCATTAAAAATATGCATAAAGTGGGCATGAAATCTATACTAAAAATAGGTACTTTTTTTCTTGGATCAAAATCCCCCAAACTTAAACGCTACTTGTCCTCAAGTAACACTATAATCATTAAAAACCACATAAGCAAATCATGTGTATGAGTTTCTTTAGGAGTTTCTAAAATTTTGTTCTAGAAATATAGTAGTCCAATTTAGAAAAAAATTTAGTAAATGAGACCAATTTAAAGTTTAGAAATCTCTTGCATGAAAGAGTATGAAAATATGTGTTGCTATCTATGTCAGAAATGCTTGTAAATTTTTCAAAATATAAGGGTTAGGCATTTTATTTTCTTTACTTAAAAATCTTTATTAAAAATAATTATACTAACTATATTATATTTTAAAGCTTAAGATTTTCTCAAATCTTATACTTTAAAAAGCTCAGGTGTGGAACCAATTTTTGATTAGGCCTTTTAATCCTCAAGCTTCTCCTTCCTTTTTCACATACTATACTTTTCTTTTCTTTTTCTTTTTCTTTTTCTTTTCTTTCTTCTTCTTTTTTTTTTAAGGCTAGGATTACTATATCTGGATAGGCCTTTAATAATTTTGAATTCCACCCTTCCTTTCCTAAAGCATAAGGTAGATATATATCTTTTACTTAGAAATATAATAACAGCTTTGAAAATTATTTTTCAATAATAGAAATTTAAATATTGAAAATAAAAGTCTAATCCTTCTATTTTTCTAGAAATACAACTTTTCTTACTAAAGATGGTTACACAATATTTATCATTTCTTCACTAAGAAAAATTAACTTTAAATTTTTCATCACTACTATATATTTTAACTAAATTCTCTTACTTATTTCTATATTCAAAATTTTATCTCCCTAACATAACTTCATACACATAATTATTTTTCAATCAAAAATCAAATTTATTTATAGCATTTTTGAGGACAAATAAAATTTAAGTTTTTGAAAATTATTTTTCATTCCCCCCCAAACTTGAATTTTTTTAAAATATTTTGCAATAATTCCATAAAATGTTGGAGGAAGAAAAATAAAAGATAAATCTAGTAACTACTACAACATCCTATCAAATTTATATACATGCTTAATCCGGATAGAATGATTACAGAAGAAAGTAAATCTAGCCTAAAACAAGCTTGTTATAATATTAAAGTTAAAGGAAGTATATTAAATTTAAAATATATTTTTCTTCCTACCCCCAACTTGAATTTGAACATGTATAGCATTCAGTACAGAAAATATAAGCAGGAAGAAAAATAGTTCAGAAATTTTATCTACCACAAATGTTTGTAAAAAACATCTACAAATATTCTTCAGGACATAACAATTAGTAATAGAAAGTAAATCTAAACTAAAAATGCTAGAATAAAATTAAATTAAAGAAAGGTCAAATAAGCTTGAAATGTATCAGCATAGGAATATCTATTTAAGTGTTATTCAAATCTCTAAATTGTTGCAACACAAACACAAACACAAACACACAAACTAAAATACCTAGACTCGCAGATTCATAAATAAATATCAATTGAGGTTAATTTGATCTCCTTTCTACTCACATTTTCTCTCCTTACTTTCAATTTTTAACGAAAAGAACTACACTAATAATGATAATTCGATAAATAAACAATAGTGTAGTTCATTCAGATGTTGTTCATTAAGCAATTTCATGACCTTACTTAGTGAAAACAAAGTCAGATAAAGGAAGTAATAGAGTTGACATGGAGTGGTCCAAGTCTAAACTCTACATGCTTCAAGGTAATGCTTAGCTCCGGAAACTAAGTCATAACAAACTCATCAGTCCGCTACTACCAGAAGTTATATAAAAATTTAGTTAAAACCAAGGCATAACCTCACAACAATAATCTAATACGCACTAAAGAAAACACAAAACATAAACATAAACAGTCATGACTCTTAAGCACACTAAATCAAAGCACACTGATAACTATGGGTTGCCTCCCATAAAGCGCTTGGTTTTAACGTCGCGAGCCCGACAAATGTTTCCTCCTGGATCAAAAATCCATTTTAATAATCCTTGATCAATCGCCCAATCATTTCCAGATCCAGGGATTTCTATAAAATCTTCAAATTTTAATTTTTCATTTAGCGCTTCATTTGTAGTTTGATTTATATCATTGTTCCTCATATTTGTTTCTAGATCCAATATTCTTCTATTGATTTTATGAATTTTCATATTAATATCATCCTTAAAATTTATAAGAAATGGATCTTTATAAGATACTTCAATATCTCCCAAATTTTGGATCGGATTCTCTTTAGATAATTCAGATTCTGGATCGGTATCCTCTATGTTACTCTTCTGTTTCAAATTATCTTCCAATTCTTCCCCTTTATAATTATTAAATGATGGAGGATCTATCTTAGTTGAGGAAATAGGTTTTTCTAATTCCTTAGGAATTTCTTCCAATGGTCTTCCAATATCCTTATCGTATTTTCTCAACTCAAAGTTCTTTTGAAATATATCCTCAAATCCTCTTCCAAGTCCTAGTTCAATCACTTTATCATGTTCATCATACAATTCAGGTTTTCCTTGTGATTGAGTCGCATCTAAAGATATAAAGACTGGTTGTGTAAAAGAATTCCCTAAATAGGTAGGTTTTAAAATTGTATGGGGTACATCCATCTTATGTTCATGAGATTTTTCAAAAAATGGAATTAAAAGTTTACTATTTTCGGTGACGTCTATCATTTCACACCTCTCTTGAACATACATACAGTCTTCTTTAAATAACATTTTTGAATCATCATGAAAATCCATTCCGACCTCATCTGTTATCTTACTCTCAAAACTTTCTTGGAAATGGTTTTTATTTAGATAATCGATTCATCCATCCAAAAACAATCATCAATTTTCTCACTCGGATGTTTCATAGTCTTTAATCCATCAAAAGTTACTTCCGGTCATTAATATTCATAGTCAACTTTCCTTTTTGCACATCTATCATAGCTTGTCCGGTAACAAGGAAAGGTCTCCCTAAAATAATTGGAATTTCTTTATCTTCCTCCATATCTAATACAATAAAGTCCACACGAAAGATAAACTTATCCACTTTAACAAGCACGTCTTCTATAACTCCTTTTGGATAAATGATAGATCGATCAGCTAACATAAAGGTTACAGTAGTGGGAGAAATATTGACTAAACCTAACCTTCTAAATATAGATAGAGGCATCACATTAATGCTCATTCCTAAATCACATAAAGATTTTCCACATAATCTTTTTCCGATTGCACAAGGAATTGTAAAGCTACAATGATCGTTAAGTTTCTGAGGAAAATGTTTCTGAAGTATAGCGCTGCACTCCCACTTAGTGCAACTATTTCATAATCCCCAAATTTCCTTTTCTTGTTTAATATCTCCATCATAAACTTTGCATAACTTGGCATCTGTTCCAAAGCTTCAGTGAAAGGAATATTTATCGTTAACTTCTTAAGTACTTTCATGAACTTTGAAAATTTCTTATCCAACTCATACTGTTTAAGTCTTTGAGGAAATCGAGGTGGTGGACTTTCTAAATTGATTTTAGTTGGAGATATTAATTTTTCTAGATCCTTAGAAACATGTTCTTCAGGTCTTTTAGTTTCCTTTGTTTCTCTCACAGCATCTTTCTCTTTTCTAACCACATCCTCTATCTCTCTTTCACTTTTTAATTGGACAGCTTCTACTTGTTCATTAGTGTTCTCTTTAAGGTTGATCTCAATATTGCTAGGAAGTGTTCCTTGGGGTCTATTGCTTTGTGAATTAACAATTTGTCCTAATTGATTCTCCATGTTTATAATCGCAGCATTTTGACTTTGCAACTGGTTTCCCACTTTCAATACCACTTCTTTTATAGACATCTCCTTATCCTCAAATCGTTGATCATTGTTAGAGTCCGGTGGACATGAAGGTCTATAGTTTGTGTTCCCCTGATTATTCTAACTTCCATTAGGATTTGCATGATTATTTTCCCATTTTTGGTTTCCACCATCAGTAGTATGATTCCAGTTAAATTTAGGATGGTTCTCCCAACACGGGTCGTAAAAGTTAGAATAAGGGTTGTTTATGGTATTTAAAGCATCATATGATAAGTTAGAATCAATTATACGCCCTAATAAACTTTCCTCACTTACAGAAGTAAATTGAGGTTGGTTCATTCCAAATTGGTCCAATTTCCTTAATATTGCAGCAACCTGAGATGCAAAAATTGTAATCACATCTGTATCATGAACACTAGCTACATTTTTATGATTTACCCTTGCAGAGGGCCATTGAAATTCATTTGTAGCCATTTTTTCAATTAATGCATACGCTTCATTAAATGATTTTGACATTAATGAACCACCAACGCAGTAGCATCAATTATAGTACCTAAGGGATCCTACTAACCCATTATAAAAAGTTTGAATGATTAACCAATCGGAGCGAGCATGATGTGGACACTTTCTTAGGAGTTCCTTAAATCTTTCCCGAGCTTTGTATATTGATTCTCCTTCATATTGACAAAATGAGATAATATCGTTTCTAAGTTTAGTTGTCCTTGAAGGTGGAAAATACTTAGCTAGGAATTTCTGAGTTAACTCTTCCTAATTTTTAATAGAACTAGGTGCTAATGAGTATAACCACATTTCAGCCTTATCTCTTAGTGAGAAAGGAAAAAGCCTTAGTCTAACAGCATCGTCTGACATACCGTTATAACGAAATATAGCACAAAGTTCTAAAAAATTAGATAAGTGTAAATAGGGATCCTCCAAAGGAGTTCCCCCAAACTGGTTGTTCTGCACAAGTTGGATAATCTCAGGATTTATTTGAAATGAGTCAGCTTCTACGACAGGGTTTTGTATACTTGAATGAATTTCATCTATCGTAGTTTTTATGTAATCCCTCAATGAAGTATGATGATTTTCTATGTTATTATCTTGAATGTTTTCCATTTCTATTTCTAGTTTTTCGTGTCCCTTTTATTTTTTTAATTTTTTCCTTTTTTTCTAACTCAGGATCATAAAGTACAAGTCCTTCAGATCCTTTGTTTTGCATACTAAGCACAACAAACAGTACATTAACAATTAAACAAATAATAGATAAAATATATTCAACACAACAAAATATTTTCACGAACACCTTATTTTTCACACAAACAGTTTTTACGACACTACAATTTTCCAAGTCTAAACTTAATTATTTCAACTAAAATTCTCCTAAAGTTCTTACCAAAGCTTCCCCGGCGACGGCGCAAAAAACTTGACTCGACCCGCAATAACGCAGTAATTTTTGCTTCCAAAAGATGGTAAAAAACTTGGCCCAATTTATAAATAGCGGCTAGTGTAGAAAATCAAAATGTTGTAAAATTTTAGAAAATATTTTACACACTAGGGGTACTACACAAGTATATGTATTTTTCAAGTAATATAGGGCTTTCTTTTATAACCCCAGTATCGATCCCACAGAGAAGCGAGGTAAGAAATCCTTTAAGTTAATTCCGACCTATTTCTATAAGACCTAAATTTGGAATATCGATTAAAATGAGTTTTTTAATAACTAATCCTAAATTAAATTCTTAAATAAAAAGATAACTTATGGATAAATTGGTTTGGAGAAATTTAAGATATTAAAAATTACCTTTCTCTTGCAATTACACAGATAATGTGTAAGAAAGATATGCTTAGAATTAATGTAGTGGTGCCAAATAGAAGCATTCCTATTCTTTACCCTTTGGTCCAGGCATAAAGAACATTGGCTAATCTATAGATCGGTTTAGGATGTTCTATTAGTAGAATGGGTTAATCTAGGCTCACACTACTAGATGTCCAAGGGTGGCTATGTTCGGCCCTTACCAGTGACCCGTTCCCTTTCTATAGATCAAATTATTAGAATTTAGTCTGTCACTCTAAAAACTAATCAATTCTGCGCCCAATAAACAATATCTCCCTATTTATTTCGCACTTCACCTTGAATAACCCGCACAAGGCCTTCGACTACCCAAGGATTCATGTGATATCTACTAGTTAAGAATTCATCTCCTTCTAGGTCTCGGAATTCTTCAACGAGTTTTAACAATACAAGTGATCAATATGTAAAGTTAATGAAGATCCAGTATGAATATCATCACCATAATTTAATAAGATAATATCTAAGCAAATCTTAATTCCTAAACATGCATCTATTCATTACAAAATAAAAGTAAATGAAAAGAATGGCATAAGAAGTAAAAGAATTGATAGAACTATATAATAAATTAAGTGTCAACAAGGAAGTTATTTCATTAGTATTCTATTATCTTTATGCAACTATCTGTCACCTAGAAGCATCTAATTGATAATTCTATCATAAAAATGATTTTCCTATGCATGCCACTACTTCATATTAAAAGATAGAGTAAAGGAAATTACTTACGAAACATGGATAATTCACGACAGAATATTTGGTTTAAAACAAAGAAAATCCACTAGAAAGTGTTTACAACAATTACAAGAGAATGAAGAACACAATAATTAGCTTTTTCCCTCTGAAGGAAAGAAGAAGATCTCTCCACCAAAGTTTGCCACCGATCCATGCGCTGCTCGTACATTCCTTACATAAATATCACAAAATCCCTCACTAATCTCTCCATAAGATATAGAAATCTACATCTTCATGACTCTAAAATGACTAAAATAACTAAGAGGAAAGAAAGAGACTATAGGGTGCGATTTTCTCTGAAGGAGTGGCCTCCTATTTATAGGCTTCAAGGGTTGCCTTGAGGCACATCTTCAAAACATGTCCAAATTCAGTGAATTTTTTAGAAGGTCTGTCAGGCGCCTGGCGCCGGAATCTGGCGCCTAGGCGCCGGACACCGCCTCCAATTCTTCGCACCTCTTCACTTTGGCTCGCACCGCTTTGCGATTAAAACTATTCAAAAGTGTCAAGATACATTGTATCACATGTCCTATATATTAGGAATAACTTCCAGGCTTCTAGAAGGTCTACAAACAACTTAACACCGACAAAATAACTCCCAAAGTCGTCAAAATCCCGTCCAATAACCGTTTCTGGATGATTCTGGCGTGTAGGACTTGATTCTGGCGCCTAGGCGCCGTTTTCTCGTCGTCACTGGCGCCTGGCCGCCGGGTTTTGGCGCCTGGCCCACGGGTTTTGGCGCCTAGGCGACACCCTATGCGCAGCTGTACGGTTTTACTCTGTTTGGCTTCTTTTCAACTCCGTTTAGCCCCATTTCAGTTGCGTTGCGTTCCTAACATCTTCACCTACAAGATAGACATAAAAACAACCTTTCTCAAAAGTATAATTTCTTCCAAAAACATGTGAGAAATATGAAAAATAGTAAGCATAGAAAGACATATTGATATGTGCTAAGTCAGAAGTTTCTTTCTTGCTCATTTTGGCTCAAAATTGCATAGTTTCTGCTTAATTTTCTCTAAAATCATATTTTTATACTTGAAAACAAAAATATGCAAAATTATGCAAAATACCTTCCTTTATAGTGTAATATCATTAAAAATATGCATAAAGTGGGCATGAAATCTATACCAAAAATAGGTACATTTTTCTTGGATCAATAACACGATTATGCAAGTGTCTAAAGAAAAGTTGAGGATTTATGTTGCACTAGGCAAACTACCTTGAAATCTTATGGCTTGGTTATTTAATTCTATGAAAGGTTTTGCTCATGTAGACCTTTTCTGTTGCTGATGAAGATGGCCGTGCCGCCCACTGTGGTCCAAGCTCCTTGTTGTTGCAGAGGTTTGGTTCTAGAATGTGACAATCAGGAGATGAGAGAAGTGTTTTGGTTTAGAGAGGTTGAAAATTGAGATAGCTTAATGTTTTAATTAAAACAAATCTTAAAGTTGATAAAGCAGAACCGATTAAGATCAGAACCGATTAAGATCCCACGGTTCTGTCATCCTCGCACCGATATTTTTATCAGATTCACTTAGTCCAAATGAATTTGCTAAACCCAACTAAATGAGTTCCACACCTTCATTTAGACTGTACAAAATCTCATTAGCAACACGTGGGTTACATCATCCGAGGGATTCCTGACCATCCAACGAGACAATTTCATTTAGTTGTAGTTGTAGTTTTGTTGTTCTGTTTGTGATTAAATTTGAGTTGTTTTATCTTTTGAATGTTGTGGCAGTGAATTTTATCTTGTATTTATTTTTTAATTTAGTTTTGGGTTTCAATTTTGGGGCTATCCTAAAGGTTTCAGTTTTCATGCAGGTTGACATTTTTGTTTAACTTGCAAGTTCACAAGAAAGAGAAGTAAAGTGCAGTGCGGGTAAATAAATCGCAATAAAATAAAAGCGTACCTGACGGGTCTTCTCATCATTCCAGGTTGCACTTAAAACACATTTCAAGGAATTTAAACCTAGGTAACACTAAGGGAAGGTTCTGGTGGTCTACCAAAATCCTAATCCTATTGCTAGTTAATTCCTATGACGTATAGGTTCTTGTGTTTTGTGGATGATTTTCTTCACCAAAGAACAATTAAATTCAGTTATTCTTCTAAAAACATCCCATCATATTGAGAAAGTGCTTAGGATGAGTTCTGAACATCTTTCAACACTTCTGGGATTATTTCGAGTCTAGATGATTTTCATTGTAAAGGTGAATTGATCATCCAAGAATTTAGTTGAATTTGGTTTCTTGCTCAGTGAACTTGGACATTTGATTATCCGATGAGTGAAGTGACATTTCATTTGATTCTTTATTTAAAGGTTATGAAGGTGGAAGCCTTTAGGGGCAAATTAGTTTGTTAAAGGATTTAATCATTAAAGTTCAATCGTTGTTTCAAGACATTTTAGTTTAGTTATAAAGTTTCAAATTGATTTTTAAAAGTTTTAGATTACTTAGGTTGAAGTTATTCGAATTATTTGAAAATTTTTTAATGATTGAATTTGCTTTATCTTAATTATAACATTTTATATTGATATTTTTTTATTTAATTTGATTATCATATTGTAAATTTTCTAAAATTATTTTTAACACCTCAAGTTTGTTTTAGGTTAAGTTTTAAGTGATTTTAAATTAGCTTTAATATTTTAAGTTTATTTTAGTTTGATGATTAAATTATTCAATGTTTTAAACCTTAATTTATTTAAGGATTACTCTCTTTTAATCATTAATTTCAATCGTCATTTTTTTTAGAATTAATCAAGAGTTGAATATTATTAATCCATATAGGGACTTTAAATTAAAGAATTGATATCTTCTTAAGTCATATTCATAATTTTAATAATCCAAAATTTTTAATTATTCTTCCAAAATTTAAATGGTTTAATTAATTAAAGTTTCATTTTGATGTTGTAGTTGGTTAAATGGGTTTCTACCTCTTAATTCCCTAAGTTTCAATCATCCAAGAGAAAATTTAGGATCAAATGTTCATCCCTCCCTTTGATTAAGCCTAAAGTATTATTTAGGGTTAAAATCCCTTAATTACCTTTATGCCCTCTTAAGCATATTCACCTCATAACTCACTAAGTTGAGCTTAAATGAATTTGAAATTTTTATGTCACTTCACTCACATGTCAGTTAAGACATTAGAGGAGAAAATGTGATTTTTCAATTTTTAATTTAATTTATATAATTAGTCTTGTGGAAAATAAGGATTTTCAATGAAAATTCAACAACATGACCAAGGTAAAGTTTCTATCCTTAGGGAAATTATGAGATCTTCCTACTGACCAGGGGATCACTTGGACCAATTTTGGTGATTTTTTCAATTTATTTTATTTATTATAATTATTTGAAGTTTTAGGGTATGAATTAGTTATAAAATAAAATTACAGTTGAAAATTAAGTTTTATATGTTTCTTAAACTCTCTGACCTTAAGAAACTTAGAGAAACAAATTTATATTTTTCTAATTTTTCTTTGATTTTTTAGAATTATTTTACAGGGAAAGGTTGAAAAATCCATTTTTAATATTAAAAATTACATTAAGCTTTTAAAATTCAATATCTTTACCTAGGGACTTAGGAAAAATATTTAGTTGGTTCCTAAGTGATTAGGAGACCAAATATGATATTTTTGTGATTTTTTATATTTTTGTGATTTTTTAATTTTTGTAATTATTAAAATATTAAAAAATAGGTTAAAAATGAAAATTTTAGAAAAAAATCTAATTTTAATTTTCTTAGGCTTCTCTGATCCTAGAGAGGCCTCAAAATAAATTTGGTAAATTTTTTAAATGTATTTTGAGTTTTATGAATTTTTAAAGTTTAAAAGTGGCCATGTGATTTGAAAATTTCATTTAGTATGTTAAATAATTTTTAATTAATTTCAAATTTTTATGTGAGACTCTTCTGACCTTAAAAATCAATAGAGAATATATTTGTGTTATTTTAATGATTGGTTGTTTCAAATTAATTTGATCTTAATTTTGTGGTTTTGACCAAATTAGGGTTTATTTAAATGAGTTAGGCCAAGTTACAATTTTCCTAGGGTCCTTTGGTCCAGAGATACTTCCCCTAATTTTCCTAGATTTTATTAATGAAAATGCTAATTATTGGAATTAAAATACCAAAACAGTCACATGACATGAAAATATATAACTTACCACAGAGATAGCCACTGTCCTTGGAAAATTTAGGGAATCTCCCCAAGAGTAAAGGCAACAAAAGCCCTATGGTCTCATGCCATGATGAGTTGTGGGTGCGAGTGGAGAATTAAAATACTTAAAAGAGTATTAAATTAATTAAAAATCAATAACTTAACAAAATCAATTTGTTTTTCCACATTAATCTCCTCTGTTCACTGAGCAAGAGGGCATTTTTAGTTTATTTTTAGATTTTTTTATGCAAAGATATACATTTTTAAAGGTTCTGGCATTTAAATAATTCAGAAAAAGCCTATTTTTCTAATTATCCGACACGGCGCCACCTAATCCTAGGTAGATCTGAAACCCCACACGGTGCGCTCCCATTCGACGCCGCCATCTGAGTCAGCACGCACTTTTCATTCTGCGGTTCTGTCTGGCTTGATCTCCCCTGTCCATCTGATACACGTTTGAGTTGGGAGAACCTGAGTTTGGGTTTTAACTAGATCAAATTGATTGATCAACATTGTGTAAATGATTGTAAAGAAGATTTTTCATGAAGACATGAAGTGGATTGGAGTTCATTTGGTGTTTCAAATTGGAGGATTTTGGAGTTTTGGTTAATTTTTGTCACCATGGGTTAGGTCTGATTTAGGTTTGGCTAGAGTTTGATTCAAGGATAGTTGGTGGTTCAAAATGTTACAAATGATTGTTATGAAAGTTTTAGGATAGAAATTTGCTGGAGATTTTGGGTCTAAGGGATTCAATTTGGAGAATTAGGGGTAGGTGACAACTTTGGGGTAAATTTGGGGATTTTGATTTCAAAGGGATTTTGAGTAGGGTTTGAGTTTAAATTGAGGGCCAATTGATGTTGTTCTTGTTGTAGGGATGTATTAGGAAGAGTTTAGAATTGAAATTAGGGAAAATTGAGTTCAATTGAATTGGTTTGGGGTAAGTTTGGGTCATAGGCCAAAATTGGGATTTTAGGTTTCAAGTTGAAATTGAATTCAAATGCGAATCAAATTGGGATTGGACTTGGTTTAAATTGGTATTGTGGATGTTTAATTAAAGTTTATAATTGTATTTAGGCAAAATCGAGGTCAATTGGATTGATTGGGTTTTACATTGGGTCCATTTGGGTTAAAAATTGGTCAAATTGGGGATTTTGATAAAATTGGGTTAAGTTGGCAAAACTAGGTTATGGTGTAGTTGAGCAAAATAAAATTGGGAATATTTGACATTTTTTGGAATTTTTTGGGAATTTTTGGAATTTTTGGAATTTTTGGCTAAAAGGGGTATTTAGGGTATTTGGAGGTTATTTGGAGGGTATTGGAGTATTTTGGTGGATTTAAAAGGTGGGAATTATTTTAAAATAATTCTTATGAATTTCAAGAATTTTGGGTAATTTTTAGGAAATTTTGGGTAAGTTTAGGGGACCCAATGTCAAAACCAGAAATTTTGGCAAAATCAATGAGGTTTCAAATAAGGAAGAATGAGACCATTTTAGTGGGGTCAAGATTCAGTAAAAAGTGATTTGGAATGGAATTAGGGTTTGGAAGCATGAGCCATGGACTTAGCCATGTCCAACCACTTTGGGACCAAGTCTAGCCAAATGGTAACCACTTTATGATCCTTCACATATTGACCCTAGCCATCTTAATCAAAGAGTAGTGACTTGGGTTCAACCATGTGAGTTTCATAAAGGGTAGAAGACAAAGGTTCAAGGTTTAGGTTAAGTGGCTTAGGGATGTGTGTGTGTGCAAGGGAAGCTCAAGTCACCCAAGGTCACCCTAAGTCCAAACAATCCTATAGGAACTCACTATTGGTTGCCCATATGGTGGTTTTAACCTTCCAAGGTGATTTAGAGGTTTGCAACCAACCAAGTGGAGACTCAAGAGGAGCCAAGAGGTAGCTGAATTGCTAAAGGGTGGGTCCCAAGTCTAATCCTCTAGGATTTCAAGGAGAAGTCCTATGGCTAGATCCTAAGTACTAACAAAAAGAAAAGACCTCACCAAAAATGAGGTCAACAAATGGACCCCCAATAGGTGTGGTGCGCTGACTAAGCACACCGCGCATATTGGCGTTGACCGAAGAGATCAACGAACCAACACAGGTAGTCCAAGTCCACAAACTTGGAACAGAACGGAGAAAGAGAAGGTTCCCGTTTGGGAGTGTCAGGTAAATCTCTGAAACTGAAGATTCCTGAACTCTCGCTGAGGATGAAGGGGTAAGCTTCAACAGATTGAATTCAAGCTCGATTGAGATTGAGGTTTCAAATTTTGATTTGGATTTTGATCTTTTGATTTTTAAATTGGAACAGAACGAAGGAAGAGAAGGTTCCCGTTTGGGAGTGTAAGGTAAATCTTCGAAACTGAAGATTCCAGAACACTCGCTGGGGATGAAGGTGTAAGCTTCAACATATTAAATTCAAGCTTGATTTAGATTGAGGTTTAAAATTTTGATTTGGATTTTGATCTTTCGATTTGTAAATTTTGATTTTAAATTTTTGAAATTTTGATTGGTTTAAATTGATTTGGGAGTTTGATTAAAATTTGGTTTATGATTAATCTTGAAGTTGGTTGAAATTTGATTTTGGATTTTGAATTTTGATTGAAATTGGTTTGAGATTAGAATCGAAAGGGAATTTGGAATTGACAAAAGTAGAGTACAAACTGAAAAGGGGTGAGGTTTGGAATTTAAATACCAGCCTCGAAGTAAGGATCGTAATTTAGGTACCAATCGAAAAGGATGAGAATCAGAATTTAGGTACAGATCTCAGAAGGGAGAGAACTGGAATTTTGGTACCAGTCTCAAAAGGGATGAGAATCAGAATTTAGGTACTGATCTCAAAAAGGAGAGAACTGGAATTTAGGTACCAGCCTCAGAATGAGAATCAAAATTTAGGTATCAATCTCAGAAAGAGAGTCGTAATTTAGGTACCAACCTCAGAAGGAGAGAACTGGAATTTAGGTACCAGTCTCGAAAAGGATGAGAATCAGACTTTAGGTACTGATCTCGGAAAGGAGAATTGGAATTTAGGTACCAGCCTCGGAAAAGGAGTCAGAATTTAGGTACTGACCTCGAGAAAAGACTATACCATGTCGGGCTACCGTTCAAGACATTACGTTAGACCTGGATCTAGTCGAAGAAATGACTACCATTCAGGACATTACGTCAATTCTCAAGATGGGAATCAGAATTTGAGTACTGACCCCAAAATTTTGAGAGTGTGAAAAAGGTTCTCAGAAAGAGTGTGAGTTTGCGGTCACCGAGTATAGGATGCCTTGTCGGTCTTATACCTACATCGGAGGATTAGAATGCGGAAAAGTTTCTCCGAAGGATGCGAAGTTGGCGACTCAGAAAATAGGATGTCTTCTCAGTCTTATACCTAGCTCGGAGGATTAGAATGCGGAAAAGTTTCTCAGAAGGATGCGAAGTTGGCGGCTCAGAGAATAGGATGCCTTGTCGGTATTATACCTAGCTCAGAGGATTAGAATTCGAAAAAGTTTCTCAGAAGGATGCGAAGTTGGCGGCTCAGAGAATAGGATGCCTTGTCAATCTTATACTTAGCTCAAAGGATTAGAATGCGGAAAAGTTTCTTGGAAGGATGCGAAGTTGGTGGACATTCAGATAAGAGAATCAAAACTTGAGTATTGATCTCGAAATGAGAACTGGAATTTGGGTACCAGCCTCAGAAGGGTGGGAACTGGAATTTAGGTACCAATCCCAAAAGTTGGCGTTTGATTTGATTTTTTGATGATTCTGTGGAAAATTTTAGTGTAGTGGAAGGTTGAGATGGAATGTGTGAGTGTTTCACATCCCACGAGAGTTGATCAAGGTTTGATTGTTTGGCGAAGGATATGAATCCATGCCATCAGAAGCAAATCGAAAATTTCGTGGTTCTGTGTCAGTAGACTCGGTCGACCTTCTCAAAAGAGGAAAGAAATCATGGGAGTCAAAAAGATTTTGAGAACAGCGTGAGGCTGTGGATTTCAGATTCGGGAATTCGTTTTCATTGTTTTGTTTTTAGTGATTTACTTTTATGTTTTTTTTTTTTGAACTTTATTTTGATTGAAATTTCATTTTGATTCAGGTTTTCATTCATTTATTTGGTTTACAATTTGAGATTTTGAGTTGATTTTCTTTGAGTTTCGGCTTTGTGTATTGTTTGGATTTTAAATTTGAATTCTTATTTTGTTGTTATTATTTTACTGGATTTCGATGAATTCCATTTTTTTGTTATATTTCATTCAAATGGTTCTTCGTTAAACTTTTCTTTAAATCGAGTCAGACTCAGATTTAGTGGCACTTGTAGTCGATTGCACAAAACTAAAGGCAAAATACGACATAGTTGTTTCTATTAAAAATGTCGAAAGTACATCAGGTGATTCCATCAAAACATTCCTGATAATATCATTTTGCAAACAGACTTTTATAAAATCTATGTATATCTGAACACAGACTGTATTGGTATCTTCATGTCATCTGACAAAACTGTCTGTTTGATTCATCCACGTCTGAAAAGTAAACTGCATAGGTAATAACATCACCTTCTAGGCCACTTTACGGAGGAGAATCCCCCGCAAGTGTGCTTTAGAGGTGTGCTACCACTATGTAGCTTACAGCTCATAGGGCTGCAAATTCTCTAATTCTGGATTTGGTTGGAAGTAGACCGGAATCTTTCCCTCATCCATCCTTCTGAAAGTGATGGAGACCCGCTCATAGGGAACTCCTGGTATGCAGTGCTCCGCCACATCTACACCATTTCCTTATAGTACGAGGACAAAGCCTACAGGTAGGGGTATCTCTACTGGCCCTCAGAATTCTCTGGGGCCGACTATCCAGAGTTCTGTCCCGAACATGATGTTGCATTGGTTAATAAAGGAAATGGTGCAAAAGAGTCTCACAAAATCGTGATGGTCCACGTGAGGTGGAATGCAGTCTCCTTCTGCATAAATGTTGATTATGTAGCTGTTCGGTATGCAGTCAGCGGGTAAGACTCGCCAAGACACCATCCTTTTTATCATTTTCTTAATTGGAACTGGCATTGGATCCACTTCATCATAGCGGAGTATCCCTGGCGAATTTCCTTTCTTGTCATCAGTAAAGTTGTAACAGCATCCGAATTGGATTGTAATCCTCCCCTTACCTCGTTTCCATTTCTTCGGCTCGGAGTAGGTCTTGCTTCATAGTCGTCCTGCACGACCCTGATTCTTTAGCTCTAAGACGTAGTCCACGATCTCACTCTACTCGTAGTGAGAGAAGACATCCGTATGCAACTCTAGTCCTTCCAAGATGTTGACGTACCTGCCTCGGATTCTCTGAAAGTATTCAAAATTCTGTTTCCGCACGCTCTGGATCATCTCTAACTTGTGCTATGAAATTATCTGGAACTGTCGAGGTCTAGTGATGTACTATGGGATGTACGGCTCCAGACCAGCACGCTATCCTAGAATCATCACTGTCTCAGGTGCAGGCTCTATAGTAACCTCCTCTGGAACAACCTCTGCTATGGTGCTCCTGAGGGTTGGCCTTCCCGGGACAACTGCTGCAGTCATTGGAACTTCTTCCTTGTTCTGTTCTTCAGTCAAATTCTTCAGCATTTTGTGCATAAGGCGGTTCTTGTTTCTTCTTTGAGTTGGGGTCAATGTGGCTCTCCTCTCCCCCTGGATTTTGATAGGGACGACACTGACAAGCTTCCCTCCTGCGGCAGTTATCACTGATTTCATTTTGTGATCGTCGATCGCGTTGATATTCCTATTCTGGTTTGTAGTATGCTGAACCTTCTCGCTGAGTTTCATCACTATCTTTCCATGGGACTCCCTGAGATCTATAATAGTCCAAACAGTCTCTTCATATTCTTGCTTCAGCTGCGCAAAGTCTGAGAAACCTCGATCACAACACCAGCTTTCAGCTCTTCTTCGTTAAGTGCAAGACTTACGCCATCTTTAAAAGAAAGGACCAGCCTCCCGCTCGACATCTTCCTGCGAAAATAAGGAAGGGATCAGGGGCCAAACCAAAGAAGAACAAGAACAATAAAAATTTTAAATTCATTGAAATTTATTTTATTTTGTAAGTTTATTAGGAGAGGGAAAGATTTGATTTGGATTTTTTGAAATTGGAACAACTTTCGATTTTTATTTTATTTCAGAAAATTTTTTTTGGATTTTGGTTTTAAAATTTATTATTATTATTATTATTTTTGGTTCGGACTCAGTTGCACACAATTATCACGCCGGTGCTTCTACGAGCGAAAGGTCTGCTCCTTGAATCATCACGCCGCGTAATACATTTTTAGATATCGTCCATTGATGGGAAGCATTGGTCGCTCTCCACGGCAATCCACGAGTGGGTAAGAGCCTCCTGAGTAAACTTTCTCTACTACAAACAGTCACTCCCAAGTTGGTTCAAATTTACCTCCTATCTTGCGGTGTGCAAGAATAGGTCTTCTGAGAACGAGAACTGATTCACCAACTTTGAAAGTTCTTGGGTGGGCCAGCTTATTGTGGGCCTGAATCATCTTGGCTTGATACAGTTCAAGATTCTACTGCGCTGAAAGTCATTTTCCTTCCAAGCTTTCCAATTCTTCCAGTATTAATCTGGCATTCTCTTCTGTAGTGATCTTACTTGCGACTGTAATTCTGAGTGACGGAAGCTGAGCCTCCAAAGGTAAGACGGCTTCGGACCCGTACACTAGAGCATTAGGTGTACACTAAGTAGGCATTCTGAAAGTTGTTCTTTAGACCCATAAGGCTTCTAATAACTTCTCGTGCCAATTTCTCTTATTTTCGTCCAAAGTTCTGTTTAAGATTTGGACGAGAGTTTATTAAAAGCCTCAGCCAAGCCGTTTTCTCTTGGGTAGTAGATCGTCGAATAGCGCCAATCTATCCCATGTCTTCTGACAAAATTGTTGATCTTTGCGCTCTTAAAAGTGGACCCATTATCTGAGATAATTCTACGCGGTACCCCGAAACGGTAGACGACTTGATTCTTGAACAATTGTAACATGTGATGTGCTTTCACTTCCTTGAGCCGTACTGCTTCTGCTCATTTCAAAAAGTAATCGGTAGTTGTAAGAATGAAACGATGTCCTCTTGAAGAAGGCTGTTCTATTGGACCCACGATATCCATGCCCCAACACTCAAATGGCCACGATGTGATTGTCAGATGTAGCACATTTGGAGGTTGATGTAGAACCACTCCATGCACTTGGCACTGGTGACAACTCTTGGAAATTTTCATGCAGTCGGTCATCATTGAGGGCCAGTAGTATCCTAGTCTTTTAATTTTCATCTTCATCTTTGAACCTGACTGGTGAGCGCCACAAAGTCCTGAGTGCACTTCTTTAACAATTTCACGAGCCTCTGACCCACTCAGGCACCTTAGCCACATCTGGTCGAAAGACCTTCTGTATAACGTATTGTTTATTAATGCATATGACAGAGTTCGTTTCTTAATTTGATGGACTAACGACTTATTGTCTGGTAGGTTTTCTATTTGCAGGTAGTCTATTAATGGCTACCGCCAATCTTCTGTAGTTTCCACCACTACGGAAACTGTCTCTTCATTTCCTAGTCGTACGCAAAGTATCTATGTCAATCTGCGATAGGACCTGTCGTCCCTGCACCGTCACTGCAACTGACTCTTCTTGTAGACATGCGAACTCTTTTGCAAGTTAGGCCAAAGCGTCTGCAAGGGCATTCTCTCTTCTGGGAATCTTGTATATTGTCACATTCAGAATCTGCTCTAGCAACTTCATTGTATACTGAAAATACTGCTCGACTCTTGGTTTCAGAATCTTGTACTGCCCTGCGAGCTGTTGTTTGATCAACTGCGAATCACTGTAGATGTTGATATCTGTTATAACCATCTGAATGTTCAATTCCAGTCGGGTTATAAGGGCTTCATATTCTGCTTCATTATTCATACACGGATCTGTCAAATGGTAGGAGTACCTTAACATTCCCCGCTCCGGTGTTAGAAATATTAGTCCGATTCCTGCCTTACCGGGCACTATCGTTTGCAATTCTTCATCTTGTTGTGCTGATGATGCTCCATCGAAGTAAAATTCCCAACATCAATCATCGGGGTCTTCTGAGCTCATTATCTGCTCATCTGGCAAGTTGTCGTTGAGAGGCAATTCTGTCGGTAAAGGGTACGCTGCGAGGAACTCTGCTATGACTTGTCGCTTTACGGCATGGAGAGGGATGAAAGTTATATCGAATTGCAGCAGTATCATTGACCACCTGGCAAGTCTGTCGGAAAGCCTCGGTTGGGTCATTAAATATTGCATTGGATTAACTCTCGAAATATGGTTGATCATATGAGAAAGCATGTAGTGCCTGAGCTTTTGGGCTGCAAAGACTAGGGCCAAATAGTGTTTCTCAATCGGAGGATACTTTACCTCCATTGGAATTAGATGATGACTTAAGTAGAAGAGAGTGTTTTCCTTTACCCTCGTCATTGACTTGGGCTAGCAGGGCTCCGAGGGAGTCGTCTAAACCCGCGGTATAAAGTATCAACGGTCTACCCGAGACCGGGGCTGCTAAGACAGGAGGTGTCATTAAATATCGTTTGATGTCATCAAAGCCATGCTGACATTTGGAGTCCCAAGTAAACTTGGTATTTTCTTAACCAAAGAAGAAAAAGGCTGACACCTTCTTAACAAATTAGAAATAAAGCGTCGAATATATCTCAACTTCTCTTGAAAGGATCGTAGTTGTTTTGAGGTTTTGGGAGGCGGCATTTCTAAGATAGCTTTAATCTTCTCCGGATCGATTTCAATTCTATGATGCTGAACAACAAATCCTAAGAATTTCCCAGAGGTGACGCCGAAGGTGCATTTCAGGGGATTAATCTTAAGGTTAAATTGTCTTAATCGCTCGAAAATAATTCTCAAATCATATAAGTGATCTTCTTTCAATTTGTTTTTGATGACCACATCATCAACGTATCACTCATCTTGGTTATGAACTAGATCATAAAAAATCCTTGTCATTGCTCTTTGGTAGGTTGCTCGTGCATTCTTCAATCCGAAGGGTATTACTGTGTAGCAGTATACTCCAATTAGCGTTCTGAAGGCTGTGAGCTTTTCGTCTTCGGGTTCCATTTTTATCTGATTGTATTCTGATGATCCATCCATGAAAGAGAAGACTTCATGTGTCGAAGCGATGTCGATCATTAATTCTGGAATTGGTAGTGGGAACTCATCCTTTGGGCATGCTTTGTTCAAATCTCAGAAATCCACACAGATTCTGATCTGACCATTCTTCTTTCTGACTGGTACCACATTGGCTAACCAAGTTAGATATTGTTCTTCATGGATAAATTTAGCGTCGATTAGTTTCTTAACTTTAGCTATGACTTGTTGTTCGATTTCTAGACGCATTCTTCTCAGAGCTTGTCTGACTGGAACGGCAGTGTGATCCACCACTAGTCTGTGAACTGCAACTTCTGGAGTTAATCCTAGCATTTCATCCTAACTCCAAGCAAAACAGTCCTTGAATTCCATTAATAGCTTGATCATGTTTTTGGAGTCTTCTTTGTTGAGTAAGGAGCTAACAAAGGTCGCCCTAGGCTCTTTGCTAGTACCTAAGTTTACTTCCATTAACTCGTCTATTGTAGATCTAATTTCTTCTTCAAATTCTGGCGGAGCGTCTCCGATTGGCAAGTCCTCGAGATCATCTGAAGCTTCCAGGCAGCCTTCATTGGACTCGCAAGTGACAACCAAGGAAAACTCTGAATCATCAGTTGGCCCTACCGTGCCGAATCCAAGACCATGTTTTGTGTTGGGAGGCCTTTTGGCATTACTCCATAACTTTTCAAAGCATTGTGATTGATCTTTTGACCACTGATTAGGTAAGACACCATGTTGAATTAAATTTTGAACACAGGGAGAATACCACTCAAAAAGCAATTCCATTAATTCGGATGAAGCAACATCTTCAAACTTTACATCATTCTCAGTTCTGGAAGAAGAAGCACCTCGGTAAAATTTGATTGGCTTAGTACCTCCACTATGTACTTCCTTGACCACCATACCCTCAACCTTACTAGGGTAGACCTGGGTTAGAGTCATATTCTGTACATAATGGTTAATCTTGTCATACATCGCTTTGTATTCTTCATTCTTTTCATCTTCTAGTGAGATCTTGAACTGAGGTTTCTTCTGACTTATTGTTGCTGCTTCTTTCTTGATTTCTTTTTCTTCTTCTTCGGAATTGTCTTCCCAATCAACTTTAATAATCGGATTCTTTTGTTCAACTATTCCACTGTTTCTACCTCGACCTCTTCCCCGGCCTCGACCTCAGATGCGAGCTCTGGAGAAACCTTAACCAACTCACCGTAACGGAGTGGTGAGTAATTATTGAACTAGAATTTCAGGTTCCTCGTCGTCTTGAGTTTCTTTTACTTCATTCGGTGTTGCATTTCTAAAGAAAATTGTCTTCTTGGGAGGTGCGTAGTAGGCAACATCTTCATGTATTCCAATTTTGTGTATAGAAAATGGTTGCAAGTCACCTTTGATGCACTATTCTTGTCCTCCTTCATAATACTTTATACATTAGTGTAGAGACGACGGTACCATCCGGTTTTCATGGATTCACGATCGGCCAAGTAGAGCATTGAATAGCTTTTCAAAGTTAACTATGTAGAATTTTGTGGTTGTCCTTGCTAAGTAAGCGGTCCTCATAGACAGTGTTATTAATCCAAGAGCTCTTTCTCTTTTCTGGTTGAAGCCTCTTAGTAACATTTTGTCTGCTTGAAGCTCGCGGGCATCAATTTCCAAGTAGGCTAACGTCCAAAGTTTCATTATGTTTATTGATGCTCCCGGATCAACTAACACCCTAGAGAGTGTGAACTTTCCGACGGTGACTGAAATGTACAAGGGTCGGTTGTGATCGACTCTCCCAAGTAGCAAGTCACTATCCATGAAAGTAACACCAAACTGTTCTCTTAACGAGCAAACCTCGTCTAATGAGTTGCCGACCATTTGAGCTAAGAAAATCTCTCGATCAAGTAAGGCTTTGATTAGAGTTTCTCTCACCTCCTTTGAAAGGATTAAAGCATCTTAGATGCTCAGCTTGGCGGGCAACTTCTGAAGATGGGCTAGCACTTTATACTCCACTTTATTATCTGGTCTTTCAACCTCTTCTCGAATGGGTACTTCTTCTACTAGGGTTGGCTCTTCTTGAACAACCACCTTCTTTTCCTTATCTTTCGGACCCACTCTTGGGGGTAGGACTTTTCCGCTTCTTAAGTTAAACTCTGTTATCTCTTCCTCTAAGTTTGATTCTGGATTAGCTGGTGCTTCCTCCTTCTGAATCGGAGCAGCATATTCTTCTAGAGACATTTCAGTATCGGAGAACTCTAGCTCAATCGTGATAGGAGATCCTTGGAATTCAAAGACGGGTTCGTCATCTTCCGTACCATCGCAATCGCTTTCGCTGGCATCCTCTTCTTTATCGTTACCGTCAAGGTTTTGTATGATTTGAGAATCGTTATTCATTTTTAAATCGATATTCGGATTAGGTTGGTTGCCGTCGGTTACGTAATCATTAGAAACAGTAAAGACGTAACCAACACCGTAACTCTTATCATTATAAGATCCCGCTGGGGTGAGCAAATAATCATACAGAGTGAGAGGTTTGACGGATTTCTCTCCCAAAGTAGAATAACCATCCTAGGAAAAGCAGCCCCTACTCTACCCCTCGGACCCTCGGTCTTCTCCTCTTCTGCGATCTTCTCCTCCTTCTGGGGTGGTTCCTCAATTGCAATTGATTGTGCCGACTCGACAGGTTTCGAACTTTGAATCGAAGCGCACACCGAAACGGTTTGAATGTGATCCAAAATTTTCTTCTAAGACTTCATCCAAACAGTGCTCCATCTATTGTTGGTTGTGTACAGGTCTATCGGAACAATAGGATCAACCGAAATAACATTAACGAAACGTCCTTTCTCGAGTACCTTCATGTTTTCTTTCAGGATCGTTATGTTCCCTTGTCATATGTTGTTCTCGAGCCAGTTCTTGAAAGTGAAGCAGTCTTTGATCTTGTGTCTGTCATTCGGTGATAAGGACAGTACATCGGATGTTCCTTCTTATCAACTTCTTCCGACCTCCTGGGCTCTGGCAACTGGAATCCATCTTTCTTGATTAGACTGCGGAACATCTTGCCAACTGCTTCATTCTTGAAAGGGTACAACTTTTTCAGAAGTTCTGTCAGGCTGCGCTTTTGCTGAACAGGCAGATGGTTGTATTGCTGTGACTGCTGGCCATACTGCTGCGACTGCTGATAGTTCTACTGAGGTGATTGATAACTCGGTGGAGTTTGTTGGTAGTTCTGCTGAGGTCATTCCATCCGTATTTGCATCGGTTGCTTACCCTTGTCTACCACTGCGATGGTCCCAGACTTATTCTCAAAGGCTCTAACCGGCTTCTGCTTATCAGTTTTATCGGTGAAGCTAAGTTTTTTCGCTTCCTTCTGTAGACTCGCGGCCTTACTAAGCAATTTCTCAAATGTCTTAATTGTAAATCCCTTAAGGAGAAATGCTATCGGACCGTGAATACTTTTTAGCAGAATTCCAATGGCATGTTGTTCTTGGAGCTGCGGCTCACATTTCATGCTTAAATTTCTCCATCGCAGGATGTAGTCCACAAACTTTCGTTTGGTTTCTGTTGCTCGACCACAAGATCACCGATGGTGATGTGGCGCTGAGCTCCAGTGAACTGTTTCGCGAATAGGTTTTCCAATTCCACGAATGTCTTTATTGAGCCGCTGGGCAGCTCCGCATACCTGTCAAAGGCAATTCCTGAAAGGCTGCTGATAAAATGGCGGAACAACAAAACGTCGCTACCCCCCGCGTTGCAGCAACTTGCGCGGAAGTGTGCAACATGCTGTCGAGGGTTTCCCGTTCCATCAAAAGTCTTGAACAGAGTTGGTACGAAACCTTTAGGGTATTGCATGACATCAAATTCTTCGGGCTATGGTCTACACTTCAGAATCATTGCCTTACCTTTGGATTGGGCTAAGGCTTCTCGCACCTACTGTTCTACCATATTCTTAATGTCCTTTTCCAGTATTATACTTTGAGTGGAATCCTTCTTCGGCTGGTTATCTCCATTGACGGACGTGTTTTCTTTTCCTCCATCGGTTATGTGAATGACTTCCGGAGGTGTTTTCTTTGGGGACTGAGGCTGACTCTGAAGCGTGGCTAGAGCAGCCGCCATCTCCTCCATTTTCTTTTCCATCCAACGAATTATATCTTCCTTTTTCTCGAAGACGAAGCCTCATTACCTCGGGTCTTCCCCTTTTGTAGCTGCTGGAGCTCCCAGTAGGGCTAACGACGCTTGGGTCTTGACCACGTTGATATCAGCAATATCCTCGTCCCTGCATCCTGACAAGTCCTCTTCATTTTCTGATCCTTCTTTCCGTTCTTTGGCTAACTCCTGAATATCTGATTTTAACCTTTCCAGAGTGACCTCGAGTGATTTTTCTCTAATGGCCCTACGGCTGGTAGACTACAGTTGGTGAACTTCATTCTCTGGAGTTGTCTCTAGGACTCAGAACTTCTCCTTTCTAGCTACTCTGTCGGTATTGGCTCCGTGACTTTAGGTCACCACACCATCCTTTTTGCAATTGAGTGCCTAGAACTGGATGGTTCGTCAGTGGTAGGTTCGAAAATGGTGTGCCTACTAAGATGCGGTCCAGATACCACAGCTGGTAACTTCTTACTGTTCAGTTTCCTTTTCTTCGGGGGAAGTTCCCTTTGAACAGTAGGGGGAAGTACCCTTGGTCCGAGACGTGCCTTGGCAGGTATTCTCCCCATCCTTCTCAAGAACTCAGGCACAGAGCAATTATCTTTCCTTGCCAGCTTCTCGATTATCATCTATAATCGAGTGAGCGGTGAATTTATTGCCTTTCGTCATTTATGCTCATCATAATATACTGGTCGGGGTAACGCATCAGCGATCCTTTGAGGACTCTCTTCTGCAAGAGCGACAGAAAGCGAGTAAAATCTGTTCCCTTCCAACAAGGGTTAAAGTTCTAGCAGTTCTTCTTCTTCCACTGGAATTTCCTTAGGAATGGCAATCTCAGCGGCTTTGGCTTTAGCCGCTCCTCTGTTCTTATTCCTTCTATTAGACATAGTCCAGTGTGTCATCCTCGAGCTGGACCCTATCACGAAGACTGGCAGTATCGCAGCAAAAGTTGTATCGTCCACGGTAACAGGCTCATCACTGGTCTGGATTTCCTTGCCCTTTCATTTAGCAGGGGTAGGTGTAGTGATGACTAGACCGGTAGAGGTAGCGACGACAGTTCGGGATGTAATCTTATCAGCTTTGACAGTCAATCTCTTACGGGCAACGATGTTCCCTCCAGTTGGGACCCTCTCCAGGGGAGGAAAATCTTGAGTCGACTTCAAGCTGAACTCCACTATGGGTTCCACAGATTTAGGTGTCTTGGACTTCATTAAGGCGATAGTGACATCCCCAAACTTAATGTCCGTCTGGTCGAACTCTTGTCCAAAACGGATGACTGTGTTGTCAGGAAGTCTCCATAGAGATGGCCTCTGACCTTAAAAAATTCTGGGAATGTTCCCAAGATCAGAGCCTTCAAAAGCCCTATGGTCTAATGCCATGATGAATTGTCTATGCAAATGGAGAATCAAAATACTGAAATGAGTAAATAATTAATTAAAAATAAAATACTCATCAAAATAACTTGATTTCTTTTCCACATTATTCTCCTCTGTTCACTGAGCAAGAGAGTATTTTTAGTTTATTTTTATGATTTTCCTACACAAAGGTATGGATTTTCTAAGTTCTAGGTATTTAAATAAATCAAAAAAATCCATATTTTTCTACTTATCCACGCGGCGCCGACTCATCCTCGGCAGCTCCGAAAGCCCTCGCGTCGTGCTCCCATTCGATGCCGCCATCTGACTCAACGCTCCAGGGGCTCGCGGTTCATGTAACGTTCTCTGGTCCGGTGCAATCTGGACCGTCCACTCGATACACGCTCGATCGGACGGCGCCTGGTCATCGTCTACGACTGGTGTGCACCCTTGACCGTCCACACTAAAACCATAAGAACTCTCTCATTTCTCAACAGATTTTATATTTCTTATACTTTATGGATTCAACTTGAAGAGATGAACTCATCCATACAGTTTACATGCTATGAAATTAAGTAAATCAAATTGGAGAATCACTGGAAGCTCGGGAGGAAGGAATGATCCATACCTTTGCTCTGAGAAGTGTAGCTTCAATCAGAGAGTTGTGTCACCTTCAATTGCACCCAAGGAAGCTCCGGATGAAGTCTCCGGCTGCGGGGAATTGTTTAGGTATGAAAGTGTCCACAGCCGATTTCCAGGCTTGGAGGCTGGAG
Organism: Papilionanthe hookeriana x Papilionanthe teres; assembly: GCA_022702705.1. Lineage (NCBI taxonomy): Eukaryota > Viridiplantae > Streptophyta > Magnoliopsida > Asparagales > Orchidaceae > Papilionanthe > Papilionanthe hookeriana x Papilionanthe teres. The sequence goes on along the minus strand of CM040428.1, from coordinate 104,291,186 downwards.
CAACTGGGTGGCCTGGAGAGGGGGCTTTCACTGGGGAACTCCTTCTCTTGGTTCTGTGCAGGTGTGGGTGAGTTTAATTTGGATTTGATGGAGGTTTTAGGCTTGAATTTGTACTAGTTTTGGGCTTGAATTTGAACTCAGAAATTGAGCTCAGCTGGGGGAAATTGGGGCTGGAATCCAATGGGGATCAAGTGCTTTAGGTGAGGAGAAGGTCCTGGAGCAATTTTGGCAGAGTTTTGTTTAGGTCTGGTTCATCACCTCCTTTGGGCGAGAGGGTGGTGGGCTTAAATAGACATGGCTGGAGAGCATGGTGATTCTCATCAAAATCATACCCAAGGCCAAGACCGAGGATGAAGATGAGGGAAAAAACCCAACTTTCACAATCAAGAAACCATTGAAGTTCAAAATTCAACTGGACTCTAAAGAAGATAAAAAAGATTAAATAACATCGGTGGTTCTAAAACAGCCTCAATTCAAAATACCACCTGAAGAAGAAGAAAAAGAAAAACAATTTGAGTCTATGTATGAGATAATTAATCATTATATACACTCTATGACTCTGACTCCAATCTTTACTGTTAAGATTAAGAATTTAGTGGTCAAAGAATTATATGGTGATGATAATAAGCTAATTAAGTTTAAAGTTGGCTCTACTTCTTCTAGTACTGAAACTAAAGTAATATAAGAAGATGAAAATCTTTCAAAATCAATGAAAATTCCTTTTGAGTTGTATTCTCCTTGGGCACAAAAATTTGTTCAAAATAGTTTAACGCTCAAACAATGGTCTTTAAAACAAGCACATTTCATTGAAAAAATGTGGGATAATAATAGAAGAAATCCTAACTCTAAAGAGGGTATTTGGTTTGGTACTCTCAAACCTTTAGATGATACTAAATTTTGCCTAGTCATTAATATACCTAAAATATATAGTATTTTTAAAAACTTTTTCATACATATTTTTGATGATATTGCACTTTAATGGAAGGTATTTTTGTGTTTTTCTTATAGGTATGATTAAAATGAGTGATTATGATGAAAGGAGCAAAAAATGATCAAATTTAGAGCAAAAATTGACAGCTGTGAAAAATTAGACTTTTGTGGCTAAGTGCCAGACCCTTGGTGCATAGGTGTTACAATTAAAGTGACAATTTTTATTTTATTTTGGCTCAAATTTGAAGGGCTTTTTGAAGTATCATTTGGTTTAAACTTCACTAACTTCCCATCAGTGCCAAAGCTCATTTAAAATTTGAACAGATGGATACATTCTTGATGGATACATTAAATCTGGACATGTTTTGAGGCGACACCAAGGCACCTTTTTGAATATTTTAAAAAGAAGACTTGAAGATCAGAAAAATAGTTGTTGTTGGGGGGTTTGATTAGTGTAAAGTCAATTTTATGTTAGAGAGTTATTGAGAGCACACCTTTCAATTTCACCACTTTTTTTTATCAATTGTATTTAGTTTTTATTAAGAGTAGAATAGAGATTTGGAGTCAACAGAGTTGGGTGCCAACCTCTATTGTGTCTTGTAAAGGGAAAGCAAAGATTCAAAGGAACTTCAACAGTCTTGTGGAGAGGATTTTCAGATAAGTGTTTATCTTTGTTTTATATTTAGTTTTAAAGTAAGACTTGTTGTGTTTCACTGTGATTTCTTCATTCAAATCAAGTTGTGATTGTGTTTTCTCCATTGATTCTAAGTAGTTTTCATTATCCTTTTCCTTTTAAAAGATGAAGTAATTAAATTATGGAAGGAAGTTGTGTGAAGTATAGGATTTCAATGTAGGAAGAAGTTGTAATGATTCACTACCTTGCAATTAATTTACTTCTTAATTTGGCTAATTAAGATGTTAAAATTTATTGGGAGATTATGTAAGATCCATTTTGGTATTGTCTTAATCAACAATTGGAGAGAATCACTTGCAATTATATGGATGAGAATTGTAGTCCATATGGTTGGGTGCAAATAAATAAGAAGATATGCTTATAATTGGGAGTAAAATTAGAGGAATTTAGAGTGACAGGCTATAGTCCCCTAATTTGGTTTGGTGTGAAAAACTTTTTACGAGATGTTAGCCACAGGTGGAGGGAATCGAGGGAACTCTAGAGTGAGAGCTAGTATATTCCTTGTCTAACCCATCTTCATGATTTCAATGCATCAAATTAGCCAATGTTCTTTATAGAACCAAGTAAGTGTAAAGAATATAATTGCTTCTATTTGGCACAACACATTTTAGATACATACAGAACGAAATTCTATAATTATTTCTGATTCATTGAAAGAGGAAAAATATATTTTATTCTCATTTGCTTTCATACTATTTAATAGTTGTGTTAACTTTAGTTGTATTCTTTACTTTTTATTCAGAAAATACCAAAAATAAATTTGAAAAACTTTATATCTTAAAGCATACTTTACAAAATCATATTAAAAAGTAAAAAAGTGATTTTTTTATTTCCTCAAAATCTTAGACATTTCCCTTTGTGTTTGATTTCTCGGGGCTTAATCAAAAAGTCCTATATTACTTGATAAATGATATGTGTACTTGCATAGTATCACATATTATAAATAATTAAAATATATTTCTTATTTGCTTTGGGGATCAAGTTTTTGGCATCATTGAAAAGAAAGAGATAATATCATTAGAAAGAAATATAATGTGAAAATCATAAGCACAAAAATTCAGGGATCAAGTTCTTGGCGTCGTTGCCGAGGAAATTAATTAAAATTTCATTTAGAGAAAATTCAAGAAAAATTATGTTTTTACTTTTCATTATTTTTGTTATTGTGTTTTATTTTACTTTATTAATTTTGTATGCGTAGTTTAGGTTCTGAGGGACTTGTGCCTTATGATTCTGAATTAGAGAAACTATCAGAAAGATCAAAAAATTTAAAAATTAAGAAAAAGATAAAAATATTCAAGAAATGGAAAATCAAGATCATCAAAATGTTGAAATTCATCAAGAATTTATACTTTTAAGAGATTATGCTAACCCTACAGTGGATGAACTTCATGGTAGTATTCAACACCCTGTTGTAGCTGCTAATTCATTTGAACTTAAACCTGCTATTATCCAGTTGGTATCTAACAATCAGTTTGGGGGAGCACCAACTGAAGATTCTAATTTAAATCTTAATAATTTTCTAGAATTGTGCACTACTTTTAAATACGATGGTGTTTCGGATGATGCAAATAGGCTTAGACTTTTTCCTTTTTCACTAAGGGATAAAGCTAAGACTTGGTTAAATTCGTTAGTACCTAGATCTATCAGAACTTGGGATGATTTAGCACAAAAATTCCTTGCTAAATATTTTCCACTATTGAAGCTGAGAAGCTTAGAAATGATATCACATACTTTTTTCTGTTAAAGGGAAATCAATATATGAAGTATGGGAACATTTTAAAGATCTCTTAAGAAACTGTCCACATCATTCGATACCAGAATGGTTAATAATTCAAACTTTTTATAATGGATTAGTTAGATCTCTTAGATCTTTTATTGATGCCACTGCTAGTGGTTCATTGATGTCTAAGCAGTTTGTTGATGCTTATGCTTTAATTGACGAAAAGGATACGAATAATTTTCAATGGTCTTTTGAAAGGTTAAATCCTAAAAAGGTAGCCAATAATCATGAAAATGATGCTTTTGCAATGCTAGCAGATCAAGTTATTGCAATTTCAAGGGAGATATACCAATTTGGGATAAATTTTTCTTAGCTAACTTCCATGATTGAAGAAAATTCATTAGGACAATGGTTGATTCTCAAACTTCACCAGAAACTTTGAATCCTATAAGTAAGCCTAATTACCCAAATTGTAATTATTATATCCCAGGTTGGAAAAACCATCCAAACTTTAACTGAAATACTAATAATCGGGGTGGTAGAAATCAACAATGGGGAATCAATCAAGTAAACCCATTGAGAAACTGGAAAAACAAAGGGAATAATAATTATAGACCAATGATCCACCTAATATTTATACGTACAAACATGATATGAAAATTGGCAACGACACCAAAAACTTGATCACACCGTATATATATATATATATATATATATATATATATATATATATATATATATATATATATGCTTATGATTTTGATTTACAATGTGGATACTACGCAAGTATATGTATCGTTTATCAAGTAATATAGGAATTTTTGATTAAGCCCTGAGATATCGAACCCACTGGGAAAGGATAAAAATCTTTAAAGGAATCAGAAAATTATCTTTTTACTTTTTTTAATGGTTTTTGAAAAGTATGTCTCGATTTTGAAAAGTTTTGAAAGTTAATTTGTCTTTGGAAATTTCTTTAATAAAATGTTAAGCAATAAATTAAAATTATAATAACTAATAACACTGTATGTAAAACACTATTAACTAGAATATCTTTTTCTTTCCTTTTATGAAGTAGTAATAATTATTAAAGTATTGTTGTGGAAGTATTTAAATTTATTGTGACAGATAGAAGCAAATGTGTTCTTTACCCTTACTTGGTTCTATAAAAAACATAGGTTAATTTGAAATTTTTATCATATTGAACGTGGTTAGGCAGGGAAGATACCAGTCTCCCACTCTAGAGTTCCCTCGATTCCCACCAACTGGAGGCTAACTTCTCATAACAAAACTCAAAACTTCAAACCAAATTAGGGGGTTTTAGCCTGTCACTCTATAATCCTCTAATTTTACTCCCTTCCATAAAAATATCTTCTAATACTACATTCAATTATATGAACTACAATTCTCACCCATATAATTACATGAGCTTCTTACTAACTTTTATGAGACAATACCGCATTGGATCTTACATAATCTCAAGAAATTCTACAACTTAACAGGCCAAATTAAGAAGTAAACAAAGTTTTCAGAATCAATCTTCGAAACTTCTTCGAACTTTAAACACTTATACTTTCCACAACAATTCTCTATAAACTAATTACTTCTCCATTTAAGAAAGAAAAAGATAAGTAAACTACTCAAAATGCTTTGAGAAAATACAAAAACACATTGATTTGGAATTAAAAACCATAAGAAAAACAACAAACAAAAACAAGTATTAATTAAAAAACTAAATGTAAGAACAAAAGTAAACACTTATCTGAAAATTCTCTCCATAAGACTCAGGAAGTTCCTATGAAACTTTAACTCTTAACTAAACTACTCCTCAGAGTGGATCTCCCAACTCTGATGACTCCGAATAAACTTCAGACTTTAATAGAAACTAAACTAAAAGAAAGAAAAGAAGTGGGAAGAAGAAGACTTCACTCCGACCCTTTTCTCCTTTCTACTCTCTACTCCTACTCTTAATAAAAACTATCACAAAATAAAAGTAAAATACTCTAGGAACTCTCTTCAAAATGCAAGTGGAAGAGCAAAAGAAAGAAAGAACCCTTCAAAATGCATAGAAAGAGCCCAAAAGAGAGAAGGAACCCTTCAAAATGCAAAGGAAGAGCCCCAAAAGAAAGAAAGAACCCTTTAAAATGCAAAGGAAGAGCCCCCTAATCTTTCCTAAGACTCTCTTTAAATATTAAACCAAAAGGTGCCTTGGTGTCTCTTCAAATGTGTCCAGATTCAATGTATCTACCAAAGAATGCACCCCTTCATTCAAACTTGCCGCCCAAAGGAAGTTATGGAAGTTACCACCAAGAGTTGCATCCCATCCCCTTTGAAAATGATGCCAAATTCAATTTAATCTCTATTTTTAACTGTGGCGGCGCTTAACCACTAGTGCCAAAATTTTGATTTTTCATTTTTTGCTCCAAATTTGATCCAAATTTGCTCATTTTATCATGACCATGCATTTTCATCATACCTGCAAGAAAAATACAAAATACCTTCCATTAAAGTGCAATATCATTAAAAATAGGTATAAAAATGTGCATAAAAATACTATATATTTTAGGTGTATCAATATCCTCCAAACCTAAAATGTTACTTATCCTCAAGTGACAACTAATCTTATAGAACATTTTAGCATGCAAAGTATGTAATGAGTTTCTTAGGAAGATAACAAAATTTTGTTCTAGAAATGGAATAGTCTAATTTAGAAAAAAAATTTTAGTAATTAAAACCAACTTAAAGTTTAGAAAGTTCTTAAGTAAAGGAAAATGAAAAATATAAGTTTCTATATAATTCATAAATATTTGTAGATTCTTCAAAATATAGGACTCAAACACTTATTTTTCTCACTTAAAAATCTTTATTTGAAAATAATTTACTTAGTATATTATACCCTTGAGCTTTAGATTTTCTCTGAACTTATATCTTAAACTTTAGGTATGAAACCAATTTTTGATTAGGCCCTTAAATCTTCAAGCTTCTCCTCCTTTTTTATATACTATTTTTCACTTTCTCTTTTCTTTTTCTTTTCCCTTTTTTTTTATAAGGCAAGGATTACTATATCTGGATAGGCCTTTAAAGATTTTGAATTCCACCCTTCCATTTAAAATAAAGGTCAGATATACATCTTTCACTTAAAATTATAATAATAGTATTTGAAAATTATTCTTCAATAAAAGATATTTAAGCATTGAAGAATAAAAGTCAAATATTCTATTTATCCAAAAATACAAAACTTCTTACTAAAGATAGTTTAACTTTATTTATCACCTCTTCATTAAGAAAATTTTAACTTTAAGTTTTTCATGATTACTATAAATTTTAACTAAATTTTTTATTCATTTCTATATTTAAAATTTTTGTTCCCCTAATATAACTTCATGTACATAATTGTTCTCAATCAAAAATAAGACTTACTTTATGTATTCTTGAGAATCAAATAAAATTTTAGGTTATTGAAAATCTTTATTTTTAAAATCCCCCCAAAACTTTATTTTTTAGTTAAGATAAAACATTTAAGCATAAGAAATGATACATGGGTGAGAATTAAAGACTAAGATAACATGCTTGCAGGAATTTTTAATATCCTAATATGCAAGTATAACAATTTAAATAACAGGAGTAAATTGAAATCGAATTCAATTTTTTCAAAACAATTTTCTTTTTATAACAAGAAAAGTAAAAATTTCAAAAATATTTAGTAGAGGTTTTCAAAGCAAATACACACCAACTAAAATAACACACTGATACAGATAACAGATGATAGTGCAATTTGAAAAATTTTAAACATGTTGTTTCCTAAGTAGAAGTTCCCAATAGTGGTATATAATCTCCTAACAGTTTTTTTTTAATTAAAGTACACACTACTAAAAACTCTGACATAACATACACATAAAAGCATTTACTGCCACACACACTACACTCAAAGCAACATATAAATCATCAATACAACAACAACAATACATCTGAATATGCATAACAGATAAATAGTACAACTACAATCTGCATACTATCAGAATTCACATCATAACACAATCATCAAACAAAATACTAGATAAAGTACACAATAACACATCACAACAACACAATAACTAAAACAAACAACATACATCTGCTCTTCATCCTCATCATCGTCATCATCCTACTTGTTCCAATCCATGGATGGCACATAGGGTATGTAGAATGGATGAGGGGGCATCTCAACACTCTGATCACCTCTAATCACTCTATCCAAATAATGCTGATAATTATCCTCATACTCATCATGTTTTACAATATATCTCTCCACATTATCCACTTTACCATCTATATCTCTAACATGCTCACGAGTAAAACTCACTTTCTTCAAAATCTTTCTTAACAAACTAGTCTGTGAATCCGTAGATGATGAAGCACGTGAAGTAGTAGCACGAGAAGTAGATGCAGTAGAAGCAGAAGCAGTAGAAGTCCTACCAAATCCTCCTCTCCAACCAAACTCTGAATGTACAGTGTAAGCACCAGCGTTGACACTGGTAATTGGTCTCAATGGCTGAAGTACCTCTTCCCAGGTTTCAAACTTCACTCCAGATCGTTCACAAAATGAATGAATCAATGAAATAAATCCCATACCAGCAGTAGTGGTTGCTCTAGCACAGTTCAAAACATAATCATAAATTATACCTCCAATGTCAATAGGCCTCCCTTGCTGAATGCAATGGTTCAACACAGCTCTTTCTCTCGTTACTTCACTAGTATGACTCGAAGGTAACAATTTTGATGAGATAAAAGAATGCCACGCCTTAGAAGTGGCATTCAATTTGGAAGCAGGAAAGTTCACTCTTCTATCATTTGTTATTTTCCATAATCCTCTTCCATCAGTCAGAAATTTCATGATCTCATCTAATTCTCTTTCCGTAGGATGATAGTTAGAATAAAAACAGAACATGTCAGGAGGTAGTACATAAAAAATGTTGATTGTCCCAGAAGAAAAGTTGACCTCATGCCTCCTAACCATCACTTGATTCTCTTCTGCAGCAGGCAAATTTACATAAAATGATCTGACCACAGAAACAACAGCAACAGCGGAGAAACAACAATAATTCTCCCAGTTCCTTCTAGCAATCATATCTTCAATTACTTCTCCTGGCTTACTAAATACACGCTCGGGAATCAACTTACGTGACTGCAGTGCGTCAACGTATCTTTCCTCAGCCCTCGTGCTAATAAAGTTGTCAGAATAAAATCTGGCATTTTCTCTCGCACGCTTTGACTTTGGAGCCATCCCTAAAAAATCACGAAAAATTCACCATAAATTCCAAAATCAAACTTAACTTGCTAAATTATCTTTCAAAAGATATTTTCAATAAATCCAAGCAATTTCTCAAGTTTTTCCTTAAATTTTCACCATGAATAGTGATTTTAAGATTTTCCAAAATGTACTCAAACTACATGTTGAAAATCAAAAATTTTTTTGCTTAGGAGTAGTGTTCTTACCTCAAGGAATCCAAATCTAACTATTTTTGTTGAGATCGGCTCTTAAATGATCCACAATATGATGCCCTAGGCTCCTCTTTCGCGATAAACCGAAGGTTGAAAATGATGGAGTGGTTTAAAAATGACAATTTTCGAGTTTTTAACTACTAGGAACCAATTTTCGCGAACTGGCGCCTAAGTACGAACTCCTCTGCGCTTTGCCGCGAAATCTGGCGCTTAGCCGCCAGTACCCAAATTTTCACAATTAAGGTATATGCACTAAATCACTTTGTTAATCACTCTCAATTACTCCAAAATAATGATTTCTCCCCACATAAATCTTCCAATATTCCAAATCAAAATTTAATATCCATTGATTCCACACAAATTTCACACAAACACAAACTTATATAAAAACAAACATAACACTTAATACAATTCTAGAATTTCTATCCACGCATGAAGGATGAAATTCTCTAAATACAAGAGACTTTAATCTCAAACTGATAAGTATACATCTTTAGGATGTAGCCATCACATCATCATGCTTAGTTAATACTTAAATGTAAATACTAAACACACCAAACATAACACACATGAACATTAAACATAACACATAAGAACACTAAACAAATGAGAACAAAGCACTCTTAATTCCATTCTCCATTAGGCGGATTATATCCCGAACCATTATGATTCTCATTTGACCCTTCTGGAATATAAATCTGATAAAACGGGCTGTCGGCATTATTTTAAGGTTATGTGTTTTGTTTTGAAAAGAGGTCGCCTACAGAAATTGTGCGGCTTATTTTAGGTTTAATTTAAATAAATAATTTGAAAAGGATTTTGAAAATAATTTTAAATTTGAAAATTTTAAGATATGAAATCAAACTGATCTCACATCCCGAATAGTTTATATAAACGAGCACCGCACCACAAACCATGTATCTATCCCGAAGAATAGACACATTGCTTGATGATGGGGCTCGATTAAATAAACTAGAAGATTTGTGACATCCGTTTGGTCTGCGAACCAATTTTATAAGCCGACAAGTTCCCTGTCTAATATGAAAACATTAAACAGGGGTTTATATTACTCGGGTTCTTAAAATTCCCTATAAGGGCAAGCCCTATAGTTAATTACATCTTAAGTGACAGGAATCACCTAAGAAAACTCTCGATAATAATCAGTAGTTCTGCTCTCAAGAATTTCAAAGTTTAAGTTTTCAAGGGATTGAATTTTGGAATTTCAATAGGGAATGGATCAAATTTGGAACATTTTCTTTTGGGATTTCAATGGAAGAAAGGTAGGAGAAATCACAGATTCGAAGCGAACTTCGGTAATTTCCCGACTATCCTATTGTTTGGCTTGAATTTAGGAAAGTCCTAATGTTTATTTAAAGTTTTGATCTTACCAATTTTAATTAGTCAGGACTTATATTTGTATGATAAAATCATACAATTAGCCTAGAAGATGTGAGGGTTTATATCATATCGGATGACTACCTCGGAGTCCTAATACCGATTAGGGCTTAATTTACATGACATGATCATGTAAATGCCTAACAAAAGGTTGAGGATTTATGTTGCACTAGGCAAACTACCTCGAAGTCCTATGGTTTTGTTGTTTAATTCTAGGAATGTTTAGCTGATGTAGAGTTGTTTTGCTGACGAAGATGGTCGTGCTGCCCACCATGCTCCGAGCTCCTTGTTGTTGCAGAGGTTTAGTTTTAGAAGTCACAAATCAGGAGATGAGAGAAGTGTTTTGGTTTGGAGAAGGTCTTAATTTCCAAGTGTTTTTAATATTTTAATTAAACAAATCTTAAAGTTGATTATAACAACACCGGTTAAGATCCCACGGTTCCATCCTTCCGGCATCGTTATTTTATCGGATTCACTTAGTCCAGATGAATTTGCTAAACTCAACCGAATGAGTTCCACACTTTCATTTAGACCGTGGGAAATCCCGTTAGCAACACGTAGGTTACATCATCCGAGGTATTCCCGATCATCCAACAAGACGTTTTAGTTTAGTTGTAGTTGTAGTTTTGTTGTTCTGTTTGTGATTAAATTTTGAGTTGTTTTATATTTTGAAATGTTGTGGCGGTGAATTTTATCTTGTAATGTCTTTTAATTTAGTTTTGGTTTCAGTTTTAGGGACTATCCTAAAGGTGTAGGTTTTCATGCAACAGTTGTTTATCATGCAAGAAAAGTAAGTGCGATGCGATTAAATAAATTGCAATAGAGTAAATTGCAATAAAATAAAAGCGTACTCGGAGGGTCTTCCCGTCATCCCAAGCTGCACTTAAAACACAGTTAGAATATTTAAGCATTTAAAGTAAGTTCCTAGGTAAAGCTAAGGGAAGGGTTATGGTTTTCTACCAAGTTCCTAATCCTATAGCTAGTTATCTCCTATGACGTCTAGGTTCTTGTATTTTGGTTTGAGGACAATTTTTTTATCAAAGAACAATTAAGTTCAATTGTTCTTATAAATATCCTATCATATCGAGGAAGTGCTTAAGACGAATATTAAACATCTTTTCAACATTTCTAAGATTATTCTAAGTCCAAGTGAATTTAATTATACAAATGAATTAATCGTCCGGGAGTTTAAGTTTTGTTATCTTGTTTAGTGAACTAGGAATTTGAATATCCTATAAGTGAAGTAACACTTCTTTTAACACTCCTTTTAAGAGTTATGACATCACGCGCTTTCGAGGGCAAATGGATGTTCAAGTGAGTTCATGATTTGATTTTAGTTAATGGATTTAAGTTTGGAATAGTGTTCAAGTTGTTCTAGATTTATTTTGAATTCTTCATGTCTTAAGTGATGTTATATTTAATTCAATTTAATTTAATTTAACTTAATTTAATTTAATGTGGTTTAATTTAATTTAATTTAATTTAAGTTAATTTAATATAATATGCTTCAGCTTAATTTAATTTAATTTAATTTAATTTAATTTGATTTAGTTTTAATTTAATTTAATTTAATTTTATTTAATTTAATTTAATTTTATTTAATTTAATTTAATTTAATTTAATTTAATTTAATTTGATTTAGTTTTAATTTAATTTAATTTAATTTAATTTAATTTAATTTAATTTAATTTAATTTAATTTAATTTAATTTAATTTAATTTTTTAATTTTAATTTAATATTTTATTTTAAAAGGGTTTGCTTTAAATAATTTAACTTTAATTTAATTTAATGATTAAGTCTTTTAGCATTTTAAATCTTAAACTTGGATTATCATTTTAGTTAGGAATTAAATATTATTGGGATGATTAATTTAGGGATTCTTAAATTAAAGAACAAATCTCTTTCTAATAATATCCCTATTTTAATAATTCAAAATTTATTATTCTTCCCAAATTTAATTAATTATTTTATTAAGGTTCATTTTAATTATTTTTGAATTGTTTAATAGGTTTCTACCCTTTAATTATTTAAATTTCAATCATCCAAATCAGATTAAGATCAAATATTTTACTCTTTTCATTTTATTAAGCCTAAAGTTTTAATTAAGGGTTAAAATTTTAATTACCATTTTGCCCTTCAAGCTTAATAATTTCATAACTCATTAAATTGAGCTTAAATGAACTTGAAATTTTTATGTGACTTCACTCATATGTCAATAAAGACATTAGAGGAGAAAATGTGATTTTTCCGTATTTAATTTATTTATGTAATTATTTTTGGTGGAAAATAAGGATTTCCAAGGAAAATTTAATAATATGACCAAGGGAAAGTTTCTGTCCTTAAGAAAATTATGAGACATTCCTAATGACCGAGAGGACCACTTGGACCAAGTTTGGTGATTTTTTGAATTATATTATTTTTATTATAATTATTTTGAGTTTTGGAGTATTAATTAATTTAGAAAATAAAATAAAGTTTGAAAAATGAATTTTGTATTTTTCAAAAATCTCTCTGATATCAAGGAAATCAGAGAACCAATTTTCACAATTTTTTGATTTTTCTCTGATTTATTATAATTATTTAAGTGGAAATGCTAGAAAATACATTTTTTTTATTTTAAAATTACCCTAGGGCTTTAAAATTTAATAACTCATCATAGAGACCTAGGAAAAATATGGGGTTTATTCCTAAGTGACTAAAATTCAAAATATGACATTTTGGTGAATTTTATTATTTTTATGATTTTTATTATTTTATTAATTATTAAAATATTAAAATAATACAAAAAATCAACTTTTTTAGAAAATTAAAACTTTAATTTTCTTAAATTCCCCTAATATCAGAGAGACTCCAAAACCAATTTGGTGAATTTTTGAAAAGTATTTTGAAAGTTATGAATTTTTAAAGTTTAAATTGGCTAAATGGCTTAATCAACCCATTTGATAGGGCTAACAAAACCCAATTGACTTCAAACTTTTATGGTGGGTTCCTCTAATCCTAAAGGTCAGTGGAGAATTAATTTCAAGTCAATTTAATGCATGATTAGCTCTAATTAATTAAAGACCTATTTAGGGTGTTTAAGCCAATTAGGGTTATTCCAAGTGAATTAATTCAAAACCTATTTTCCCTAGGGTCCTCTGGTCATAAGAAACATCACCAAATTTTCCTAGAATTTATTTCACAACATGCTAATTATTGGATTTAAAATACTCAAAACAGTAACATGAACTTGAAAAATCAATAACTTCTCATAGGAATGGCCTCTGACTTTGGAAAATTCAGGGAATGTTCCCAAATTCAGAGGCTTCAAAAGCCCTATGGTCTCATGCCATGGTGAATTTCCTATATGCATGGAGAATTAAAACAATGCAGAGGGTAAATAAATCATTAAAAATAAAATACTGGATGAAATTAAATGATTTCTTTTCCACATTAATCTCCTCTGTTCACTGAGCAAGAGGGTATTTTTATTTTATTTTTCTGATTTTTCTACACAAAGTTATGTATTTTTGAAGTTTAGGGAATTAAATAAATCAGAAAATCCCTATTTTTCTACTTATCCGAGTCGGCGCCGCGTCAACCTTAGCATCTCCGAAGCGCCGCATGTCGTCTTCTGATTCTGCGCCGCCATCCGACTCAGCCGTCCCGGGACCCGCCTTTCACGTAACATCTTCTGGTCCGACGCGATCCGAGCCGTCCATCCGATACACGCGCGATCCAACGGTTCCCAGTCATCGTCTACGACTGGTGCGAACCCGTGACCGTCGACCTTCTAACCCTAATTTCTCACTCGATTCTCAACGGATTTTCGTGTTCTTATGCTCTATGGATTCGTCTTGAAGAGAGGAATACATCCATACGGTAAACATGCATTGAAATTGATTCAAATTAAATGGAGAATCTCTGTAAGCTCGGGAAGAAGAGTGAGTTTGTACCTTTGCTCAGAGAAGTGAAGCTTCGATCTGAGAGTTGTGTCACCTTCGATTGGGTCCAAGTAAGCTCCAGATGAAGTCCCTTGGCCTGGTGAATTGTCTAGCTATGAAAGTGACCACAGCCGATCACAAAGCTTGGAGACCGGAACAACTCGGGTGGCTCGGGGATGGGGCTTTCGAGTGGGAAACTTCTCCTCTTGGTCCGGTGAAGGTGTAGGACCAGTCATTTTGAAGATTGATCCACTCGTGAAGAAGTGTCCCGGTTTTTGAGCTAAAGTTCGAGCTCAAAATCGAGCTCGCTCGGAGGGAATTGGGGCTAGAATTCAGTGGGGATCAAGTGCTCTATGTGTGGAGAGTGATCTGGAATGATTTTGGCAGAGTTTCCTTAAGGTTTGGTTCAGCACCTCTCATGGCCGAGAGGGGGTGGTGTTTAAATAGGCATGGCCGGAGGCTCTCCCTGTGGGTGGCCAAGGGTTGGGATCAGCTGCTCTTGGCATGTGAAGAACAGCCATGGTGGCCATTGGGCATGGGGCAGCTCAGCAAGGGAGAATTCCAAAGTTTGGCTTCTCCCCATGTCTCGGCCATGGAGTTTTCCGGCGACCCAGGCGGCTGGCCGGCAGGCAAGGGTCACCATCTTGACCAGGGAGGTCAGGGCTTGGCAATGGTGAAGTCAATTGGCATTAGCCATGTGTAAAGGTGTTGGATTAGAATGGAATGGGGATAAGGTCACTTTGGCTTGGTTTGGGTCAACCCACCATTTTGGGCTTGGTGCACCCTTCCAAGCTCGATTTTGGGCCGGGAGGATCGGTTAGGTCAGCCGAGAAGGAGTGGTGAAGTCTCCATCCATGGTGAGGTGGCTAAGCATGGTTTAGTGTGTGACATGATTAAGGTAAAAAAGGGTTTAAAAGGGTTTAAGAAAGAGATCCCCTATCTTGCCATTAATGGTTTGGTGAGGTGGAAAGTAGATTCCATGGCTCTCATTGCTCCCATGGGGCTCATGCATGGCTTCATGGCTCACCTTTGGCTTGGGGAAAAGCCAAGTCAATTTCATGGAAATGGGTTTAAGGAAATTTTGGCATGTTGATGGGAATTTGGCATATGGCTTGATTTGGAACCATTTGATGATTGATTTGAACTTAGGGATGATTTTAATTGAAGTCATGACGAAGAGAATTTGTCATATGGGCCTTGGATTGATTCTGCCCCTTTGGATTTTGGTGGAGATGGGCTTTAGGAAGGTTTAAGAAAGTGGGCTTTTGGTTTGGAAATAAATTTATGGATGGGAAATTTGTGAAGGATTGGGCCAAACAAATGTTGGTTTTAGCTCATGGATGGGTCATGAGTGATTTGGAGCAAATTTGGGGTGGTTTGGGTTTGAATTGGGTTGGATTTGGGCTTTTTTTTTTTGGTGAATGGGCCAATATAGGTCAAATTGGGCTAACTTGGGCCAATGTTGGGCTAGGGTTGAAATTGATTTAAAATAAATGTTGGGAAATGTTTATGGGAGTGTTTCAAAGAGGTTTTGGCTTTGGTTGGGTTTTGATTTTGAGGTTTGGGTTCATTTGGGTTAGGTTTGGGTTTAGGTTAAAATTGGGCTTTTTGATTTTAGGTTGAATTTGAGTGGGGTTTGGGTCTAAATTTTTGGCAAATCATGTTAGTGTTTTGTTTATGGGGATCTTAAGGAAGGTTTAGAAAAGATTTGGGGTTAATTGGAGTTGAATTGGATGAGTTTGGGCTAAGTTTGGGTCATGGGTCCAAATTGGGCTTTAAGGCCAAAAGTAAAATTGGATCCAAATGTCAATCAAATTGGACTTGGATTTGGTCTAGATTGGTGTTGGGGATGTTGAATTGAAGTTTAGAATTGAATTGGACCAGAATTTGGGTCAATTGGATAGGTTTGGTTTGACATTGGGTTCACTTTGGGTTAAAATGGGTCAAATTGGGGATTTTGACAAAAGTGGGGTAAATTTACAAAATTTTCCCATGGTGTAGTTGAACAAAATGAAATTGGGAATATTTGGGATTTTTTGGAATTTTCTGGGAATTTTTTGAGTTTTTGGATTTTTTGGCTAAGAGGGGCATTTTGGGTATTTGGAGGGTATTGGGAGGTATTTTTGGAATTTTTGGTATTTTTGGGTATGGATGATCAATTTGATTGGTGAGGAAATGTTTAGGATTGGTCTTGAGGATTTTTGGGTGATTTAGGTGATTTTGCAAATTTTGGGTGGTTTCGAGGGTATTGGGTAGAGTTAGGCGGTGTGTAGGGTCCCGGGGGTCAAAAATTGAAAATTCTGGAAAATTGAAGCTTGGGTGAATGTAAGTGGAATGAAATCATTTTGGTTGAGCCATGAAGCCACATCAAGCCCACATGAGCCATGAAGGGACTCATTTGAGGCATCCACTATGTTGTTCCTAACCCTCTTAGCCAAGGGCTTAGGGGTTAAGGACCATCCATGTGAATCACCTTCATGAGTCAGGAGGTCAAATTGGGTATGGGTGTGTTTTTAGGAGGTGTGTGAAAGTGTAGTGTATAGGTGTAGTGTGTGTGTAAGTCAGCCCCTTCACCGCGACCGAGCCACCTGTGGCGGTCCTAAGGCCAAAGAGTCCTATGGGAACTCATCCTTTAAACTTCCACATTTAATTTCAACCCTCCGGGTGATTAGGGGTCTACAATCAAGTTTGTGGAGTTTGCGGGGAGTTAAGAAGTGGTTTGAATTTCTAAGTGGTGGGTCCCAATTCTAATCCTCTAGGATAGTCAAAGGAAAAGCCTAAGGCTAGATCCTAAGTACTAAAGAGAAGAAGAGAAGACCTCACCAAAAATGAGGTCAACAAATGGACCCCCAATAGGTGTGGTGTGCTAACCAAGCACACCGCGCGTATTGGCGTTGACCGAAAAGATCAACAAAACCAACATAGATGTCCAAGTGACAAACTTAGGACGAAGTAGAAGAGTTTCCGCCGGGGAGTGTCAAGTATATCTCCGAGACCTGGAGATTCCCGAACTCTCGCCGGGGAAGGGAAAAGGAGGTGAGTCCCAAATCACATGATCCGGGGAATTTCGATTTAGATTTTGTTTCATTTCATGTTCAAGTCATGATGTGTAAGTTTAGATTTTGAGTTTTAATTTAGATCGAAGTTCGGTTTAAAATCAATTTGAGAAAATTTGGATTTGAAATGAGAATTGAAACCTAGGTTCCAACCTCGGGATTGCAAAGAAAACTGGAATTTAGGTACCAAACCTCGGAATGAGAATCGAGTTTAAGTGTCGATTGAAAAGGATGAGAATCAGAATTTAGGTACTGATCTCGAAAGTTTAATGAGAATTGAAACGGAGTTCCAATCTCGAAAGTTTAATGAGAATTGGAAATGGATTCCAATCTCGAAAGTTTAATGAGAATTGGAAATGGAGAGAATTGGAAATGGATTCCAATCTCAAAAGTTTAATGAGAATTGGAAATGGATTCCAATCTCGAAAGTTTAATGAGAATTGGAAATGGATTCCAATCTCGAAAGTTTAATGAGAATTGGAAATGGATTCCAATCTCAGAAGTTTAATGAGAATTGGAAATGGATTCCAATCTCGGAAGACTAATGAGAATTGGAAATGGATTCCAATCTCGAAAGTTTAATGAGAATTGGAAATGGATTCCAATCTCAGAAGTTTAATGAGATGTGGAAATCGATTCCAATCTCGGAAGTTTAATGAGAATTGGAAATGGATTCCAATCTCGGAAGTTTAATGAGAATTGGAAGTTGATTCCAATCTCGAAAGTTTAATGAGAATTGGAAATGGATTCCAATCTCGGAAGTTTAATGAGAATTGGAAATGGATTACAATCTCGGAAGTTTAATGAGAATTGGAAATGGATTCCAATCTCGGAAGTTTAATGGGAATTGGAAGTTGATTCCAATCTCGAAAGTTTAATGAGAATTGGAAGTCGATTCCAATCTCGAAAGTTTAATGAGAATTGGAAATGGATTCCAATCTCGGAAGTTTAATGAGAATTGGAAATGGATTCCAATCTCGGAAGTTTAATGAGAATTTGAAATGGATTCCAATCTCGGAAGTTTAATGAGAATTGGAAATGGATTCCAATCTCGGAAGTTTAAAGAGAATTGGAAACTGGTTCCAATCTCGACGGTTTAGAGGGTTGAAATTTGCTGTGGAGATTTAAGTTTAGCAGGAGATTGAGAATGAGACATGAAAGTGTTTCACGTTTCACGAGAATTGATCAAAGCTCGATTACTTGGCGAAGGATATGAATCCATGCCATCATAACCAAATTAAAAAAAATTTTCATGGTTTTGTGTCAAGTAGATTCGATCGACCTTCTCAAAAGGGGAAGGAAATATGAAGAGTCAAAAAGAGATTTGAGAATAGCCGAAGGCCGAGGATTTCATATTCAGGAATTTGTCTTAGTCGCTTGTTGTGATTTGATTTTAGCTTGATTTTCAATTTAGGATTCACATTTATCTGGGGTTCGTTTTTATTCGTAGTTTGTTTTGACATTCATATTTTTTTTTAAAAGAGAGTTTTCATTTATTTTTATTTTCCTTTTATGTTCTTTGTTCGAAGTTCATTTAAGTTTTAACGGCGTTTCCCAATCAATTTGCACAAAAAGAGGTGAAGGCAAAACATGACATGGTTACTTTCATTCCAAACATGTTGAAGATACATCATACAACTCGATCTGGAATACATCTCATACAATCCATATAGACTCAAAACGGACTATGTATGATCTTTGTCGATCCATCCAAAAAGGTATCTCGTCAAAAATCCATGTCCGAATAGTGAGGTGCACGGTCAATAACATCACCTTCCAAGCCATCCTCGGCAAGGATGCCGTATGGATGTACGTTGGAGGTGTGATATTTTCCATGTAACTCACGGCCTCGTAAGGTCGGAGGCTCTCTAACTCCGGGTCTCGAGCTGGAAGTGGTAAGGTGTTTTCCTGTCGTCCATCCTTCCGAAAGTAACCGAGATCCGCTTCACCGGCACTCCCGGTATGCAATGTTTAGCGACATCCGCTCCGTTGCCCTTCGCATCATGACGGAACCTACCGGTAATGGTATCTTTATCGGCCCTCGGAACTCACTCGGGCCTGCTATCCGGAGGTCGTATCCGAACATGATATTACACTCATTCGTAAAAGAAACCGTGCGTAAAGGTCCGACAAAGTCGTGGTGATCTATGTGCGGGGGTATGCGATCACCCTTCTTGTAAATATTAATGATGCAACTCGTTGGGTATGCAATCCGCCGGCGATACCCTCCATGCTATCATTCTTTTTACCATCCTTTTAATGACTAATGGCATTGGATCTACCCGGCCATGACGGAGTATCCCCGTGGGTTTCCCTTCCTATCTTCTCGCGAAGTCAGTAGCAAAGCATCCACATTGTATTGTAATTCTCCCCTTTCCTGGCATCCATCTCCGGGGTTCTGAGTAAGTGTTTTCTCTTAAGCAACCTGCTCGGCCCATCTTTTTCAAATCCCGGATGCAGTCCACGATTTGTTGTTGTTCGTACTCTGAGAACACGTCTGCATGTAACTCGAGGCCTTCTAGTATATTGATCCTCCTGCCTCTGATTCTCTCGAAGTATTCAAAAGTTTTCTTCTCGACATTCTGTATTCTTTCTAGCTCGTATTCTGGAATAATTTGCAAATGGCTAGGCCTGGTGACGTACTGTGGGATATATGGCTCAATCCCTTCACGTTCTCCTGCATACCTCGGCTCCTCGGGGATGATGTTCGTCGGGACATCCTCCGGGGTTGCTTCCGCAAGAAGGTCATGCATTACCGGTGACTTTATCCGGTGGCGTAGTAGCCTTCTTTCTTCTGTTCTTCTTGAGACTTCCCCGGTTTCTTCGTTATCCTCTGAGTCGGTCTCCTTTCTTCGGGTTCCCGGTGAATTGGTGTCCTTGAAGTATTTCATGTTAATAGTTCTTTAACGGAAATTTTGTGAGGTGACTTGAGGAGTTTTGATATGTTCGAAAAAAATATATATATGTGTGTGTGTGTTTATTTATTTTTACTATTCCTTATATTCTTATCATTTAATATATATAAAAATTATAAGTTATTTTTTAAAATTTATTATTATTATTATTTAGATGTATATTTAAGTTTATTATTTATATCATTTATTTATCATTTATATTATTATTTATTTAATTATAAAGCTTTCTTTTCTCTCTCCTCGATTATTCTTTTATTTATTTATTTTATGTTATTACCGTTTATTTAAAGCTATTACAATTATTTTTATTTATATATTTACATTTTATATTATTTTAAAAAGGAATGACATTTTTATTTAATTATTTTTTATTTATTTATTTATATTTACAATTATTATTTTAGTTATTATTATTATCATTTTCTTATATTTTCATTATCTATTTAAGTTTATAGTTATTTATTTTTTTCTTATCACATTATTTTTTTATTATTTACATATTGTAATTATTAATTTACATTCATATATTATTATTATTCATTTAGTTATTTATATTTTAGTAGTATTTATTTAAATTTAATATAGTGTAGTTATATTATTTAAATTTTGTGTAGTTCTTTTATTTAGTAAAGTTATTAAATTTAATATGGTTATATTATTTACATTTAGTATAGTTATTTTAGTAGTTAAATTTAATATAGTTATTTTAAATTTAGTATAGTTTATTTTAGTTAAAATTTAGTAAAGATATTATTTAATTTATTTAAATTTACAATTATATCATATATTTTTACATTTTGTTATTTATTATTTTATTTATTATTATAAACATTATTTATTTAGTGTATATAATTTATTTACAATGTATTTAATATTAATTTATATATTATTTAGTACAAATAATTTATTTACATTTATATTATTAATTTACATTTATGTAATTTTTGTAATTATTTTAGTAGTGTATTTGTTCATTATTTTTTTCATTATGTCATTTTAAAAATTTTATTTCATTTTCTTTCTTCTTATTTTTATTTTATCATTATGTTTATTTCTCTTTTCTCTTTTATTTTTTTTCCTTTAAGTTATATTATTTCTTATTTTAAATTTTAAAATTTTTTTCAAGTTAGTTAAAAACTAGGTGGTAGAATTTGTAAATATTTAAAACTAGTTAACCTAATTAGATAATTTGCATGAAAAAGAAATCCTAAGGCTAAACATGGAAAGATTTAAAAACTAAATAGCTAAATAACCTTGCATAAAAAAAAGGAATTCCTAAGCCTAAGCATGGAAACATTTAAAAAGCATACATGAAGATTTAAAAAAAAAAAAATAAATGACTTGTATGTAAATTTAAAAATCTTTGTAAAGGAAATATTATTTTTAAAGAAAATTCATGTAGGTATGAAATATTTAGGCTAAACATGAAGATGGAATCTAAAAGGAATTTTTGAAACAAAATTACCATAAAAAAAAAAGAATAAATGAGAGGGAAAGAAAATCACCTTAGCTTTGGAGGAGTTGATGGAAGAATTTGAAGAGGGGATGCCTTTGTTGAAGCTCACGGCTAGGAGAGGTTGGGAGTGTTTTGGAAAAGTGTGGCTAGCTTGGAAGAAGGAGGAGACGGGGAAGGGAGGCTCACGGCTAGGAGAGGAATTTGGGGGGTGGAATGAGGAAGTGAGTGAAGTGAGTAAGTGAGTGTGTAAGAGTGTAAAAATGAGATGGTGAGTGGTTTTTAATGTGGGAGGCTCACAGCTAGGAATCAAAGGAGGAGTGAGGGAGAGGTGAGGGAGAGATGAGGGAGAGATATGGTGAAGGTAAGGAGGAGGTGAGGTGGGTAGACTTTAGGGCGGCGTGTAGGGTGAGGGAGAGGTGAGGGAGAGATGAGGGAGAGAGGGATATTTTTTAAAAAAAATGTATTTTTATTTATTTTTATTTTTTATATTATATAGATATATTTATTTTAGGGCTGACATGAGGTTTAATTTGGTTAATTTTGGTTTAATTTGGTTTGATTGCCAATAGTGCTGATTCAGTGGAGTTCATTTCAGAGGACTGTTGCAGGCATGAATGGATTTTTGTTATTTTGGACATATGGATTTGGTCAAGTTATATGAAGTTGGGTAGAATGGATCAGAGATCTTCTTTCAACCATTATGAGAATATGGTTTGTCAGATTTTTCATGAAGACATGAAAGGGTTTGACAAAGTTTGGAGGGTCAATTTGGTGGATTTAGGACATGTGTTCAATTTGGATCAAAATTGGGGGTTTTGGTCCAAAATGGACTTGGGTAAGACTTGAGCTCAAATTGTGGATAATTGATGATTCAATTCAGTTTAATGAGGTATTATAAAGAGTTTGAGATTGAAATTTTGGAGGAATTGATTGACATTGGGTTTATTTAGGGGATTTTGGATTATTTAGGCAAAATTGGGGATTTTGGATTTCAAGTGGAATTGGATTCAAATGTGGGTCACATTGGGCTTGAATTTGGTTTAGATTGATATTGGAGATATCGAATTGAAGTTTGGAATTGAAATTGGGCAAGATTTTGGTCAATTGGGTCAAGATTGGGTTCGAATTTGGGTACTTTTGGGCTATTGTAGGCCAAAATGGGGTTTTTTGATTTAAATTAGGTTAAATTGACAAAATTGGCTTATGGTGTAGTTGAACAAAATGAAATTAAGAATTTTTAAGATTTTTTGCAATTTTTTGAGAATTTTTTGGAATTTTTTTGGATTTTTGGGCAAAAGGGTATTTGATTTTGAGGTATTGTGGGGGTATTTTTGGAAATTTTTGGAATTTTTGTTTATGGATAGTCGATTTGAGTGGTAGGGAATATCATGGAATGATTTTTGGGAATTTTTGGTGAATTTGAAGAATTTTGGGTAATTTAGGGAATTTTGGGGAGGTCGAGGGGGCCAAATTTTGAAATTTTCGAAAATTGAAGCTTGGTTTGAGATGAATGTCATGAGATTGTTTGAATTGAGTTATGGACCGGGTCACTCACATTTGTTCCTCTATTTATTGGTACTAGTCAAACCCTAGCACGATGCAAGAGTTGAGAAGAACCATCTACATGAGTTTCCAGGTTTGGGGAAAGGTGTGCATGTGAGTGGTGAAGTCCGAGGATACCCTCGGGGCAAATCCCTGAGTCCCGACCACCTATAGGAGACTTCACTAGGATTCCTTATGCTTGCCTTTTTCCTACCATAAGGTGGAGGTTAGGCCTTAAGCATAAGAAAACCCCTAGTGAAGCAAGAAGTGTTTTGAATTTCTATGGGGAGGTTCCCATGACTAGTCTTCTAAGAAAGTCACCGGGGAGAGTCCTATGGCTAGACTCTAGAAATTTATTCTAAAGACATACTAGACCTCGGCAAAATTGAGGTCAACAAATGGACTGATAGGTGTGGTGTCTTGAGCGAAACTGCTTTGCACGTATGGGTGTTGGCAAGCGAGATCAACAAGACCAACACAAGCTAATGCGAGTGAAAGAGTTTAGCAGAGTGAGTTTTCAGGGATTGTTTGGTTGAAGACCATCAAATCTGGGAGGGACTCTCGGCGGGGAAAAATGAGGATGGAATACCTTTCGGTTGAGAATTTGTGAATTTCAAGCTCCCAAACTACGAAGGAATCCGAACGAGATTTGAAGAGGGAACGAAGAATTTGATTCCAAGTTTGTTTGAATTTTAGTTGAAATTTTGTTTTGTTTGAAGTATGGAATTTTGTTTTTGAATATAATTTTAGGATTTGAATTTGTGGGAATTTGAAATTTTAAGTGAATTCGATGCCGCTCGCGGGGAGGAGAATAAGAATTTGGGGGCTCTTGACTCGGAAGGATGAGTGCGGAATTTAGGTACCGGCCTACGGAATGGAAGTCGGGATTTAGGTACCGATCTCGGCGAGATGAGAATCGGAATTTGGAGTCTTGACCTCGGAGGAAGGCGCGTTTTATGTACCGGCCCTCGAAATTCAAGGAAATTTTTCTTTTTTTGGAAATCGAACTGACTAAGCTCGACCCGGAATTTCATGGAAATGGAAAAATATCTCGAAGGAAGATGAAAATTTAGGGAATTTTGTGAAATCCGGCCGACTAAGCTCCGACCCCGAATTTCATGGAAGGCGAGAAAAATATCTCGGATGGAAGAAGGAAATTTAGGAAATTTTTGAGAAATCGAGATGACTAAGCTCCGACCACGAATTTCATGGAAGGCGGAAAAAATTTCTCGGAAGGAATATGAAAATTTAGGGAATTTTTGGGAAATCGGACGACTAAGCTCCGACCTAGAATTTCATGAAAAGCGGGAAAAAGATCTCGGAAGGAAGATGGAAATTTAGGGAATTTTTGGGAAATCGGACGACTAGCTCCGACCCAGAATTTCATGGAAGAGGCGGAAAAATATCTCGGAAGGTAGATGAAAATTTAAGGAATTTTAGGAAATCAGAGACGGCCCAGCTCGAGCCGATTTGTGGAAGGCGGAAAAATGTACGGGAAGTAAGATGGAAATTAGGGTATTTTGGGAAATCGGACGACTAAGCTCCGACCCCAGAATTTCGTGGAAGGCGGAAAAATATCTCAGAAGGAAGATGAAAATTTAGGATTTTTTTGTTGTTGTTTCACTTTGTTTTACTTTTGACTTTGTTCATTTATTTTCATTTCTTTTCATTTTCATTTCATTTCATCTTATTTTGTTCGACTTTCCATTTTATTTTCAATTTTGTTTCTTTTTGGTTAATTTCATTTTGAATTTTCATTTTTTTTTAATCATTTATTCTGTATCATCATTTTTTTTTTGGAACCAACGGGTGGTTCGACGGCATTTGACGATCGCATTGAAAGAAACATTTACGAAAAGTCAAAAAATCTTCATTCATTCATACGAAAAAGAAATAAAACTGATCTGACACTAACAAGCATCCAAAACTAATCACGTGTACAAAGTGAACAAAGGCGATCGCGTGTACAAAACTAGCCCAAAGGCGATCGCGTGTACAAAACTAAACAAAACATGTGTATCATGTCATGCGGTGCTTGCGGAAGTAGTGACAACAAGTTGCGCGCGGTGAGCGCCACGGAGTCTGAATGCACCTCCTTAACAATTTCACGGGCCTCGGACCCGCTTAGGCACCTTAGCCACATTTGATCGAAAGACCTTACGTACGATGTGTTGTTTATTAATGCGTAAGACGAGTTCTTTTCTTGATCGATGGAGCTAGCGACCTATCGTCTGGTAGCTTTCTTGTTTGCGGGTAGTCATCGATGGTTGTCGCCTGATCTTACGTGTTTTACATCCTTTGTTACTGCTGATTCTTTTTCTTTTTCGATTTGTGTATTGTGTCTATGTCGATTTGTGCTAGGACTGACGTCAGCGTGAGCCGACACTTCTCTTGATTCATCTTGCAAACGGGCAAATTCTTTTGCGAGACGGGCTAAAGCATCTGTTAAAGCATTTTCTTTTAAGAATTTTGTAGATTGTCACATTTGGAATGCTGTTCAACAATTTGTATGGCATCTTTGGAAGTATTGTTCGAGTCTTGGCTTTAAAATTCTGTCTTGTCCGTGATTTGTTGAATGATTAGCTTGTGAATCCCCGTAGATGTTGATGTACTGTTATCCCCATTTGAATGGTTAATTCCGGTCCCGTTATGAGGGCTTCGTATTCCGCTTCGTTGTTTGTACATGGTTACGTCGAGTGGTAGGAGTACCTTAACATCCCCGCTCCGGTGTTATAAAGATTAGCCCGATTCTGCCTTACTGGAGCACTTATCACTTGCGATTCTTCGTCTTTGTGCGGCTGAAGATGCTCCGTCGAAATATAATTCCCAACGTCGATCATCGAGGTCTTCTAGGTTCATTATTTGTTCATACGGCGAAGTCGTCGTTGAGAGGAGATTCTGCCGGCAAAGGAGTGTCTTTGCAAGGAAGTACTGCTAAGACTTGTCCCTTTACGGCACGAAGAGGCACGAAAGTTATATCGAATTGCAATAATATCATTGACCATACAGCAAGTCTGCGGGAAAGCGTTGGACGAGTCATCGAGTATTGCGATGGATTAAACTTCGAGATTAGGTTGACCTTATGAGAAAGCATGTAGTGCATGAGCTTTTGAGCGGCGAAGATCGGGGCCGAACAATGCTTTTCGATTGCGGGATACCTTATTTCCGTCGGCGGTAAACGACGGCTTAGGTAATAAAGGGCATTTTCTTTACCCTCATCATTGACACAGGCTAACGGGGCTCGAGAGAGTCGTCTAAAGCCGCGGTGTAAAGTATCGGCGGTACACGAGGCCGAGGGCTGCTAGGACGGGAGGTGTCATTAAATATTGTTTAATGTCCTCGAAGGCCTTACGGCATTTCTCTTCCCGAATAAATTTGGCGTCCTTTTTAACTAGTGTCGAGAAAGGTCGACACCTACACGACGGAGTTTGAGATAAAGCGTCGAAGATATGCCGGCTTCCCTTGAAAAGATCGTAGTTGTTTTAAGGTTTTGGGAGGCGGCATTTCTAAGATAGCTTTAATCTTCTCCGGGTCGATTTCAATTCCACGATGTCGGACAACGAATCCTAAGAATTTCCGGAGGTGACGCCGAAGGCGCATTTTAAGGGATTCATCTTAAGGTTAAATTGTCTTAATCGTTCGAAAACAATTCTCAAATCATACAAGTGGTTGTCCTTTACTTTGCTTTTGATGACCACATCGTCCACGTAGCATTCGACTTGATTGTGGATGAGATCATCAAAAATTCTTGTCATTGCTCTTTGGTAGGTTGCTCCTGCGTTCTTCGATCCGAATGGCATCATTTGTGTAGCAAAATACTCCGATCGGCGTTACGAATCGCTTGTAAGCTTTTCATCTTACGGAGCCATTTTTATGCGGTTGTATCACGAAGATCCATCCATGAATGAGAATATTTCATGTGTTGAAGCGATGTCGATCATTAATTGCAGGATCGGTAGAGGGAATTCATCTTTTGGACATGCCTTGTTTAAATCTGCGAAGTCCACACAAATTCGATACGACCATTCTTCTTTACATTTGGGACCACATTGGCTAACCAAGTCGGGTATTGTTCTTCACGGACAAATTTAGCGTCTATTAGCTTTTTAACTTCGGCTATGACTTGTTGTTCGATTTCTAGACGCATTCTTACGGGACCTTGTCGGCTGGGACGGAAGTAGGATCCACTCCTAGCTTATGGATTGCGACCTGCGGAGCTAATCACGGCATCTCATCGTAGCTCCAAGCAAAACGATCTTTAAATTCCATTAATAACTTGATTATTTCTTCGGAGTCTTCTTTATTGAGTAAGGAGCTAACAAAGGTAGGTCTAGGCTCTTCGCTAGTACCTAAGTTAACTTCCGTTAACTCATCTATTGTAGATTTGATCTCTTCTTCGAATTCTGGTGGAGCGTCTCCAATTTGTAAATCTTCGAGTTCGTTCGTAGTTTCCATGCGAGTTTTCATTAGATTCGCAAGTGACAACCAAGCAAAATTCGGTATCGTCGGCGATCCTACTGTGCCGAATCCGAGACCATGCTTTGAATTGGGTGGACGGCCAGGAATTATTCCATAATTTTTCAAAATGTTGAGATTGACCTTTTGTCCATTTGTCGAGGTAAGAAACCACGTTGAATTAAATTTTGAACACGGGGAGAGTACCACTCGAAAAGGTAATTCCATTAATTCGATAAAGTGACATCTTCGAGTTGTACATTATTTTCAGTTTTGGAGGAAGAAGCACCGCGGTAGAATTTGATTGGTTTTGCACCACCGCTACGTACCTCTTTGACCTCCATACCCTCGATCTTATTAGAATGGATCGGGGTCAGGGTCATAGTATGTACATAGTGGTTAATCTTCTCGTACATTGATTTGTATTCTTCATTCTTCTCATCTTCGAGAGGGATTTTGAATTGCGGCTTCTTCGACTTATTGTCGGCTGCTTCTTGTTTGATTTCTTTTTCTTCTTCGGAACTATCTTCCCGATCAACATTGATGGCTGGTTTCCTCTCGTCCAAGCTGTCCTAACGTCTCTGCCACGGCCTCGTCCCCGGCCTCGACCTCGGATGCGAGTTGTGGAGAAACCTTCACCATCTCGCCGGAAGGGAGTGGTGAGTGGCTGTTGGACTAGAATTTCGAGGTTCTTCGTTGTCCCGAACTTTCTTTGCTTCATTTGTTATGGTATCTGCGGAGAAGATCGTTTTCTTCGGTGGTGCATAATAAGCTGCATCCTCGTGGATTCCAATTTCATGTACGGAGAATGGTTGTAAGTCACCTTTGACGCACTGTTCCCCTCCGTCGTAGTATTTGATGCATTGATGTAGAGATGATGGTACCATCCTGTTTTCATGTATCCATGGTCGGCCTGATAGAGCGTTGAACGATGTTTCGAATCAATTATGTGAAATTTTGCGGTTGTCTTTGCTAAGTCACCGGTCTTCGATCGATAGCGTTATTGATCCGAGGGCTCTTTCTCCTTTACGGTTGAATCCTCTTAATAACATTTTGTCGGCTTCGAGTTCACGAGCATCAATTTCCAAGTATGCTAGCGTTCGAAGACTCATTATATTGATTGATGCTCCTGGATCCACCAATACTGCGGAGAGTGTAAATTTTCCGATTGTAAGCTGAAATGTACAACGGTCGGTTGTGGTCCTGTCGTCCCGAGTAGTAGGTCGTTGTCCAGTGAAGGTAACACCTCGTTGTTCCTTTAACGAGCAAACCTCATCTAAGGAATCTCCGGCCATTTGAGCTAAGCAAATTTTCGGATCAAGTAAGGCCTTGATCAGAGCTTCTCTCATCTCTTTTGATAAGATGAGAGCATCATAAATGCTTAGTTTGGCCGGTAGTTTCCTAAGATGGGCTAGCACGTTGTAGTCCACTTTATTTTCATGTGTCTCTGCTTCTTCTCGAATGGGTATTTCTTCTGTCGGGGTTGGTTCTTCCTGAACAACCACCCTTTCCTTTGTCCTTTGGACCCATTCTCGGAGGTAGAACTTTTCCACTCCTTAAGCTGACTTCTGTAATTTCTTCTGAATCTATTGTTGAGCTCGCCGGTGTCTCTTCTTGAATCGGAATGACGAGGCTCTTCGGATTAGCTTCGAGTACGAAGGCTCTAACTCTATCGTGATTTGGAGCTCCTCGAAACTCGCGAGATAGATTCGTTGCTTGTTGAACTCTCGTAGCCTCCTTGATGGATGTCTTCTTCGTCATTGTGATCATCGAGATTGTGTATGATTTGAGAATTGTTATTTGTATTGGAATCGATATCCGGATTAGGTTGATTGTCGCTAGTTACGTAATCATTAGAAACGATCGAAAACGTAGCCAACGCCATCACCCTTGTCATTATATGATCCCACCGAAGTGAGCGGATAATCATACGAGTCGAGAGGTTAGAGGGATTTCTCCCCGAATCGGAAACAACTATCCTAGGATAAGCGGCCCCTAGTCTAGCCTTAGGTGCCTCGGTCCTCTCTTCTTCGTCGATTTTCTTCTTCTCTTCGATCGTCTCTGTTGAGGTGGTTCTTCATCGCAAGTGATAGTACCGGCTTAACGGGTTTCGAACTACGAATTGAAGCTCGCACCGAAGCGGTTTGGATCTTTGTCTAAAATCTTTTTCGAAGACCTCGTCCGAGCGGTAGTCCATCCATCGTCGGTCGTATAGGGATCTATCGGAATGATGGGATCGATCGAGACAACATTGACGGAACCTCCTTTTACGGGGTTCCTTCATGTACTCCTTCGGGATCGTTATATTCCCTTTCCGAAGGTTGTCATTGAGCCAACTTTTGAAGGTAATGCAATCTTCTATTTTGTGCCGAAGCATCCGGTGGTAAGGGCAAAAGTTGGGATCACCTTTCTTGTTGACTTCCTACTGGTCTTTTAGGCTACGGCGGTGGAAATGCGGAGTCTTCATCGGACTACGGAACATTTTCGACCTCTGCTTCATTCTTGAACGGATATTCTCCGTTCAAAAGCTCCTTTAATGTACGTTGCGGACGAGGTGGTTGTTCATCTTGCGAGATGAGTGATAGTTGGGCGGGGTTCTTAGTAATTCTGTTGAGGTTGTTGCGGTTGTTCTGACGATATTTGTATCGGTTGCTTGCCTTTGTCAACTGCTGCAACGATCCCGGATTTCTTTTCAAAAGTCTTTACAGGCTTTTGCTTGTCCGTCTTGTCGGCGAAACTTAATTGCTTCGCCTCTTCTTGCAAGCTTCCGGCCTTGCTTAACAACTTCTCAAAAGTCTTAATAGTGAATCCCTTGAGGAGAAGTGCTTATCGGGCCGTGAATGCTTTTAAGTAAAATGCCGAAGTTGCGTGTTGTTCTTGCGGTTGTGGTTCACACTTCATGCTTAAGTTCCTCCATCGAAGTATGTAATCCACCAAAGTTTCATTCGGCTTTTGTTTCTCTACCACTAAATCACCTATAGTGATGTGGTGCTTGAAGCTCCGGCGAATCGCTTGATGAAGAGGTTCTCTAGCTCGAGAACGTCTTCACCGAACCATTTGGTAATTCCGCATACCGGTCGAAGGCGATTCTCGACGGACTGGCGACGAGCTGTCGGAAGAGTAATGCATCGCTTCCGCCGGCATTGCAACAAGCGGCGCGAAAGTGTGCCACATCTTGTCGGGGGTTCCCGGTTCCGTCGAAGGTCTTGAACGAGAGGTGGTACGAAGCCTTTCGGGTATTGGACGGCGTCGAATTCTTACGGGTAAGGTCACCGTCCGAATGGATGTCCCGCTCTTCGATTGTGCTAAGGCTTCTCGCACTTGCTTGTTCCACCAAGTTCTTGATATCCTTTTCGGGAATCATACTTTGTATTGTATCCTTTTTCGGTGATCATCCCCATTGACGGACGTAATCTCCTTTCCTCCGTCTACGATGTGAATGACCTCCAGGGGTGTCTCTCTATGTGGTTGTACTTGACTTTGGAGAGTGGCTAGGGCTACGACCATCTCTTCCATCTTTTTCGACATCCGGGCGATCGTATCATCTTTCTCTTGAAGTGCCTCCTCATTACTTCGGCTCCTCTCTTCTGCGGCTGCAGGAGCACCTTGCGAAGGCGATGAAGCTCGTGTTTCTACCATGTTGATTTGCGTATTCGTTGTCCATGAATTCCGATGAATCAATCTCGTCTCCGAACTTTTCTTCTCTTTCTTTTGCCAATCGTCGGATATCGGTTCTCGGCTTTTCCATGGCATCTTCTAGCGGGGCTTTACGTGTGTCTTCGTGGTTGTCGTGCGATAGGCTGCCGGGTCCCCTTCTCGCGAGTCCCCTTCATCGCGGTAGCACTTTCTTGATTCGAGTCTCTGGCGAGACTTTCTTTCTCGAACTCTTTGTTTCGATCTCAGCTTGCCCGGTAGTGGGACGCCATACCATCCTTCTAACGGCGAAGGTCTAGGACCGGATGGTGCAGTCGGCCAAATGCTTGGAAGGTGGTATCCTCCTAATCTGTAATCACGAGACGACAACGGGCGGACTAGCCTTCATTCTTTTATTTGGCTTTTACGTCATGATGGCGAGGCTCTACTCGGGGCCCGAGACGGGATTTGAGCGGCACCGCCACTATCCTTCGTAGAATTTCGATACGGGGCGGTTTTCCTTCTTTGCTAACTTTTCACCAAAGTTTGCGGTCGAGCAAACGGCGTAGTTCTAGTTCTTTTCTTGCGGCTATCGTTGTAATATGCGGGTACGTGGTAATGTGGCGAGCAATCTTGCGAATATTTTCTTCATCTTCGCGGCGGAGAGGGGATGAAACATGCTTCCTCCCAAGAGTGGTATGTATTCGGGCGGCGGTGTATATTCGGCGGCGGTGTATATTACGGCGATTCTGGAATTTCCTCTAGGAAAGCAATTTCGGCGGCTACGGCTTCTTTAGCGATCCTTCTACTTCGTTTCTTCTTTGGGTCCTTGTCGAGTGACGGAATCTTTGAAGCTGGACCCGATTTCGAAAACGAAGGTCTTACGAGGAAGATCCGTACCCTCCATGGTAACGAGTCCATCATAATTGCTGGATTTCTTTCCCCTTTGATTTGGCAAAAGTCGGGGTAGGTGCGAAACAACTAGACCGGCGGGGGTAGAGATAACGGTCCTTCTATGGACATCGGTACTCCTCTTAGTCGAGATCCTTTGCGAGAGGAGGAAATTCTTGGGTCGACCTAAGGCTGAACTCAAGCAGCGGCTCTTCAGCTTCAGATACCTTGTTCATCAGTGCAAAGAGGGAGACGTCGGTGATCTTGACATTCGTGTTTTCAAATCCTTGTCCAAATCGGATGATTCCATTGTCGGGCGGCTCATCCTTATAGACGGCGAAGTCCGAGTCCATTGGTGAAAGAGAAAATCGGTTTCGGGGCTTCCATTTCTGCGAGGTAGATTCGGTTGTCGGTCCCGAGTTATGCTTCTTTTCTTTAGGACGAAAAGAAAGGAATTGAAAAGAGTCCGAACTCATTCTTATCCATGTATTTATAAGAAAGAAACACTTATTAAAAGAATCACTTATTAGAGGGTTTGTTTATTTAAAACGGAGTGTTCAAAGGTGTAGAGAAGGTAAGGAATCTGAATCGGAGTTGGAAAGGAAAAGAGAGTCTTAAGCAAGACTTCTCGACTCGAAGGATCACTCTAAACTAACACTTGATTGGGGTCCACCCCACCTCGGAAATGAGGTAAAAGGATCTCGGAACCTCTGCGTTTAGGGGTGTCTAAACGGTGGCTCCTAAATCCGAGAGAATGTTGGTTATACTTGTTCGAGGTAGAAATGAACATAGTACCCCAACGGAAAGAAGGGTAGTTTGATCCATAAGGGATATGGATGCACTTACCGATTTTTGAAAGCGAAATTATTTGATTAAAATGGAGAGAGGAATTGTCCCAGCGGAGTCGCCAGAAGTTGTCGGCATATTTTTAGGTTATGTGTTGTATTTTTTAAAAGGGGTCGCCTACAGAAGTTGTCGGCGAATTTTAAATTTAATTTAAATAAGTAATTTGAAAAGTAGTATTTGATTTTGAAAATAATTTTAAATTTGAAGATTTTAAGATATGAAATCAAGCCGATCTCACATCCCGAATAGTTTATATAAACGAGCACCGCACCACAAGCCGTGTATCTATCCCTAAGGATAGACACAGTCGCTTAATGGTGGGGCTCGGTTAAATAAACTAGAAGATTTGTGACATCCGTTTGGTCTACGAACCAATTTTATAAGCCGACAAATTCTCTGCTTAATATGAAAACATTAAACGGGGTTTATATTACACAGGTTCTTTAAAATTCCCTATAAGGGCAAGCCCCTATAGTTAATTACATCTTAAGTGACGGGAATCACCTAAGAAAACTCTCGATAATAATCAATAATTGCTGCTCTCGAGAATTTCGAAGTTTAAGTTTTCAAAGGATTGAATTTTTGAATCTCGATAGGGAATGGATCAAGTTTGGAACATTTTATTTTGGGAATTCAAAGGAAGAAAAGTAGGAGAAATTACGGATTCGAAGCGAACTTCGGTAATCTCCCGACTATCCTATTGTTTGGCTTGGATTTAGGAAAGTCCTAATGTTTATTTAATGTTTTAATTTTGCCGATTTTAATTAATCAGGGCTTATATTTATATGATAGAATCATACGAATAGCACTGGAAGATGTGAGGGTTTATGTCGTATCGGACGACTACCTCGGAGTCCTAAGACAGGTTAGGGCTTAATTTGCAATGCAAATGCCTAACGAAGAGTTGAGGATTTATGTTGCACTAGGCAAACTACCTCGAAGTCCTATGGCTTGGTTGTTTAATTCTAAGAATGGTTTAGGCTGATGTAGAGTTGTTTCTGCTGACGACGATGGCCGTGCTTGCCCACCATGCTCCGAGCTCCTTGTTGTTGCGAGAGGTTTAGTTTTAGAAATCATAAATCGAGGGGTGAGAAAAGTGTTTTGGTTTAGAGAAGTCTTAATTTTCAAGTGTTTTTGTGTTTTAATTAAAACAAATCTTAAAGTTGATTATAACGACACCGGTTAAGATCCCACGGTTCCATCCTTCCGGCATCATTATTTTTATCGGATTCACTTAGTCCGGATGAGTTTGCTAAACTCGTTGAATGAGTTCCACACTTTCATTTAGACCGTGGGAAATCCCGTTAGCAACACGTAGGTTACATCATCCAGAGGTATTCCCGATCATCCAAGCAAGACGTTTTAATTTAGTTGTAATTGTAGTTTTGTGTTACGTTTGTGATTAAATTTTGAGTTGTTTTATATTTTGAAATGTTGTGGCGGTGAATTTTATCTTGTGATGACTTTTAATTTAGTTATGGGTTTCGGTTTTGGTTTACGTCACTAAAGGTGTAGGTTTTCATGCAGCTGTTGTTTTATCATGCGAGAAAAGTAAAGTGCATTTGCAATAAAAGTAATTTGCGATAAAATAAAAGCGTACTGGAGGGTCTTCCCGTCATTCAAGCTGCACTTAAAACACGATTAGAACATTTAAGCAAGTTCCTAGGTAAAAGCTAAGGTAAGGGTTATGGTTTTCTACCCGATTCCTAATCCTATAGCTAGTCATTTCCTATGACGTCTAGGTTCCTTGTGTTTTTGGTTTGAAGATGATTTTCTTCATCGAAAGAGCGATTAAGTTCGATTGTTCTTATAAATATCCTATCATATTGAGGAAGTGCTTAAGAAGAATCTTAAACATCTTTTCGATATTTTTAGGATTGTTTTAAGTCCGAATGAATTTAATTATGTAAATGAATCGATCGTCCGAGGTTTTGAAGTTTTGTTAACTTGCTCGGTGAACTTAGGACATTTGAATATCACTATAAGTGGAGTAACATTTCATTTAATATTACTGTTTAGGAGTTATGATAACTAAAGCTTTTGAGGTAAATGGTATTGAATGATTTGTGATTAATTTAAGTTCAAATTAATGATTTAAGTTTGGAATAGTGTTGAAGTTATTTTAGATTTATTTTTGAGTTCTTTATGTCTTAGGTGATGTTATTTAATTCAACTTAATTTAATTTAATTTAATTTAATTTAATTTAATTCAATTTAATTCAATTTAGTTTGATTTGATATTACATTAAATTAGTTTGATTTAATTTAATTTTTAATTTAATTTAATTTGATTTAATTTAATTTAATTTAATTCAATTTAGTTTGATTTAATTTAATTTTTAAATAATTTAATTTAATTTGATTTAATTTAATTTAATTTAATTTAATTTAATTTAATTTTTAATTTTAATTGAAATTTTAAAATAATTTAATTTTAGTTTAATGATTAAGTCTTTTAATGTTTTTTAAATTTGAATTATCATTTTAATTAGGAATTAAACATTAAGGAAATGATTAATTTAGGGATTTTTTTAAATTAAAGAATAAATTTCTTCCTAATAATATCCCCATTTTAATAATTCCCATTTTATCATTCTTCAAATTTAATCGATTATTTAATTAAAATTTAATCATTTTAAATTGCTTAATGGGTTTCTACCCTCGATTATTTAAATTTCAATCATCCAAATCAGATTACGATCAAATATTTTACTTGTTAATTTTTTATTAAACCTAAAGTTTTAATTTAGGGGTTAAAATTTTAATTACCATTTTGCCCTTTAAGCTTAATAATTTCATAACTCACTAAATTGAACTCAAATGAACTTGAAATTTTTATGTGACTTCACTCATATGTCGATAAAGACATGAGAGGAGAAAATGTGATTTTTACTGTATTTAATTTATTTATATAATTATTTTTGGTAGAAAATAGAGATTTCCAAGGAAAATTTAATAACATGACCAAGTGAAAGTTTCTGTCCTTAAGAAAATTAGGGGACATTCCTAATGACCAGGGGACCACTTGGACCAATTTTTGTGATTTTTTGAATTATATTTTATTTATTAGAATTATTTTAAGTTCTGGAGTATTAATTAATTTAAAAATAGAATATAAGTTGAAAAATGAATTTTATAATTTTTAAAATTCTCTCTGATATCAAGGATTCCAGAGAACTAAATTTTACAATTTTCTGATTTTTCTTTGATTTATTATAATTATTTTAGTGAAAATGCTAGAAAATACATTTTTTTAATTTTAAAATTACCACTAGAGCTTTAAAAATTAATATCTCACCAAATAGACCTAAGAAAAATATGGGGTTTGTTCCTAAGTGATTAAGATTCAAAATGTGACATTTTGGTGAATTTTATTATTTTTGTGATCTTTATTATTTTTTAATTATTAAAAATATTAAAATAATATTAAAAATCAACTTTTTTAGAAAATTGAAATTTTATTTTTCTTAAATTCCCACGATATCAGAAAGGCTCCAAAACCGATTTGGTGAATTTTTGAAAGATACTTTGAAAGTTATGAATTTTTAAAGTTTAAAATGACTAAGTGGCTTAATCAACCCAATTAATAGGGCTAACCAAGTCCGATTGACCTCAAATTTTTATGGTGGGTTCCTCTAATCCTAAAGGTCGAGTGGAGAATTGATTTCAAGTCAATTTGATGTATGGCTAGCTCTAATTAATTAGAGACCTATTTTGAGTGTTTAAGCCGATTTGGGTTGTCTAAAATGAGCTAACTCAAAACCTATTTTTCCTAGGGTTCTCTGGTCATAAGGAACATCACCAAATTTTCCTAGAATTTATTTCACAACATGCTATTTATTAGAATTAAAATACTCAAAACAGTGACATGAATTTGAAAAATCAATAACTCTTCATAGGGATGGCCTCGACTTTGGAAAATTCGGGGAATATTCCCAAATTCGAGAGGCTTCAAAAGCCCTATGGTCTCATGCCATGGTGAATTGTATACATGCATGGAGAATTAAATGAATGCAGAGAGTAAATAAATCATAAAAAATAAAATACTTGATGAAATTAAATGATTTCTTTTCCACATTATTCTCCTACATTCGTTCGAGCGAGAGGGTATTTTTATTCTATTTTTATGATTTTCCTACACAAAGTTATGAATTTTTGAAGTTTAGGGAATTAAATAAATAGAAAATACCCCTATTTATCTACTTATCCACGCGGCGCCGGCGAAACATCGGCGGCTCAGAAGGGATACGTGTCGCGCGTCGTGATTGGGCGCCGCCATCCGAGTCGGCCGTCCGGGGCCCGCTGTATCGTTCCGTCTCCTCGTCCGGCGCGATCCCGACCGTCCGTGCGCGCGTGTATTAAATGAACGGCATCCGTTCATCGTCCCCAAGCCTCTGACCCGAGAACCGTCCACCTTCAGCCCTAAGATCTCACTCGATTCTCCATGGATTTTTATGTTCTTATGCTTCTATGGATTCGTCTTGAAGAGACGAACACATCTATACGGTTATCATGCATTGAAATTAAGGCATTTGAAATGGAGAATCTCCGGAAGCTCGGGATGAAGAATTAGCTCATACCTTAGCTGCGAGAGGTGAAGCCTCGATCGAGAGATGCTCGGCACGTTCGTTGGAGCTGCGGGAGGCTAGGGATGAAGCTCTGGAGGTGTGGTGAATTGCACTAGGTGTGATTTTCACCAAGGCTGATCACAACCTTTGGAGTATGGAACAACTGGGTGGCCTGGAGATGGGGCTTTTCTTTGGTGGACACCTTCTCTTGGTCTGGTGAAGGTATAGGTGAGTTTAATTTGGTTTTGGTGTAGGATTCAGGAATGTCCTGTTCGGCTCGAGAATTGAGCTCAAAATTGAGCTCGATCGATGGGGATTAGAGCGGGGAGAACGGTGGGGATCAAGTGCTGCAAGTACGGAGGGGAGTGAGGAGTGATTTTGGCAGAGTTTAGGTATGGTCTGGTTCAGCACCTCTTCATGGCCGAGAGGTGGGGGGTTTAAATAGACAGGGCTGGAGGGCCTCCCAGGGGGAGTTGAAGGCTGGGATCAGCTGCTCATGGCAAGTGAAGAACAGCTGCAATGGCCATTGGGCATGGGGCGGCTCAGCAGGGTGGAATTCCAAAGTTGGCTCACTCCCGAGGTCTCGGGCATGGCGTTTTCCGGCGGCGGGTGGCCGGCCGGCCAGGCATGGTTCACCCTCGAGGTCGGGTGGGTCGAGTGGAGGCTTGTGCGGTCGATTGGCCATGGACATGTGTAAAGGTTTTGAATCAAAGTGGAATGGGAAAGGCTCTAGTTTTGGGTCTAAATGGGTCAACTCACCCATTTGGGCTTGGTGCACCCTTGAAGGTGGCTTTGGGTCTTGTGGGGGATCAAATGGATCGAGCTGGTTTGGCATGGAGAAGTCTCCATCCAAATATATTTGGATTAAATTTAGGTTTAGGTGAATCATGATTAAGGCTAATGAGCTTTAGGGATTAAGGAAAGGGGCCCTCCTTCCTACCTAATATGGCATGGTGGAGTGTCCAAGGCTCTCATGGCTCACATGTGGCTCATGCATGGCTTCATGGCTCACTTTTGGCTTGGGGAAAGCTTGGTCAATTTCATGAAAATGGATTTTAGGAATATTTTGGTAATTTGATGGAAATTTGTATGGAGCTTGATTTGGAATGATTTGATGATGAATTTAGGACTTAGGTATTGAGTTTAATTGAAAGTATGATGAGGGGAAATGTCATGTGGGCTTTAGGGTAGATTTTGAGCTCATTGAAATGGTTTTAGATGGGCTTTTAAATGGTTTAGGAAAGTGGGTTTTTAAATTTTAAAATGGATTTTGGGATGAAATTTTGGTAAAGGCTTGGGCCAAATAATTGTTGAGTTTGGTTTAGGGATGTGTCATGAGTGTTTTGAAACAAATTTGAGGTGATTTGGGTTTGAATTGGGTTGGATATGGGTTTTTTTTGGTGAAGAGGCTAAGGTAGGCCAATGTTGGGCTAGGGTTGAAATTGATGTAAAATTAATGTTGGGAAATGTTTATGGGGATGTTTCAAAGAGGTTTTGGCTTTGATGGGTTTTGATTTTGGGGTTTGGGCTCATTTGGGTTAGGTTTGGGTTTAGGTCAAAAATTGGCCTTTTTTAGCTTTGGGTTGAATTTGAGTGGGGTTTGGGTTTAGATTTTGGGTAAATCATGTTAGTGTTTTGTTTATGGGGATGTTAAGGAAGGTTTAGAAAAGATTTGGGGTTAATTGGAGTTGAATTGGTTTGGTTTGGGTTAGGTTTGGGTTTAGGTCCAAATTGGGCTTTAAGGCCAAAAGTGAAATTGGATTCAAATGACAATCAAATTGGACTTGGATCTGGTCTAGATTGGTACTGGGAATGTTAAATTGAAGTTTAGAATTGAACTGGACCAGAATTTGGGTCAATTGGGTAGGTTTGGTTTGACATTGGGTTCACTTTGGGTTAAAATGGGTCAAATTGGGGGTTTTGACAAAAGTAGGGTAAATTGACAAAATTGGCCCATGGTGTAGTTGGACAAAATGAAATTGGTAATATTTGGGATTTTTTGGAATTTTCTAGGAATTTTTTGAATTTTTGGATTTTTTTGGCTAGGAGGGGTATTTTGGGTATTTGGAGGGTATTGGGAGGTATTTTTCGAATTTTGGTATTTTTTGCTATGGATGATCAACTTGATTGGTGAGGAAATGTTTAGGAATGGTTTTGAGGAATTTTGGGTGATTTGGAAATTTTAGAGGATTTGGGTAATTTCAAGGGCTTTGGGTAGGTTGGCGGGTGTAGGGTCCCGGGGGTCAAAAATTGAAAATTTGGAAAATGGAATATTAGGTGAATGTAAGTGGAATGAAATCATTTTTGTTGAGCCATGAAGCCACATCAAGCCCACATGAGCCATGAAGGGACTCATTTGAGGCATCCACTATGTTGTTCCTAACCCTGCTTAGCCGAGGGCTTAGGGGTTAAGGACCATCCATGTGAATCACCTACATGAGTCGGGAGGTCAAGTCGGGTATGGGTGTGTTTTTAGGAAGTGTGTGAAGGTGTAGTGTATGTGTAAGTCGACCCTCCACCGAGATCGGGCCACCCGGGGCGGTCTAAGGACAAAAAGTCTTATAGGAACTCATCCTTTAAACTTCCGCATTTGATTTCGACCCTCACAGGTGATTAGGGGTCTACGGTCGAAGTTTGTGGAGTTTGCGGGGAGTTTAGAAGTGGTTTGAATTTCTAAAAGGTGGGTCTCAATTCTAGTCCTCTAAGATAGTCAAAGGAAAAGCCTAAGGCTAGATCCTAAGTACTAAAGAGAAGAAGAGAAGACCTCATCAAAAATGAGGTCAACACACTCCAGATCGTTCACATAATGAATGAATCAAGGATAGAAATCCCATACTACAGTAGTGGTTGATCTAGCACAGTTCAAAACATAATCATAAATTATACCTCCAATGTCAAAAGGCTTCCCTTGCTGAATGCAATGGTTCAACACAGCTCTTTCTCTTGTTACTTCACTAGTATGACTCGAAGGTAACAACTTAGATGAGATAAAATAATGCCATGCCTTAGAAATGGCATTCGATTTGGAAGCAGGAAAGTTCACTCTTCTATCATTTGTTATTTTCCATAATCCTATTCCATCAGTCAGAAATTCCATGATCTCATCTAATTCTCCTTCCGTAGGATGATAATTAGAATAAAAACATAACATGTTAGGTGGTAGTCCATAAAAAGTATTGATTTCCCCAGAAGAAAATTTGACCTCATGCCTCCTAACCATCACTTGATTCTCTTCTACAGCAGGCAAATTTGCATAAAATTCTCTGACCACAGAAACAACAGCAACAACGGAGAAGCAATAGTAATTCTCCCAGTTCCTTCTAGCAATCATAACTTAAATCACCTCTCCTGGTTTACTAAACACACGCTCAGGAATCAACTTACGTGACTGCAATGCATCGACGTATCGTTACTCAGCCCTCACACTAACAAATTTGTCAGAATCAAATCTTGTCTTTTCTCGTGCACGCTTTGACTTTGGAGCCATCTCAAAAAATTCACAAAAAATTCACCATAAATTCCAAAATCAAACTAAACTTGCTAAATTATCTTCCAAAAGATATTTTCACTAAATCCAAGCAATTTCTCAAGTTTTTCCTCAAATTTTCACCATGAATAGTCATTTTAAGATTTTCCAAAATGTACTTAAAATACATGGTGAAAATAAAAAATTTTTACTTAGGAGTAGTGCTCTTACCTCAAGGAATCCAAATCTAACAATTTTTGTTGAGATCGGCTCTTAAATGATCCACAATATGATGTCATAGGCTCCTCTTTCATGATAAACTGAAGGTTAAAGACGATGGGGTGGTTTAAAAAAGGTAATTTTCGGGTTTTTAACTACTGGGAACCAATTTTCGCGAATTGGCGCCTAAGCGTGAACCCCCGGTGCTTAGCCGCGAAATCTGTCGCTTAAACGCCGGCACTCTGGCGCTTAGCCGCCAGTACCCAAATTTTCACAATTAAGGTATATGCACTAAATCACTTTGCTAATAACCCTTAATTACTCCAGAATAATTATTTCTCCCCACATAAATCTTCCAATATTCCAAATCAAAATTTAATATCCATTGATTCCACACAATTTTCACACAAGCACAAACTTATATTAAAATAAACATAACACTTATTACAATTCTAGAATTTCTATCCACACATAAAGGATGAAATTCTCTAAATACAAGAGACTTTAATCTCAAACTGATAAGTATACATCTCTAGGATGTAACTATCACATCATCAGGCTTAGTTAATACTTAAATATGAACACTAAACACACCAAACATAAAACACATGAACAGTAAACATAACACATAAGAACACTAAGCAAATAAGAACAAATCACTCTTAATTCCATTCTCCATTAGGCGGATTATATCCAGGACCACTATTATTCTCATTTAACCCTTCTGGAATATAAATTTGATAGAACGGGCGATAATTATTCATTCTTACATCTTCTTCTTCAATCCATTTCTCTTTACAAACATCGCCTTATCTGCTTCTTCCACGTACCTTGAATGACTGAATTGCATCTTGAGTTGTCATCCCAAGTGCTCCAAATGTAGGTTACTTTCATGGATTTTTGCTTCCATTAAGGTCGCTCGGGCTTCAATTTTTGGAATCATTTCAGCAATCCATTGAATACTAACAGCGAGATATCCATTGAATAATTCTTTAGCACTATCACTAATGAACTTACTTTTGTCAGAATCTTGCTTCTTCTTCATCTCCTTCTCCCAGGAAGACAGATGCACTCAAAACTCTCTTCTTAAGACTCAGAAATGAAAATAGGACTTGGGGCATTTGTTTCTCTTAAATCAGGTCTTTTTTATAGACTTGGGAAGTGCTAAATCTGCCCCAAGACATTTTAAAAATCCAAAATAACTTCCAAAAATACTCCCCCACGATCTAGGCTTCTAGAACCTCATTTTTCACGTTTTTTATAACTGCGGTGCCTAAGCGCCAACCAGTCAGCACTTAGCCGCCAGTGTTCAATTTAGCACAGGTCTGCTAATTGTCCAAATTTTCATTCTGACTTCTCTAAATCATTAATTAAGGTCAAATAAACTATACTATAGTTTAAAAACTCCAAATTACTTCCACTAAAAACATAAAAACAATCGAAACAAAGCAAACAAATCACACAAAACAAACATAAAGCAATGTTATGGGTTACCTCCCACAAAGCGCTTGTTTTAACGTCATCAACATGACATACCCAGAACTCATTCTGAGTGACCCAACATCAAATTATTATCAGATTTAGATTTATTGACTAAAAAATATGGTTTAAGTCTATGTCTGTTAACTTTAAATATTTTTCGAGTCTTAGGATCTTGAATATCTACAGCTCCATAAGAATAAACTTTTATCACAATAAATGGACCCATCCAACTGGA
This sequence comes from Papilionanthe hookeriana x Papilionanthe teres, assembly GCA_022702705.1. Lineage (NCBI taxonomy): Eukaryota > Viridiplantae > Streptophyta > Magnoliopsida > Asparagales > Orchidaceae > Papilionanthe > Papilionanthe hookeriana x Papilionanthe teres. The sequence goes on along the minus strand of CM040428.1, from coordinate 104,248,281 downwards.
CTTAATTTTTCTAGAAAATTTCTCAATCTAGTATTATACAGTAAAACTTTTTGTCCTAGTACAAGATTTTTAGTAAGAATCTTCCGATCATGTCATAACTTCATCTTTTCCTTATAAATCTTAGCATTTTCATAAGATTCATTCCTTATTTCTTCAAGCTTATTCAATTGTAAAAATCTCTTTTCAGCAGCATCTTTCAAATTTTAATTGAACTCTTTAATAGCCCAATATGCTTTATGCTCAAGTTCAAAAGGTAAATGACAAGCTTTTACAAAAATCACCCTATATGGGGATATTCCTATAGGTGTTCTATAAGCAGTCCTATATGCCCACAAAGCATAATCCAGTTTGATTGACCAATCCTTTCTATTTGGATTAATAGTTTTTTCTAATATTCTTTTAATTTCACGATTGGATAATTTAACAAAACCACTTGTCTACGGATGATAAGCCGTAGAAATGCGAAATGACTTTCCCCATCAGTTATGATTACTCTTGTTATTCCAAATCTGTAAAATATATTCTTTTCTAAAAACTTTGCAACACTTTGAGCATCACATCAAGGTAAAGCAATAGCTTCAATCCATTTGGAAACATAGTCTACTGCTATCAAAATATGAACATTTCTGAAAGATGGTGTAAATGGCCTCATAAAATTTTGTCCCCAAACATCAAATATTTCAACTTCCCACATATAATTGAGGGGCATCTCATTTCTTCAAGAAATATTGTCTACACGTTGACATCTATCACAATTTTTAATATAAACATTCACATCCTTCAAAATTGTAGGCCAATAAAATCCTGATCGTAACATTCTATATGTAGTTTTATCACTTCCAAAATGTCCCTCATAATCAGAATCATGACATTTTTGAATAATTTCATAAGTCTCTTCCAAAGGTACACATCTTCGAATTGTTAGATCATTTTCTTATTTATATAAAAATGGGTCATCCCAAAAATAAGTCTTAGCATCAGATAGAAATTTCTTCTTCTTCTTTTCTTGGTATGTCAAACCATAGGGTATAATATTACTAACAATAAAGTTTACTACGTCTGCATACCACGGAACAAGCAATTCTGTAACAATGAACAATTTTCATCAGGCAAATGTTCATTAATTTCTTCAATATCACAAAGAGATTTTTCAATTTCAAGCCTGGACAAATGATCAGTAATCTGATTATCAGAACCCTTTCTATCTACTATCTCAAAATCAAATTCTTGCAAAAGAAGAATCCATCTTATCAGTGTCGGTTTTGCATCATTTTTCTTCATTAAGTATTTAATAGCAAAATGATCAGTATGCACAACACATTTAGCTTCAATTAAAAATGATCAAAATTTATCTAAGGCAAATACTATAGCTAATAACTCATTCTCAGTAGTGGTATAATTAATTTGAGGTTCATTAGGAGTTTTACTGGCAAAATAAATTACATTGAAAATTTTATCATATTTCTGACCTAAAACAGAACCAATAGCATAATCACTAGCATCGCACATTAATTCAAAAGGTTTCTCCCAATTTGGTGAAATTATTACAGGTGCAGTGATTAATTTTTCTTTTAATGTTTCAAAGGCTTTATGGCAGTCATCGTCAAAATTAAAAATTGTATCCTTTTCTAGTAAACGGCATAAATGTTTTGTAATCTTTGAAAAGTCTTTGATGTAACACCTATAGAATCCAACATGTCCTAAAAAACTTATAATTCCCCTTAAATTGGTTGGGTAAGGTAAATTGGATATAACTTGAATTTTTGCAGGATCTACCTCCAAACCTTTTTCTGAAATCTGATGTCCCAAAAAAATTCCTCCTGCTACCATAAATTGGCATTTTTCCCAATTAAGGACAAAATTAGTTTCTTCACAGCATTTTAGAACTTTAAATAGATGTTCTAAACATGATTCAAACAAAATTCCAAACACTGAAAAGTCATCCATAAAAACTTCAATCCCTTTTTCAATTAAATCACAAAAAATAGTCATCATACATCTCTAAAATGTAGCAGGGGCATTACATAAACCAAAGGGCATTCTTTTAAAAACAAACGTACCATAAGGACTCGTAAATGTAGTTTTCTCTTAATCCTTAGGAACAATTTGAATTTGGTGGTAACTATCCATCCAGAAAACAAAAGTATTTATGCCCAACCAGTTTATCCAACGTTTGATCTAGAAAAGGGAGTGAAAAATGATCTTTCCTTGTGGCAAGGTTTAATTTTCTATAATCAATGCATATTTGCCACCCTGTAACTTGTCTTGTTGGTATCATTTCATTCTTTTCGTTAACAGTCACAGTTACTCCTCCTTTCTTAGGAACACAGTGAATAGGAATAACCCATGCACTATCTGAAATAGGGTAGATAATTCAAGCATCCAACCACTTTAAAATTTCTTTCTTAACAACGTCTTTCATGATAGAATTTAATCTCCTTTGGGGATCAGCCCGCGGTTTGTAATTATCTTCCAAAAGAATTCTGTGCATATAAATTGAAAGACTGATTCCTTTAATAACAGCAATTGTCCATCCAAAGGCTTTCTTGTGCTTCTTTAAAATTTCAAGCAAACTCTCTTCTTCTTTTTCAGTTAATTGAGAGGAAATTATAACAGGCAAGGTTGAGGATTCACCTAGAAAAACGTACTTCAAATGATCAAGAAGCATTTTTAGCTCAACTTCAGGAGGTTTGTCAATAGATGGACCATAAGATTCATCTTTTTCAGTCTTATCCAACAATTCAAAACTTTCATGAACATACTTTAAATCTTCCTCTTGAAAATCTTCAGAATCAAATAACTCCTCTTCTTGCTTATATTCCATTTCTTCTCTTTCAGCTTTCTTCTCATAAGTTGATTTGAAATGACATTCACTTAAATATTCAATAACATCCATCTAATAACACTCATCTTCTTTACCTCTAGCAGGATATTTCATCGATTTTGAAATGTTAAATGTAACAGTCTGATCATTAACCCTCATCATTAATTCTCCTTTTTGCACATCTATCATGGCTCTGCCTGTAGCTAGAAAAGGTCTCCCCAAAATTATGGGTATCTCTTTATCTTCCTCCATATCTAACACAATAAAATCCATAAGAAAAATAAACTGATCCACTTTTACCAAAACATCTTCTATAACTCCTTTAGGATATGTGATCAAAAAATTTGCTAATTGCAGAGTTACAGTAGTTGGGGTTATTTCTCCAAGTCCCAGTCTCTTAAATATTGATAGAGGCATAAGGTTAATGCTTGCACCCAAATCACATAAAGCTTTTCCACAGAATCTTTCTCCGATTGAACATGGAATTGTAAAACTACCAGGATCTTTATGCTTTTCAGGAAGCTTATTCTGAATTATCGCACTGTACTCCTCACTAAGTGCAACAGTCTCATTTTCTTCAAACTTCCTCTTTTTATTAAGAATATCCTTCATAAATTTTGCATAGCTTGACATTTGTTCTAAGGCTACATCAAATGGAATATTAATGGTAAGCTTCTTTAATATCTCCAAGAATTTTCAAAATTGCTTATCCAACTTTTTTTGATGAATTCTCTGAGGAAATGGTGGTGGTGGTTTTTCTAAATCAACCATAGGTGGAGAAATAGGTCTTTCAAAACCTTTTGGAGCGTCCTCTTTAGGTTTTTCAATCTCTTCTTTCTCTAATTTAGTTTCTTTTTGAATTCTACCTTCCAATTCTTTTCCACTTCTCAGTTGAATTGCTTTTACTTGTTCATTATTCTTTTCTCTTGGATTCACTTAAGTATTACTTGGAAGCATTCCTTGGGATCTATTACTTAAGGCATTTGCAATTTGTCCCAATTGATTTTCAATATTTCTGATGGTTGCTCCTTGAATTTGTAATTGATTTCCCATATGTGATACTACTTCTTCCATAGGCAACTTCTTCTCTTTATTTTGTAAAGCATTGTTATAATTAGAAGGATAAGTTAATCTATTATTATTATTACCTTGGTTGTTCCAATTCCCCAATTGGTTTACGTGGTGGTTCCCCCATTGTTGATTAACACCACCCTGACTATTGTTATTCCAGTTAATATTTGGATGATTCTTCCAATCTGGGTTATAATAATTGGAATATGGGTTATTAGGTTTACTTATAGCATACACAGTTTCTGGTGAAGGATAAGGATCAACCATTTGGCCTAATGAATTTTCTTCAATCATGAGATTTGGCTGAGAAAAATTCATCCCAAATTGGTCTATCTTCCTTGATACAGTAGCAACTTGATTTGCTAACATTGTAAAAGCATCATTCTCATAAATACTGGCTACCTTTTTATGATTTAGCCTTTCAGAAGGCCATTGAAAATTATTAGTAGTCATTTCTTCAATTAAAGCATAAGCATCAGAAAATGGTTTAGACATTAATGATCCACCAGCAGCAGCATCGATGATTGATCTAAGAGATCCAACTAATCCGTTATAAAAGTTTAAATTATTAACCAATCTGGTATCGCATGATGTAGACATTTCCTAAGGAAATCTTTAAATCATTGTCATGCTTCATATATTGGTTCCCCTTCAAACTAACAAAAAAGATGTTATATCATTCTCAACTTAGCAGTCTTAGATGGTGGAAAATATTTAGCAAGGAACTTTTGTGACAGTTCACCCCAAGTTCTAATTGATCCAGGTGCTAATGAATGTAACCATATTTTAGCTTTATTCCATTGTGAGAAAGGAAAAATTCTCAGTCTAATAGCATCATCCGAAACACCATCATATTTAAAAGTAGCACACAACTCTAGAAAATTAGCAAGATACAAATTAGGATCTTCAGTTGTTGCTCCCCCAAACTGATTATTAGACACCATTTGGATAATAGCAGGTTTAAGCTCAAAAGAATTAGCAACTACAGCAGGCTTTTGAATACTACCACAAAATTCATCTACTGTAGGGTTAACATAATCTCTTAAAGGTCTTAATTCTTGATGAATGCCTACATTTTGATTTTGATGATTTGCCATTTCTTGAATATTTTTATATTTTTCTATATTTTTAATTTTTTTAACTTTTCTAATAGTTCTTTTGAATTTAGAATTGTAAGGCACAAGTCCCTCATAACCTGAACTACGCATACAATAATAAAACAAAACAAAACACAACACACTAACAAAAACAAAGAAAAGTAAAAAATTTAAAATTTCTTAATTTTCTTTAAAATGCAATTTAATTAATTTTCCCCGGCAACGGCGCCAAAAACTTGATCCCCTTGATATTTATACTTACAAATATGATATGAAAATTGACGACAACACCAAAAACTTGAGCCGCTAGAAATATATGTGCGCCAAAAACTTAACTCCACATCAAATATAAATGTGCTGATGATTTAGATATGAAAATTATGATTTTATAATATGGGATACTACGCAAGTATACGTATTGTTTATCAAGTAATATAGGACTTTCTGATTATGCCCCGAGATATCGAACCCACATGGAAAATTTGAAAGTCTTTAAAGGAATCAGAAAATGATCTTTTTACTTTTTTTATTGCTTTTAAAAGTATATCTTGATTTTGAAAAGTTTTGAAAGTTGATTTGTCTTTTTAAATTTCCTTAATAAAATTTTAAGAAAGAAATTAAAATTATAATAACTATTAACACGGTATGTAAAATACTATTAACTAGAATATCTTTTTCTTTCCTTTTATGAAGTAGTAGTACTTATTAAAGTATTGTTGTGGAAGTATTTAAATTTGTTGTGACAGATAGAAGAAAATGTGTTCTTTACCCTTACTTGGTTCTAAAAAGAACATAGGTTAATTTGAAATTTTTATCATTTCGTACATGGTTAGGCAGGGAAGATACCAGTCTCTCACTCTAGAGTTCCCTCAATTCCCACCAACTGGGGCTAACTTCTCATAACAAAACTCAAAACTTCAAAACAAATTAGGGGGTTCTAGCCTGTCACTCTAAAATCCCCTAATTTTACTCCCTTCCATAAAAATATCTTCTAATATTACATCTAATTATATGGACTACAATTCTCACCCATATAATTGCATGTGATTCTTACTAACTTTTATGAGACAATACCGTATTAGATCTTACATAATCTCAAGAAATTCTAAAACTTAACAGGCCAAATTAAGAAGTAAACAAAGTTTTCAGAATCAATCTACACAACTTCTTCCAACTTTAAACACTTATACTTTCCACAACAATTCTCTAAAAATTAATTACTTCTCCATTTAAGGAAAAAAAAAGATAAAGTAAACTACTCAGAATGCATTGAGAAAATACAAAAACACATTGATTTGAAATTAAAAACCATAAGAAAAACAACAAACAAAAACAAGTATTAATCAAAAAACTAATTGTAAGAACAAAAGTAAACACTTATTTCAAAATCCTCTCCACAAGACTCAGGAAGTTCCTCTGAAACTTTGACTCTTCGCTAAACTACTCCTCAGAGCAAGTCTCCCAACTCCGATGACTCAGAATACAGACTTCAGACTTCAATAAAAACTAAACTAAAAGAAAGAAAAGAAGTGGGAAGAAGAAGACTTCACTCTGACGCTTTTCTCCTTTCTACTCTCTACTCCTACTTTTAATAAAAACTCTCGCAAAATAAAAGTAAAATAATGTAAAAACTTGGAAGTAAAAGAGCACTTCAAAAGGCAAAGGAAGAGCTCCTTTCTACTTACTACTCCTAATGGAAACTTTCTTCAAAATGCAATAGAAGAGCCCCCTAATCTTTCCTAAGACTCTCTTTAAATAGTAAACCAAAAGGTTCCTTGGTGTCTTTTCAAAATGTGTCTAGATTTAATGTATCCACCAAAGAATGCACCCCTTCATTCAAACTTGCCGCTGAAAGGAAGTTATGGAAGTTACCACCAAGAGTTGCATCCCATCCCCTTTGAAATTGGCGCCAAATTCATTTGAATTTCAATTTTTAACTGTGGCGGCTAAGCGTCGGCCCAGCGGCGCTTAGCCGCCAGTGCAAAATTTTCATTTTTCATCTTTTTTTTCTCCAAATTTGATCCAATTTTTCTCCTTTCATCATGACCATCCATTTTCATCATACCTGCAAGAAAAACACAAAATAGCTTCCATTAAAGTGCAATATCATTAAAAATAGGTATAAAAATGTGCATAAAAATACTATATATTTTAGGTGTATCAAAATTCAAGGAAGATTTGTCAGAATTCTGAAAGATGTCAAGCTATACATCGATGTATTCTTGAGAAGTGATGAAAGTTAGATTCTAGACTATGTTTTCGCTCTCTAAGATTTGGGCAAAGCTCACCGTTTAAGGGAGAAGACATATTCCAAACTAACGAAATGGAAGAGAGGAAAAGGAGGAATCACGATCCAATGTGGGTGCTGGTATAACTTTGTGCACGATCAGCAAGGAAATTTACCAGGGATCTTAAAAAATTATGAAGTAGATCTGATGCTGTCAGAGATAAAGGAAATTATAAAGAGGATGGTTGAATGGCACATACTGAAGTAGATTGCATTCTGAATAGTTGCATTACAACAGCTACAATAAGGGAGTTTGTATTCCACCCCATATTGATCACCATGACTTTATGAAACCTTTCTGCATGGTCTCATTCATGAGTGAAAGCAACATTCTATTGGGAAGGAAAATTCAAATTGTTGGGGCTTGAGAATTAAGAGGTTCCATCAAGTTGCCGTTGCTAGTTAGATCAATTCTGATATTAAAAGGAAATGGGGCAGACTTGTTCAAGCACTGTATACCCGGACTTGCACGGTGCCAATTTTCAGTTACTTTTCGTAGGTTGAGTGAAGACAAAGTGCCATATGGATATGAGCCAGATCTGTACTTGAATGGTCTTTAGTAGTTGAAGCTATGAAATAGCAGTACCTCTAATCACAAATGAAGGGACCTCTTTCTCATAGCGTAGCTTAGGAGGTTAGCTCGTTCACAGGTTAACCTTAGAGGATAGGCAGGTTCTACTTTTGTACCAACAGACAGCATGTGATCTGATTTTTTATTTTTTGTTCAGATGAACTACAGAAGTTTTGGATGTGTCACATCACATGATTTTAGTTCTACTATACAAAAAAGATCTATTTTTTCCATTGCAGTTTGTATTTCTAAATGTGTTATGGATGAAAAAGCAGCATGACCTTGCATTGGTCCTAACTTACAACAAACAATGAACGATACAAAAGAAAAAAAATAAAAATAAAAAAGAAATCGAAAGATAAATATGAAATTAAATACAGAAGAAGAGAAAAAAAAATTTTGAAATTGATTATTCTCGTAATGAGAGAAAAGTGAAATAACAATAATGAAAAAAGAAAAGAAAACAAATTCTCCTACAATTCTGAGTTCCTCGTTCGTTCCTCAATCTTTACCCAAAGATAAGAATTCTACATTCTTTGATGAAATTCCACGATGTCGTGACAACTTGTTATAAATCTCAAATTCTCAATAAAATCCTACATTCAAATCTCTATGAATTTCTGCAATCTTGATAAGCTTCCACACATGCTCCTTCAAATTTCTCTAAATTTCCACCTTCCATTTCCACAAGTTTTTCCATCTCCATAAATTTCGGGATCAGCACCTAAATTTTGATTCCCCTCAATCAACTCATAAGTTGGAAGTGTGTCCCTAAGCTTTCCCTAAATTTCTGCATAAATTTTAGGATATTTTTTGCCATCTACGATATTTCAAGATTGCAGCTTGTTTCCAATTCAAATTCCCTAAATTTTTTCATTCTTTCTGAGATATTTTCTGCCATCCACGATATTATTGGATTGTAGCGTAGTCATCTGATTCCTTCAAGTTTCCTAAACTTTCGCATTCTTTCTAAGAAATTTTCTGCCATCTAGGATATTCCAAGATCGAAGCTTAGTCGTCTGATTTCTTCAAGTTCCCTAAATTGTTGCATTCTTTTCGAGAATTTTTTTCCATCCATTTTATTCCAGGATTGGAGCTTAGTTGCCCTATTCCTTCAACCTCCCTAAATTTCTGCATTCATTCTGAGATAAGATCAGAGCTTAGTTGTCTGATTCCTTCAAATTCCTTAAATTTCTTCATTCTATTCGAGATTTTTTCTGCCTTCCACGATATTCCAGGATCGGAGCTTAGTCGTCTGATTCCTTCAAGTTCCCTAAATTCCTGCATTCTTTCTGAGATATTTTTTTTCCATTCACAATATTCTAGGATATGAGCTCAATATTCTGATTGCTTCAGGTTCCCTATATTTTTGCATCCTTTCCGAGATAATTTTTACCTTCCACGATATTCTAGGATCGGAGCTTGGTCGTCTGATTCCATCAAATTCCCTAAATTTTTGCATCGTTTTCAAGATATTTTCCACATCCACAAAATTTGGAGATCGATACTGAAATTACGATTCTCATTTTCGAGACTGGTACCCAAATTCAGATCTCATGATTTGGGGTCAGTACCTAAATTCTGATACCCTTTTTTTGAGGTTAGTACCTAAATTCATACTCTCCCCTGTGCACTCACTTAAACTCAATGATTCCCATAAAATTAAAATTCTCAAATCAAATTAGAAATATCCCCAAATTCAAATTCCATAAACTCAAATTGACATAAATTCAAAACTAAAAGTCAAATGTAAATTCATAATTAAATCCAAATTCAATTTAAAATCCAAAATTTAAATCCCAAATTAAATTCCAATTCAAATTTCAAAATAGAATTGGATCAAACTCTTTTCAGAATGCAGAAGCTTGAAATACATAGCTCCATAATGAAGGTTTCCCACCTGATTTCCCCTGCAAGAGTTTCCCAGGTTTGAAGGTTTCTAATAGATAAACCCAAGAGGATACTTTCTCGTTGAATTCTGTATCTTATTTTGAGTGTACTGACTCAGATAGTTGTATTGGTTTTTGTTAATCATATCGGTCAACGCAAATACGTGCGGTGTGCTCGTCTGGCACACCACACCTATTGGGGGTCCATTTGTTGAGGTCTAGTCTTTCTTTAGGAGTCTAGGGTCTAGTCATAGAACTTTCCTGGTGACTATGTCAAAAGACTAGTGATGGCACTCTTACCCTATAGAAATTTAAAACACTTCCTAGCTTCACTTGGAGTTTCAAATTCCTAAATTCTAACTTCTAAGTACTTACGAGGATGAGACAAAGCATAAAGAAGCTCAAGAGGAGTTCTCTACAGTATGGTCAAGCCTTAGGACTAGCTCTGGGTAGTCTAGTCTGGATCAGGCTCACACACATACACAACCAAACTCTACATCTACACTCACAACCCTAAACCAAACATGACTACACTTGATCCCCTGCCCTTCTAGAAACTCATGTGGGTGGTTACCCAAGCTATTGGCCCTAAGTTATGGTTTAGCTTGAACCAACACATGGAGGATTCAAAGTGAGATTTCTTTTGGTTCATGACTCAAGGAGGTTTAAATTCCCAATTGACACCCAATTTTATGAAAAATTTCAACCTTTGATAATTTTACCCCTAAACGCCACCAAATTACGAAATTGCCCCAACAAACCTAATTTTGACCAAATATCCTAAAATTGTCCAGTTTACCCATCTTTCGCCAAAGATCATCCCAAAATTTTCCCCATCACTCAAGATACCCAAAAAACTCTAAATTTCTCCAAATTCCTAAAATACCCCCAAATTAGTCAAAATTACCAAAATAACCCTCAAATTCTAAAAATTCCTAAATATTCCAAAATCATCCCAAATGTACCTAAAACCAATTAAAACCACTTCATTGGACCCAATTTGAAGAAATTGACCCATTTTGACTAAAAGCCCCAAATTGACCCTAAAGGCTCAAAATGCCTAAATCACCTCCAATGACCTGCCCATTTCATCCCAATCTCCCCCAATTTCAATTCTAATCTCAAATTCATCATCCCTAATCCTAATTGAAACCAAATTCAAGCCCAGATTGACCTAATTCCAAATTCAATTTCAACCCAAACCAAAAAGACCCAATTTTGAAAATACACCTTAAATCTCCCAAATTGAACTCCTTAGCCAAGTCAATTTCCTCAAATTTGAATCCAAAAATCTTCCTAAGAGTTTCCAAAACAAATTGATCCATGAATTAACCCACATTTGAGTCCAACCCATACCCAAAATTAACCCAAGTCAAAATTCCCAAATTTCCCCAAATGTGCCACATACCCAAATTTTACCAAATTGATTGACCTAACCCCAAAATTTCGACCAAATTCCTTTTCAAAACCCTTCGTGACAATCATCCACATCAACCTAAATCATCAATTGAATCATAGCCAAGCTCTATACTAACCCAAACCCAAACCTAACCCATGTTATCCCAAATTGACAAAATGTCCAAATTCCACAATAATTGACCTTCGAATCCAATTCAAAATCCCTCCAATCATTTTCTATACTCTTCATGACAATCATACAAAACATTTTGAACAATCAAATTAATCAAACACAAGCCCAAACCTAACCTAGCCCAACATGAATTCCAAATGACCCAAATTAATCTAAAACCCAAATGCCAACCATGTTTAGCCAAATTGACAAAGCCAATCTCCTACAACCATCAAGTGGACGCTAGGAACCACCCTAGATCCACTCAGCCCAACCTACTTTTGTCATGGACCAAGGGTCCCCTAAATTAAGGGATCTCCTTCCATTTATGGCTAAACCATATATTGCTTCACCCAAAGAGAACCCCAAAACTAATTAGTTGCATTTAAGTCTCCCCACCGACTCACCTTGCCACTTGACCACCAGCTCAAACCTGGCCGGCCAGCCTAGTCACCAGAGGAGCTTAAACCTAGAGCTACCCCTCAAAAATTGAACTCTAATTAACCCATCAAAGCTGGCATGTCCCCATTGGTTGATTGTGTCGTTCATCCCTCCACCTCAGCAAGCCATGACACCCACCAACAAGGTCTGACCTTCACTATAGCCATGGCTATTTAAACACCACCTCTTCTTGGCCAAGTAACGAGAACACACTGAAGCTAGGAGAAACTCTTTCCAATTGCATCCATATCCTCTTGCAATTTTCCTAGGCTCAGCTAAGAATTTTCGAGCTGTCTCCTCCACTGCTTAAGCTCAAAATTAGACAAAGTTAAGATATTTTCTATCACAGCCCTACACTACAACAATATCCAAATAGAATTCATCCACACCATCACAGGGAAAAACAAAGACAATCTCCCACAAAAACCCCCATAACAGAGACTCTCCAACCCAGACTTCCCTCAAACCTGAATTTCCTCCCTGTTCGAATTGTGGTGCAGACTTGAGAAAAGCTTAAATTGCTACTGGGAGGAGCTTCTCGAGGTCCTCACAAACATGCTGAACATTTCTGATTGAGACCTCACCTCTCTGACCAAGGTATAGAGCTCTCACCTTAAACCAAGCATATTTTTTCTCTCCATGCATGTATACTATATTTCATACTGTATAAGCCATATAAATATGTTCGTTTAGATTAAATGAGTTTAGAAGATCAAATTGCACTCTTTGGTTGAGTCTAGCTTGAGTTCTTAAGGCTAGAAGGTGGAAGGCTCTCGAGATGAACCAGTTGAGGATGATGAACGAATGTTGTTCGTTGGCGCGTGTATTGAACAGACGACTCTGATTGCGTCAGACGATCTCTCAGTGCATAAAGTGTGGACGCGTGGCTGCTGAATCAGAAGGCAGCGTCAAATGGAAGAGTGTCTTGTGGAGGCTTTAGAGATGCCAAGGATGATGCGGCGCTTCATTTTTAAATAGAAAAATATTATTATTTTGAATTGTTTAAATTAGAAAACATTAGAAAATCCATAACTTGATGTAGCACATCACAAAAATAACATAATAATACCCTAATGCTCAGTGAACAAAGTAGAATAATGTGGAAATAAGTTTGAGGTTATTTGACATATATTTTAATTTTAATTAGTTAAATACAGAAAATAATACTTAAGCCATAGTTTACTCCATACATTTCACCATGGCATGATGTTTGGTGGGAATAGAAGCTTAATGATTAGGGGTCTTCCCTAATTTTTCCAAGCTCAGGGGACATCTCTAGCCAGATATCCCTAATTTCTAAGTTAATCCCCATATTTTGATATAAAAACCATAATAAATAAAATATAAATCAAAAAAATACAAAACATTTTTGGTAGGTTCATGGTTGTCAGAGGACACTAGGAAAAATATCAAATGGATTTATATGATTAAAAATTACATTAAAGGTAGTTAACACATTAAAATCATTTAAAATTTAGATAATTAAAAAAAAATAAAAAATCATAAAAGTGACCCTCCACTTTTAATAACAAACGGAGGAGTTCCCCATAAAAATTTAAAGTAAATTGGAGTTAATTTATCCACTAAAATGAATTTTCAAGTTAGATGGCATTTTTTGAGCTAAAATAATTATAATAATTAAAATATAAGTAAGAAGTTTATGAAATTGGATTTGGGAGCACCTAGTAACCAGAGAAACTTAAGTGAAATAAAATGGGAATTAAAACAAATATTTCATTTTAAAACTGTATTTTACTATTTAAATAATTTAAAAATAAACAAAAAAAAATCACAAAAATGCTAATATACACAAAAATATCACATTTGGTCTCCTAACCATTTTGGGAGCCACTTAAGCAATTTTGCTAATTTTCTAAGTAATAATATTAATTTTTAAAGGCTTAAAATAATTTTTAAAGGCTAAAAAAAAATTTTTCCTAATTTTTCACTAAAATAATTCTGATAACTAAAATATAAATCATAAAAGTATGAAACTTATTTCATTTGGTTCCCTGAAATTAGAGAAAGTTATGAAAAAAATAAAACTTAGTTTTCCACTTATATAATATTTTATATTTAATTAATAGTCAAAATAGACAAACAATTTTAATAATTAAAATAAAACTCAAAAAATTATGAAAATTGGTCCAAGTGGTCCTTTGACTTAACTACACATCCAATAAGTTTCTTAAAGATAGATAATTTACTTTAGCGAGGTTATTGAATTTACTTTTAAGATCCTTATTTTTACACATAATAATTATAAAAAAAAAATTTAAATTAGAAAAATCACATTATCTCCTCTAATGCTTTAATTATCCCACAATAGAGTAACATAAAAATTTTAAAGTCATGTAATTGAATTTAATTAATTATGAAGTGATAAGGCCTTAAGAGAAAAATCATCATTTTGAAGTTTATGTCTTAATCAAACATTTAGGCCTAACAAAAGGAGTACGGGTAATGAATGATCATAATTGACATGTTTATATGATTGAAATACAAGAGATTTAATGGTAGAAACTAATGTCACATGTTCCATATTAAGAATAAAAAGGTAATTTTTCATAATTATTGTAATTGGAAGATAATAGAAATTAAATGATTATGAAGTAAGGGGTTTGATTTTGGAAGGTAATAATACTAATCTAAAACCCCTAACTAATGGTTTCATAACAATTCCATATATTGATAAGGATAAAATGCATCACAAACTTAATATTTCTTAAAATTTTAAATTTACTCATTAATTCTTAAGGGCTTAGTAGTGAGCTTTGCTTAATCTAATTTGACTTAATAAGGCTTAGAAAAATGAAATATAATCAACATTAGGCATTCCAAAACACTACAAGCCTAGCTCTAAAATTAAGTTGTCTAAATTTATAATTAATTAAAATTTCTCCTCACGGCTTTTTGCCACATAATTTATAAATAAAATATCGAGTGATGGTTACCCCAGTCATTAGGATAATTAAAACATGAAGGATCATTGAATATAAGGGTATATTGTAGATGAGTCATTTAACAAGTATAATAAAAGCGAAAGAACTCGAGACAATTCAAAAGGGATGTGAAATATTTAGGGTGTTCACTGGAACTTTTCACAAGTCTTCTGGATATCTTGAAGAAAAATCAAACATATTATACTTTGCTAAAGAAAGACATCCTGATAAAGGAAGAAATAGAAGCTTACCAATTTATGGCATAGGGTTTGGTAGTTACTTTATAACCTGCTTTCCTATTTTTTGTCTTGCAATTTTAAATTCTCAGAAAAATTATATATGCAATGTGAAATGCTAAACTTTCAGCTGAAGTGTGAGAAGAGGACTGGTACGCTTTTACAGTTTACAATATTTTATTTTCTTGCATTTACCTTACTGCATTTTCCTACATATAAAACTCACATGTTAAAATTGAAACCTTTTGGATAGCCACAAAATGAAAAAAAATAAATAAAAATCAAATTCACCACCACAACAAAATAAAATATAACACAACTCAAAAGTTAATCACAAACAAAAAGAAATCACAATTGTAACTAAATTAAAACGTCTCTATCAGATGATCGGGAATCCCTTGGAGGAGGCAAACTACGGCTGCTAACAAGATTTCTCATGGTCTGAATGAAAGCACTGAATTTATTTAGTTAAACTTGGTAAATTCATCTAGACTAAGTGAATCTGAAGAAAATAATAGTGCTAAAACGAGGGAGTCGTGGGATCCTAACAAATGTCACTATAATAAACTTAAATATTCTCTTAACAAGACATAAAGACACCTCAATTTAAACATCTCTTAAACATGACGCTTCTCTCATAGCTTCAATTTGATACTTTTAAAATTAAATCTGATGCAACGAGGAGCTTCGAGCATACACAGTGGGCAGCACGACAATCTTTAATAGAAAAATTCCTTTATTAAAAATAAACAATAAGCCATATGACTTTGAGTTTGTTTTCCTAGTGCAGCATAAACTCTCGCTTTATCTCTTTAGGTATTTGCACCTCATGCAATGTAATCTCTAAACTTGTCCTAGAATTCTGAGGTTGTCATCAGTTATGACATAAATTTTCCTATCTTTCATGCTATTCGCATGATCGATATCAAGTGAATGTAAGCCCTAAATAATAAAATTGACGGGATTAAACATTAAATAATGATCTCAAATTGATGCCCAATAATAGTATTGTTTGGGAAATTGATGCACCAAAAATATGTCAGTTTTTATATATAAATTTTACTCTTTTTTTGTGATATTGCACTTTAAAGGAAGGTATTCTTCATGTTCTACTACATGTATGATGATTTTAGGTGTTTGGATCAAAAGGGAGCAAAAAGGAACGAATTTAGAGTAAAAAAGGTAAAAAAGGAAAAATCAACCTGCTGGCACCGACGGCACCCTATCTAGCGCCACCGGTGCCAAATTACAAAGAGTTCAAAATTATTTTGGCTGACTAGCGCCAAAGGTGCCTTATCCAACTCCAACAGCGCTCTATCTAGCGCCAACTGAGCCCTATCTAACGCCGACGGCACCCAAAGTCGATGTAGACCGATTTCAATGTATTTATACATTTTTTAAAGGGTTGCTTGAGGAAACTCTTGAGGAATTCATTTCTAAATTATTTCAAATAGATTTGCACACCAAGAAAAGAGAGAAGAGAGGGAGAGGAGTCATTTTAGTGTGAGTAAAGTGTGTTAGGGTTTTGGAGAGTGACTGTGTAAGCGTGTTAAAGTGTGTGGAAGTCTTATTTTATGAGGGATTCATCTCTGAAGAGCTTAGGAGGAGAAAAGTGAAACTTTGATTCTTCCTTACTATTCTAAAGAGGAAATTAAGTGTTGTTGGGAAGAGAGAAAAGAATTTAAAGGAACTTTAAGGGATTTGCTTGGGGAAGAAATTGGAACTTCATAGGAGGATGTTTTTTATGTATTTGGAACTTCATTTAACATATGTTTAGACATTTTATAAAAAGATTTGGAGCTTTGCAAAAGAATAAATTTAGTTCTAAATTGGGAAAAATGTGAATTTATGGTTATAGCAGGAACTGTACTTGGGCATAAAATTTCTGAAAATGCTATGGAAGTAGACCCCGTGAAAATTCAGATTATTGAGAAATTACCACCTCCTACTATAGTGAGAGGGGTAAGAAGTTTTTTAGGACAAGCTGAGTTTTACAGGCGTTATATTAAAGAGATTTTGAACATTATTAAACCTTTATGGCAGCTTCTAGAAAAAGATAAGAAATTTGATTTTAACGAAGCATGTTTAAATACCTTTGAATTATTAAAAAAAATTAATCACTGCCTCTATAGTTGTTTCACCTGATTGAGAGAAACTATTTAAACTTATGTGTGATGCTAGTGATTATGCGATTAGAGTTGCTTTAGGCCAAAAGTATGATAAAATATTTATGGTTATTTACTATGCTAGTAAAACTCTTAATAAATCTCAAATTTATTATACCACTGCGGAAAGAGATTTGTTAGCAATTGTGTACGCTTTTGAAAATTTTAGATGGTATTTGATTAGAACTAAATGTATAGTGCATACAGACCATTCAATTATCAAATATTTAATGCAAAAGAAGGATGCTAAACTAAGATTAATCAGATGGATAGTTTTAATGCAAGAATTTGATTTTCATGATAGTTGATAGAGAAGGAACTGATAATCAAAGAGCAGATCATTTATTTAGACTGAAAGAATATAAACTATTTGAATTTGAGAAGGAAATTACGGAGACTTTCCATGATGAGCAACTTTATAACATTTAGGAAAGAAATTTACCTTGGTATGCTGATATTGTGAATTATCTTGTGAGTGATATTTTGCCACGTGAATTAACTTTTAAACAACAAAAGAATTTTATATATGATGCTAAATTTTATTTTTGAGATAACCATACCTATATAAACAATGTAAAGATCTTATTATTAAAAGATGTGTGCTAAAATGAAGAGATTGAACCAATAATTCAGAGATGTCATAATGAAAAATTTAGAAGGCATTTTGGAACTGATAGAACTGCATATAAGATTTTACAATCTTGATTTTGTTGGCCTACTCCTTTTAGGGATGTTTAGAGATATAATAAATCATTTGATCGATGTTAGAGAATAGGTAATATTTCTAGAAGAAATGAATTGCATTTAAATTTTACATTAGAATTTGAGATATTTGATATCTGGGGATTGGATTTTATGGGACCATTTACTCCTTCATTTGGCAATTTATACATTTTTTGCTGTTGATTATGTCTCAAAATGGATTGAATTGATTGCTTTATCTAGATGTGATGCTCAAAGTGTTTCAAAATTTTTATTGAAAAATATTTTTACAAGGTATGGAATGTTGAGAGTGATAATTTTTTATGGTGGATCTCATTTTAGGAATAATCTGATTCAGAGATTGGTGGAAAAATATAATATTATTCATAGAATCTCTATTGCTTATCATCCTCAAACAAGTAGTTTAGCAGAAATGTCTAATCGTGAAATTAAATGAATTTTGGGGAAAACTGTGAATTTTCATAAATTAGACTGGTGTGTTAGAATAAATATTGCATTATGGGCCAATAAGACAATTTACAAGATCCCTATAGGAATGACTCCTTATAGAGTAATATTTGGAAAGATTTGTCATTTACCCGTAGAATTGGAGCATAAAGCATAATGGGCGATAAAAGAGTTAAATTTCAATTTAATAAATTTTAATTTAAGGAATGCATGTGAGAAGAGATTGGTAAAATTAAATGCATTAGAACAATTTAGAAATGAATCTGTTGATAATGATAGAATTTACAAGGATAAAAAAAAATATGGCATGATCAGAAGATTATAAGAAAGAATTTTAAACCAGAACATAAAGTTTTGTTACACAATACAAGATTAAAATTTTTTTTCTGGCAAAACTAAAATCTAGTTAGATAGGACCTCTAACTGTTATAAAAGTTTATACATTTGCAACTGTTGATATTGAAGATCCTAAAACTGTAAAAAGATTAAAGTTAATGGGCATAGATTAAAGCCATATTATGATAGGTATCAAGCAAATTCTAAAGAGGTTTTAATGTTAAGTTATCCTGAATAACTGAACATTTGTCAGGCTGATGACGTTAAACCAAGCGCTTTGTGTGAGGCAACCCATATTTATCTTTAATGTATTATTTTTTTGTGTTATTTTTGATAATTTTACTTTCAGTTAATCGTATTTGAGTCCTACTCACTCATAAAAATCATAAAGAATGAAAATTAATTAATTGTATTCAAGATTTAGAATATTTTGGACCAAAATGAAGTTTGATGTATTTTTTAACATTAGCACTGTCGGCTTCCAAAGAACATGCCAAATTTTGGGGTTTTAAGCACCGACGGCGCCCTATCCAGCACCAGCAACGCCGATGAATAGGAGACGGTTTATGAAGTTTTTAATTGCAGTATTTGGCTGTTTTAGGCGAGATTTTCATCCTTAAAACTTCCCAAACTCATTTTTGAACTCCAAAACTCCAGAAGAACGAAACGATTCATTCCCAATTTGCATCTGATTGATTCCAACTCTATAGAAACTCCGAGATTTATAGTTTACAACTGACGAAAGTTCATCAGTTTTGAGACGCAACGATTGTTCAACAAAGTGGTATTGAAGAGGAGGATTATCAAAGAAAGTGGCTTTGTAAATCGAGGTTTAAATTCTTCTAGTACTCGAGTAGAAGAGATTACTTTGTAGAGGCATTGGGAAGTCTTTTGCTACGCTACCGTCGCTGTAGTTGTTTCTGTTGTTAAAGAACTTTATGCAAATATTCATGGGATCAACCAAGGATTCATCTATGTGCAAGGTAGGTTTGTATCATTCACTTCATTAAAGATTAATGTGTTGATTATGATTAAAAACACGCCTCTCTGCAATTATACAAATTTTAATGCGATGAAAGATAACATGAATGAGATTTATCATTATCTCATAGATGGAAGTGATGATTGGGAGATAAGAGACAGCTGATTTGTAAGTTTATCTACTACATTTTTAAATCTGATCTCAAAGCAATGGCATTTCTTTATATCTACGAAGTTACTCCAAACTATGAAAATAAGTGAAGTGACAAAAGAAAGTGCAATATTGAATTATTTTATTCAAACGGGAAGGCCTATCGATATTAGTACTATAATTGTGAAATCTGTATTAGGATTGATTGTTCATGTATATAAATATAGGCTTGGACATCCTTTCAACATATCTCTTCTTCTCGGCCAATCTCAAGTGCCATATGAAAGATGGGAAAAGAGCTTCTTCCTTGGAAGCCCCTGGACCCAACTAAACTATTTGACTGTTAGGAAATTGGATATGAGAATGATATAAGCATTATTATAGATTAACCATCTCAGAGTTCACAACCTATTCTACCCTATTATCCTAAACGTTGCTAGGTGATTCTGAAGAAGATTAAGAAAATTGAAAAAAGAGTACAAAATTTGATGAATTCTTTTAACAATATTTCTGATTTATTTGATCACTTGTATTGGATGATGAAAGATCAATTTGATCACACTGGGCGAATTGAAGATAGTTTGGTAAATCTGATGAAGAAGAAAGCTGTGATTAATGATGATTCAACTGATGAATTCCATTATTATCCCTTTTATAATTTGTTCGTGCATCGCCAATCCATGGGAGATATTAGAGGAGATGATAGTTCTGAGATTGATGAAGAGTGGCGACTCTACTTTATATTTAGTATTTGGTGCCTATATTGTATTATGCTTTGGTATATTTAGTAGTTGGTTGAGTTGACTATGTAATTTGTGTTTGGACTTATTATGCTTGGAATTTGTGTTTATGTTTAGTCTTCAGCGTTAGAGAGTATTGTAGTGTGTTTCTGACACTGAAATATTTGTATAATATGGCTTAAAGAACTTATTTAGTGAGTGCTTAAATATGTGTGTTGCAATATGGATTTTATATATTAAAGTAATGTTTTGTGTTGTTTGTGTGAAATTGATGTTAGTTACTTATTTAATTGATGAAATAGATGCTTAGTATTCAAGATCAAGCTTTTGAAAAGACGAGTAGAATGGTAGAAAAGTTAATTGCTAATAAAAAATTATAAATATTTAATTATTTTGCTACTGATGCGATCATGGGTATAGTTCAAGAATTTTATACAAATTTACCATGGACTGAGATTGAATATGTGCTTGTGCGAGGGAAATTGGTAAAATTTACTCTTGATCGTATTAATGATTTTTACTAGTAAGGAAGAAAACCATTAAATATGAGAATTTTGGTACTATGGATGCTAAATTAAATGAAGTGATTTATTTCCTAACTGATTGAAAAGGGGAATGCAAGATAAAGCAATAACAAAGAATTAATTTCCCTGCTTCCATGTTGAATGTCACATCTAAGGCTTGGCATTATTTGATCTCATTAAGATTATTAACATCTTACAATCATAGCGAAGTTACTAAAGACAGAGCTAATTTGAACTACTGCATTGAGAATATGAAAAAGATAGATATTGTGGCTATTATCTATATGAGTATCCAGACTATTGCAAGTAGAGAAATCACTGGTGGATTAGGACATCCTGCCCTGATTCATGCATTATGTGTACAGTCAGGAGTAGAATTTGATAGCAATGAGAAGCTAGTTCATCTATTGAAGCCTATTGCCAAGGCTAATATTCATAATTATGAGGGTCATGTGGGATGAAGAGTAGGAAATAGGAGTACTGATATTCCTTCTGCTAGTCAGGACAATGCTTCGACTTCTGAGGCACCTACTTTGTCTGATATTATGGAGCATTTAAGAATTCGAAATGCTAGTATTGACATACTCCACGGCAGAGTTGATGAATTAGAAGCCTGAAACAACGTTCATGATGATTATCATAGGAGGAGAGTTGATTATGATATAGCCTACCATGATGCTCAGGTAAGATTCATGAGGGAAGACACTGGAGTGATATTTCTTAATTACCCTAGCTGTGTTCCTTACCGTCCTGATTATGCAGATGAGGCTGATGAAGCTGCTGTTGACCTCATTTTTGATGAGGTCTTCTCTTCTTCTTTTTTAGTACTTAGGATCTAGCTTTAGGCTTTTCCTTTGACTATCCTAGAGGATTAGAATTGGGACCCACCACTTAGAAATTCAAACCACTTCTTAACTCCCTGCTAACTCCACAAGCTTGATTGTAGACCCCTAATCACCTAGAGGGTTGAAATCAATCGTGGAAGTTTAAAGGATGAGTTCCTATAGGACTCTTCGGGCCTGTGGACTGCCCTGGGTGGCCTGGTCTGGTGAGGGCTGACTTACACACACACACTACACTTATACACTACACTTTCACATACCTCCTAAAACCACACCTGTACCCAACTTGACCTCCTGACTCATGAAGGTGATTCACATGGATGGTCCTTAACCCCTAAGCCCTCGGCTAAGCAGGGTTAGGAACAACATAGTGAATGCCTCAAATGAGTCCCTTCATGGCTCATGTGGGCTTGATATGGCTTCATGGCTCAACCAAAATGATTTCATTCCACTTACATTTACCCAATCTTCAATTTCCTAAATTTTCAATTTTTGACCCTCGGGACCCTACACCCCGCCTAGCCTACCCAAAACCCTTGAAATTACCCAAATTTTCCAAAATTCTCCAAATCACCCAAAATTCCTCAAAACCAATCCCAAACATTCCCACATTACTCAAATTGATCATTCATAGCTAAAAATACCAAAAATTCCAAAAATACCTCCCAATACCCTCCAAATACCCAAAATGCCCCTCTTAGCCAAAAATCCAAAAATTCAGAAAATTCCCAGAAAATTCCAGAAAATCCCAAATATTCCTAATTTCATTTTATCCAACTACACCATGGGCAAATTTTGTCAATTTACCCCATTTTTGTCAAAATCCCCAATTTGACCCATTTTAACCCAAAATGAACCCAATGTCAAACCAAACCTACCCAATTGACCCAAATTCTGGTCCAATTCAATTCTAAACTTCAATTCAACATCCCCAACACCAATCTAGACCAAATCCAAGTCCACTTTGATTGGAATTTGAACCCAATTTCATTTTGGACCTTAAAGCCCAATTTGGACCCATGACCCAAACTTAACTCAAACTCACCCAATTCAACTCCAATTAACCCCAAATCTTTTCTAAACCTTCCTTAACAGCCCCACAAACAAAAAACTAACATGATTTATCCAAAATTTAGACCCAAACCCCACTCAAATTCAACCCAAAGCTAAAAGGCCCAATTTTGACCTAAACCCAAACCTAACACAAATAAGCCCAAACCCCAAAATCAAAACCCAACAAAAGCCAAAACCACTTTGAAACACTCCCATAAACATTTCCCAACATTAATTTTACACCAATTTCAACTCTAGCCCAACAATGGCCCAAGTTAGCCCAATTTGACCTACATTGGCCCATTTACCAAAGAGGCCCAAATCCAACCCAAATCAAACCCAAACCACCTCAAGTTTGTTTCCAACCACTCATGACACATGCCTAAACCAATTGCAACATTTATTTGACATGGTCCTTCACAAAACTTTCATCCCAAAAGCCCATTTTAAAATCCAAAAGCCCACTTCCCTAAACCATTTTAAAAGCCCATCCAAAGTAAAATCCAAAAGCCCAAACCCATTCCAAAGCCCACATTGACAATTCCTTCTCATCATCCCCTTAATTAGAATCAATTCCTAAGTCCCAAATCAATCACCAAATCAACCTAAATCAAGCACCATCTAAATTTCCACTAAATTGCCAAAATTTCCAAATTCCTTTTTCATATAAATGAATCCACTTTTCCTAAGCCAAGGATGAGCCAAATGGAGCCACATGCAAGCCATGGACAAGCCACATGGAGCCATGGGGGGTTTGACTTATCACCAAGCCATTAATGGCAAGAAGAGGGAGTCCTTTCCTAAGCCTTCCTTAAGCCATTTTAACCTCTTTAATGCAGCACCATAACCCAAAATTAACTTAAACTATTTTGATGGAGACCACACCATTTTCTCTTGGCTGACCCAAGTGACTCTTTTCAGCCCAAAACCAGGCCTTGGGTGGTGAACCTAGCCCAAAACCATGGGTTGACTCATTTGAACCCAAAATGGCCTCTCCCCCATACCATTTTAATCCAAGCCCTTTACTACATGGCAGCCACCAATCGACTTCACAAACATCAAGCCCCGAACCACCCGACCCCGAGGGTGACCCATTCTCGCCGGCCAGCCACCTGGGCCGCCGGAAAACGCCATGGCCGAGACATGGGAAGGAGCCAAGCATTGAAATTCCACCTTGCTGAGTTGCCCCATGCCCAGTGGCCATTGCAGCTGTTCTTCCCTTGCCAAGAGCAGCTGATCCCAGTCCCTAACTCCCCCTGGGAGAGCCTCCAGCCTCTCCTATTTAAACACCACCCCTCTCGGCCATGAAGGAGGTGCTGAACCAACCTTAAGGAAACTCTGCCAAAATCATTCCATACCACTCTCCACACATAGAGCACTTGATTCCCACCGGATTCCGACCTAATTCCCTCCAGCTGAGCTCAATTTTGAGTTCAAACTTCAGCACAAAAACTAGGACACTTCTTCACAGTGGACCAATCCCCAAATTGATTGATCCTACACCTTCACCAGACCAAGGGAAGAGGTTTACCAGCAAAAGCCCCTTCTCCAGGCCACCCACCTGTTCCAGACTTCAAGCTTTGTAATCGGTTGTGGTCGAAATCATACCTGGACAATTCACCAGGCCAAGGGACTTCATCTGGAGCTTGCTTGGACCCAATTGGAGGTGACACAACTCTCAGATCGAAGCTTCACTTCTATGAGCAAAGGTATGGACTCACTCTTCTTCCTGAGCTTACAGAGATTCTCCATTTAATTTGAGTCAATTTAAATACATGTTTACTGTATGGATGTGTTCGTCTCCTCAAGACGAATCCATAGAGCATAATAACACGAAAATCCGTTGAGAATCGAGTGAGAAATTAGGGTTAGAAGGTTGACGGTCACGGGTGCACACCAGTTGTAGACGATGACCAGAAGCCATCGGATCGAGCGTGTATCGAGTGGACGGTCTGGATCGAGCCGCACGGCCGCGTTGGTACGTGACCCGCGGGGCCCTGGATCGCTGAGTCGGATGGCGCCGCCGAATCAGAAGACGACACGCGGCGCTTCGGAGATGCCTAGGTTGAGTTGGCGCCGCGTGGATAAGTAGGAAATTAGGTTATTTTCCTATTTATTTAATTCCCCAAACTTCAAAAATGCATAACTCTGTGTAGGAAAATCAGAAAAATAAAATAAAAATACCCTCTTGCTCAGTGAACAGAGGAGAATAATGTGGAAAAGAAATCATTCAATTTCATTGAGTATTTGATTTTTAATTATTTATTTACTCTCTGCACTATTTCAATTCTCCATGCATGTATACAATTCACCATGGCATGAGACCATAGGGCTTTTGAAGCCTCTGAATTTGGGAACATTCCCTGAATTTTTCAAAGTCAGAGGCCATCCCTATGAAGAGTTATTGATTTTTCAATTCTAGGTCACTATTCTGAGTATTTTAATTCTAATAATTAGCATGTTGTGAAATAAATTCTAGGAAAATTTGGTGATGTTTATTATGACCAGAGGACCCTAGGAAAAATAGGTTTTGAGTTAACTCATTTGGAATAACCCTAATTGGCTTAAACACCTAAAATGGAGTTCTAATTAATTAGAGCTAATCACACATAAAATTGACTTGAAATCAATTCTCCACTGACCTTTATGATCAGAGGAACCCACCATAAAAGTTTGAAGTCAATTGGATTTGGTTAGCCCTATCAAATGGGTTGATTAAGCCATTTAGCCAAAATTAAACTCAAAAAATTCATAACTTCCAAAATCCTCTTCAAAAATTCACCAAATTGGTTTTGGAGCCTCTCTGATATCTGGGGAATTTAAAAAAATTAAATTTGCAATTTTCTTAAAAAGTTGATTTTTTGCATTATTTTAATATTTTAATAATTAAAAAATAATAAAAATCACAAAAATAATAAAATTCAACAAAATGTCATATTTTGAATTTTAATCACATTGGAACAAATCCCATATTTTTCTTAAGTCTCTATGATGAGATATTAAATTTTAAAGCCCTAAGGTAATTTTAAAATTAAAAAATGTATTTTCTAGCATTTCCACTAAAATAATTCTAATAAATCAAAGAAAAGTCAGAAAATTATAAAAAATGGTTCTCTGGTTTCCTTGATATCATAGAGATTTTTAAAAAATATAAAATTCATTTTTCAACCTTTATTTTATTTTTAAATTAATTAATACTCAAAAACTCAAAATAGTTATAATAAAAATAATATAATTCAAAAAATCACCAAAATTGGTCCAAGTGGTTCTTTGGTCATTAGGAATGTCCCATAATTTTCTTAAGGATAGAAATTTTCCCTTGGTCATGTTATTGAATTTTCCTTGGAAATCCTTATTTTCCACCAAAAATAAATACATAAATAAATTAAATACAGAAAAATCACATTTTCTCCTCTAATGTATTTATTGACATATGAGTGAAGTCACATAAAAATTTCAAGTTCACTTAAGCCCAATTTAGTGAGTTATGGAATTATTAAGCTTGAAGGGCAAAATGGTAATTAAAATTTTAACCCTTAATTAAAACTTTAGGCTTAATAAAATGAAAGAGTGAAATATTTGATCCTAATCTGATTTGGATGATTGAAATTTAAATAATTAAGGGTAGAAACCCATCAATAATAATTAAAATAAACCTTAATTAAATAATTAATTAAACTTGGAAGAATAATAAAAAAAATTGGAATTTTTAAAATAGGGATATTATTAGGAAGAGATTTATTCTTTAATATAAAAAAAATCCCTAAATTAATCACCTCAATAATAATTAATTCCTAATTAAAATGATAATCCAAACTCAAGATTTAAAATACTAAAAGACTTAATCATTAAATTAAATTAAAATTAAACATTCAAACTAAATTCAATCAAAATTTCAATTAAATTAATACTTTAACAATTAAATTAAATCATCTTTAAAACATAAAAAATAAAATATTAAATTAAAATTAAAATAAAATAAAATTAAATTAACTTAAATTAAATTAAATTAAATTAAACCACATTAAATTAAATTAAATTAAATTAAATTAAAGCATGTTAAATTAAATTAAATTAAATTAAAAAATAAAATCAAATTAAAATAAAATTTAAATTAAATTAAAATTAAAATCAAATTAAAATTAAAACTAAAACAAATTAAATTAAATTAAATTAAATTAAATTGAATTAAATATAATATCACTTAAGACATAAAGAATTCAAAAATAAATCTAAAACAACTTGAACACTATTCCAAACTTAAACCCATTAATTGAAATTAAGTTAAATTATAAATCATTTGAACATCCATTTGCCCTCGAAAGCTCTTGTTGTCATAACTCCTAAATGGAGTGTTAAGTGAAATGTTACTTCATTCATAGGATATTCAAATGTCCTAGTTCACTGAGCAAGATAACAAAACTTGAACTCCTGGACGATTAATTCATTTGTATAATTAAATTCTCTTGGACTTAATATAATCCTAGAAATATTGAAAAGATGTTTAAGATTCGTCTTAAGCACTTCCCCAATATGATAGGATATTTATAAGAACAATTGAACTTAATTGTTCTTTGATGAAGAAAATCGTCCCCAAACTAAAACACAAGAACCTAGACGTCATAGGAAATGACTAGCTATAGGATTAGGAACTCGGTAGAAAACCATAACCCTTCCCTTAGCTTTACTTAGGAACTTGCTTTAAATGCTTAAATATTCTAATTGTGTTTTAAGTGTAGCTTGGGATGACGGGAAGACCCTCCAGGTACGCTTTTATTTTATTGCAATTTACCTTATTCCAATTTATTTAATTGCATCGCACTTATCTTTCTTGCATGATAAACAACTGTTGCATGAAAACCAAAACTTTTAGGGTAGTCTCTAAAACTGAAACCAAAACTAAATTAAAAGTCATTACAAGATAAAATTCATCGCCACAACATTTCAAAATATAAAACAACTCAAAATTTAATCACAAACAGAACAACAAAACTACAATTATAACTAAATTAAAACGTCTTGTTGGATGATCGGGAATACCTCGGATGATGTAACCTACGTGTTGCTAATGGGATTTCCCACGGTCTAAATGAAAGTGTGGAACTCATTTAGTTGAGTTTAGCAAATTCATCTGGACTAAGTGAATCCGATAAAAATAACGATGCCGGAAGGATGGAACCGTGGGATCTTAACCGGTGTTGTTATAATCAACTTTAAGATTTGTTTTAACTAAAATATAAAAAACACTTGGACTTTAAGATTTCTAAAACAAAACACTTCTCTCATCTCCTGATTTATGACTTCTAAAATTAAACCTCTGCAACAAAGAGCTCGGAACATGGTGGGCAGCACGACCATCGTCATCAGCAAAACCTGAAATCTACATCAGCAAAACCATTCTTAGAATTAAATAGCCAAGCCATAGGATTTCGAGGTAGTTTGCCTAGTGCAACATAAATCCTCAACCTTTTGTTAGGTATTTGCATTGCAAATTAAGCCCTAACTTCGTCTTAGGACTCCGAGGTAGTCGTTCGGTACGACATAAACCCTCACATCTTCGAGGCTGTTTGTATGATTGTGTCATACGAATATAAGTCCTAATTAATTAAAATTGGCAAGATCAAAACATTAAATAAACATTAGGATTTTCCTAAATTCAAGCCAAACAGTAGGATAGTTTGGGAAGTTGCCAAGATTCTTCTTGGATCCTCAGCTTCTCCTACTTCTCTTCCTTTGGATTCTCAAAAATAAATTGTTCCAAATTTTGAGTCATTCCCTATTGAAATTTCCAAATTCAATCCCTTAAAAACTTAAACTTTGAAATTCTTGAGAGCAGAACTACTGATTATTATCGAGAGTTTTCTTAGGTGATTCCCGTCACTTAATATGTAATTAACTATAGGGGCTTGCCCTTATAGGGAATTTTAAGAACCCAGGTAATATAAACCCTGTTTAATTCATTTGTATTAAGCAGGGGAACTTGTCGGCTTATAAAATTGGTTCGCGTGACCAAACGGATGTCACAAATCTCCTAGTTTATTTAATCGAGCCCCATCATCAAGCAGATGTGTCTATTCTTCGGGATAGATACACGGTTTGTGGTGTGGCGCTCGTTTATATAAACTATTTGGGATGTGAGATCGGTTTCGATTTCATATCTTAAAACTTTTAAACTTAAAATTACTTTCAAAATCAAATGTTATCTTTTAATATATATATATATATTTAAATTAAATTTAAAATATGAAAATTCGCCGACAATTTCTATAGGCAACCCCTTTTCAAAAATACAACACACAACCTAAAAATATGCCGACAGCTACTGATGATGACTGGTAGTTGTGTGATTTCTATTTTCATCTGTGTTGTATGGTACTTTGATGTGTTAGTTATCTGATTCTTTGTCATTAATGTAACTTGTGATTGTAATTGTGTTAGTAATGAGAATGTAATCAACATTGTGTTGATTTTTTAGTGATTTAGATTAAGACTGTGATGCGTTTGTTGAATGTTTAAAGTTTAAGTCTTTAATATTTCTTCACTCTGCAAATTTTCAAATATTATATATATGACATTGCTTCTAACTATTTCATGCTTGCTAGCTTAAATTTTTGATTTGTACCAGCCTAGCTTCAGAAGATTTCAGAATCCTAGCACAAAAATGTTAGTTTTCTTTTTTGTTTTACTCCTTACCTTTGCAAAATTTATATGTAACGAAAAACTTAAGTTTGGGGGGAAGTAGAACATTAACTCTTATTTATTCTCATTTGATGTATTTTCAAAAATTATTAACATAACTTTTAGTAGTTGAACTTAACTTTAGATAACTAAATTTTTTTATTTCATTTAAATATCATTGTGGATTTGAATGAAAGTTTTTAGTGATAAAAGTTAACTTTATGGGGTTAAGATATTTAGTATAAAAGGATTGTACTATAGTTGACTATTTAAAGTTAAGAAAACGGTATTTTTGAAATGTTTTGGAACTTAGAGATTTATGTGAAAAGAAATGATTGTGACTCTATGATGAATTATAAAGCTAGTATATATTTATAGAGTTAAGAGATGTGTCAAATTTCAACTTTAGGAAGAGGAGAGTGAAGTTCAAAATTATTAAAGGCTATCCAGATATAGTAATTCTCACAAAGAAAATAAAGAAAAAAAAGTGAAGAAAAAAAGAGAGAAGAAGAAAAAGGATTAAAAAGCAATCCTAAAATAATAATAAAAATATATTTGTGAGGACATGCTTGAGAAGATGACTAATCAAAAATTAGATTCACTTGAATCAACTTAAAGGAAAAACTTAGTTGCATTACTGAATTTGTCTTTAATGTATTAGCATACTTTACAATAGAATTTGCATGAGCTTCTTTTTCATAGATTCCCTTAAAGTGCCCTTAATGTGACAATTATGGTTATTCTTGAAATGAATAGGAAACGTTCTTACACCAGTAGTTTTGACCTGAGTTTCTGAATATCTTTCTAAGAATACGACTATTATATTCATTTAAATTAATAATTATAGTATTCTCTAGTTGAAATTTTACTACTATGAGTTATATTTCTATGTAGTTAAAGGATTACTTGAGGACAAGTATTAGTAATGATTAGGGGATTTTGATGTACCAAAAATATGTTAGTTTATATATATAATATGTACTCATTTTTTGTGATGTTGCACTTTAATGGAAGATATTTTTCATGTTTTGTTGTAGGTATGATGATTTTATGTGTTTGGAACAAAAAGAAGCAAAAAGGAACAAATTTGGAGTAAAAGCGGAAAAAAAAGAAAAATTAGCCTGCTGGCACGTACGGTGCCCTATCCAGAGCCGCCGATGCCCAATTCTAGAGATTTCATAATTATTTTGGTTGCCAGCATCAACAGCGCCCTATCCAGTACTGACGGCACCTAATGTCAGTGAAGACCAAATTCAATGTATTTGGATGATTTTTGAAGGGTTGCATGAGGAAACACTTAGGGAATTCATTTCTAAACTATTTTAAACAGATTTAGGAACCAAGAAAAGAGAGAAGAGAGGGAGAGGAGTCATTTTGGTGTGAGTAAACAGTGTTAGGGTTTTGGAGAGTGAGTGTGTAAGTGTGTTAAAGTATGCGGAAGTCTTGTTTTGTGAGGGGTTCTTCTCTAAAGAGTACAGGAGAAGGAGGAAAGTGAGAGTTTACTTCCTTCATACTATTCTAATGAGGAAATTAAGTGTTGTTGTGAAAAGAGAAAAGGATTCAAAGGAAGTTCAAGCAATTTTCTTGGGGAAAAAATCGAGATAAGTTGTATTCACTTTTTGTGGTTTGTATGACTTTGCTTTTATATATAAAACCCATGTTTTTTTATATCTTCCTTATGAATTCTGAGTAGTTTTCTTTGTCTTTCTCCTTGCAATTAGATGTGATGAATTGGTGATGTAGATTTGATGTGCCATTTAAATGTTAAGAAATTGTGATCATTTTTCACTTCGTACTTCATTTACTTTTCAATTTGGCCAATTGAATTGTTAAAACTTGTTGGGAAACATTCAATCTGAGAGGATTAAGTGTTCTACAACAAAAGTGGAGAATTCATTCAATATTAATGAATGAGTTGCGTAGTTCATAAGGTTAAGTGCCAATAAATAAGGAAATGTGGCTTGATGGGCGTCGAGTTGGAGATTTTATGGTGACAGGCTGAAACCCCAATTTGGTCCTAGAGTTTATCAACTAAAGCTAGAGTTAGCCTTCAAGTGAAGGGAAGTGGGAGCTCTGAAGTGAGAGCCAATATCCTCCCTGCCTAACCATAGATTTAGGGACTAAGCTTAAGATTTACCAATGTTCTTTACATAACACTAAAGAGGGGGTACTCTAAAGAGGGTAAAGAATATGAACGCTCCCATTTGGAGCAATAAAAAATTTTATTAATCTATATGAGTCACTTATCATAGTATCATTGTAAGGGGAAAGATGTCTTTTCTATAGTAGAACCTTTCATTACAAAACTTTGTCTGTGTTAGTTAATTTTGTTTAAGGAAATTTATAAAGTAATGTTGGTTAACTTAGCCTTTAGTTATCGTTACACTAGCAACTTTAATATTTCCTGAACTTACATTGTGAATTGAGTATTCCATTTCATTCATATACTATATTTTGAGTAGTTCCAACCTTCCTCGTGGGATCGATAACCAGGACACTATTAGAGCTCTGTATTACTTGAACGATACATAATCTTGCGTATACAAGTGGTTGCTTAATTATTAAATTGATCTTACAGTGAAACTGAACTGAATATACCATGAGATTTAACACTTTTAGCAGTGATCCTCTTGATATTTATACTTACAAATATGATATGAAAATTGGCAACCGCACTAAAAACATGAGCCGGTAGGAATATATGTGCGCCAAAAACTTGACTCCACACCAAATATATATGTGCTAATGATTTAGATATGAAAATTATGATTTTATAATATGGGATACTACGCAAGTATACGTATCGTTTATCAAGTAATATAGGACTTTCTGATTAAGCCCCGAGATATGAAACCATAGGGAAAATTTGAAAATCATTAAAGGAATCAAAAAATTATCTTTTTACTTTTTTTTATGGCTTTTGAAAGTATGTCTTGATTTTGAAAAGTTTTGAAAGTTGATTTGTCTTTTGAAATTTCCTCATAAAATGTTAAGCAAGAAATTAAAATTAAAATAACTAATAACACTGTATGTAAAACACTATTAACTAGAATATCTTTTTCTTTCCTTTTATGAAGTAGTAATAATTATTAAAGTATTTTTTGTGGAAGTATTTAAATTTGTTGTGATAGATTGAAGCAAATGTGTTCTTTACCCTTACTTGGTTCTATAAAGAACATAGGTTAATTTGAAATTTTTATCATTTTGAACATGGTTAGGTAGGAAAGATACCAGTCTCTCCTCTAGAGTTCCCTCGATTCCCACCAAATGGGGCTAACTTCTTATAACAAAACTCAAAACTTCAAACCAAATTAGGGGGTTTTAGCCTGTCACTCTAAAATCTTCTAGTTTTACTCCCTTCCATAAAAATATCTTCTAATAATACGTTTAATTATATAGACTACAATTCTAACTCATATAATTGCATGTGATTCTTACTAACTTTTATGAGACAAAACCACATTGGATTTTACATAATCTCAAGAAATTCTACAACTTAACAACAAAGTTTTTAGAATCAATCTTCATAACTTCATCCAACTTTTAAATACTTATACTTTCCCCAACAATTCTCTATAAATTAATTACTTCTCCATTTAAGAGAGAAAAAGATAAAGTAAAATGACCCGACCCGCAATAATGCAGTAATATTTGCTTCCAAAAGATGGCCAAAAACTTGACCCAATTTATAAATAGTGGCTAGTGTATAAAATCAAAATGTTGTAAAATTTTTAGAAAATATTTTACACACTAGGGGTACTACGCAAGTATACGTATCGTTTCAAGTAATATAGGGTTTTCTTTTATAACCCCAGTATCGATCCCACGGGAAAAAATTATAATAATAAATTTTCTAAATATTATATTTCAAAAATATTTTTTTATCTTTTAATTTAACTATAATTACTATTAATTTACTAGATGCAAATAAAGAAAACAATAATAAGAAAATAATTTATGAAAACTATATAAAATAAACAACTTTCTTCCCTTCAATTAATCTAAGATTTTTAAGATAATTTAATATTCGTTGGAGAATTTGATTTATGGTATTGTGCCAAATAGAAGCATTCCTATTCTTTACCCTTTGATCCAGGCGCAAAGAACATTGGCTAATTTACAGATCGAGTCCGGATGTATTGTTAGTAGAATGGGTTAATCTAGACTCACACTACTAGATGTCTAAGGGTGGCTATGGTCGGCCCTACTAGTGACCCTTTCCTAATCTATAAATCAAATTATAAGAATTTAGTATGTCACTCTAAAAACTTATCAATTCTACGCCCTTTAAATCTTATCTTCCTATTTATTTGCACTTCACCTTGAATAACCCGCACATGACCTTCGACTACGCAAGGATTCATGTGACATTTACAAGTTAAGAGTTCTTCTCCTTCTAGGTCTCAAAACTCTTCAACAGGTTTTAACAATTTAAATGGCCAATTTAAAAAGTAAAGTAAGATCGGGTATTAATGTCATCACAATGTTTTGAAAATATTTTGAATTTCAATTCTCCATCGAATATTTATATTATCTTATCTATCTCTTCATAATTGAAGGAAGAAAGTAAACTAACTACTCAGAAGACATTGAATATAAACAGCAAAACATAATAAATAAATTCTGAATCAAATATAAAATACTTATCTCAAATATTCCTTCTACAGATCTTCTGATTCCTACTGACTCCACAGTGTAATGAACTCCAGATGCAACAACTTGAAAATAAACTCACTAAACTAAACAAAAGTGGCCCTAAATTTCTCTCTCTATTTCTCTCTCTAAGGATGAGAGGCCCTTAAGTGGATAAGAGAAAGGGTTACAATGGGAGGGGCATGTTTTCTGAAGAAATGGACCCCTATTTATAGGCTTCAGGGGTTGCCTTGAGGCACCTCTTCAAAACATGTCCACATTCAATGAATCTTCTAGAAGGTCTGTCTGGCGCCTAGGCGCCAGAATCTGGCGCCTAAGCGCCGGATACCGCGTCCAGTTTTTCTCACCTCTTCACTTTGGCTTGCACCTCTTCGCGATTAAAACCGTTTTGGAGCGTCCAAATGCAATGCATCACATGTCCTATTATCAAGGAACATCTGCCAGTCTTCTAGAATGTCCAATAACCGCTCACTCTGTCAAAATAACGTTCAAACGTTGTCAAAAAACTTGACAGTTTCTGTATCGAGTCTGGCGCTTAGGCGCCAACTTCTGGCGCCTAGGCGCCAGGCCATATTTTTTTATACTTTTTGTATTTTGCTCCATTATTGCTCCTTTTTGCTCCTTTTTGCTCATTATTCCTTTTTAGACCTTTTTACATCATCTACATCTAAAAACACAAAAAATACCTTTCATTAAAGCATAATATCCTTAGAAATTGATAAGAATTAAGACATAAAGAAATAGGTATTTTTTTATAGATCAAAATCCCCCAAACTTAAATGTTACTTGTCTCAAGTAACTCTTTCTACTATATAAAATATAAAACCTTTGGAATAAAAGATAAATATTTAAGATTCCTTATAATTTTTTATTTTATAAAGTTTGTAGTAAACTATTAACCCAATTTCACTAACTAGGTTTAATTTTAAGAATTAAAATAAAATTTAACTACCAAATCATAAGATTTCAAACTTTTCATTCATTTTGAAAATAATAGAAGTCTATTATATTAAGATCTCATAGATTATTTACAAGAAAAAGATCTTCTTGAAAAATCTTTTCTAAATAAATATTCATGTATAAAAATTAAGTAAAATATGTAACTAGTTTTCATCATATAAGATAATTCAAGTGAATCCAATTTTTGATTAGGCATTTCCTCAAGCTTCTCCTCTCTTCTTTTTTTCTTTTTCTTTTCTTTTTTTCTTTTCTTTTTTTTTCTTCTTTTATATATATATATATATATATATATATATAGAGGATTACTATATCTGGATAGTCTGTTAATGGTTTTGAACTTCACTATCCTTAACTTATATTTTCAAAACTTATACATTTCCACTTAATTATTATAACATAAATAAGAATTCAAAAAGATTTCCAATCTTTTCTTTTTCAAGTGATAATTTTTTATTACTTAATATTTCTAAAATTCTATTTTTTCTATCATGAATAGAAAAATTCTTTAATCTTATTCTTCTTTAAGTTAAATAATTATATTCTTAAAATCAATCAAACTTATTAAAATTAAGGTTAATTTCACTAAATTGTTTATAATTTCAAAAATAAAAGTGATCTCAAATAAATTCTTCATTCCTTAAGTTATGTTAAAAAGTTTTTATTTTTAAGAAAATATTAGCTCTTTTAGGACAAATAAAATTTAGATTTGAATGTATTTTCCCTTCCCCTAAACTTAAGTTTTGGTATACTATGATAATTTGAAAGTATGAGAGAAAGAAATCATAAGAATTTTTATAAGTATGTAAAAACAATCTTAAAAAGAAAAATTAACTTCTACTCATGCTTTTATGAATAATTAAGATAAAATTGAAGCATGTATATAAAAAAAAGTAAGCAGGCTATTTTTTATGATTATACTAATTTTGAAACAAAATTAAAGTAGAGCAAAATTACTAATTACTAAACAGTAGACTAAAACAAACATATAAATTAACTCTAACTTCAGTCTCAACACAATATACTAAGAATATTTTAACAACAGAATCTTAACACTAATCAATCCACACAGATATTTAAACAAATCAACATACATCACACACAAAACTAAACAATCAATCCAAACAAAACAAACTAACAGAGTAGCTCATCATAAAGATCTATAACTACTTGTCACTAGCTGTAGCCTCATCATCATCATCATCACCAAAGGAAAATTCTACGTCCTTAGGATCAACAAATGGTGTGAAACTAGGAAAAGTGAGGAAACCAACATCATGTTCACCCTTCAGAAATCTGACTAGGGCTTCATCATTCTCAGCATCATAACTACTCTTCCTCTGGGTATAATCAGATAAATGATCTAGTTTCCTATCAATAGTATCAATCCTGTTGTGAGTTTGAAATAACTCCTGCTGCTGCTCTAAAAACTGATCATGCATTGATTCCCAGAAACTTGATGGTGGCTCAGCAGAAGTAGAGGGTCGAGAAGTAGAAGGTCTACTTGGAGTATGTACAGAAGTAGAAGGAGCGGTCGATCTCTTCCCTCGAAGACGATCATAGATACTAACACTCTCCTGCCCAATTGGCTTGGTAGACTTTAACTTCTCCTCAAAAATATTAGCAGTGACTCCATTACTAACACATAATGAATAAATCAGAGATGGGAATCTCAATCCAACGAAGTGCTTGGATCTCGCAAGTAGAATCCACGTAATCATAAATAATACCGCCGACATCAATAGGCTTCCTCTCCCGAATGCGATAGTTTAAGACCGCTCGATCTCTAGTCACTTCACTCAGGTGGTTGGAAGGTAACAATCTTGCAGAAATAAAATAGTGCCATGCTTTAGAAATACCATTTAATTTGGAGGATTTGAAGTTTACCCTTTTTCCGTTCCTGATCTTCCAAGATCCAGCACCGTCAGTCAAATAATCAATGATCATATCCAAATCTCACTCAGATGGTGATAATCCAGAATAATAGCATTCAATAGTTGGTGGCAGGCCATAAAATATATTGATTCTTTTAGGAGTAAATCCTACTCCGATACCTCTGACAAAGACTAAATAATCTTCGGCATCCAGAAAATTTGCATAAAATTCTCGAACAGAAGGGATAACAGCAACAGCAGTGAAATAACAGAATCGTTGTCAATTGTGTGCAACGATAGTATTTTTGATCATTTCTCCAGGATGATAGAAACTTCATTCTGAAATAAACTTTCTGGATGTCGCAAATTCGTGGAAGCGAAAATGCGCAGCAGCAGTAGAAAATTTGCTGCTATCAAAGTTATCTCGTGCCTTCCCTCGTTTAGATTTTGGAGCCATCTAAACGTGAAAGAAAACAAGAACAAATTTAGGAATCAAAGATTTAAACTCTTTTTAAGTTTATAAAACTTAAAATAAGTTTAAAAATCCAAAGAAATCACTAAAAATCAAATTTTTTTTCAAAATTTCGGTTCTCAGCAAAACTAGGGAAATCTATGGTGAAAATAAAAAATAAATGGTTCAAAGTGTAGATCTGACCTTGTGACGAAGAAATCGAGTGGTTTCGCGCTCAAATCCTTGATGTTTTGACCTCAAAATGGATCTAAAAGGTGTATTTTCTTAAAAATGGGGAAGAAGATGAAGCTTAGGCGTCAAAATGGCTTTCGGGGGTTATTTAAGTAAATTTTCGGGTACAGACCGAGCTGGCGCTTAGGCGCCGAATTCTGGCGCCTCGGTGCCAGAATCGCCTTTCACAAAAAAATATTTTTAAATTTATTTTTCCACCAAAATTCATAAATTCAACTTCCAATTACTCATATCAGAGTAGGGCTTCAATTTCTATCTTCCACAACATTTCTCAAAAATTTATAAAAATTTAAATATTTAATCCACCTATCAAACAATAAGGTTTAAATCAAACTCACTAAATTCCATTTATAATCTTCAATATTGACTCAATACATTCTAGATAAGTATTATACTTGATTCAAGTTCCTAATACACACTCAAACATAACAATTTCTAAGCAAAAACAACACACATTGAACATGAAAGCAAATACACAAACAAACACAATCGATTCTCTAAATCGATACAACGACTCAACAAACCATATAATAACTATCTCATTACCAGAATATTCTAATCTTCACAAGAGAAATTGTGTATTCTACTAGGAAAGAACACTAATGTTCTCGGCAAATCCGTAGCCATCTTCTCGTCAATCCATTTGTTCTTTGCATACATTTCAACTTGAGCATCTTGATAAGCCGCAAAATGATCAAATTGAAGTTTCATTTGCCATTCTAGATGTTCAATTTGATGAAACATCTCATGAAGACGATCTCCAATGCTTTTAAAATCCGCTTCAAAATTACCCAAACGACTAGAAATTTTCTCTAAACTTACAGCGATGAAACCATTGAAGTAGGGTTGAGGATCCTTTGAGACCTTGTCCCTAGCTTCTTCTCCATGATTTATTCCTTCCATTTCTTCAAAATTTTCTCAAATCTCTCAAGAATGAAGTGCAAGGGACGTAATTTTGATTGCTTGTTGGTTAGGGAAGAAGATAGGTTGATTTAAAAGGGAAAATCGTGTGAAAAACTGAAAATTTTTGGTTTTTGCACGACCCAGTAACCGTGGCGCTTAGGCACCGAATCTGGCATCTGGGCACCGGACCTATTGATACATAGTTTGATTCTGGCGCTTATGCGCCGAATTCTGGCGCCTAGGTGCCGGAACTATGTTCAACTCCATTTCGCCTAATCGTCAAATTTCAAAATTTCGTTCTCCAAGATAGGTATATTATATTGGTAAGAGTAATTTAGACTCAATAACTCACATTGTAAACAATCATAATGAAGGTTAACTTGATCTCCTTTTTACTCATATTCAAAATAGAGTGATCCTATTTTTAAATCTTACATACTTTAAAATAATTTTCTGCCTAAGTCAACAAAGACTTATAAGCATCAAATTTTTCTAAAGTAATATAAAATTAATCAAGATCGAGGCAAAACCTTACACTAAAACATAAAAACACTCATAACATAAGATAATTATGGGTTGCCTCCCACAAAACGCTTGGTTTAACGTCGTCAGCCCGACTTAAGTAAATCTTTAATTAGGTTGACTCAATTCATAAGCCTCTTTATAAATCTTTTTAATATCTCCCAAATAAGGCTTCAATCTTAATCCGTTTACTTTAAAAAATTTTCCTGTTTTGAGATTTTTAATATCCACAGCTCCATAATGGTATACTTTCTCAACTATATAGGGTCCAATCCATTTAGATCTTAATTTTCCAGGAAAAAGTTTTAAATTAGAGTTAAACAGTAATACTTCATGTCCAGGCTCAAAAATATTTCCTGAAATTTTCTTATCATGCAACATCTTCATTTTCTCTTTATAAATCCTTGCATTTTCATATGCTTCATTTCTTATTTCTTCCATCTCATTTAATTGCAATAATCGCTTTTCCCCTGCTTTATTCAAATTAAAATTAAACTTCTTTATCGCCCAATAAACTTTATGTTCAAGTTCTACAGGTAAGTGACAATGTTTACCATAAATTAACCTGTAAGGTGACATTCTGATTGGTGTCTTATAAGCTATTCTATAAGCCCATAATGCAGAATCAAGTCTATCAACCCAATCAGTTCTTTTAGGATTAACAGTCTTCTCTAAAATTCTTTTTATTTCTATGTTTGATACTTCAGCCATTCTACTTGTTTGTTGGTAATAAGCAGTTGCAATTCTATGTTTGATTCCAAATTTTTGTAGTAATGATTGAATTCTTATATTCCTGAAATGACTTCCATCATCAGTGATAATTACCTTAGGCATTCCAAATCTTGAAAATATCTTTTTCTTTAAAAATTTAGAAACACTTTTGGAATCAAAGTTTAGTAAAGCAACAGCTTCAATCCACTTTGAAACATAATCAACTGCTAATAAAATATAAATTTTTCCAGATGATGGAACAAATGGTCCCATAAAGTCTAAACACCATATATCAAAAATTCCAACTTCCATTATATAGTTTAAAGGCATTTCATTCTTCCTAGATATATTTCCCATCCTTTGACATCGATCACATGTTTTCACATAATGTCTCACATCTTTAAATAAGGTAGGCCAATAAAATCTAGAATTTAAAATTTTAAATGCAGTTTTATCTATGCCAAAGTGTCCTCCAAAATCGGAATCATGACATTTTTGAATAATAGCAAAAGTTTCCTCATAAGGTACACATCTTCGAATCATAGAATCTTTACCAATTTTAAATAAATGAGGTTCTTCCCAAATATAAGATTTAGCATCATATTGAAATTTCTTAATAAATTTGTTATTCAAGTCATAAGGCAAAATATTGCTAACTAAATAATTAACAATATCAGCATACCAAGGTGTTTTGCATTCTTGGATAACATATAAAGATTCATCAGGAAATTTCTCATTTATATTTTCTTCCGAAATAATATCATTTTAATTCTAGACAAATGATCAGCAATTTGATTTTCAGTTCCTTTTCTATCTACTATTTGAAAATCAAATTCTTGTAGAAGTAAAACCCATCTTATAAGTTTAGGTTTAGAATCCTTCTTAGATAATAGATATTTAATAGTAGAATGATCAGTATGAACTATGCATTTAGTACCAAGAAGATAAGGTATAAATTTATCAAAGGCATATACTATAGCTAGAAGCTCTTTCTCAGTGGTAGTGTAATTTCTTTGTGTTTCAGTGAGAGTTTTACTAGCATAATATACAACTTTGAAAATTTTCTCATATTTTTGTCCTAATACAGCTCCAATTGCAAAATCACTTGCATCACACATTAATTCAAAAGATTTATTCCAATTAGGTGCAACAATGATAAAGCGTAGATTATTAATTTTTCTTTTAGAATATTAAAAGCATTAATACATTCTTTATTAAATTCAAATTTTGCATCTTTTTCCAATAAATGACAAAGAGGTTTAGCAATTTTAGAAAAATCATTTATATATCTTCTATAAAATCCAGCATGACCTAGAAAACTTTTCACATCAGTAACCGTAGTAGGTGGTTGCAATCCAAAGAATAATTTTCACTTTTGCTTGATCTACTTCCATCCCTTTTTGTGATACTTTGTGACCAAGTACAATGCCTTCTGTGACCATGAATTGAAATTTTTCCCAGTTAAGAACTAAATTTGTTTATTCACATCTTTTTCAGAACTTTGGCTATGTTTTCCAAACAAGATTCAAAAAAAGTTCCAAAGACAGAAAAATCGGCCATGAATATTTCAATTCCTTTGTCAATCAAATCACAAAATATTGACATCATACATCTTTGAAAAGTTGCAGGTGCATTACATAAACCAAAAGGCATTCTTCTAAAAGCAAATGTTCCATAAGGACTTGTAAAGGTTGTCTTTTCTTGGTCCTCAGGAGCAATAAGTAATTGATGATAACCAGAATATCCATCCAGAAAACAGATATATGAGTGTCCAGCTAATTTTTCGAGCATTTGATCCAAGAAAGGTAAAGGAAAATGATCTTTTCTATTGGCTTTATTTAATTTCCTATAGTCAATACAAATTCGCCATCCAGTAACTTGTCTTGTAGGAATAA
Organism: Papilionanthe hookeriana x Papilionanthe teres; assembly: GCA_022702705.1. Classification (NCBI taxonomy): domain Eukaryota; kingdom Viridiplantae; phylum Streptophyta; class Magnoliopsida; order Asparagales; family Orchidaceae; genus Papilionanthe; species Papilionanthe hookeriana x Papilionanthe teres. The sequence goes on along the minus strand of CM040428.1, from coordinate 104,206,495 downwards.
GTTCATTTTTATCATTAACAATGACAGTTACACCTCCTTTCTTTGTAACACAATGAATAGGACTTACCCATTGACTATCCGAAATAGGATAAATAATACCAGCATCTAACCACTTAATAATTTCTTTTTTAACAATCTCTTTCATGATAGAATTTAATCTTCTTTGCGATTCTATAGTAGGTTTAAAATTTTCTTCCATTAAGATTCTATGCATGCAAATGGAAGGGCTTATTCCTCTAATATCAGCAATAGTCCAACCAAAAGCTTTCTTATAATTCTTTAACACACCTAGTAGTTTTTTCTTCTTGATCTCTACCCCGTTCAGAAGAAATAATAACAGGTAAAGTTAACAAATTTCCAAGAAACGCATATTTTAAATGTGAAGGTAACATTTTTAATTTCAGTTCAGGGGCTTTTTTAATTGATGGTAAAAGTATATCATTTTTAGTCATGTCTAAAGTTTCCCAATTATCTTTTATAAAATGAGTCTCTTCTTCTTCTACTACTTCATCTTCATCAGTTCAAAATTCAAATTTTTCTTCAGAAATGACTTTACATCTTTCTTGATAATGTTTTTCAATTAAATAATCAATTATATCCATTCGATAACATTTCTCTTTATCGTGGTACTTCATTGATTTAAAAACATTGAATTTAATTTCTTGATCATTAACTCTCATGGTTAGTTCTCCCTTTTGCACATCAATCATAGCTCGTCCGGTAGCTAGAAAAGGTCTCCCTAAAATAATAGGTATCTCTTTATCTTCTTCCATATCAAGTACTATGAAATCTACAGGGAAGATAAATTTATCCACTTTAACAAGGACATCCTCTATAACTACTTTAGGATAAGTGATAGATCTATCAGCTAACTGAAGGGTTACAGTGGTGGGAGTAATATCTCCTAAATCCAATCATCGAAAGATAAAAAATGGCATGAGATTAATACTTTCTCCTAAATCACATAAAGCTTTTCCACAAAATTTTTCTTCAATAGCACAGGTTATAGTGAAACTTCCAGGATCCTTAAGCTTTTCAGGTAATTTCTTTTGAATTATTGCATGTTGACCTCAATTTTGGTGAGGTCTTTTGCTTCTCTCTTTAGTACTTAGGATCTAGCTTTAGGCTTTTCCTTTCACTAATCTTAGAGGACTAGAAATGGAACCCACCATTTAGAAATTCAAACACCTCTTAACTCCCTGCAAACCCCACAAGCTTGATTGTAGACCCCTAATCACCTAGAGGGTTGAAATCAAATGTGAAGTTTAAAGGATGAGTTCCCTATAGGACTTTTTGGCCTTAGGAATACCCTGGATGGCCTGGTCTGGTGAGGGTTGACTTGTACATACACTACACCTTCACACACATTCCAAGTCCTAAAACCACACTCTCACCCAACTTGACTTCCTGACTCATGTAGGTAATTCATATGGATGGTCCTTAACCCCTAAGCCCCTGGCTAAGAGGGTTAGGAACAACATAGTGAATGCCCCAAATGTGTCCTCTCATGGCTCATATGGGCTTAATATGGCTTCATGGCTCAACCAAAGTGATCCCATTTCATTCACATTTGATCAATCTTTTTTTTTTCAAAATTTCAATTTTTGACCCCCGGGGCCCCGAACCCACCAAACCTACCAAATACCCTTGAAATGACCCAAATATTGCAAAATTGCCTAAATTACCCAAGATCCCTCAAAATCAATCCTAAACACTTCCCACCATTCAAATTGACCATCTTTGGCCAAAAATACCAAAATTTCCAAAAATACCCCTATACCGCCCAAAATTACCAAAATACCCTTTTACCCCAAAAATCTAAAAAATTCTAAAAATTTCAACAAAATTCCAGAAAATCCTAAATATTTCCAATTCCATTTTGTTCAACTACACCATGATTCAATTTTGCCAATTTACCCCACTTTTACCAAACCCCCAATTTGACCTATTTTTAACCAAGTGAACCCAATGCCAAACCAAACCACCCCAATTGACCCCAATTCTGGTCCAATTAAATTCTAAACTTCAATTTAATATCCCCAATAAAAATTTAGACCAAATTGAAGTCCAATTTAATTGACATTTGAGCCCAATTTCAATTTGAAGCCTAAGGCCCAATTTTGGCCCATGACCTAAACCTAGCCCAATTCAACTCCAATTGTCCCCAAATCTTTTCTAAAGCCTTCCTAACACTCCCATAAACATTTCACAACATTGATTTTACATCAAATCCAACCTTAGCCCAACCTTAGACCAAGTTAGCCAAATTTGGCCCACCTTGGCCCCTCTACGAAAAAAGCCCACATTAAACCCAATTCAATTCAAAATCACTTCAAACTTGTTCCAAACCACTCATGACACATCCCTAAACTAAACCCAACATTTATTTGGCATGGTCCTTCACAAAACTTTCATCCAAAAGCCCATTTTAAAATCTAAAAAACCCCACTTCCATAAAGTCTTTAAAAAGCCCATCCAAAACCAATTCAAAAGCCCAATATATATCCTAAAGCCCACATGACATTTTCATTTGTCATCCTTTTAACCAAAATCAACCCCTAAGTTTTAAATCCATGATCAAATGATTCCAAATCAAGCCTCATGCCAAATCACCCCTAAATGCCAAAAATCCCTAAAACCCATTTTCATGAAACTTGGCTAAGCCATTCCCAAGCCACATGAAGCCGTGAAGCCATTTCTTAAGCCACATGTAAGCCATGTGAGTTGTGCCCCATGTCATCATGCCATCTTGGGCAAAAGGAGGGACCTCTTTCTTGATTCCCTTAAAGTGATTAAACACTCCCATGTCTCCCTTAACCCATGCTTAAGCCTAATTGTACTTGGACTGTGACTTGACCCCACTAATCAAGCTGAACCAAATGACTTTCCCTCAGCCCAAACCAGGTCATGGGAGGGTGAACCAAACCCATTTGCATGAGTTGACAAAAATAAGCCCAAAATGAGCTTCCCCTATGTTATTTCAATCCAACTCCTTTACACATGTCCAAAGCCAATTGTTGGCACCAAACTCGAGCACTGACCTCCCTGACCCTGAGGGTGACCCATGCCTGGCCGGCCAGCCACCACAGTCGCCGGAAAACACCAGGCTGAGAGGCTTAATTTGAATCAAAAATTCAATTTGAACTTGCTGAGCTGTCCCATGCCCAATGGCCATTGCAGCTATTCTTCCCTTACCCTGAGCAGTGGATCCAAGCCATTAAACCCCCTTGGAGGCCCTCCAGCCACCTCTATTTAAACACCACCACCTCTCGGCCAAAAGTGGTGTTGAACCAAACCTTACCAAAACTCTGCCAAATTTATTACAGATCCCTCTCCAGACCTAGAGAACTTGATCCCCACTGAAATCCAGCCCTAAAACCCTCTCTATGAGCTCAATTTCTGAGTTGAAAATCCACCCAAAAAATAGGACACTTCACCACAGTGAGCCAATCTCCAAATTGATTGATCCTACACCTTCACCAGACCAAGAGGAGAAGTTCCCCAGCAAAGCCCCCTCACCAGGCCAGCCATTGCTTCCAGCCTCCAAGCTTTGTGATCGGCCTTGGTCACTTTCATACCTAAACAATTCCCCAGAGCCAGAGACTTCATCTGGAGCTTGCCTGGAATCAATCGAAGGTGACACAACTCTCAGATCGAAGCTTCACTTCTCTGAGCAAAGGTATGAACTCATTCTTCCTCCTGAGCTTCCAGCAATTCTCCATTTTGTTTGGGTTGATTTCAAGCCTATAAACCATATGGATGTGTTCGTCTCTTCAAGACGAATCGATAGAGTATAAGAACTCAAAAATCCATTGAGAATCGATAGAGATATTAAGGTTTGAGTGTGGACGGCCATGGGTGCACACCAGTCGTAGATGATGACCAGGAGCCGTTGGATCGCGCGTGTATCGAGTGGACGGTCGAGATCAAGCTGGACAACGCAATGGTACGTGAACCGCGGGCCCCTGGAGAGCTGAGTCAGATGGCGGCGCCGAATCACAGCGCGACGCGTGGGCTTTCGGAGCTGCCGAGGTTGACGCGGCGCCGCGTGAAAAAGTAGAAATTTAGGGTATTTTTGAATTATTTAAATGCCCTGAACTTAAAAAATTCATATCTTTGCATAGAAAAATCACAAAAATAAAATAAAATACCATCTTGCTCAGTGAATAGAGGAGAATAATGTGGAAAAGAAATCAAATTAATTGGATGAGTATTTTATTTTTAATAATTTATTTACTGCTTTCATTGTTTTGATTCTCCATTTGAATAGATAATTCATCATGGCATGAGACCATAGAGCTTTTGAAGCCTCTAATCTTGGGAACATTCCCTGAATTTTTCAAGGTTAGAGGCTATCTCTGTGAAAAGTTATTGATTTTTCAAGTTCATGTCACTGTTTTAGGTATTTTAATTTCAATAATTAGCATGATGTAAAATAAATTCTATGAAAATTTAGTGATGTTTCTTAGGACCGGGGGACCCTATGAAAAATATATTTTGAGTTAATTCATTCATAATAACTTTAGTTGGCCTAAACCCCTAAAATTGAATTTGAATTAATTAAGGTTAACAACACATCAAATGGACTTGAAAACAATTCTCCATTACTCTTTAGGGTCAGAGGAACCTTACATAAAAGTTTGAAATCAATTGGACTTGCTTAACCCCCACCAAATGGATTAATTAAGCCTCACAAGCAAAATGGAACTTTAAAAATTCATAACTCCAAAAATACTTTTCAAAAATTCACAAAAATGATTTTGGAAGCTTCTCTAATATTAGGGGAGTTCAGAAAAATTAAAATTGGAGTTTTCTAAAAATGTTGATTTTTCACAATATTTTAATATTTTAATAATTAAAAAAATAATAAAAATCATAAAAATATTAAAAATCATAAAAATGTCACATTTTGACTCCTAATCATTTAGGAACAAACCAAATATTTTTCCTAAGTCCCTAGGATAAGATATTGAATTTTAAAGGCTTAATGTAATTTTTAATATTAAAAAATGAATTTTCAACCTTTTTCACTAAAATAATTCTAATAAATCAAAAAAAACAAAAAATTATAAAATTTATTTCTCTAGACTCCTTGAGGTTAGCAAAATTTAAGAAAAATATAAAATCTATTTTTCAAACTTTTATTTTATTTTAAAATTAATTAACACTCGAAAACTCAAAATAATTATAATAAATAAAATATAATTCAAAAAATCACAAAATTTGATCCAATTGGTCCTCTAGTCATTAGGAACATTCCACAATTTTCTTAAGGACAGAAACATTTCCTTGGTCATGTTGTTGAATTTTCTTTGAAAACCTCTATTTTTTACTAAAAATAATTATATAAATAAATTAAATTCAGAAAAATCACATTTTCTCCTCTAATGTCTTAATTGACATGTGAGTGAGGTGATATAAAAATTTCAAATTCATTTGAGCTCAATTTAGTGAGTTATGAAATAAATAAGCCTAAAAGGGCATAAAGGTAATTAAAAACTTTAACCCTTAATTAAAACTTTAGGTTTAATCAAAATGGGGGGTAAAATATTTGATTTTAACTTTCTCTTGGATGATTGAAACATAGTGAAATTAAGGGGTAGAAATCCATTTAACACTTTGAAAATATCAAAATGGAACTTTAATTAATTAAATGATTTAAATTTTGGAAAGAATATATTTAAAATTTTGATTATTAAAATAGGGATATTATTAAGAGGATATTTATTCTTTAATTTAAAAATCCCTAAATAAGTCACTTTAACAATATTTAATTTTTAATTAAAAATTAAAATAATAATCTAAATTAACAATTAAAAATAAAATTAAATTAAATTAAATTTAAAATTCTGAAAATAAAATAAAATTAAATTAAAATTAAAATTAAATTAAAATTAAATAAAATTAAAATTAAATTAAAATTAAATAAAAATAAATTAAATAAAATTAAAATTAAATTAAATTAAATTAAATTAAATTAAAATCACTTAACAACAAACCTAAATGAAATCATTAAGAGTTAAATCAAAACATACCAATAATTTCAATACCTCTTTCTATCTAAGTAAATTTAAAACATGAACATCAATTTGAAGTACTAAGATAATTGAAAGTGTAAAGATTTAAATTAAATTTAAAATAATTTGAACGTTATTCCAAACTTAAAATTATTAATTAAACCTCATAATTAAATTAAAACACTTTAAACCATTAACTCAAACTTTTAATTAAGAATGATTAAAATTCTCAATAAACCAACTCGCCCTTAAAGGCTTTAATTATTATAACTCTTAAATAGAGTATTAAGTGAAATGTCATTTCATTCATCAGGTAATCAAATACCCAAGTTCACTGAGCAAGAGACAAAGCTTAAACTAAACTCCTGGATGATTAATTCACCTGTACAATTAAATTTACTTGGACTCAAAATAATCCCAGTAGTATTGAAAAGATGTTTAGGACTCGTCCTATACACTTCCTCAATATGACGGGATGTTTTAGAAGAACAACTAAATTTAATTGTTCATTGATGAAGAAAATCATCCTTAAACCAAACCAACAACCTAGACGTCATAGGAGATGACTAGTTATAGGATTAGGAATTTGGTAGACAACCAAAACCCTTTCCCTTAGCTTTATCTAGGTATTTCTTGCAAAATATGTTTAAATGCTCTAACATATGTTTCAAGTGTAGCTTGGGATGACGGGAAGACCTTCCAGGTACGCTTTTATTTTATTGAAATTTACTTACATGCATTGCGCTTTACTTTTTCTTGCATGATAAACAAGATTGTTGCATGAAAACCAAAACCTTTAGGATAGTCCCTGAACTGAAACCAAGACTAAATTAAAAGTCATTACAAGATAAAATTCACCGCCACAACATTCCAAAATATAAAACAACTCAAAATTTAATCACAAACAGATCAACAAAACCACAACTTTAACTAAATTAAAACGTCTCGTTGAATGATCGGGAATACCTCGGATGATGTAACCCACATGTTGCTAACGGGAGTTCCCACGGTCTAAATGAAAGTGTGGAACTCATTCGATTGAGTTTAGCAAATTCATCTGGACTAAGTGAATTTGATGAAAATAACGGTGTCGGGATGACGGAACCGTGGGATCTTAATCGGTTCTGTTTAAACAACTTTAAGATTTGTTTTAATTAAAACATTAAAGACACTTGGATTTTAAGATTTTCTCTAAACCAAAACACTTCTCTCATCTCCCGATTTATGACTTCTAAAACTAAACCTCTGCAACAACAAGGAGCTCGGAGCATGGTGGGCAGCACGGCCATCGTCATCAGTAAAATTCGGGTCTACTTCAGCAAAACCTTTCTTAGAATTAAATAACAAAGCCATAGGACTTCGAGGTAGTTTGCCTAGTGCAACATAAATCCTCAATTTTTTGTTAGGCATTTGCATAATGATATTATGCAAATTAAGTCCTAACCGGTCTTAAGATTCCGAGGTAGTTGTTTGGTACGACATAAACCCTCACATCTTCCAGGCTATTTGTATGATCATGTCATACAAATATAAGTACTAATTAATTAAAATTGGCAGGATTGCAATATTAAATAAATTCCCAAATTGAAGCCAAACAATAGGATAGTTTGGGAAGTTGTCAAAATTCTTCTTGGATCCTCAACCTCTCCTACTTCTCTTCCCTTGAATTCCCAAAATAAATTTTCCTAAATTTGATCTATTCCTTATTGAAATTCCAAAATTCAATCCTTTGAAACCTTAAACTTTGAAATTCTTGAGAGCAAAACCACTAATCATTATTGAGAGTTTTCTTAAATGATTCCCGTCATTTAAGATGTAATTAACTATAGGGGCTTGCCCTTATAGAGAACTTTAAGAACCCAATTAATATAAACCCTGCTTAATTCATTTATATTAGGCAGGGGAACTTGTCGTCTTATAAAATTGGTTCACAGATCAAACAGATGTCACAAATCTTCTAGTTTATTCAATCGAGCCCCATCATCAAGCAGTGTGACTATTCTTCGGGATAGATACACGGTTTGTGATGCGGTGCTCGTTTATATAAACTATTTGGGATGTGAGATCGGTTTGATTTCATATCTTAAAATCTTCAAATTTAAAAATTATTTTCAAAATCAAATGCTACTTTCCAAATTATATATATATTTAAACTAAATTTAAATTATGAAAATTCGCCAACAATTTCTATAGGCGGCCCCTTTTTCAAAATACAACACACAAACCTAAAAATATGCCGACAACTTTTGGCGACTCCGCTGGGGACTAGTTCCTCTCTCCATTTTTGATTAGATGGTTCTGCTTTCATAAATCGATAGTGAGTCTATATCCCTAGTGGACCAAAACTTCCATTCTTCTGTTGGAATACCCCGTTGATTTCTGTCTTGAACGAGTATAACCTACTCCTCTCGGATTTAGGAGCCACTGTTTAGGCACCCCTAAATGGAGAGGTTCCGAGATCATTTTACCTCTTTTCTGAGGTGGGGTGGACCCCCAATAGGTGTTAGTTTAGGAGTGGTCCTTCGAGTCGGGAAATCTTGCATAAGACTTTCTTTTCCTTTCCAATTCTAAATCGGGCCCTTTAACTTTTCTATAACCTTTTTCCTTTAATCATTTTGTTTCTAACAAACGAACCTGCTAATAAACAACCTCCTAACAAACAATCTCTTTTAAAAAATCACAAATACACTAAGATAAACAAAAATGTGTTCGGACTCTTTCTTTTTCGTCCTAAACTTTACGACAAAAAGAAGTATAATTCGAGACTGACATTCGGAATCTGCCCTGCAGAAAATGACTGCCCTTAAGTTAATCTTCTCCTTCACCAATGGAATGGACTTCGTCGTTTACAAGGATGAGCTGCTTGATAATGGGATCATCCGTTTCGGACAAGGATTCGGCAACACAGATGTCAAGTTCGCTAATGTCACACTTTTCACACTAATGGACAAAGTGTCAGAAACTGAATAGCCCGTGATTGAGTTCAGCCTGAAATCGACTCAATAATTCCCTCCCCTGTAAAGGGTTCTAGCTGAAAGAAGTACTACTGTTTGTAGGAGGACTGTTGTCTCTAACCCCACCGGTCTAGTCATCTCTGCACCTACCCCAACTTCTGCCAAACTAAAGGGGAAGGAAATCCAAGTCTGTGATGAGCCTGTCACCGTGGAGGGTACAGATTTTGCTACAATACCAGCTGTTTTTGAGATTGGGTCTAGTTCAAGAGTTGCACCCCTAACTCGGACTCAAAGGAGAAATAGAAGCAGAAAGATCGCCAAGATCGAGAAAGCCAGAGCTGCTGAAGTTGCTTTTCTAGAAGAAATTCCCGAGGAAAGAGAAGAACCGCCCGAGTATATACCTCCGTTGGAAGGAGTAGGTTTCACCCTCTCTCCGCCGCATCAGATGAAGAGGATATTCGTAGGATCGCCGCTGCATTACCCCGACCTGCGTACTACAACAATTACAAGAGGAAAAGGGATCAGACTATGCCATTGGCTCGACTGCAAGCTGTGATAGAAAGATTGGCAAAGAAAGAAAGATGTCATGTGTCAGAAATCTTAAGAAGGATGGGACGGGTGCCAGCAAAATCCCGCCTCGGACCGCGAGAAGAGCCTGTTGCTGCCACAGAGAAACCAAAGAAGAAGATAAAAGCCATTTCTCCCATTGTTGTATCGGGTCTACAAATTAGGGAGGATACCACCTTCCAGCATATAGCCGACAGATCATCCGGTCCTAGGCTTCCGGCTGCAAGAAGGATGGTATGGCGACCTACTACTGGCGAGCTAAGACCAAAATAATTTCCTGAGAAGAAAAGTTTCGTCAGGAGACTTGAATCAGAAGAGAGTGCTACTGCAATAAAGGGGACTCCCGGAAAGGAAGTTCAACAACCGTCATGAGACAACTGCGAGACCGTGCGGAAAAGGCCACTAGAGGATGCCATGGACATGTTAAGGACCGACATCCGACGGTTAGCAAAAGAAAGAGAAGAAAAACTAGAAGATGAAGTTGACTCATCAGAATTAATGGATGAGGAATATGCCGAGATCAATATGGTTGAGACGCGAGCATCATCAGCTTCACAAGGTGCTCCGGCAGCTGCGGAGAGAGATGAACCGGAAGTAATGAGGGCACAGCTTCGGGAAAGAGATGACACAATTTCCTAGATGGCAAAGAGGATGGAAGAGATGGCTGCTACCTTAGCCACTCTCCAGAGTCAGGTACAACCTCAGAAAGAGACACCACCAGAAATTATCCATATTGCAGATGGAGGAAAAGAGATCATTTATCTGATTATACCCAGAGGAAGAGTAATTATGATGTTGAGTATGATGAAGCCCTAGTCAGATTTCTGAAGGGTGAACATGATGTTAGTTTTCCTACTTTTCCTAGTTTCACACCATTTGTAGATCCTAAGGACGTAGAATTGTCCTATGGTGATGAAGATGATGATGAGGCTACAGCTAGTGATTAGTAGTTATCGATTTCTTTGATGTGTTACTCTGTTAGTTTGTTTTATTTGGATTGTTTGTTAGTTTTGTATTTGATGTATGTTGACTGTTTAGTATAAGGATTCTGTTGTGTTGAGACTGAATTTAGAATTAATTTATATGTTGTTTTAGTTTAATGTTTAGTACTTATATATTTTGCTCTGTTTTAATTCTGTTTCAAATTTAATATCATCATAAAATTAGCCTGATTACTTTTCTATATACATGCTTCAATTTATCTTAATTATTCATAAAAGCATGATTAGAAGTTAATTTTTCTTTTTAAGATTGTTTTTACATACTTACTAAAAATACTTATGATTTTCTTTCTCTCATACTTTCAAATTACATAGTATACCAAAACTTAAGTTTGGGGGAAGGGAAAATCCATTCAAAATTAAATTTGATTTGTCCTTAAAGAGCTAATATTTTCTTAAAAATAAAAACTTTTTAACATAACTTAAGGAATGAAGAATTTATTTGAGATCACTTTTATTTTTGAAATTATAAACAATTTAGTGAAATTAACAAAAATTTTACTAACTTTGATTAATTTTAAGAATAGAATTATTTAACTTAAAGAAGAATGAGATAAAGAATTTTCCTATTCATGGTAGAAATAATAGAATTTTAGAAATATTAAGTAATCAAAAATTATTACTTGAAAAAGAAAAGATTGGAATTATTTTTGAATTTTATTTATATTATAATAATTAAGTGGAGATGTATAAGTTTAGAAAATATAAGTTAAGGATAGTGAAGTTTAAAACCATTAACAGGCTATCCAAATATAGTAATCCTCTCTATATTTAAAAAAAAAAAAAGATAGGAGGAGAAGCTTGATGAAATGCCTAATCAAAAATTGGCTTCACTTGAATTATCTTATAGGAAGAAAACTAGTTACATCCTTTACTTAATTTTTATACATAAATATTTATTTAGAAAAGATTTTGCAAGAAGATCTTTTTCTTGTAAATAATCTATGAAAGCTTAATATAATAGACTTCTACTATTTTTAAAATGAATGAAAAATTTGAAATCTTATGATTTGGTAGTTAAATATTCTTTAAATTCTTAAAATTAAACCTAGTTAGTGAAATTGGGTTAATAATTTACTAAAGACTTTATAAAATCAAAAATTATAAGGAATCTTAAATATTTATCTTTTATTTCCAAAAGTTATATTTTATGTAGTAAAAAGAGTTACTTGAGAACAAGTAACATTTAAGTTTGGGGGATTTTGATCTATAAAAAAATACATATTTCTTTATGTCCTAATTCTTATTAATTTCTAAGGATATTATGCTTTAATGAAAGGTATTTTTTGTGTTTTTGGATGTAGGTAATGTGAAAAGGTCTAAGAAGGAAAAAGGAGCAAAAAGGAGCAATATTGGAGCAAAATACCAAAAGTATAAAAAAATATGGCCTGGCGCCTAGGCGCCAGAAACTGGCAACTCGATACCAAAACTGTCAACTTTTTGACAACGTTGATCAGTTATTTTGAAGGAGTGAGCAGTTATTGGACATTCTAGAAGGCTGGCAGTTGTTCCTTGATAATAGGACATGTGATACATTGCATTTGGACGCTCCAAAAAAGTTTTAATCGCGAAGAGGTACAAGCCAAAGTGAAGAGGTGTGAAGAACTGGACGCGGTGTCCGGCGCCTAGGCGCCAGACCGACCTTCTAGAAGATTCATTAAATGTGGACATGTTTTTAAGAGGTGGCTCAAGGCAACCCTTGAAGCCTATAAATAGAGGTCCATTTCTTCAGAAAACATGCCCCTCCCATTGTACCCCTTTCTCTTATCTACTTTAGGATCTCTCATCCTTAGAGAGAGAATTAGAGAGAGAAATTTAAGGCCACTTTTGTTTAGTTTAGTGAGTTTATTTTCAAGTTATTGCATCTGGAGTTCATTACACTGAGGAGTCAGTAGGAATCAGAAGATCTGTAGAAGAAATATTTGAGATAAATATATTTTTACATTTGATTCAAAGTTTAATTATCATGTTTTGTTATTTATTTTCAATGTGTTACGAGTAGTTAGTTACTTTCTTACTTCAATTATGAAGAGATAGATAAGATAATATAAAGATTCGATGGAGAATTAAAATTCAAAATATTTTCAAAACATTGTGATGACATTAATACATGATCTTACTTTACTTTTTAAATTGGCCGTTTGAATTGTTAAAACCTGTTGAAGAGTTTAGAAACCTTGAAGGAGAAGAACTCTTAACTTGTAAATGTCACATGCATCCTTGGGTAGTCGAAGGCCATGTACGGGCTATTCATGGTGAAGTACAAATAAATAGGAAGATAATATTTAAAGGGCATAAAATTGATAAGTTTTTAGAGTGACAGACTAAATTCTTATAATTTGATTTATATACTAGGAAAGGGTCACTAGTAGGGCCGACCATAGCCACCCTTGGACATCTAGAAGTGTAAGCCTAGATTAACCCATTCTACTAACAATACATCCGGACCTATTCTGTAAATTAGCTAATGTTCTTTGCACCTGGATCAAAGGGTAAAGAATAGGAATGCTTCTATTTGGCACAATACCATAAATCAAATTCTCCAACGAATATTAAATTATCTTAAAAATCTTAGATTAATTGAAGGAAAGAAAGTTGTTTATTTTATATAGAATTCATAAAATCATTTTCTTATTATTGTTTTCTTTAATTGCATCTAGTAAATTAATAGTAATTTATAATCAGATTAAAAGATAAAATAAAAATATTTTTACTATTTTATTTCGCTTTCACTTCATAGAAAATTTATTTCTATAAATCTTCCCTGTGGGATCGATACTGGGATCTTTGTTTAAAAACCCTATATTACTTGAAACGATACGTATACTCTCGTAGTACCCCTAGTGTGTAAAAATATTACTAAATTATATAATATTAATTTTATACACTAGCCGCTATTTATAAATTGATTCAAAGCTTTTTGGCTATCTTTTGGAAGCAAACATTACTGCGTTAAGCGAGGCGCGGTCGGGTCAACTTTTTGGCGCCGTTGCCGGGGATCGAAATCGAAGGAAGAAAGAAATAGAATAGTTAAATTTTATATTTATTGCTTGTTTTATGCGAAGATTTGGTTCTGAAGGATTAATACCTTTAGATTCTGAATTGGAAAGAACAATTAGAAAAATTAAAAAGGGAAACAAATTCAAAAATTTCAAGAAATGGCTACTTTACAAAATCCAATTGAACTTAATGATCAAAATGTTTATAAACCATTAAGGGATTATGCTAACCTTACAGATTGATGAACTTCATAGTAGTATTCAAATACCCACTGTAGATGCTAATTCTTTTGAACTTAAACCGTCTATTATTCAAATGGTGCAAAACAATCAATTTGGTGGATCACCAAATAAGGATCCATATTTACATCTTGTTAGTTTTTTAGAACTTTATGCTACCTTTAAATATAACAATGTTTCTGATGATGCTATTAGACTCTTTCCTTTTTCTTTAAGAGATAAAGCAAAGATGTGGTTAAACTCATTAGCGACTGGTTCTATTAAAACATGGGCTGAAATGGCACAAAAATTCCTTGCTAAATATTTTCCTCCTTTTAAAACTGCTATATTAAGAAATGATATTACTTCGTTTAGTCAATTTGACGGGGAGACAATATATGAAACATAGGAAAGATTTAAAGAACTATTAAGAAAATGTCCTCATCATGCTTTACCTGATTGGTTGATTATTCAAACATTTTATAATGGATTAATTGGATCTTTAAAATCAATTATTGATGCTGCTGCTGGAGGTTCTTTAATGTCTAAATCATTTGAAGAAGCTTACACTTTAATTGAAGAAATGGCTAATAACAATTTTCAATGGCCTTCCAAAAGGATTAACCCTAAAAAGATGGCCAGTATTCAAGATAATGAAGCCTTTTCTATCTTAGTTTCACAAGTTGCAGCAATGTCTAAGAAATTAGATAATTTTTCAATTAATATTTCACATAATAACTCTGCTAATATTGAAGATTCTCAAACTATTGAAACTTTACGAGCTATTGCAAGTAAAAATAATCCTTATTCAAATTATTATAATCCTGGGTGGAAAAAATCATCCTAATTTTAACTGGAATAATTCACAACAACAATGGGGTAATAATCAATCTCATCCCACTGGAAATTGGAATAATCAAGTTAATTCAAATTATAAACCTCCTGGATTTAATAATCAACAGAAAAAAGTTATCAATAGAAGAATTAATTATGCAAATGAATAATCAATTACAAAATCAAAATACTGCTATTTGTAATATTGAAAATCAAATGGGGCAAATTGCTACTTTAATTAATAACAGAGCTGTAGGAACACTTCCTAGTAATGTTGAAATCAATCCAAAGGAAACTAGAAAAGAACATGAACAAGTTAAAGCTGTGCAACTTAGAAGTGGAAAGGAATTAAAAGAAAGATTGCAGAATGAAATTGAAAAAGAGATTGAGGTTGAAGAGATTGAAAAACCTAAAGAAACTCTCTCTCCTAGTCAAGATCGATCGCTATACTCGTTAATGTGGAAGTTGAAAAATCACCACCACCTTTTCCTCAAAGAATTAAACAGCAGAAACTTGATCATCAATTTTCTAAGTTCATTGAAATTTTTAAGAAACTTACTATTAACATACATTTTGCTGAAGCTTTGGAACAAATGCCAACTTACGCAAAATTTATGAACGATATTTTAAGCAAAAAATGAAAATTTGATGCTTTTGAAACCGTTGCATTAAGTGAAGAATGCAGTGCAATAATTCAAAAGAAATTACCCGAAAAGCTTAAGGATCCTGGAAGTTTCACTATACCACCGTGCTATTGGAGAAAAATTTTGCGGAAAAGCTTTATGTGATTTAGGAGCAAGTATTAATCTCATGCCATTTTCTATCTTTCAAAGATTGGATTTAGGAGATATTACTCCCACCACCGTAACTCTTCAGTTAGCTGATAGATCTATCACTTATCCTAAAGGAGTTATAGAGGATGTCCTTGTTAAAGTGGATAAATTTATCTTCCCTGTAGATTTCATAGTACTTGATATGGAAGAAGATAAAGAGATACTTATTATTTTAGGAAGACCTTTTCTAGCTACCGGACGAGCTATGATTGATGTGCAAAAAGGAGAATTAACCATGAGAGTCAATGATCAAGAAATTAAATTCAATGTTCTTAAATCATTGAAGTACCCTGATAAAGAGAAATGTTATCGAATGGATATAATTGATTATTTAATTGAAAAACATTATCAAGAAAAATGTAAAGTTATTTCTGAAGAAAATTTTGAATTTTTAACTGATGAAGATGAAATAGTAGATAGAAAAAGAACTGAAAACCAAATTGTTGGTCATTTGTCTAGAATTAAAAATGATATTATTTCGGAAGAAAATATAAATGAGAAATTCCCTGATGAATCTTTATATGTTATTCAAAGATACAAAACACCGTACTATGCCGATATTGTTAATTATTTAGTTAGCAATATTTTGCCTTATGACTTGTATAACAAATTTATTAAGAAATTTAAATATGATGTTAAATCTTATATTTGGGAAGAACCTCATTTATTTAAAATTGGTAAAGATTCTATGATTCGAAGATGTGTACCTTATGAGAAAACTTTTGCTATTATTCAAAAATGTCATCATTCTGATTTTGGAGGACACTTTGGCATAGATAAAACTGCATTTAAAATTTTAAATTCTTGATTTTATTGGCCTACCTTATTTAAAGATGTGAGACAATATGTGAAAACATGTGATCGATGTCAAAGGATGGGAAATATATCTAGGAAAGATGAAATCCTTTAAACTATATATTGGAAGATGAAATTTTTGATATATGGGGATTAGACTTTATGGGACCATTTGTTCCATCATCTGGAAAAATTTATATTTTATTAGCAGTTGATTATATTTCAAAGTGGATTGAAGTTGTTGCTTTACCAAACTGTGATTCCAAATGTGTTTCAAAATTTTTAAAGAAAATGATATTTTCAAGATTTGGAATGCCTAAGGTAATTATCACTGATGGTGGAAATCATTTCAGGAATATAAGAATTCAATCATTACTACAAAAATTTGGAATCAAACATAGAATTGCAATCGCTTATCACCCTCAGAACCGATGGAATGGCTGAAGTATCAAACGAGAGAAATTAAAAGAATTTTAGAAAAGATCGTTAATCCTAAAAGAACTGATTGGGTTGATACACTTGATTCCGCATTATGGGCTTATAGAACGACTTATAAGACACCAATCGGAATGTCACCTTACCGGTTAATTTATGGTAAACATTATCACTTACCTGTAGAACTTGAACATAAAGCTTATTGGGCGATAAAGGAGTTTAATTTTAATTTGAATAAAGCGGGAGAAAAACGATTATTGCAACTAAATGAGATGGAAGAAATTAGAAATGAATCGTATGAAAATGTGAGAACTTATAAAGAGAAAATGAAGATGTTGCATGACAAGAAAATTTCAGGAAAAATTTTTGAACCTGGACAAAAAGTATTACTGTTTAATTCTCGTTTAAGACTTTTTCCTAGAAAATTAAGATCTAAATGGATTGGACCTTATTTTGTTGAGAAAGTATACCCTTATGGAACTGTGGATATTGAAGATCCCAAAACTGGAAAAATTTTTAAAATAAATGGATTAAGATTGAAGCCTTATTTGGGAGATATTAAGAAGATTTATAAAGAGGCTTATGAATTGAGTCAACCTGATAAAAGATTTACTTAAGTAGGGCTGACGACGTTAAACCAAGTGCTTTGTGGGAGGTAACCCATAATTATCTTGTGTTTTTGTGTTTTAATGTAAGGTTATGCCTCGATCTTGATTAATTTTATATTACTTTAGAAAAATTTGATCCTTATAAGTCTTGGTTGACTTAAGTCGAAAATTATTTTGAGGTATGTAAGATTTAAAAATAGGATCACTCTATTTTAAATATGAGTAAAAAGGAGATCAAGTTAACCTTCATTATGATAGTTTACAATGTGAGTTATCGAGTCTAAATTACTCTTACCAGTATAATTTACCTATCTTGGAGAACGAAATTTTGAAAATTTGATGATTAGGCGAAACGGAGTTCAACATAGTTTCGGCGTCTAGGAGCCAGAATTCGGCGCCTAAGCGCCAGAATCAACTATATATCAATAGGTCCGGCGCCTAGGCACCAGATTTGGCGCCTAAGCGCCACGGTTACTGGGTCGTGCAAAAACCGAAAATTTTCAATTTTTCACACTATTTTCCCCTTTAAATCAACCCATCTTCTTCCCTAACCATCAAACAATCAAAATTACGTCCCTTACCTTTCATTCTTAAGAGATTTGAGAAATTGTTGAAGAAATGGAAAGGAGAAATCATGGAGAAGAGGCTAGGGACAAGGTCTCAAGGGATCCTCAACCCTACTTCAATGGTTTCATCGCTGTAAGTTTAGAGAAAATTTCTAATCGTTTAGATAAGTTTGAAGAAGATTTTAAAAGGATTGGAGATCGCCTTCATGAGATGTTTCATCAAGTTGAACATCTAGAATGGCAAATGAAACTTCAATTTGATCATATTGCGGCTTATCAAGATACTCAAGTTGAAATGTATGCGAAGAACAAGTGGATTGATGAAAAGATGGCTACAGATTTCCCGAGAGCGTTAGTATTCTTTCCAAGTGGAATACACAATTTCCCTTGTGAAGATTAGAATATTCTGGTAAAGAGATAGTTATTATAGTTTGTTGAGTCGTTGTATCGATTTAGAGAATCGATTGTGTTTGTTAGTATATTTGCTTTCATGTTCAATGTGTGTTGTATTTGCTTTGAAATTGTTATGATTGAGTGTGTATTAGGAACTTGAATCAAATGTAGTACTTATCTGGAATGTATTGAGTCAAAATTGAAGATTTTAAATGGAAATTAGTGAGTTTGATTGAAAACCATATGTTTGATTGGTGGATTCAATATTTAATTTTTATAAATTTTTGAAAAATGTTGTGGAAGTTAGAAACTGAAGCTCTACTTTGATATGAGTAATTGGAAGTTGAATTTATGAATTTTGGTGGAAAAATAAATTTTAAAAAATTTTTTTGTGAAAGGCGAGTCTGGCGCCTAGACGCCAGAATTCGGCGCCTAAGCGCCAGTTCGGTCTGTACCTGAAAATTTATTTAAATTACCCTCAAAAGCCATTTTTGACGCCTAAGCTTCATGTTCTTCCCCATTTTCGTGGAAATACATCCTCTAGATCCATTTTGAGGTCAAAACATTAAGGATTTGAGCACGAAACCACTCGATTTCTTCGTCTCAATGTCAGAACTACACTTTAAACCATTTATTTTCGATTTTCACCATAGATTTCCCTAAGTTTTACTAAGAACCAAAAATTTGAAAAAAAATATTCAATTTTTAGTGATTTCTTTGGATTTCTAAACTTATTTTAAGTTTTTATAAACTTAAAAAGAGTTTAAATCTTTGATTCCTAAATTTGTTCTTGTTTTCTTTCACGTTTAGATGGCTCCAAAATCTAAACGCGGGAAGGCACGAGATAACTTTGATAGCAGCAAATTCTCTACTCCGGCTGCGCATTTTCGTTTCCATGAATTTGCGACGTCCAAAAAGTTCATTTCTGAATGAAGTTTCTACCATCCTGGAGAAATGATCGAAAACACTATTGTTGCGCACAACTGGCAACGATTTTGTTATTTTACTGCTGTTGCTGTTATCTCGATTGTTCGAGAAGTTTATGCAAATTTTCTGGATGCCGAGGATTATGAAGTCTTTGTCAGAGGTATCGGAGTAGGATTTAGTCCAGAAAGAATCAACATATTTTATGGCCTATCACCGACTATTGAGTGTTATTATTATGGATTATCACCATCTGAGGGAGATTTGGACATGATTATTGCTTATCTGACTAACGGTACTAGATCTTCGAAGATCAGGAACGGAAAGAGGGTAAACTTCAAATCCTCTGAATTAAATGGTGTATCTAAAGCATGACACTACTTTATTTCTGCAAGATTGTTACCTTCCAACTACCTGAGTGAAGTGACTAGAGATCGAGTGATCTTAAATTACTGCATTCAGGAGAGGAAGCCTATTGATGTCGGG
Source organism: Papilionanthe hookeriana x Papilionanthe teres (assembly GCA_022702705.1). NCBI lineage: Eukaryota > Viridiplantae > Streptophyta > Magnoliopsida > Asparagales > Orchidaceae > Papilionanthe > Papilionanthe hookeriana x Papilionanthe teres. The sequence goes on along the minus strand of CM040428.1, from coordinate 104,186,864 downwards.
AGCATTATTTATGATTCTGTGGAGTCTACTGCGAGGTCCAGCACTTCTATTGGATTGGGTTTCCATCTCCGATCTATTCACTATGTGTTAGTAATGGAGTCACTGCTGATATTTCTGAGGAGAAGCTGAAGTCTACTAAGCCAATTAGGCAGGAGAGTGTTAGTATCTATGATCGTCTTCGAGGGAAGAGATTGACCGCTCCTTCTACTTCTACACATACTTCAGGTAGACCTTCTACTTCTAGACCCTCTACTTCTGCTGAGCCACCATCAGATTTCTGGGAATCAATGCATGATCAGTTTTTAGAGCAGCAGCAGGAGTTATTTCAAACTCACTGCAGGATTGATACTATTGATAGAAAACTAGATCATTTATCTGATTATACCCAGAGGAAGAGTAATTATGATGCTGAGTATGATGAAGCCCTAGTCAGATTTCTGAAAGGTTAACATGATGTTAGTTTTCCTACTTTTCCTAGTTTCACACCATTTGTAGATCCTAAGGACGTAGAATTTTCCTATGGTGATGAAGATGATGATGAGGCTACAGCTAGTGATTAGTAGTTATCGATTTCTTTGATGTGTTACTCTGTTAGTTTGTTTTATTTGGATTGTTTGTTAGTTTTGTATTTGATGTATGTTGACTGTTTAGTATTAGGATTTTGTTGTGTTGAGACTGAATTTAGAATTAATTTATATGTTGTTTTAGTTTAATGTTTAGTACTTAATTATTTTGCTCTGTTTTAATTCTGTTTCAAATTTAATATCATCATAAAATTAGTCTGCTTACTTTTCTACATACATGATTCAATTTTATCTTAATTATTCATAAAAGCATGATTAGAAGTTAATTTTTCTTTTTAAGATTGTTTTTACATACTTACTAAAAATACTTATTATTTTCTTTCTCTCATACTTCAAATTATCATAGTATACCAAAACTTAAGTTTGGGGGAAGGGAAAATCCATTCAAAATTAAATTTTATTTGTCCTTAAAGAGCTAATATTTTCTTAAAAATAAAAACTTTTTAACATTACTTAAGGAATAAGAATTTATTTGAGATCAATTTTATTTTTGAAATTATAAACAATTTAGTGAAATTAACAAAAATTTTACTAACTTTGATTGATTTTAAGAATAGAATTATTTAACTTAAAGAAGAATGAGATAAAGAATTTTTCTATTCAAGGTAGAAATAATAGAATTTTAGAAATATTAAGTAATCAAAAAATTATCACTTGAAAAAGAAAAGATTGGAATTCTTTTTGAATTTTTATTTATGTTATAATAATTAAGTGGAGATGTATAAGTTTTGAAAATATAAGTTAAGGATAGTGAAGTTCAAAACCATTAACAGGCTATCCAGATATAGTAATCCTCTCTATATTTATAAAAAAAAAAAAAAGATAGAGAGGAGAAGCTTGAGGAAATGCCTAATCAAAAATTGGCTTCACTTGAATTATCTTATAGGAAGAAAACTAGTTACATACTTTACTTAATTTTTATACATAAATATTGATTTAGAAAAGATTTTTCAAGAAGATCTTTTCTTGTAAATAATCTATGAAAGCTTAATATAATAGACTTCTATTATTTTCAAAATGAATGAAAAAATTGAAATCTTATGATTTTGTAGCTAAATATTCTTTAAATTCTTAAAATTAAACCTAGTTAGTGAAATTGGGTTAATAATTTACTAAAGACTTTATAAAATCAAAAATTATAAGGAATCTTAAATATTTATCTTTTATTTCCAAAAGTTATATTTTATGTAGTAAGAAGAGTTACTTGAGGACAAGTAACCTTTAAGTTTGGGGATTTTGATCTATAAAAAAATATCTATTTCTTTTTATCCTAATTCTTATTAATTTCTAAGGATATTATGTTTAATGAAAGGTATTTTTTTGTGTTTTTGGATGTAGGTAATGTGAAAAGGTCTAAGAAGGAAAAAGGAGCAAAAAGGAGCAAAAATGGAGCAAAATACTAAAAGTATAAAAAAATATGGCTCGGCGCCTGAGCGCCGTACTCGAAACGAAAACCTGCCAAGTTTTCGACCACGTTTCGATCGCTTATTTTGACGGAGTGAGCGGCTATTGGACATTCTAGAAGGCCGGCGCTTGTTCCTTGATAATAGGACATGTGATACATTGCATTTGGATGCTCTAAAACGGTTTTAATCGCGAAGAGATGCGAGCCAAAGTGAAGAGGTGCGAAGAACTGGACGCGGTGTCCGGCGCCTAGGCGCCAGACCGACCTTCTAGAAGATTCATTGAATGTGGATATGTTTTGGAGAGGTGCCTCAAGGCAACCCTTGAAGCCTATAAATAGAGGTTCATTTCTTCAGAAAACGTGCCCCTCCCATTGTACCCCTTTCTCTTATCTACTTTAGGATCTCTCATCCTTAGAGAGAGAATTAGAGAGAGAAATTTAGGGCCACTTTTGTTTAGTTTAGTGAGTTTATTTTCAAGTTATTGCATCCGGAGTTCATTACACTCGAGGAGTTAGTAGGAATCGGAAGATCTCGTAGAAGAAATATTTCGAGATAAGTATATTTTTACATTTGATTCAAAGTTTAATTATCATGTTTTGTTATTTATTTTCAATGTGTTCGAGTAGTTAGTTACTTTCTTACTTCAATTATGAAGAGATGGATAAGATAATATAAAGATTCGATGGAGAATTAAAATTCAAAATATTTTCAAAACATTGTGATGACATTAATACCTAATCTTACTTTACTTTTTAAATTGGTCGTTTGAATTGTTAAAACTTGTTGAAGAGTTTAAAAACCTTGAAGGAGAAGAACTCTTAACTTGTAAATGTCACATGAATCCTTGGGTAGTCGAAGGCCATGTGCGGGCTATTCATGGTGAAGTGCAAATAAATAGGAAGATAATATTTAAAGGGCGTAGAATTCATAAGTTTTTAGAGTGACAAACTAAATTCTTATAATTTGATTTATAGACTAGGAAAGTGTCACTAGTAGGGCCGACCATAGCCACCCTTGGACATCTAGAAGTGTGAGCCTAGATTAACCCATTCTACTAACAATACATCCGGACCTATTCTGTAAATTAGCCAATGTTCTTTGCACCTGGATCAAAGGGTAAAGAATAGGAATGCTTCTATTTAGCACAATACCATAAATCAAATTCTCCAACGAATATTAAATTATCTTAAAAATCTTAGATTAATTGAAGGAAAGAAAGTTGTTTATTTTATATAGAATTCATAAAATCATTTTCTTATTATTGTTTTCTATAATTGCATCTAGTAAATTAATAAGTAATTTATAATCGGATTAAAAGATAAAATAAAAATATTTTTACTATTTTATTTCGCTTTCACTTCATAGAAAATTTATTTCTATAAATCTTCCCAGTGGGATCGATACTGGGGTCTTTGTTTAAAAACCCTATATTACTTGAAACGATACGTATACTTTCGTAGTACCCCTAGTGTGTAAAAATATTACTAAATTATATAATATTAATTTTATACACTAGCCGCTATTTATAAATTGAGTCAAAGCTTTTTGGGTATCTTTTGGAAGCAACATTACTACGTTAAGCGAGGTGCGGTCGGGTCAAGCATGGTAGAACAGCAGGTGCGAGAGGCCCTAGCACAATCCAAGAGCGGAGCATCTATTCAGACGGGTAGACCTTACCCCGAAGTGGTCGATGCTGTCCAATACCCGAAAGGCTTCTTACCACCTCTGTTTAAGACTTTTGATGGAACGCGAAACCCCCGGCAGCATATCGCACATTTTCGTGCTAGTTGCTGCAATGCCGGTGGGAGTGACGCTTGCTCGTTCCGACGGCTCGTCGGCAGCTTGTCGTGGATTGCCTTCGACCGGTACGCGAATTGCCGAACGGTTCGAGTAAAGACCTTTTCGTAACTAGAGAATCTCTTCGTTAAGCGGTTTGCCGTGGCTCGAGCACCACATCACTATCGGTGATCTAGTGGTGGAGCAACGTAGCCGAACGAGACTTTAGTGGATTACATACTTCGATGGAGAAACTTAAGCATGAAGTTTGAACCACAGCCTTCAAGAACAACATGCGATTCGGCATCCTACTTAAAAGTATCCATGGCCCGATAAGTACTTCTCCTTAAAGGATTTACAATCAAGACTTTCGAGAAGTTGCTTAGCAAGGCGAGGGAGCTTGCAAGAAGAGGCAAAGTAGTTAAGTTTCGTGGACAAGAACGATAAGCGTAAGCCCGTGAAAACATTCGAAAAGAAATCTGGAATCGTCGCGGCAGTAGATAAGGGCAAGCAGCCGGTTCAGATACAGTCAGAGCGGCCACAGTCTAGTTATCAACCACCGCAACGGACCTATTAGCAACCTCAGCAGGGCTATCGGCAACCTCAGAGGGCTACCAGCAACCTCATCCGAGCTATCAGTCGCCTCAACATTATGAACAACTGCCTCGTTCATCGCGTACCTTAAGAGAACTTCTAAATAGAGGATATCCATTCAAAACTGAAGCAATAGCGAAGATGTTCCACAGCTTAATGAAGACACCAAATTTTCAGCTACCAGAGCCCAAGAGACCAAAAGAAGTCAATAAGAAAGATCATCCGAACTATTGCCCTTACCACCAGTTGCTCGGACACAAGATAGAGGATTGCATCACTTTCAAGAGTTGGCTTAATGACAATCTCCAGAGAGGGAACATAACGATCCCAAAGGAATACATGAAGGAACCCCATAAAGGAGGTTCCATCAACATTATTTCCACGGATACCATTGTTCTGATAAACCCATACACGACTGATGATGGATGGAGTACTGTCTGGACAAGATCATCGAAGAAAATTTTGGATCACATCCAGACCGCTTTAGTACGCTCTTCAACTCAGAGTTTGAAACCTGTCGAGCCGGCACTATCACATGCGATTGAAGAACCACCCCGGAAGGAGGAGAAGATCGTGGAAGAAAAGAAGAGCGAGGCTCCGAAGGGTAGACTAGGGGCTGCTTATCCTAGGATGGTTGTTTCCGATTCGGGGGAGAAATCCCTTGAACTCCTGACTCTGTATGATTATTTGCTCGCTCCAGCGGGATCTTATAATGATAGTGGTTATGGCGTTGGCTACGTTTTGACTGTTTCTAACGATTACGTAACTAGTGACAACCGGCTCAATCCGGATCTTGATTCCAATACAAATAACGATTCTCAAATCATACACAACCTCGACGACCACGACAAAGAACATGTTCACAAAGGAGGCTACGAAAGCTCGACAAGCAACGAGTTCAATCATGAATTTCGAGGAGCTCCAATCGTGATAGAATTGGAGTTATCAGACACTGAAGCAACCTCAAAAGAGCCAGTTGTTCCGATTCAAAAGGAGACACCAGCAGATTCAACACCAAATTCAGAAGAGATAACTAAAGTAAATTTAAGAAGTGGAAAAGTTCTACCCCCGAGAATGGGTCCAAAGGATAAAGGAAAGCAGGTGGTTGCTCAGGAAGAGCCAACCCCAGCAGAAGAATTGCCCATTCGAGAAGAAACCGAGGAACATGGTAATAAAGTGGACTACAACGTGCTAGCCCATCTTAGGAAGCTACCAGCCAAACTAAGCATATACGACGCTCTGATCCTGTCAAAGGAGATGAGAGAGGCTCTGATCAAGGCTTTACTTGATCCAGAGATTTGTTTAGCTTAAATGGCCGATAATTCCTTCGTTGAGGTTTGCTCGTTAATAGAACAGCGAGGTGTTACTTTCACGGACAATGATCTATTACTGGGAACAGATGATCACAACCGACTGTTATACATTTCAGTCACTATTGGAATGTTTATGCTCTCCAGAGTGTTAGTTGTTCCGGGAGCATCAATCAACATAATGAATCTTCGGACGCTAGCATATTTGGAAATTGATGCTCGCGAGCTTGAAGCAAACAAGATGCTATTAAGAGGCTTGAATCAAAAAGGAGAAAGAGCTCTTGGATCGATAACACTACTAATGAAGACCGGTGATTTAGCAAAGACAACAGACAGAAATTCCACATAATTGATTCTGAGACATCGTTCAACGCTCTACTGGGTCGACCATGGATCCATGAAAACCGGATGGTACTGGGTCTCTGCTCCAGTGCATAAAATATTACGAAGGAGGGGAACAGTGCATCAAAGGTGATTTGCAACCGTTCTCTGTGCACGAAATTGGAATTCATGAAGATGTGGCCTACTACGTGCCCCCGAAGAAAACAATCTTTTCCAGAAATACCATACCAAATGAAGAAAAAGAAATTTGAGACGATGAAGAACCTGAAGTTCTAGTCCAACAGTTACTCACCACTCCCTTACGGTGAGATGGTGAAGATTTTTCCAGAACTTTCACCCAAGGTCGAGGCCGGGGACGAAGACGTGGAAGAAACGTTTGAACAGTTGGACAGAAGAAACCGGTCATCGATGTTGATTGGGAGAACAGCTCCGAAGAAGAAGAAGAATTTGAGAAAGAAGCAGCGATAATAAGTCAAAAGAAACCCCAGTTGAAGATCTCTCTTGAAGATGGAAAGAATGAAGAATATAAATCAATGTACGAGAAGATTAACCATCATGTACATACTATGAACCTGACCCCGATCCATTCTAATAAGATCGAGGGTATGGTGGTCAAGGAAGTGCATGGTGGTGGTAATAAACCAATCAAGTTTTACCGTGGTGCTTCTTCTTCCAATACTACAAAAGATGTACAATTTGAAGATGTTACTTCATTTGAATTAATGGAACTACCTTTTGAGTGGTACTCTCCCTGTGTTCAAAATTTAATTCAACGTGGTGTCTTACCTCGACAATGGACAAAAGGCCGATCACAACACTTTGAAAAATTATGGAATAATGCTGGTCGGCCTCCCAATTCAAAACATGGTCTCGGATTCGGCACGATAGGATCAGTTGATGATACGGGATTTTGCTTGGTTGTCACTTGCGAACCTAATAAAGAGTGCTTGGAAGCTTCAGAAGATCTTGAGGATCTACCAATCAGCGACGCTCCACCAGAATTCGAGGAAGAAATCAAATCTACAATAGACGAGTTAACGGAAGTTAACTTAGGTACTAGCGAAGAGCCTAGGCCTACCTTTGTTAGCTCCTTACTCAATAAAGAAGACTCCGAAGACATAATCAAGCTATTAAGGGAATTCAAGGACGGTTTTGCTTGGAGCTACGACGAAATGACAGGATTAGCTCCAGAAGTCGCAATTCACAGGCTAGGAGTAGATCCCACTTCTGTTCCAGTCAGACAAGCCCCCAGAAGAATGCGTCTAGAAATTGAGCAACAAGTAATAGCCGAAGTTAAGAAGCTAATAGACGCTAAATTTGTCCGTGAAGAACAATACCCAACTTGGTTAGCCAACGTGGTACCAGTCAGAAAGAAGAATGGTCAGATCAGAATCTGCGTAGACTTCAGAGATTTAAATAAAGCATGTCCAAAGGATGAATTTCCACTACCAATCCCAGAACTGATGATCGACATTGCTTCAACACATGAAATTTTCTCTTTTATGGATGGATCGTCGGGATACAACCAGATAAAGATAGCACCAGAAGACGAAAAGCTCACAGCATTCAGAACGCTGATTGGAGTGTATTGCTACATAGTAATGCCATTCGGACTAAAGAACGCAGGAGCAACATACCAAAGAGCGATGAAGAAGATTTTTAATGATCTCATTCACAACTAAGTCGAGTGCTATGTGGTCATCAAAAGCAAACTAAAAGAAGATCACCTGTATGATTTGAGAATTATTTTCGAGCGACTAAGACAATTTAACCTTAAGATGAATCCCTTAAAATGCGCCTTCGGCGTCACTTCCGGGAAATTCTTAAGATTTGTTGTCCGACATCATGGGATTGAAATCGATCCGGAAAAGATTAAAGCTATTTTAGAAATGCCTCCTCCCAAAACATTGAAACAACTACGATCCTTTCAAGGGAAGTTGGCATATCTTCGACGCTTTATCTTGAACTTGTCAGGTAGGTGTCAGCCCTTCTCGGCATTAGTTAAAAAGGACGCCAAATTCGTTTGGGATGAGAAATGCCAGCGAGCTTTTAAGGACGTTAAGCAATATTTAATGAAACCTCCTGTCTTAGCAGCCCTAGTCTCAGGTAAACAGTTTATACATTATACCGCGGCTTTAGACGACTCCCTTGGAGCCCTGCTAGCCCAGGTCAATGATGAGGGAAAAGAAAATGCTCTCTAGTACTTAAGCCATCGTCTAATCCCGATGGAAGTAAAGTATCCTCCGATTGAGAAGCACTGCTTGGCCCTGATCTTTGTCGCTCAAAAGCTCAGGCATTACATGCTTTCTCATAAGGTCAACCTTATTTTGAGAGTTAATCCGTTACAATACTTGATGACCCGACCGACGCTTTCTGGCAAACTTGCCAGGTGGTCGATGATACTATTGCAATTCGACATAACTTTCGTTCCTCTTCGCCCCGTAAAGGCACAAGTCCTAGCAGACTTCCTTGCAGCACACCCTTTACCTGGCAGATTCGCCTCTCGACGACGATTTGCCTGACGAGCAGATAATGAGCCTAGAAAACCCCGATGATCGATGTTGGGAACTATACTTCGATGGTGCGTCCTCAGCACAGAAGAATAAAGAATTGCAAACGATAGTGCCCGGTAAGGCAGGAATCGGACTAATCTTTATAACACCGGAGCGGGGGATGTTAAGATACTCCTACCACTTAACAGAACCGTGTACAAACATCGAGGCAGAATACGAAGCCCTCATAACCGGACTGGAATTAACCATTCAGATGGGAATAACGGACATTAACATCTACGGAGATTCTCAGTTGATCATTCAACAGGTCGCCGGACAGTAAAAAATTTTAAAGCCAAGACACGAGCAGTACTTTCAGTACACCATGAAATTGTTGGAACAAATTCCAAACGAAACAATCTACAAGATTCTCAGAAGAGAAAACGCTCTCGCCGATGCGTTAGCCTGCCTTGCAAAGGAATTGCCTGCTTGCAGGATGAGTCAGTTGAAGTGTCAGTTCAAGGACGACAGGTCCTATCACAGCTAGACATAGAAACAGTACACAAATCAGAAAAAAAAGCAGAAAAAACAATTGCGGCAGTAACAGAAAATACAGAAGATTGGCGACAGCCACTAATAGACTACTTGCAAACAGGAAACCTACCAGACTATAAGTCCTTAGATCATCAAATCAAGAAAAGAACTCTGTCTTACGCATTAATAAACAATACAGTATACAAAAGGTCTTTTGATCAGATGTGGCTAAGATGCCTGAGCGGGTTCGAGGCCCGTGAAATCGTTAAAGAAGTACATTTAGGACTTTGTGGCGCTCATCAGTTGGGTCCGAAAATGAGAATGAAGATTAAAAGACTAGGGTACTACTGGCCCTTAATGATGATCGACTGTATGAAAGTTGCCAAAAGTTGTCACCAGTGCCAAGTGCACGGAGTGGTTCTACACCAACCTCCAAATGTGCTATATCCGACAATCGCATCGTGACCATTTGAGTGTTGGGGCACAAATATAGTGGGTTCGATAGAACCGCCTTCTTCAAGAGGACATCGCTTCATTCTTGCAGCTATACCACTCAGAGAAGTGAAGGCACACCACGTGCTATAGTTTTTCAAGAACCAAGTTGTCTACCGTTTTGGAGTACCACGTAGGATCATTTCAGATAATGGGTCTGTATTCAAAAGTACAAAGATCAACAATTTTGTCAGAAGACACGGGATCGATTGGTGATACTCAACGATCTACTACCCAAGAGCAAACGGCTTGGCCGAGGCTTTTAATAAAACTCTCATTCAAATTTTAAAGAAAACTTTGTACGACAACAAGAGAAATTGGCACGAGAAGTTGTTAGAAGCCTTATGGGCCTACAGGACGACTTTTAGGACTCCTACTCAGTCTACGCCTTACGCTTTAGTGTACGGGTCCGAGGCCGTCTTGCCCCTAGAAGTTCAGCTTCCGTCACTCCGAATTGCAGTTGCAGAAAAGATCACTACAGAAGAAAATGCCAGACTACGACTGGAAGAATTGGAAAGCTTGGAAAGGAAAAGACTTTCCGCACAGCAGAATTTAGAACTGTATCAAGCCAAGATGATCCAGGCCCATGATAAATTGGTCCGCCCAAGAACTTTCAAAGTCGGTGACTTAGTTCTTGTTCTCAGAAGACTTATTCTTGCACATCGCAAGATAGGTGGTAAATTTGAACCGACATGGGAAGGGCCATTCGTGGTCGAGACAGTTTACTCAGGAGGTTCCTACCAACTGGCGGATTGCCGTGGAGAACGACCCATGCTTCCGATCAATTGATGGTATTTAAAGAAGTATTACGCAACCTGATGTTTCGAAGGGTGGCCTCTGAAGTAGAATCTTATCCCTAGAAACACGGGTGAAGTAATCACTTTGTGACTGGGTCCGAACCCAAAACAAAATAAAATGGATGATAAAAAAAATCTCATCAACGAAAATGTTAAAAAAAAAAACATGGGAAATCGTAATAATAAAATGTCAAATCTTTCCTTTTAAATCCATTCATTCCTGATATTTTCTCATCTCTTCCTACTTCCTTTAAATTTAAAAGAAGTGAATAAGAATTTTTAAGTGTTTTTCTTATTGTTCTTGTTCTTAGTACAGCCCCTGATCCTTTCCTTATTTTTTTCATAGGGAAATGTCGAACGGGCGGTTGGTTCTAAACTTTAGAAATGGCGTGAGTCTAGCACTTGATGAAAAGAGGGTGAGGGATGGAGGAGTGATAGAGATTGACTTAGACTGCACACCAGCCGGCTTACAATACAAAAAAAATGATTGGATCCTAGTTGATCGATAAGAACTTCACAACCAGACAGTGATGAAAATGGGTGGCCCGAGCCACCAATCCAGCAACAAGAAAAGAAAAGCAAACGTCGTGCATACAACCGGAGAAGATAAGAAAATTAAGTCCGTGGTTGCTACAGCAGAGGGTAGGCTTGTCAGCGCCGCACCCGCAGAAATTCAAGGGGTAAGGAGAGCTACTCTCACTGCTACCCAGCGATAAAATAAGAATCGTCGCATTCGCAAAATGTTGACCAAGTTAGCAGAAGATCAATATAAACAGACAGTGCATACCGTTAGTGCAAATGCTCCAAGGAGACCGGTTCGTCAGGAATCAGAAAGAAGAAATTCAACTCCAAGAAGGTCGGAACGGATAAAAGAAATACCAAGAAAAGCAGAAATAGAGTCGGTACCTCGACGCCGAGCATATGTACCGGATTCGAAGAGTCTTGTTATGAAAGCAACCCCGGAGGATGTCCCTACGGAGACTATCCCCGAGGAGCCGAGACATGCAGAAGAACGTGCTGGGGTTGAGCCATACATCTCGCAGTATGTTACTAGACACCGAGGACTTCAGATAATCCCTGAATACGAGCTAGATAAAATGCAACTAGTTAAGAAGAAAACCTTTGAATACTTCGAAAGAATTGGAAACAAGAGGGTCAACATCTTGGAAGGCCTCGAGCTGCATACAGATGTTTTCTCAGATTATGAAAAACAACAAATTGTAGATTACATCCTTGAATTGCAGAAAATGGGTCGAGCTGGCCGCCTGAGAGAAAAGACATACTCAGAACCCTGAAGATGGATGCCAGGAAAGGAAAGAGTTACAATCTAATGCGGATGTTGCTACAATTTTGCCACAGACAGAAAAGGAAATCCACCAGGGATACTCCGTCGCAGTGAGGTGGATCTGATGCCAAGAATCATCAAGAGAATGGTGAAAAGAATGATACTATCGAGGGTATTGCCTGCGGATTGCATACCCAACAGCTGCATTATTAACATCTACAAGGAAGGCAACTGCATACCACCACATATAGACCATCATGACTTTGTTAGACCCTTTTACACAGTGTTATTCGTCAACCAGTGCAACATCATGTTCGGATCTAACCTCCGGATTGCAGGTCCCGGTGAGTTCCGAGGGCCGGTGGAGATACCACTACCGGTAGGTTTCGTCCTGGTGTTAAAAGGAAACGGAGCAGACGTTGCGAAGCATTGCATTCCAGGAGTGCCTGTGGAGCGAATCTCAGTTACTTTTAGAAGAATGGATGACAGAAAAATGTCTTACTACTTTCAGCCAGATCCAGAATTGGAGAGTCTTCGGCCCTACGAGCTGTGAGTTACATGAGAAATAACACACCTCCAATGCACATCCATGCGACATTCCTGCCAATGGTGGCTTGGAAGGTAATGTTATTGCCCATGTTTCTTACTATTCAGACATGGATTTTTTGACAGGCGCTTTTGGATGGATCAACAAGAATCTTACACAATCCGTTTTGGATTTACATGGATTGTATGAGACATTAAATTTCTGAGGAAAATGTCATCATGACTAGATCAAGTTGTAGGATGTACTTTCAGCAAGTTGGAATGAAAACGACTACGTCTTATTTTGCCTTCACCTCTTTTTGTGCAAATTGACTGGGAGACGCCATTAGAGTTAAATGAACTTTGAACGAAGAACAGAAAAGAAAAGAAAATAAATGAGAATTTTTCCTAAAAATATAAATATTAAAATGAACTTAAAATTCACATGAACACTAAATAAACAACAAAATAAATAAATAAATAAATAATAATAAAAAATAAAAAATAAAATGGGATCGTTAAAGGATAAACAAAATGAATCTAAATCCCAAATTGAATTCCGATCTGAATCATCTGATTTGAACCTTTCAGTTCTTTCCTCAATTGAAATCTATTTGAAACTCTTTTGAAATTTGAATATTTTCCTCGATTTATTGCTAAGTCAACTCTTTTCAGCTTGGTACACTTACCAGCTCCTTTCAATTGTCTTTCTTCTGTGTCTTAGAGGATCGACTAGTTCTATCGACACGGAGCCACGAAATTTGTTCGATTTGGTTCTGATGGCATGGGATTGGGTCCCTCTTCATACAGATGAATCTTCGAGACTGGAGCCTAACTTCCAGTTCTCTTCGAGGCTAGAGTCTAACTTCTAGTTCTCTTTCAAACTTTCAAGACTGGTACCTAAATTCCAGTTCTCTCCTTTCGAGGTCGGTACCTAAATTCCGACTCTCTTTTTGAGATTGATACCTAAATTTCAATACTCATCTCTTTTCGAGATCGATACCTAAATTTCGATTCTCTTCCGAGACTGGTACCTAAATTCCAGTTCTCTCCTTTCGAGGTCGGTACCTAAATTCCAACTCTCTTTTTGAGATTGATACCTATATTTCAATTCTCATATCTTTTTGAGATCGATACCTAAATATCGATTCTCTTTCGAATTGATACCTAAATTTCAATTCTAAATTTCCGATACTGGTACCTAAATTCCAATTCTCTTCCTTCGAGGTCGGTACCTAATTTCCGACTCTCATTCGAGATCGATACTTAAATTGCGATTCACTTTCGAATTGATACCAAAATTTTAATTCTAAATTTCTGAGACTGGTACCTAAATTCTAGTTCTCTTCCTTCGAGGTCGGTACCTAAATTTCGACTCTCATTCGAGATCGATACTTAAATTTCGATTCTCTTTCAAATTGATACCAAAATTTTAATTCTAAATTTCCAAGACTGGTACCTAAATTCCAGTTCTCTCCTTCCGAGATCGATACCTAAATTTTAATTCTCTTTCAAATTGATACCTAAATTTCAATTCTAAATTTCCGAGACTGGTACCTAAATTCCAGTTCTCTTCCTTCGAGGTCGGTACCTAAATTCCGACTCTCATTCGAGATCGATACATAAATTTCGATTCTCTTTTGAATTGATACCTAAATTTTAATTCTAAATTTTGAGATCGGTACCTAAATTCCGGTTCTCTTCCTTCGAGGTCGGTACCTAAATTCCGACTCTCATTCGAGATAGATACTTAAATTTCGATTCTCTTTCGAATTGATACCTAAATTTCAATTCTAAATTTCCGAGACTGGTACCTAAATTCCAGTTCTCTTCCTTCGAGGTCGGTACCTAAATTCAGACTCTCATCCGAGATCGATACCTAAATTTCGAGTCTCTTTCAGGTTTGATACTTAAATTCCAAATCTCACACTCTCGAGATCAGTACCTAAATTCTGATTCTCACCCTTTTTCCGTGGATACTTAAACTCTGATCCTCACTCCGAAGCTGGTACCTAAATTCTGGTTCTCTTCGCAATCCCGAGGTTGAAACCCAGGTTTCAATTTTCATTTCAAATCCAAATTTCAAATTCAAAATTTCCTTAAATCGAATTTAAATTAAACTTCAATCGAAATTGAAACTTAGAACAAATCGAAATTTAAACTCACACATTGAAACTTGAAATTTAAAAGTAAAATGAAATCTAAATCGAATTCCCCAGATCTTGGGATTTGGAGCTCACCACCTTTTCCATTCCCCAGCGAGAGTTCAGGAATCTCCGGTCTTGGAAATATACCTGATACTCCTTAGCGGAAATTCTTCTACTTCGTCCTAAGTTTGTCACTTGGACATCTGTGTTGGTTTTGTTGATCTCTTCGGTCAACGCCAATACGCGCGATGTGCTTGGTTAGCACACCATACCTATTGGGGGTCTATTTGTTGACCTCAATTTTGGTGAAGTCTTTTGCTTCTCTCTTTAGTACTTAGGATCTAGCCTTAGGCTTTTCCTTTGACTAATCTTAGAGGACTAGAAATGGAACCCACCATTTAGAAATTCAAACACCTCTTAACTCCCTGCAAACCCCACAAGCTTGATTGTAGACCCCTAATCACCTAGAGGGTTGAAATCAAATGTGAAGGTTTAAAGGATGAGTTCCCTATAGGACTTTTTGGCCTTAGGAATACCTTGGATGGCCTGGTCTGGTGAGGGTTGACTTGCACATACACTAAAATTTCACACACATTCCAAGTCCTAAAACGACACTCTCACCCAACTTGACTTCCTGACTCATGTAGGTAATTCATATGGATGCTCCTTAACCCCTAAACCCCTGGCTAAGAGGGTTAGGAACAACATAGTGAATGCCCCAAATGAGTCCTCTCATGGCTCATATGGGCTTAATATGGCTTCATGGCTCAACCAAAGTGATCTCATTTCATTCACATTTGATCAATCTTCCTTTTTTCAAAATTTCAATTTTTACTCACGGGCCCGGACCCACCAAACCTACCAAATACCTCTTGAAATGACCCAAAATTTGCAAAATTGCCTAAATTACCCAAGATCCCTCAAAATCAATCCTAAACACTTCCCACCATTCAAATTGACCATCTTTGGCCAAAAATACCAAAATTTCCAAAAATACCCCTATACCCCCAAAATTACCAAAATACCCTTTTACCCCAAAAAATCCAAAAAATTCTAAAAATTCCCAAAAAATTCCAAAAAATCCCAAATATTTCTAATTACATTTTGTTCAACTACACGATGGGCCAATTTTGCCAATTTACCCCACTTTTATCAAAACCCCCAATTTGACCCACTTTTAACCCAAGTGAACCCAATGTCAAACCAAACCACCCCAATTGACCTCAATTCTGGACCAATTCAATTCTAAACTTCAATTAAATATTCCCAATAACAATTTAGACCAAATCCAAGTCCAATTTAATTGACATTTGAGCCCAATTTCAATTTGAAGCCTAAGGCCCAATTTTGGCCGACGACCTAAACCTAGCCCAATTCAACTCCAATTATCCCCAAATCTTTTCTAAAGCCTTCCTAACACTCCCATAAACATTTCCCAATATTAATTTTACATCAAATCCAACCTTAGCCTAACCTTAGCCCAAGTTAGCCCAATTTGGCCCACCTTGGCCCCTTTACCAAAAAAGCCCACATTAAACCCAATTCAATTCAAAATCACTTCAAACTTGTTCCAAACCACTCATGACACATACCTAAACTAAACCCAACATTTATTTGGCATGGTCCTTCACAAAACTTTCATCCAAAAGCCCATTTAAAAATCTAAAAAAACCCACTTCCATAAATCCTTTAAAAAGCCGATCCAAAACCATTTCAAAAGCCCAATATTTATCCTAAAGCCCACATGACATTTTCATTTGTCATCCTTTTAACAAAATCAACCCCTAAGTTTTAAATCCATGATCAAATGATTCCAAATCAAGCCTCATGCCAAATCACCCCTAAATGGCAAAAATCCCTAAAACCCATTTTCATGAAACTTGGCTAAGCCATTCCCAAGCCACATGAAGCCATGAAGCCATTTCTTAAGCCACATGTAAGCCATGTGAGTTGTGCCCCATGTCATCATGCCATCTTGGGAAAAAGGAGGGACCTCTTTCTTGATTCCCTTAAAGTGATTAAACACTCCCATGTCTCCCTTAACCCATGCTTAAGCCTAATTGTACTTGGATTGTGACTTGACCCCACTAATCAAGCTGAACCAAATGACTTTCCCTCAGCCCAAACCAAGTCATGGGAGGGTGAACCAAACCCATTTGCATGAGTTGACCAAAATAAGCCCAAAAAGAGCTTCCCCCTACGCTATTTCAATCCAACTCCTTTACACATGTCCAAAGCCAATTGTTGGCACCAAACTCAAGCACTGACCTCCCTGACCCTGAGGGTGACCCATGCCTGGCCGGCCGGCCACCACAGCAGCCGGAAAACACCAGGCTGAGAGGCTTAATTTGAATTAAAAATTCAATTTAAACTTGCTGAGCTGTCCCATGCCCAATGGCCATTGCAGCAGTTCTTCCATTGCCCTGAGCAGTGGATCCAAGCCATTAAACCCCCCTGGGAGGCCCTCCAGCCACCTCTATTTAAACACCACCACCTCTCGGCCAAAAGAGGTGTTGAACCAAACCTTACCAAAACTCTGCCAAAGTTATTCCAGATCCCTCTCCGGACATAGAGAACTTGATCCCCACCGAAATCCAGACACTAAAACCCTCTCTCGTGAGCTCGATTTCCGAGTTGAAAATCCACCCAAATAACAGGACACTTCACCACAGTGAGTTAATCTCCAAATTGATTGATCCTACACCTTCACCAGACCAAGAGGAGAAGTTCCCCAGCAAAAGCCCCCTCACCAGGCCAGCCATTGCTTCCAGTCTCCAAGCTTTGTGATCGGCCTTGGTCGCTTTCATACCTAGACAATTCCACAGAGCCAGAGACTTCATCTGGAGCTTGCTTGGACTCAATCGAAGGTGACACAACTCTCAAATCGAAGCTTCACTTCTCTGAGCAAAGGTATGAACTCATTCTTCCTCCCGAGCTTCCAGCAATTCTCCATTTTGTTTGGGTTGATTTCATAGCCTATAAACCATATGGATGTGTTCGTCTCTTCAAGACGAATCGATAGAGTATAAGAACTCAAAAATCCATTGAGAATCGAGAGAAATATTAAGGTTTGGGTGCACACCAGTCGTAGACAATGACCAAGAGCCGTTGGATCGCGCGTGTATCGAGCGGAAGGTCGAGATCAAGCCGGACAGCGCAATGGTACGTGAACCGCGGGCCCCTGGAGAGCTGAGTCAGATGGCAGCACTGAGTCACAGCGAGACGCGTGGGCTTTCGGAGCTGCCGAGGTTGACGCGGCGCCGCGTGGATAAGTAGAAAATTAGGGTATTTTTGAATTATTTAAATGCCCTGAACTTAAAAATTTCATATCTTTGCATAGGAAAATCACAAAAATAAAATAAAAATACTCTTTTGCTCAGTGAGTAGAGGAGAATAATATGGAAAAGAAATCAAATTAATTGGATGAGTATTTTATTTTTAATAATTTATTTACTGTTTTCAATATTTTGATTCTCCATTTGCATAGACAATTCACCATGGCATGAGACCATAGGGCTTTTGAAGCCTCTGATCTTAATAACATTCCCTGAATTTTTCAAGGTGAGAGGCCATCTCTGTGAAAAGTTATTAATTTTTCAAGTTCTTGTCACTGTTTTAGGTAATTTAATTCCAATAATTAGCATGTTGTAAAATAAATTCTAGGAAAATTTGGTGATGTTTCTTAAGACCAGGGGACCCTATGAAAAATATATTTTGAGTTAATTCATTCATAATAACCTTAATTGGCCTAAACCCCTAAAATTGAATTTGAATTAATTAGGGTTAACCACACATCAAATTGACTTGAAAATAATTCTCCATTACTCTTTAGGGTCAGAGGAACCTTTCATAAAAGTTTGAAATCAATTGGACTTGATTAACCCCACCAAATGGATTGATTAAGCCTCATAAGCAAAATGGAACTTTAAAAATTCATAACTCTAAAAATACTTTTCAAAAATTCACAAAAATGGTTTTGGGAGCTTCTCTGATATCAGGGGAGTTCAGAAAAATTAAAATTGGAATTTTCTAAAAAAGTTAATTTTTCACAATATTTTAATATTTTAATAATTTAAAAAATAATAAAAATCATAAAAATATTAAAAATCATAAAAATGTCACATTTTGACTCCTAATCATTTAGGAACAAACCAAATATTTTTCCTAAGTCCCTAGGATAAGATATTGAATTTTAAAGGCTTAATGTAATTTTTAATATTAAAAAATGAATTTTCAACCTTTTTCACTAAAATAATTCTGATAAATTAAACAAAAATCAGAAAATTATAAAATTTGTTTCTATGGACTCCTTGAGGTCAGAAAAATTTAAGAAAAATATAAAATCTATTTTTTAAACTTTTTTTATTTTAAAATTTATTAATACTCTAAAATTCGAAATAATTATAATAAATAAAATATAATTCAAAAAATCACAAAATTTGGTCCAAGTGGTCGTCTGGTCATTAGGAACATGCATAATTTTTTTAAGGATAGAAACCTTTCCTTGGTCATGTTGTTGAATTTTCTTTGAAAACCTCTATTTTTTACTAAAAATAATTATATAAATAAATTAAATTCAGAAAAATCATATTTTCTCCTCTAATGTCTTAATTGACATGTGAGTGAGGTGACATAAAAATTTCAAATTCATTTGAGCTCAATTTAGTGAGTTATGAAATAAATAAGCCTAAAAGGGCATAAAGGAAATTAAAAACTTTAACCCTTAATTAAATCTTTAGGTTTAATCAAAATGGGGGGTAAAATATTTGATTTTAACTTTCTCTTGGATGATTGAAATTTAGGGAAATTAAGGGGTAGAAATCCATTAAACGCTTTGAAAATATCAAAATGGAACTTTAATTAATTAAGTGATTTAAATTTTGGAAAGAATATATTTAAAATTTGGATTATTAAAATAGGGATATTATTAAGAGGATATTTACTCTTTAATTTAAAAATCCCTACATAAGTCACTTTAACAAAATTTAATTCTTAATTAAAAATTAAAATAATAATCTAAATTAACATTTAAAACTAAAATTAAATTAAATTTAATTTAAAATATTGAAAATAAAATTAAATTTAAATTAAATTAAAATTAAATTAAATTAAAATTAAATTAAATTAAATTAAATTAAATTAAAATAAATTAAATTAAGATTAAATTAAATTAAATTAAATCAAATTAAATTAAATTAAATTAAATTAAAATCACTTAACAACAAACCTAAATGAAATCATTAAGAGTTAAATCAAAACATACCAATAATTTCAATACCTCTTTCTATCTAAGTAAATTTAAAACATGAACATCAATTTGAAATACTAAGATAATTGAATGTGTAAAGATTTAAATTAAATTTAAAATAATTTGAACACTATTCCAAACTTAAATTTATTAATTAAACCCTCATAATTAAATTAAAACACTTTAAACCATTAACTCAGACTTTTAATTAAGAATGATTAAAATTCTTGATAAACCAACTCGCCCTTAAAGGCTTTAATTATTATAACACTTAAATAGAGTATTAAGTGAAATGTCATTTCATTCATCAGGTAATCAAATACCCAAGTTCACTGAGCAAGAGAGAATGCTTAAACTAAACTCCTGGATGATTAATTCACCTGTACAATTAAATTTACTTGGACTCAAAATAATCCCAGAAGTATTGAAAAGATGTTTAGGACACGTCCTAAACACTTCCTCAATATGACGGGATGTTTTAAAAGAACAACTGAATTTAATTGTTCTTTGATGAAGAAAATCATCCTTAAACCAAACTAACAACCTAGACGTCATAGGAGATGATTAGTTATAGGATTAGGAATTTGGTAGACAACCAAAACACTTTCCCTTAGTTTTATCTAGGTATTTCTTGCAAAATATGTTTAAATGCTCTAACATGTGTTTCAAGTGTAGCTTGGGATGACGGGAAGACCTTCCAGGTATGCTTTTATTTTATTGCAATTTACTCTATTGCAATTTACTTACATGCATTGCGCTTTACTTTTTCTTGCATGATAAACAAGACTGTTGCATGAAACCCAAAACCTTTAGGATAGTCCCTGAACTGAAACCAAAACTAAATTAAAAGTCATTAAAGATAAAATTCACCGCCACAACATTCCAAAATATAAAACAACTCAAAATTTAATCACAAACAGAACAACAAAACCACAACTTTAACTAAATTAAAACGTCTCGTTGAATGATCGGGAATACCTCGGATGATGTAACCCACGTGTTCCTAACGGGATTTCCCACGGTCTAAATGAAAGTGTGGAACTCATTCAGTTGAGTTTAGCAAATTCATCTGGACTAAGTGAATTCGATGAAAATAACGGTACCGGGATGACAGAACCGTGGGATCTTAATCGGTTCTGTTTAAACAACTTTAAGATTTGTTTTAATTAAAACATTAAAGACACTTGGATTTTAAGATTTTCTCTAAACCAAAACACTTCTCTCATCTCCCGATTTATGACTTCTAAAACTAAACCTCTGCAACAACAAGGAGCTCGGAGCATGGTGGGCGACGACGGCCATCGTCATCGACAGAAACTTGGGTCTACTTCAGCAAAACCTTTCTTAGAATTAAATAACAAAGCCATAGGACTTCGAGGTAGTTTGCCTTGTGCAACATAAATCCTCAACCTTTTGTTAGGCATTTGCATAATCATATTATGCAAATTAAGTCCTAACTGGTCAGCAAAAGGTATGTTAATAGTAAGTTTCTTAAAAATTTCAAAGAACTTAGAAAATTGATGATCTAATTTCTGCTGTTTATGTCTTTGAGGAAAAGGTGGTGGTGGTTTTTCAACTTCTACATTAACAGGTATAACAGTCTGATCTTGACTAGGAGAGAGAGTTTCTTTAGGTTTTTCAATCTCTTTTTCAATTTCATTCTGAATTCTTTCTTTTAATTCTTTTCCACTTCTAAGCTGCACAGCTTTAACTTGTTCATGTTCTTTTCCAGTTTCCTTTGGATTAATTTCAACATTACTAGGAAGTGTTCCTATAGGTCTATTATTAATTAAAGTAGCAATTTGCCACATTTGATTTTCAATATTACGAATAGCACTATTTTGATTTTGTAATTGATTATTCATTTGTAAAATTAATTCTTCTATTGATAACTTTTTCTGTTGATTATTAAATCCAGGAGGTTTATAATTTGGATTAACTTGATTATTCCAATTTCCAGCGGGATGAGATTGATTATTACCTCATTGTTGTTGTGAATTATTCCAGTTAAAATTGGGATGATTTTTCCACCCAGGATTATAATAATTCTAATAAGGATTATTTTTACTTGCAATAGCTTGTAAAGTTTCAACAGTTTGAGAATCTTCAATATTAGCAGAGTTATTATGCGAAATATTAATTGCAAAATTATCTAATTTCTTAGACATTGCTCGCTACTTGTGAAGCTAAGATAGAAAAGGCTTCATTATCATGAATACTTGCCATCTTTTTAGGATTAATCCTTTCGGAAGGCCATTGAAAATTGTTATTAGCCATTTCTTCAATTAAAGTGTAAGCTTCTTCAAATGATTTAGACATTAAAGAACCTCCAAGCAGCAGCATCAATAATTGATTTTAAAGATCCAATTAATCCATTATAAAATGTTTGAATAATTAACCAATCAGGTAAAGCATGATGAGGACATTTTCTTAATAGTTCTTTAAATCTTTCCCAAGTTTCATATATTGTCTCTCCGTCAAATTGACTAAACGAAGTAATATCATTTCTTAATTTAGCAGTTTTAGAAGGAGGAAAATATTTAGCAAGGAATTTTTGTGCCATTTCAACTTGTGTTTTAATAGAACCAGTTGCTAATGAGTTTAACCACATCTTTACTTTATCTCTTAAAGAAAAAGGAAAGAGTCTAAGTCTAATAGCATCATCAGAAACATTGTTATATTTAAAGGTAGCACAAAGTTCTAAAAAACTAACAAGATGTAAATTTGGATCCTCATTTGGTGTTCCACCATTTGAATAATAGACGGTTTAAGTTCAAAAGAATTAGAATCTACAGTAGGTATTTGAATACTACTATGAAGTTCATCAACTGTAGGGTTAGCATAATCCCTTAATGGTTTATAAACATTTTGATCATTAAGTTCAATTCTATTTGGTAAAGTAGCCATTTCTTGAAATTTTTGAATTTGTTTTCCCTTTTTACTTTTTCTAATTGTTCTTTCTAATTCAGAATCTAAAGGTATTAATCCTTCAGAACCAAATCTTCGCATAAAACAAGGAATAAAATATATATCTTTTTTTTATATTTTATATAATTTTTTTATTTTTTTATATTTTTAGAAATATACTATTTTTTTACAAAAATTTATAACTATTTTATTTCTTTCCCCGGCAACGGCGCCGAAAACTTGACCCTACCCGCAATAACGCAGTAATATTTGCTTCCAAAAGATGGCCCAAAACTTGACCCAATTTATAAATAGCGGCTAGTGTATAAAATCAAAATGTTGTAAAATTTTTAGAAAATATTTTACACACTAGGGGTACTACGCAAGTATACATATCGTTTCAAGTAATATAGGGTTTTCTTTTATAATACCAGTATCGATCTCACGGGGAAAAATTATAGTAATAAATTTTCTAAATATTATATTTCTAAAAATTTTTTTCTCTTTTAATTTAACTATAATTACTATTAAATTACTAGATGCAAATAAAGAAAATAATAATATGAAAATGATTTATGAAAACTATATAAAGAAAACAAGTTTCTTCCCTTCAATTAATCTAAGATTTTTAAGATAATTTAATATTCGTTGAAGAATTTGATTTATGGTATTTTGCCAAATAGAAGCATTCCTATTCTTTACCCTTTGATGCAGGCGCAAAGAACGTTGGCAAATTTACAGATCAGGTCCGGATGTATTGTTAGTAGAATGAGTTAATCTAGACTCACACTACTAGATGTCCAAGGGTGGCTATGGTCGGCCCTACTAGTGACCCTTTCCTAATCGATAAATCAAATTATAAGAATTTAGTCCGTCACTCTAAAAACTTATCAATTCTACGCCCTTTAAATCTTATCTTCCTATTTATTTGTACTTCACCTTGAATAGCCCGCACATGGCCTTCGACTACCCAAGGATTCATGTGACATTTACAAGTTAAGAGTTCTTCTCCTTCTAGGTCTCAAAACTCTTCAACAGGTTTTAACAATTCAAATGGCCAATTTAAAAAGTAAAGTAAGATCAGGTATTAATGTCATCACCATGTTTTGAAAATATTCTGAATTTCAATTCTCCATCGAATCTTTATATTATCTTATCTATCTCTTCATAATTGAAGGAAGAATGTAAACTAACTACTCAGAACACATTGAATATAAACAAAGAAAACATAATAAATAAACTCCGAATCAAATATAAAATACTTATCTCAAATATTCCTTCTACAGGATATTCCGATTCCTACCGACTCCACGAGTGTAATGAACTCCAGATGCAACAACTTGAAAATAAACTCACTAAACTAAACAAAAGTGGCCCTAAATTTCTCTCTCTATTTCTCTCTCTAAGGATGAGAGATCCTTAAGTGGATAAGAGAAAGGGTTACAATGGGAGGGGCACGTTTTCTAAAGAAATGGACCCCTATTTATAAGCTTCAAGGGTTGCCTTGAGGCACCTCTTCAAAACATGTCCACATTCAATGAATCTTCTAGAAGGTCTGTCTGGCGCCTAGGCGCCAGATACCGCGTCCAGTTCTTCGCACCTCTTCACTTTAGCTTGCACCTCTTCACGATTAAAACCATTTTGGAGCGTCCAAATGCAATGTATCTCATGTCCTATTATCAAGGAACAACTGTCAGTCTTCTAGAATATCCAATAACGGCTTACTCCATCAAAATAACCATTCAAACGTTGTCAAAAACTTGACAGTTTCTGTATCGAATCTGGCGCTTAGGCGCAAACTTCTGGCGCATAGGCGCCAGGCCATATTTTTTATACTTTTTGTATTTTGCTCCATTTTTGCTCCTTTTTGCTCCTTTTTGCTAATTTTTCCTTTTAAGATCTTTTTACATCACCAACATCCAAAAACGCAAAAAATATCTTTCATTAAAGCATAATATTCTTAGAAATTGATAAGAATTAAGACATAAAGAAATAGGTATTTTTTATAGATCATAAACTACTCGGAATGCATTGAGAAAATACAAAAACACATTGATTTGAAATTAAAAATCATAAGAAAAACAACAAACAAAAACAAGTATTAATTAAAAAACTAAATGTAAGAAAAAAAGTAAACACTTATTTGAAAATCCTCTCCACAAGACTCAGGAAGTTTCTCTGAAACTTTGACACTTCGCTAAACTACTCCTCATAGCAAGTCTCCCAACTCCGATGACTCAGAATACATACTTCAGACTTCAATAAAAACTAAACTAAAAGAAAGAAAAGAAGTGGGAAGAATAAGACTTCACTCCAACCATTTTCTCCTTTCTACTCTCTACTCCTACTCTTAATAAAACTCTCGCAAAATAAAAGTAAAATAATATAAAAACTCTCTTCAAAATGCAAGTGGAAGAGCCCTTCAAAAGGCAAAGGAAGAGCTCCTCTCTACTCTCTACTCCTAATGGAAACTCTCTTCAAAATGAAATAGAAGAGCCCCCACAATCATTCCTAAGACTCTCTTTAAATAGTAAACCAAAAGCTGCCTTGGTGTCTCTTCAAAATGTGTCCAGATTCAATGTATCCACCAAAGAATGCACCCCTTCATTCAAACTTCTGCCCAAAGGAAGTTATGGTAGTTACCACCAAGAGTTGCATCCCATCCCATTTGAAATTGGCGCCAAATTCACTTGAATTTCAATTTTTAACTGTGGCGGCTAAGCGCCGGCCCAGCGGCGCTTAGACGCAAGTGCCAAATTTTCATTTTTCATCTTTTTTTGCTCTAAATTTGATCCAATTTTGGTCCTTTCATCATGACCATCCATTTTCATCATACCTGCAAGAAAAACACAAAATACCTTCCATTAAAGTGCAATATCAATAAAAATAGGTATAAAAATGTGCATAAAAATACTATATATTTTGTGTATCGAAATCCCCCAAACTTAAAATGTTACTTGTCCTCAAGTGACAATTAATCTTATAGAGCTTTTTAGCATGCAAATTATGTAATGAGTTTCTTAGGAACATAACAAAATTTTGTTCTAGAAATGGAATAGTCCAATTTAGAAAAAATTTCAGTAATTAAAACCAACTTAATGTTTAGAAAGTTCTTAAGTAAAGGAAAATGATAAATAAAAGTTTCTATCTAATTCAGAAATATTTGTAGATTCTTCAAAATATAGGATTCAAACAATTATTTTTCTCACATAAAAATCTTTATTTTAAAATAATTTTACTTACTATATTATAATCTTAAGCTTTATATTTTCTCTGAACTTATATCTTAAACTTTAGGTATGAAACCAATTTTTGATTAGGCCCTTAAATCCTCAAGCTTCTCCTCCCTTTTCATATACTATTTTTCACTTTTTCTTTTCTTTTTTTTTATAAGGCAAGGATTACTATATCTGGATAGGCCTTTAATGATTTTGAATTCCACCCTTCCATTTAAAATAAAGGTCAGATATACATCTTTCACTTAAAAATCATAATAATAATATTTAAAAATTAGTCTACAATAAAAGAAATTTAAGCTTTGAATAATAAAATTCAAATCTTCTATTTATCCAAAAATACAAAACTTCTTACTAAAGATAGTCTAACTTTATTTAACACCTCTTCATTAAGAAAATTTTATCTTTAAGTTTTTCATGATTACTATAAATTTTTACTAAATTCTTTTATTCATTTCTATATTCAAAATTTTTGTTCCCCTAATATAACTTCATGTACATAATTGTTCTCAATCAAAAATAAGATTTATTTTAAGTATTCTTGAGAATTAAATAAAATTTTATGTTTTTGAAAATCTTTGTTTTTAAAATCCTCCCCAAAACTTTAATTTTTAGTTAAGATAAAACATTTAAGCATAAGAAATGATACATGGGTGAGAAATAAAAACTGACATATCATGCTTGTAGGAATTTTTAATATCCTAATATGCAAGTATAACAATAAAAATTTCAAGAAGACTTCTACAGTAGTGGAGGTTTTCAAAGCAAATACACACCAACTTAAATAATACACTGATACAGATAACAGATGATAGTGGAATTTGAAAAATCTTAAACATTTAGTTTCCTAAGTAGAAGTTCCCAATAGTGGTTTATAATCGCGTAACAGTTTTTGAATTAAAGTACACACTACTAAAAACTCTGATATCACATACACATTAAACATTTACTATTACACATCACTACCACAAAGCAACATATAAAACATCAATACAACAACAACAATACATCTAAATATGCATAACAAAAAAATAATACAAACTACAGTCTTACATACTATCAAGGTTCATATCACAACATAATGATCAAACTAAATACTAAACAAAATACACATACATCAATAACAACACCACAATGAAAACAAATAACACTAACCTCCTCATCATCCTCCTCCTCATCATCATCCTGCTCATTCCAATCCCTTGATGGCACATAAGGTATGTAGAATGGATAAGGGGGCATCTCAGCACTCTGATCACCTTTAATCAGTCTATCCAATTATTGCTGATAATTCTCCACATACTCATCATGTTTCACAATATATCTTTCTACATTATCCATCTTACCATCCATATCTTTCAGATGCTCTCCAGTAAGACTCACTTTTTTCAAAATTTTTATTAATAAACCAGACTGTGAATCAGTAGATGATGAAGCACGTGAAGTAGAAGCACGAGAAGTAGATGCAGCAGAAGCAGTAGAAGCCTTACCAAATCCTCCTCTCCAACCAAACTCTGAATGTACAGTGTAAGCACCAATGTTTACACTGGTAATTGGTCTCAATGGCTGAAGTACCTCTTCCCAGGTTTCAAACTTCACTCCAGGTCGTTCACATAATGAATGAATCAAGGAAGAAAATCCCATACCTGCTGTCGTGGTTGATCTAACACAGTTCAAAACATAATCATAAATTATACCTCTAATGTCAATAGGCTTCCCTTGCTTAATGCAGTGGTTCAACACAGCTCTTCTCTTGCTACTTCACTAGTATGGCTCGAAGGTAACCACTTAGATGAGATAAAATAATGCCACGCCTTAGAAATGGCATTGAATTTGGAAGCAAGAAAGTTCACTCTTCTATCATTTGTTGTTTTCCATAATCCTCTTCCATCAGTCAAAAATTGCATGATCTCATCTAATTCCCCTTCCGTAGGATGATAGTTAGAATAAAAACAGAACATGCCAGGAGGTAGTCCATAAAAAGTATTGATTGCCCCAAAAGAAAAGTTGACCACATGCCTCCTAACCATCACTTGATTCTCTTCTGCAGCAGGCAAATTTGCATAAAATTCTCTAACCACAGAAACAACAACAACAGCAGAGAAGCAACAGTAATTCTCCCAGTTCCTTCTAGCAATCTTATCTTCGATCACCTCTCCTGGTTTACTAAATACTTGCTCAGGAATCAACTTACGTGACTGCAATGCATCGAAGTATCGTTCCTCAGCCCTCATACTAACAAATTTGTTAGAATAAAATCTTGTCTTTTCTCGTGCACGCTTTGACTTTGGAGCCATCTCTAAAAATTCACGAAAAAAGTTTCACCATAAATTCCAAAATCAAACTAAAGTTGTTAAAATATCTTCCAAAAGATATTTTCACTAAATCCAAGCAATTTCTCAAGTTTTTCCTCAAATTTTCACCATGAATAGTGATTTTAAGATTTTCCAAAATGTACTCAAAATACATGGTGAAAATCAAAAATTTTTACTTAGGAGTAGTAATCTTACCTCAAGGAATCCAAATATAACAATTTTTGTTGAGATCGGCTCTTAAATGATCCACAATATGATGCCCTAGGCTCCTCTTTCGTGATAAACCGAAGGTCGAATACGATGGGGTGTTTTAAAAATTGCATTTTTCGGGTTTTTAACTATTGGGAACTAATTTTCACGAACTGGCGCCTAAGCGCGAACTCTCGGCGCTTAGCCGCAAAATCTGGCGCTTAGCCGCCAATACCTAGATTTTTACAATTAAGGTATATGCACTAAATCACTTGGTTAATCACCCTTTAATTACTCCAGAATAATTATTTCTCCCTACACAAATCTTCTAATACTCCAAATCAAAATTTAATATCCATTGATTCCACACAAATTTCACAAAAAACACAGACTTATATTAAAACAAACATAACACTTGATACAACTCTAGAATTTCTATCCACACATAAAGGATGAAATTCTCTAAATACAAGAGGCTTTAATCTCAAACTGATAAGTATACATCTCAAGGATCTAACCATCACATCATCAGGCTTAGTTAATACTAAATGTAAACACTAAACACACCAAACATAACACACATAAACACTAAACATAACACATAAGAACACTAAACACATAAGAACAAAGCACTCTTAATTCCATTCTCCATTAGGCAGATTATATCCAGGACCACTATTATTCTCATTTGACCCTTCTGAAATATAAATTTGATAGAACGGGCGATAGTTGTTCATTCTTACATCTTCTTCAATCCATTTGATCTTCAGAAACATCGCCTTATCCGCTTCTTCCACGTACCTTGAATGACAGAATTGCATCTTGAGTTGCCATCCCATGTGCTCCAAATGTAGGTCACTTTCATGGATTTTTACTTCCATTGAAGTCACTCGGGCTTCAATTTTGGTAATCATTTCAAAAATCCCTTGAATACTAACAGCGAGATATCCATTGAATAACTCTTTAGCACTATCACTAATGAACTTACTGTTGTCAGAATCTTGCTTCTTCTTCATCTCCTTCTCCCAGGAAGACATGATGCACTCAAAACTCTCTTCTTAAGACTCGAAATGAAAATAGGACTTGGGCAAGTGTTTCTCTTAAATCAGGTCCTTGTTATAGACTTGGGAAGTGCTAAATCTGCCCCAAGATGTTTTAAAACTCCAAAATAACTTCCAAAACTACTCCCCCATGATCTAGGCTTCTAGAATCTCATTTTTCATGTTTTTTATAACTCTAGCGCCTAAGCGCCAACTAGTCGGCGCTTAGCCACCAGTGCTCAATTTAGCACAGGTCTGCTAAGTGTCCAAATTTTCATTCTGACTTCTCTAAGTCATCAATTAAGGTCAAATAAACTCTACTAAAGTTTAAAAACTCTAAATTACTACCACTAAAAACATAAAAATAAACCAAACAAAGCAAACAAAGCGCACAGAACAAACATTAAATAAAGCACACCGATAATTATGGGTTGCCTCCTACAAAGCGCTTGTTTTAACGTCTTCAGCCTGACATACCCAGAACTCATTCTGAGTGACCCAGCATCAAATTATTATCAGATTTAGATTTATTAACTTAAAAATATGGTTTATGTCTATGTCCATTAACTTTAAATATTTTTCCAGCCTTAGGATCTTGAATATCTACAGCTCCATAAGAATAATCTTTTATCACAATAAATGGACCCATCCACCTGGACTTAAGTTTTCCAGAAAATATTCTCAATCTAGCACTATACAGTAAAACTTTTTGTCCTGGTATAAGATTTTTTGTCCTGGTATAAGATCATGCCATAACTTCATCTTTTCCTTATAAATCTTAGCATTTTCATAAGATTCATTCCTTATTTCTTCAAGCTCATTCAATTGTAACAATCTCTTTTCAAGTAAAGATCTTTCAAATTATAATTGAACTCTTTAATAACCCAATATGCTTTATGCTCAAGTTCAAAAGGTAATTGACAAGCTTTTCCAAAAATCGACCTATATGGGGACATTCCTATAGGTGTTTCAGTAAGTGAGTCCTATAGGCCTACAAAGCATAATCCAAGCTTTAATTGACCAATCCTTTCTATTTGGATTAATAGTTTTTTCCAATATTCTTTTAATTTCATGATTGAATAATGCAACCAAACCACTTGTCTGCGGATGATATGCAGTGACAAAGAGATGATTAATATGATATTTCTTCGCTAACTTCCCAATAATCGCATTTCTAAAATGACTTCCCCCATCAATTATGATTACTCTTGGTATTCCAATTCTGCAAAATATATTCTTTTCTAAAAACTTTGCAACACTTTGAGCATCACATCGAGGTAAAGCAATAGCTTCTATCCATTGGGAAACATAGTCTACTGCTATCAAAATAAAAACATTTCTGAAAGATGGTGTAAATGGTCCCATAAAATCTAGTCCCCAAACATCAAATATTTTAGCGTCCAACATATAATTGAGGGGCATCTCATTTCTTCTAGAAATATTGCCTACACCTGACATCTATCACAATTTTTAATATAAACATTAACATCCTTAAAAATTGTAGGCAAATAAAATCCCGATCGTAATATTCTATATGCAGCTTTATCACTTCCAAAATGTCCCCCATAATCGAATCATGACATTTTTGAATAATTTCATATGTCTCTTCCAAAGGTACACATCTTCGAATTATTATATCCTTTCCTTGTTTATATAAAAATGGGTCATCCCAAAAATAAGTCTTAACATCAGACATAAATTTCTTCTTTTCTTGGTATGTCAAACCATAGAGTATAATATTACTAACAATAAAGTTTACTATGTCTGCATACCACGGAACACGCAATTCTTTAACCATGAATAGTTTTTCATCAGGAAAATGTTCATTAATTTCTTCAATATCACAGAGAGATTTTTCAATTTCAAGCCTAGACAAATGATCAGCAATTTGATTATCAGAACCCTTCCTATCTACTATCTCAAAATCAAATTCTTGCAAAAGAAGAATCCATCTTATCAGTCTCGGTTTTGCATCATTTTTCTTCATTAAGTATTTAATAGCAGAATGATCAAGTATGCACCACACATTTAGTTCCAATTAAATATGATCGAAATTTATCAAAGGCAAATACTATAGCTAATAACTCTTTCTCGTAGTGGTATAATTAATTTGAGCTTCATTAAGAGTTTTACTGGCATAATAAATTACTTTGAAAATTTTATCATATTTCTGACCTAAAACAACACCAATAGCATAATCACTAGCATCACACATTAATTCAAAAGGTTTTTCCCAATTTGGTGAAATTATTACAGGTGCAGTGATTAATTTTTCTTTTAATGTTTCAAAGGCTTTACGGCAGTCATCATCAAAATTAAAAATTGCATCCTTTTCCAAAGAAACGAGCATAAAGGTTTTGTAATCTATGAAAAGTCTTTGATGTAACGCTCCGTAGAATCCAAAGATGTCCTAAAAACTTCTAATTCCCTTACATTTGTCGGGCAAGGTAAATTAGATATAACTTGAATTTTTGCAGGATCTACCTCCAAATCTTTTTTCTGAAATCCAATGTCCCAAAACAATTCCTCCTGCTACTATAAATTGGCATTTTTCCCAATTTAGTTTCTTCACAGCGTTTTAGAAATTTAGATAGATGATCTAAACATGATTCAAACGAAATTCCAAACACTGAAAAGTCATCCATAAAAACTTCAATCACTTTTTCAATTAAATCACAAAAAATAGCCATCATACATCTCTAAAATGTAGCAAGGGCATTACATAAACCAAAGGGCATTCTTCTAAAAGCAAACGTACCATAAGGACTAGTAAACGTAGTTTTCTCTTGATCCTCAGGAGCAATTTGAATTTGGTGGTAACCAGTATATCCATCCGTAAAACAAAAGTATTTATGCCCAGCCAGTCTATCCAACATTTGATCTAGAAAAGGCGAGTGGAAAA
Organism: Papilionanthe hookeriana x Papilionanthe teres; assembly: GCA_022702705.1. Taxonomy (NCBI): domain Eukaryota; kingdom Viridiplantae; phylum Streptophyta; class Magnoliopsida; order Asparagales; family Orchidaceae; genus Papilionanthe; species Papilionanthe hookeriana x Papilionanthe teres. The sequence continues at coordinate 104,154,743 of CM040428.1, read as the reverse complement.
TGATCTTTCCTTGTGGCAAGGTTTAATTTTCTATAATCAATGCATATTCGCCACCTCGTAACTTGTCTTGTTGGTATCATTTCATTCTTTTCATTAACAATCACAGTTACTCCTCCTTTCTTAGTAACACAGTGAATAGGACTAACCCATGCACTATCTGAAATAGGGTAGATAATTCCAGCATCCAACCATTTTAAAATTTCTTTCTTAACAACGTCTTTCATGATAGGATTTAATCTCCTTTGGGGATCAGCCAGCGGTTTGCAATTATCTTCCATAAGAATTCTAAGCATACAAATTGAAGGACTAATTCCTTTAATATCAGCAATTGTCCATCCAAAGGCTTTCTTGTGCTTCTTCAAAATTTCAAGCAAACTCTCTTCTTCTTTTTCAATTAATTGAGAAGAAATTATAACAGGCAAGGTTGAGGATTCACCTAGAAAAACATACTTCAAATGATCAGGAAGCATTTTTAGCTCAAGTTCAGGAGGTTTTTCAATTGATGGACCATAAGATTCATCTTTTTCAGTCATATCCAACAATTCAAAACTTTCATGAACATACTTTAAATCTTCCTCTTGAAAATCTTCAGAATCAAATAACTCCTCTTCTTGCTTATATTCCAATTCTTCTCTTTCAAGTTTTCTCTTCATAAGTTGATTTGAAATGACATTCACTTAAATATTCAATAACATCCATCCTATAACACTCATCTTCTTTACCTCTAGCAGGATATTTCATCGATTTTGAAATATTAAATGTAACAGTCTGATCATTAACCCTCATCGTTAATTCCCCTTTTTGCACATCTATCATGGCTCTGCCTGTAGCTAGAAAAGGTCTCCCAAAATTATGGGTATCTCTTTATCTTCCTCCATATCTAACACAATGAAATCCACAGGAAAAATAAATTGATCCACTTTTACCAAAACATCTTCTATAACTCCTTTAGGATATGTGATCGAACGATCTGCTAATTGCAGAGTTACAGTAGTTGGGGTTATTTCTCCTAGTCCCAGTCTTTTGAATATTGATAGAGGCATAAGGTTAATGCTTGCACCCAAATCACATAAAGCTTTTCCACATAATCTTTCTCCGATTGCACATGGAATTGTGAAACTACCATGATCTTTAAGTTTTTCAGGAAGCTTTTTCTGAATTATCGCACTGCACTCCTCACTAAGTGCAACAATCTCATTTTCTTCAAACTTCCTCTTTTTATTAAGAATATCCTTCATAAATTTCGCATAGCTTGGCATTTGTTCTAGGGCTTCAAAAAATGGAATATTAATGGTAAGCTTCTTTAATATCTCCAAGAATTTTGAAAATTGCTTATCCAACTTTTGTTGACGAAGTCTCTGAGGAAATGGAGGTGGTGGTTTTTCTAAATCAACCTTAGGTGGAGAAATAGGTCTTTCAAAACCTTTTGGAGCGTCCTCTTTAGGTCTTTCAATCTCTTCTTTCTCTACTTCAGTTTCTTTTGAACTCTACCTTCCAATTCTTTTCCACTTCTCGCTTGAATTGCTTTTACTTGTTCTTTATTCTTTTCTCTTGGATTCACTTCAGTATTACTTGGAAGCATTCCTTGGGATCTATTACTTAAGGCATTTGCAATTTGTCCCAATTGATTTTCAATATTTCTGATGGTTGCTCCTTGAATTTGTAATTGATTTCCCATATGTGATACTACTTCTTCCATAATCGACTTCTTCTCTTTATTTTGTAAAGCATTGTTATAACCTGAAGAAAAAGTTAATCTATTATTATTATTACCTTGGTTGTTCCAAATCCTCAATGGGTTTACTTGGTGGTTCCCCCATTGTTGATTAACAGCACTCTGATTATTGTTATTCCAGTTAAAATTTGGATGATTCTTCCAACCTGGGTTTTAATAATTGGAATATGGGTTGTTACGTTTACATATAGCATTCACAGTTTCGGTGAAGACTAAGAGATCAACCATTTGCGCCTAATGAATTTTCTTCAATCATGAGATTTGGTCGAGAAAAATTCATCCCAAATTGGTCTATCTTCCTTGATACAAAACAGCAACTTGATTTGCTAACATTGTAAAAGCATCATTTTCATAAACACTGGCTACCTTTTTAGGATTTAACCTTTCAGAAGGCCATTGAAAATTATTAGTAGCCATTTCTTCAATTAAAGCATAAGCATCAGAAAATGGTTTAGACATTAATGATCCACCAGCAGCAGCATCGATGATTGATCTAAGAGATCCAACTAATCCATTATAAAAAGTTTGAATTATTAACCAATCTGGTATCGCATGATGTGGACATTTCCTGAGGAGATCTTTAAATCTTTCCCATGCTTCATATATTGATTCCCCTTCAAACTGACAAAAAGATGTTATATCATTTCTCAACTTAGCAGTCATAAATGGTGGAAAATATTTAGCAAGGAATTTTTGTGACAGTTCACCCCAAGTTCTAATTGATCCAGGTGCTAATAAATGTAACCATATTTTAGCTTTATCCCTTAGTGAGAAAGGAAAAAGTCTAAGTCTAATAACATCATCCGAAACACCATCATATTTAAAAGTAGCACACAACTCTAGAAAATTAGCAAGATGCAAATTAGGATCTTCAGTTGTTGCTCCCCAAACTGATTATTAGCCACATTTTGGATAATAGCAGGTTTAAGCTCAAAAGAATTAGCAGCTATAATAGGATTTTGAATACTACCATGAAATTTATCCACTGTAGGGTTAACATAATCTCTTAAAGGTCTTAATTCTTGATGGATGCCAACATTTTGATTTTGATGATTTGTCATTTCTTGAATATTTTTATCTTTTTCTGTATTTTTAATTTTTTTATTTTTCTGATAGTTCTTTCTAATTCAGAATCGTAAGGCACAAGTCCCTCAGAACCTGAACTACGCATACAATAATAAAACAAAACAAAACACAACACACTAACAAAAACAAAGAAAAGTAAAAAATTTAAAATTTCTTAATTCTCTTTAAAATGCAATTTAATTAATTTCTCTTTTTGTCCCCGGCAACGGCGCCAAAAACATGATCCCCTTGATATTTATACTTACAAATATGATATGAAAATTGGCAACGGCACCAAAAACTTGAGCCGTTAGGAATATATGTGCCCCATAAACATGACTCCACACCAAATATATATGTGATAATGATTTAGATATGAAAATTATGATTTTATAATATGGGATACTACACAAGTATACGTATCATTTATCAAGTAATATAGGACTTTCTGATTAAGCCCCGATATATCGAACCCAAAGGGAAAATTTGAAAATCTTTAAAGGAATCAGAAAATTATCTTTTTACTTTTTTATGGCTTTTGAAAGTATGTCTTGATTTTGAAAAGTTTTGAAAGTTGATTTGTCTTTTGAAATTTCCTTAATAAAATGTTAAGCAAGAAATTAAAATTATAATAACTAATAACACTATATGTAAAACACTATTAACTAGATTATCTTTTTCTTTCCTTTTATGAAGTAGTAATAATTATTAAAGTATTGTTGTAGAAGTATTTAAATTTAATGTAACAGATAGAAGTAAATGTGTTCTTTACCCTTACTTGGTTCTATAAAGAACATATGTTAATTTGAATTTTTTATCATTTTGAACATGGTTAGGCAGGGAAGATACCAGTTTCTCACTCTAGAGTTCCCTCGATTCCCACCAACTGGGGCTAACTTCTCATAACAAAACTCAAAACTTCAAACCAAATTAGGTAGTTTTAGCCTGTCACTCTAAAATCCTCTAATTTTACTCCGTTCCATAAAAATATCATCTAATATTACATTCAATTATATAGACTACAATTCTCACCCATATAATTGCATGTGATTCTTACTAATTTTTATGAGACAATACCGCATTGGATCTTACATAATCTCAACAAATTCTACAACTTAATAGGCCAATCTAAGAAGTAAACAAAGTTTTCAGAATCAAACTTCATAACTTCTTCCAACTTTTAAACACTTATACTTTCCACAACAACTCTTTATAAATTAATTACTTTTCCATTTAAGAAAGAAAAAGAAAAAGTAAACTACTCGGAATGTATTGAGAAAATACCAAAACACATTGATTTGAAATTAAAAATCATAATAAACATAACAAACAAAAACAATTATTAATTAAAAAACTAAATGTAAGAACAAAAGTAAACACTTATCCGAAAATCCTCTCCATAAGACTCAGGAAGTTCCTCTGAAACTTTGAATCTTCGCTAAACTACTCCTCAGAGCAAGTCTCCCAACTCTGATGACTCAGAATATAGACTTCAGACTTCAATAAAATTAAACTAAAAGAAAGAAAAGAAGTGGGAAGAATAAGACTTCACTCCGACCCTTTTCTCATTTCTACTATCTACTCCTACTCTTAATAAAAACTCTCGCAAAATAAAAGTAAAATAATGTAAAAATTCTCTTCAAAATGCAAGTGGAAGAGCCCTTCAAAAGGCAAAGGAAGAGCTCCTCTCTACTCTCTACTCCTAATGGAAACTCTCTTCAAAATGCAATAGAAGAGCCCCCACAATCATTCCTAAGACTCTCTTTAAATAGTAAACTAAAAGGTGCCTTAGTGTCTCTTCAAAATGTGTCCAGATTCAATGTATCCACCAAAGAATGCACCCCTTCATTCAAACTTGCCGCCCAAAGGAAGTTATGGAAGTTACCACCATGAGTTGCATCCCATCCCCTTTAAAATTGGAGCCAAATTCATTTGAATTTTGATTTTTAACTGTTGCGGCTACGCGCAAGACCAGCGGCGCTTAGCCGCCAGTGCCAAATTTTCATTTTTCATCTTTTTTTGCTCTAAATTTGATACAATTTTACTCGCTTCATCATGACCATCCATTGTCATCATACCTGCAAGAAAAACAAAAAATACCTTCCATTAAAGTGCAATATCATTAAAAATAAGTATAAAAATGTGCATAAAAATACTATATATTTTAGGTGTATCAAGCAGCGACTGGTCAGAAATCACCAAGGTTCTTCTTGGAGCTTTGTTTTCCTGTTGCTTTCTCTCTCTTTGGATTCCTATAATAATTGTTCCAAACTTGAGCCACTCATCTTTTGAATTTCCTATAACCACATTTCCTTGAAGATCCTACATTTTGGATATCATGAAAATAATATTTTCTAATCTAAATCAAGAGTTTTCTTAGTTGACTTCAGTTATCTAAGATGTAATTAACTATAGGGGTTTTCCCTTACAGGAAACTTAAAGACCCTAGATTAATATATACCTTATCTACTTGTTTCTAGATAGGGGAAGTTGTCAGTCAACATAAATGATTTTGCAAACTAAACAGTTTTCATGGATTCTTTAGTTTATTTGATCGGGCCACACCACCAAGCAATGTATGCATTCTTCAGGATAGATATATGGCTTGTGGTGTAGTGCTTAATTATTTAAACTATTGCATATATGAGATCAGTTTTATTTCATTACTTTTAAAATTAAAAAAATAATATTTTCCGAATTATATATGTATATATATATATATATATATATATATGTATATATGTATATATATTAAATTAAATTAAAACTCCCCCATACCCTTTGGCATGAAAATAATATTTCTAATCTAAATCGAGAGTTTTCTTAGTTGACTTCGGTTATCTAAGATGTAATTAACTATAGGGCTTTCCCTTGCAGAAACTTAAAGACCCTAGATTAATATATACCTTATCTACTTGTTTCTAGATAGGGGAAGTTGTCGGTCAACATAAATGGTTTTGCAAACTAAACGGTTGTCATGGATTCCTTAGTTTATTTGATCAAGCCACACCACCAAGCAATGTATGCATTCTTCATGATAGATATATGGCTTGTGGTGTAGTGCTTAATTATTTAAACTATTGCATATATGAGATAAGTTTTATTTCATTATTTTTAAAATTAAAAAAATAATATTTTCCGAATTATATATATATATATATATATATATATATATATATATATATATATATATATTTATATCAAGCAATGTATGCATTCTTCATGATAGATATATGGCTTGTGGTGTAGTGCTTAATTATTTAAACTATTGCATATATGAGATCAGTTTTATTTCATTATTTTTAAAATTAAAAAAATAATATTTTCCGAATTATATATATATATGAAATTAAAATAAAACTCCCCCATACCCTTTTGGCAGCCGACAATTACTTTTGGGATGACTTTTACATTTATAGAAAATATAAGGGTCAAGTGATTAGGGGCTGTATACCTATTGACGAAACCCTTGAAAGTATCAGGAAATGTCACAATTCCAATTGTTGGGATTGTTTTTGTGTTTATAGAACTACATAAAAGATTTTACAATCATAATTTTATTGACCTACTCTAATTATAGTGTGAATGAATATATCAAAACTTATGATAGATGACAGAGAGTAAATAATATTTATAAGTGAAATGAAAAGTCCCAAAATATTACATTGAGATTGAAATTTTTTTATGTTTTGGTTTTAGACTTCATGGAACCCTTTGTTCCTTAGGGAAGTTATATATTCTGATAGCTGTGGACTATGTTTCAAATTAGATTGAGGTAACAACTCTATCAAATTATGATGCTAAAAGTGTGGCAAATATTTTAAAGAAGAATATCTTTAGTAGATATGGTATGTTGAGAGTCATCCTTAGTGATTGAGAGCCACTTTAGTAATAAAAAAATTGTAGCGTTAGTTGCAAAATGTAGTACAAAAGCATAGAATTTGCACAACATATCATCTCCAGATGCTTGGGTTAGTAAAAGTGTCTAATAGATAAATTAAAAGGATATTAGAGAAAACTGTTAATCCTAGAAGAAAAGATTAGTCTCTAAGTTTAGATGATCCACGGTAGACTTATAATAGTCCTTATAAAACACCTATAGAAATGTCTCCATATATGCTCATATTTTGGAAAAATTGCCACGTATCTGTGGAATTAGAGCCTAATCTTATTAGGTTATTAAGGAGTTCAACTATAATATGAATAAAGTTGGTTAGAAAATGTTACTATAGTTAAATGAACTCGATGAGATTAGACAAGAATCTTAAAATACAAAATATTTATATAGAAAAAATGAAAATATGACACGATTAGAAGCTTTTTAGGAAAGATTTTGAGCATGGATATGAGGTTTTATTGTATAATAAACAATTGAAATTATTTTCTGAAAAACTTAAGTCCCTCTGGTTAGGACCATTTACTATAGTAAAGGTTTATCCTTTTGGTGCATTTGATATTAAAGATCCTCTATGTTTTAGGATGTTTAAAGTGAATGAGCATAGACTTAAACACTACTTGGGTGGTGAGAGACAGCTTTAGTAATTATTCAGAACGTCGAGCTAATGATGTTTTACAAAGTCCTTCTTAGGAGGTAGTCTAATTTTGTGTTTGTATTTGTGTTTGTTGTTAGTGTGTTGAGCGTTTGTTTTGATGTTTTGGTGATTATGTTGTGATTGATTTTCTTGGATTAGGATTGTGTGATTTGAGGGAGACGAATCACTAGTCTTCTCGTTGTGTTAGATATCAAGTAGCTAATCAGATATAAGATTTTTGTATAAAAGCATTTCATTTTTATCAATTCTCATTTTATGATATAATAATATCACATATTATCTTGTAAAAATATTATTGTTGCTTTTTAATGTGGATCAACTAAAAATTATAATTAAAATCACAATTACCATTTCTCAATTAGTTCCATGATTGGATTCATCTTTTTTTAGGGTTAACCGCTAGATATTCTTTTGGACTTGAGCCTCATATAAGTTTGTTTAGTGATATGATGCACCAATACTTTATGTTATAGTAGCATGCATATTTGGACATGGACATTTATCTAACATTCATTTCACACGTGGCAAACGTGTCAGTCACTTTCCTTAGTTAAAGCATCCAAACAAATTGAACATTTGTCTTATTTCCATGCCATATCCTTTTTTCTTATTGTATCTATGTTAAAACATCATAACTTGATAGAAGTTGAAAGCTCAAATATGTAGATACATAACCTCCTTAGGGGCTTAACAAGTCATCAACGAGCCTTCAACTTGCTCTCCACTCTCTCTCTCTCTCTCAAAAACACACACGCACAACTGCCTCCCTGCTCTACCTCCATGCACTATCTCTATCATTTTTTTCCCCTCCTAATTCTTCCTATTTCGGTCACACTTTTTGTATTACTACTAATTTACAAGATAATAAAGGCTTTTTACCACATATTTTTTCAACCCAGTTTACCAAAATATTGATGTTGTGATTTTGAGTAACTTTAAGATTGCGTTCAACACACTCCTTCAATTTCTCTACATTTCTCTGTTATTGATCACTTTTCAAGGGACAAGGTATGAATACGTTAAAAAAAAGGACAAAAACTAGGGTGATAAATCGTACATAAAGAGTAAAGGGATTTACTTAATTAAAAAATGATACAATTCTTAATGTTTGATAACAATGCTCAAATTTCTTACATAACATCAAAAATATCACTAATACTACTTTTCTTAAATTGCATACACTATTTCATTCGTTGATTTTCGTGTAATTTCGGAACAAAAATGTTATAGCAAATAACATCCGCTGAATGAAGCACGTATAAAATTTTCTATGCTCCTTTTCAACATATATTTGTGTATGCTTTTGTCTTTTCCGGTTGACGCTGGAATCAACTAAGAAGACAATGAAGTGGACTTCATTTTTATCGATGGAAGACCTGACTTTTAATTAATGCAGTTGACTATAGAATTTTGTTTTCCTCACTTCTAAAGATCAAAAGAATCTAAAATGTCCGTCAAACAAATAACTTCTCTTGTTTAAAGGGCATCGTTTCATTCAGTTGAAAATTGATTTTTTTTTTCTTTTTAATTTGGTCAAACCCTGGTCTGGTATTTTTCATTTCAAACGCAAATATTAATTGTCAAGAAATTATGAGAAGAACATTTGTCACATTCAAAGCAATTAAATTCACTAAAAAAATAATCTATTTATTCAATTTGTTGTATATTTATCATATTATTCTTATTTGTGTGTTGTAAACATTAATATCAACATATGTTTTTTTACGACCTAACACTAGGTTTTTTATGACGCTAACCTATTTATGATTTATCAAATTTAGGCTCTGTTTGAAGTGTTCTGTCGTTCGGCAAAGTTCTTTCAAAAGTTTCACTACGGAATTGGAGTCCTCAAGAATATTTCCGAAAGGCAAAATTTTCATGTTTCTCGACTTCAACGTCTAGAATTGTTCAAAGAATGTTCGGTCGCCAAATAACTTTCTCTGGGAGCAGCATTGAGTGCAGTCAAACGGAAGGCAGAAAGAAGCCTTTTCAAATGGAGCCAAATACTGAAGTCTTAATGATTTCCGTTTCCGTTGATTTATTGCATAACACTAATGAGCACAATGTTTATGATCCTAGAAATCTCATCTTTAACAATTAAGTTTTAGGTAATCTGGAATATATATAGTATTCTCTTATATCATAAGTTTTAGATACCAAATCTTAAGCTTATATTATGAAATGACAGGATGTTAAATATAGATATAAAATGCTATATCATTTCATAAAATTGAACTAAATTATTAATATCTCATAAGCAAAAAGTATGTATCATGATGTAAGAATTAGTTTATTAATTAAAATTTTTTTATCATCTAAATAATTAAACAATTTTATTTTAATTTTGTATGAATTAGTTCAAAAAATTATTGCCTGTGATAATTATAACAAAAGCAAACTCATACATCCTTCTAAAAATCGATATTCAATAAGACCGAGTAATAAGTGTAGAGACATTCATAGACGACTACTTCATTGCTATTTTTTTATTTTTTTTATTTAAACTTTTAATAAATGTTGGATGTATATGTATGCGCTAAGATGGGTAAGGGGAAAAAATAGATATGATGGACTAAATTTGGAATATATGAAAGGAACGGTCAAAAGAACGTAAATCCATTTATGATGGGATAACATAATAAATTTAATAATTCTATATAATCAATGGTAGAAAAGTTCAATCATCAGGAAAAGTTTAAAATTAGTATCAAGTAATTACTAACAAAATAAGATAGTTTGATCAATAGTTACATTGATAGAACTCCTAGAACTTTTCAAGTAAGCTACTTGGTCTTGGTTTTTTGATGACCCATCCTCACACATCACCAATTGGAGGAAAGTTTAAGCTAATGTGGGAATGTTCATTTGTAATGGGGAGAGTCTACCATGATAGGTCCTACCAATTAACTGAATTCGAAGGTTAATGTCTGATGCTACATGTAAAGGAAGTTATTTAAAATAATATATTATTCAAGATCTATTCCATGGAAAATTCTTGAATGAAATTTTATCCTTGTGATATATTTACACACTATACTTGAGACTCAATATAAACACTAAAATGTGTTCTCTCAATAATCCATTCCTCATTCCACTTTCTTTAAGGATAACTAGTATAAGGTTGGGCAATCTCTAATGGATTCGAGTAAATCTAGGTTGTCCTCAGAAAAAGGAGATCAAGACAAAAACTAAATTTAACCAAAAAAAAGAAAACTCCATCACAAACTCCTTTCCTCTTTTGTAGTTTTTTTTTTTTCATTCAATGGTTTGAACATTGGATTTTAGTTGAGATGTGATCACATCTATTTAGTCCCCTTGCTAGTGCTCCTTGAGCTAGTAAGTTAAAGTTTAGACCAGGTCCCTCTATGGTCTCTTTCTCTTGTATAGTCATTTAGGATATGGTATATCCATGTGTAGACATCTATATATTTGTCAGGTGATTGTTGTTATGCACCTTTGTAGATGGTTCAATTGACCAACACCTTAGCTTTTTAGTCTCTTTTAGGATTAATTTCTCTAGAAGCCTCCTACCATAAAATAAGTATTGAAAACATAAATCAAAATTGTTGGTCAAGTCTGGCCTTACTTACACGCTTATAGACCAAACACGAGTAGAAAATCTTGGTTAGGACTAAGTCCCCCAACAACCTTTTTCTCTAGTAAGCTTAAATTTATTTAATATTAAGTGCATTCTTATTTATAAACTTATAAATCCACCTTAATTTTGATATTCAAATATGCAGAAATAGATTCAAATAATGAGTACTTTAACTTGTCATTTTAGCTTAGGACTAAATCCCCAAATGACATCATTGCATAGCATAGGCTTAAAAACCAAAAGAAAACTTCTAGGTACAATCTATCAGCTTAGACATCAATAAACCTTTCAACTAACGACCTAAGATAACATTGAGTCCCTTATTAGCCTCATTTTCCTAACATAGTCACTTATGATCTTAACTGGCCTAGTTTGGGTAAACATAGATCAACCTTCTTCAGATTTGGTAATCTTACCGTGCATGTCTAATTTAGTACGGTTCATATTATGGCTAGTAAATCTTGGTTTATATAATACCTACTTGCATCCATGTTAAGTCTAGTCATTGAAAACTTTTATAAAAAGAAATCCTTAGGTCAATCACTGCTATTAACTTCTCTGTATGGTATACCTAGTAATTTATGGTTTAAATACTATAATTTTCAAAATATATTTTATAACTTAAATAACTTAATTTTCCACGATTTATCACAACTCATTAGGTGGAAACACTAGTGCATGTATCGTTCAAGCAGTATTTTTAAACCCAGAGTATCGATCTCATAGAGAAGCAATGTAAGATATTCCTTAGGTTATGTTCTAGTATACTTCAGTTTGGTCTTAATTTGGAAAGTTAATTAAGATAGTTTTCTAACAACTACTCCTAAAATCAACCCTAAGTCTAAATTTAAACCTAGTTAGACAAATTGGTGTGTTAAATTTCAAGAGGTAAAAACTACCATTCTCAATTAATTACATAAGTGGATTGTAGGATCAAATACGTCAAATTTTTATTTTGGCTAGAGACAAATTCCTCTTTTTAACCCTCTTCCGAGTGCATAAATAAGTTTGATTAACCTAGTATAAATTCCATAAAAGCAAGATACATTGGTTATGATTCTAGCTATCACCCCAGAGTTTTCAAAGTATGCCCTCAATTAGGCTAACCATGTTTTAATTCATTTAAAAATCAGATCAAATTGGTTAAGATTCTAGTCTATCACCTTAGAGTTTGATATATCTAAAATATATAATATTTTTAAGTACATTTTTATACCTATTTTTTATATATTGCACTTTAATAGAAGGTATTTTTTGTGTTTTTCTTGCAGGTATGATTAAAATGAGTGACTATGATGAAAGGAGCAATAAAGGATCAAATTTGGAGTAAGAATTGAAAGGTGTGAAAAAATAGCCTCTGGCGCCTAAGCGCTGGACCATTGACGCATAGGCGCCAAAGTTAAAGTGACGAATTTTATTTGATTTTGGCGCAAATTTGAAGGGGGTTTTAAGCATCCTTTGGTTTAAACTTAACTAACTTCCCATCAGTGCCAAAACTCATTTAAAATGTGAACGGATGGATGCATTTTTGATGGATACATTGAATCTGGACACATTTCAAAGAGACACTAAGACACATTTTAGAAATTTTAAAAAGAAGACTTGAAGATCAGAAAAAAGGGTTGTTGTTGGAGGGTGTGATTAGTGTTAAGAGTCAAGTATATGTGAGAGCACACCTTTCCACTTCACCACTTTTTATTATCAATTGTATCTAGTTTTTATTAAGAGCAGAATAGAGATTTGGAGTAAACAGAGTTAGGCGCCAACCTCTATTGTGTCTTGCAAAGGGAAGGCAAAGTTTCAAATGAACTTCAAGTGTCTTGTGGAGAGGATTTTCAGATAAGTGTTTAACTTTGTTTTACATTTGGTTTTAAAGTAAAACTTGTTTTGTTTTCACTATAATTTCTACTTTCAAATCAAGTTGCAATTGTGTTTTCTCCATGTATTCTGAGTAGTTTTATTTGTCTTTTTCCTTTTAAATGATGAAGTAATTAAATTATGGAAGGAAGTTGTGTGAAGTATAGGAATTCAATGTTGGAAGAAGTTGTGATGATTCACTACCTTGCACTTAATTTACTTCTTGATTTGGCCAATTAAGATATTAAAATTTGTTGGGAGATTATCTAAGATCCATTGCGGTATTGTCTCAATCAAAAATTGGAAAGAATCACATTTAATTATATGGATGAGAATTGTAATCCATATGGTTGGGTGCAAAAAAATAGAAAGATACGATTATAATGGGGAGTAAAATTAGAGGACTTTAGAGTGACTGGCTAAAGACCCCTAATTTGGTTTGATGTAAAATTTTTTTTTATGAGATGTTAGCCCCCAGGTGGAGGGATTCGAGGAAACTCTAAAGTGAGAGCTAGTATCTTCTCTGCCTAACCCATCTACAAGATTTCAAATCATCAAATTAATAAATGTTCATTATAGAACCAAGTAAGGGTAAAGAATATCATTGCTTCTATTTGGCACGACACAATTTAGATACTTCCAAAATGAAATTCCATAATTATTACTGATTCATTGAAAGAGGAAAAGATATTTTATTCTCTTTTGCTTTCATACTATTTTATAGTTGTGTTAACTTTAGTTGTTTGCTTTAATTTTTATTCATAGAATACCAAAAACAAATTTGAAAAACTTTATATTTTAAAACATACTTTACAAAATCATTTTAAAAAGTAAAAAGTTATTTTTCTTATTTCGTTAATATTTAGACATTTCTCTGTGGGTTCGGTATCCCAGGCTTAATCAAAAAGTCTTATATTAATGTATAAACGATACATATATTTGCATAATGTCTCATATATAAATAAATAAAATATATCACTTATTTGCTTCTGAATCAAGTTTTTGGCACCGTTGCAAAGAAAGAGATAATATCATTGGAAAGTAATAAAAAGTTAAAATCGTAAGCATAAATATTCGAGGATCCAGTTTTTGGCGCCGTTGCCAGGGACATTAATTAAAATTTCATTTAAATAAAATTTTAAAAAAATTAAGTTTTTACTTTTTATTGTTTTGTTAATGAATTTTATTTTTATTTTGTTAATTTTGTATGCGTAGTTCAGGTTCTAAAAGACTTGTGCCTTACGATTCTGAATAAGAGAGAACTATCAAAAAAATAAAAAAAAATTAAAATTCAGAAAAAGATAAAAAAATTCAAGAAATTACAAATCAAGATCATCAAAATGTTGAAATCCATCAAGAATTTAGACATTTAAGAGATTACGCTAACCCCTGCAGTGGATGAACTTCATGGTAGAATTTAACACTCTGTTGTAGCTGCTAATTCATTTGAACTAAAACATGTTATTATCTAGATGATATCTAATAATCAGTTTGGGGAGCACCAATTGAAGATTCCAATATACATATTGCTATTTTTTTTAGAATTTTGCACTACTTTTAAATACGATGGTGTTTTGGATGATGTTATTAAACTTAGACTTTTTCTTTTTTCACTAAGGGATAAAGCTAAGATTTGGTTAAATTAGTTAGCACTTGGATCTATCAGAACTTTGTGTGATTTAGCACAAAAATTCCTTGCTAAATATTTTCAACCATCGAAGACTGCGAAGCTTAAAAATGATATCATATCATTTTGTAAGTTTGAAGGGGAATCTATATATGAAGCATGAGAACGTTTTAAAGATCTCTTAAGAAAGTGTCCAAATCACTCGATACCAGATTGGTTAATAATTCAGACCTTTTATAATTGATTAGTTGGATCTCTTAGATCTATTATCGATGTCGCTGTTGGGGGTTCATTGATGTTTAAACAGTTTGCTGATGCTTATGCTTTAATTGAAGAAATGGATACTAATAATTTTCAATGGCCTTCTGAAAAGTTATATCCTAAAAAGGTAGCCAACATTCATGAAAATGATACTTTTACGATGCTAGTAAATCAAGTTGCTGCAATTTCATGAAAGATTGATGAATTTGGGATGAATTTTTCACAGCCAAAATCCATGATTGAAGAAAATTCATTAGACCAAATGGTTAATTCTCAAACTTCACCAGAAACCTTAAATGCTATAAGTTAGCCTAATAACACATATTCCAATTATTATAACCCAGGTTGGGAAAACCATCCAAATTTTAACTGGAATACCAATAATCAGGGTGGTCGTAATCAATAATGGGGGAACAACTAAGTAAACCCGTTGGGAAACTGGAACAACCAAAGGAATAATAATTATAGATCAACCTATCCTCCAGGTTTTAACAATACTTCACAATTTAAGGAGAAGACGTTGTCTATTAAAAAAGTGGTGTTACAAATGGGAAATTAATTACAAAGTCAAGGAGCTACAATCAGAAATATTGAGAATCAATTGGGACAGATTGCCAATTCATTAAGTAATAGATTCCAATGAACGCTTTCTAGTAATACTGAAGTAAATCCAATAGACAAACTAAAGAGCAAGTACAAGCTATTCAGTTAAGAAGCGGAAGAGAGTTGAAAGGTAGAGTTCAAAAAGAGACTGAAGTAGAGAAAGAAGAAATTGAAAACACATAAGAGGACGCTTTGAAAGATTTGGAAAATCTTATTTCTCTACCTAAGGTTGATTTATAAAAGCCACCACCTCTATCTTCGACAAAAATAGAATAAGCAAATTTATAAATTCTTGGAGATATTTAAGAAGCTTACAATCAATATTCCATTTGCTAAAGTCTTAAAACAAATGTCAAGCTATGTGAAATTTATGAAGGATATTCTCAACAAAAAGAGAAAGTTTGAAGATAATGAGACAGTTTTCCTTAGTGAAGAGTGTAGTGCTATAATTCTGAAAAAGCTTCCTGATAAGCTTAAAGATCCTGGATGTTTCACAATTCTATGTGCAATTAGAGACGGATTTTTTTGGAAAAGCTTTATGTGATTTGGGTGCAAGCATTAATCTTATGTCGTTATCAATATTCAAAAGACTAGGATTAGGAGAAATAACCCCTACTATTGTAACTCTGCAATTAGTTGATTGTTCTATCACATATCCTAAAGGAGTAATAGATGATGTTTTGGTGAAAGTGGATCAATTTATTTTTCATGTTGATTTCATTGTGTTGGATATTGAGGAATATAAAGAGAAGATACCCATAATTTTAGGGAGACCTTTCCTAGCCACAGAGAGCAATGATAGATGTGCAAAAGTGGGAATTGACGATGCGAGTTAATGATCAAACTGTTACATTCAATATTTCAAAGTCAATGAAATATCCTATAAGAGGTAAACATGATGAATTTTATATGGTGGATGTTATCAAATATTTGAGTGAATGTCATTTCAAGTTGATTTATAAAGAAAAATCTGAAAGTAAAGACTTGGAACACAAGCAAGAAGAGGAATTACAAGATTCTAAAGATTTTCATGAGGAAGATTTAAATTATGTTCATGAAAATTTTGAAATTTTGGACACAACAGAAAAATATGAATCTTTTGGTCCATCAAATGAAAAACCTCCTGAACTTGAATTATAGATGCTTCCTAATCATTTAAAGTATGCCTTTTTAGTTGATTCCTCAACTTTTCCATTGATAATTTCCTCTCAATTAACTGACAGAGAAGAAGAGAGTTTGCTCGAAATTTTGAAGAAATATAAGAAAGCTTTTAGATGGACAATAGCTAATATTAAAGGAATCAGTCCTTCAATTTGTATGAATAGAATCCTTATGGAGGATAGCTGCAAACCTCGGGCTGATCCTCAAAAATCATATTATGAAAGAAGTTGTTAAAAATGAAATCTTAAAGTGGTTGGATGCTGGAATTATCTACCCTATTTAAGATAGTGCACGGGTTAGTCATATTCACTGTATACCTAATAAAAGAGGAGTTTTTGTGACTGTTAATGAAAAGAATGAAATAATACTAGTAAAACAAGTTATAGGATGGAAAATATGTATTGATTATATAAAATTAAACCTTGCCGCCATGAAAGATCATTTTCCATTTCCTTTTCTAGATCAGATGGCTGGGCATAAATACTTTTGTTTTTTGGATGGATATACTGGTTCCGACCAAATTCAAATTTCTCCTGAGGATCAAGAGAAATCAATATTTACCAATCCTTATGGTACATTTTTTTTAGAAGAATGCTCTCGGTTTTTGTAATGCCCCTACTATATTTTAAAGATGTATGATGGCAATTTTCTGTGAATTAATAAAAAAGGAATTGATGTTTTTATGAATGACTTTTTAGTGTTTGGAATTTCATTTGAATCATGTTTCAAACATCTATCTAAACTTCTAAAACACTGTGAAGAAATTAATTTGGTTCTTAACTGGGAGAAATTCCAATTTATGCCAACAGGAGGAATTGTTTTGGGACATCGTATATCAGAAAATGGTATGGAAGTAGATCCTGCAAAAATTCAAGTGATCTCTAATTTACCTTGCCCAACTAATGTAAGGGGAATTAGAAGTTTTCTGGGACATGCTAGATTTTACAGGCATTATTTTATAGACTTTTCAAAAATTTCGAAGCATTTATGCTGTTTACTAGAAAAAGATGTAACTTTTAACTTTGACAATGATTGTCTAAAAGCTTTTGAAACTTTAAAAAAAATTAATCAATGCACCTCTTGTAGTTTCACCTAATTGGGAAATATCTTTTGAATTGATGTGTGATGCTAGTGATTATACTATTGGAGCTGTTTTTGGTCAGAAATATGATAAGATTTTCAAAGTGATTTACTATGCTAGTAAAACTCTTAATGAAGCTCAAATTAATTATACCACTACTGAGAAAGAGTTATTAGTTATAGTATTTGCCTTTGATAACATCATATCATATTTAATTGGAACTAAATATGTGGTGCATACTGATCATTCTGCTATTAAGTATTTAATGGAGAAGAATGATGCAAAACCAAGATTGATTAGATTGATTCTTCTTTCGCAAGAATTTGATTTCGAAATAGTAGATAAGAAAGGTGCTGATAATCAAATTGTTGATCATCTGTCCAGGCTTGAATTTAAAAAATCTCTCTGTGATGCTGAAGAAATTAATGAAAATTTTCCTGATGAAAAATTATTCGCTGTTAATGAGTGGTGTATTCCGTGGCATGCAGACATTGTAAACTTTATTGTTAGTGATATTTTACCCTATGGTTTGATATAGCAAGAGAGGAAGAAATTTATATCTGAAGCTAAGACTTCTTTTTGGGATGACCTGTTTTTATATAAAACAGGAAATGATTTGATTATTCAAAGATGTGTGCCTTCAGAAAAAACTTATGAAATTATTCAAAAATGTCAGAAATCTGATTATGTAGGATATTTTGGAGTTGATAAAACTGCATATAAAATCATATAATCTGGATTTTATTAGCCTACAATTTTTAAGAATGTTAATTGATACACCTAAAATATATAGTATTTTTATGCACATTTTTATACCTATTTTTAATGATATTGCACTTTAATGGAAGATATTTTATGTTTTTCTTGCAGATATGATGAAAATGGATGGTCATGATGAAAGGAGCAAAATTGAAGAAAATTTAGAGCAAATTTGGAGCAAATTTAGAGCAAAAAATAAAAAATAAAAAATGAAAATTTGGGCACTGGCGGCTAAGCGCCAGCGGCGCTTAGCCGCCATAGTGAAAATTCGAAATCTAAAGGAATTTGGCGCCAATTTCAAAGGTGATAGGATGCAACTCTTGGTGATAACTTCCATAACTTCCTTTGGGCGGCAAGTTTGAATGATGGGGTCCGTTCCTTGGTAGATACATTGAATCCGGACACATTTGAAGAGACACCAAGACACCTTTTGGTTTACTATTTAAAGAGAGTCTTAGGAAAGATAAGTGGAGGCTCTTCCTTTGCGTTTTGAAGGGTTCTTTCTTTCTTTGGAGGCTCTTCCACTGCATTTTGAAGGGTACTTCCACTGTTCTTCCACTGCATTTTGAAGAGAGTTTTTATAAGAGTAGGAGTAGAGAGTAGAAAGGAGAAGAGGGTCGGAGTGAAGTCTTCTTCTTCCCACTTCTTTTCTTTCTTTTAGTTTAGTTTTTATTGAAGTCTGAAGTCTGTATTCTAAGTCATCAAAATTGGGACACTTGCTCTGAGGAGTAGTTTTGCGAAGAGTCAAAGTTTTAGAGGAACTTCCTGAGTCTTGTGAAGAGGATTTTCGGATAAGTGTGTACTTTTGTTCGTACATTTAGTTTTTTAATTGTTACTCGTTTTCGTTTGTTGATTTTCATATGGTTTTTAATTTCAAATCAATGTGTTTTTGTATTTTCTCAATGCATTATGAGTAGTTTACTTTATCTTTTTCTTTCTTAAATGGAGAAGTAATTACTTTATGGAGAATTGTTGTGGAAAGTATAAGTGTTTAAAAGTTGAAAGAAGTTGTGTAGATTGATTCTGAAAACTTTGTTTACTTCTTAATTTGGCATATTAAGTTGTATAATTTTTTGAGATTATGTATGATCCAATACGATATTGTCTCATAAAAGTTAGTAAGAATCACATACAATTATATGGGTGAGAATTGTAGTCCATATAATTGAATGTAATATTAGAAGATATTTTTATGGAAGGGAGTAAAATTAGAGGATTTTAGAGTGACGATGCTAAAACCCCCTAATTTGGTTTGATGTTTTGAGTTTTGTTATGAGAAGTTAGCCCCCAATTGGTGGGAATCGAGGGAACTCTAGAGTGAGAGACTAATATCTTCCCTGCCTAACCATGTTCAAAATGATAAAAATTTCAAATTAACCTATGTTCTTTATAGAACCAAGTAAGGGTAAAGAACACATTTGCTTCTATCTGTCACAACAAATTTAAATACTTCCACAACAATACTTTTATAATTATTACTGCTTCATAAAATGAAAGAAAAAGATATTCTAGTTAATAGTACTTTACATACAGTGTTATTAGTAATTATAATTTTAATTTCTTGCTTAACATTTTATTAAGGAAATTTCAAAAGACATCAAGACATACTTTTCAAAAACCATTAAAAAAAGTAAAAAGATAATTTTCTAATTGCTTTAAAGATTTTCATATTTTCCCTGTAGGTTCGATATCTCTGTGCTTAATTAGAAAGTCCTATATTACTTGATAAACGATACGTATACTTGTTTAGTATCCCATATTATAAAATCATAATTTTCATATCTAAATCATCATCGCATATATTTCTTGCGGCCCAAGTTTTTGGCACCGTTACCGGGAACAATTTTTTAGCGTCGGTACATTTATCCAGCGGAGTCAAGTTTTTGACGCGCATATATTTATCGGGTATCATTAATATTTATATTAAAAGTTGTGATCGATCTCAACGTGTAGGAAATATTTCTAGAAGAAATGAGATGCCCCTCAATTATATGTTGGAAGTTGAAATATTTGTCGTTTGGGAATTAAATTTAATGGGACCATTTATACCATCTTTCGGAAATACATACATTTTGATAGCAGTAGACTATGTATATAAATGGATAGAAGCTGTTACTTTATCTCGATGTGATGCTCAAGTGTTGCAAAGATTTTAAAAAAGAATATATTTTGCAGATTTGGAATATCAAGAGTAATCATAACTGACGGGGGAAGTCATTTTAGAAATGCGACTACGGAGAAGTTAGCAAAGAAATATCATATTAACCATCGCATTGCTACTGCCTATCATCCGCAGACAAGTGGTTTGGTTGAATTATCCAATCGTGAAATTAAAAGAATATTGGAAAAGACTGTTAATCCAAATAGAACAGATTGGTCAATCATACTGGATTATGCTTTATAGGCCTATAGGACTGCCTACATAACTCTTATAGGAATGTCCCCATATAAGCTAATTTTTGGAAAAGCTTGTCATTTACCAATTGAACTTGAGCATAAAGCATATGAGGCTATGAAAGAGTTTAATTTTAATTTGAAAGATGCTGCAGAAAAGAGATTGTTGCAATTAAATGAGCTTGAAGAGATAAGGAATGAATCTTAGGAAAATCCTAAGATTTATAAAGAAAAGATGAAGTTGTGGCATGATCGGAAGATTCATGCTAAAAATCTTGAGCCAGGACAAAAAGTTTTGATGTATAATGTTAGATTGAGAATTTTTGCTGCAAAACTTAAGTCTAGGTGGACAGGCCCATTTATTGTGATGAAAGTTTATTCATATGGAGTTGTGGATATTCAAGATCCTAAGGTTAGAAAAATCTTTAAAGTGAACGGTCATAGACTTAAACCTTACTTTTCAGTTGATCAATCTAAACCTGATGAGAATCTGATGTTGGGTCACTCAGAATAAGCTCTGGGTATGTCAAGCTGATGACATTAAACCAAGCTCTTTGTGGGAGGCAACCCATATTTATCGGTGTGCTTTGCTTGTTTGCTTTGTGTGTTTTTATTTGGTTTTATTTGAGAAATGTGGTAGCATTTTGAAGTTTTTAATGTTATAGTGGTGTTTATTTGACCGTATTTAATGACTTAGGAGTCAGAATGAAGATTTTGACGTTTGGCAAAACTGTACAAAAATGTATACTGTGGCTATGCGTCGCTGGTTGGCTCATAGGCGTCACAGTTATAAAAACTTGAAAAATGAGGTTCAAGAAGCCTAAATCCTGGGTGAGTAGTTTTTGGAGTTATTAAGGAGTTTTAACAGGTCTAGGATCAGTTTTGTGCCTTCCTAATTCTATAAAATAGCCCTGAATTTATGAAATACTTGGCCCAGTTCTTATTTTCATTCCTGAGTCTTCTGAAAGAGTATTTTAAATGCAAAAATGTCTTCTTAGGAGAGCGAAGTTAAGAAGATAGAGGATGCCAAAAAGAAGATGTTTATTTGTGATAGTTACCAAGAGTTATATAATGGATTTCTGGCAGTGAGTATCCAAGGAATACAGAAAGGATTACGAAGATCGAGGTCGATGTGGAGTCTATTGATGCAAAGATAAATGAAATTAATGCTCATTTAGCACACATTGGATGACAACTCAAAATGCAATTTAGTCATACAAGTCATTGTTGACCTCATTTTTGATGAGGTCTTTTCTCTTGTCTCTCCTTAGTACTTAGGATCTAGCCATAGAGCTTCTCCTTGACTATCTTAGAGGACTAAAGATGGAACCCACCACTTAGAAATTCAAAACACTTCTTAACTCCCTTCAAACCCCACAAGTTTGATTGTAAACCCCTAATCCACTTGGAGGGTTAAAATCAAATGTGGAGGTTTAAAGGATGAGTTTCCTATAGGACTCTTCGGCCTTAGGATTACCCCTGGATGGCCCGGTCCGGTGAGGGTAAGCTTGCACACACCACACTCGCACACACACACATTCCAAACCCTAAAACTATCTTTAGCCAATTTGACTCCCTGACTCATGTAGGTAACTCATATGGGTGGACCTTAACCCTTAAACCCCTGGCTAAGAGGGTTAGGAACAACATATTGAGTGCCTAAAATGAGTCCTCTCATGGCTTTTGTGATCTTAATATGGCTTCATGGCTCAACCAAAATGATTTCATTTCACTCACACTTAATCAATCTTCATTTTCCCAAAAGTTCAATTTTTTACCCCCGGGGCCCTATTGCCACCAAACCTACCAAATACCCTTGAAATTGCCCAAAATTTGCAAAATTGCCTAAATTACCCAAAATTCCTCAAAACAAATCCTAAAAATTTCCCACCACTCAAATTGACCATCCATGGCCAAATATACCAAAAATTCCAAAAATACCCCTCAATACCCTCCAAATACCCAAAATACCCTTTTAACCCAAAAATTCAAAAAATTCCACAAATTCTCAAAAAATTCCAGAAAATCCCAAATATTACCAATTTCATTTTGTTCAACTACACCATAAGCCAATTTTGTCAATTTAACCCAATTTTACCAAAACCCCCAATTTGACTTATTTTTAACCTAAGTGGACCCAATGTCCCACCAAACCAACCCAATTGACCTCAATTTTGATCCAATTCAATTCTAAACTTCAATTCAATATCCCCAATACCAATTTAGAATAAATCCAAACCCAATTTCATCAACATGTGGATCTAATTTCAATTTGAAGCTTAAAGCACAATTTTGGCCCATAACCTAAACTTAGCCCAAACCAACCCAACTTAACTCCAATTAGCCCCAAATCTTTTCTAAAACTTTCCTAACACCCCCACAAACAAAACACTAACTTGATTTGCCCAAAATTTGAACCCAAACTTCACTCAAATCTAACCCAAATCAAAAATCCCCAATTTGGCCTAAAGCCCACCATGAATCTAAATAGGCTCAAATCCCAAAACCAAAGCCCAACCAAAGTTGAAAACTCTTTGTCACACCCCCATAAACATTTTCAACATTAAGTTTACATCAAACCCAACATTGGCCCAACTTTAACCCCAGTTGGCCCAATTTGATCCATTTTGAACCCATTATCAAAAAGGCCCAAATTAAACCCATTTCAACTCCAAATGACACCAAACCTTTTCCAAATCACTCATGATACATCCCTAAACTAAACCCAACATTTATTTGGCATGGTCCTTCACAAAACTTTCATCCATAAGCCCATTTTTTTAAATCTAAAAGCCCACTTTCCTAAAGACTTTAAAAGCCCATTTTCATCAAATTTAAAAGGCTCAAAACTTATTCTAAAGCTCATGTGAAATTCCCATCATTGAAATCATCCCTAATTCCTAAATCAATAATCAAATGATTCCAAATCAAGCCTCATGTCAATTTCCCCTAAATCCATCAAAAAATCCCAAAACCCATTTTCATGAAATTGAGCCAAGCCATGGGCAAGCCATAGGCTAGCCATGAAGCCATCCTTAAGCCCCATGCAGGCCATGTGAGTGGTGTTCATGTGACCATACCATATTGGGAAAAAGGAGGGGACCTTTAATGATTCCCTTAAGAGTGATTAAACCTTTTCATGCTTCCCTAAACCATGCTTAAGCTTAAATATGCCTAGATGGTGACTTCTCCCCACTAAGCTAGCTGACTTACCTGATTCCCTTCAGCCCAAATTAGACCTTGGTGGGTGCACCAAGCCCATTTCCATGGGTTGACCAAACCAAGTCCAAAAGAGCCCCTTCCTCATTCCATATTGAATCAAGCTCTTTACACATGGCTAACCCCCACTGATTGCACAAAACTCAACCCCTGGACTCACTGAGTCAAGATGGTGACCTGACCCTGCCGGCCAGCCGCCTGGATCGCCGGAAAACACCATGGCCGAGAGCTTTATTTGGATTCAAAAATTCAAATTCACCTGGCTGAGCTGTCCCAACTCAATTGGACTCCATGGTTGTTCTTCCCTTGCATAGAGCAGCTGATCCCAAGCCCTAACTCCTGGGAAGCCCTTGAGTCATGCCTATTATTTTCTAGTATGTTGTTATTTTTGTTGGTGTGTATTTTCTTTGAAAATATTCACTATTGTAGAAGTCCTTTGAAATTTTGAAATTTCTATTTTATAAAAAATTGAATTTGATTTTTATTTACTCCTTGTTTTTAAACTTTTATACCTGCATATTTAGGATGTGAAAATTTGGGAAATCGAACATCTAAGCTCCGATCCCAAAAATTCATGGAAGGCGGAAAATATCTCGCATAAGAAATGGAAAATATATGGAATTTTAGGGAATCTTGGGGAGGAAAGCTCAAGGACTTGCATACGGCCCAAAGGGTGACAGTAGAAAATCAGAATTTAGGTACTGATCCCAGAATTTCTCGTGAAAAGATTTAGATAAAATTTCATATTGATTTTTGAAGAAAGTAGAATTGGTGCAATTCAGCCAAGACTGGTAGCCATTGCAAAATTTGCGGAATTTCATGACATTTCAAATTTTTGTGAAGTGACGCTGTGGAAAGTGTCAAATTTCATGGAATTTTTTCGTAAATAAAGGATTTGAGGGTGTGTGCAAGGACTCGGAATCTCGATAAAGTGTTAACATATCATTTACTTTCAGCTTATCATTTTCTTCCAATTTGATTTGTTAAATTTCATTTGATTTCATTTTGTTTAATTTGATTTCAAATTTAATTTTCTTTTGATTTCATTTAATTTCATTTTAACTTTTTTGACTTGTTATTATTTTTATTTTATTATTTTATCTCTTTCTTTATATCGTTCTTTGTTCGTTTTAATTTGGGACCGATGTATGGTCTTGCGGCTCTCGACCGTGATATCAAAAAGAGACATTTCTGAAAAATTTGGCAAACTGAAACAGAAATCTTCATTAATTCTTGTTGAAAGAAGTAGTACAACTGATCATATGCTGACAAGCATCCAAAAGTCGATCAAGCGTACAAAGCTGAATAAATCCATCATATCATGTCCTACCGGTGCAAACAGCGGTGACAATTGCTTTGAACCGGTGTAGAAAGTAGTAAATTTCTGCCATCTGAGGCTGCTCCATGGATAAGACAACCTTCCAAGGCTACTTCCATAACAAAATTTCCCTTGCGAACACCCGGAGGTACTGCTGTCACATCGGGATGGGCCGATAGTTTTCCAATTTTGGGTCCAGCTCGTAGTAAAATGGCGCTTTATGTTCATCCATTCTTCTGAAGGTAACTGATATCCTTTGTCTTGTAGCTCTTGGGAAGCAGTGCTTTGCAAGATCTGCCCCGTTTCCTTTCAACACCAGCATTGATCCGACTGGTAGAGGGATTTCAACGGAGCCTCGGAACTCTACCGGTCTAACAATCTAAATTTCCTATCCAAAAAAAATATTACTTTCACTTAAAAATGAGACTGTGCAGAAGGGCCCCACAAAGTCATAGTAGTCGATATGAGGCGGGATACAGTCCCCGTCCTCAAAATATTTATAATGCAGCTGTTAGGTGACCACAAGATAATATATTGAGAAATTCAAACCAATTTCATATGAAATTACACTTTAAAGAAAGGTATTTTCTGTGTTTTATTGCAAGAATGAAGATTTATAGGTGCTGAAAGCAAAAAGAGCAAAAAGGCGGGAATCTGGAGCAAAAAGGACTAAAAATGATGAAAATTGAACTGTCCCGCCAACGGCGAGATTTAAGCCGCCGACGGCGAAATTTTCCCGAAAGTTTTTAATATATTATAATAGAGCCCGCCGACGGCGAGATCGAGCCCGCCGACAGCGAGCCTGGACGGTTAGCCTTGCTTCTAGAAGTTCGCCGACGGCGAGATCGAGCCCGCCGATGGTGAGACAGTTGATTCAAGCCAAATACGATGAATCTGGACGCATTTTGAAGAGGTGCTTAAGCAACCTTTAAAAATTTGACTCCTATAAATATAGACGATTTTATGTATTAGTGTGTGTCAGTTAGTGTCAAATTAGTGTTTCCTTTTGTAGTAAGAGTTAGTGTTTAGTGTCTTGGTGAGTTCTAAGTGTATTGTACAAGAAGGAAGAGTCAAAGGAACTTGAGGAATCTGCTTGGGGAGAAGAATTGAGATAAGTATATTTGTTATTGTTTTATAACTTTAAATGAAATCCAAAATCTGTTTTATTATTCCCATGCATTCTGAGTAGTTTTTTTTTGTCTTTCTCCTTGTTGTTGAGATTTTGTGAAATGAAGAATTAAAATGAGTTGTGCCTAATAATATTAAATAGAGATTGTGATAATCTTTTACTTAAATCATAATTTACTTTCAATTTGGCCAATTGAATTGTTAACATATGTTGAATTATCAACTATAGTAAAGATTACATCTAAGATTCAGGGAATTCAAAAGCCTTGGAAGGAGGGTGCAAATAAATAGAGAAATATTAATTATCGGGCGAAGAATTAAATATTTTAGTGTGACAGACTAAAATTTTCAATTCGGTCTTATTGTTTGGGAGCTGAAGTGTAGATGTTAGCCCTCAGGCGAGGGGAACGTGGGAGCTCTGAAGTGGCAGCCAGTATCCTCCCAGCCTAACCACAGATTCAGTAACCAAACATAGGATTAAACAATGTTCTTTGCACCTGGACCAAAGGGTAAAGAATAGGAATGCTCCTATTTGGCACAATATAATTCTAAACTCATTTAATTATTTATTCACCTAATCCTCTTAACAAGGAGAAAGATACTTTTCTAAATTAACTTATATAATCTGACTTTAAAGTATTAGTTTTAAGTTTAAGCGTTCTTCAATTTTTGTATATTATACTAAAATAGATTAGTAATCTGCTGTTACTAAAAATTAGTCTTTAAATCTCTAACTTCCCTGTGGGATCGATATCTAGGACTCCATAGAGCCCTTTATTACTTGAGCGATACGTATACTTGCGTTGATTAAAGGGGAGGGAGTACAATTATTATTTTACTTTCAAAAACATTTACAACTTATTAAGCTTAACAATTATATACATCCTTCTAATTATTACCCTACTCTCCCCCGAGGTTGAATTCTTATATTTGCAGCCGGAGGTCATTAGGAATACAGCCTGCAGGCAAGATGTGTCACTCACCCATCCTCTTTCTCATCTTCTTGATTTGTGGCAGCATCAGATCCACCTCATCATGTTGTAGGATTACTGAGGGATTGCTTTGTTAATCCTTAGCAAAATTGTAGCAGCAGCAACACTGAATCGTGACTCTGCTTTTTCCTCTTTTCCATTTTGTTGGCTCTGTGTACATCCTCGGCTTAAGACGGCATGCTCTGCCCATGTATTGGAGAGCGAAGATGCAATCTAGAATCTTTTCTTGATTATTCCTTGAAAACACGTCCATTTATAGCTCGAGGCCTTCCAAAATGTTGATGAACTGCCCTTGCATATCTTCATAGTCCTAAAATTCTTTTTTCCTAATTCTTCTGATCTTTGCCATGACGTAGTCTAGAACACCACGCTGCGGCGGCGGCAAAACAAACTGTGGTATATATGTCTCCACATCAGGATGCGCCCTGCTCCTGAGTAGCATCGAGGCGGTTGCATACGCCTCGAACGTGCCATACTCCTCTAACTGTAGAACGTGACACTGCGGGCACTCTGAAAATGCTCTTATCACTTAATTCAGTTTGGGTAAACCCGAGCTGCAAGTCGGACACCCATAAAGATTTCTTCCATCGGATCCAATGTCGACGCGGGATCCTCAGTGGTCTCTAGCTCAGTATTGGTGCACGGTGCGCTGTTGTCAGTTTCTTTCATTTCAGAGTCATAAAAATCTTTCGGAATGAGCAGTAGCTCGGCGGTTGACTCTCGAGCCTGTCTCCTCTCTATCCTGTCTAAGAGGTGGAACTTGCGGCGATTTGCATTTCTTCTTTTAGTGTGCGCCAACGGTGCATCTGGGACTCTCTCAGCTGAAACAACAACAAAATCACCCTCTAGAGTTGTGATCATGGACGGAACCTGACTGTGTCTCCTGGCGAGGAGGTGTGAGTCAACGAAACCTTCAGTGCCTCCATGTCCTGACATCTGTCCTGTCTCTCTACAACCACCTTTCATCATCGACCTCATATCTGCAGACTTCTAGTATGTATTCTTTCTCTTCAAAACGCATGGACCAAGCTGTCTTTAAAAGAAAATGCCAACCCACGTCTTGACACTTCCTGCACAAGAAAAACAAAGGGAAATGTCAGTGGCTGGCACTTTGCACGAACAAGAATAATAACAAATTTATTATTATTATTTATTTAACAATTATCGTAATTATCAAGATGCCATTATCTTATTTAATATGATTTTATAAGATTTTGAATTGGAAATTTAACAAGTGTATTTTATTTTGCGAGAAAATTTATTTTATTACAAAGTTTAGACCCAGTCGCAGACACTGGCCACATGGTTACATTGGAATTTATATCCTTCTTCAGACATATCATATCGCATAGTACTTCTATAGATATCGTCCATTTATTGGCAACATGGATTTATCTCCTTGGGAATCCACCAACTGGTACGACTCTCTTATCACAGGAAAATGTATTGAGAAAGTCATACCAATTTTATATGAAATTGCACTTTAAAAAAGGTATTTTCTATGTTTTATTGCAGGTATGAAGAATTATAGGTAATGGGAGCAAAAAGATCTAAAAGAAGCGAATCTGGAACAAAAAGGACTAACAGAGATGAAAATTGAACTATCCCGCCGTTGGCGAGGAATAGGCCGCCGACGGCGTGATTTTCCCGATAATTTTTTAATATATTATAAAGGAGCCGGCCGACAGCGAGATCGAGCCCGCCGACAGCGAGCCTTAGCAGTTGGCCAATATTCTAGAAGCCTGCCGATGGCGAGAATGTCTGTTCAAGCAAATGTTCAATGAATCTGGACGCTTTTTGAAGAGGTGCTTAAGCAACCTTTGGAATTATTTCTCCCTCTTTAAATAGAGACTAATTTAAGGCGAAAAAGGGTGTTCATTTGGTGTGTGTGTCTTAATCTTAGTCTGGAGAGTCTGAGTCTGGAGAGTCTGTAGTGTGTGAGTGTGTCTAGAGAGTTCATTAGTAAGTTTAATTGAGTGCGTTGTACAAGAAGGAAGAGTCAGAGGAACTTCAAGGAGTCTGCATGGGGAGAAGATTCGAGATAAATTTATGTTTATTGTTTTATATCTTTAAATGAAATCCAAGTTTTGTGCTATTCTTCCTATGCATTCTAAGTAGTTTTTTCTGTCTTTCTACTTGTTGTTGAGATTTTGTGAAATGGAAAATTGAATTAGTTGTACCTTAAATATTAAATAAAAAATTGTGATAATCTTTTACTTAAATCATAATTTACTTTCAATTTGGCTAATTGAAATGTTAAAATATGTTGAATTATCAACTATAGTAAAGATTACATCCAAAATTCAGGGAAATCAAAAGCCTTGAAAGGAGGGTGCAAATAAATAGGGAAATATTATTTATCGGGCATAAAATTGGATATTTTATTGTGACAAACTAAAATCTTTAAATTCGGTCCTATCTTTTGGGAGTTGAAGTGTAGATGTTAGCCATCAGGCGAGGGGATCATGGGAGCTCCGAAGTGGAAACTGATATCCTTCCAGTCTAGTCGCAGATTCAGTAACCAAACATAGGATTAGTCAATGTTCTTTATGTCTGGACCAAAGGGTAAAGAATAGGAATGCTCCTATTTGGCACAATATAATTCTAACTAAACTATATATCCATTCACTTAATTCTATTAACAAGGAGAAAGATACTTTTTCTAAATTGCAATCTTCCATTAAGTAATAAAGCTTAGTATAAGCATTCTTTATTTTTGTATACTAGATAGTAATTGCATTTGCCGAAATTAGTTCTTAATCTCTAAACTTCCCTGTGGGATCGATATCTAGGACTCCATTAGAGCCCTTTATTACTTGAACGATACGTATACTTGCGTTGATAAAAAGGGTCACATTTGCTATTTTTACTCTGTTAAACACTTATATAGTTATAAAGCTCCGCAAACATATCCACCCTGTGCGTGCCACCTATGTAGTCAAGTTTTTGGCGCCGTTGCCGGAGAAGTAAAGTAATTATTAAGGTAATTAAAAATAATAATATTTAAATATAATTACTAGAATAACGGACTATTTTAAAATCTACTTAAATTGTGTATGCGTAAATTTGGAACCGAAAGTTTAATACCTTACAATTCAGAATTAGAGCGCACTATTACAAGAATTAGACAACAGAAAAAAGAAATTATAAATTTAAATCAAATGGCAAATAATCGAGCAATTGAAAATACAAATCAACCAAGACCTTTACGAGATTACGCTAACCCTACATTAGATGAAATTCACATAACTATCCAAAATCCTGATGTAGCGGCTAATCATTTGAGCTTAAACCTGCAATTATCCAAATGGTACAAAATAATCAATTTAGTGGTTCACCAAATGAAGATCCTAATTTACATCTTGCTAGTTTTTTGGAACCTTGTGTTACTTTTAAATATGACGGAGTATCTAATGATGTTGTTAGACTTAGGCTTTTTCCATTTTCTTTAAGAGATAAGGCTAAGATGTGGTTAAATTCGTTAGCACCTGGATTAAATTAGAACTTGGGGAGAATTGTCACAAAAATTTCTATCCAAATACTTTCCTCCTTCAAAAACTGCGAAACTTAGAAATGACATAACAACTTTTAGTCAGTTTGATGGAGAATCAATATACGAAGCTTGGGAGAGATTTAAAGATCTTCGTAGGAAATGCCCACATCATGCTTTAGCAGATTGGTTAATTATTCAAACTTTTTATAATGAATTAGTAGGATCTCTTAGATCTATCATAGATGCTGCTGCTGGAGGTTCGTTAATGTTAAAACCATTTGATGAGGCTTATTCATTAATTGAAGAAATGGCTACCAACAATTTTCAATGGCCTTCTGAATGGTTAAATCCTAAAAAAATAGCTAGTATCCATGACTCTGATGCAATATCTATGTTAGCTTCTCAGATTACTGCTATATCTAAGAAATTAGATCATTTTGGAATGAATTATTCTCCTAATATAATAGAAGAAAATTCATCTGGACAACTTATAGATGCTCAAACTTCATATGAAACTTTAAATGCTGTTAATAATAGACCTAATAATCCTTATGCAAATTATTACAACCCTGGTTGGAAGAACCATCCAAATTTTAATTGGAATAACAACTCTGATAATCAACAATGACTGAACAACTCAGTAAACCCATTAGGAAATCCACCTAACCAAGGAAATTCTAATTATAAACCTTCTTATCCACCTGGATTTAATAATAACTCTCAATTTAAGGAAAATAAGTTATCTATGGAAGAATCAATATTAAATATGGGTCAGCAATTGCAGAATCAAGGAAATCAGCTACAAATTCAAGGGAACCAATTACAAAATCAAGGAACTGCAATTACAAATATTGAAACTCAACTTGGACATATCACTACTCCAAGATCAAAATTTAGAATATCCACTAATACCTATGAAAATTTTTATAGAGAAACCACCACCACCATTTCCTCAGCGATTAATGCAACATAAAAAGGATAAGCAATTTTCTAAATTTGTTGAAATCCTGAAGAAATTAACGGCGAACATTCCTTTTGTAGAAGCATTAGAACAAATGCCCAATTATGTGAAGTTTTGTGAAAGATATTTTAAACAAGAAGAGAAAGTTCACAGACAATGAAACGGTTGCACATAGCGAAGAGTGCAGTGCAATTATTCAGAAAAAGCTTCCTGAAAAATTAAAGGATCCTAGTAGTTTCACTATACCTTATGCTATTGGAGAAAAATTTATGGAAAAGCTTTATGTGACCTAGGAGCCAGCATCAATCTTATGCCTCTATCAATTTTTAAAAGATTAGGATTGGGAGAAGTCTCACCTACTTCAGTAACTCTTCAGTTAGCTGATCGTTCAGTGACATATCCTAAGAGAGTTATTGAAGATGTGTTAGTAAAAGTGGATAAATTTATCTTCCCTGTGGATTTTATTGTTTTAGATATGGAGGAAGATAAAGAAATACCTAGAATTTTAGGGAGACCATTCTCTGCTACTGGAAGAGCTATGATTGACGTTCAAAAAGAAGAATTAACTATGAGAGTAAACGATCAAGAAGTAACTTTTAACATTGCAAAATCAATGAAATATCCTGCTATAGAAAAAGATGATGAATGTTTTCGAATGGAAATCCTTAAACATCTAAGAAATGAACATTTTAAAGAATACTTTGAAGATAAACCAGAAATAGAAAATACAGAATTAATTGAAGAAAGAGACAATGAAAAATTAGATTATATACAAGAAAGATTTGAAATGTTGGATATTACAGAAAACGCTGAAAAGAATATAGTTTCGTCGATTATTAAACCTCCTGAGCTTAAGTTGAAAATTTTACCTACTCATTTGAAGTATACATTTTTAGGTAACTCTTTAACTTTACAGGTTATTATATCTGCAGAATTAAATGAATCACAAGAGCAAAAACTTCTGGACAAATTAAAAAAGTATAAGAAAGCTTTTGGTTGGACTTTAACAGATATTAAAGGAATTAGTCCTTCAATCTGTACGCACAGAATTATTTTGGAAAATGAACATAAACCAAGAGTTGATCCCCAAAGGAGATTAAACCCAATAATGAAAGATGTAGTCAAGAAATAAATATTAAAATGGTTAGACAATGGTATTATATATCCTATTTCGGACAGTGCTTGGGTAAGCCCAATTCATTGTGTTACTAAGAAAGAAGGAGTGGCTGTTGAAGCTAATGAAAATAATAATTTAATACCTATAAGAAAAGTTACTGGATGGCGTATATGTATTGATTATAGAAAATTAAATGCAGTCACCAGAAAAGATCTCTTCCCTTTACCATTTCTAGACCAAATGTTGAATAGACTAGCTAGGCACAAATACTTTTATTTTTTAGATGGATATACTGACTATCATCAAATTCCTATTACTCCTGAGGATCAAGAGAAAACTACATTTACCAGTCCTTATGGAACATTTGCTTTTCGAATGATGTCTTTTGGACTATGTAATGCACCTGCAACATTCCAAATATGTATGATGTCTATATTTAGTAAATTAATTGATGATGGAATAAAAGTAATTATGGATGATTTCTCTGTATCTGAAACATCATTTGAAACATGCTTGGATCATCTTGAAAAAGTTTTAGAGTTATACGAAAAAACTAACTTAGTTCTAAATTGGGAGAAATGTCAATTTATGGTTGCAGGAGGAATTGTATTAGGGCATAAAATTTCGAAAAATGGCATGGAAGTAGACTCTGCAAAAATTCAAGTTATAGTTAAATTACCACCTCCTACTACAGTGATAGGGGTACGAAGTTTTCTTGGACATGCCGGATTTTACAGACGCTACATAAAAGATTTTTCAAAAATTACTAAACCTCTATGCCAACTTTTAGAAAAGAAAAAGAAATTTGAATTCACTATAGAACGCTTAAATGCTTTTGAATTATTAAAAGATAAATTAATCACAGGAAATATAATAGTTTCACCTGTTTGGGAGAAACCATTTGAACTTATGTGTGATGCTAGTGATTATGCTATAGGAGCTGTTCTTGGTCAAAGGTATGATAAAATTTTTAAAGTTATATACTATGCTTAGTAAAACTCTCAATCATGCTCGAAATTAACTATACGATAGAATGAAAAAGAATTATTAGCAATTGTATATGCTTTTGATAAATTTAGATCTTATTTAATTGGAACTAAATGTATTGTGCATACTGATCACTCTGCTATTAAATATTTAATGCAAAAGAAGGTTACCAGACCAAGATTAATCAGATGGATATTACTGATGCAAGAATTTGATTTTGAAATAATTAATACAATTGGGAAATGAAAATCAAATTGCAGATCATTTGTTGAGACTAGAATATAATAAATTATTTGACACTGACAATGAAATTACAGACAGTTTTCCTGACGAACAACTTTATAATATAAATGAGTTGAAAATACTATGGTATGCTGATATAGTTAATTAGATTGTAAATGATATTTTACCACAGATGCTAACTCTGCAACAACAAAAGAAATTTATTCACGATGTTAAAACATATTTTTGGGATGAACCATATTTATATAAACAATGTAAGGATCTAATTATTAGAAGATGTGTGTAATGTCACGATACTGAATTTGGAGGACATTTTAGAACTGATAAAACTGCTTAAGAAATTTTACAATCTGGATTTTATTTGCTTACTCTTTTTAAAGATGTTTATAGATATATCAAAACTTGTGATAAATGCCAAAGAGTAGATAATATATCTAAAAGAAATGAAATGCCTCTGAGTTTTATATTAGAAGTTGAAATTTTTTATGTTTGGGGATTAGATTTCATGGGAGCATTTATTCCTTCATTTGGAAACTCATAAATATTAGTTGATGTTAATTATGTTTCTAAATGGATTGAAGCACAAGCTTTACCTTATTGTGATGATAAGAGTGTTTCAAAATTTTTTATGAAAAACATTTTCACAAGATATGGAATGTCGAGAGTGATTATCAAAGACGGATGATCCCATTTTAGGAATAAATATATTCAGAAATTGGCAGAAACATTCAACATTATTCATAAAATATTGACTGCTTATCATCCACAAACCATTAGATTAGCTTAAGTTTATAATCGAGAAATTAAACGAATTCTAGAAAAAACTGTAAACCTTAATGGATTAGATTGGTCTACAAGACTGGCAGACTTGTAACTTGTGCCCTGGCAACCTTGAGACTCCCTCGATTGTGGTTCCTCCTTTGAGATCTGGTTGGAGGGGTAACCTTGGAGCTAGAACCAATCTTGAAAACTGACGGTGGGGGAAGAAAGGCGTTTCAAAATCTTCTTCAATTATGACCACTTTTTTTGGGTAGACGGGAAAGTAGGTGCAGTGACAGCAAAACCGGTAGCGGTAGGAGTGACGACTTTCCTAGGTATGGAGACGACTGACTTGATGAGAGCAGTAGAAACTTTCACCTTCTTAGCAGAAGGGAAATCTTGGTGGGAGTTCAAGTCAAACTCAGCAGACGACTCTTGAACTTCCGGGGAGGCAACTTTCACGACCACAAACGGGTCTTCTCCAAGTACAACTTCAAACTTATTGAAGTCGGTCCCGAACTGAATCATCGGAGCTGCAAGACGAGCCTCGCGAGACGAGGGCATGTTGTAAGAGAAATTCAGCGTAGGGTTTGACATCCTGACTGTTAAAAGAAAATAATTCTGGAAGTTAGTGAAGGCTCAAATCCTCGAATCATAGTGTAAACACTATGAAAAGGAAAGTTGTTTTGTGGACTGGGCACAATTTCATTTCATCTTGATATATTATTTTTTTTTTTCATAATTTTTTTACAGGGAGTTTTAAGATTTCAAGAACGAATGGGTTAATCTGTCGATATTAGGATTGAACCCGAGAGGCACAAAGATGAGGTGAAGTATGGGACCCCGTATGGTATCGCCCTTTCACGAAGCACATTGCCCTAGTGAAACTTATTCGCCAAAAAAATCAAGAAGGAACCTAAACATCCTTGAACCCCACTGTTTAAGGATGGTTAAGCAGACGGTCCTGAAATCGAGGAAAGTTGATCGTACTTCCACAAGAAAGAAATGAGAAAAGCATATCAATGAAAGAATGGTAATCTGGTTCATGAGTGATATGAACTCATTACCGATGTATGAAAATAACATTTACTGATCTTAATGAAAAGAGAAACTAATCCCCAGCGGAATCGCAAGAAAACTATCAGTCGTTAAAGGGTCTTGGTTGGTTGGTAGATTTAATTTAATGTATATATAATATCACAAAATATCATTCTTTTTAATTTTAAAGTATGAAATCAAATCGATCTCATATAAATGATAGTTTAATTAATCGAGCACTTCACTATAAGATATGTATATATCCCGAAGATTGGATACATGGCTTGGTAGTGAGGCTTGATTAAATAAACTAAAGAATTTGACATCCTTCAGGTCTGTGAACAATTTATGTTAACTGACAATTTCCCCTATCTAATATGGAGGCATTTGATAGGGTTTGTATTAATCTGGGGCCTTTAAGTTTTCTATAACGACAAGCCCCTATAGTTAATTACATCTTAGATAACCGAAGTCACCTAAGAAAACTCTTGATATAGATCAAGAAATTTTTATATTCATGACTTCCAAAATGGTAAGGTTCTTCAAGAAAATGTGATAGTAGGAAATCCAATAGGTGAGTGGCTCAAATTCTGGAACAATTATTGTAGGAATCCAAAGGGAAGAGAGTACGGGAAAAATATGGATCCAAGAAGAAACTCGGTGTTTTCCCGAACTATCCTATAGTTGGGCTCCAATTTGAGATATGTATTTAATGTTTCATCCTGTCAATTTTTTTATTTAGGGCTTACATTCACTTGATACTGATTATGTGAATAGCCAGGAAAATAGGAGGGTTTATGTCATTCCTGATGACAACCTCAGAATCCCAAGACGAGTTAGGGTTTATATTGCACAACATGATCATGCAAAGGCCTAAAGCGACAAGGTGAGAGTTTATGCTGCACTAGGCAAGCTACCTCGAAGTCCTATGGCTTGTTTTAATTTCTAATGTGTTTTGCAATTGAAGATGGTCGTCCTGCCCACTGTGCATGCTCAAAACTCCTCGTCGGAGCAGGTTTAGTTTAAAGAAGTGTCAATTGTAAGAAAAGAGAAGTGTCATGTTTTGAAAACATTTAAATTGAGGTGTCTTAATATTTTATTAGGGGAAAATTAAAGTTGATTATAGCGACACTGGTTAAGATCTCACAGTTCCATCATCCTAGAACTACTATTTTCATCGGATTCACTTAGTCTAAATGAATTTGCTAAACTCAACTGAAATGAGTTCCACTCTTTTATGTAGACCGTGGGAGACCCCGTTAGTAACACATAAGTTACCTCGTCCGAGGGATTCCCGATCATCCAACGAGAAATTTTAATTTAGATGCAATTACGATTTTTGTTTTGTTTGTGATTAAATTTTGATTTGTTTTAAATTTTGACTGTTGTGGCGGTGAATTTTATTTCATTTTGATTTTTAATTTAGTTTTAGTTTTGGTTTTGTGATTATCCTAAAAGTTTTGGTTTTTCATGCTGTGTGAAATTGTTGTTTAACATGCAAACTTATAAGCAAGAAAAGTAAAGGAAATGCTGAAAGGAAGTACAAAAGGAAGGTACTGTAAATTTATAAAAGTGTACCTGACGGGTCTTCTCGTTCCTCCACCTAAAACTTTAGTATCTTTTGCAATAACCATTTATACTTTGTAGGAAAATAAAGCCTACGGATAGGTTCGTCATAAGCCTACTAAATCCTATGTCATAACTTGGTGGGTCCTATTCATTTAGTAGATTCCTTCATTTAACAAAATATGATAGATTCGGTTGTTCTCCAAGGTGTCCAGAAGATTTGTAAAAAGGGCCTAGGAGATACCTAGATATTTCACAATTCTTTTGAGCTTCCTTGAGTTCATTCTAAACTTATCATGATTATTAAATGATTCATCTATTTCATACCCTCATGATTAATGAACTAATGTTTTAATTTTCCCCTTTAAATTAGGTAATTATCATTTGTTATTTCATTTAAGAATTATGTTGGTGAAAATCCTTTAGAGCATAGTTAATTTATTTAGGAAAGTTAGCCAATTAATTTTAGAATTGGGCTTGTAGTGTTTCCAAATGTTTGAAGCTTGATTATGTTTGTTTTTCTAGACTTCTTTTAACAACGTTTGATTAGGCGTAGCTCACTACCAAGCCCTCAAGATTTAGTGAATAAATTTTGAGTTAATTTTATGTAAGTTTAGTTTTCATCAAAACATTGGACTATCATTCATACATCAAATAGGGGTTAGAATTAGTGGATTATTAACCTCTAAAATCAACCCCTAATCTTTAGGATCATTTAGTTTGATGGTCATCCAAATTCACATAATTAGGAAATTATTAATTTATTTTTGATGTAATTAGGAAATTATTAATTTATTTTCGATGTGACAAAATTGAAGTGGCTTTCTACCATTCATCCCTTGATGTTTCAATCTTCTCAACATGTTATTTAGGATTATCAATTGTCTATTTTACCGTTTAATTAATCCTAATTATTAATTAAGGCTAAAACCTTAAAATTACAACTTTGCCCCTAGGGCTTTATCACCTCATAATTCACTAAATTTAATTCAAATGGCTTTGAAATTTTATCTTACCTTACTTATAGGTCAATTAAGACAACAGAGGAGAAAAATATGGAATCGAGAGAAAATTCAATACCATGACCAAGGCAAAGCCAAATCCAATGAAATTTTTATAGGAGGTAGCCCTAGACCAGAGGACCGCTTGGATCAAATTTAATGATTTTTGGAATTCTAAATTATTTGATAAAATTGTTTTTATTTCTGGAATATTAATTAATTATAAATTATTTTAAAGATGAAAAATTAAATTTTATTTTTTTATTAAATCCCTCTAAGGTCGGGAACCGAGAGAAACAAATTTTATATTTTTTTTGATTTTTTTTTTTAATTATTAGAATTATTATAGTGGAAAATTATGAAAATTCAGTTGTTTAAGTGTTAAAAAAGAAATTGTCTTGAGCCTTTGAAAATTTACATTTTTACTTAGAGTCTTAGGAAAATTATGGGGATGATTCCTAAGTGATTACGATACCAAATGTGACAATTTGGTGATTTTTAATATTTTTGTGATTTTTATTATTTTTTAATTACTTAAATATTTAAAATATAGTTAAAAAGGAAACTTTTATCAAAATTTCAATTTAATTTTTAGAAAATTACTCTGATCACAGAGAACTCCCAAAATCAATTTGATAATTTTTTGAGTCATACTTTAATTGTTATGATTATTTTAAACCTTAAAATTGTCATTTCCACTTAAAAATTCATTTAGGTGGCTAAATGAACTCCAAATGCCTTGAAATTTTTTATGGGAGTTCTCTGACCTTTAAAGTACAGTGGAGAGTTGTTTTTAAGCCATTCATGTTTAGTTTGTTCAATTTAATTTAAACTCAATTTTAGTTCAAGTTGCTAATTAGGTCATTTCTTAATGATCTGGCCCATGCAAATTTATCCTAGGTCCCTCTGGTCATCACAGGGAACATATCATAATTTTCTTGAATTTTTCTAGCCAACATGATAATTTTTTGAATTAATTTATCAAAATAGATGCATAAACGTAAAAAATAGAGATCTCTTCACAGAGGTCTCCTATGATTTTAGAAAATTCAGGGTAGATTTCCCATGGCAGAGACTTCAACATGCTAAAATGGCAAGTCATGGTGAAATATCTATATGCATGGAGAATTAAAAGACTCAAAACACCATTTTATTAATTAAAAATAAAACATGAATCAAACGACCTTAAAAACATTTCCACATTGTTCTCCTATGTTCACTAAGCACTAGGGAATTTTTCTTTATTTTTTGATTTTTCTACACCAAGGTATGGATTTTTGAAGTTATAGGATATTTTCTGAGTTATTTAAACCCCTATTTTCTGCGTCGAACTGCTACGCGGTGTCTTATGGTTGGACGCCGCAATCCAAGTTAGCCCGCGCTTTATGAACTGTCTCCATGTCTGACTCCATCTGGCCCGTTCACTGGATACACACGCGATCGAAATGATGTGAATCTATGGACGTTAACATTAAAATCCTAATTTCTCAGCCTAAACTCAACCAAATCACTTTGGATTTGATCCTATAGACTCATCTAAGTGGGACGAACACATCCATACAATAAACATGCCATTAAATCATCCCTAATCACATGATGAATTAAATTATGCTCGGGACGGTGGGGAGTTCAATTTATTTGCTCTAAGATGTGAAGCTTCAATCAGAGGGGCTCTACACCTTCGTGGAGGTCCCAAAGGCTTGAGGATGAAGTCTTGTGGTGTGGCGAAACGTCTAGACCCAAGTTTAACCAAACCCGATTTCAAGTGTTGGTCTAACTCTACCCTAGGGTGGCTCGGGGCGGGGCGGGGCGGAGACCGGGGGGGGGGGGGGGGAAGAAATTAGATTTTTATGGATTGTGGAGGTGTGGCCAATGGTGTCCTATTTCAACTGAATTTTAAGCTCTGAAATTGAGCTCAAATATTGGGGAACAGGGCAGGGAGATGGCTGGGATGAGCTCAGAAGGTTAGGGGAAGCTTTGGAAGCAATTGGTCAGAGTCTCCCCTAAGAAAATTGAGTTCTCTCTTTTGGCCGTGAAGGGTGGTGGTTATAAATAGCCAAGGCTGGAGTGGCTACCATACTTCCATTTGGGTGTCTTCAGCTTCTTAGGTGGAGGAAAGATCAGCTCCAATGGCCAATCAAAGATGGATAGTTTGGGAGGTGAGTTTGGGTTTAATTGGAGAGGGGGTGGCTCTCGATTTTGGCATTTTCCGGCCACTAGGCCGGCCGGCCAGGCCAGGGGAGGTAGTCTGTGGTTAGGTGAGCCATTGGTCAGGTGAGCCAGACCATCAAGTGCCATGACTTAAATGGTGGAGGGATTATTACAAATATCTTTTGATTTGGCCATTTAAAGGAGGAGATCCCCTAATTTGAGGGACTTTTGGTCGGTGTCTCCACTAGGTTTGGTTATGCACATTTAGGTTAGTCTCTAGGGTCCATTTGGTGGTTGTAGGAAGCTTGGATTGGTCACATTTGGTTTAATTTGATCAATTTGTGTCATGGGTTCATTTGTGTCACTTTGGGCTCAAATTGGGCTAAGTTGGGTTTGAGCTTGAATTGAGCCCAAGTGATTGAGCAATATTGTGTATATGATTGTCATGAATGGTTTAGAGAAGGATTGGAGTGATTTTGAATTGGTTTAAAGGTTCAATTTAGCTTAATTTAGGACTTTGGTCAATTTGGGGATCCCTGGACTAGCTTGGGTCTAGGTTGGGTCCAAGGCTCAATTGATGGATCAAAATGGTCAAGAGTTTTCAACATAAATTGGAAGCCAATTTTGGGATTAAAGCAATCGATTTGGTAAGATTTGGTCATGTGTTCAATTTGGGTTAAAATTGGGAGATCTTGGTTCAAATGGATTTGGGTGGAGCTTAGATTCAAATTAGGGTCAATTGGTGGTTTAATTGAACTTAGTAGAGTGTTATGAACTGTTTTCAATATTTATTAGGGGAGAATTGGTTGACACTCGGTTTGATTTGGAGAGACTGGGTTACTTGGCCTATTTTGTAGATTTTGGGTTTGGGTTCAAATTAGGCTTGAATGTGGGTCCAATTGAGCTTGAATGTAGTTTATTTTGGTATTAGAGAAATTTAATTTTTGTTTGAGATTGAATTTGGGTAGGATTGGGGTCAATTGGGTAGACATTGGGTTTAATTTGGGCATTTTGGGCCTTAAAGGGCAATTTGGGGCTTTTGATTAAATTAGACAAATTTGGTCAAATTGGGTCAAATAAAGTGGTTTAAATTGATACTGGGAATATTTTTAAGGTTTTGCGAATTTTGATAATTTTTTGAAATTTTAAAAATTTTGGCTAGAATAGGCATTTTGGTAATTTTGAGGAGTTTGGAGGCTATATTGGCTATTTTAGTCAAATTGGTCAATTTGAGTGGTGGGGAATATTTTGAAATAATTTTTAGAGAAAACTAGATAATTTGGGGTAATTTTGGGTGAAATTGAGGTTTTAGAGTATTTTGGGCAAATTTAGGAGCAGAAGGTCAAAAATTGAAATCTTGGAGAATTTAAGGTTGGTTAGAGGTGAGTAGTGTACAATTGTTTAGGTTGAGCCATGGACCAAAAGCAACCTTCATTTAGTCCTCCATGTGTTGGTTCCAGTATTTTTAGCCATAGCTTATGGTTGGACCACCCACATGAGTTTCCAAAGAGTCAGGTGATCAAAGCGGGTGTTTAGGGTAGTGAGTGTGAAGTTGTGTTGTAAGTGTGTGTGTGTGTAAGCTCCAGACCTCCCAAGGTCAATCCTTAGGTATGACCACTTATAGGAGACTTCCCCTGGGCTTTCTGATACTTGGTCTCTTCCTCCCAAAAGCTGGAGGGTAGGCCTTAAGCATATGAAAACTCCCAGTGAAACAAACAAGTGTTTTTTCTTATTTTAAATAGGAATGGTGTCGTCCGTTGAATCCTTAGAAATTGTCGGTCGCCGAGATGGGTATCCTGACGCTCACTTTGAAAATATTTAATTTAATTTAATGTATTTATGTAATTTGTAAAAATATCATTTTTTTATTTGAAAATATGAAATCAAACCGATCTCACATCCTCACTAGCTTAAATAAACGAGCGCTATACCGCAAGCTATGCATCTCCCAAGGAATAGACACATAAGTTGATAGTGCGGTTCAATTAAATAAACTAATAAATTTGTGACATTCGTTCTGGTCTGCGAACCTTTTGTGTTGACCGACAAATTTCTTTATTTAATACAAAAGATTTAAATAGGGTTTATATTATCTGGGTTCATAAAGCTCCCTATAAAGGCAAGCCCCTATAGTCAATTACCTCTCAATGACTGAAGGCATCTAAGAGAACTCTCGGTTTAGATCAGAGGTATCTATCTTAATGAATTCAAATGGTAGGGTTTTCAAAAAGGGTGTAGAAGGACTACCAAATGGAAAAGGCACAGGGTGGAACATTTCTTTCTGGAGTCAAAAGGAAAGAGTAGTAGCTGATGGCACAGATCCGGTAAACCCCGGTGACATTCCAGACTATCCTAATGTTGTGTTTTAAATTCTGGAAATGAATTTATTTAGATTTCAATGCTGTCAATTAATTATAGGAATTACATTTGCATAACATCCTGATTATGCAAATAACCTGGAAGATGGGAGGATTTATGTCGTATCGGACGACAAACTCGGAATCCTAAAGCAAGTTAGAGCTTATATTGCACAACATGGTTGTGCAAAAGCCTAAAAGAACAGGTTGAGGATTTATGTCGCACTAGGCAGACTATCTCGAAGTCTTATGGTTTGTTATTTAGACTAAGAAATGGTTTTGTCGATGTAAATAAGTTTTGTTGTTGAAGATGGTCATGCTGCCCTCGAAATTTTGCTCCGAGCTCCTTGCTGTTGCAGTGTGGAAATTTGAAGTTTAAATTTTTAAAGGTGGACATGCAAATGATTGGGTCAGTAATGTATTTCCGAGTGTTTCCTATAAAATCAACTACTGATCTCCTATTCAGGGAAAAGGTGCGTAAGAGAAAAAGAAAGGCATACATTAACATGCAACGAGAGTATGCTACACTAAGCAGTAAACAAACCACCACAAGCATGCTATATTAAACAGGAATACTAAAGTAAAACATATTGTAGTAAATAACAGGAGACAAGTATCACAGACAGACTATGCTAAACAAGTGTGCTACAATAGAACATGCTATGTTAAGCAGGAGTGCTGAAGTAAAACATGTTGTACTAAACTAGAGTACTGAAGTAAAACATGTTATACTAAACAGGAATAAATGCAACGTAAAGTAAAGCAAGCAAGTACTACGGTAGAAGAGAATGAGGTAGTGGTACTACAAAAGTACCGTGAGCGCCAATTACCTGTAGTGCGTTGCTACATTGTATTATTATCATTTTTATTTCCTGCAATAAAGGAGTCAGCACCAAAAAAAACAGGAGGAAACGTAGTAGGGAAAAGGCCTAATCAACCAGAGGGTGCTACTGTATATGTGAAAGAACTAGGGTCGGGGCACCGCACAGAAAGCAAAAATAAAAGAACCGATAAGAAAATCAATATAAAACCACAAAGAACGGACTACAAGTCCGGGAGGACCGTGAGCAAGATGGCGGGGAGGACTCAGAGCTGGGCTGTGTGTGTCTCAATCTTGGATAAGAGCTACCAGACTGACACCCTACAGAGGGTAGTCCTAACTTCGACTCGGGTAATTCACCATGGACCTTTACAAATTTTCATTCATTTCAAGTTGGTTTGCATGCATATAAAACTTATGGATGAAAGGTAATTCTTTTGTTGTAGAGGAAATTTTATTTCAAAATATATATCTTTTTTTATAAAGTACTACAGTCCATTGACCAACTACCCTAATCGAACTATGACTACTAACAACCTAAGAGTGTCGGTGGCAACAATCCCACCAACAATTAGTGAATAGTATCGTCGATCAGAGTTAAGTCCTTTAATTTAACATTGTTAATTTTTACATATTTACCCATGAGATCTTAAGGGCTTAATAGTGAACTAGGCTTAATCTAAATTTATTTAATGAGGTTTAGAAAAAAAAGAATCAATTATAAATATTCTTAAGAACAATACATGCCCAACACAAATGGAGTGCAAAAGTCCTTAATAATTCAATTGTCCTTAAGGGCGTTCACCCACATAATTCTTAATTAGAATATATAATGAATATTTAGTTACCCTGTTCATGGGATAATTAAAATATTAACATTCACTAAGCACCGGTTAAAAAAATCATCACTAAGCTTTAAGTTGATCTAGATTGAATGATTCAGAAACACAATAAGTTCAGAAGAACTCGAAACGATTCAAAAGATTTTAAAAGTTGTTAGGGTTACGCTCCAAACACTTTTGCAGACTTTTGGATGTTTTGAAGGACAGTTGAAC
This sequence comes from Papilionanthe hookeriana x Papilionanthe teres, assembly GCA_022702705.1. Taxonomy (NCBI): domain Eukaryota; kingdom Viridiplantae; phylum Streptophyta; class Magnoliopsida; order Asparagales; family Orchidaceae; genus Papilionanthe; species Papilionanthe hookeriana x Papilionanthe teres. The sequence goes on along the minus strand of CM040428.1, from coordinate 104,109,844 downwards.
TAATTATGCTTTGATGAAGAAAATCATCCTTAAAACCTCTAGGGACCCACCAAGTTTTACCGCAGCACCCGTTAATTCACCTAAATCAAAAGAAATGTCCTAAGCTACTTATCCTACATCAATAAACCATGTCGAGTTGGTAACTCTTGTTCAAGCTCAGAAAGCATATAGTTCAAGCCCTCAACTTTACCGTTATCTTATGCCCAGTCTTGATCTTCCATATGTGACTACGAGTTTTGCTTTGCTTGTTCATATTTTTACTACGACTTATTTTGATACTTCAGTGTGTTAGGCTTTCCTAATCTCTTTTCTGTAATTTATTAAATTTCAAGTAAATTATATTATTCTTTATGACACTAACCATGCAGTGATAGCAGAGATTTAGGTAAGCATTTTATTGTATGCATTGTAGCACATTTATTTACTATACCACATTTTCTTATCTACATTTATTTACTTTATATGCAAAACCAAAACTACAACTAAAATGACAAAACAACAAAAAGTATCTTTTTAAAAAATTAAACATACACTTTTAAACCTAGTGAACGCCCTTAAATCACTCTTTATGGATTTACGAGGATCTCTCGAATGAGGTAACTTACGATTGCTAATATGAATTCTCTAGTCCAAGTGAGCTTAATAACTCATTCATACAAATTAAACTTGAAAGAAAATTGTGATTTCGGAGTGAGGGATCCATAAGATCCTAAACGGTGTCACTCAAATTAAATTAAATTTCCCCCTAATAAAACACTTAAACAATAAAAACAACAAAACCTAAAACATTGAAACATACATGGTAAAACCTTTTGAACCTTAGACCTTAGAACTACTACTTGAACGAGGAGCTTGGACATACACCATGGGTAGCCTGACGATGACCTGATGGAGATTATCTTCGAGAGAGAAAACAAGTCTACAACAGCAAATCTTTTCTTAGAATTAAGTAACAAGTGATCCACTTTAAAAATACCCATTTTAGGCCTTATTTAATATTCAATTCTTAAGAATATTATGCTTTAATGAAAGGTATTTTATGGTTTTGGATGTAGGTGATAAAAAAAGAGTTCAAGAAGGAAAAAGGAGCAAAAACGAGCAAAAATGGAGCTAAAAGAGCAAAGTTGTCGAAATTGTAGGCATGGCGCCTAGGCACCAGAATCTGGCGCCTAGGCGCCAGAATCTGGCGCCTAAGTGCCAGTTCGATACAGACGCAGACAATATTTTTGACGACTTTAGGCAGTTATTTTGACGGTGTTAAGTGGTTATTAGAGCTTCTAGAAGACTGAAAGTTACTCCTAATATATAGGACATGTGATACAATGCATCTGGATGCAGAGAAACGGTTTTAATCTCGAAGAGGTGCGACCCAAAGTGAAGAGGTGTGAAGACCTAGTCACGGAGTCAGGCGCCTAGGCGCCATATCCGGGTGCCTAGGCACGACAGTTACCTTCTAGAAGATACATTGTATTTGGATGAATTTTGAAGAGGTGCCTTAAACAACTCCTGGTCAAATTCAGAGCTCTATAAATAGGAGCCCATTTTACAGAGAAAATCGTCCCTTTCACCCCTTCTAGCATTCTTTCGTCCCCAAGCACTATATAGCCATCCAAACATTTTAGGGAGCCACCTTCTTTATTATTTAGTGAGTTTATTTTTAGTTTATTTTGAGTGTTAAGTGTGAGATTATTAGTGTTGTTTCTGTTGAAGTCTTTCATTATTGCATTGAAGTCAGTAGGAGTCAGCGGATCACTTGAAGGAACATTCCAGATAAGTATTTGTAACTTGGTTCAAAGTTTTATAAATATGTTTTGTTGTGTGAATTCAATGTGTTATGAGTAGTTATTTTCCTTTCTCCTTTCAACTATTAAAAGATAATAAGATAATTAAACTTTGTTGGAGAATTTAACCAAAAATATTTATAAACATTGTGATGATATTAATACCTCATCTTAGTTTACTTTTTAAACTGGTCATTTAAATTGTTAAAACCTGTGGAAGAATTTTGAGACCTACCTAGAGATGAGTTCTTAACTAGTAGATATCACATGAATCCTTGGGTAGTCGAAGGCTTTATGCGGATTATTCAAGGTGAAGTGCAAATAAATATAAAGATATGATTTATTGGGTGCAGAATTTATTAGTTTTTAGAGTGACAGACTAAATTCTAATAATTTGATTTATAGAAAGGGAACGGGTCACTGGTAGGGCCGACCATAGCCACCCTTGTACATCTAGTTGTGTGAGCCTAGATTAACCCATTCTACTAATAAAACATCCTGAACCGATCTATAGATTAGTCAGTGTTCTTTATGCCTGGACCAAAGGGTAAAGAATAGGAATGCTTCTATTTGGCATAATACCATAATCTAAATTCTCCACAAATGATAATTATTCTAAAAATCTTGGATTAGTTGAAAAGGAGAAAGTTGTTTTATTTATACATGCATTAATATTTATTTTTGTGTTACTTACTTACATTTAGTATAAATTTCATTAAATCTAAAATCTAAAAAGAAATAAAAATAATAATTACATTTAATTTGAAAAATCTAAAAATATTACTTAATATTTTAAAAATCTTCCCTATGGGATTGATAACCAAGACTCGACTAGAGCCCTGTATTACTTGATACGATACGTATACTTACTTTTAAAAATGTGACTTTTACAAATTCTAAATTCTAAATATAAATTCATAAATTCTTTCATAAGTAAAATCACATCAAGTTTTTGGCGCTGCTGTCAGTGATTAAATCTTCTAGCAGTAGCATCAAATTCTTGCATTTGAAAGTATATATAAAGCCTCGTTAGGCTGAGTCACGCATCAAGTTTTTGGCGTCGTTGTCGAGGAAGATAAGGAAAATAATTAAGAAAGTTAAAAAGACATTTTTCAAATTAAATATAATTTATACACTTTTATTTCTTTTAAAATATAAAACATAAAAATATATAAAAATAAATATATCAAAAAGATTTTAATTTTATGTGTAGTTCTGGATCGAAAGGATTATTACCTTTTGATTCTGAATTAGAAAGAACAGTCAAAAGAATTAAAAAAGGAAAAGAAGGTAAACAAATTCAAAAATATCAGTAAATGGCTAACTTACATAACACTAATCAAAATCCAATAGAAATCAATGAACAAAATGTTTATAAACCATTAAGGGATTATGCAAACCCTACAGCTGATGAACTTCATATTAGTATTCAAATGCCAGCTGTAGATGCTAATTCTTTTGAGCTTAAACCTTCTATTATGCAAATGGTTCAAAATAATCAATTTGGAGGAACACCTAATGAAGATCCAAATTTACACCTTTCTAGTTTCTTATAACTTTGTGCTACCTTTAAATATAATAATGTTTCGGATGATGCTATTAGGCTTAAATTCTTTCCTTTTTCTTTAAAAAGTAAAGGAAAGATATGGCTTAATTCATTAGCAACTTGTTCTATTAAAACTTGGGCAGATATGGCACAAATATTCCTTGCTAAATATTTTCCTCATTCTAAAACCGCTAAATTAAGAAATGATATAAGTTCAATTACACAATTTGATGGAGAAACAATTTATGAAGCTTGGGAAAGATTTAAAGAACTATTAAGAAAATGTCCTCATCATGCTTTGCCAGATTGGTTAATTATTCAAATATTTTGTAATGAACTTATCGGATCACTTAGATTTATTATTGATGCTGTTGTTGGTGGTTCTTTAATGGCTAAGACATTTGAGGTAGCTTATACTTTAATTGAAGAAATGGCTAATAATAATTTTCAATGGCCTTCTGAAAGGGTTAATCCTAAAAGAATAGCAAGTATTCAAGATAATGAAGTCTTTTCTATTTTAGCTTCACAAGTGGCTGCGATATCTAAGAAACTAGATAATTTTGCTATTAATATATCGCATGTAAGTAATGATAATTCTGCAAATACTGATGATTCTTAAATTATGGAAACTTTGCAAGTTATTACTAGTAAAACTAATAACCCTTATTCTAATCATTATAATCCTGGTTGGAAAAATCATCATAATTTTAATTGGAATAATGGACATCAACAATGGAGTAATAATCAAGTTAACCCAAATTGGAACAATCAAGGAAATTCAAACTTTAGACCAACTTACCCTCCTAGTTTTAATAATCAGCAGAAAAAGTTATCTATAGAAGAATTGATCTTGCAACTAAGTAATCAGCTATAATGTCAAAACACTACAATTTGTAATATTGAGAATCAGATGGGTCAAATTTCTAATTTTATTAATTACATACCTCAAGGAATACTACCTAACAATGTTGAAATTAATCCTAAAGAAACTGGGAAAGAACATGAACAAGCAAAAGCTGTACAACTTAGAAGTGGAAAGGAATTAAAGAGAAAATTCGGAATGAAATTGAAAAAGAGAGAGGTAGAAGAAATTGAAAAACCTAAAGATACTCTTTCTCCAAGTAAAGATCAAACTATAATTCTTATTGAAGTGGAAGTTGAAAGACCGCCACCACCTTTTTCTCAAAGATTAAAACAACAGAATTTTGACCATAAATTTTCTAAGTTCTTTGAGATTTTTAAGAAACTTAACATCAACATTCCTTTTGCTGAAACGTTGGAACAAATGCCAAGCTATGCAAAATTTATGAAGGATATTTTAAGCAAGAAAAGAAAATTTGAAGCTTATGAAACTGTTGCATTAAGTGAAGAATGTAGTGCAATAGTTCAGAAGAAACTACCCCAGAAACTTAAAGATCATGGAAGTTTCACTATACCATGTGCTTTTGGAGAAAAATTTTATGGAAAAGCCTTATGTGATTTAGGAGGAAGTATTAATCTCATGCCATTTTCAATCTTTCAAAGGTTAGATTTATGAGAGATTTCTCCCACCACTGTAACCCTTCAATTAGTTGACCGATCTATCACTTATCCTAAAGGAGTTATAGAGGATGTTCTTGTTAAGGTAGATAAATTTATCTTTCCTGTGGATTTCATTGTGCTAGATATGGAAGAAGATAAAGAAATACCTATTATTTTAGGGAGACATTTTCTAACTACCGGACGTGCTATGATTGATGTGCAAAAAAGAGAATTAACGTTGAGAGTTAATGATCAAGAGATAACATTTAATGTTCTGAAATCAATGAGGTATCCTAATAAAGAAAAATACTATCGAATGGATATTTTTGATTATATAATTGAAAAACATTATCAAGAAAAATGTAAGGTCATTTCTGAATATAAAAAAGATGAATATGTGTTATATAATGAGTCATTAACTGAAGAAATTGAAAAAGTAAATGAAGAAAAATTATATGAAGAAACTCATTATATTCATGAAAATTGGGAAAAATGTTAATTTATGGTCACAGAAGGAATTGTACTTGGACATAAAATTTCACAAATAGGGATGGAAGTTGATCAGGCAAAAGTAAAAATTATTGCTGAACTTCAACCACCTACTATCGTTACTGATGTGAGAAGTTTTCTGGGTCATGCTGGATTTTATAGGAGATATATAAAGGATTTTTCTAAAATTGCTAAACCTCTTTGCCATTTATTGGATAAAAGAAGCTAAATTCGAGTTTAATGAAGATTGTCTGAATGCGTTCAATATTTTAAAATAAAAATTAATCACTACACCTGTTATTGTTGCACCTGATTGGAGTAAACCTTTTGAATTAATGTGTGATGCAAGTGATTATGCAATTGGAGCTGTATTGGGACAAAAATATGAGAAAATTTTCAAAGTTATATACTATGCTAACAAAACTCTTAATGAAACTTAAATAAATTACACTACTACTGAAAAAAGCTTTTAGCAATAGTATATGCCTTTGATAAATTTAGACCATATCTTCTTAGAACGAATTGTATCGTACATACTGATCATCCTGCTATTAAGTATTTAATGTCTAAAAAGAATGCTAAACCTTTGATCAGATGGGTTTTACTTTTATAAGAATTTGATTTTGAGATTGTGAACAGAAAAGAAACTGACAACCAAATTGCTAATCATTTATCGAGAATAAAAAATAATAGTGAGAAGATATGTGAAGAAAATATAAATGAGAAATTCCCTGATGAACAATTATATGTCATTCAAGGATTACAAATGCCTTGGTATGCAGATATAGTTAACTATTTAGTTAGCAATATTTTATCATATGGGTTGAATAACAATTATATTAAGAAATTCAAGAATGATTGTAAATCATATATTTGGGAAGATCCTCATTTATTTAAAATAGGAAGAAATTTTGTGATTCGAAGATGTGAACCTTATGAAGAAACTTTTGCAATTATTCAAAAATGTCACGATTCTGAATTTGAAGGACACTTTAGAGTGGATAAAACTGCATTTAAAATTTTAAATTCTGGATTTCACTGGCCTACTTTATTCAAAGATGTTGAACATTATGTGAAAACTTGTGATCGATGTCAAAGAATGGGGATTATATCCAGAAAAGATGAAATGCCTCTAAACTTTATATTAGAAATTGAAATTTTTGATGTATGAGGTTTAGACTTTATGGGACATTTCGTACCATCATCTGGAAAGATTTATATTTTATTAGCAGTTGATTATGTTTGAAAGTGGATTGAAGCTGTAGCTTTACCTAACTGTGATTCCAAAAGTGTGTCGAAATTTTTAAAGAAGATGATTTTTACAAGATTTGGAATGCCCAAGGTAATTATCACAGATGAGGGAAGTCATTTCAAAAATATAAGAATTCAATCATTACTGGAAAAATTCGGAATTAAACATAAAATTGCAACTGCTTATCACCCTCAAATAAGTGGAATGGATAAAATATCAAACAGAGAAATTAAAAGAATATTAGAGAAGACTGTTAATCCTAAAAGAACTGACTAGGTTGATAGACTTGATTCTGCATTATGGGCTTATAGAACAGCTTATAAGACACCTATCAGAATGTCACCTTATCGGTTAGTTTATGGTAAACAATGTCACTTACCTGTTGAACTGGAACATATAGCTTACTGGGCGATAAAGGAGTTCAATTAGGATTTGAAGGCTGCAGGAGAGAAACGATTATTACAACTGAATGAAATGGAAGAGATAAGAAATGAGTCCAATGAGAATACGAAGATTTATAAAAAAAGAATGAAGAAATTGCATTACAAAAAGATTCCAAAGAAAATATTTGAGCCTGGACAAGAAGTGTTATTATTTAATGCTCGTTTAAAACTTTTTCCTGGAAAATTACGATCTAAATGGATGGGTGATACACCTAAAATATATAGTATTTTTATGCACATTTTTATACTTATTTTTTATGATATTACACTTTAATAGAAGGTATTTTGTGTTTTTCTTGCAGGTATGATGAAAATGGATGGTCATGATGAAAGGAGCAAAATTGGATCAAATTTGGAGAAAAAAATGAAAAATAAAAAATTTGGCACTAGCGGCTAAGCGCCGCAGGGCCGGCGCTTAGCCGCCACAGTTAAAAATTGAGATTCAAATGGATTTGCCGCCAATTTCAAAGGGGATGGGATGCAACTCTTGGTGGTAACGTCCATAACTTCCTTTGGGCGGCAAGTTTGAATGAAGGGGTGCGTTCCTTGGTAGATACATCGAATCTGGACACATTTTGAAGAGACACCAATGCACCTTTTGGTTTACTATTTAAAGAGAATCTTAGGAAAGATTAAGAGACTCTTCCTTTGCATTTTGAAGGGTTTTTTCTTTCTTTCTTTTGTTCTTCTACTGCATATTTAAGAGTTAATATTTTAGAGTAGGAGTAGAGAGTAGAAAGGAGAAAAGGGTCGGAGTGAAGTATTCTTCTTCCCACTTCTTTTCTTTCTTTCAGTTTAGTTTTTATTGAAGTCTGAAGTCTGTATTCTGAATCATCAGAGTTGGGAGACTTGCTCTGAGGAGTAGTTTAGCAAAGAGTCAAAGTTTCAGAGGAACTTCCTTAGTCTTGTGGAGAGGATTTTCAGATAAGTGTTTACTTTTATTTAGTTTATTAATACTTGTTTTCGTTTATTATTTTTCTTATCATTGTTTTTAATTTCAAATCAATGAGTTTTTATATTTTCTCAATGCATTCTGAGTAGTTTACATTATCTTTTTCTTACTTAAATGGAGAAGTAATTAATTTAAAGAGAATTGTTGTGGAAAGTATTAGTGTTTAAATGTTGGAAGAAGTTGTGAAGATTGATTTTAAAAACTTTGTTTACTTCTTAATTTGGCTTGTTAAGTTGTAAAATTTCTTGAGATTATGTAAGATCTAATGCGGTATTGTCTCATAAAAGTTAGTAGGAATCACATTGAATTATATGGGTGAGAATTGTAGTCCATATGATTGAATGTAATATTAGAATATATTTTTATGAAAGGGAGTAAAATTAGAGGATTTTGGAGTGACAGGCTAAAACCCCCTAATTTGGTTTGAAGTTTTAAGTTTTGTTATGAGAAGTTAGCCCTCGAGTGGTGGGAATCGAGGGAACTCTAGAGTGAGAGACCGGTATCTTCCCTGCCTAACCATGTTCAAAATAATATAAATTTCAAATTAACCTATGTTCTTTATAGAACTAAGTAAGGGTAAAGAACACATTTGCTTCTATCTGTCACAACAAAAATTTGAATACTTCCACAACAATAGTTTAAGAATTATTACTACTTCATGAAAGGAAAGAAAAATATATTCTAGTTAATAGTATTTTACATACAGTGTTATTAGTTATTGTAATTTTAATTTCTTGCTTTGCATTTTTATTAAGAAAATTTCAAAAGATATATCAACCTTCAAAACTTTTCAAAATCAAAACATACTTTTTCGAAAATAATTAAAGAAAGTAAAAAGATAATTTCTCTGATTCCTTTAAAGATTTCAAATTTTCCCTGTGGGTTTGATATCTCAGAACTTAATCAAAAAGTCCTATATTACTTGATAAACGATACGTATACTTACATAGTATCCCATATTATAAAATCATTATTTTCATATCTTAAATCATCAGCCCATTTATCCAGCGGAACCAAGTTTCTGGCATCCGTTGCACTTATATCTATCGGGGATCAAGTTTTTGGCGCCGTTGCCGGGGAAAATTAATTTAAATTTCATTTTAAAGAGAATTAAGAAATTATAAATTTTTACTTTTCTTTGTTTTTGTTAGTGTGTTGTATTTTGTTTTGTTTTATTATTGTATGCATAGTTCAGGTTCTGAAATACTTGTGTCTTACGATTCTAAATTAGAATGAACTATAAGAAAAATAAAAAAAAATTAAAAATACAGAAAAAAAAAATATTCAAGAAATGGCAAATCATCAAAATCAAAATGTTGGCATCCATCAAGAATTAAGACCTTTAAGAGATTATGTTAACCTTACAGCAGATGAACTTCGTGGTAGTATTTAAAACCCTGCTGTAGCTGCTAATTCTTTGAAGCTTAAACCTGCTATTATCCAAATGGTGTCAAATAATTAGTTTGGGGGAGCAACAACTGAAGATCCTAATTTGCATCTTACTAATTTTCTAGAGTTGTGTGCTACTTTTAAATATGATGGTGTTTTGGATGATGCTATTAGACTTAGACTTTTTCCTTTCTCACTAAGGGATAAAGCTAAAATGTGGTTACATTCGTTAGCACCTGGATCAATTAGAACTTGGGGTGAACTGTCACAAAAATTCCTTGCTAAATATTTTCCATCATCTAAGACTGCTATGTTGAGAAATGATATAACATTTTTTTGTCAGTTTTAAGGGGAATCAATATATGAAGCTTGGGAAATATTTAAAGATCTCCTCAGGAAATGTCCACATCATGCGATACCAGATTGATTAATAATTCAAACTTTTTATAATGGATTAGTTGGATCTCTTAGATCAATCATCGATGCTGCTGCTGGTGGATCATTAATGTCTAAACCATTTTCTGATGCTTATGCTTTAATGGAAGAAATGGCTATTAATAATTTTCAATGGCCTTTTGAAAGGATAAATTTTAAAAAGGTAGCCAGTGTTTATAAAAATGATGCTTTTACAATTTTAGTAAATCAAGTTGCTGCTGTATCAAGGAAGATAGACCAATTAGGGATGAATTTTTCTCAGTCAAATCTCATGATTGAAGAAAATTCATTATGCCAAATGGTTGATTCTTATTCTTCACCAGAAACTGTGAATGCTATAATCAAACGTAACAACCCATATTCCAATTATTATAACCCAGGTTGGAAGAATCATCCAAATTTTAACTGGAATAACAATAACCAGGGTGGTGTTATTCAACAATGGGGGAACACCCAAGTAAACCCATTGGGGAATTGGAATAACCAAGGTAATAATAATAATAGATTAACTTATCCTTCAGGTTATAACAATTCTTTACAAAATAAGGAGAAGAAGTTGTCTATGGAAGAAGTAGTATCACATATGGGAAATGAATTACAAATTCAAGGAGCAACCATCAGAAATATTGAAAATCAATTGGGACAAATTGAAAATGCCTTAAGTAATAGATCCCAAGGAACGCTCCTAAGTAATATTGAAGTGAATCCAAGAGAAAAGAATAAAGAACAAGTGAAAGCAATTCAACTGAGAAGTGGAAAAGAATTGGAAGGTAGAGTTCAAAAAGAGACTGAAGTAGAGAAAGAAGAGATTGAAAGACCTAAAGTGGAAGCTCCAAAAGGTTTTGAAAGATCTATTTCTCCACCTAAGGTTGATTTAGAAAAACCACCACCTCCATTTTCTCGGAGACTTCGTCAACAAAAGTTGGATAAGAAATTTTCAAAATTATTGGAGATATTAAAGAAGCTTACCATTAATGTTCCATTTGCTGAAGCCCTAGAACAAATGCCAAGCTATGCAAAATTTATGAAGGATATTCTTAATAAAAAGAGGAAGTTTGAAGAAAATGAGACTCGTTGCACTTAGTGAGGAGTGCGAAGGCAATAATTCAGAAGAAGCTTCCTGAAAAGCTTAAAGCTCCTCGTAGTTTCATTATTCAATGTGCAATCCAAGACAGATTCTATGGAAAAGTAATATGTGATTTGGGTGGAAGCATTAACTTTATGCCTCTATCAATATTCAAAAGACTGGGACTAGGAGAAATAACCCTGACTACTGTAACTCTGCAATTAGCAGATCGTTCGATCATATATCCTAAAGGAGTTATAGAAGATGTTTTGGTAAAAGTGGATCAATTTATTTTTCCTGTTGATATCATTGTGTTAGATATGGAGGAAGATAAAGAGATACCCATAATTTTGGGGAGACCTTTTCTAGCTACAGGCAGAGCCATGAAAGATGTGCAAAAAAGGGAATTAACGATGAGGGTTAATGACCAGACTGTTACATTTAATATTTCAAAATCGATGAAATATCCTGCAAGAGGTAAAGAAGATGAGTGTTTAAGGATGGATGTTATTGAATATTTAAGTGAATGTCATTTCAAATCAACTTATGAAGAGAAAGCTGAAAGAGAAGAATTTGAATATAAGCAAGAAGAGGAGTTAGTTGATTTTGAAGATTTTGAAGAGGAAGATTTAAAGTTTGTTCGTGAAAGATTTGAATTGTTGGATATGACTGAGAAAGATGAATCTTATGGTCCATCAATTAAAAAACCTCCTGAACTTGGGTTAAAAATGCTTCCTGATCATTTGAAGTATGTTTTTCTAGGTGAATCCTCAACCTTGCCTGTTATAATTTCCTCTCAATTAACTGAAAAAGAAGAAGAGAGTTCGCATGAAATTTTGAAGAAGCACAAGAAAGCCTTTGGTTGGACAATTGCTGATATTAAAGGAATCAGTCCTTCAATTTGTATGCACAGAATTCTTATGGAAGATAATTGCAAACCGCGGGCTGATCCCCAAAGGATATTAAATCCTATCATGAAAGTAGTTGTTAAGAAAGAAATTTTAAAGTGGTTGGATGCTGGAATTATCTACCCTATTTCAGATAGTGCATGGGTTAGTCCTATTCATTGTGTTCCTAAGAAAGGAGGAGTAACTGTGACTGTTAATGAAAAGAATGAAATGATACCAACAAGACAAGTTACAGGGTGACAAATATGCATTGATTACAGAAAATTAAATCTTGCCACAAGGAAAGATCATTTTCCACTCCTTTTTCTATATCAAATGTTGGATAGACTGGCTGGGCATAAATACTTTTGTTTTTTGGATGGATATACTGGTTACCACCAAATTCAAATTGCTCCTGAGGATCAAGACAAAACTACGTTTACCAGTCCTTATGGTACATTTGCTCTTAGAAGAATGCCCTTTGGTTTATGTAATGCCTCGCTTACATTTCGGAGATGTATGACGGCTATTTTTTGTGATTTAATTGAAAAAGGGATTGAAGTTTTTATGGATGACTTTTCGGTGTTTGGAATTTCATTTGAATCATGTTTAAAACATCTATCTAAAGTTCTAAAATGCTGTGAAGAAACTAACTTGGTCCTTAATTGGGAAAAATGCCAATTTATGGTAGCAGGAGGAATTGTTTTGGGACATCGGATTTCAGAAAAATGTTTAGAGGTAGATCCTGCAAAAATTCAAGTTATATCTAATTTACCTTGCCCAACCAATGTAAGGAGAATTAGAAGTTTTTTAGGACATGTTGGATTCTACATGCGTTATATCAAAGATTTTTCAAAGATTACAAAGCCTTTATGCCGTTTACTGGAAAAGGATGCAATTTTTAATTTTGATGATGACTGCCGTAAAGCCTTTGAAACATTAAAAGAAAAATTATGGAAAAGTTTATTCTTATGGAGCTGTAGATGTTCAAGATCCTAAGACTGGAAAAATATTTAAAGTTATCGGACATAGACTTAAACCATATTTTTTAGTCAATAAATCTAAATTTGATGAGAATTTAATGTTGCGTCACTCAGAATGAGTTCTGGGTATGTCAGGCTGAAGAAGTTAAAACAAGCGCTTTGTGAGAGGCAACCCATATTTATCAGTGTGCTTTGCTTTATGTTTGTTTTGTGTGTTTTGTTTGCTTTGTTTGGTTTGTTTTTATGTTTTTAGTGGTAGTAATTTGGAGTTCTTAAACTTAAGTGGAGTTTATTTGACCTTAATTGATGATTTAGAGAAGTCAGAATGAGAATTTGGACACTTAGCAGACCTGTGCTAAATTGTGCACTGGTGGCTAAGGGCCGACTAGTTGGCGCTTAGGCACCACAGTTATAAAAAATGTGAAAAATGTGAATTTAGAGCCTAGATCGTGGGGGAGAAGTTGTGGGAGTTATTTAGGAGATTCTAAACGTGTTGGAGAATATTCTAGCATCTCCCAAGTCTATAAAAAGGTCCTGACTTAAGGAAAACACTTGCCCCAAGTCCTATTTTCATTTCTGAAGTCTAAGAGGAAAGTTTTTTTGCACCATGTCTTCCTGAGAGAACGAGATGAAGAAGAAATAAGATTATGATAAAAGTAAGTTCATTAGTGATAGTGCTAAGGAGTTATTTAATGGATATCTGGCTGTTAGCATTCAAGGTATTACAGAGATGATTGCAAAAATTGAAGCCCGAGTGACTTCAATGGAAGCAAAGATCAATGATATTACTTTACATCTGGATCACATGGGATGACAACTCAAGATGCAATTCAATCATTCAAGGTATGTGGAAGAAATAGATAAGGCGATGTTTGTGAAAAACAAATGGATTGAAGAAGATGATATAAGAATGAACAATGATCGCCCATTCTATCAAATTTATATTCCTGAAGGGTCAAATGAGAATAATAGTGGTCCTGGTTATATTCCGCCTAATGAAGAGTGGAATTAAAAGTGTTTTGTTTCTATTTGTTTAGTGTCTTTTATGTTATGTTAGTGTTCTTGTGAGTTCATGTTTGTTGTGTTTAATGTTTTTGTATATGCCTGATGATGTGATGGGTACATCTTAAATATGTACACTTATCAGTTTAAGATTATAGTGTCTTGTATTTTGAGAATTTTATCCTTTATGTTTGGATAAAAATTCTAGTATTGTATTTAATGTTACGTTTGTTTTAGTATAGGTTTGTTTTTGTGAAATTTGTATGGAATCATTGGTTATTTAACTTTGATTTGGAGTATTAGAAGATTTGTGGGGTGAATTAGTTATTGTGGACTAATTAAGGGTAATTAACAAAGTGATTTAGTGCATATACCTTAATTATAAAAATTTGGGTACTGGCGGCTAAGGGCCAGAATTCTGGCGCTTACGCGCCATATTTCACAACTAAGTGCCGAGAGTTCGCGCTTAGGCGCCACTTCGTGAAAATTGATTCCCGAAAGTTAAAAACCCAAAAATTTTCATTTTCAACCACCCCATCGTCTTCAACCTTTGCTACGCAAAAGAGGAGCTTAAGGTATCATATTGTGGATCATTTAAGAGCCCATTTCAACAAAAAATTGTTAGATTTGGATTCCTTGATGTAAGAGCACTACTCCTAAGTAAAATTTTTTTATTTTCACCATTTATTTTGAGTACATTATGGAAAATCTTAAAATCACTATTCATGGTGAAAATTTGAGGAAAAGCTTGATAAATTGCTTGGATTTAGTGAAAATATATTTTGGAAGATAATTTAGCAAGTTTAATTTGATTTTGGAATTAATGGTGAATTTTTCATGAATTTTTAGAGATGGCTCCAAAGTCAAAGCGTGCACGAGAAAAGACGAAGTTTGATTCTGACAAATTTGTTAGTTTAAGGACTGAGGAACGATACGTCGATGCATTGCAATCACGTAAGTTGATTCCTGAGCGAGTGTTTAGTAAGCCAGGAGAGGTGATTGAAGATATGATTGCAAGAAGAAACTGGCAGAATTACTTTTGTTTCTCCGATGTTGCTGTTGTTTTTGTGGTAAGAGAATTTTATGCAAATTTACCTGCTTCAGAGGAAAATCAGGTGATGGTTAGGAGGCATGAAGTAAACTTTTCTTCGTGTGCAATCAATACCTTTTATGGACTACCTCCTGATATGTTCTGTTTTTATTCTAACTATCATCTTTCGGAAGGAGAATTAGATGAGATTATGGAGTTTCTGACTGATGGAAGAGGATTATGGAAAATTACAAATGATATAAGTGTGAACTTTCCTGCTTCCAAATTGAATGCCATTTCTAAGGCATGGCATTATTTTATCTCATCTAAGTTGTTACCTTCAAGTCACGCCAGTGAAGTGATGAGAGAAAGAGTGGTGTTGAACCATTGTATTCAACATTGGAAGCCTATAGATATTGGAGGGATAATTTATGATTATGTTTTGAACTGTGCTAGATCAACCACGACTGCATGTATGTGATTTCCTTCCTTGATTCATTCACTTTGTGAAAGACCTGGAGTGAAATTTGAAACCTGGAAAGAGGTACTTTAGCCATTGAGACTAATTACTAGTGTAATGTTGGTGCTTACACTGTACATTCAGAGTTTGGTTGGAGAGGAGGATTTGGTAGGGCTTCTACTGCTTCTGCATCTGGTGCTTCTGCTTCTCATGCTACTACTTCACATGCTTCATCATCTACTGATTCACAGGCTGGTTTATTAAGAAAGATTTTAAAAAAAGTGAGTCTTACTTGAGAGCATGTGAGAGATATGGATGGTAAGCTCGGATATCGTTGAGAGATATATTGTAAAACATGATGAATATGAGGAGAATTATCGCAATATTTGGATAGACTGATTAGAGGAGATCAGAGTGCTGAGATGCCACCTCATCCATTCTATATACCTTATGTGCCATCCAAAGATTGGAACGAGCAAGATGATGATGATGATGAGGATGAAGAGTAGATTTATGTTATTTATTTTAGTTGTTGTATTGATGTGTTGTGTCACTGTGTACTTTATCTAGTATTTTATTTGATGATTGTGTTGTGATGTGAATCTTGATAGTGTGCAGATTGTTGTTGTACTGTTTATCTGTTATGCATATTCAAGTATTGTTGTTGTTTTTATTGTTGATTTATATATTGTTGTGTGGTAGTGTGTAATAGTAAATGTTTTTATGTGTATGTTATGTCAGAGTTTTTAGTAGCGTGTACTTTAATTCCAAAAACTGTTAGGAAATTATAAACCTCTATTAGAAACTTCTACTTAGGAAAACTACATGTTTAAAATTCTTTAAATTCCACTATCATCTGTTATCTGTATCAGTGTGCTATTTTAGTTGGTGTGTATTTGCTTTGAAAACCTCCACTACTGAAGAAGTCTTCTGAAATTTTTACTTTTCTTATTATTAAAAAAAATGTTTTGAAAAACTAAATTTGATTTCATTTTACTCCTGTATTTAAATTGTTATACTTGCATATTAGGATATAAAAAATTCATGCAAGCATGATATGTTAGTTTTTATTTCTCACCCCTGTATCATTTCTTATGCTTAAATGTTTTATCTTAAGTAAAAATTTAAAGTTTGGGGGGGGGATTTTGAAAAAAATAAAGATTTTCAAAAACCTAAAATTTTATTTGATTCTCAAGAATACTTAAAAATAAATCTTATTTTTGATTGAGAACAATTATGTACATGAAGTTATATTAGGGGAACACAATTTTGAATATAGAAATGAATAAAATAATTTAGTTAAAATTTATAGTAATCAGGAAAAACTTAAAGTTAAAATTTTCTTAATAAAGAGGTGTTAAATAAAGTTAAACTATATTTAGCAAGAAGTTTTGTATTTTTCGATAAATAGAAGATTTGACTTTATTCTTCAAAGCTTAAATTTCTTTTATTGAAGAGTAAATTTTAGATACTATTATTATGATTTTTAAGTGAAAGATGTATATCTGATCTTTATTTTAAATGGAAGGATGGAATTCAAAATCATTAAAGGTCTATCCAGATATAGTAATTCTTGCCTTAATACATACATATATATATATATATATATTATCCGGATATAGTAATTCTTGCCTTAATATATATATATATATATATATATATTATATGAAAGGGAGGAGAAGCTTGAGGATTTAAGGGCCTAATCAAAAATTGGTTTCATACGTAAAGTTTAAGATATAAGTTCAGAGAAAATCTAAAGCTTAAAGTTGTAATATAGTAAGTAAAATTTTTTTTCAAATAAAGATTTTTAAGTGAGAAAAATAAATGTTTGAATCCTATATTTTAAAAAATCTATAAATAATTCTGAAATAGATTGAGACTTATATTTATCATTTTCTTTTACTTAAGAACTTTCTAAACTTTAAGTTGGTTTTAATTACTGAAATTTTTTCTAAATTGGACTATTCCATTTCTAGAATAAAATTTTGTTATCTTCCTAAGAAACTCATTACATAATTTTCATGCTAAAATGTTCTATGAGATTAACTGTCACTTGAGGACAAGTAACATTTTAAGTTTGGGGGATTTTGATACACCTAAAATATATAGTATTTTTATGCACATTTTTATACCTACTTTTAATGATATTACATTTTAATGGAAGGTATTTTGTGTTTTTCTTGCAGGTATGATGAAAATGGATGGTCATGATGAAATGAGCAAAATTGGATCAAATTTGAAGAAAAAAATGAAAAATAAAAAATTTGGCACTGGCGGCTAAGCATCGCTGGGCCGGCGCTTAGCCGCCACAGTTAAAAATCGAGATTCAAATGGATTTGGCACCGATTTCAAAGCGGATGGGATGCAACTCTTGGTGGTAACGTCCATAACTTCCTTTGGGCGTCAAATTTGAATGAAGGGGTGCGTTCCTTGGTAGATACATTGAATCTGGACATATTTTGAAGAGACACCAAGGCACCTTTTGGTTTACTATTTAAAGAGAATCTTAGGAAAGATTAAGAGACTCTTCCTTTGCATTTTGAAGTCTTTCTTTCTTTCTTTTGTTCTTCTACTGCATTTTTAAGAGTTTTTATTTTAGAGTAGGAGTATAGAGTAGAAAGGAGAAAAGGGTCGGAGTGAAGTATTCTTCTTCCCACTTCTTTTCTTTCTTTTAGTTTAGTTTTTATTGAAGTCCGAAGTCTGTATTCTGAGTTATCGGAGTTGGGAGACTTGCTCTGAGGAGTAGTTTAGTGAAGAGTCAAAGTTGCAGAGGAACTTCCTTAGTCTTCTGGAGAGGATTTTTAGATAATTGTTTACTTTTATTTAGTTTATTAATACTTATTTTCGTTTATTATTTTTCTTATCGTTGTTTTTAATTTCAAATCAATGTGTTTTTATATTTTCTCAATGCATTCTGAGTAGTTTAATTTATCTTTTTCTTTCTTAAATGGAGAAGTAATTAATTTAAAGAGAATTGTTGTGGAAAGTATAAGTGTTTAAAAGTTGGAAGAAGTTGTGAAGATTGATTCTAAAAACTTTGTTTACTTCTTAATTTGTCCTGTTAAGTTGTAAAATCTCTTGAGATTATGTAAGATCCAATGCGGTATTGTCTCATAAAAGTTAGTAGGAATCACATGCAATTATATGGGTGAGAATTGTAGTCCATATAATTGAATGTAATATTAGAAGATATTTTTATGAAAGAGAGTAAAATTAGAGGATTTTAGAGTGACAGGCTAAAACCCCCTAACTTGGTTTGAAATTTTGAGTTTTTTTATGAGAAGTTAGCCCCCTGGTGGTGGGAATCGAGGGAACTCTTGAGTGAGAGACTGGTATCTTCCCAGCCCAACCATGTTCAAAATAATATAAATTTCAGATTAACCTATGTTCTTTATAGAACCAAGTAAGGGTAAAGAACACATTTGCTTCTATCTGTCACAACAAACATTTGAATGCTTCCACAACAATACTTTAAGAATTATTACTACTTCATGAAAGAAAAGAAAAAGATATTCTAGTTAATAGTATTTTACATCCAGTGTTAATAGTTATTGTAATTTTAATTTCTTGCTTTGCATTTTTATTAAGAAAATTTCAAAAGACATATCAACCTTCAAAACTTTTCAAAATCAAAACATACTTTTTCGAAAATAATTAAAGAAAGTAAAAAGAAAATTTCTCTGATTCCTTTAAGGATTTCACATTTTCCCTATGGGTTCGATATCTCGGTGCTTAATCTGAAAGTCCTATATTACTTGATAAACGATGCGTATAATTGCGTAGTATCCCATATTATAAAATCATTATTTTCATATCTTAAATCATCAGCGCATTTATCCAGCAGAACCAAGTTTCTGGCATCCGTTGCACTTATATCTATCGGGGATCAATGGGACCATTTATAATTGAGAAAGTGTACCCTTATGGAGCTGTGGATATTAAAAATCCCAAATCTGGAAAAGTATTTAAAGTTAACCGATTAAGACTGAAGCCTTATATGAGACAAATGAAACCAAATTACAAAGAGGCTTATGAACTGAGTCTACCCGATTAATTGAATTAATTAGGTCAGGCTTACGATGTTAAACCAAGTACTTTGTGGGAGGCAACCCATTTATTATTAGTGTGATTGTTTGTGATTTGAATTTATCTTAATCGTGTTTGTATGTGGATCACACCCTTTTATTAGATCTATTTTTAAGACCAAAACTTTGAAAATTTGACGATAGGTGAATCAGAGTCGATCGAGGTTCCGGCGCCTAGTGCCAAAAGTTGGCACCTAAGCGCCAGAGCAACCTACGCGTATCGATGATCCGGCGCCTAGGCACCAGATTCCGATGCCTAAGCGCCATGGTTACAAGCCTTGTAAAAATTGAAATTCTTCAGCTTTTCACACGAAATCTCCCTATATATTGACCTATCTTCATCCCCAATCACATAGAAACCTTAATTTTGACCAGAGAAATCTATTTTGGAGGAGTTAAGAAGAGTTTGGAAGCAATGGATAGAGGATATCATGGAAATGAGGTAAGAGACAAAACTCGCAAAGATCCTCAACCTTATTTTAATGGTTTTATTGTTATTAGTATGGAGAGATTTTTTAGTAGTTTGGAAAAGATTGAAGTGGAACTTCAAAGCATTGGGAATCATTTGCATGAAATGTATCATCAAATTGAACACATGGAATGGCAAACGAAACTTCAATTTTATCATATGGCGGCCTATCAAGATGCTCAAGTAGCAATGTACGTGAAGAGCAAGTGGATCGTTGAAAAGACGGCTTTGGAATTTCCAAGGGAGTTGGTTTTCTATTTCGGCGGTCCTAGCGAACTTCATTGCGAAAGAGATGGAAATTGAAGATTGGTGGTGAATAGATCACTTATGTGTTCTAGGTGTGATTGAGTCAAGTTCTAGGTATCGATTATCTAATTTGTGTGTGTTCGCTTTATTGTTCAACGTGTGTTGTTGGATTTGGAATTTGCTTTGAATTTATGTTGTTTGTATTGTTTATAGAATGATAAACCTTGTTATAGTCTTGTTATGGAATTCATTGAGTTTGAAATGAAAATTATGAATTGGAATTGAAGAGTTTAGTTAAATTTCATGTTTGAAATGTGAATCTTAGTTATCATTTTAAATTGATTGTGGAAATGTTTGGAGGATATAAATTGGATTAATACTCTTATAAGAGTAATTAGGAGTCGAATTTGACAAGTTTTTATGGAAAATATAAAATTTAAATTGAATTTTTGGAAGGGCGAGTCTGGCGCCTAGGCGCCGGTTCGGCCTGAAACCGAAACTTCATCTTCTTAAACACCCCCATGCCATTTTTGACGCTTAAGCTTCCCTTTCCTCTGATTTTAAGGAAAAGAGACCCTTGAGATCCCATTTGAGGCCAGATTTTCAAGTTTTTGAGCTTGAAATCACTCGATTTCTTCATCCTAAGGTCAAATCTACATTCTAAACCAATTATTTTCGATTTTCACCATGAATTTTGCTCACATTGAAGAAAACCAAAATTTTGAGAAAAATTTTGATTTTTAGAGTTAAATCCATGGATTTTTAAGCTCTTTCAAGTTTGAAAAGCTTAAATTAGTATATTTTCTTTGATCCTATGAATTTATTTTGCATTTTTATTTCACGTTTAGATGGCACCCAAATCTAAGCGAGGAAAGGAACAAGAAAATTTTGATCGTAGGAAGTTTGTCACTGCCACTGCACATTTTCGGTACAATGATTTTGCTACAACTCGGAAGCTGATCTCGGAATGATGTTTTTACAATCCGGGAGGAAGAATTGAGGATACGATCGTTGCACTCAACTGGCAACGATTTTGTTATTTTACTGTTGTTGTTGTTGTTATCCCTGTGGTTTGGGAGTTTTATGCTAATTTAGTGGATGCTGAAGAGTACGATATTTTCATTAGAGGAGTTGGAGTAGGATTCACTCCCAAGCGAATCAATATTTTCTACAGCCTGCCGCCGAACATCGAGTATTATTACTCCAGATTATCTCCATCTGAGGGAGATTTAGATATGATTATTGCTTACCTGACTGATGGTACTGGAGCTTGGAAGATCCGGAACGGAAAAAGGGTAAATTTTTCATCTTCTAAGCTTAATGGTGTTTCAAAGGCATGACACTACTTTATTTCTGCTCGTCTCCTTCCATCCAATCATTTCAGTGAGGTTACCAAGGATAGAGCAATCCTCAACTATTGCATTTAGGAGAGGAAACTGATTGATGTAGGAAGTATCATTTATGATTCTGTAGAGGCCACTGCTCGTTCTAGCACTTCTGTTGGACTTGGATTTCTATCTTTGATATATTCTCTGTGTGAAACTGCTGGAGTACTTGCTGAGCTTTTTGAGGAAAAACTCAAGTCTACAAGGGCCATAGGAAGAGAAAGCGTCAGTATCTATGATCAACTTCGAGGTAAGAGTTCTAATGCACCTTCTAGTTCATTACCTACTTCTGGAAGAGCTTCTACTTCTAGACCTTCTACTTCTACTCCTGAGCCACCATCTAGTTTCTGCGAGTCCATGTATTATCAGTTTATGGAGCAACAGAATGAGTTATTTCTAACTCATTGTAGAGTAGATAAGATCGATAAGAAGATCAATCATCTTTCTGAGTACACCTAAAGGAAGAGTTATTATGATGCTGAGTATTCTGAGTCTTTAGTTTGATTCCTGTAGGGTGAGCATGATGTTCGATTTTCTACCTGTCCTAGATTTTTACCATATGTTGATCTGAAGGATATGAAATTTTCTATTGGAGATGACGATGACGAGGCTACAGACAGTGATTAGTAGCCAGATTTACCTCTTGAGATGTGTGATTCTGTTTTTAGTTTATTTCTTATTTATTAGTACTAATTAGTGTGATTGTATTGTTGTTTGTTAGTGTCAATTTGCTTAAGTAACTTTGAATGCACTTTTGATATTGAGATTGTTTTAGAGCATCTGATGTGTTATGTGTTTAAGACTGAAATATGAATAAATTTTTATTTTCTATGATAAATATTTATTTTTGTTTTAGCCTACCATTTGGTATTCATGAATAGTTAGTAATTTTGCATGTTTTAATTAAAAATTAAAAAAAAAATTTCAAAAATTAACTCCTACTCTGCAAACTTTTCTATATATGCTTAATTATTTCTGTTATATTCCTATTAAACAATGTGTAGGATTAGAAATGAGTTTTTTCTTACTCCATTATCACTGTACCAAGATAAATTACTATTTATTTCTTTCTCTCATGCTTTAGAAAATTTTATGATTCATTTATATACTAAAGCTGAAGTTTGGGGGAAGGGAAAACATTTTTCAAATTTAAACATTATTTGTCCTTAATGAACTAATATTTTTTTTTAATAAAATATTAACATAACATAATGAATGAAAAATCTATTTAAGATTACTTAAACTATTTTTCGAATTTATAAATAATTTAGTAAATATAGCTAAAATTTCAATAATTTTGATTGATTTTAAGAATAGAATTATTTAACTTAAAGAATAATAATATTAAGAATTTTTCTATTCATAGTAAAGAAAATTGTATTTTATAAATACAAATGAATCAAGATTATTACCTGAAAAAAAAAGATTAAAATAATTTTTGAAAAATGCTTATTAATAATGTCATATTTATTAACTAAAAAAATGTATAAGTTTTTAAACATAAATTAATGATAGTGAAGTTCAAAATCATTAACAGGCTATCAAAAAATAGTAATTGATCACTAGAAAATATATTAAGAATTTCATACCAATTTTATATGAAATTTCACTTTAAAGAAAGGTATTTTTTTGTTTTATTGCAGGAATGAAGAATTATAAGTAATGAAAGCAAAAAACACAAAAGAAGTAGATTTGAAGCAAAAAGGACTCAATTTGATGAAAAATGAACTATCCGGCCGACGGCGAGATCAAGGCCGCCGACGGCGAGATTTTCCAGAGAATTTTTTAATATTTTATAAAGAGCCCGCCGATGGCAAGATCGAGCCCGCCGACAGCGAGATCGGCTCGATTAGCCCACCTTCTAGTAGCCCGCTGACGGCGAGACAGTTGAAAAGAGCCAGATACAATGAACCTGGACGCTTCTTGAAGAGGTGCTTAAGCAACCTTTGAAGATTTGACTCCTTCTATAAATAGATACGATTTCTATCCCTTTAGTGTGTCATTTTTTGTCTCTTTTGGTGTCATTTTAAATTCAATTAGTATTCATTTGTGTTGGAGTGTAAATCAGAGAGTCTTAGTGAGTTTAATTAAGTGTGTTGTACTGAAAGGAAGAGTCAAAGGAACTTCAAGGAATCTGGTTGGGGAGAAGAATTGAGATAAGTATCATTGTTATTGTTTCTTAAATTTAATGGAATCCATGCTTTGTGTTATTTTTCCCATGCTTTCTGAGTAGTTTCCTTAGTCTTTTTCCTTGTTGTTGAGATTATGTGAAGTGACGAATCAAAGTAACTGTGCCTAAAATTATTTAATAAAAATTGTGATAATCTTTTAATAAAAACTTAATTTAATTTCAATTTGGCCAATTGATTTGTTAACATATGTTGAATTATCAACTATAGTAAAGATTACATCCGAGATTCAAGGAAGTCAAAAGCTTTGGTAGGAGGGTGCAAATAAATAGGGAAATATTAACTATCGGGCGTAGAATTGGACATTTTAGTGTGACTTGTCGGCACTATTTTTTAGGTTGTGTGTTTTATTTTGAAAAGAGAGTCGCCTACAGAAATTGTCGGCGAATTTTAATTTAATTTAAATAAATAATTTGAAAAGTAGTATTTGATTTTGAAAATAATTTTAAATTTGAAAATTTTAAGATATGAAATCAAACTGATCTCACATCTCGAATAGTTTATATAAACGAGCGCCGCACCACAAACCGTGTATCTATCCCGAAGAATAGACACACTGCTTGATAATGGGGCTCGATTAAATAAACTAGAAAGGTTTGTGACATCCGTTTGGTCTGCGAACCAATTTTATAAGCCGACAAATTCCCTCGCTTAATATGAAACTATTAAACAGGGTTTATATTACTCGGGTTCTTAAAGTTCCCTATAAGGGCAAGCCCTCATAGTTAATTACATCTTAAGTGACGGGAATCACCTAAGAAAACTCTCGATAATAATCAATAATTCTGCTCTCAAGAATTTCAAAGTTTAAGTTTTCAAAGGATTGAATTTTGGAAATTTCAATAGGGAATGGATCAAATTTGGAACATTTATTTTCAGGAGTCCAATGGAAGAAAAGTAGGAGAAGCTGAGGATCCAAGAAGAATCTTGACAACTTCCCAAACTATCCTATTGTTTGGATTCAATTTGAGAGTTTATTTAATGTTGTAATACTCGTCAATTTTAATTAATTAGGACTTATATTAGTATGACATAATCATACAAATAGCCTCGAAGATGTGAGGGTTTATGTCGTACCAAACAACTACCTCGGAATCCTAAGACCGGTTAGGGCTTAATTTGCATAACATGATTATGCAAATGCCTAACGAAAAGTTGAGGATTTATGTTGCACTAGGCAAACTACCTCGAAGTCCTATGACTTTGTTATTTAATTCTAAGAAAGTTTTGCTGAAGTAGGTTCAAGTTTTGCTGACGACGATGGCCGTGTCGCCCACCATGCTCCGAGCTCCTTGTTGTTGCGAAGTTTAGTTTTAGAAATCATAAATCAAGAGATGAGAGAAGTGTTCGGTTTAGAGAAGTCTTAATTTCCAAGTGTTTTTTTTTTGTGTTTTAATTAAAACAAATCTTAAAGTTGATTATAACGACACCGGTTAAGATCCCACGGTTCCATCCTTCCGGCATCATTATTTTTATCGGATTCACTTAGTCCAGATGAATTTGCTAAACTCAACTGAATGAGTTCCACACTTTCATTTAGACCGTGGGAAATCCCGTTAGCAACACGTAGGTTACATCATCCGAGGTATTCCCGATCATCCAACAAGACGTTTTAATTTAGTTGTAATTGTAGTTTTGTGTTCGTTTGTGATTAAATTTTGAGTTGTCTTATATTTTGAAATGTCGTGGAGGTGAATTTTATCTTGTAGTGTCTTTTAATTTAATTATGGGTTTCGGTTTTGGTTTTCGTCCTAAAGGTGTCGGTTTTCATGCAACTGTTGTTTATCATGCAAGAAAAATAAGTACGATGCAATTAAATAAATTACAATAAAATAAATTGCAATAAAATAAAAGCGTACCTGGAGGATCTTCCCGTCATTCCAAGCTGCACTTAAAATACAGTTAGAACATTTAAGCAAGTTCCTAGGTAAAGCTAAGGGAAAGGTTTATGGTTTTCTATCAAATTCCTAACCCTATAGCTAGTCATTTCCTATGACGTCTAGGTTCTCATGTTTTTTAGTTTGAAGACGATTTTCTTCATCAAAGAACAATTAAGTTCAATTGTTCTTATAAATATCCTATCATATTGAGGAAGTGCTTAAGAAGAATCTTAAACATCTTTTCAATATTTCTAGGATTGTTTCAAGTCCAAATGGATTTAATTGTGTAAATGAATCGATCGTCCGAGGTTTTCAAGTTTTGTTTACTTGCTCAGTGAACTAGGATGTTTGAATATCCTTATAAGTGAAGTGTCACTTCATTTGATATTCCATTTAGGAGTTATGATAATAAAAGCTCCTAAGGGCAAAATAGTATTTAATGATTTGTGATTCAAATTTAAGTTCAAATTAATGATTTAAGTTTGGAATAGTGTTCAAGTTATTTTAGATTTATTTTTTCATGTCTTAAGCGAGGTTATTTAATTCAATTTAATTTAATTTAATTTAATTTAATTTAATTTAATTCAGTTTAGTTTGATTTAATTTAATTTAATTCAATTCAATTTATTTGATTTAATTTCTTAATTTAATTTAATTTAATTTTAATTTAATTTAATTTAATTTAATTTAATTTATTTAATTTAATTTAATTTATTTAATTTAATTTAATTTAACTTTTAATCTTAATTTAATTTAATTTAATTTTAATTTAATTTACTTAATTTAATTTAATTTTTAATTTAATTTAATTTAATTTTAATTGAAATTTTTTTTTTGAAAGAGTTTAATGATTTAATTTTAGTTTAATGATTAAGTCTTTTAATATTTTAAGTTTGAGTTATCATTTTAATTAAGAGTTGAATATTAATGGGATGATTAAATTTAGGGATTTTTAAATTAAAGAATAAATCTCTTCCTAATAATATCCCTATTTTAATAATTCCAATCTTATTATTCTTCCAAATTCAATTAATTATTTAATTAAGGTTTAATCATTTTAAATTACTTAATGGGTTTCTACCCTTCAATTATTTAAATTTCAATCATCCAAATCAGATTAGGATCAAATATTTTACTTGTTAATTTTTATTAAACCTAAAGTTTTAATTAA
Source organism: Papilionanthe hookeriana x Papilionanthe teres (assembly GCA_022702705.1). Taxonomy (NCBI): domain Eukaryota; kingdom Viridiplantae; phylum Streptophyta; class Magnoliopsida; order Asparagales; family Orchidaceae; genus Papilionanthe; species Papilionanthe hookeriana x Papilionanthe teres. The sequence goes on along the minus strand of CM040428.1, from coordinate 104,083,183 downwards.
GGGTTAAAATTTTAATTACCATTTTGCCCTTTAAGCCTAATAATTTCATAACTCACTAAATTGAACTCAAATGAACTTGAAATTTTTATGTGACTTCACCTATGTGTCAATAAAGACATGAGAGGAGAAAATGTGATTTTTCTGTATTTAATTTATTTATATAATTATTTTTTGTAGAAAATAGAAATTTCCAAGGAAAATTCAATAACATGACCAAGGGAAAGTTTCTGTCCTTAAGAAAATTAGGGGACATCCCTAATGACCAGAGGACCACTTGGACCAAATTTTGTAATTTTTTGAATTATATTTTATTTATTAGAATTATTTTAAGTTCTGGAGTATTAATTAATTTAAAAATAAAATAAATGTTGAAAAATAAATTTTATAATTTTTAAAATTCTCTCTGATATCAAGGATTCCGGAGAACCAAACTTCACAATTTTCTGACTTTTTCTTGATTTATTATAATTATTTTGGTGAAAATGCTAGAAAATATATTTTTTTTAATTTTAAAATTACCCTAGAGCTTTAAAAATTAATATCTCACTAAATAGACCTAGGAAAAATATGGGACTTGTTCCTAAGTGATTAAAATTCAAAATATGACATTTTGGTGAATTTTATTGTTTTTGTGATTTTTATTATTTTTTAATTATTGAAAATATTAAAATAATATTAAAAATCAACTTTTTTAGAAAATTGAAATTTTAATTTTTCTTAAACTCCCCTGATATCAGAGAGACTCCAAAACCAATTTGGTGAATTTTTGAAAGATATTTTGAAAGTTATGAATTTTTAAAGTTTAAAATGACTAAGTGGCTTAATTAACCTAATTAGTGGGGCTAACCAAGTCCAATCGACCTCAAATTTTTATGATGGGTTCCTCTGATCCTAAAGGTCAGTGGAGAATTGATTTCAAGTCAATTTGATCTATAGTTAACTCTAATTAATTAGAGATCTATTTTGGGTGTTTAAGCCAATTAGGGTTAATCTAAGTGAATTAACCCAAATCCTATTTTTCCTAGGGTTCTCTGGTCATATGGAACATCACCAAATTTTCCTAGAATTTATTTTACAACATGCTAATTTTTGGAATTAAAACACTTAAAATAGCAACATGCATTTGAAAAATCAATAACTTTTCATAGTGGATGGCCTCCGACTTTGGAAAATTCGAGGAATGTTCCCAAATTCGGGGCTTCAAAAGCCCTATGGTCTCATGCCATGGTGAATTGTATGAATACATGGAGAATTAAATGTATGCAGAGAGTAAATAAATTACTAAAAATAAAATACTTGGACAAAATCGAATGATTTCTTTTCCACATTATTCTCCTCTCGTTCACCGAGCAAGAGGGTATTTTTATTTTATTTTTGTGATTTTTCTACACGGAGATATGAATTTTCCAAGTTTAGGGAATTAAATAAATAGGAAAATACCCTATTTTTCTATTTATCCACGCGGCGCCGCGTCAACCTCGGCAGACTCCGAATGCACACGCGGCGCGCTCCCATTCGACGCCGCCATCCGAGTCGGCAACCCGGGCCCCGCGGTTCTCGTACCGTCTCCCGGTCCGACGCCATCCGAGCCGTCCGTCCGCGCGTGTATTAAATGGACGGCATCCGTTCATCGTCCCCAAGTGTCCTCACCCGAGAGCCGTCCACACTAAATCCTTAAGATCTCACTCGATACTCAACGGATTTTTATGTTCTTATGCTTCTATGGATTCGTCTTCAAGAGACGAACACATCTATACGGTTATCATGCATCGAAATTAAGGCATTTGAAATGGAGAATCTCCGAAGCTCGGGATGAAGAATTAATTCATACCTTAGCTCGAGAGGTGAAGCCTCGATCAGAGATGCTTGGCACGTTCGTTGGAGCCGCAGGAGGCTAGGGATGAAGCCTCGGGGATGTGGTGAATCGCCTAGGTGTGATTTCCACCAAAGCCGATCACAACCTTTGAGTCCGGAACAACCGGGTGACCCGGAGATGGGGCTTTTGCCGGTGGACACCTTCCCTCGACTCGGTGCGGGTGTAGGACCAATCAATTTGGGGATTGGCTCACCGTGGAGAAGTGTCCCTGGTTTGGGTGAAATTTCAACTCGAAATCGAGCTCACAGAGAAGAAATGGCAGGGGGATCTCACTGGGGATCAAGTGCTCTGTGTGTGGGGAGGAGTCTGGAACAATTTTGGCAGAGTTTCAGTAAGGTCTGGTTCAGCACTTCTCATGGCCGAGAAGGTGAGGGGTTTAAATAGGAGATGTTGGAGGGCCTCCCAGGGGAGTCGAGGGCCGGGATCACTGCTCTCGGCATGTGAAGAACGACCATGGTGGCCACTAGGCATGGGGCGGCTCAGCGAAGGAGAATTCCAAAGTTCGGCTCCTCCCAAGGTTTCGGCCATGGTGTTTTCCGGCGGCCTGGTGGCTGGCCGGCCTGGCACTGGTCACCATCTTGTCTAGGTGGGTCGTAGTCGGGTTTAGTGTAGGCAATTGGCAAATGCCATGTGTAAAAGGCTTGGATTAGAATGGAATGGGAGAGGGCTTATTTTGGCTCAAATTGGTCAACCCCTCCACTTGGGCTAGGTGCACCACCCAAGGCTTGGTTTTGGCGAGGGAAAAGTGATTTGGCTCAAGCATAATCAAGTAGGGTCAAGTCACCATCCAAGCACAATTAGGCATAAGCATGGTTAAGGGGAATCATGGGAGTGGTTAATCACCTTTAGGAATTAAGGAAAGAGCCTCCTCCTTTTGCCCAAAATGGCATGGTGACATGTAAAGAGGCTCTCATGGCTTGCATATGGCTTGTGCATGGCTCCATGGCTCCATTTGGCTTCGGGAAAAGGTCAGTCAATTTCATAAAAATGGGTTTTAAGAATTTTGGATATTTTGGTGTGAATTTGTATGGGGCTTGATTTGGAATTGTTTGATGATGGAATTATAACTTAGGGAATGGCTTTGATTAAATGGATGGCAAATGGAAATGTCATGTGGGCTTTAGGGCCAAATTTGGGCTCATTGAAATGGTTTTAGATGGGCTTTTAAATGGTTTAGGAAAGTGGGCTTTTGAATTTTAAAATGGATTTTTGGGATGAAATTTTGGTAAAGGCTTGGGCCAAATAATTGTTGAGTTTGGTTTAGGGATGCTTCATGAGTGGTTTGAAACAAATTTGAGGTGATTTGGGTTTGAATTGGGCTGGATATGGGCTTTTGGTAAAGAGGCTAAAGTGGGCCAAAATGAGCTACCATGTGCCAAAGTTGGGCTAGAGTTGAAATTGATGTAAAATTAATGTTGGGAAATGTTTTTGGAGTGTTTCAAAGAGGTTTTGGCTTTGGTTGGGTTTTGATTTTGGGGTTTGGGCTCATTCGGGCTAGGTTTAGGTTTAGGTCAAAATTGGGCCTTTTGATTTCGGGTTGAATTTGAGTGGGGTTTGGGTCTAAATTTTGAGCAAATCATGTTAGTGTTTTGTTCATGGGGATGTTAAGAAAGGTTTGGAAAAGATTTGGGGTTAATTGGAGTTGAATTGGGTGAGTTTGGGTTAGGTTCGGGTCATAGGTCCAAATCGGGTTTTAAGGCCAAAAGTGAAATTGGATCCCAATGCCAATCAAATTGGGCTTGGATTTGGTCTAGATTGGTGTTGGGATGTCGAATTGAAGTTTAGAATTGAATTGGACCAGGATTTGGGTCAATCGGGTAGGTTTGGTTTGACATCGGGTTTACTTTGGGTTAAAATGGGTCAAATTGGGGGTTTTGATAAAAGTGGGGTAAATTGACAAAATTGGCCCATGGTGTAGTTGAACAAAATGAAATTGGGAATATTTGGGATTTTCTGGAATTTTCATTCGAATTTTTGGATTTTTGGGTCAAAAGGGGTATTTTGGGTATTTGGAAGGTATTGGGGGTATTTTTGGAATTTTTGATATTTTTGGATATGGATGATCAATTTGAGTGATTTGGAAATGTTTGGGATTGATTTTGGAGAATTTTGGGTAATTTGGAAATTTTTGAGAAATTCGGGCTATTCGGTGCTTTGGGTAGTTAGCGGGTGTCGGGTCCCGGGGTCAAAAATTGAAAATTTGGAAAATTGAAGATCGGGTGGATGTAAGTGGAATGAAATCATTTTTGTTGAGCCATGAAGCCATATCAAGCCCACATGAGCCATGAAGAGACTCATTTGAGGCATTCACTATGTTGTTCCTAACCCTCTTAGCCAGGGCTTAGGGGTTAAGGACCATCCATGTGAATCACTTACATGAGTCAGGAAGTTAAGTTGGGTAAAGGTGTGTTTTTAGGAAGTGTGTGAAAGTGTAGTGCATAGGTGTAGTGTATGTGTAAGTCAGCCCTTCACTGCACCGGGCCACCTGTGGCGGTCCTAAGGCCAAAGAGTCCCATAGGAACTCATCCTTTAAACTTCCACATTTGATTTCAACCCTCAGGTGATTAGGGGTCTATAGTCAAGTTTGTGGAGTTTGCAGGGAGTTTAGAAGTGGTTTGAATTTCTAAAAGGTGGGTCCCAATTCTATTCCTCTAAGATAGTCAAAGGAAAAGCCTAAGGCTAGATCCTAAGTACTAAAGAGAAGAAGAGAAGACCTCATCAAAAATGAGGTCAACATGACTGACTAAAATATTCAATTCGGTCCTATTGTTTGAGAGCTGAAGTGTAGATGTTAGCCCTCAGGCGAGGGGAACGTGGGAGCTCGAAGTGGCAGCCGGTATTCTCCCGAACCTAGCCGCGGATTCGCAATCAAACATAGGACTAGTCAATGTTCTTTGCACCTGGACTAAAGGGTAAAGAATAGGAATGTTCTTATTTGACACAATAAAAACTCTAAACTAATTTAATTCATCATTCACTTAATTCTCTCAACAAGGAGAAAGATGCTTTTCTAAATTAGAATCTTACATTTAAACCTTTTTGAGAAATAGTTTTAGTATAAGTGCTCTTAATTTCCGTATACTAGCTTTGTAAGTAAGTCTACTTTAATTTGTCTTTAAAATTCTCTAACTTCCCTGTGGGATCGATATCTTGGACTCCATTAGAGCCCTTTATTACTTGATAACGATACGTATACTTGCGTAGTATCCACATTATAAATCATAATTTTCATAAAAGAATCATCAGTGTAAATACATATATTTGGTACAGGATCAAGTTTTTAGTGTCGTTGCCAATATTAATAACATATTCTTGTAAGTATAAATATCAAGAGTGGATCAAGTTTTTAGCACCGTTGCCGAGGAATTAAAGTAATTATTAAGGTAATTAATAGAATTATTAGAAGTAATTACTAGAGTAACGGACTATTTTAAATTTTACTTAAAAATTGTATGCGCAAATTTAGAAACAAAAATTTAATACCTTACGATTCAGAATTAGAGCGCACTATTAAAAAAATCAGAAAACAAAAAAAAGAAAATTTAAATTTAACAATAATGTCAAATAATTCAGAAATTGAAAATATAAACCAATAAAGACCATTAAGAGATTATGCCAACCCTACATTAGATGAAAGTCACCTAACTATTCAAAACCCTGATGTAGCTGCTAACTCATTCGAACTTAAACCTGCAATTATCTAAATGGTACAGAATAATCAATTTAGTGGTTCACCTAATGAAGATCCTAATTTACATCTTACTAGTTTTTTGGAACTATGTGCTTACTTTTAAATATGAAGGAGTATCTAATGATGCTAATAGACTTGAAGCTTTTTCCTTTTTCTTTAAGGGATAAGGCTAAGATGTGGTTAAATTCATTAGCACCTGGATCTATTAAAACTTGGGGAGAATTATCACAAAAATTTCTATCCAAATATTTTCCTCCTTCGAAAACTGTAAAACTTAGAAATGATATAACATCTTTTGGTCAGTTTGATGGAGAATCCATATATGAAGCTTGAGAGAGATTTAAAGAACTTCTTAGGAAATGCCAACATCATGTGTTACCAGATTGGTTAATTATACAAACTTTTTACAATGGATTAGTAGGATCTCTTAGATCAATCATTGATGCTTACTGCTTGGAGGTTCATTAATGTCAAAACCATTTGATGAAGCCTATGCGTTAATCTAAGAAATGGCTACTAATAATTTTAAATGGCCTGCTGAAAGGATAAACCCTAAAAAGATAGCCAGTGTTCATGAAAATAATGCAATATCTATGTTAGCTTCTCAAATTGCTGCTATATCAAAAAAATTAGATCATTTTGGAATGAAATATTCTCCTACTATATTAGAAGAAAACTCATCTGGACAAATTATAGATTCTCAATCTCCTTATGAAACTATAAATGCTATTAATAATAAACCCAATAATCCTTATGCGAATTATTATAATCCTGGTTGGAAGAATCATCCAAATTTTAATTAGAATAACAATACAGCTAATCAACAATGGATGAACAACTCTATAGGAATTCCACCTAATCAAGGAAATACGAATTATAAACCTTCTTATCCACCTGGATTTAATAACACTCAATTTAAAGATAATAAGTTATCCATAGAATAATTAATATTAAGTATGGGTCAGCACTTGCAAAATCAAGGAAATCAATTACAAATTCAAGGAAATCAATTACAAAATCAAGGAACAACAACTAAAAATATTGAAACTCAACTCGGACATATCGCTACCGCGCTTAACAATAGAATTCCTGGAACTTTTCCTAGTAATGTGGAAATAAATCCTAAAGACCAAGGAAAAGAACAAATTAAAGTGATACAATTACGAAGTGGAAGAGAGTTAGAAACTAAAATTCAGAAAGAAACAGAAAGTAAAAATTAGGAAGTAAAAATCGAAAAAGAAAAGGATCAACAAGATCAAAACTTAGAATATCCATTGATCCCTATGAAAATATCTATAGAAAAACACCACCACCATTTCCTCAACGACTAAAGCAACATAAAAAAGATAAGCAATTTGCTATATTACTTGAAATTTAAAAAAAAATGGTAAATATTCCTTTTGTAGAAGCATTAGAACAAATGCCTAATTATGTAAAATTTATGAAAGATATTTTAAATAAAAAAAAGAAAATTCACAGGTAATGAAACTGTTTCACTTAGCGGAGAGTGTAGTGCAATTATTCAGAAAAAGCTTCCTGAAAAATTAAAAGATCCTGGTATTTTCACTATACCTTGCACTATTGGAGAAAAAATTTATGGAAAAGCTTTGTGTGACTTAGGAGCAAGCATCAATCTAATGCCTCTATCAATTTTTAAAAGATTAGAATTAGGAGTAATTTCAACTACTTCAGTAACTTTTCAGTTAGTTGATCATTCTGTAACTCATCCTAAGGGAGTTATTGAAGATGTGTTAGTAAAAGTGGATAAATTTATCTTCCCGGTAGATTTTATTGTTCTAGATATGGAAGAAAATAAAGAAATTCCCATAATATTAGGAAGACCCTTTTTAGCCACTGGAAAAGCTATGATTGATGTTCAGAAAGGAGAATTGACTATGCGAGTAAACGATCAAAAAGTAACTTTTAACATAGCAAAATCAAAGAAATATCCTGCTTTAGAAAAAGATGATGAATGTTTTTGAATGGAAATACTTGAAAATTTGTAAAATGAACATTTTAAAGAATATTATGAAGAAAAGTTAGAAAAAGAAAATACTGAATTAATTGAAGAAGCAGATATTGTAAAACTGGATTATATACAGGAAAAATTTGAAATGTTGGATAATACTGAAAACGCCAAAAAGAATATAGTTCCGTCAATTATTAGATCTTCTGAACTCGAATTAAAAATTTTACCTAATCATTTAAAATATGCTTACTTAGGTAACTATTCAACCCTACCAGTTATTATATCAGCTGAATTGAATGAATCACAATAACAAAAACTGTTAGACACATTAAAAAATTATAAGATAACTTTTGGTTGGACTTTAGCAGATATTAAAGGAATTAGTCCTTCAATCTGTATGCACAGAATTATTTTAGATAATGAACATAAGTCAAGAGTAGATCCCCAAAGGAGATTAAACCCAGTAATGAAAGAAGTAGTCAAGAAAGAAATATTAAAATGGTTAGATAATGGTATTATATATCCTATTTTGGATAGTGCTTCAGTAAGCCCAATTCACTGTGTTCCTAAGAAAGGAGGAGTGACTGTTAAAGCTAATGAAAATAATGATTTAATACCTATAAGACAAGTTACTGGATGACGTATATATATTGACTATAGAAAATTAAATGCAGCCATCAGGAAAGATCACTTCCCATTACCATTTCTAGACCAAATGTTGGATAGATTAGCCGGACATAAATATTTTTTTTAGATGGATATACCGATTATCATCAGATACCTATTGCTCCTGAGGATCAAGAGAAAACTACATTTAATAGTCATTTTGCTTTTGAAGAATGCCTTTTGGATTATGTAATGCACCTGCAACATTCCAGAGATGTATGATGTCTATATTTAGTAAATTAATTGATGATGGAATAGAAGTATTTATGGATGATTTCTCTGTATTTGGAACATCATTTAACGCATGCTTGAATCATCTTGAAAAAGTATTAGAGGTATGCGAGAAAACTAACTTAGTTTTAAATTGGGAGAAATGTCAATTTATGGTTGCAGGAGGAATTGTATTAGGGCATAAAATTTCAGAAAATGACATGGAAGTAGACCCTACACAAATTCAAGTTATAACTAAATTACCACCTCCAACTACAATAAAAGGGGTAAGAATTTTTCTTGCATATGTTGGATTCTACAGATGCTACATAAAAGATTTTTCAAAAATTACTAAACCTCTATGCCAACTTTTAGAAAAGGACAGGAAATTTGAATTCACAACTGAATGCCTAAATGCTTTTGAATTATTAAAAGATAAATTAATCACAAGACTCTATAATAGTTTCACTCGATTGGGAGAAACCATTTGAACTTATGTGTGATGCTAGTGATTATGCTATAGGAGCGATACTTGGGCAAAGATATGATAAAATTTTCAAAGTTATATACTATGCTAGTAAAACTCTTAATAATGCTGAAATGAATTATAGAGTTACTGAAAAAGAGCTATTAGCAATTGTTTATGCTTTTGATAAATTTAGGCCTTATATAATTGGAACTAAATGTATTGTGCATACTGATCACTCTGCTATTAAATATCTAATGCAAAAGAGAGATTCCAAACCAAGATTAATTAGATAGATATTACTAATGCAAGAATTTGATTTTGAAATCATTAACAAAAAGGGAACTGATAATCAAATTGCAGATCATTTATCAAGGCTAGAATATAATGAATTATCTCACACTGATAATGAAATTACTGACAGTTTTTCTGACGAACAATTATATAATATAAATGAGTGGAAAATACCACGGTATGCTGATATAGTAAATTATATTGTAAGTGATATTTTACCATCTATGTTAACTTTGCAACAACAGAAAAAATTTATTCATGATGCTAAAACATATTTTTGGGATGAACCATATTTATATAAGCAATGTAAGGATCTTATAATTAGAAGATGCGTGCCTTATGAAGAAACGAACAAATCATTCAGAAATGTCATGATTCTGATTTTGGAGGACATTTTGGAATAGTTAAAACTGCTTATAAAATTTTACAATCTGGATTTTATTGGCCTACTCTTTTTAGAGATGTTTATAGATATATCAGAACTTGCGACAAATGCCAACGAGTAGGTAATATATCTAGAAGAAATGAAATGCCTCTAAATTTTATATTAGAAGTTGAGATTTTTGATGTTTGGGGATTAGATTTTATGGGACCATTTGTTCCTTCATTTGTTCCTTCATATACATTAGTTGCTGTTGATTATGTTTCTAAATGGATTGAAGCACAAGCTTTACCTCGATGTGATGCTAAGAGTGTTTCAAAGTTTCTAATGAAAAATATTTTTACTAGATTTGGAATGCCGAGAGTGATTATCACTGACGGAGGATCTCATTTTAGAAATAAATATATTCATAAACTAGTAGAAAAATTTAACATTATTCATAAGATATCAACTGCTTATCATCCACAAACCAGTGGATTAGCTGAAGTTTCTAATCGAAAAATTAAACGTATTTTAGAAAAGACTGTAAACCCTAATAGATTGGATTGGTCTATAAGACTAGACACTGCATTATGAGCATACAAGACTGCTTATAAAACTCTGATTGGAATAACTCCTTACAAGCTTATTTATGGAAAGACTTGCCACTTACCAGTTGAATTAGAACATAAAGCTTATTGGCCAATAATAGAATTTAATTACAATCTGAAAGAAGCTGGTGAGAAGAGATTATTGCAAATGAATGAATTAGAAGATTTAAGAAATGAATCTTATCATAATGATAGAATTTATAAAGAAAAAATGAAACTATGGCATGATTGGAAGATTAACCTGAAGAATTTTGATCCAGGACAAGAAGTTTTGCTTTATAATACAAGATTGAAATTATTTTCTGGGAAATTGAAATCTCGATAGTTAGGGCCTTTCACTATAACTCAAATATTTTCATACGGAACTATAGAAATTAAAGATCCAAAAACTGGGCATAGATTTAAAGTAAACGGACACAAATTAAAACCTTATTTTGAAGGGAGAAGACCAAATTTTAAAGAGGTTTTAATGCTCGGTCAACCTGATTACTAACTAAATTAGGTCGGGCTGATGACGCTAAACCAAGCACTTTATGGGAGGCAACCCATAGTAGTTATTAATTATGATCTATTCACTAATGTTATTGAAAATTAAAATACAGAATAAATTCTACTACTCATTTTACTTTTTAAAATCATCACAAATTTGAATCTATACAAAGAAATCAGAATATATTCAGACTGGAGCGAAAATTAGGCAATTTACCTAATCTCGCCGACGGCGAGATCGATCCCGCCGACAGCGAGATCGGCGCGCCCAAATTCAGTTCAAAATATTAACTAGCTCGCCGACGGCGAGATCGTTACCGCCGACAGCGAGATAGTTAAAAAAGTGGTTTTTAAAAGTTATTTTGAGGTTTTGGGCGGTTCTAACCTATAATATTCACTACAAAACGTTTAGAACTCATTATTTACACTATTCCTTCACTAGAAACGAATAGAGCCCCTCCAAAACAATCCATAATGGCCCCTAACCCATTAGAAACCACGAAATCCAGAGTGTTTAACCGACGAAAGTTCGTCAGTTCTGAGGCTCAGCGACTATTCAACAAAGTTTTGATGAAGAAGCGACTGATTAAAGAAAGAGGATTCGTAAACAGAGGAGCAGAGAATTCAACGACAACAATTGAAGAAATGATTATTCAGCGACATTGGGAGGTATTATGCTACACAACATCTGCTGTTGTCATTCCAGTAGTCAAGGAATTCTACTCTAATCTACATGCGATCCATAATGGAAGTGTTTACGTAAGAGGCAGATGGGTAACTTTCACTCCTTCTCGAATCAATGAATTATACTCGATTGAAAATACCCCTGTTTGCCACTATTTAAATTTTTTTCCGACAAGATACAACTTGAACGAGATATATCGATATCTGACCGATGAACCTGATGACTGGGAAATACGAGAAGACGGGTATGTAAGTTTTTCTGCATCACTTCTTAACCCTGTCTCAAATTATTGGCATTTCTTTATTTCTTCAAAGTTATTACCCACTATGAGGGTAAATAAAGTCTCGAAGAAATGCGCAATTTTAAATTATTGTATTCAATCTGGATTACCTATCGATGTTGGATCTATCATTTTGAAGTCTGCATTAGGATTAATTGTGAATGGATCGATTCATAGACTCGGACACCCATCAACAATTTTTGCTTTATGTAGTCAGTACCAAGTTTCCTACAAAGCTTGGGAAAAAGTGTTGTTACCCTGGAAACCATTAGATCCAACAGATATATTTCCTACTTTGGATAACAATGATGATATAACAATTATCTCTGATCAAGCATCTCAAAACAATCCTTTAATCGAGGCCTTTGGTCGATAGAACTAACCTGATTCTACAAAAAATTAAAGGATTGGAGAAGGAATTACAGAATGTGATGAATTCTATTGATAATATCTCTGATTTATTCGATCACATAGACTGGAGAATGAAGGAGCATTTCGATCATTCAGGACATATGGAGGCAAGTTTCATACGACTGTTGAGACAGAAGGGATGGATTGAAGAAGATTCTACAGAAGAGTTCTCCTTCAGGCCTTTCTACAATCTATTTGTGCACCTAAGATCTATTGGGAATATCAAGGTAGAAGTTAGTTCAGATTCCAATGAGTAGCAGAGATTTATCCTTATTTTATTTATGTGTGTTGATTTGAACTTAGTTTTTAATATAATTTGGATTTTATAAAGTTAATCTATATTTATATGAGATTGTATCTTGTTTGTTTAGTCTCAGCATTTAGAGTATTGTGGTATGGATTGCAATGCTGAGCTAGATGTGCTTTGGTTAATTTGCTAAGTCAATTGTTAGTTTTGTGGTATTTGAAGTTTGTAAGTTCATGGATTTCATTTATAAAAGTTATAATGTTTGTGTTGTGTAAACCTTATATGAGTCAGTAGAATATCTAATCTTAGAAAAATATATCAAATTTAGTGACCGAACATTAGAACAAGACTTAATTAAATTAAACATAATTGAAAATATAAAATTTTTTAAAAATTCAGAAATCCCGCCGACAACGAGATCGACCCAACCGACGGTGAGATTTTCCCGAAACTTTGGCATTGGTGAATTAATTATCTCGCCGACGGCGAAAAATTTCTCGCCGACAGCGAGATCGCGAAATGTACTATATTTTGACCGGTCAACCGACACTATTCATCATCCTCTTCTTCAAAACTTTGAAAAACCGACCTAGGGCTTGATAGATCTTGGATTTAGAGCGATTTCAAGACATTTTAACGCCGAATTTCATCTTCCCTTGGTAAGAGCTTCACTCCTATGTAAAAATTTTTTATTTTGACCATGAATTTCTTCTACATTGAGGATTTTGGGAAAATTTTGAAATGTGAAGAAAAGACTTGGAAGAAATTCATGGAATTTGATTTAGATTGATTTTAGTAACATTAGGAAGCCATTTTAGTAATACTTTGGAGATTAGTTAAGATTTTTGTGAATTTCATAGATCGAAAAAAAAATGGCTCCGCGACAAAGAAGACGATTGGATTACGACGAAAACCGATTTGTGAATGCAAGGGCACAGTCAAGATATTATCACAATATTCAAGCCAGGAAATGCATTCAAGATCGAGTTTTTAAAAATCCAGGAGGAGAAGTGGAACGAATAATCAAGGAAAGAGGATGGGAGAACTTCTGTTACACCACAAATAGAGCTGCAGTGGAAGTAGTTAAAGAATTCTATGCCAATCTGACAGTGATAGAAGATGCACCAATCAAGGTGAGAGGATTTTTGGTTGATTTCAGTGCTGCTAGAATCAATTCGTTTTATGAAGTACGAGACTTGCACACCAGTGAGTATGATACTTTTGGTACTATGGAAGGACCACTGGAAGAAGTGATAGACTTTCTCACTGACGGGAAAGGTGTTTAGAAGATCAAGCAGCCAGAAAAGGTAAATTTTCCTCTCTCTATGTTGAATGCGTTGTCTAAAGCCTGACATTATTTTATCTGTTCTACTCGTTACCCACATATCACCATAGTGAGGTAACAAGGATGAACGATCGAATTTACGTATTCAGAATCAGAAGAGTATTAATGTGGAAAATGTAATTTACAAGAATATATTAGCCACTGCTAGAAGTGAGAGCGGAGGAGGACTAGGACACCCTGGTCTGATTTATGCACTCTGCCAATTATTTGGGGTAGAGGCGAGAGATGATGAGGAATGGGTGGAGCCTATGAAACCCATTACTCCGGCTAATATTAAAACCTATGAATCCCACGAATGATGGAGATCTGGAATAAGGAGTTATGTACCTTCTTCGAGTAGAGATATTCCCTCTACAAGTTATGACCCTCCTACTTACAGTTCCCCTACCCTTCATGATCTGATGAATGAGATTACCCTGCAGAGAAAGTGTTTTGAGAAGATAGAAGAGAAATTGGAGCATAATGATCACAGGATTGGAGGTTTGGAGAGGCGACATGATTATGACAGTGAGTCTCTCCAGAGACACTCTGATTATGAGAGAGCTTATTACGATGCTGAGAGTCGCTACAGGAGAGGAGAACTCGATGTTGTATTCCCTGAGTGCCCTCGATACATTCAATATCAGCCTACTCCACCTGCAGATCAAAGAGGCAATGACATGGCTTGGGATTTTGATTTAGGAGATTAGATTTTAGATTTAATGTTTATTTTTATTTGGTTAAGTTGTTTTAATTATGAACTTTAACTGTTATGTTGGATGATTGTTTATGTGATTTCTGTGGAGCTTTAAAATGGATGTTTAGTTTATGAACTCATTGTGATGTAATATTAAATTGTGGAATTTTGTTGTGGAAATTAGTTAGTTTATTTTAATATTTCAAACTGTTATTGTAATTTCTAAATAGAATAGTAATTGTATGTTTAGCAGTAGATTAAATATAAGTTATGTTAGTATTTTGTACTTACTTCAAAAATTTCTTTACCCAGCAATTTTTCTTAAATATTATGTGTAAAAAGATACTAACAGTACAAGTTAAGTAAGTAATGAAGAAAACCTGCAAATTTCAAAAAGAGAAATACCTAAAGCTCGAAGGTATGATTTAAATATTACAGTTTATTTCCTTTTCATCCTATATGATTAGATAGAAAAACTTAAGTTTTGGGGAGGGAAAAACACAAATTTAATTATTAAATTGTTCTCATTTTATATTTTCAAAACAAAAATTATAAAAATGATTTTCTGCAGTAACTTTAGTTCAGTAAACTAGAATTAATTTATTTAATTATTATAAGAAAGTTGAATAAAATATTTCTAGTAATTAAACTAATTTTATAGATTAAGATATTTGGTATAAAAGAATAAGAATATAGTCAACTATTTAAAGTAAGGAAAACTATATTTTAAAATATGAAATTCTTAAGTATTTAATTGAGAAAGAAGAGATTAAAACCCTATGAAGTAAAAACTATAAAATAGATATAAGGTAAGGAAATATTTCAAGTTTTAAGTTTAGGAAAGAGGAAAATGAAGTTCAAAATCAATAATAGGCTATCCAGATACAGTAATCCTCATTTGAAAAAGAAAAAGATTAATTGAAAATCAATCCCTGAAAAGAAAAATAAAATAATAAATATAAGTGAGGAGAAGCTTGAAGAGATGCCTTATAAAAAATTGGCTTCATTCGAATCAACCTAAAGGGTAAACTCAATTATATTTCTAAACTTATATTTATGGATTAGTATTTTACTGAGTAGTTTTTCATGAAATCCTATCAACTGAATATCTTAAGAAATTTAAGATTACAAATATAGTTATTCTTGAAATAAATAGAAGACTAGAAATCTTAAGCTTGATTACTAGATAACCTTACATCTACAGAGTTAATTTAATTATCTAAAATTATTTCTATTAAACTTTACTATAGTATTTATTAAAATTTAATTCATAGATTTTCTGAATTAAAAGTTTTATTACAAATAATCATTTACTTTTATTAAGTATAAAAATTAATTGAGGACAAGTAATACTTAAGTTTGGGGGAATTTGATCACTAGAAAATATATTAAGAATTTCATACCAATTTTATATGAAATTGCACTTTAAAAAAAGGTATTTTCTTTGTTTTATTACAGGAATGAAGAATTATAAGTACTGAAAGCAAAAAGCACAAAAGAAGCGGATTTGGAGCAAAAAGGACTCAATTTGATGAAAAATGAACTATCCCGCCGACGACGAGATCAAGGCCGCCGACGGCAAGATTTTCCAGAGAATTTTTTAATATTTTATAAAGATCCCGCCGACGGCGAGATCGAGCCCGCCGACAGCGAGATCGGTGCGGTTAGCCCACCTTCTAGAAGCCCGCCGACGGCAAGATCGAGCCCGCCGACGGTGAGACAGTTGAAAAGAGCTAGATACAATGAACCTGGATGCTTTTTGAAGAGGTGCTTAAGCAACCTTTGAGGATTTGACTCCTTCTATAAATAGAGATAATTTTTGTCCCTTTAGTGTGTCATTTTTGATGTCTTTTGGTGTCATTTTAAAGTAAATTAGTATTCATTTATGTTGGAGTGTAAATCAGAGAGTCTTAGTGAGTTTAATTAAGTGTGTTGTACTGGAAGGAAGAGTCAAAGGAACTTCAAGAAGTCCGCTTGGGGAGAAGAATTGAGATAAGTATATTTGTTATTGTTTGTTAACTTTAATGAAATCCATGCTTTGTGTTATTTTTCCCATGCTTTCTGAGTAGTTTTTTTAATCTTTTTCCTTGTTGTTGAGATTATGTGAAGTGACGAATCAAAGTAACTGTGCCTAAAATTATAAAATAAAAATTGTGATAATCTTTTACTTAAAACTTAATTTACTTTCAATTTGGCCAATTTATTTGTTAACATGTGTTGAATTATCAACTATAGTAAAGATTATATCCGAGATTCAAGGAAGTCAAAAGCCTTGGAAGGAGGGTGCAAATAAATAGGGAAATATTAACTATTGGGCGTAGAATTGGACATTTTCGTGTGACAGACTAAAATATTCAATTCGGTCCTATTGTTTGAGAGCTGAAGTGTAGATGTTAGCCCTCAGGCGAGGGGAACGAGGGAGCTCTGAAGTGGCAGCCGGTATCCTCCCAACCTAGCCCGTCAGATTCAGTAATCAAACATAGGACTAGTTAATGTTCTTTGCACCTGGACCAAATGGTAAAGAATAGGAATGCTCCTATTTGGCACAATACAAACTCTAAACTACTTTAATTCATCATTCACTTAATTCTCTCAACAAGGCGAAAGATGCTTTTCTAAATTAGAATCTTACATTTAAACCTTTTTGAGCAATAGTTTTAGTATAAGTGTTCTTAATTTCCGTATACTAGCTTAGTAAGTCTACTTTAATTTGTCTTTGAAATTCTCTAACATCCCTGTGAGATCGATATCTTGGACTCCATTAGAGCCCTTTATTACTTGATAACGATACGTATACTTGCGTAGTATCTACATTATAAATCATAATTTTCATAAAAGAATCATCAGTGTAAAAATATATATTTGGTACGGGATCAAGTGTTTGGTGTCGTTGCCAATATCAATAACATATTTTTGTAAGTATAAATATCAAAAGTGGGTCAGTAATCCTCACAAATAAAAAAATTTAGAATTGAAAAATATCCTTTAAAAAAAAAGCAAAAAAAAAAAGAAAAGAAAAAGCAAAAAAAAAAAAAGAGAGAGAGAAATGTGAGGAGAAGCTTGAGGAAATGCCTAATCTAAAATTGGCTTCACTTGAATTATCTTATAGGAAGAAAATCAATTACATTTTTAACTTAAATTTATGTACATTTATTTTTACTAGAAAAATATTCATGAAAATCTTTTTCTTGTAACTATTCTATGTGACATTAATATGATAAATTACAATTATTCTTGAAATAAATAAAAAATTGGAAATCTTATGATTTGGTAGTTAAATATTCCTTAAATCTTAAAATTAAACTTAATTAGTGAAATTTAGGTAATGATTTACTAAAACTTTTATAAAACCAAAAATTAAAAGAAATCTTAAATATTTAAAACTTCATTCGAAATGTTATATATTTTATGTAATTAAAAGGGTTACTTGAGAACAAGTAACGTTTAAGTTTGGGGGAATTTGATCCACTTTAAAAATACCCATTTTTATGCCTTATTTATGATTCAATTCTTAAGGATATTATGCTTTAATGAAAGATATTTTTATGTTTTTGGATGTAGGTGATAAAAAAAGAGTTCAAGAAGGAAAATGAGCAAAAAGGATCAAAAATGGAGCTAAAAGAGCAGAGTTGTCGAAATTGTAGGCCTGGTGCCTAGGCGCCAGAATCCGGCGTCAAAGCGCCAGATCGATACAGACGCAGACAAGATTTTTGATGACTTTGGGCAGTTATTTTGACGGTGTTAAGCGGTTATTAGAGCTCCTAGAAGACTGGAAGTTACTCCTAATATATAGGACATGCGATACAATGCATCTGGACGTAGGGAAACGGTTTTAATCGTGAAGAGGTGTGAAGACCTGGTCACGGTGTCAGGCGCCTATGCGCCAGATCCCGGTGCTTAGGCGCGACAGTTACCTTCTAGAAGATAAATTTTATTTGGACGAATTTTGAAGAGGTGACTTAAGCAACTCTTGGTCAAATTCAGAGCTCTATAAATAGGAGCCCATTGTACAGAGAAAATCGCCCCTTTCACCCCTTCTAGCATCATTTAGTCCCCAAGCACTATATAGCCATCCAATCATTTTAGGGAGCCACCTTATTTATTATTTAGTGAGTTTATTTTTAGTTTTTTTTAGTGTTAAGTGTGAGATTATTATTGTTGTTGCTGTTGAAGTCTTTCATCATTGCATTGAAGTCAGTAGGAGTTAGCGGATCACTTGAAGGAACATTTCAGATAAGTATTTGTAATTTGGTTCAAAGTTTATAAATATGTTTTGTTGTGTGAATTCAATGTGTTATGAGTAGTTAGTTTTCTTTCTCCTTTCAACTATGAAAAGATAATAAGATAATTAAACTTTGTTGGAGAATTTAACAAAAAATATTTATAAAAATTGTGATGATATTAATACCTGATCTTGGTTTACTTTTTAAACTGGCTATTTAAATTGTTAAAATCTGTTGAAGAATTTTGAGACCTATCCGGAGATGAGTTCTTAACTAGTAGATATCACATGAATCCTTGGGTAGTCGAAGGCTTTATACGGGTTATTCAATGTGAAGTACAAATAAATAGGAAGATATGATTTATTGGGCACAAAATTAATTAGTTTTTAGAGTAACAGACTAAATTCTAATAACTTGATTTATAGAAAGAGAACGGGTCACTGGTAGGGCTGACCATAGCTACCTTTGGACATCTAGTTGTGTGAGCCTAGATCAACCCATTCTACTAATAAAACATCCTGAACCGATCTAAAGATTAGTCAATGTTCTTTATGCCTGGACCAAAGGGTAAAGAATATGAATGCTTCTATTTGGCACAATACCATAATCTAAATTCTCCACAAATGATAATTATTCTAAAAATCTTAGATTAGTTGAAAAGGAGAAAGTTGTTTTATTTATACCTGCATTAATATTTATTTTAGTGTTACTTACTTACATTTAGTATAAATTTCATTAAATCTAAAATCTAAAAAGAAATAAAAATAATAATTACTTTTAATTTGAAAAATCTAAAAAATATTACTTAATATTCTAAAAATCTTCCCTGTGGGATCGATAACCAGGATTCGACTATAGCCCTGTATTACTTGATACGATACGTATACTTGCGTTTGAAATTGTGACTTTTACAAATTATAAAATCTAAATAAAAATTCATATATTCTTTCATAAGTAAAATCACATCAAGTTTTTTGTGTCGCTGTTAGTGATTAAATCTTCTAGCAGTGGTATCAAATTCTTGCATTTGAAAATATATATAAGACCCCGTTAGGCTGAGTCACACATCAACAAGCCAAATGATTTTGAGGTAGTCCGTCTAGCACGACGTAAATTCTTAACTCTCATGCTGAGCAGTACAAGTCCAAACTCTTTTAGGCTACGAGATTGTCGTTCGGTACGACGTAAGTCCTCCTATTTTCATAGGCTATTTGTATGATAAGTATCATGTAAATGTAAGCCCTAAATAAAAAAATTGACAAGTTGAAATATTTAATAATATTTCTTTGAAATTGAAGTCAAACCATAGGATAGCTTGGGAAGTCACCAATGTTCTCCTCAAGATCCGTGACATCCATCCCCTACCATTCTTCATTTGGATTCTACAACAACTGCTCTTATTTGATCGTTTCCCATTTGAATTTTACATATCCGACCTTGAAAGCCCTAAACCTTGAATTCATGAAGACAATTTCTCTGATCGAAACTGAGAGTTTTCTTAAGTGACTTCGGTTGTCTAAGATATAATTAACTATAGGGGCTTGGCCTTATAGAAAACTTTAATAACCCAACATAATATAAACTCTATTTAATCATTTATATTAGATAGGGGAATTTATTGGTCAACATAAAAGTTCACAGACCAAAACGGATGTCATAAATTCTTTAGTTAACTTAATTGAGCTTCACTATGGGGTGATGTGTCTATTTCTCGGGATGGATACATGGTTCGTGGTGTTGTGTTCAATTTTTTAAACTATTATATATAAATGAGATCAGATCGGTGTCTCACTTTTCAAATTTAAAGTACTACTTTTCAAATTTAAAGTACTACTTTTCAAAATTATATATATATATTAAAATAAAGATTTTTTTCTAAAGTGACCAACAAATTCTCATTTTGAAACCGACAAAGTATAATAACATTCAAAGTTGAATTTATAATAAATTATATTTATTTGATTAATGTATAATGAATGACCATTTCAAGGTTTAATATTACACTCAACTCCCTTTCTCTTAACTTTTTCATCTTGCCTTTTTTAATTCCCTATTTTCAAACAAAATTTAAAATTTCATTCATCAATGATAATGACTGCTAAATTTTGTATTTTTTTATGATAGTTAAAAATTAGACACAAATTAAATTAGAAAAAAAAATGAAGAATTAAAAAAAATTATGAGAAGAAACCTCATAAATCATCATATTCCAATTTAAAAATAAAAAAATGAACTAAATCAAAATTTAAATTAAAAAACTTTATATATTTATAACACCAAAGTGTAATAAATATAAATACAAAGTTTAGATGTTAGAAATGTAAATACATAAAATTGAAAGTAAATTAACTTTTTAAAAATACAACAATTTATCTTAAAATCTATCAAGCTACTTTTAAAACACTTGATTATATCTAGAAATAATTATCACAACTTAATCATCTATGATCAGTTGGTTGTAAATGAGCAAATGCACTTCAAGAACAATTATTCTATTATTTTTATTCAAATTAGTAAATAAAAAAAAATGAATATTTTTTAATATTTATGAAGCTTAAATAAATCAAATTTGAGCATAGTCAAAATCATTTATTAATGTTCAACAAAAAAAACTTATTTTTTATCTCACAAGTAATTTTTTAAATGCTTTATATTTATATGATATATCATGTAAAATTCTTTTTGATTAATTAGAACATATATAATTTTCAATTTAATAGCAACATATTATAATTTAAATCCAATGTGCACATAAATTTAATGCAATTTTTTTTTAATTTAAATGAAATGTTTTGTTAACACTTATTTATATTATTTGATTGCAAAAAACTTCCTTAAAAATTATAAATTATTTTATATGATTGGTCTAAATTAATTAGAAACTAGTTTGAAATACATTCAATTGTTTATTATTTAGATTCATAATATTTTTTTTAATAATTTTATATTAAAAATTAAATACTCGCTTAAAATTTTAATTGTTTTATTAATTTTTTTATGAAGAATCATGTATAAATCAAAAGTTTAATTTTATATAAAAAGTTAAGCACTCATCATAATTTTTAGCTTTTGAATTAATTTAAATAATCCAAATATAAATGAGGTATGAATATTAAAATTTTAAGCTAAGTCAAGTATATACTTATATATGAATGTCCAACATGAACAACTTATAATTAGACCAAGTAAAATTTAATTCATAGCATACTTGACTCGACCTAGCTCGATTACAACCCTAGTGACCATTATCGTACTTTGCCAACTGTTGTCACACACCAATGGCAACTTTTACCTACATGTGTGGCTTATAGGGAATATTATGTTCTTATTATTTTGTCAGCCACATCGGCAAGGAAAAAATTTACATACGTAAGACATACGTAGTGCTGCGAATGTTAGAAAGTTATAGGGAGGTTATTCAAAGGGTATTCGAGGCTTATTTCCGTGTTATACCCCTTGTAATCTCTCTATAACCTACCGGCAATCTATCTGTAACCTACAAATAAGTTTCGCGTTTTTTCATATATTTATGAGTATAACACGGAAAAACTCGCAAATGCCCTTTGAATAACCTCCCTATAACCTTCTAACGTACGCAGCGCTACGTATGTCTTATGTATGCAAATTTTTTTCCCAACGTCAGTCCTTTTAGAAAATAACTATGACCACCGCAATAAATATATATATATATATATATATATATATATATATATATATATATATATATATATATATATATATATATATATAGACATTTTTAAGATATTAAATATGATTTATATATATATATATATATATATATATATATATATATATATATATATATATATATATAGACATTTTTAAGATATTAAATATGATTTATTTTATGACAGAATAAAAATAAAATAGACAAAAATTATAACTTAATAAAAAAGGTGATTTGCTCCTGAAAATTTTATCTCTTTTTTTCATTATTTGACTATATTTTTTATGCCGGGTTATTATTTTTAAGTTTTTTATTTTTTATTTGCCCAATTTTAAATGAGTCGATATATATATATATATATATATATATATATATATATATATATATATATATATATATATATATAACATGATCGTCTGTCACACTACAAAGCACAAACGGGGCATGCAGCGTCGACCTCACGTCCACGGCAGCCCGGATACGCTGTTAAAAGTAAATTCCAGAAAATTGGAACAAATCCTTTTTTATAACAATAAAAATTTGAAAATTAAATCTATTATGACAATTGTTAAATTATATATTGAAATGGAAATGGATTTGAATTTCAAGACCAAATCAGCCTTCGAAACTTTTTCTTTTTCAATTTTTAATTCAACTAAAAAGTGTTTTTTTTTTAATTTTTTAATTCTAAAATTTGAAAGAATTGAACAAATTTAACCATGCAAATGTATATACAATATATTGAACTCAAGATAGGACTAAAATACTGACCAACATACTGAAACAACTTATATTTTTTTGTTTAATTAAGCGAATTTCATGGTAATGCAGTTTGGTTCGCTATTTTGGACTTATGTAACATGGCGCTTGATGCCTGTTGCTATTATTGTTTAGTTGATATAATTTTGGAAAATGACGAAAACTATTCGGTAAATGAGTTATCAATAATAGTGAAATTAAGAAGAAAGTTGTGGGAGCAATATCTCAAAAATTTAACATATTCTTACACAAATGAAAGTAAGAACTTGTTGGGAATTTGAAAACAAAATGGCTGAAAATATCAACAGACATATCATTGGTATCAAGCTTAAAAAAAAAAAAAATAATATCATTTCCATATTTCTTCTCAAAACGTTTGATCAATTAACATTGGCAGGAAAATCTTCACGAATAATAATAATGCAAAAAAATAAATAAATAAATAAAATAAGTAGACAAATTTGAAGAATCCGATTGAAACGTATAGTTGTCTCCTTTAAGATATACAAATTTTTAGAATGCTGTTTATATTCTATATACATAATTTTAAATATTCGCATTCACATTCTACATTTATTAATGCACCACCTAAAATTTTATCAATACATAAAATTTATAAAATCATTAGGCTCATTCATTCACAGTTTCATCATCTTCTCCATATTGTGTTTCCTTGAAATTGCATCTATCATTCTGCTGAACTAGAGAAATTATTCCATTCGGTGCCCACACATCTAGAAAATCAATTCGGTGCCCATACATCTAGAAAATCACGATGATCACCCAAATGAAATGCAGGGTGAAGTGACCAAATCCTCATCCTTGTCCAATCTAACCAAAGTATTTTTTATTTTTTTCTTTGAATTGGTTGCTCTCACAGCTATCATTTGTGCCCTAACTTCAAGAAAGTGCCCATTTTCCTTTCTTCCTCGAATCCACACCTTTCATTCCATGCTGGTAAAGCTCTTCAGTCCCCATGGAAGCACCCAGCTCTAACCGAAACTCATTCCCTACCATCCCAATTTCTCCTATACTTTCTCCCATATATTCAAGGCATGTAAATCTCAATTTTTTTAATAGTTATTCCGTGCTTGGGTTATTTCTTATTTCTCAATTGGGCCTTACTTTAACATTCAATTGGCCTTTATGTTTTATTTGAACTATGAAGAGCGTTGAATAGAATGCTAGGCCCACACAAGTATAATTTGACATTTGTCAAACATTCTAGACAATGGGCAATAACAACATCAACAAACAATTAGATCAGTCAGATTAGTTTCACAAGCACATTTTTTTAGCACGGCATTGTATTTAATTTTTTTAAATGATACCAAATTGTGCCTTTGTTCATCTTCATGGCACCAAATTGTGTCACGAAATAACGACTTTCTTATATTTATTTATTTTAAAATTGTGAAGTATCCAATGGTATCCACTGCGTTTTTTTTTTTGTTTGACATTGAAGGGCTTGATCAGAACGTGGCATCGATTTCTTAAAATATTTTTTCTAAATGCTGAACTAGCCTTTTATATATATAAAATAGTCATTCCAAGTCTTTTTGCTAGTCAATGGAGTCTTGAGCTTTAACTATAACGGGTTCTAAAAATATTATTAAGGAAAATTCATCCACCTCTCTCCCTTCTTTTCCTGCATCTTCTCCTATATAACTTTATATGTTCTTCAAAGGGTAGGAGTGGCAGCAGTTGAAGGTAACGAGTTTTTAGAGATTAATTATTTTTCATTGAGCTGATACTTCAGGTTTGATCGTACGCATAAAATTTTTTTAATCAAACTTATTTATTTATTTTGCATGAATTAAATTGTCTATTTACTTTTAGTACTTCTTCGTTATGTTAAATTAATTATAGAGTCTTCAAAATATATGTTTTGTTTTGAAATCTGATTTATATTTAATACTTTAATCTGGTCCATAAATTTTTGTTATACGTAAAGTAAATTTTAAAAATTCAACAAGTAATACTATAATTAAATTAAATAGCATTTAAGGAAATAAGAAAATCATAATTATTGTAGCTCGAAATTGCAATTATGTCTAAATAATTACTACAAAAAACTATTTATAGTTGCTGTGATTTCAATTAAGATTAAACTCAAAATTAATCATTTATTATTATCATACTCGCACTTTATGAAATTAAATTTATTAAAAAGTTTTATCAGATTAATTCATGTTTTTTATTAGAGTAAATTGAACTAAACTAGAATTAGTTACTAATAATACTTTTAAAATTAGTTACTGTCAAATTTCTATTTTATACAAAGCATACATTTATAAATGGTGTTATGTGATATGTTGGATGAACTGTTGAACTTATCAATTATTTACTGAACTTGCATGCCACTTTTCGTACAAATCATGCTCCAAATTAATATGGGGAGTGCATCCATAACATATTTTATTTTTGAATTAAAATACAGTTTTTAGTAAGTCCTAAATGCAAAATAAATATTTTTTTAACATGTTAATCCACAATGCTAGTTCAAAAATTTTATATATCACTACAAAAATTTAATTTATTACCGATGTTCAAATACTATTGGCAATAATGTAAAACCATAAGTAATGTCTACCGACTGCTAAATTTACATAGCAAAAATGCTTGTGAGTAATAAAATTACAGATAGATTTAGCGACAGTTTACATTAGCCGATGGGTATTCGACTTATCATAATCGTCACTAAAGATTCAAAAACATCTCATGTTTAACCGTAGCTTGACCGTCAGTTATATAACCAACAAAACCTGTAACATCATAGAAAGAAAAAAATTCAAACTTTCTTTCAACACTACAATCTACACACCTGGAGTCGTAAGAGTGCAATCAAAACACAACACGTAACGAAGCTAATTAACGCAGAAATTATATACAAAAAAAAAGAAAAAAATTGAATTAAACCAAATGAAATGTACAACTGTACAATAAAAATAATGTTCTCTAAAAATAAATTGTTTAACATACAAACAGACATAAAAACGAACCGGCTCCTCATCCTCCTCTTCTTCCTCTATCCTCTCCTCATAAGCATCCTTCTTAAGCTCACCCTGAACTGGCTCCTTTCATTTCCACAGTTCAGCACGCAGCACTGCTTCAATCTCTACCTTCATCTCTGATCTCAGGCAGACAACCTGGGCAGCAACCTCAATAGCAACGCATTACAAGGCATCTCCTCCTCTTGTGCAGCCGAAGTAGATGCACCAAATGTGTTAGAGGCCAGAAAGGCATCATAAGCAAGCCTGGGACCCAAACCCTATAGCTTTCCAATCTTCTTCCCGCCAACATCCACATTCCACAGGTCATACTCATAAGGATCGTGAGATGTGCCTGAACCATAGCTTGACTGTTGTGATCGGCTCTCCCAGAGCCTCTGGAAGGCCTCCTACAAAACATATTATTAATTAAAGTTATACTAAATAAATTTTGATCGTTATTGAATTTTATAATCATTATCCTTGTGAATTACTTGGGTCACCTGAGATCTGTTGTCCACCCAGGACTGATTCAAGTACCACCTATGGGTGCGTGTCGCGTATTTTTTAGGTTTTGAAGTTTAATTTTCAATATATATATAATTTGAAAAGTAGTATTTTGGTTTTGAAAATAATTTTAAGTTTGAAAATTTTAAGATATTAAATTAAACCGATCTCACATCCCAAATAATTTATAGAAACGAGCACCGCACCACAAACCGTGTATCTATCCCGAGGAATAGGCACACTGCTTGATGATGGGACTTGATTAAATAAACTAGAGGATTTGTGACATTTGTTTGGTCTGCGAACCAAATTTATAAGCCGACAATTTCCCCTGCTTAATATAAAGGAATTAAGCAGGGTTTATATTACCTGGGTTCTTAAAGTTCCTTATAAGGGCAAGCCCCTATTATTAATTACATCTTAAATGACGGGAATCATTTAAGAAAACTCTAGATAATGACCAGTGGTTTTGCTCTCAAGAATTTCAAAGTTTAAGGTTTTCAAACAATTAGATTTTAAAAATTTTAATAGGGAATGGATCAAATTTGGAACAATTATTTTGAGAGTCCAAAGGAAGAGAAGTAGAAGAAGCTGGGGATCCAAGAGGAATCTTGGAAACTTCCCAAACTATTTTATGATTTGGCTTCAATTTGAGAGAATTGTTTAATGTTTCAATCATGCCAATTTTAGTTAGTTAAGATTTATATTTATATGACACAATCACACAAATAGCCTCGAAGATGTGAGGGTTTATGTCGTACCAAACGACTACCTCGGAGTCCTAAGACCGGTTAGGGCTTAATTTGCATAACATGATTATACAAAAAGTTGATTTATGTTGCATTAAGAAAACTACCTCGAAATCCTATGGCTTTATTATTTAATTCTAAGAAAGGTTTTGCTGAAGTAGACACAAGTTTTGCTGATGAAGATGGTCGTGCTGCCCACTCTGCTCCAAGCTCCTTGTTGTTGCAGAGGTTTGGTTTTAGAAAGTGGCAATCAAGAGATGAGCGAAGTGTTTTGGTGTAGAAAGGTTGAAAATTGAGATGGCTTAGTATTTTAATTAAAACAAATCTTAAAGTTGGTTAAGTATAACCGATTAAGATCCCACGGTTCCGTCATCCCGGCACCACTATTTTTGTCGGATTCACTTAGTCCAAATGAATTTGCTAAAATCAACTGAATGAGTTCCACACTTTCATTTAGACCGTGGGAAATCTCGTTAGCAACACATGGATTACATCATCCGAGGGATTTCCGATCATCCAACGAGACATTTTAATTTTAATTGTAATTGCAGTTTTATGTTGTTGGTGATTATATTTTGAGTTGTTTAAACATGCTGGGTTCGATCATTTTCATATATTTGTAAGTGAGGGAAAGTAAGACATTTAATAAATTACAGAATGTAAATTGCAATAAACATAAATACGTATCTGGTGGCACTCCCGTCATTTTCACTTGCACTTAAAATACATGTTAAGGTATTTATATATTTGCAACAAGTACCTAGGTAATGCTAAGGAAAGGTTCTTGTTATCTGCCAAAATTCTAATCCTATTGCTAGTTAATTCCTATGACGTCTAGGTTCTTGTGTTTTATTAAGGATGATTTTCTTCACCAAAGAACAATGAAGTCTCACTGTTCTTTTAAAACATCCCATCAAGTTAGAGAAGTGCTCGGAACTAAATTCTGAACAACTTCTTAAACATTTTAGGGATTACTTTAAGTTTAGTTAGTTTCACTGCGGTGATGAATCAATCACTCGGGCTACTCTTGCTCAACGAATTAGGATGTTTGATTATCATTGCGAGTAAGGTGACATTTCATTTAATGCTTCATTTAAGAGTTATGATAACGAAAGCCTTCAGGGGAAAGTCAGTTCATTAAAGATTTTAACCACTCTTAATCAAAGTTTTGAGTTGGAGATTTAAAGTGATTTTTAATTTAGCTATAAAGTTTTAGTTGGTCTTTTTTAAAATATTTTAAATCATTTTGAGTTGAAAAAGTCTTCAAGCTGTTTAATTTAGTTAAGTGTTCATGTTTTAAATGATCTTAATATTTTAGATTAATTTTAATATTTTAAACTCGTTTCAATTTGATTTTTAAATAATTTCAAAATTAATCCAAATATCCTTTAATTTAATGATAAAATTTCAAAGAATCATTCTCTTCTCTTTTTAATTATCAGTTCCAATCATCATCTTAGAGTCCCATTAATTGATGTTTAAATAATATTTGATCAAATTGTTATTTAGGGACTCAATTTAAAGAATTAAAATCCTTCTATAGTTAAAATCCCTTAACTTTAATAATTCACCCTTAAATAACTTCTAAAGTTTGTCCGATTTAATTAATAAAGGTTTCTTCTTTAATATTCTAAGTGAATAATGTGTTTTTACCCTTTAATCTCTTATGTTTCAATCATCCAATAATGACTTAAGATCAAGTATTTTACCCCTTCCCTTTGGTTT
This sequence comes from Papilionanthe hookeriana x Papilionanthe teres, assembly GCA_022702705.1. Lineage (NCBI taxonomy): Eukaryota > Viridiplantae > Streptophyta > Magnoliopsida > Asparagales > Orchidaceae > Papilionanthe > Papilionanthe hookeriana x Papilionanthe teres. The sequence goes on along the minus strand of CM040428.1, from coordinate 104,054,265 downwards.
AGCCTAAATTTTGGTTAGGGATAAAATTCCTTAATTACCATTATGCCCTTTTAAGCTTATTTATATCATAACTAATCAAATTAAGCTCAAATGAACTTGAAATTTTTATGTCACCTTACTCACATGTCTATTAAGACATGAGAGGAGGAAATGTGATTTTTCTGTTTTTTTTAAACTTAATTTATATAATTGTCTTAATAAAAATAGGTGTTTTCAATGAAAAATTCATAACATGATCAAAAGAAATTTTCTATCCTTAGGAAAATTATGAGAGGTTTTTATTGATTAGGGGATCACTTGGACCAATTTTAGTGATTTTTTGAATTATATTTTATTTACTATAATTATTTCAAATTTTGGAGTATTAATTAATTATAAAATCAAATTATAGTTGAAAATTGAGTTATATATATTTCTTAAATCTCTCTAATCTTAAGGTACTTAGAGAAACAAATTTTATATTTTTCTAATTTTTCCTTGAATTTTTAGAATTATTTTAGTGGAAAGGTTAAGAAAATTATTTTTTAACATTAAACATTATATTAAGCCTTTAAAATTCAATATTTTTGTTTTGGGACTTAGGTAAAAATATTTGGCTAGTTCCAAAGTCAGTAGGGGATCAAATATGACATTTTAAAAATTTTATTATTTTTGTGATTTTTATAATTTTTAATTATTAAAATATTCAAAGTAGGGTTAAAAATGAAGATTTTAGAAAAATTTCAATTTTAATTTTTCTAGACTCCTCTGATGCCAGAGAGGCTCTAAAACCAATTTAGTGAATTTTTGAAAAGTATTGTAAGTTTTATGAATTTTTAAAGCTTAAAAAGGGTTATGTTATTTAAATAATTCATTTAGTGGGTTATGACAATTTTAATTGACTTCAGAAATTTTTATGGGGCCTCCTATGATCCTAGAGATCAGTGGAGAATTAATTCCAAATTATTTTGATTTTTAATTTGTCTTAATTAATTCAAAGTTAATTTTAGGTTAAGTGAACCATTAGGATTATTTATAATATTTTAAGCCACAGCATAGTTACCCTAAGTTCCTCTGGTCATTAGGAACCTATGCTAATTTTTCTAGAATTTTTCACATAGTATTTTAATTGTTGGAATTAAAATACCAAAACAGGCATAAAAAATTTAGAAAATAAATAACTCCATAAACACATAGCCTATAGCCTTGAAAAATTCAGGGAATGTTTCCAAGGTCAGAGGCTACAAAAGCCCTATGGTCACATGCCATGGTAAATTGTGTGTGCGAGTGGAGAATTAAAATACTCAGAATAGTATTAAATTAATTAAAAATAAAATACTCAACAAAATAGATCAATTCTTTTTCCACATTGTTCTCCCCTATTCACTGAGCAAGAGCATATTTGGGTCCAAGAGTCTTGAGCAACATTGTGTAAATGATTGCTATAAAGAACTTTTATGAAGACATGGAAAGGTTTTGAGTTCAATTGAAAGGTCAATTTTATGGGTTTTGGGGTTCTGGTTAATTTGGACAAGGTTGGATCAAGTTGGGCCCAAGTTGGGTTAAGGTGGGGTTTAGACCCAATTGAGAGTTTCAAAAGGTTTAGGGGAATGTATTGAAGGGTTCCCAACATCAATTGGGAGGATATTTTAGGATTAGGCCAATCAATTTGGTAGGTTTAAAGCACGAATTAAATTTAGGTTAAAATGTGGTATTTTTTGTTTCAAATGGATTTCGGTTAGGTTTAGGCTCAAATTAGGGCAATTTAAGGTTGCATGGGTTTCATAGGAGTACCATGGGAGGTTTAGGATTGAAATTTGGAAGGAAAAAGTTGACATTAGGTTAATTGGGGAATTTTGGATTAATTGGACAAAATTGGGGATTTAGATTTCAAATGGAATTGAACTCAAATGTGAATCAATTTGGGCTTGGATTTGGTTTAGATGGGGATGTTGAATGACAGTGTAGAATTGAAATTGGGCAAAATTGAGGTCACATGGGTTGATTAGGTTGACATTGGGTCCATTTAGATTAAAAATGGGTCAAATTGGGGATTTTGATAAAAGTGGATAATTTTGGCAAAATTGGGCTATGATGTAGTTGAACAAAATGAAATTGAGAATGTTGGGGGTTTTCTCAAATTTTCTGAGAATTTTTTGAATTTTGGGCTAAAAGGGGTAATTAGGGTATTGGGAGGTTATTTTGGGGGTATTGGGGTATTTGGGTGGATTTAAGAGGTGAAAATTATTTCAAAATGAATTTTAGGATTTTTAGGAATTTTGGGTAATTTTTGGGAATTTTTTGGAGGGTTTTGTGGTTGTAGGGGCAATTTTGGTAATCTTAGGTAAGTTTGAAAGACCCAATGTCAAAACCAGGAATTTTGGCAAAATTGGAATTTGATTATGGTTGAGAGGGTGAAAAAGCTTAAAATGAGCCATGGACCAAGAAATGTCCATTTTGAACATCTCATATGTTGTTCCTAACCCTTTTAGCCAAGGGCTAGGGGTTTAGACTTAGCCACATGAGTGCTCCAATGAACCCGGAGTCAAGATTGGGTAGGGATGGTTCAAGTTTTAGGATGAGTGTGAAAGTGTAGTGTGTGCTAACTAGACCTCACCAAGACCAGGCCACCCAGGGCTGTCCTAAGGTTTGAACATCCTATTGGAATTCATCTTTGTCTTCCCACACATTGGTCCTAACCTTCCAAGTGACTTGGAGGTTGATGACCATCTATGTAGGATTCTAAAGAGAATCAAGATTTGGTATCAATTTCTAAACGGTGGGTTCCATCTCTAGTCTTCTAGAATAGTCAAGGAGAAGTCCTATGGCTAGATCCTAAGCACTAAAAGGAAAGAAAAGGCCTCACCAAAAATGAGGTCAATAGTGCACCCATGTAACTTTGTAGCACTTGAGTCCCATCCTTTCTTGAGTGTCTCTCGATGTAATCAAATAGTTAGCATACATTAAATGTAAAGTGAGATTTAATGCAAAAAAAAAATCTTACCAGCCTCCTTTTGTACTTTGTATGTGGGAGCACTCCGCTGGTGTGCTTTGAGGCTCCCTTGCCCTTATGGTCAAAGCGATAACAATGGTTTGTCAGTTCCCTATTCTTCTGATATTCAGGAGAGTCACAAGGCACATCCTTACCAAGCCACAAGGGGCGCTCTCGTGATTGGTATATATCACCAAACCGGTCGAGCAGATGATAGCTCACCTTATGCTTAAAGTTCCTATGAATGTGCCTCCTCCTCGTGCGGGGTGGGGGGGGTCGTTGTAGGAGTTAGGACCTTTTTCTATAAATCGAATTAGAATATGTTAGATTCATAAAAGTAAATACATAACTGTAATTATTGTGTTTAGGTTTACCTTAAACTCCCTAAAACACATATCCCAAACTATCATTAGGATCTCCCTCCAGAATAAAAGGAGGTGGTCATACTTTCTCTACATTGACTCTGATGGAATGGATAGACTACTTTGGGGGACTAAATGTTAAAATAACATATGATTGGTTCTCTATTAAATTAAAATAATTTTTGATAGTAATGTCAGTATTAAATAAAAATTAATGTGTTATCCACTACCCAGAGCTGATGACGACTGTTCGTGCTGCTCGAGTTGGATGGTACTTCAATAACTCCTAATAGTGATGGTGATGGTGGGGTTGAGATCGCGGTTGGTGGCTCTGCTGGTGTCATGACCGCAACTGGTGGCTGTGTTGGCGTCGCGACTGGTGATGCTAGTGGTGTCATGGTCATGACTAGTGGAGGTGCTGGTGTTGGTCGAACTGGAGATGGAGTTGTTATGGTTGTCTCTGTACCACCACATTCATGACCTTGTCTGCTGACAAACTTCCACAAGGTCGCACATCCCCCAACAGAGGTTGGACTGCCCCTCACTCATGAATTCATCTACAAGCTGGAAAGTAAATTTAATTAGTCCATCTCCATGCTATTAAAGCTAAAGTAAAATAATATACAAAAAAAATAGAGGGCAACACTAAACTGCATGCAATCTACAAACTAATAAGACTAAAAAAAAATAGAAGATTACATAGTAAAAGGTAGGGAAAACTGTACAATACAATTTACACACTACTGAACTAAACACATAAGTACAAACTAAAAACTAAAGAAAAAAAAACTTACACATCTTAGTTAACCTCCTCTGATGAATCACTTGAGGATGTAGTTAAAATTGCTTTATGCAAACCATCAACACAATCATGTTCATCAATAATGATTTCTTCGTGTTTGTCATTAGCATCCACTAAATTTATCTCTTCATCGATAGCATGAAGTAGAATATATGAATCTTTCATTTCTATTTCCTAATAAGTGGTTTTAATTAAATTTTGAATATCAATACTCATTATAGGTTTACTGGCTAAGAGTACTACTCACTCAACTTTATCTTTTATTTTGTGAGGATATTGAAGATAAATGAAAGAATCAAATTTATCATATCTTCTATTAAATTTTGCTTCTACAATATAATACAGGTAGATAACCCTTGTTCCATGATTAGAAATAAGATCGAACTGATTACAAATGAATATGAATACCCACCCACCAATAGAGCTAAGATAAGAGAATTCAACTTTTTCAAGAATCTCATAGTAATATATGTCATCCCCTAATTTTTTTTTTGCTTTAACACAAATGCTAGAATTATAACTCTTTTTTCCTTCTGACCAGGACCTCATATGAAACTTGTTGCAATTCAAATTATCAAGATTGCTAAATTTTGATGATGCACATGTTTCTCCAAGGAAGATCTAGCAAGCTGTGATTTGTCACTCCATTATCCCAATCATTAATTAAGTAATTCCTAAATTACTCATTTTTCATTAAAGATACCTAATAACAATTATCTTATATGTTTAGTAGGTTTAATAAACTCAAACATACAGGTGTTGTGAGCCATCGAGGGAAATTATTCTTTATCTCCTAGCTTATGATATCATCTTCAACTGAGTGCAATAAAACTAAAAATAAATTTTTACCATAATGAACAAATTATGGCTTGACCCTAATGATCAGTAGAGAATTGATTCAAGTCATTATAATGAGTTGTTATTTCAAATTAATTGAATCTTAATTTTCGGGTTTTGGCTAATAGGGTTCACTTGAATGAGTTAGAACAAACCATAATTTTCCTAAGGTCCTCTGGTCCAGAGATACTTTTCCAAATTTTTTTAGATTTTATTAACCAACATGCTAATTGTTGGAATTAAAACATCAAAATAAGCATGAAAAATTTGGAAAATAGATAACTTGCCACAGAGATAGCCTATGGTCTTGGAAAATTCAGGGAATGTTCCCAAGATTAGAGGCTTCAAAAGCCCTATGGTCTCATGATATGGTGAATTGTATGCATGAATGGAGAATTAAAATACTTAAATCAGTATTAAATTAATTAAAAATAAAATACTTGACATAATAATTTAATTCTTTTTCCACATTAATCTCCTCTATTCACTGAGCAAGAGGATATTTTTAGTTTATTTTTAGGAATTTTTTATACAAAGATATGCATTTTTAAAGTTCTGGGCATTTAAATAAATAAGAAATACCCTTTTTATCTACTTAACCACGTAGGCAGCTGATCCATGAAAAAAATACCTGTTTTTATGCCTTGATGTTTATCAAATTTCTAAGGATGTTATGCTTTAATGAAAGGTATTTTTGTGTTTTTGGATGTAGGTGATGCAAAAATGTTCAAAAAGGAAAAAGGATGAAAAAGGAGAAAAAATGGAGCCAAAATGAAAAAATTGCCAAAATAATGGGCCTAGCACCTAGGTGCCAGAATCCGGCGCCTAAGCGCCAGCTCAATACCAAATCTGTGACGGTTTTTGTAACTACTGTTGGCGGTTATTTTGACGGTTAGAGCGATTATTGGATCATCTAGAAGATTGGCAGTTATTCATGGATTATAAGAAAAGTGATACATTGTATTTAGACGCTTGGAAACGGTTTGGATTGCGAAGAGGTGCTATCCAAAGTGAAGAGGTACGAAGAATTGGACGCGGAGTTAATGGGCCTAGCGCCTAGGAGTCAGACACACTTTCTAGAAGATTCATTAAACTTGGACACATTTTGAAGAGATGCTTTAAGAAACCCTTGAAGCCTATAAATAGAAGGCCATTTATATAGAGAAAAAGGCCCAAGCCCAACGCCCAATTAGAGAGAGAATTAGAGAGATAATTTTAAGGGCCACAATTCTAGTTTACTTCCTTTCATTAATTAGTGAGTTTATTTTATTTAGAGTTTGTATTGAGAGTTTGAAAGAGTTGGTGCTTTTGAAGTCTATTTCGCTTTGGAGTCAGAAGGAATCAGAGGTTGAGTTGGAGAAACACTTGAGATAAGTATTTGTAATTTGATTCAAAGTTTTGTTTGTATGTTTTATTATTTAAATTCAATGTGTTCTGAGTAATTACTTTACTTTCTCCTTTCAATTATGAAAAGATAAATAAGATAATATTAAATTCATTGGAGAATTAAAAAACTAAATATGTTTAAATATTGTGATGATATTAATACGGATCTTAATTTACTATTTAAAGTGGTCATTTAAATTTTTAAAATATGTTAAAGAATTTTAAGACCTAGAAGGAGATGAATTCTTAACTAGTAGATATCACATGAATCCTTGGGTAGTCGAAGGCCTTGTGCGGGTTATTCAAGGTGAAGTGCAAATAAATAGGAAAATATTATTCAATGGGCATAGAATTGATAAGTTTTTAGAGTGACAGACTAAATTCTTGTAATTTGGTTTATAGAGAGGGAACGGGTCACTAGTGCGGCCGACCATAGCCACCCTTGGACATCTAGTAGTGTGAGCCTAGATTAACCCATTCTACTAACAATACATCTAGACCTTATCTATAGATTAGCTAATGTTCTTTATACTATCGAGCGAAGGTAAAGAATAAGAATGCTTCTTTTTGGCACAATACCAGAAATTTATATTCTCCACAAATATTATGTTATTTAAAAAGTCTTAGATTAATTGAAATGAAGAAAGTTGTTTGCTTATTATTATTTACATCACTCATTATTTTATTATTGCTTTAATTCTGCATTTAGTTAATTAATTATTAAATTTATAACTTTAAAAGAAATACATAAAAATAAAATTAAAATATTTAAAAATCTATAAACCTCCTCGTGGGATCGATACTGGGGTCTTTATTTAAAGCCCTATATTACTTGAAACGATACGTATACTTGCGTAGTACTTCTAGTATGTAAAATATTTTCCATAAAATTATATTTATATACACTAGCCACTATTATTATTTGGGTCAAAGTATTGGCTATAACATTTTTTTGAAAGCATAAATTACTGCGTTGTTCGCGAATCGAGGTCAAGTTTTTGGCGCCGTTGCCGGGGACGACAAATTTTTAGATTTTAAATATTTATTTTATTTTTATTTATTTATTTATTTATTTTATTGTCAAAATACAAAAATACAAAAACAATTATAAAAAAAATAATAACAAAAAAAAATAAAAAAAGTAAGTAGAAATTTTATTTCTTGCTATTTTATTTTACTTTTTATTTTACTTATTATGCGTAGTTCTGGATCTGAAGGATTATTACATTTTGACTCTGAATTAGAAAGAACTGTTAGAAGAATTAAAAAAGAAAAACAAATTCAAAAATATCAAGAGATGGCTAATTTACATAACAATTTACAGAATCCAATTGAAATTAATGAGCAAAATGTTTACAAACCATTAAGGGATTATGCTAACCCTACAGTTGATGAACTTCATAATAGTATTCAAATACCTGCTGTAGATGCTAATTCTTTTGAGCTTAAACCATCTATTATTCAAATGGTTCAAAATAATCAATTTGGGGGAACACCAAATGAGGATCCAAATTTACACATTGCTAGTTTTTTAGAACTTTGTGCTACCTTTAAATATAACAATGTTTCTGATGATGCTATTAGACTTAGACTCTTTCCTTTCTCTTTAAGGGATAAAGCAAAGATGTGGTTGAACTCATTAGCAACAGGGTCTATTAAAACATAGGCTGAAATGGCACAAAGTTCCTTGCTAAATATTTTCCTCCTTCTAAAACTGCTAAATTAAGAAATTACATTACTTCATTTAGTCAATTTGATGGGGAGACAATTTATGAAACTTGGGAAAGATTTAAAGAACTATTAAGAAAGTGTCCTCATCATTCTTTACCTAATTGGTTAATTATTCAAACATTTTATAACGAACTTATTGGATCACTAAAATCAATTATTGATGCTGCTGCTGAAGGTTCTTTAATGGCTAAATCATTTGAAGAAGCTTATACTTTAATTGAAAAAATGGCTAATAATAATTTTTAATATCCTTCTGAAAGGATTAATCCTAAAAGAATGGCAAGTATTCATGATAACGAAGCCTTTTCTATCTTAGCTTCACAAGTAGCTGCAATATCTAAGAAATTAGATAATTTTTCTATCAATGTATCACATAACAACTCTGCTAATATGGAAGATTCTCAAACTATTGAAACTTTAAAAGCCATTGCTAGTAAAAATAACCCTTATTCAATTATTATAACCCTGGATTGAAAAATCACCCTAATTTTAACTGGAATAATTCACAACAACAATGGGGTAATAATCAATCTCATCCAACTGGAAATTGGAACAATCAAATAAATTCAAACTATAAACCTCCTGGATTTAATAATCAACAAAAAAAGTTACCTATAGAAGAATTAATTTTACAATTGAGTAATTAATTACAAAATCAAAACACTGTTATTCGTAATGATGAGAATCAAATGGGACAAATCGCTAATTTAATTAATTACAGACCTCCAGGAAGACTTCCTAGTAATGTTGAAATCGATCCAAAAGAAACTGGAAAAGAACATCAACATGCTAAGGTTGTACAACTTAGAAGTGGAAAGGAATTAAAAGAAAGAATTCAGAATGAAATTGAAAATGAGATTGAGGTTGAAGAGATTGAAAAATCTAAAGAAACTCCTTCTCCTAGTAAAGATCAGACTGTTATTCATGTTAATGTGGAAGTTGAAAAACCACCACCAACTTTTCTTTAAAGAATAAAATAGCAGAAGCTTGATCATCGATTTTCTAAGTTCTTTAAAATTTTTAAGAAACTTACTATTAACATACCTTTTGCTGAAGCTTTGGAACAAATACCAACTTATGCAAAATTTATGAAGGATATTTTAAGTAAGAAACGAAAATTTAAAGTTTTTGAAACTGTTACATTAAGTGAAGAATGTAGTGCAATAATTCAAAAGAAATTACCTCAGAAACAAAAAGATCCTGGAAGTTTCACTATACCTTGTGCTATTGGAGAAAAATTTTGTGGAAAAGCTTTATGTGATTTAGAAGCAAGTATTAATCTCATGCCATTTTCTATTTTTCAAAGGTTGAATTCAGGAGAGATTACTCCCACCACAATAACCCTTCAGGTAGTTGATAGATCTATCACTTACCCTAAAGATGTTGTAGAGGTTGTTCTTGTTAAAGTGCATAAATTTATTTTCCCTGTGGATTTCATTGTACTTGATATGGAAGAAGATAAAGAAATACCAATTATTTTAGGGAGACCTTTTCTACCTACCGGATAGACTATGATTGATGTGCAAAAAGGAGAATTAACTATGAGAGTTAATGGTCAAGAGATTAAATTCAATTTCCTTAAATCAATGAAGTACTCTGATAAAGAAAAATGCTATCGAATGGATATTATTGATTATATAATTGAAAAACATTATCAAGAAAAATGTAAAGTCATTTCTGAAGAAAAAATTGAATTATTAACTGACGAAAATGAAAAACTAAAAGAAGAAGAATTATTTAAAGAAACTCATTATATTAAAGATAATTGGGAAATTTTGGATATAACTCAAAATGATATACTTTTACCCTCGATAAAAAAAGCCCCTGAACTGGAATTAAAAATGTTACCTGCACATTTAAAGTATGCTTTTCTTGGAAATTTATTAACTTTACCTGTTATTATTTCTTCTAAACTAAGCTTAGATCAAGAAGAAAAATTAATAGAAGTGTTAAAGAATTATAAGAAATCTTTTGGTTGGACTATTGCTGATATAAGATGAATAAGCCCTTCTATTTGTATGCATAAGATTTTAATGGAAGAAGATTTTAAACTACTATTGAACCTCAAAGAAGATTAAATCATATCATGAAAGAGGTTGTTAAAAAAGAAATTTTAAAATGGTTAGATGCTGGAATTATTTACCCTATTTCGGATAGTCAATGGGTGAGTCCTATTCATTGTGTTCCCAAGAAAGGAGGAGTAACTGTCATTGTCAATGATAAAAATGAACTAATTCCTACAAGACAAGTTACTGGATGGCGAATTTACATTGATTATCGGAAATTAAATAACGCCACTAGAAAAGATCATTTTCCTTTACCTTTCTTGGATCAAATGCTTAATAAATTAGCTGGACACTAATATTTCTATTTTATGGATGGATATTCTGGTTATCATCAATTATCTGTTGCTCCTGAGGACCAAGAGAAAACAACATTTACAAGTCCTTATGGAACATTTGCGTTTAGAAGAATGTCTTTCGGTTTATGTAATGCACCTGCAACTTTTTAAAGATATATGATGTCAATATTTTGTGATTTGATTGACAAAGGAATTGAAATATTTATGGAAGATTTTTCAGTTTTTGGATCTTCTTTTGAATCTTGTTTGGAAAATATTTCCAAAGTTCTGAAAAGATGTGAAGAAACAAACTTAGTTCTTAACTGGGAAAAATGTCAATTTATGGTCACAGAAGGCATTGTATTGGTCACAAAATTTCACAAAAAGGGATAGAAGTTGATCAAGCAAAAGCGAAAATTATTGCTAAACTGCAACTACCTACTACTGTTACTGATGTGAGAAGTTTTCTGGGTCATGCTGGATTTTATAGAAGATATATAAAGGATTTTTCTAAAATTGCTAAACCTCTTAGTCATTTATTGGAAAAAGAAGCTAAATTTGAATTTAATGAAGATTGTGTTAATGCTTTCAATATTTTAAAAGAAAAATTAATAACTGCACCTATAATTATGGCACCTAATTGGAATAAACCTTTTGAATTAATGTGTGATGCAAGTGGTTTTGCAATTGGAGCTGTATTGGGACAAAAATATGAGAAAAATTTCAAAGTTATATATTATGCTAGTAAAACTCTTACCGAAACTCAAAAAAATTACATCTACTATCGAAAAAGAGCTTTTAGCTATAGTCTATGACTTTGATAAATTTAGACCTTATCTTCTTGGTACCAAATGCATAGTTCATACTCGATCATTCCGCTATTAAATATTTAATGTCAAAAAAGGATGCTAAACCTGGATCGATAAGATGGCTTTTACTTCCACAAGAATTTGATTTCCAAATAGTGGATAAAAAAGGAACTGACAACCAAATTGTTAATCATTTATCTAGAATTAAGAATGATATTATTATTGAAGAAAACATAAATGAGAAGTTTCCTGATGAACAGTTATATGTTATTCAAGGATGCCAAACACCTCGGTATGCGGATATAGTTAACTATTTTGTTAGCAATATTCTACCTTATGGATTGAATAAAAATATATTAAGAAATTTAAAAATGATGCTAAATCTTATATTGGGAAGATCCTCATTTATTTAAATTGGGAAGAGATTCTGTAATTCGAAGATGTGTACCTTATGAAGAAACTTTTGCTATTATTAAAAAATGTCATGATTCCGAATTTGGAGGACACTTTCGAGTAGATAAAACTGTATTTAAAATTTTAAATTCAAGATTTTATTGGCCAACCTTATTTAAAGATGTGAGACATTATGTTAGAACATGTGATCGATGTCAAAGGATGGAAAATATATCTAGGAAAGATGAAATGCCTTTAAACTATATATTGGAAGTTGAAATTTTTGATATATGGGGTTTAGACTTTATGGGACCATTTGTACCATCATCTGGAAAGATTTATATTTTATTAGCGATTGATTATGTTTCAAAGTGGATTGAAGCTGTAGCTTTACCTAACTGTGATTCCAAAAGTGTTTCGAAACTTTTAAAGAAAATGATTTTTACAAGATTTGGAATGCCTAAGGTAATTGTCACAGATGGTGGAAGTCATTTCAAAAATATAAGAATTCAATCATTAATGGAAAAATTTGGAATCAAACACAGAATTGCAACTGCTTATCACCCACAAACAAGTGGAATGACTGAAGTATCAAGCAGAGAAATTAAAAGAATTTTAGAGAAGAATGTTAATCCTAAAAGAATTGATTAGGTTGATAGACTTAATTCTGCATTATTGGCTTATAGAACAACTTATAAGACACCAATCGAAATGTCACCTTACCGGTTAGTTTATGGTAAACATTGTCACTTACCTGTTGAACTAGAACATAAAGCTTATTGGGTGATAAAGGAGTTTAATTTTGATTTGAATACTGCAGGAGAAAAACAATTATTACAATTAAATGAGATGAATGAAATAAGAACTGAGTCATATGAAATGCAAAGATTTATAAAGAGAAAATGAAGATATTACATGATAAAAAGATTTCAGGAAAAATATTCGAGCTTGGACAAGAAGTATTATTATTTAATTCTCGTTTAAGACTTTTTCCTGGAAAATTAAGATCTAAATGGATGGGACCATATATAATTGAGAAAGTATACCATTATGGAGCTGTGGATATTAAAGACCCCAAAAAGGGAAAAATATTTAAAGTTAACGGATTAAGACTGAAGCCTTATTTGGGAGAAATAAAAATAATTAATAAAGAGGCTTACGAGTTGAGTCTACCTGATTAAAGACATAATTAGGTCGGGCTGACGACGTTAAACCAAGCACTTTGTGGGAGGCAATCCATAGTAATTTTTGTGTGTTTTTACATTTTTAATGTAAGGTTATGCCTCGGTCTTGACTAATTTTATATAACTGTAGAAAATTGGATGCTAACAAGCCTTAATTGACTTAAGCAAAAGATGATCTCGAAGTATATGAAGTTTGGACTTTGGACCACTCCATTACGTATGTGAATAAAAAGGAGATCAAGTTAACCTTCATTGTGATTGTTTATTATTTGAGATAATTATTAAGTTTATATGGATCTTATCATTTACCTATTTTGGTGATCGAAACTTTGAAATTTGACGTTAGGAAAAATGGAGTCAAACATGGTTCCGGCGCCTAGGAGCCAAAATACGGCGCCCAAGCACCATATTAGACTGTGTATCTATGGGTCTGGCACCTAGGCGCCAGATTTGGCACCTAAGCGCCACAGTTACTGGGTCGTGTAAAAACAAAAAATTTTCCGTTTTTCACACGATTTTCTCCTATAAACTATCCCATCTTCATTCCTAATCCCTAAGAAACCATAGTTACGACCTTTACACTTCATTCTTGAGGAGATAGGAGATGATTTTGAAGAAATGGAGAGAAGAAACCATGGAGAAGAGGCTATAGATAAGTGTTCTAAGGATCCTCAACCTTTCTTTAATGGTTTTATTGCTGTAAGTTTGGAGAAATTTTTGAGTCACCTAGATAAGTTTGAAGAGGAATTCAAAAGTATTGGAGATCGCCATCATGAGATGTATCATCAAATTGAACATATGGAATGGTAGGCAAAGCTTCAATTCGATCATCTAGCGGCCTATCAAGATGCTCAAGTTGAGATGTATGCGAAGAACAAATGGATAGACAAGAAAATGACTACGAATTTTCCAAGGGCGTTAGTGTTCTTCCCAAGTGGACCGAGTAGTCTTCATTGCGATGAGAATGGAAATTTCTAATTTGAAGATTAGATAGTAAATGTGGTTAGATCAAGACTTTATCTTTTGTGTCGTTGCATCGATTTAGTAAATTGAATGTATTGTTTGTGTGTTTGTTTTATTGTTCAATGTGTGTTGTATTTGCTTTGAAATTGTGTTTTTTTATTGTTTGTTAGGACTTGAATCTTATTATTATACTTATCTGTATTGTATTGAGCTAAATTGAAGATTATGAAAGGAATTAGAAGAGTTTGACTTAAACTTATGTTTAATTGATGGATTTAAACATATGAAAATTGTAGAAATGATTTCCATGAACAACTTTTGAAGATATAGAAAGGTTTTGAGTTCATTGAAAGGTCAATTAGGTGGATTTTGCGATTTTGGTTAATTTGGGCATGGTTGGATCAAGTTGGGCCCAAGTTGGGTTAAGGTGTGGTATAGACCCAATTGAGAGTTTCAAATGGTTTAAGAGAATGTATTGAAGGGTTCCCAACATCAATTGGGAAGATATTTTAGGATTAGGCCAATCAATTTGGTAGGTTTAAGGCATGAATTCACTTTAGGTTAAAATGGGGTATTTTTGGTTTTAAATGGATTTAGGTTAGGTTTAGGCTCAAATAGGGGCAATTGAAGCTTGCATGGGTTTCATGGGAATGTCATGGAAGGTTTAGGATTGAAATTTGGAGGAAAAAGTTGACATTAGGCTAATTGGGGAATTTTGGATTAATTGGGTAAAATTGGGGATTTAAGTTTCAAATGAAATTGAACTCAAATTTAAATCGATTTTACCTTGGATTTGGTTTGGATTGATAGTGGGGATGTTGAATTAAAGTTTAGAATTTAAATTGGGCAAGATTGAGGTCAATTGGATTGATTTTGTTTGACAGTGGGTCCATTTAGGTTAAAAATGGGTCAAATTGGGGTTTTGATAAAATTGGGTTAAATTAGCAAAATTGGGCTATGGTGTAGTTGAATAAAATGAAATTAGGAATATTTGGGATTTTTTTGGAATTTTTTGGGAATTTTTAGAATTTTTGGAATTTTGTTCTAAGAGGGTATTTGGAGGTTATTTGGAGGGTATTGGAGTATTTTGGTGGGTTTAAGAGATGGGAATTATTTAAAAATGATTCTTGGGAATTTTAGGAATTTTTGGTAATTTTTGGGAATTTTTGGATGATTTGGTGGTTGTGGGGGCAATTTAGGTAATTTTGGGTAAGTTTAAAGACCCAATGTCAAAACCAGGGGTTTGGTAAAAATAAAGTTTGGTTAAGGTTGAGGGGAATGGGGAAGCTTAGAGTGAGCCATGGAGCAAGAAGTATCCATTTTGAACATCTCATAGGTTGTTCCTAACCCTCTTAGCCAAGGGCTAGGGGTTTGGACTTAGCCACATGAGTGCTCCAATGAACCAGGAGTCAAGATTGGATAGAGATGTTTCAGGGTTTAGGATTAGCGTAGGAGTGCAGTGTGTGCAAGCCAGAACTCACCAAGACCAGGCCACCCAGGGTAGTCCTAAGGCTTGGACATCTGACCCGATTTTTGTACTTCCAAATACAAGAATTTGTTAGCACTTCTAAAAAATTTAATTTCTGGCAAAGGCGCGAAACACTTGACCTGGAATAACATGCTATATAGATGTGTACCAATTTAAAATTCTTAAATATATGTTTATATAGAAAAATATAATTTTAAAAAGAAAATATTTTATATACTTTTTGGGTACTACGCAAGTATACGTATTGTTTCATGTAATATAGGGCTTTGAAACAAAGACCCTAAAATCGATCCCACGGGGAAAATTATAGTAATAAATTTTCTAAATATTGTATTTCAAAAATCTTTTTATATTTTAATCTAACTATAAGTTACTATGAATTTACTAGATGCAAATAAAGAAAACAATAATAAGACAATGATTTTATGAAAACTATATAAAATAAACAACTTTCTTCCCTTCAATTAATCTAAGATTATTAAGATAATTTAATATTCATTGGAGAATTTGATTTACGGTATTGTGCCAAATAAAAGCATTCATATTCTTTACCCTTTGATCCAGGCGCAAAGAACATTGGCTAATTTACAGATCAGGTCCAGATGTATTGTTAGTAGAATGGGTTAATCTAGACTCACACAACTAGATGTCCAAGGGTGGCTATGGTCGGCACTACTAGTGACCCTTTCCTAATCTATACATCAAATTATAAGAATTTAGTCTGTCACTCTAAAAACTTATTAATTGTACGCCCTATAAATCTTATCTTCCTATTTATTTGCACTTCACCTTGAATAGCCCGCACATGGCCTTCGATTACCCAAGGATTCATGTGACACTTACAAGTTAAGAGATTTTCTCCTTCTAGGTCTCAAAACTCTTCAACAGGTTTTAACAATTTAAATGGCCAATTTAAAAAGTAAAGTAAGATCAGGTATTAATTTCATCACAATGTTTTGAAAACATTTTGAATTTCAATTCTCTATCGAATCTTTTATTATCTTATTTATCTCTTCATAATTGAAGGAAGAAAGTAAACTAACTACTCAGAACACATTGAATATAAACAACAAAACATAATAAATTAACTTTGAATCAAAAATAAAATACTTACCTCAAATATTCCTTCTACAGATCATCTGATTCCTACTGACTCCACAGTGTAATGAACTCCAGAAGCAACAACTTGAAAATAAACTCACTAAACTAAACAAAAGTGGCCCTAAATTTTTCTCTCTATTTCTCTCTCTAAGGATGAGAGATCCTAAAGTGGATAAGAGAAAGGGGATAAAATGGGGGGCACGTTTTTCTAAAGAAATGGACTCCTATTTATAGGCTTCAAGGGTTGCCTTGAGGCACCTCTTCAAAACATGTCCACATTTAATGAATCTTCTAGAAGGTCTGTCTGGCGCCTAGGCGCCGGACACCGCGTTTAGTTCTTCGCTCCTCTTCACTTTGGCTCGCACCTCTTCGCGATTAAAACCGTTTTGGAGCGTCCAAATGCAATGTATCACATGTCCTATTATCAGGAACAACTGCGGTCTTCTAGAATGTCCAATAACTGCTCAATCCATCAAAATAACCGTTCAAACGTTGTCAAAAACTTGACAGTTTCTGTATCGAGTCTGGCGCTTAGGCGCCAACTTCTGGCGCCTAGGCGCCAGGCCATATTTTTTTATACTTTTTGTATTTTGCTCCATTTTTTCTCCTTTTTGCTCCTTTTTGCTCCTTTTTCCTTTTTGGACCTTTTTACATCACCTACATTCAAAAACACAAAAAATACCTTTCATTAAAGCATAATATCCTTAGAAACTGATAAGAATTAAGACATAAAGAAATATGTATTTTTTTATAGATCAAAATTCCCCAAACGTAATTGTTACTTGTCCTCAAGTAACTCTTTCTACTATATAAAATGTATAACCTTTGAAATAAAAGATAAATATTTAAGATTCCTTATAATTATTTATTTTAAAAAGTTTTTAGTAAATTATTAACCCAATTTCACTAACTAGGTTTAATTTTAAGAATTTAAAGAATATTTAACTACCAAATCATAAGATTTCAAACTTTTCATCCATTTTGAAAATAATAGAAGTTTATTATATTAAGATCTCATAGATTATTTACAAGAAAAAGATCTTCTTGATAAATCTTTTCTAAATAAATATTCATGCATAAAAATTAAGTAAAATATGTAATTAGTTTTCTTCCTACAAGATAATTCAAGTGAAGCCAATTTTTGATTTAGGCATTTCCTCAAGCTTTTCCTATCTTCTTTTTTTTTCTTTTTCTTTCTTTCTTCTTTTCTTTTTTTTTTCTTTTTTTTTATATATAGAGAGGATTACTATATCTGGATAGCATGTTAATGGTTTTGAACTTCACTATCCTTAACTTATATTTTCAAAACTTATACATTTCCACTTAATTATTATAACATGAATAAGAATTCCAAAAGACTTCCAATCTTTTCTTTTTCAAGTAATAATTTTTTATTACTTAATATTTCTAAAATTCTATTATTTCTATCATGAATAGAAAAATTTCTTAATCTTATTCTTCTTTAAGTTAAATAATTCTATTCTTAAAATCAATCAAAGTTATTAAAATTTTGGTTAATTTTACTAAATTGTTTATAATTTCAAAAATAAAAGTGATCTCAAATAAATTCTTCATTCCTTAAGTTATGTTAAAAAAATTTTATTTTTATGAAAATATTAGCTCTTTAAGGACAAATAAAATTTAAATTTGAATGTATTTTCCCTTCCCCCAAACTTAAGTTTTGGTATACTATGATAATTTGAAAGTAGGAGAGAAAGAAAATCATAAGAATTTTTATAAGTATGTAAAAACAATCTTAAAACAAAAAATTAACTTCTACTCATGCTTTTGTGAATAATTAAGATAAAATTGAAGCATGTATAAAAAGTAAGCAGGCTAATTCTTATGATTATACTAAATTTGAAACAAAATTAAAGCAGAGAAAAATTACTAATTACTAAACAGTAGACTAAAACAAACATATCATAAATTAACTCTAACTTCTGTCTCAACATAATATACTAAGAATATTTTAACAACAGAATCTTAACACTAATCAATCCACACAGATATTTAAACAAATCAACATACATCAAACACAAAACTAAACAAATAATCCAAATAAAACAAACTAACATAGTAGCTCATCATAAAGATTTATAACTACTAGTCACTAGCTGTAGCCTCATCAACATCAACATCACCAAAGGAAAATTCTACGTCCTTAGGATCAACAAATGGTGTGAAACTAGGAAAAGTAGGGAAACTAATATCATATTCACCCTTCAGAAATCTGACTAGGGCTTCATCATACTCAGCATCATAACTACTCTTCCTCTGGGTATAATCAGATAAATGATCAAGTTTCCTATCAATAGTATCAATCCTGCAGTGAGTTTGAAATAACTTCTGCTGCTGCTCTAAAAACTGATCATGCATTGATTCCCAAAAACTCGATGGTGGCTCAGCAGAAGTAGAGGGTCGAGAAGTAGAAGTTCTACCTGGAGTATGTGCAGAAGTAGAAAAAGCAGTCGATCTCTTCCCTCGAAGACGATCATAGATACTAACACTCTCCTGCCCAATTGGCTTGGTAGACTTTAACTTCTCCTCAGAAATATCAGTAGTGACTCCATTACTAACACATAATGAATAAATCAGAGATGGGAATCCCAATCCAACGAAGTGCTTGGATCTCGCGAGTAGAATCCACGGAATCATAAATAATACTCGCCGACATTAATAGGTTTCCTTTCCGAATGCGATAGTTTAAGATCGCTCGATCTCTAGTCACTTCACTCGAGTGGTTGGAAGGTAACAATCTAGCGAGAAATAAAATAGTGCCATGCTATAGAAATAACATTTAATTTGGAGGATTTGAATTTTACCCTTTTTCCGTTCCTGATCTTCCAAGATCCAGTACCGTCAGTCAAATAAGCAATGATCATATCCAAATCTCCCTCAGATCGTGATAATCCAGAATAATGGCATTCAATAGTTGGTGGCCGGCCATAAAATATATTGATTCTTTCAAGACTAAATCCTACTCCGATACCTCTGACAAAGACTTCATAATCTTCGGCATCCAGAAAATTTGAATAAAACTCTCGAACAATAGGGATAACAGCAACAACAGTGAAATAACAGAATCGTTGCCAATTGTGTGTAACAATAGTGTTTTCAATCATTTCCCCCGGATGATAGAAACTTCGTTCTGAAATGAACTTCCTGGATGTCACAAATTCGTGGAAGCGAAAATGTGTAGCCGCAGTAGAAAATTTGCTGCTATCAAAGTTATCTCTTTCCTTTCCGCGTTTAGATTTCGGAGCCATCTAAACGTGAAAGAAAACAAGAACAAATTTAGGAATCAAAGATTTAAACTCTTTTTAAGTTTATAAAACTTAAAATAAGTTTAAAAATCCAAAGAAATCACTAAAAATCAAAGTTTTTTTTAAAATTTCGGTTCTTAGCAAAACTAGGGAAATCTATGGTGAAAATTGAAAATAAATGGTTTAAAGTGTAGATCTGACTTTGAGACGAAGAAATCGAGTGGTTTCGCGCTCAAATCCTTGATGTTTTGACCTCAAATGGATCTAAAAGGTGTATTTTCGCGAAAATGGAGAAGAAGATGAAGCTTAGGCGTCAAAAATGGCTTTTGGGGGTTATTTAAGTAAATTTTCGGGTTCAGGCCGAACTGGCGCTTAGGCACCGAATTCTGGCGCCTAGGCGCCAGACTCGCCTTTCACAAAAAAATTATTTTTAAATTTAATTTTCCACCAAAATTCATAAATTCAACTTCCAATTACTCATATTAGAGTAAAGCTTCAATTTCTAACTTCCACAACAATTCTCAAAAATTTGTAAAAATTAAATATTTAATCCACCAATCAAACATAAGGTTTAAATCAAACTCACTAAATTTCATTTATAATCTTCAATATTGACTCAATACATTCCAAATAAGTATTATACTTGATTCAAGTTCCTAATACACACTCAAACACAACAATTTCTAAGCAAAAACAACACACATTGAACATGAAGGCAAATACACAAACAAACACAATCGATTCTCTAAATTGATACAACGACTCAACAAACCATATAATAACTATCTCATTACCAAAATATTCTAATCTTCACAAGGGAAATTGTGTATTCCACTTGGAAAGAACACTAATGCTCTCGGGAAATCCGTAGCCGTCTTTTCATCAATCCACTTGTTCTTTGCATACATTTCAACATGAGCATCTTGATAAGCTGCAAAATGATCAAATTTAAGTTTCATTTGCCATTCTAGATGTTCAATTTGATGAAACATCTCATGAGGCGATCTCCAATGCTTTTAAACTCCGCTTCAAACTTATCCAAAAGACTAGAAATTTTCTCTAAACTTACAGCGATGAAACCATTGAAGTAGGGTTGAGGATCATTTGAGACCTTGTCCCTAGCTTCTTCTCCATGATTTCTTCCTTCCATATTCTTCAAAAATTTCTCAAATCTCTCAAGAATGAAGTGCAAGGGACGTAATTTTGATTGCTTGATGGTTAGGGAAGAAGATAAGTTGATTTAAAGGTGAAAATCGTGTGAAAAACTGAATATTTTCGATTTTTGCACGACCCAGTAATCGTGGCGCTTAGGCGCCAAATCTGGCGCCTAGGCACCAGACCTATTGATACATAATTTGATTCTGGTGCTTAGGCGCCTAATTCTGGCGCCTAGGCGCCAGAACTATGTTCAACTCCGTTTCGCCTAATCATCAAATTTCAAATTTTTGTTCTCCAAGATAGGTAAATTATACTGGTAAGAGTAATTTAGACTCAATAACTCACATTGTAAACAATCATGATGAAGGTTAACTTGATCTCCTTTTTACTCATATTCAGAATAGAGTGATCCAATTTCTAAATCTTACATACTTCAAAATACTTTTCAGCCTAAGTCAACAAAGACTTATGAGCATTAAATTTTTCTAAAGTAATATAAAATTAATCAAGATCGAGGCATAACCTTACATTAAAACACAAAAACACTCATAACAAAAGATAATTATGGATTGCCTCCCACAAAGCGCTTGGTTTAACGTCATCAGCCCAACTTAAGTAAATGTTTAATCACGTTGACTCAATTCATAGGCCTCTTTATAAATCTTTTTAATATCTCCCAAATAAGGCTTCAATCTTAATCCATTTACTTTAAAAATTTTTCCTGTTTTGGGATCTTTAATATCCATAGCTCCATAATGGTATACTTTCTCAACTATATAGGGTCCAATCCATTTAGATATTAATTTTCCAGGAAAAAGTTTTAAACGAGAGTTAAACAGTAATACTTCTTGTCCAGGTTCAAAAATTTTTCCTGGAATTTTCTTATCATGCAACATCTTCATTTTCTCTTTATAAATCCTCGCATTTTCATATGCTTCATTTCTTATTTCTTCCATCTCATTTAATTGCAATAATTGCTTTTCTTCTGCTTTATTCAAATTAAAATTAAACTCCTTTAT
The DNA here is from genome assembly GCA_022702705.1 of Papilionanthe hookeriana x Papilionanthe teres. Lineage (NCBI taxonomy): Eukaryota > Viridiplantae > Streptophyta > Magnoliopsida > Asparagales > Orchidaceae > Papilionanthe > Papilionanthe hookeriana x Papilionanthe teres. Next base: position 104,032,453 of record CM040428.1, on the reverse strand, counting down.
CGCCCAATAAGCTTTATGTTCAAGTTCTACATGTAAGTGAAAATGTTTACCATAAATTAACCGGTAAGGTGACATTTCGATTGTTGTCTTATAAGCTGTTCTATAAGCCCATATTGCAGAATCAAGTCTATCAACCCAATCGGTTCTTTTAGGATTAACGGTCTTCTCTACAATTGTTTGAATTTCTCTGTTTGATACTTCGACCATTCCACTTGTTTGTGGGTGATAAGCGATTGCAATTCTATGTTTGATTCCAAATTTTTGTAGTAATGATTGAATTCTTATATTCCCGAAATGACTTCCACCATCGGTGATAATTACCTTAGGCATTCCAAATCTTGAAAATATCATTTTGTTTAAAAATTTAGAAACACTTTTGGAATCACAGATTGGTAAAGCAACGACTTCAATCCACTTTGAAACATAATCAATTGCTAATAAAATATAAATTTTTCCAGATGATGGAACAAATGGTCCCATAAAGTCTAAACCCCATATATCAAAAATTTCAACTTCCAATATATAGTTTAAAGTCATTTCATTCTTCCTAGATATATTTCCCATCCTTTGACATCGATCACATGTTTTCACATAATGTCTCACATCTTTAAATAAGGTAGGCCAATAAAATTCGAATTTAAAATTTTAAATGCTGTTTTATTTATGCCAAAGTGTCCTCCAAAATCAGAATCATGACATTTTTGAATAATAGCAAAAGTTTCCTCATAAGGTACACATCTTCGAATCATAGAATCTTTACCAAGTTTAAATAAATGAGGTTCTTCCCAAATATAAGATATAGCATCATATTTAAATTTCTTAATAAATTTGTTATCGAAGTCATAAGGCAAAATATTGTTAACTAAATAATTAACACTATCAGCATACCAAGGTGTTTTGCATTCTAGAATAACATATAAAGATTCATCAGGAAATTTCTCATTTATATTTTCTTCCAAAATAATATCATTTTTAATTCTAGATAAATGATCAGCAATTTGGTTTTCAGTTCCTTTTCTATCTACTATTTGAAAATCTAAACACTTAATAATTTCTTTTTTAACAACCTCTTTCATGATAGGATTTAATATTCTTTCCGATTCTATAGTAGGTTAAAAATTTTCTTCCATTAATATTCTATGCATGCAAATGGAAGGGCTTATTCCTTTTATGTCAGCAATAGTCCAACCAAAAGCTTTCTAATAATTCTTTAACGCACCTAGTAGTTTTTCTTCTTGATCTTTACTCAGTTCAGAAGAAATAATAACAGGTAAAGTTAACGAATTTCCAAGAAACACATATTTTAAATGTGAAGTTAACATTTTTAATTCCAGTTCAGGGGCTCTTTTAATTGATGGTAAAAGTATATCATTTTGAGTTATGTCTAAAGTTTTCCAATTATCTTTAATAAAATGAGTCTCTTCTTCTTCTACTACTTCATTTTCATCTGTTAAAAATTCAAATTTTTCTTCAGAAATGACTTTAAATTTTTCTTGATAATGTTTTTCAATTAAATAATCAATTATATCCATTCGATAACATTTCTCTTTATCGAGGTACTTCATTGATTTAAGAACATTGAATTTAATTTCTTGATCATTAACTCTCATGGTTAGTTCTCCCTTTTGCACATCAATCATAGCTCGTCCGGTAGCTAGAAAAGGTCTCCCTAAAATAATAGGTATCTCTTTATCTTCTTCCATATCAAGTACTATGAAATCTACGGGGAAGATAAATTTATCCACATTAACAAGGACATCCTCTATAACTCCTTTAGGATAAGTGATAGATCTATCGCCTAACCGAAGGGTTACAGTGGTGGGAGTAATATCTCCTAAATCCAATCTTCGAAAGATAGAAAATGTCATGAGATTAATACTTACTCCTAAATCACATAAAGCTTTTCCACAAAATTTTTCTCCAATAGCACAGGGTATAGTGAAACTTCCAGGATCCTTAAGCTTTTCATGTAATTTCTTTTGAATTATTGCACTGCATTCTTCACTTAATGCAACAGTTTCAAAAGCTTTAAATTTTCAGTTTTTGCTTAAAATATCCTTCATAAATTTTGCGTAAGTTCGCATTTGTTCAAAGCTTCAGCAAAAGGTATGTTAATAGTAAGTTTCTTAAAAATTTCAAAGAACTCAAAAAATTGATGATCTAATTTCTGCTGTTTAAGTCTTTGAGGAAAAGGTGGTGGTGGTTTTTCAACTTCAACATTAACAGGTATAACAGTCTGATCTTGACTAGAAGAGAGAGTTTCTTTAGGTTTTTCAATCTCTTCAACCTCAATCTCTTTTTCAATTTCATTCTGCATTCTTTCTTTTAATTCCTTTCCACTTCTAAGTTGCACAGCTTTAACTTGTTCATGTTCTTTTCCAGTTTCCTTTGGATTAATTTCACTATTACTAGGAAGTGTTCCTACAGGTGTGTTATTAATTAAAGTAGCAATTTGCCCCATTTGATTTTCAATATTACGAATATCAGTATTTTGATTTTGTAATTGATTATTCATTTGTAAAATTAATTCTTCTATTGATAACTTTTTCTATTGATTATTAAATCCAGGAGGTTTATAATTTGGATTAACTTGATTATTCCATTTTCCAGTGGGATGAGATTTATTATTACCCCATTGTTGTTGTGAATTATTCCAATTAAAATTAGGATGATTTTTCCACCCAGGATTATAATAAATTGAATAAGGATTATTTTTACTTGCAATAGCTTGTAAAGTTTCAATAGTTTGAGAATCTTCAATATTAGCAGAGTTATTATGTGAAATATTAATTGCAAAATTATCTAATTTCTTAGACATTGCCGCTACTTGTGAAGCTAAGATAGAAAAGGCTTCAATATCATGAATACTTGCCATCATTTTAGGATTAATCCTTTCGGAAGGCCATTGAAAATTGTTATTAGCCATTTCTTCAATTAAAGTGTAAGCTTCTTCAAATGATTTAGACATTAAAGAACCTCCAACAGCAGCATCAATAATTGATTTGAAAGACCCAATTAATCCATTATAAAATGTTTGAATAATTAACCAATCAGGTAAAGCATGATGAGGAAATTTTCTTAATAGTTTTTTAAATCTTTCCCAAGTTTCATATATTGTCTCCCCGTCAAATTGACTAAACGAAGTAATATCATTTCTTAGTTTAACAGTTTTAGAAGGAGGAAAATATTTAGTAAGGAATTTTTGTGCTATTTCAGCCCATGTTTTAATAGAACCAGTCGCTAATGAGTTTAACCACATCTTTGCTTTATCTCTTAAAGAAAAAGGAAAGAGTCTAAGTCTAATAAGCATCATCGAAACATTGTTTTATTTAAAGGTAGCACAAAGTTCTAAAAAACTAACAAGGTGTAAATTTGGATCCTCATTTGGTGTTCCACCAAATTGATTATTTTGCACCATTTGAATAATAGATGGTTTAAGTTCAAAAGAATTAGCATCTACAGTGGGTATTTGAATACTACTATGAAGTTCATCAAATTTAGGGTTAGCATAATACCTTAATGGTTTATAAATATTTTGATCATTAAGTTCAATTGGATTTGTAAAGTAGCCATTTCTTGAAATTTTTGAATTTATTTTCCCTTTTTAATATTTCTAATTCTTCTTTCTAATTCAGAATCTAAAGGTATGAATCCTTCGAACCAAATCTTCGCATAAAAAAGGAATAATATATATATATATATATATATATATATATATATATATATATATATATATATATATATATATATATATATATATTTAGAAATATAATATTTTAAAAAAAATTTTATAACTATTTGTCGGCATATTTTTTAGGTTATGTGTTTTATTTTGAAAAGGTGGGGTCGCCTACAGAAATTGTCGGCGAATTTTAATTTAATTTAAATAAATAATTTGAAAAGTAGTATTTGATTTTGAAAATAATTTTAAATTTGAAAATTTTAAGATATGAAATCAAACCGATCTCACAACCCGAATAGTTTATATAAACGAGCGCCGCATCACAAACCGTGTATCTATCCCGAAGAATAGACACACTTGCTTGATAATGGGGCTCGATTAAATAAACTAGAAAGGTTTGTGACATCCGTTTGATCTCGCGAACCAATTTTATAAGCCGACAAATTTCCTCGTTTAATATGAAAACATTAAACGGGGTTTATATTACACAGGTTCTTAAAGTTCCCTATAAGGGCAAGCCCCTATAGTTAATTACATCTTAAGTGATGGGAATCACCTAAGAAAACTCTCGATAATAATCGGTAGTTACGCTCTCAAGAATTGCAAAGTTTAAATTTTCGAGGGATTGAATTTTGGAATTTCAATAGGGAATGGATCAAATTTGGAACATTTTATTTTTAGGAGTCCAATGGAAGAAAAGTAGGAGAAGTCGAGGATCCAAGAAGAATCTTGGCAACTTCCCAAACTATCCTATTGTTTGGCTTGAATTTAGGAAAGTCCTAATGTTTATTTAATATTTTGATCTTGCCAATTTTAATTAGTTAGGACTTATATTCGTATGATAAAATCATACAAATAGCCTCGAAGATGTGGGGGTTTATGTCGTATCGGACGACTACCTCGGATTCCTAAGACCGGCTAGGGCTTAATTTACATGATATGATCATGCAAATGCCTAACGAAGAGTTGATGATTTATGTTGCACTAGGCAAGCTACCTCGAAGTCCTACGGCTCGGTTATTTAATTCTAAGGAAAGTTTCTGTTGAAGTAGACTCGGGTTTTGCTGATGACGATGGCCGTGCTTGCCCACCATGCTCCGAGCTCCTTGTTGTTGCAGAGGTTTAGTTGTAGAAGTCATAAATCGGGAGATGAGAGAAGTGTTTGGTTTTAGAGAAAGTCTTAATTTCCATGTGTCTTTAATATTTTAATTAAAACAGGTCTTAAAATTGATTAAACGGAACCGATTAAGATCCCACGGTTCCGTCATCCCAGCACCGTTATTTTCATCGAATTCACTTAGTCCGGATGAATTTGCTAAACTCAACTAAATGAGTTCCGCACTTTCATTTGGACCGTGGGAAATCCCGTTAGCAACACGTGGGTTACATCATCCGAGGTATTCCCGATCATTCAATGAGACGTTTTAATTTAGTTATAGTTGTAATTTTGTTGTTTTGTTTGTGATTAAATTTTGAGTTATTTTATATTTTGAATGTTGTGGCGATGAATTTTATCTTGTAGTGTCTTTTAATTTAGTTATGGGTTTCAATTCGGTTTACTGTCCTAAAGGTGTAGGTTTTCATGCAACTGTTGTTTATCATGCAAGAAAAGTAAGTGCGATGCGATTAAATAAGTTGCAATAAAGTAAATCGCAATAAAATAAAAGCGTACCGGAGGGTCTTCCCGTCATCCCATGCTGCACTTAAAACACAGTTAGAATATTTAAGCATTTAAAGTAAGTTCCTAGGTAAAGCTAAGGGAAAGATTATGGTTTTCTACCAAGTTCCTAATCCTATAGCTAGTCACCTCCTATGACGTCTAGGTCTTCAATTTTGGTTTTAAGGATGATTTTCTTCACCAAAGAACAACTAAGCTCAATTTGTTCTTAAGGACATTCCATCATATTGAGGAAGTGTTTAAGACGAATCTTAAACATCCTTTCAATATTTCGGGAATTGTCCTAAGTCCAAATGAATTCATTGTTCGAGTGAATTAATCATCAGGGGTGTTTGAGTTAAGTTTTATTTCTTGCTCGGTGAATTAGGATGTTTGAATATCCTTATGAGTGAAGTGTCATTTCACTTGATACTCCATTTAGGAGTTATAATAGTAAAAGCTCCTAAGGGCGAAATGATATTTAATGATTTGTGATTCAAATTTAAGTTAAATTAATGATTTAAGTTTGGAATAGTGTTCGAGTTATTTTAGATTTATTTTTGAATTCTTCATGTTATTATATTTAATTTAATTTAATTTAATTTAACTTAATTTAATTTAATGTGGTTTAATTAATTTAACTTAAGTTAATTTAATGTAATATGATTTAGTTTAATTTAATTTAATTTAATTTAATTTAATTTAATTTAGTTTGAATTTAATTTAATTTAATTTAATTTAATTTAATTTAATTTAATATAATATAATATAATATAATTTAATCTAATTTAATTTAATTTAATTTAATTTAATTTAATTTAATTTAGTTTAATTTAATTCTTAATTTTTAATTTAATTTTTAATTTTAGAGGAATTTGTTTTAAATAATTTAACTTTAATTTAATTTAATGATTAAGTCTTTTAGCATTTTAAATCTTAAACTTGGATTATCATTTTAATTAGGAATTAAATATTATTGGGATGATTAATTTAGGGATTTTTAAATTAAAGAATAAATCTCCTCCTAATAATATCCCTATTTTAATAATTCCAATTTTATTATTCTTCCAAATTTAACTAATTATTTAATTAAGGTTTATTGAAATTGTTTTAAATTGTTTAGTAGGTTTCTACCCCTTAATTATCTAAATTTCAATCATCCAAATCAAGTTAAAATCAAATACTTTGCCTATTAATTTCATTAAGCCTAAAGTCTTAATTAAAGGGTTAAGATTTTAATTACCATTTTGCCCTTCAAGCCTAATAATTTCATAACTCACTAAATTGAGCTCAAATGAACTTGAAATTTTTATGTTCCTTCACTCATATTTCAGTAAAGACATTAGAGGAGAAAATGTGATTTTTCTGTATTTAATTTATTTATATAATTATTTTTGGTGGAAAATAAGGATTTCCAAGGAAAATTTAATAATATGACCAAGGGAAAGTTTCTGTCCTTAAGAAAATTATGGGACATTCCTAATGACCAGAGGACCACTTAGACCAATTTTTGTGATTTTTTGAATTATATTTTATTTATTAGAATTATTTTAAGTTTTGGAGTATTAATTAATTTAAAAATAAAATATAAGTTGAAAAATGAATTTTATAATTTTTAAAATTCTCTCTGATATCAAGGATTCCAGAGAACCAAATTTTACAATTTTCTGATTTTTCTTTGATTTATTATAATTATTTTAGTGAAAATGCTAGAAAATACATTTTTTTTAATTTTTAAAATTACCCTAAGGCTTTAAAATTTAATATCTCATTAAATAGACCTAAGAAAAATATGGGGTTTGTTCCTAAGTGATTAAATTTCAAAATATGACATTTTGGTGAATTTTATTATTTTTGTGATTTTTATTATTTTTAATTATTAAAATATTAAAATAATGATGAAAAATTAACTTTTTTAGAAAATTAAAATTTTGATTTTCTTAAATTCCTCTGATATCAGAGAGGCTCCAAAACCAATTTGGTGAATTTTTGAAAGGTATTTTGAAAGTTATGAATTTTTAAAGTTTAAAATGACTAAATGGCTTAATCAACCCATTTAGTAGGGCTAACAAGTCGATTGACTTCAAACTTTTATGGTGGGTTCCTCTGATCCTAAAGGTCAGTGGAGAATTGATTTCAAGTCAATTTGATCTATGGTTAACTCTAATTAATTAAAGTCAATTTTGGGTATTTAAGCCGATTAGGGTTATTTTGAGTGAACTAACTCAAGTCCTATTTTTCCTAGGGTTCTCTGGTCATAAGGAACATCACCAAATTTTCCTAGAATTTATTTCACAACATGCTAATTTTGGAATTAAAATACTCAAAACGGCAACATGCATTTGAAAAATAAATAACTTTTCACGAGAGGTGGCCTCGACCTTGGAAAATTCGGGGAATGTTCCCAGGTTCGAAGGCTTCAAAAGCCACTATGGTCTCATGCCATGGTGAATTGTGTGAATGCATGGAGAATTAAAACAATGCGGGGAGTAAATAATTAATTAAAAATAAAATACTGGACAAAATTAATTAATTTCTTTTCCACATTATTCTCCTCTGTTCATTCGAGCAAGAGGGTATTTTTATTTTATTTTTGTGATTTTTCTACACAAAGATATGGATTTTTGAAGTTTAGGGAATTAAATAAATCAGAAAACCCCTAATTTTCTATTTATCAGGAGTCGGCGCCGCGTCAACCTTAGCATCTCCGAAATGCCGCGTGGCGCGCTCCCATTCGACGCCGCCTTCTGACTCAGCGCCACGCGGCTCGCGGTTCATGTACCATCTCCTCGTCCGGCGCCTATCGCGAGCCGTCCGGTCCGCGCGTGTATTAAATGAACGGCATCCGTTCATCGTCCCCAAGCCTCCTAACTCGAGAACCGTCCACCTTCTAGCCACTAAGATCTCACTCGATTCTCCATGGATTTTTATGTTCTTATACTGCTATGGATTCGTCTTGAAGAGACGAACACATCTATACGGCTAATGTTTATTGAAATTGACTCATTTGAAATGGAGAATGTTTAGAAGCTCGGGATGAAGAATTGATCCATACCTTAGCTGCGAGAGGTGAAGCCTCGATCGGAGATGCTCGGCACGTTCGTTGGAGCTGCGCGGAGGCTAGGGATGAAGCTCGGGGATGTGGTGAATTGCCTAGGTGTGATTTTCACCAAGGTCGATCACAACCTTTGGAGTCCGGAACAAGCTGGGTGGCTCGGAGATGGGGCTTTTGCTAGTGGACACCTTCTCTTGGTGCGGTGAAGGTGTAGGACCAATCGATTTGAGGATTGATCCACTTGTGAAGAAGTGTCCTGGTTTTGGGTGGAATTTCGGTTGAGAAATTGGATTTTGTCGGTGGGGATTAGGGCAAATTGACACCGGGGATCAAGCTGCTCTGAGGGTGGAGAAGGGTTTGGAACAATTTTGGCGAGTTTCGGCAAGGTTTGTGCAACTCTCCTCTCATGGCCGTGAGGGGGTGGTGTTTAAATAGGAGAGGTTGGAGGGCCTCCCGGGGAGAGTTAGGGCTTTGGATCACCTGCTGCGGGCATGGGAAGCACGGCCGTGGTGGCCATTGGGCATGGGGCGGCTCGGCGAGGAGAATTCCAAAGTTGGCTCACATGTGAGCTCTCGGCCATGGTGTTTTCCGGTGACACAGTGGTGGCCGGCCGGGCATTGGTCACCATCTTGTTCGAGTGGGTCGGGGTGGGGTTTGTGTAGGCAATTGGCAAATGCCATGTGTAAAAGGCTTGGATTAGAATGGAATGGGAGAGGGCTTATTTTGGCTCAAATTGGTCAACCCCTCCATTTGGGCTAGGTGCACCACCCAAGGCTTTGTTTAGGCTGAATAGAAAGTGATTTAGGTCGGCTTAATCGGTGGGGAATGGTCACCATCCAAGTACGATTAAGCTTAAGCAAGATTTAGTGGAATCATGGGAGTGGTTAACCACCTTTAGGAATTAAGGAAAGAGTCTCCTCCTTTTGCCCAAAATGGCATGGTGACATGTAAAGAGGCTCTCATGGCTTTCCATGTGGCTCATGCATGGCTTCATGGCTCACCTTTGGCTTGGGAAAAGTCAAGTCAATTTCATGGAAATGGATTTAAGAGAAATTTTGGTATTTAGGGGTGATTTGGCATGAGGCTTGATTTGGAATTATTTGATGATGGGATTATAACTTAGGGAATGGCTTTGATTAAATGGATGGCAAATGGAAATGTCATGTGGGCTTTAGGGTAGATTTTGGGCTCATTGAAATGGTTTTAGATGGGCTTTTAAATGGTTTAGGAAAGTGGGCTTTTGAATTTTAAAATGGATTTTAGGATGGAATTTTAGTAAAGGCTTGGGCCAAATAAATGTTGGGTTTAGCTTATGGATGTGTCATGAGTGATTTGAAACAAATTTGAGGTGATTTGGGTTTGAATTGGGTTGGATATGGGCCTTTTGGTAAAGAGGCTAAGGTGGGCCAAAATGGGCTACCATGGGCCAAAGTTGGGCTAGAGTTGGAATTGATGTAAAATTAATGTTGGGAAATGTTTATGGGAGTGTTTCAAAGAGGTTTTGGCCTAGGTTAGGTTTTGATTTTGAGGTTTGGGTTTATTTGGGCTAGGTTTAGGTTTAGGTCGAAATTGGGCTTTTTGATTTTGGGTTGAATTTGAGTGGGGTTTGGGTCTAAATTTTAGGCAAATCATGTTAGTGTTTTGTTTATGGGGATGTTAAGGAAGGTTTAGAAAAGATTTGGGGTTAATTGGAGTTGAATTGGGTGAGTTTGGGCTAAATTTGGGTCATGGGTCCAAATTGGGCTTTAAGGCCAAAAGTGAAATTGGATCCCAATGCCAATCAAATTGGGCTTGGATTTGGTCTAGATTGGTGTTGGGGCTGTTAGATTGAAGTTTAGAATTGAATTGGACCAGAATTTGGGTCAATTGGGTAGGTTAGGTTTGACATTGGGTTTACTTTGGGTTAAAATGGAGTCGAATTGGGGGTTTTGATAAAAGTGGGGTAAATTGACAAAATTGGCCCATGGTGTAGTTGAATAAAATGAAATTGGGAATATTTGGGATTTTCTGGAATTTTCTGGGAATTTTCTGAATTTTTGGATTTTTTGACTAAGAGGGGTATTTTGGGTATTTGGAGGGTATTGGGAGGTATTTTTGGAATTTTTGGTATTTTTGGTTATGGATGATCAATTTGAGTGGGGAGGAAATGTTTAGGATTGGTCTTGAGGAATTTTGGGTAATTAGGAGATTTTGGAGATTTTGGGTAGTTTCAAGGGCATTTGGTAGGTTAGGCGGGTGTAGGGTCCGGGGGTCGAAAATTGAAAATTTGGAAAATTGAAGATTGGGTGAATATAAGTGGAATAAAATCATTTTGGTTGAGCCATGAAGCCACATCAAGCCCATATGAGCCATGAAGGGACTCATTTGAGGCATTCGTTATGTTGTTCCTAACCCTAGCGCGAGGGCTTAGGGGTTAAGGACCATCCGTGTGAATCACTTACATGAGTCGGGGAGGTCGAATTGGGTATGGGTGTGTTTTTAGGAGGTGTATGGAAGTGTAGTGTATGAGTGTAGTGTGTGTGTAAGTCGGCCCCTCCACTAGACCGGGCCACCGCAGGGCGATCCTAAGGCCAGAAGAGTCTATAGGAACTCATCCTTTAAACTCCCGCACTTGATTTCGACCCTACAGGTGATTAGGGGTCTACGATCGAGTTTGTGGAGTTTGCGGGGAGTTAAGAAGTGGTTTGAAATTCTAGATGGTGGATCCCGATTCTAGTCCTCTAAGATAGTCGAAGGAAAGGCCTAAAGTGCTAGATCACGAGTACTTAAGAGAAGAAGAGAAGACCTCATCGAAAATGAGGTCGACAAATGGACCCCCGATAGGTGTGGTGTGCTAACCAAGCACACGCGCGTATTGGCGTTGACCGAAAAGATCAACAAAACCAACACGGATGTCCGAGTGACAAACTTAGGACGAAGTAGAAGAATTTCACGTGGGGAGTGTCGAGTATATCTCTAAGGCTGGAGATTCTCGAACTCTCGGCGGGGAAAAGGAAAAGGAGGTGAATTCCAAATCACAAGATCCGGGAAATTTCATTTTAAATTTTGTTTCAATTTAAGTTTTGATGTGTGAATTCAGATTTCAACTCGAGTTTCAATTTAGATTGAAGTTTTGTTAAGATTAATTTTGAAGGGATTTGATTTGAAATGAAAATTAAAATTTTGCGGTTTTAGATGTAACATCCTCGGCCTCAAAAGAAAATTGAATTGATTGGATTGAATCATTACAATGAGGAGAGATCTCGGAGCAATGTGGTATCGGATCTAAAATCCTTAACCTCGAGAGCTCGATTTGGTGTGCTTCATTGCGATAGGAAGAGAATCTAAAGCGATGCGGTATTGGATGTAAAATCCTCGGCCTCGAAATTTGATTTTTTGATGCATTTCGGTGCGATAGGGAAAGAATCCTAAAGCGGTGCGGTCTCGGATGTAAAATCCTTAACTTCGAAAAGTTGATTTTGATGTATTTCGGTGCGATAGGGGAAGAATCCTAAAGCGGTGCGGTATCGGATGTAAAATCCTCGACCTCGAAAAGTTGATTTTGATGTATTTCGGTGCGATAGGGAAAGAATCCTAAAGCGGTGCGGTATCGGATGTAAAATCCTCAACCTCGAAAAGTTGATTTTGATGTATTTCGGTGCAATAGGGAAAGAATCCTAAAGCGGTGCGGTCTCGGATGTAAAATCCTCGACCTCGAAAAGTTGATTTTGATGTATTTCGGTGCGATAGGGAAAGAATCCTAAAGCGATGCGGTCTCGGATGTAAAATCCTCGAGCCTCGAAAAGTTGATTTTGATGTATTTCGGTGCAGATAGGGAAAGAATCCTAAAGCGAGTGCGGTCTCGGATGTAAAATCCTCGACCTCGAAAAGTTGATTTTGATGTATTTCGGTGCTGATAGGGAAAGAATCCTAAAGCGATGCGGTCTCGGATGTAAAATCCTCGGCCTCGAAAAGTTGATTTTGATGTATTTCGGTGCGATAGGGAAAGAATCCTAAAGCGGTGCGGTCTCGGATGTAAAATCCTCGGCCTCGAAAAGTTGATTTTGATGTATTTCGGTGCGATAGGGAAAGAATCCTAAAGCGAGTGCGGTCTCGGATGTAAAATCCTCGGCCTCGAAAAGTTGATTTTGATGTATTTCGGTGCAATAGGGAAAGAATCCTAAAGCGAGTGCGGTCTCGGATGTAAAATCCTTAACCTTAAAATGTTGATTTTGATGTATTTCGGTGCAATAGGGAAAGAATCCTAAAGCGGTGCGGTCTCGGATGTAAAATCCTCGGCCTCGAAAAGTTGATTTTGATGTATATCGGTGCGATAGGGAAAGAATCCTAAAGCGGTGCGGTATCGGATGTAAAATCCTCGACCTCGAAAAGTTGATTTCGATGGGTAATTGACTTTGCAACGATTTGTAATGTTGATTTGAAAAGTGTGGAATTTTGGTGTTTCGAGAATTTCATGAAAGTTGTAAAAGACTTTCATGGAAGGAAATAGATTAGGAGGGAATATGTAGATGTTACATATCCCATTCGGAAGAGTTGATTGAAAGTTCTTTGGTTTGGATTGAATGTGATTCCTCGCCATCGGATTCGATCCGTGTCGATGGAATCGGCCGCTTCCTTCCCGGACAAGGGAGAGAGTAGAACGGGTTGGACTTCGATTTGGAAGGGTAAGTTTGAATTTGAGCGAGGTTTGATGTGAGATGCGGAAAGATCGAATTTGAAATTTGATTGAGATTTGATTTGAAATTTGGAAAGATTGAATTTGAAATTTGATTGAGATTTTGTGGTCATTTTGTTTGTCTTTTATCGATTCAAATTTTATTTTATCGTGAATTTGGAGTTTATCATTTTTTAGATTTTAAGGAAAGTTTTCTTTTATTCTTTTTGTTTCTTTTCTATTCTTTGTTCGAAGTTCATTTAAATTTTAATGGCGTTTCCCAGTCAATTTGCACAAAAGAGGTGAAGGCCAAAATTGTGACATGGTCACTTTCATTCCAATCATCTTGAAGATACATCGTACGACTTGATGCGGAATACATCTCATACAATCCATATAGACTCGAAACGGACTATGTATGATCTTTGTCGATCCATCCAAAAGGGTATACGTCGAAAATCCATGTACGAATAGTGAGGTATATGGTTAATAACATCACCTTCCAAGCCATCCTTGGCGAGGATGCCGTATGGATGTACGTTGGAGGTGTGATATTTTCCATGTAGCTCGCGGCTCGTAAGGCGGAGGCTCTCTAACTCCGGGTACGAGTTGGAAGTGGTAAGGTGCTTTCTGTCGTCCATCCTTACGAACGTAGCCGAGATCCGCTTCACTGGTACCCACGGTATGCAATGCTTAGCGACATCTGCTCCGTTGCCCTTCGGTATCATGACGGAACCTACCGGTAATGGTATCTTTGCTTGGCCCTCGGAACTCACTCGGGCCTGCTATCCGGAGGTCGGATCCGAACATGATATTACACTCATTCGAAAAGAAGCGTGCGAAAGGTCTGACAAAGTCATGGTGATCTATGTGCGGGGGTATACAGTCACCCTTCTTGTAAATGTTGATGATGCAACTGTTGGGTATGCAATCTGCTGGCAGTACCCTCCATGTAATCATTCTTTTTACTATCCTTTTAATGACTAATGGCATTGGGTCCACCTGGCCATGACGGAGTATCCCTGGTGGGTTACCTTTCCTGTCCTCTGCGAAGTTATAGCAGCATCCACATTGTATTGTAATTCTTCCTTTCCACGGCATCCATCTCCGGGGTTACGAGTATGTGTTTTCCCTTAGGCGGCTCGCTCGGCCCATTCTTTTCGAATCCGGATGCGATCCACGATTTCTTGTTGTTCATACTGCGAGAATACGTCACGTATGTAGCTCGAGGCCCTCCAGGTATATTGATCCTCCTGCCTACGATTCTCTCGAAGTATTCAAAAGTTTTCTTCGGACATTACGTATTCTTTCCGACTCGTATTACGGAATAATTTGTAAATGACGAGGCACAGTGACGTCTTGTGGGATATATGGCTCAATCCCTTCACGTTCTCCTGCATACCTCGGCTCCTCGGGGATGATGTCCGTCGGGACATCCTCCGGGGTTGCTTCTACAATAAGGTCATGCCTTACCGGCGGCTTCATCTGATGGCGTACTAGCCTTCTTTCTTCTGTTCCTCTCGAGATTTCTACTGGTCTCTTCGTCGTCTCGGAGGCTGGTCTCCTTTTTCGAGTTCTGGCGAGCCGGTATCCTCGAAGTATATGTGCGCGGTAGCAACTTCCTCGTCGCGCTGGTCCGCTGCTAATTTAGTTAGCATCTTGCGGATACGGCGATTTTTATTTCTTCGTTGAGTTGCTTGTGAGAGTAGCTCTTCGTATTTCTCGAGTTTACGTAGGCGCGGCGGCGACAAGCTGCCCTCTGTTGTAGCGACTACGGACTTGATTCTCTTGTCCTCTTCGGTGTTTGTTTTTCTTTTCTTCTTCTTTGGGTTGGTGGCTTGGGCCACCCACCTTCATCCTTGTCTGCCGGGCGGTTCTTCTCGGTCAGCGGGACCCGGTCACATTCCTCGTCTTGTAGGCTCGTCGGTGCGAAATCCGAGTCGATCTCGATTATCGCTCCATCTTTCACCCTCTTTTCATCGAGTGCGAGGCTTACGCCATTCTTAAAGTTCGGGACCAACCGCCCGTTCGACATTTCCCTGCGAAGAGACAAGGAAAAGGATCGAGAGGCTGTCTTAAGAACAAGAACATTAAGAAAATGTTTATTAAAGACAAAAAAAAATTTTTATTTCTTTTGTATTTTCAATTCAACGGGAATGAAATGGGATAAGATCGGGAAAGAGATTTTGATTTGGAAGAGAGAAAACAAAGAAAACTTTATTATCATGATTTTATTTATTTTAGCACATTTTTTGTTATTTTTGGGTTCGGACCCGGTCATAAGTAATTACTTCACCCGTGCTTCTAGGGATGGAAAATTCACTCCTTCGAAACATCGGGTAGCGTAATACTTTTTCAAGTATCGTCCATTGATCGGAAGCATATGTCGTTCTCCTTGGCGGTTCACTAGGCTGGTAGGAGCCTCTGATGTAGCTGTCTCGACCACAAACGGTCCTTCCCGAGTGGGTTCAAATTTTCCTCTATCTTGCGGTGTGCGAGAATAGGTCTTTGAGAACGAGAACTAAGTCACCAACCTTGAAGGTTCTTGGGCGGACCCGATCTGTCATGGGCTTGAACCATCTTAGCTTGGTATAGTTCTAAGTTCTAGCTGCATGTTGCTAGTCTTTTCCCTTCCGGGCTTTTCAATTCTTCTAGTCGTAATCGGCATTCTCT
This sequence comes from Papilionanthe hookeriana x Papilionanthe teres, assembly GCA_022702705.1. Lineage (NCBI taxonomy): Eukaryota > Viridiplantae > Streptophyta > Magnoliopsida > Asparagales > Orchidaceae > Papilionanthe > Papilionanthe hookeriana x Papilionanthe teres. Next base: position 104,016,732 of record CM040428.1, on the reverse strand, counting down.
TCGTCGTGAGTTTGTTTGCAAGCTGCAATCTCGAGTGAAGGAAGTCTGGACTTCTAAGGGTAACTCTTGCCTCGGACCCATACACCGGAGCGTAAGGTGTAGCTTGAGTAGGAGTTACGAAGGTTGTCCGGTAGGCCCATAAGGCTTCTAACAACTTCTCGTGCCAATTTCTCTTATTATCGTCCAAGGTTTTCTTTAAAATTTGAACGAGAGTTTTATTAAAAGCCTCGGCGAGGCCGTTTGCTCTTGGGTAGTAAATTGTTGAATATCGCCGGTCGATTCCGTGTCTCTCGACAAAATTGTTGATTTGCGTGCTTCGAATGCGGACCCATTATACGAGATGATCTGCGCGGCACCCCGAAACGGTAGACAACTTGGTTCTTGAAAAATTGTAGTACGTGATGTGCTTTCACTTCTACGAGTGGAGCTGCCTGCGCCACTTGGAAAAGTAATCTGTAGCCGCAAGAATGAAGCGATGTCCTTTTGACGATGGTGGTTCTATTGGACCCACTATATACGTGCCCCGACATTCGAATGGCCGCGATGCAATTGTCGGATGTAGCACATTTGGAGGTTGGTGTAGAACCACTCCGGTGCACTTGGCAGCGATGACGGCTCTTGGCGATTTTCATGCGGTCGGTCTTCATCGAGGGCCGGTAGTACCCTAGTCTTTTAATTTTCATTTTCATCTTTGGACCCGGTGGTGAGCGCCACGAGTCTCGAATGTATCTCTTTAACAATTTCACGGGCCTCGGACCCGCTTAGGCATCTTAGCCACATTTGATCGAAAAGACCTTCGTATAATGTGTTGTTTATTAATGCATAGGACGAGTTCTTTTCTTGATACGATGAGCTAACGACCTATCATGCGGTAGTTTTCTGTCTGCGGGTAATCCATTAATGGTTGTCGCCGATCTTCGTGTTTTTACGTCACTTCTTTACGATTGATCCTTTTTCCTTTTCGATTTGTGTATCGTGTACTATGTCGAGGCTGTGATAGGACCGACGTCCAGTGAGCCGACACTTCCATTGATTCATCTTGCAAACGGGCAAATTCTTTTGCGAGACGAGCTAGCGCATCCGCTAAAGCGTTTTCTTTTACGGGAATTTTGTAGATCGTCACATTCGGAATTTGTTCCAACGATTTGTATGGCATCTTGGAAGTATTGCTCGAGTCTTGGTTTTAAAATTACGTATTGTCCGGCGATACGTTGGATGATTAATTGCGAATCCGTAGATGTTGATGTACGTTATACCCATTTGAATAGTTAATTCCGGTCCTGTTATGAGGGCTTCGTATTACTGCTTCGTTGTTTGTACACGGCTCCGTCGAGTGGTAGGAGTATCTTAACATCCCCCGCTCCGGTGTTATAAAGATTAGTCCGATCCCGCCTTCACGGGCACTTATCACTTGCGATTCTTCGTCTTTATGCGCTAAAGATGCTCCGTTGAAATACAATTCCCAACGTCGATCATCAGGGTCTTCTAGGTTCATTATTTGTTCATCTGGCAAGTCGTCATTGAGAGGCGATTCTGCAGGCAAAGGGTGTCTTTGCGAGGAAGTACGCAGGACTTGTCCCTTTACGGCACGGAGAGGCACGAAAGTTATATCGAATTGCGATAATATCATTGACCATCGGCAAGTCTGCCGGAAAGCGTTGGACGGGTCATCGAGTATTGCAATGGATTAAATTTCGAGATCGGGTTGACCTTATGAGAAAGCATGTAGTGCACGAGCTTTTGAGCGGCGAAGATCGGGGCTAAACAATGCTTTTCGATTGCGGGATACCTTATTTCCGTCGGCGATAAATGACGGCTTAGGTAATAAAGAGCATTTTCTTTACCCTCATCATTGACACAGGCTAACGGGGCTCCGAGAGAGTCGTCTAAAGCGCGGTATAAAGTATTAGCGGTCTACACGAGGCCCAGGGCTGCTAAGACGGGAGGTGTCATTAAGTATTGTTTAATGTCCTCGAAGGCCCTACGGCATTTCTCTTCCCAAATAAATTTGGCGTCCTTTTTAACTAGTGCGAGAAAGGCTGACACCTACACGACAAGTTTGAGATAAAGCGTCGAAGATATGCCGGCTTCCCTTGAAAAGATCGTAGTTGTTTTAAGGTTACGGGAGGCGACATTTCTAAGATAGCTTTAATCTTTTCCGGGTCGATTTCAATTCCACGATGTCGGACAACGAATCCTAAGAATTTCCGGACGTGACGCCGAAGGCGCATTTTAAGGGATTCATCTTAAGGTTAAATTGTCTTAATCGTTCGAAAACAATTCTCGAATCATACGAGTGGTTTTCCTTTACTTTGCTTTTGATGACCACATCGTCCACGTAGCATTCGACTTGATTGTGGATGAGATCATCAAAAATTCTTGTCATTGCTCTATGGTAGGTTGCTCCTGCGTTCTTCGATCCGAATGGCATCCTTTGTGTAGCAATATACTCCGATCGGCGTTACGAATGCTTGTAAGTTTTTCATCTTACGGAGCCATTTTTATCTGGTTGTATCACGAAGATCCATCCATGAATGAGAATATTTCATGCGTTGAAGCAATGTCGATCATTAATGCAGGATCGGTAGAGGGAATTCATCTTTCGGACATGCCTTGTTTAAATCTGCGAAATCCACACAAATTCGATACGACCATTCTTCTTCACGTGGTACTACGTTGGCTAACCAAGTCGGGTATTGTTCTTCACGGACAAATTTAGCGTCTATTAGCTTTTTAACTTCAGGTATGACTTGTTGTTCGATTTCTAGACGCATTCTTCGGGACCTTGTCGGCTGGAACGAAGCGGGATCCACCCCTAGCTTATGGACTGCGACCTGCGGAGCTAAACACGGCATCTCATCGTAGCTCCAAGCAAAACGGTCTTTGAATTCCATTAATAACTTGATTATTTCTTCGGAGTCTTCTTTATTGAGTAAGGAGCTAACAAAGGTAGGTCTAGGTTCTTCGCTAGTACCTAAGTTAACTTCAGTTAACTCATCTATCGTAGATTTGATCTCTTCTTCGAATTACGGTGGAGCGTTTCCAATTTGCAAATCTTCGAGTTCTTCTGCGGTTTCCATGCGGTTTTCATTGAACTCGCGAGGTGACAACCAAGCAAAATTCGGTATCGTCGGCCGATCTCTGCGTGCCGAATCCGAGATCATGTTTTGAGTTGGGTGGACGACCGGAGTTATTCCATAAATTTTCGAAACGTTGTGATTGACCTTTTGTCCATTGTCGAGGTAAGAAACCACGTCTGAATTAAATTTTGAACACGGGGAGAGTACCACTCGAAAGGCAACTCCATTAATTCGATGAAGTAGCATCTTCAAGTTGTACATTATTTTCGGTTTTGGAGGAAGGAGCACCACGGTAGAATTTGATGGGCTTTGCACCACCGCTACGTACCTCTTTGACCTCCATACCCTCGATCTTATTAGAATGGATCGGGGTCGAGTCATAGTATGTACATAGTGGTTAATCTTCTCGTACATCGATTTATATTCTTCGTTTCTTTCATCTTCGATAGGGATTCGAATTGCGGCTTCTTCGAGCTTATTGTCGCTGCTTCTTGTTTGATTTCTTTTTCTTCTTGGAACTATCTTCCCGATCGACATTAATGGCTGGTTTCCTCGTCCGATTGTCCTAATGTCTCGCCACGACCTCGTCCCCGGCCTCGACCTCGGGTGCGAGTTGTGGAGAGACCTTCACCATCTCGCCAGTAAGGGGAGTGGTGAGTGATTGTTGGACTAGAACTTCGGGTTCTTCGTCGTCCCAAATTTCTTTTGCTTCATTTGTTATGGTATCTGCTGGAGAAGATTGTTTTCTTCGGAGGTGCATAATAAAGTTTGCATCTTCATGGATTCCGATTTCATGTACGGAGAACGGTTGTAAGTCACCTTTAATACACTTTGTTCCCCTCCGTCGTAGTATTTAATGCATTGATGTAGAGATGATGGTACCATCCTGTTTTCATGTATCCATGGTCGGCCCGATAGAGCGTTGAACGACGTTTCGAATCAATTATGTGAAATTTCGCGGTTGTCTTTGCTAAGTCACCGGTCTTCATTAGCGGTGTTATTGAGCCGAGGGCTCTTTCTCCTTTACTGGTTGAATCCTCTTAATAACATTTTGTCCGCCTCGAGCTCGCGAGCATCAATTTCCAAGTATGCTTTAGCGTTCGAAGATTCATTATATTGATTGATGCTCCTGGATCCACCAATACTACGGAGAGTGTAAACTTCCCGATTGTAAGCTGAAATGTACTGACGGTCGGTTGTGGTCTGTCATCCCCAGTAGTAGGTCATTGTCACGTGAAGGTAACACCTCGTTGTTCCTTTAACGAGCAAACCTCATCTAAGGACTCTTCGGCCATTTGAGCTAAGCAAATTTACTGGATCGAAGTAAGGCCTTGATCGGAGCTTCTCTCATCTCCTTTGATAAGATGAGAGCATCGTAGATGCTCGGTTTGGTCAGTAGTTTCCTAAGATGGGCTAGCACGTTGTAATCCACTTTGTTTTCATGTGCCTCGTTTTCTTCTCGAATGGGTATTTCTTCTGTAGGGTTGGTTCTTCTCGAACAACCACTGCTTTCCTTTGTCTTTTGGACCCATTCTCGGAGGTAGAACTCTTCCACTTCTTAAGTTGACTTCTGTGATTTCTTCGAATTTAGCATTGAGTTCTTTGGTGTCTCTTCTCGAATTGGAATGACGGATTCTTCGGGATTAGCTTCGGAGTACGAAGGCTCTAACTCTATTGTGATTGGGGTTCCTCGAAACTCGCAAATAGATTCGTTGCTTGTTGAACTCTCGTAGCCTTCTCGGTGGATGTCTTCTTCATCATTGTGATCGTCGAGATTGTGTATGATTTGAGAATTGTTATTTGTATCGGAATCGACGTCCGGATTAGGTTGATTGTCGCTAGTTACGTAATCGTTAGAAACGGTCAAAACGTAGCCAACGCCATAACCCTCATCATTATAAGATCCCACGGAGTGGGCGGATAATCATACGAGTCGGAAGTTCGAGGGATTTCTCCCCAGAATCGGAAACAACTATCCTAGGATAAGCGGCCCCTGAGTCCAGCCTTAGGTGCCTCGGTCTTCTCTTCTTCGTCGATTTTCTTCTTTTCTTCAATTGTCTCTTGTTGAGGTTGTTCTTCTATCGCAAGTGATAGCGCCGACTTGACGGGTTTCGAACTGCGAGTTGAAGCTCGCACCGAAGTGGTTTGGATGCGATCTAAAATCTTCTTCGAAGACTTTGTCCAGACGGTAGTCCATCCATCATCGGTCGCATAGGGATCTATCGAAACAATGAGATCCGTCGAGATAACATTGACGGAACCTCCTTTACGGGGTTCCTTCATGTACTCCTTCGGGATCGTTATATTCCCTTTCGAAGATTGTCGTTGAGCCAACTCTTGAAGGTAATACAATCTTCATCTTATGCCGAAGCATCCGGTGGTAGAGGCGAAAGTTGGGATCACCTTTCTTGTCGACTTCTTACGGTCTCTTAGGTTACGGTAGTTGGAAATGCGGAGTCTTCATCAAGTTGCGGAACATTTTCGGCCTTGCCTCATTCTTGAATGGATACTCCACTGCTCGGAAGCTCCCTTAACGTACGTTGCGGACGGGGCGGTTGTTCATGCTTGTTGAGATGACGTGATAGTCTGGGTCGGGGTTCTTGGTAATTACGTTGAGGTTCGTTGCGGCCGTTCGAGCGATATTTGTATCGGTTGCTTGCCTTTGTCGGCTAGCTGCAGACGATCCGGACTTCTTTTCAAAAGTTTTCACGAGGCTTCGTTTATCTGTTTTATCGGTGAAACTTAATTGCTTCGCCTCCTCTTGCAAGCTTCCGGCCTTGCTTAACAACTTCTCGAAAGTCTTAATAGTAAATCCCTTGAGGAGAAGTGTTATCGGGCCATGGATGCTTTTTAGTAAAATGCCGACTGCATGCTGTTCTTGTAACTGTGGCTCACACTTCATACTTAGGTTCCTCCATCGAAGTATGTAGTCCACCAGGTTTCATTCGGCTTACGCTTCTCTACCACTAAATCACCTATAGTGATGTGGTGTTGAAGCTCCGACAAATCGCTTGATGAAGAGGTTCTCTAATTCGAAAATGTCTTCACCGAACCGTTTGGTAATTCCGCATACCAATCAAAGGCGATCCACGACGAGTGCGCGACAAATTGTCGGAAGAGTAAAGCATCACTTCCGCCGGCATTGCAACAAGCGGCACGAAAATGTGCAACATCTTGCCTGAGGGTTTCCGGTTCCATCAAAGGTCTTGAACGAGAGGTGGTACAAAGCCCTTCGGATATTGGACGGCGTCGAATTCTTCGGGGTAAGGTCTACCCGTCCGAATGGATGTCCCGCTCTTTGATTGTGCTAAGGCTTCTCGCACTCGTTGTTCTACCGAAGCTCTTGATATCCTTTTACGGAATCATACTTTGTGTTGCATCCTTCTTTAATTGATCATCCCAGTTGACGGATGTAATCTCCTTTCCTCCGTCTACAATGTGAATAACTTCAGGGGTGTTTCTCTTTGGGGTTGAACACGACTGCGGAGAGTGGCTAGGGCTACGGCCATCTCTTCCATCCTTTTCGCCATGCGGGCGATCGTATCATCTTTCTCTTGAAGCTGCCTCCTCATTACTTCGGCTCCTCTCTTTACGCGAGCTGCGGGAGCACCTTGTGAAGGTGACGAAGCTCGTGTTTCTACCATGTTAATTTCGCATACTCATCATCCATGAACTGCGACGAGTCGACTTCATCTCCGAATTTCTCCACTCTTTCCCTCGCTAGTCGCCGGAATATCGGTTCTTAACTTTTCCATAGCATCTTCTAGAGGTCTTTTACGTACCTCCTTGCGGTTGTCATGTGATAATTGTCGAGTTTCTTTCTCATGAGTCCCCTTTCTTGCGGTAGCACTTTCTTCGGACTCGAGTCTCTGACGAGACTTTCCTTTTACGATCGTTGTTTCGGTCTTAGCGGCGGTAGCGGGATGCCATACCATCCTTCTAGCGGCGAAGGCCTAGGACCGGAAGGTCCGTCGGTCGAATCGTTGGAAGGTGGTATCCTCCACGATACGTCAAACTCGAAACAACAACGGAGTGGGCTAGCCTTCATTTTCTCATTTGGTTCTTCTGCGGCGATAGCAGATTCTACTCGCGGCCCGAGACGAGATTTGGCGGCACCCGCCACTATCCTTCTTAAAATTTTCGACACGGGGCATCTTTCCTTCTTCGCTAACTTTTCGATCACGATGCATGTATCGGGCCGAGTGGTGTAATCCTAGCCCTCTTCTTTACGATGTCGTTATAGTATGCGGGCCGAGGTAATGTAGAGGCAGTTCTGCGGACATTTTCCTCGTCGAGTTGCGGCGGAAAGGGGATGGAATCGCTCCCTTCCAAAGGGGTGTATACTCGGACGATGGTATGTACTCGGGTAGTGGTGTGTACTCGGGAATTTCTTCTAGGAAAGCGACTTCGGCGGCTGCGGCCTTTACGGCGATCTTCCCGCCTCTGTTTCTCCTGCGAGTCCGTGTTAGGGGTGGAACCCTTGAGCTGGACCCGATCTCGAAAACGAAGGTCTTGCACGGAAATGCTGTACCCTCCGCGGTAACATGCTCGTTACAAATTTGGACTTCCTTCCCCTTCAGTTTGGCGGGAGCCGGGGTAGGTGCAGAGACGACTAGACCAGTGGGGGTAGAGATAACAGTCCTTCTATGGACAGCGGTACTCCTCTCAGCTGGAACCCTTTGTAGAGGGGGAAATTCTTGAGTTGACTTAAGGTTGAATTCGATCAATGGTCTCTCAGTTTCAGATACTTTGTTTGTCAGCGCGAAAAGGGTAACGTCAGCGATCTTGACATTTGTATTCTCGAATCCTTGTCCAAACCGGATGATCCCATTGTCGGGCAGCTCATCCTTGTAAACAGCGAAGTCCAGTTCGTTGGTGAAGGAGAAAATCGGTTTTGGGGCTTCCATTTGCAAGGTAGATTCGATTGTCGGTCCGAAGTTGTGCTCCTTCTCATCGGGACGAAAAGAAAGGAATCGAAAAGAGTCCGAACACATTCTTGTTTCATGTATATTTATTAAAAGAGTCGTTCATTAGAAGGTTTGTTTATTTAGAACGGAATGTTCGAAAGGTGTAGAGAAGGTAATGAATCGATTCGAGTTGGAAAGGAAAAGAAAGTCTTATGCGAAGACTTCTCGACTCGAAGGATTACTCTAAACTAACACCTATTGGGGGTCCACCCCACCTCGGAAATGAGGTAAAAGGATCTCGGAACCTCTCTGTTTAGGGGTGTCTAAACGGTGGCTCCTAAATCCGAGAGAATGTTGGCTATACTCGTTCAAGGTAGAAATGAACATAGTATTCCAACGGAAAGAAGGGTAGTTTGATCCATTTGGGACATGGATACACTACCGATTTTTTGAAAGCAGAACTATTTGATGAAAATGGAGAGAGGAACTAGTCCCCAGCGGAGTCGCCAGAAATATGTCGGCATATTTTTTAGGTTATGTGTTTTATTTTGAAAAGGTGGGGTCGCCTACAGAAATTGTCGGCGAATTTTAATTTAATTTAAATAAATAATTTGAAAAGTAGTATTTGATTTTGAAAATAATTTTAAATTTGAAAATTTTAAGATATGAAATCAAACTAATCTCACATCCCGAATAGTTTATATAAATGAGCGCCGCATCACTGAGCCGTGTATCTATCCCGAAGAATAGACACATTTGCTTGATAATGGGGCTCGATTAAATAAACTAGAAAGGTTTGTGACATCCGTTTGATCTGCGAACCAATTTTATAAGCCGACAAATTCCACTGTTTAATATGAAAACATTAAACGAGGTTTATATTACACAGGTTCTTAAAGTTCCCTATAAGGGCGAGCCCCTATAGTTAATTACATCTTAAGTGATGGGAATCACCTAAGAAAACTCTCGATAATAATCGGTAGTTACTGCTCTCGAGAATTGTAAAGTTTAAATTTTCGAGGATTGAATTTTGGAATTTCGATAGGGAATGGATCAAATTTGAAACATTTTATTTTTAGGAGTCCGATGGAAGAAAAGTAGGAGAAGCTGAGGATCCAGAAGAATCTTGGCAACTTCCCAAACTATCTATTGTTTGGCTTGAATTTAGGAAAGTCCTAATGTTTATTTAATATTTTGATCTTGCCAATTTTAATTAGTTAGGACTTATATTCGTATGATAAAATCATACAAATAGCCTCGAAGATGTGAGGGTTTATGTCGTATCGGACGACTACCTCGGATTCTAAGACCGGCTAGGGCTTAATTTACATGATATGATCATGCAAATGCCTAACGAAGAGTTGAGGATTTATGTTGCACTAGGCAAGCTACCTCGAAGTCCTACGGCTTGGTTATTTAATTCTAAGGAAAGTTTTCTTTGAAGTAGACTCGGGTTTTGCTTGATGACGATGGCCGTCTTTGCCCACCATGCTCCGAGCTCCTTGTTGTTGCGGAGGTTTAGTTGTAGAAGTCATAAATCGAGGAGATGAGAGAAGTGTTTGGTTTTAGAGAAAGTCTTAATTTCCATGTGTCTTTAATATTTTAATTAAAACGAGTCTTAAAATTGATTAAACGAGACCGATTAAGATCCCACGGTTCCGTCGTCCCGGCACAGTTATTTTCATCGAATTCACTTAGTCCGGATGAATTTGCTAAACTCGACTAAATGAGTTCCGCACTTTCATTTGGACCGTGGGAAATTCCGTTAGCAACACGTGGGTTACATCATCAGAGGTACTCCAGATCATTCGATGAGACGTTTTAATTTAGTTGTAGTTGTAATTTTGTTGTTTTGTTTGTGATTAAATTTTGAGTTATTTTATATTTTGAATGTTGTGGTGATGAATTTTATCTTGTAGTGTCTTTTAATTTAGTTATGGGTTTCAGTTTCGGTTTATGTCCTAAAGGTGTAGGTTTTCATGCAACTGTTGTTTATCATGCAAGAAAAGTAAGTGCGATGCGATTAAATAAGTTGCGATAGAGTAAATCGCAATAAAATAAAAGCGTACTGGAGGGTCTTCCCGTCATCCCAGTGCACTTAAAACACGGTTAGAATATTTAAGCATTTAAAGTAAGTTCCTAGGTAAAGCTAAGGGAAAGATTATGGTTTTCTACCAAGTTCCTAATCCATGGCTAGTCGCCTCCTATGACGTCTAGGTCTTGATTTTGGTTTTAAGGATGATTTTCTTCACCAAAGAACAACTAAGCTCGATTTGTTCTTAAGGACATTCCATCATATTGAGGAAGTGTTTAAGACGAATCTTAAACATTCTTTCGATATTTCGGGAATTGTCCTAAGTCCGAATGAATTACATTGTTCGAGTGAATTAATCATCGAGGTGTTTGAGTTAAGTTTTATTTCTTGCTCGGTGAATTAGGATGTTTGAATATCCTTATGAGTGAAGTGTCATTTCACTTGATACTCCATTTAGGAGTTATAATAGTAAAAGCTCCTTAAGGCGAAATGATATTTAATGATTTGTGATTAAATTTAAGTTCAATTAATGATTTAAGTTTGGAATAGTGTTGAGTTATTTTAGATTTATTTTTGAATTCTTCATGTCTTTATATTTAATCTAATTTAATTTAATTTAACTTAATTTAATTTAATGTGGTTTTAATTAATTTAACTTAAGTTAATTTAATGTAATATGATTTAGTTTAATTTAATTTAATTTAATTTAATTTGATTTAATTTAGTTTCAATTTAATTTAATTTAATTTAATTTAATTTAATTTAATTTAATTTAATTTAATTTAATATAATATAATATAATTTAATCTAATTTAATTTAATTTAATTTAATTTAATTTAATTTAATTTAGTTTAATTTAATTCTTAATTTTTAATTTAATTTTTAATTTTAGAGAATTTGTTTTAAATAATTTAACTTTAATTTAATTTAATGATTAAGTCTTTTAGCATTTTAAATCTTAAACTTGGATTATCATTTTAATTAGGAATTAAATATTATTGGGATGATTACTTTAGGGATTTTTAAATTAAAGAATAAATCTCCTCTAATAATATCCACTATTTTAATAATTCCAATTTTATTATTCTTCCAAATTTAACTAATTATTTAATTAAGGTTTATTGAAATTGTTTTAAATTGTTTAGTAGGTTTCTACCCCTTAATTATCTAAATTTCAATCATCCAAATCAAGTTAAAATCAAATACTTTGCCTATTAATTTCATTAAGCCTAAAGTCTTAATTAAAGGGTTAAGATTTTAATTACCATTTTGCCCTTCAAGCCTAATAATTTCATAACTCACTAAATTGAGCTCAAATGAACTTGAAATTTTTATGTTACTTCACTCATATTTCAATAAAGACATTAGAGGAGAAAATGTGATTTTTCTGTATTTAATTTATTTATATAATTATTTTTGGTGGAAAATAAGGATTTCCAAGGAAAATTTAATAATATGACCAAGGGAAAGTTTCTGTCCTTAAGAAAATTATGGGACATTCCTAATGACCAGAGGACCACTTAGACCAATTTTTGTGATTTTTTGAATTATATTTTATTTATTAGAATTATTTTAAGTTCTGGAGTATTAATTAATTTAAAAATAAAATATAAGTTGAAAAATGAATTTTATAATTTTTAAAATTCTCTCTGATATCAAGGATTCCAGAGAACCAAATTTTACAATTTTCTGATTTTTCTTTGATTTATTATAATTATTTTAGTGAAAATGCTAGAAAATACATTTTTTTAATTTTTAAAATTACCCTAAGGCTTTAAAATTTAATATCTCATTAAATAGACCTAAGAAAAATATGGGGTTTGTTCCTAAGTGATTAAATTTCAAAATATGACATTTTGGTGAATTTTATTATTTTTGTGATTTTTATTATTTTTAATTATTAAAATATTAAAATAATGATGAAAAATCAACTTTTTTAGAAAATTAAAATTTTGATTTTCTTAAATTCCTCTGATATCAGAGAGGCTCCAAAACCAATTTGGTGAATTTTTGAAAGGTATTTTGAAAGTTATGAATTTTTAAAGTTTAAAATGACTAAATGGCATAATCAACCCATTTAGTAGGGCTAACCAAGTCCAATTGACTTCAAACTTTTATGGTGGGTTCCTCCGATCCTAAAGGTCGGTGGAGAATTGATTTCAAGTCAATTTGATCTATGGTTAACTCTAATTAATTAAAGTCAATTTTGGGTATTTAAGCCAATTAGGGTTATTTTGAGTGAACTAACTCAAGTCCTATTTTTCCTAGGGTTCTCTGGTCATAAGGAACATCACCAAATTTTCCTAGAATTTATTTCACAACATGCTAATTTTTGGAATTAAAATACTCGAAAACAACAACATGCATTTGAAAAATAAATAACTTTTCACGAGAGGTGGCCTACGACCTTGGAAAATTCAGGGAATGTTCCCCGGTTCGGAGGCTTCAAAAGCCTCTATGGTCTCATGCCATGGTGAATTGTGTGAATGCATGGAGAATTAAAACAATGCAGGGAGTAAATAATTAATTAAAAATAAAATACTGGACAAAATTAATTAATTTCTTTTCCACATTATTCTCCTCTGTTCACTGAGCAAGAGGGTATTTTTATTTTATTTTTGTGATTTTTCTACACAAAGATATGGATTTTTGAAGTTTAGGGAATTAAATAAATCAGAAAACCCCTAATTTTCTATTTATCAGGAGTCGGCGCCGCGTCAACCTTAGCATCTCCGAAATGCCGCGTGGCGCGCTCCCATTCGACGCCGCCTTCTAACTCAGCGCCACGCGGCCCGCGGTTCATGTACCATCTCCTCTTCCGACGCCATCTGAGCCGTCCGTCCGCGCGTGTATTAAATGAACGGCATCCGTTCATCGTCCCCAAGCCTCCTAACCCGAGAACCGTCCACCTTCTAGCCTACAGATCTCACTCGATTCTCCATGGATTTTTATGTTCTTATACTCTATGGATTCGTCTTGAAGAGACGAACACATCTATACGGCTAATGTTTATTGAAATTGACTCATTTGAAATGGAGAATGTTTAGAAGCTCGGGATGAAGAATTGATCCATACCTTAGCTGCGAGAGGTGAAGCCTCGATCGGAGATGCTCGGCACGTTCGTTGGAGGCTGCAGGAGGCTAGGGATGAAGCACAGGGATGTGGTGAATTGCCTGGGTGTGATTTTCACCAAGGCTGATCACAAACTTTGGAGTACGGAACAAGTCGGGTGGCTCTGGAGATGGGGCTTTTGCTGGTGGACACCTTCTCTTGGTACGAGTGAAGGTGTAGGACCAATCGATTTGAGGATTGATCCACTGTGGAGAAGTGTCCTGGTTTTGGGTGGAATTTCGGTTGAGAAATTGGATTTTGTCGAGTGGGGATTAGGCGCAAATTTACACTTGGGGATCAAGCTGCTCTAAGGGTGGAGAAGGGTTTGGAACAATTTTGGCAGAGTTTCGGCAAGGTTTGTGCAACTCTCCTCTCATGGCCGTGAGGGGGTGGTGTTTAAATAGGAGAGGGTGGAGGGCCTCCCAGGGAGAGTTAGGGCTTTGGATCACCTGCTCTGGGCATGGGAAGAACAGCCATGGTGGCCATTGGGCATGGGGCAGCTCAGCAAGGGAGAATTCCAAAGTTGGCTCACATGTGAGCTCTCGGCCATGGTGTTTTCCGGTGACACAGTGGTGGCCGGCCGCGGCATTGGTCACCATCTTGTTCGGGTGGGTCGGGGGCGGGGTTTTGTGTAGGCGATTGGCAAATGCCATGTGTAAAAGGCTTGGATTAGAATGGAATGGGAGAGGGCTTATTTTGGCTCAGAATTGGTCGACCCCTCCATTTGGGCTAGGTGCACCACCCAAGGCTTTGTTTAGGGTCGAATAGAAAGTGATTTAGGTCGGCTTAATCGGTGGGGAATGGTCACCATCCAAGTACAATTAAGCTTAAGCAAGATTTAGTGGAATCATGGGAGTGGTTAACCACCTTTAGGAATTAAGGAAAGAGTCTCCTCCTTTTGCCCAAAATGGCATGGTGACATGTAAAGAGGCTCTCATGGCTTTCCATGTGGCTCATGCATGGCTTCATGGCTCACCTTTGGCTTGGGAAAAGTCAAGTCAATTTCATGGAAATGGATTTAAGAGAAATTTTGGTATTTAGGGGTGATTTGGCATGAGGCTTGATTTGGAATTATTTGATGATGGGATTATAACTTAGGGAATGGCTTTGATTAAATGGATGGCAAATGGAAATGTCATGTGGGCTTTAGGGTAGATTTTGGGCTCATTGAAATGGTTTTAGATGGGCTTTTAAATGGTTTAGGAAAGTGGGCTTTTGAATTTTAAAATGGATTTTAGGATGGAATTTTAGTAAAGGCTTGGGCCAAATAAATGTTGGGTTTAGCTTATGGATGTGTCATGAGTGATTTGAAACAAATTTGAGGTGATTTGGGTTTGAATTGGGTTGGATATGGGCCTTTTGGTAAAGAGGCTAAGGTGGGCCAAAATGGGCTACCATGGGCCAAAGTTGGGCTAGAGTTGGAATTGATGTAAAATTAATGTTGGGAAATGTTTATGGGAGTGTTTCAAAGAGGTTTTGGCCTAGGTTAGGTTTTGATTTTGAGGTTTGGGTTTATTTGGGCTAGGTTTAGGTTTAGGTCGAAATTGGGCTTTTTGATTTTGGGTTGAATTTGAGTGGGGTTTGGGTCTAAATTTTAGGCAAATCATGTTAGTGTTTTGTTTATGGGGATGTTAAGGAAGGTTTAGAAAAGATTTGGGGTTAATTGGAGTTGAATTGGGTGAGTTTGGGCTAAATTTGGGTCATGGGTCCAAATTGGGCTTTAAGGCCAAAAGTGAAATTGGATCCCAATGCCAATCAAATTGGGCTTGGATTTGGTCTAGATTGGTGTTGGGGCTGTTAGATTGAAGTTTAGAATTGAATTGGACCAGAATTTTGGTCAATTGGGTAGGTTAGGTTTGACATTGGGTTTACTTTGGGTTAAAATGGGTCAAATTGGGGGTTTTGATAAAAGTGGGGTAAATTGACAAAATTGGCCCATCGTGTAGTTGAACAAAATGAAATTGGGAATATTTGGGATTTTCTGAAATTTTCTGGGAATTTTCTGAATTTTTGGATTTTTTGACTAAGAGGGGTATTTTGGGTATTTGGAGGGTATTGGGAGGTATTTTTGGAATTTTTGGTATTTTTGGTTATGGATGATCAATTTAAGTGGGGAGGAAATGTTTAGGATTGGTCTTGAGGAATTTTGGGTAATTTGGAGATTTTGGAGATTTTGGGTAGTTTCAAGGGCATTTGGTAGGTTAGGCGGGTGTAGGGTCCGGGGGTCGAAAATTGAAAATTTGGAAAATTGAAGATTGGGTGAATATAAGTGGAATAAAATCATTTTGGTTGAGCCATGAAGCCACATCAAGCCCATATGAGCCATGAAGGGACTCATTCGAGGCATTCATTATGTTGTTCTAACCCTCTTAGCCAAGGGCTTAGGGGTTAAGGACCATCCATGTGAATCACTTACATGAGTCAGGAGGTCAAATTGGGTATGGGTGTGTTTTTAGGAGGTGTATGGAAGTGTAGTGTATGAGTGTAGTGTGTGTGTAAGTCAGCCCCTCCACTAGACCAGGCCACCGGGGCGATCTAAGGCGAAGAGTCCATAGGAACTCATCCTTTAAACTCCCACACTTGATTTCAACCCTCTAGGTGATTAGGGGTCTACGGTCAAGTTTGTGGAGTTTGCGGGGAGTTAAGAAGTGGTTTGAAATTCTAGATGGTGGATCCCAATTCTAGTCCTCTAAGATAGTCAAAGGAAAGGCCTAAGGCCAGATCCTGAGTACTAAAGAGAAGAAGAGAAGACCTCATCAAAAATGAGGTCAACACTATTTTATTTCGATCCCCGGCAACGGCGCCAAAAACTTGACCCGATTTTTGTACTTCCAAATACAAGAAGTTGTTACCATTGCTAGAAAATTTAATTTCTGGCGAAGGCGCGAAACACTTGACCTGGAATAACTCTCTATATAGATGTGTACCAATTAAAACTTTTTAAATATATGTTTATATAGCAAAATATAATTTTAAAAAGAAAATATTTTATATATTTTTTGGGTACTACGCAAGTATACGTATCGTTTCAAGTAATATAAGGCTTTGAAACAAAGACCCCAGTATCGATCCCTCGGGGAAAAATTATAGTAATAAATTTTCTAAGTATTGTATTTCAAAAATATTTTTATATTTCAATCTAACTATAAATTACTATTAATTTACTAGATGCAAATAAAGAAAACAATAATAAGACAATGATTTTATGAATACTATATAAAATAAACAACTTTCTTCCCTTTAATTAATGTAAGATTTTTAAGATAATTTAATATTCGTTAGAGAATTTGATTTATGGTATTGTGCCAAATAGAAGCATTCCTATTCTTTACCCTTTGATCCGAGCGCAAGAACATTGGCTAATTTACGGATCGAGTCCGGATGCATTGTTAGTAGAATGGGTTAATCTAGACTCACACTACTAGATGTCCAAGGGTGGCTATGGTCGGCCCTACTAGTGACCCCTTCCTAATCTATAAATCAAATTATAAGAATTTAGTCTGTCACTCTAAAAACTTATTAATTCTACGCCCTATAAATCTTATCTTCCTATTTATTTGCACTTCACCTTGAATAGCCCGCACATGGCCTTCGACTACTCAAGGATTCATGTGACACTTACAAGTTAAGAGTTTTTCTCCTTCTAGGTCTCAAAACTCTTCAACAGGTTTTAACAATTTAAATGGCCAATTTAAAAAGTAAAGTAAGATCAGGTATTAATGTCATCACAATGTTTTGAAAACATTTTGAATTTCAATTCTCCATTGAATCTTTTATTATCTTATTTATCTCTTCATAGTTGAAGGAAGAAAGTAAACTAATTACTCAGAACACATTGAATATAAACAACAAAACATAATAAATAAACTTTGAATCAAATATAAAATACTTATCTCAAATATTCCTTCTACAGATCTTTTGATTCCTACTGACTCCACAGTGTAATGAACTCCAGATGCAACAACTTGAAACTAAACTCACTAAACTAACAAAAGTGGCCCTAAATTTCTCACTCTATTTCTCTCTCTAAGGATGAGAGATCCTAAAGTGGATAAGAGAAAGGGGATACAATGGGGGCACATTTTTCTGAAGAAATGGACTCCTATTTATAGGCTTCAAGGGTTTCCTTGAGGCACCTCTTCAAAACATGTCCACATTCAATGAATCTTCTAGAAGGTCTGTCTGGCGCCTAGCCGCCTGAATATGGCGCCTAGGCGCCGGACACCGCGTCTAGTTCTTCACACCTCTTCACTTTGGCTCGCACCTCTTTGTAATTAAAACCATTTTGGAGCGTCCAAATGCAATGTATCACATGTCCTATTATCAAGGAACAACTGCCAGTCTTCTAGAATGTCCAACAACCACTCACTCCATCAAAATAACCGTTCAAACGTTGTAAAAAACTTGACATTTCTGTATCGAGTCTGGTGTTTAGGCGCCAACTTCTAGCGCCTAGGCGCCAGGCCATATTTTTTATACTTTTTGTATTTTGCTCCATTTTTGCTCCTGTTTGCTCCTTTTTGCTCCTTTTTGCTCCTTTTTCCTTTTTGGACCTTTTTACATCACCTACATCCAAAAACACAAAAAATACCTTTCATTAAAGCATAATATCCTTAGAAATTGATAAGAATTAAGACATAAAGAAATAGGTATTTTTTTATAGATCAACATCCTATAGGAGTTCATCTTCGTCTTCTCACACATTGGTCCCAACCTTCCGAGTGATTTGGAGGTTGATGACCATCTATGTAAGATTCCAAAGAGAACCAAGATTTGTTTTGAATTTCTAAAAGGTGTGTTCCTTCTCTAGTCTTCTAGGATAGTCAAGGAGAATTCCTATTGCTTGATCCTAAGCACTAAAAGGAAAGAAAAGACCTCACCCAAGAAATGAGGTCAATAAATAGACCCCCAATAGGTGTGGTGTGCTAGCCAAGCACACCGCACGTATTAGCGTTGACCGAAGAGATCAATAAAACCAACGCAGACGTCTAAGTGACACACTTAGAACAAAGTGTAGAAAATTTCCCGCTAGGGAGTATCAGGTAAATCTCCAAGACTGAAGATTCCAGAACTCTCGCTAGGGAAAAGGAGGTGAATTCCAAATCATAAGATCTGGAAGGACCGGATTTTAGATTCATTTCATTTTTATTTGAAGTTGCAATTTTGAGTAAAGTTTGAATTAAGATCGATTTCAAGGAATTTCTGGATTTGGAATGAGAATTGGAGCCTAGGTCCCAATCTCAGGGCTGCAAAGAGAACTGGAATTTCGGTACCATCCTCGAAAGGAGAGAGAATTTAAATTTAGGCATCAATTCGTAGTAAGAGAGTTAGAATTTGGGTACCGACATCAAAACGAGAGAACTGGAATTTAGGTACCAGTCTCGGAAGAGAGTCGGAATTTAGGTACCGACCACGAAAGGATGAGAATCAGAATTTTGGTACTGTTCTCGAGATTAAGAACTGGAAGTGAGGTATCAGTCTCGGAAGAGAGTCGAAAGTTAGGTATCGACCTCGAGAGGATGAAAATCAGAATATAGTTACTGATCTCAAAATTGATGAGAATCAGAATTTAGGTACTGTTCTCGAGATGGAGAACTAGAAGTTAGGTACCAGTCTCGGGAGAGAGGCAAAAGTTAGGTATCGACCTCGAGAGGATGAGAATCATAATTTAGGTACTGATCTTTAGATTGAGAACTGCAAGTTAAGTACCAGTCTCGGATGAGAGTCGATAGTTAGTTATTGACCTCGAGATTTCAGGAGTGCAGAAAAGTTTCTCGGAAGAGTGTGAATTTAGCAGACACTGAGATTAGGCTGCATGTCAGTCTTATTCCCAAGTTGAAGGATTATAATAAGAAAAAGTTTCTTGGAAGGATGTGGGATTGGCAGTCACCAAGATTAGGAGACCTTGTCGGTCTTATACCCAAGTTGGAGGATTAGAATGCAGAAAAGTTTCTCGGAAGGAGTACGGGATTGGCAGTCACTGAGATTA
Source organism: Papilionanthe hookeriana x Papilionanthe teres (assembly GCA_022702705.1). Classification (NCBI taxonomy): domain Eukaryota; kingdom Viridiplantae; phylum Streptophyta; class Magnoliopsida; order Asparagales; family Orchidaceae; genus Papilionanthe; species Papilionanthe hookeriana x Papilionanthe teres. The sequence continues at coordinate 103,997,609 of CM040428.1, read as the reverse complement.
GGATGCCTTGTCGGTCTTATACCCAAGTCGGAGGATTAGAATGCAGAAACGTTTCTCGGAAGGATGCGAGAATTGGCAGAAATTAAGAGAAGAGAATCGAAATTTGAGTATCAATCTCGAAATGAGAACTGGAATTTAGGTACCAGCCTCAAAAGGATGGGAATTGGAATTTAGGTACCAATCCCCAAAGTTGGTATTTGATTTGGTTTTGAAGATTCTGTGGAAAATTCAATGTAGTAGAAGATTGGAATGAGACATGAAAGTGTTTCACATCCCAAGAGAGTTGATCAAAGTTTGATTGTTTGGTGAAGGATACGAATCCATGCCATCAGAACCAAATCAAAAATTTCATGGTTCTGTGTCAGTAGACTCAGTCGACCTTCTCAAAAGAGGGAAGGAATGGCGGAGAGTCGAAAAGATTTGAGAACAGCCTGAGGCTGGGGATTTCAGATTCGGGAATTCGTTTTCATTTATTCGTTGTCTTTTTTAGTGATTTGACTTTATTTCGATTTTTTCAATTATTGTTTTGATTGAAATTTCATTTTGATTTAGATTTCTTATTAATTTCTTTGTTTGCAATTCGAGATTTTGGATTGATTTGTTTTGAGTTACGTTTTGTGTTTTATTTGGATTTTGAGTTCGGATTTTTATTTTTGTTTTTATTATTTCAGTCAAATCGTTCTTCATTCAACTTTCTTTAAATCGAGTCAAACTCAAATTTAGTGGTGTTTGCAGTCAATTACACAAAACTGAAGGAAAAATATGACATAGTCTTTTCCATTAAAAATGTCGTGAATACATCAAGTGATTCCATCAAAACATTTCTGATGACATCTTTCTGAAAAAGGTATTTTACAAAATCCATGTATGTCTGAACATAGACTGTATTGATATCTTCATGTATTCTGACAAAATTGTCTGTTTAATTCATCTATGTCTGTAAAGTAAACTGCATAGGTGATAACATCACCTTCTAAGCCACTTTTCGGAGGAGAATCCCTTGGAAGTGTGCTTTAGAGGTGTGCTACCACTATGTAGCTTACAGCTCATAGGGCTGCAAATTTTCTAATTCTGGATCTGGTCGGAAGTAGATCGGAATCTTGCTCTCATACATCCTTCTGAAGGTGATGGAGATCCGCTCGTAGGGAACTCCTGGGATGCAGTGCTTCGCCACATCTGCATCATTTCCTTGTAGTACGAGGACAGAGCCTACCGGTAGGGGTATCTCTACTGGCCCTCGGAATTCTCCGGGGCTGAGTATCAGGAGTTCTGTCCCGAACATGATGTTGCATGGTTGATGAAGGAAATGGTGCAAAAAGTTCTCACAAAATCGTGATTGTCCACGTGAGGTGAAATGCAGTCTCCTTCCTCATAAATGTTGATTATGCAGCTGTTTGGTATGCAATCAGCGGGTAAGACTCGCCAAGCCACCATCTTCTTTATCATTTTCTTAATCAGAGCTGGCATTGGATCCACTTCATCGCAGAGGAGTATCCCTGGAGGATTTTCTTTCTTATCATCAGTAAAGTTGTAACAGCATCCAAATTGGATCGTGATCCACCCCTTGCCTCGTTTCCATTTCTTTGGCTTGGAGTAGGTCTTGCTCCGTAGTTGTCCTGCACAACCTTGCTTCTTCAGCTCGGTGATGTAGTCCACGATCTCATTCTGCTCATAGTGAGAGAAGACATCCGTATGCAACTCCAATCCTTCCAGGATGTTGACATATCTACCTCGGATTCTCTGAAAGTATTCAAAATTCTGTTTCCGCACCCTCTAGATCATCTCCAACTCGTGCTCTGAAATTATCTAGAACTGTCGGTGTCTTGTGAAGTGCTATGGGATGTACAGCTCCATGCCAGCACGCTCTCCTGAAATCATCACTGTCTCAGGTGCAGGCTCTGTAATAACCTCCTCTGGAATGACCTCTACTATGGTGCTCCTAAGTGGCGGCCTCCTTGGGATGACTGCTGCGGTCGTCAAAATTTCTTCCTTGTTCTATTCTTCTGTAAATTTCTTCAGCATTTTGTGGATACGGCGGTTCTTGTTTCTTCTTTGTGTTGGGGTAAGAGTGGCTCTCCTTTGCCCTTGGATTTCGGTAGGGACAGCACTGACAAGCTTCCCTCCTGCGGTAGTTATCACTGATTTCATCTTGTGGTCGTTGATCGCGTTGATCTTCCTTTTCTGGTTTGCAGTATGCTGAATTTTCTCGCTGAGTTTCATCAACGTCTTTCCATAGGACCGCCCGAGGTCCACAGTAGTCCAAGCAGTTTCTTCATATTCTAGCTTCAGCTGCGTGAAGTCTGAGTCAACCTCGATCACGGCACCAGCTTTCAGCTCTTCTTCGTTAAGTGCAAGACTTATGTCATCCTTAAAGTTCAGAACCAACCGCCCGTTCGACACTTTCCTGCGAAAAAGCAAGGAAAGGATCAGTGGTTGTACTTAGAACGAGAACAATAAGAAAATTTACTTATTAATGGATAATTCTTATTCATTCCTTTTTAAATTTTAAGGGAAAGGGAAAAGATGACAAAAGATCAGGAGTGAGATTGGCTTGAAAGGAAGGATCGAAACTTATTATTATAATGATTTCTTTCTTCACATATTTTTTTAACACATTTTTTTGTTAATGATTTTTATCATCCAATATTATATTTTGGGTTCGGACCTAGTTACAAATGAATACTCCACCAGTGCTTCTAGGAATGAGACTTCATTTTTTTAAAGTTCATCATTCAAAACATCAGGTTGCGTAATACTTCTTTAGATATCGTCCATTGATCGGAAGTATTTGTCGCTCTCCACAACAATTCACGAGCTAGTAGGAACCTCCTGAGTAGACTGTCTCAACCACGAACGGCCCCTCCCACATTGGTTTAAACTTACCTCTTATTTTGCGGTGTGAAAGAATAGGTCTTCTGAGAACTAGAACCAAGTAACCGACTTTGAACGACCTTAGGCGGACCAGTTTATCGTGGGCCTAGATCATCTTGGCTTGATACAATTAGAGATTTTTCTGTGCTGTAAGTCGTTTCCCTTCCAAGCTTTCCAGTTCTTCTAGTTGTAGTTTAGCGTTCTCTTCTGTAGTGATCTTGTTTGCAACTGCAATTCTAAGTGACGGAAGCTGCACCTCCAAGGGTAAGACAGCTTCGGACCAGTACACTAGAGCGTATGACGTAGACTGAGTAGGAGTTCTGAAAGTTGTCCTGTAGGCCCATAAGGCTTCTAACAACTTCTCGTGCCAATTTCTCTTGTTATCGTCCAAAGTTTTCTTTAAGATCTGGATGAGAGTTTTATTAAAAGCCTCAGCCAAGCCGTTTGCTCTTGGGTAGTAGATCGTCGAATAACGCTAGTCAATCCCATGCCTTCTGAAAAAATTGTTGATCTTTGTACTTCTGAAAGCGGACCAGTAGTCTGAGATAATTTTGGGCGGTACCTCGAAACGGTAGACGACTTGATTCTTGAAGAATTGTAACACGTGATGTGCTTTCACTTCCCTGAGCGGTATAGCTTCTGCCCATTTAGAAAAGTAATATGTCGCTGCAAGAATGAAGCGATGTCCTCTTGAAGAAGATGATTCTATCGGTGTCGGCATATTTTTAGGTTGTGTGTTTTAAAAAGGGTGTCACCTATAGAAGTTATCGGTGAGTTTTATTTTAAATTAAGTTTATTGTATAATATTTTATATAATTTGGAAAGTAGCATTTGATTTTGAAAATAATTTTATGTTTGAAAATTTTAAGATATGAAATCAAACCAATCTCACATCCCAAATAGTTTATATAAACGAGCACCACTCCACAAACTGTGTATCTATCTCGAAGAATAGACACACTGCTTGATGATGAGGCTCGATTAAATAAACTAGAAGATTTGTGACATCTGTTTGGTCTGCGAACCAACTTTATAAGCCGACAAGTTCCCCTGCTTAATACAAAGGAATTAAGCAGGGCTTATATTACCTGGGTTCTTAAAGTTCCCTATAAGGGCAAGCCCTATAGTTAATTACATCTTAAATGTCCGAAGACACTTAAGAAAACTCTCGAAAATGATCTGTGGTTTTGCTCTCAAGAATTTCAAAGTATAAGGTTTCAAACAAATTGAATTTTGAAAATTTCAATAGGAAATAAAGAATTATTTAATGTTTCGATTCTGCCAGTTTTAATTAATTAGGACTTATATTTATATGACATAATCATACAAATAGCCTCGAAGATGTTAGGGTTTATGTCGTACCAAACAACTACCTCAGAATCCTAAGACCGGTTAGGGCTTAATTTGCATGACATAATTATACAAATGCCTAACAAAAAGTTGAGAATTTATGTTGCACTAGGCAAACTACCTCGAAATCCTATGGCTTGGTTATTTATTCTACGAAAAGGTTTTACTGATTTAGATCCGAGTTTTGCTAATGAAGATGACCGTGCTGCCCACTGTGCTCCAAGCTCCTTGTTGTTACAGAGGGTTTAGTTTTGGAAAGTGAAAATCAAGAGATGAGGGAAGTGTTCTGGTTTAGAAAAGTCTTAAGGTTCAGGTGTTTTTAACATATTGTTAGGGGAATTTTAAATTTGGTTATAACAACATCGGTTAAGATCCTACGGTTCCATCATTCCGACACCGTTATTTTCATCGGATTCACTTAGTCCAAATGAATTTCCTAAACTCAACTAAATGAGTTCCACACTTTCACTTAGACAATGGGAAATCCCGTTAGCAACACGTAGGTTACATCATCCGAGGTATTCCCGATCATCCAACGAGATGTTTTAATTTAGTTGTAGTTGTGGTTTTGTTGTTTTGTTTGTGATTAAATTTTAAGTTGTTTTATATTTTAAATGTTGTGGCGGTGAATTTTATCTTGTTTTGACTTTTAATTTAGTTTTGGGTTTCAGTTTTGTGGCTATCTTAAAATTTTCAGTTTTCATGCAGGGTGACATTGTTGATTAACATGCAAGAAAAGTAAAGTGCAGTACAGGTAAGTAAATTGCAGTAAAGTAAAAGCGTACCTAGAGGGTCTTCTCGTCATTCCAAGCTACACTTAAAACAGATGTCAGATCATTTAAACATTTCAAGGAAAGCACCTAGGTAAGGCTAAGAAAAGGTTATGGTTGTCTATCAAAATCCTAATCCTATTGCTAGTCAATTCCTATGACATCTAGGTTCTTGTGTTTTATGGATGATTTTCTTCACCAAAGAACGATTACATTCAATTGTTCTTCTAAAACATCCCATCATATTGAGCAAGTGCTTAGGACGAGTCCTAAACATCTTTTCAATACTTCTCAGATTATTTTGAGTCCAAATGAATTTCATTGTACACGTGAATTAATCATCCAAGAATTTAGTTAAGTTTTGCTTCTTGCTTAGTGAACTTAGACATTTGATTATCTGATGAGTGAAGTGACATTTCACTTGATACTCCATTAAGGAATTATGTGCGCGGAAGCCTTTAAGGCAGGTTAGGTCATTAAGAAACTTAACCATCTTATTTAGATTTAAGTTGGTTTTTTAAGATTGATTCAAATTAATTGTAATATTTTAGTTTAATTATAATTGTCTTAAGTTATTTCAATTTGATTGTGTAATTTCAAAAGTTGACTTAACTATTTTAAAATAGTCTTAACTTTAATTTTAGTTATATTTAATTTAATTGTGTTGATTTGAAGTTGATTTTAATTTAGTTGCATCAATTTAATTTTAATTTAAAGTTGATTAAATTATTTTAAAATTGCTTTAATTTAATTTATATTTAATTTGTATTATTTTGAATTAATCATGTCATTTTAAAATTATTTTTAATTTAATTAATTATTTTATTTTAAAAATATTTTTTTTATTAAACTAGCTTAGAAATTATTTTAATTTGGTTATTTAATTTATCTTAGAAATTATTTTAATTTGATTATTTAATTTATCTTAGTTTTTTATTAATGAGTTACTAAATTAATATTAAGTGGTAATTGTTTTCTATCATTAATTAGGGATTAAGATAAATAAGTTAATATCTTCCAAGATTAAACCCCTTCACTTAATACATTCTCTTTTAATTAACTTCAAATTTTCAATAATTTAAGAAATTATAATCATTATGTTTATGTTGGAAAAGTCATAAAATGGGTTCCTGCCCTTTAAGCGCCTACGTTTCAATCATCTAAGGAGATTAATTAGGATCATTCATTACCCATTACCCACAATTAAGCCTAAATATTGATTAAGGCTAAATTTCAATAATTACCATTTTTGGCCCTTAGGCTTGTTCACTTCATAATTCATTAAATATAACTCAAATGACTTTGGAATTTTTATGTCTCCATACTCATGGGTCAATTGAAATATCATAGGAGAAAATATGATTTTTCTATTTTTAATTTAATTTTAATAATTATTTTTATGGAAAATAATGGTTTTCCATGAAAATTCAATAACATGACCAAGGTAAGGTTTCTGTCCTTAAGAAAATTATGGAATGTCCCTACTAACCAGAGGACCATTTGGACCAATTTTGGTGATTTTTTTGAATTATATTTTATTTAATATAATTATTTTGATTTTTGGGGTATTAATTAATTATAAAATAAAATTAATGTTTAAAATGGATATTATATTTTTCTTAAGTCCCTCTGATCTCAAGGAGTCCATAGAAATAAATTTTATATTTTTTAAATTTTTCTTTAATTTATTAAAATTAATTTGGTGAAAAGGTTGGAAAAGCCATTTTTAATATTAAAAATTGGCTTAAGCCTTTAAAATTCAATATCATAACCTAGGGACTTAGGAAAAATATTTGGTTGGTTCCTAAGTGATTAGGGACCAAATATGACATTTTTATGAATTTTAATATTTTTTGTGATTTTTTTTATTTTTTAATTATTAAAATATTAAAAGTTAGGTCAAAAATGAAAATTTTATAAAAATCCCAATTTTAATTTTCTTAGACTCCCCTGATATGAGAGAAGCCCCAAAACCAATTTGGTGAAATTTTTTAAATGTATTTTGGGTTTTATGAATTTTTTTAATTTTCAAAGTAATTATGTCATTTAATTAATTCATTTAGTTGGTTAAATTAATTCCAATTGACATAAAATTTTTATGTTAGGTTCATTGTATCCTAAGTGACAGTAGAAAATTATTTTCAAGTGATTTTGATGTGTGGTTACTCCTAATGAATTAATGTTCAGTTTTAAGTGTTTAGGCTAATTAGGGTTATTTTTAAGGAATTATATCAAACTATAATTTTTCTAGGGTTCTCTGGTCATAAGCTACCTCCCCTAATTTTTCTAGAATTTTATAAGCAACATGCAAATTAATACCAATACAAACACATAAACTTGGAAAATCAATAACTTGCCACAAAGATGTTCTCTGGTCGTGAAAAATTCAGGGAATGTTCCCAAGAACAGAGGCTACAAAAGCTCTATGGTCCCATGCCATGGTGAATTATATGAATGAATGGAGAATTGAAATACTTAAAATAGTATTAAATTAATTAAAAATAAAATACTTAACAAAACAACTTAATTCTTTTTCTACATTATTCTCCTCTGTTCACTAAGCAAGACGGTATTTTTCTTTTATTTTTATGATTTTTCTATACAAAGATATGGACTTTTGAAGTTGGCTAAATTAAATAAATAGGAAAAAACCTTATTTTTATACTTATCTAGCGCGACACCCTGTCATCCTCGGCAGCTCCGAAGTCCCACACTGCGCTTCTCCATTTGATGTCGCCTTCCACCTCAGTGCCACGTGGCCCGCTGTCTCATCCCGTGCTCCTGTCCGGCGGAATCTGGATTGTTTATTCGATACATGCACGAATGGACGGCATTTGTTCATCATCCCCAGGTGTTCTAACCCGAGAACCGTCCAAACTTAACCTTAAGATCTCGAGCTATAGTTAACAAAATCACATGCAGTTTTCTCCTACATGTTCGTCTAGCCTAGAGCTACACATCCATACGGCTAACATGCATTGAAATCGACTCAAATTAGATGAGGGATCACTGAAAGCTCGGGCTAAGGAGAAGTCTTCATACCTTGGTCCAGGAGGTGAAGCCTCGATTGGATTTTCTCGGAACATTCGTTGGAGTCCAAGGAAGCTAGGCATGGAGCCTCTGGTCCTGGTGAAAAGTCTAAACCCGATTTCCACCAAGCCCGATTTCAAAGCTTGGCTGATAGAAAGAATGACTGGCTTGGTGAGGGGGCTTTTGCTGGGGAACTTCTTCTCTTGGTCTGGTGAAGGTGTAGAGTCAATCAATTTAAAGATTAGCTCACCGTGGTGAAGTGTCGTTGTTTTGGGCTTAAAATTGAGCTCATAGAGGGAGTTTTAGAGTTCGATTTCAGTGGGGATCAACTGCTCTATGTTAGGAGAGGGGTTTGGAATGAATTGGGCAAAGTTTTGGTAAGGTCCAATGCATCCAATCTTTTGGTTGTGGGGTGGTGGTGTTTAAATAGCCATGGCTGGGGAGCTTATCAGGGCAAGCCAGGGGCTGGGATCAGCTTTTTAGGTTAATGGAAGAAGAGCCATGATGTCCACTGGCCATGGGACAGCTCAACAAGGGAGAATTTGAATTTTTGGCTCACATGGAGCTCTCGGCCATGGGGTTTTCCGGTGACTGTGGTGGCTGGCTGGCCAGAGTCTGGTCACCCTCATGGTCAGGGGAGTCAGGGCTGAGGTTTGGTGAGTTCAATTGGCTTTGGACATGTGTAAAGGAGTTGATTTAAATGGAATAGAGGGAGGGCTAATTTTGGGTCCAAATGGGTCGAAGTCATGGATTAGGGTTTGGTGCACCCAGCAAGGGGACCTTGGGTGCTGTGGGAGTCAGGTGAGTCAGCTAAGAAAGGGTGGTGAAGTCCCCATCTATGATTATTTAGATTAATCATGGGTTAAGGTGAAGCATTAAAAGGTTTAAAACCTTTTTAAGGGAGATTAAAAGAGTCTCCTCATTTTTCAATTAATGGCATGGTGATGTGTAAAGTGGCTCCCAAGGCTTGCATGTGGCTTATCCATGGCTTCATGGCTCCATGTGGCTTGGGAATGGCTTAGCCAAGTTTCATGAAAATAGGTTTTAGGGATTTTGACATTTTGATGGAAAATTTTCATGAAGCTTGATTTGGAATAGTTTAATGATGGTTTTTGGAACTTAGGGGTGACTTTAATTAAATGGATGATGGAAAGAAATGTCATGTGCGTTTTGGGTTGGACATTTGGGCTTTTAAAATTTGATGAAAATGGGCTTTTAAAATGCTTTATGAAAGTGGGCTTTTATGTTTTAAAATGAGCTTTTTTTTTGAAAATTTTGTAAAGGATTGTTCCAAATAAATGTTGTATTTAGTTTAGGGATGTTTAATGAAAATTTTAGAAAAGGTTTGGTGTCATGTGGGGTTGAAATGGGTTTAATTTGAGCTTCTTTAATAATAGGGTCAAAGTGGGTCAAATTGGGCTAACTTGGCCTAAGTTTGGTCTAATGTTGATTTTGATGTAAAATTAATGTTGTAAAATGTTTATGGAGGTGTAAAAAAGAGTTTTCAAATTTGATTGGGTCTTGATGTTGGGATTTGGGCTTGTTTGGGTTCCTGGTTGGTTTAGGATAAATTAGGGATTTTTGGTTTGGATTAGAGTTGGGTGGCGTTTGATTCCACATTTGGGGTAAATTAATGTAAATTTTTGTTTGTGGGGATTTTAGGAAGATTTCAAAACAAATTTGGGGAAAATTGGGTGACATTTGGGTTAAATTTGGGATGGATTGGGTTTGTTGGTCATTTTGGGCCTTGAGGGCCCATTTGGGACTTTTTGATCAAATTAGATTAAATTGACAAATTTGGGGTATGTGGCAGTTGAAAAAAATTAAATTAGGAATATTTTAGATTTTCTGAAATTTTTTGAGAATTTTTTGAATTTTTAGATTTTTGGGTCAAAAAAGGGTATTTTGGGTATTTGGAGGGTATTTGGGGTATTTTTGGAAATTTTAGTATATTTGGCCATGGATGATCAATTTGAGTGGTGGGAAATTTTTAGGATTGATTTTGAGGAATTTTGGGTAATTTAGGCAATTTTGCAAATTTTGGGCAATTTCAAAGGCATTTGGTAGGTTTGGTGGGTTTAGGGCCCCGGGGGTCAAAAATTGAAATTTGGCGAAAATGAAGATTAATTAGGTTTGAGTAAAATCGGACCATTTTGGTTGAGCCATGAAGTCATATTAAGCTCACAAGAGTCATGAGAGGACTCATTTTAGGCACTCAATATGTTGTTCCTAACCCTCTTAGCTAGGGGCTTAGGGGTTAGGTCCATCCATATGAGTTACCTACATGAGTCAGGGAATTGAGTTGGGTCAGAGTGTGGTTTTAGGGTTTAGAATGTGTGTGAGAGTGTGGTGTGTGCAAGCTTTCCCTTACCAAGACCAGGCCACCAAGGGTGATCCTATGGCCAAAGAATCCTATAGGAAACTCATTCTTTTAACCTCCACATATTGATTTCAACCCTCCAAGTGACCTGGGGGTTTACAGTCAAAATTGTGGGGTTTGAAGGGAGTCAAGAGGTTTTTGAATTTCTAAGTGGTGGGTCCCATTTCTAGTCCTCTAGGATAGTCGAAGGGAAAACCTATGGCTATATCTTAAGTATTAAGGAGAGAGATCAGACCTCACAAAAAATGAGGTCAACAAATGGACCCCCAATAGGTGTGGTGTGCTAACCAAGCATACCGCGCGTATTGTCATTGACCAAAGAGATCAACAAAGCTGACATAAATGTTCGAGTGACAAACTCAGAACGAAGTGTAGGAAATTTCCGCTGGGGAGTATCAGGTAAACCTCCAAGAATGAAGTTTCCAGAACTCTCGCTGGGGATGAAGAGGTTAAATCCAAATCACAAGATCTGGAGAGGGATATATTGGATTTTAGATTCGTTTCATTTTTATTTCAAGTTTCAATTTTGAGTTAGAATTTTGATATAATAAGAAATTTGATTGAAATTTAGTTTAAGATTGATTTCAAGGTGATTTTCGCAGAGATTTTGGATTTAAAATGAGAATTAGAAATTAGGTTCCAACCTCACGATTGCAAAAAGAACTAGAATTTAGGTGCTAGCCTCGAGAAGAAATCGACAATCAAATACCGATCGAGAAAAGGGTAAGAACTGGAAGTTAGGTACCAGTCTCAGAAGAGAGTCGAAAGTTAAGTACCGACCTCAAAATTTTAAGAGTACGGGAGATTTTTTTTTTCGGATGGAATGAGATTTTAGCGGACACCGAGATCAGGATGCCTTGTTGGTTTCATACCCGAGTCGGAGGATTATAATGCGGAAAAGTTTCTCGAAAGGAATGCGAACATGGCAGACACCGAGATCAGGATGCCTTGTTGGTCTCATACCCGAGTCGGAGGATTAGAATGCAAAAAAGTTTCTCAGAAGGAGTACGAACTTGGCGGACACCGAGATTAGGATGCCTTGTTGGTCTCATACCCTAGTCGGAGGATTAGAATGTGGAAAAGTTTCTCGAAAGGAGTACAAACTTGGTGGACACCGAGATCAGGATGCCTTGTTGGTCTCATACCCGAGTCGGAGGATTAGAATGCAGAAAAGTTTCTTGGAAGGACTGTGAACTTGGCGGACACCGAGATCAAGATGCCTTGTTGGTCTCATACCTGAGTCAGAGGATTAGAATGCGAAAAAGTTTCTCAGACGGAGTGCGAACTTGGCGGACACCGAGATCAGGATGCCTTGTTTGTCTCATACCCGAGTCAGAGGATTAGAATGCGGAAACATTTCTCGGAAGGAGTGCGAACTTGGCTGAAATTCATTTAGGAGAATCGAAATTTAAGTGTCAATCTCGAAATGAGGACTGGAAGTTAGGTACCAGCCTCAGAAGGATAGGAATTAGAAGTTAGGTACCAATCTGAGAAGTTTGTTTTTTATTTAGTTTTGAAGATTCTGTGGAAATTTTAGTTTAGTGGAAGATTGGAATGAGACATGAAAGTATTTCACATCCTAGGAGAGTTGATCGAATTTTGATTGTTCGGCGAAGGATATGAATCCATGCCATCAGAACCAAATCGAAAATTTTGTGTTTTTGTGTCAGTAGACTCAGTCGACCTTCTCAAAAGAGGGAAGAGATCGTGGAGAATCGGAAGAGATTTGAAAACAGCCTGAGGCTGGGAATCTCAGATTCGTAGTTTCGAAGTTTGAAACTGAAGTTGGAGTCTTCTGCGGGGAAGAATCAACTCAAAAGAGGTTCCAAAGGAGCTTCAAATGGATTTCAGTCGAAAGATTCAAATCGATGGATTCGGATTGGAATTCAATTCGAGATTTAGATTCTTTTCGTTTGTTTAGTGATTCAATTTCATTTTTGTTTATTTAGAGTTCGTGTTTATTTGAAGTTTTTTTTGACATTCAGAATCTTAAAAAAAGCTCTTTATTCATTTTCTTTTATTTTGTTCTTTGTTCGAAGTTCATTTAACTTAATGGCATTTCCCAATCAATTTGCACAAAAGGGGTGAAGGCAAAACACGACATGGTCATTTCCATTCCAAATTGTTGAAAATACATCATATAGCTCGATCCAAAACATGATAATACTTTCCTTGATAATTCAGCATCTCATACAATCCACATAAATCCAAAACAGATTGTGTAAGAATCTTGAAAGTTTCTTCCAAAACTGTCTGTCGAAATTCATGTTTGAATAGTGAGATACATGGACAATAACATCACCTTCCAAGCCATCATTGGCAGAAAATGCTGTTCGAATGTGCATTGGAGGTGTGTTATCTCCCATGTAGCTCACAGCTCGTAGAGTCGAAGACTCTCTAACTCTGGATCTGGCTGAAAGTGAAAAGGCATTTTTCTGTCATCCATCCTTCTGAAAGTGACAGAGATTCACTCAACAGGCACTCCTAGAATGCAATGTTTTGCTATGTCCGCTCCATTCCCTTTTAATACAAAGACGGAACCTACCGGTAGTGGTATCTCCACCGGCCCTCGGAATTCTCCGGGGCCTGCTATCCGTAGGTCAGATCCTAACATGATGTTACACTGGTTGACAAAAGACACTGTGCAGAAGGGTCTGACAAAGTCGTGATGATCTATGTGTGGCGGTATGCAATCGTCCTACCTGTATATGTTAATGATGTAGCTGTTGGGTATGCAATCAGCAGGCAATACCCTCCATGTCACCATCCTTTTTGCCATTCTCTTGATAATTCTTGGCATCAGATCCACCTCACTACGATGGAGTATCCCTGGTGGATTTCCCTTTTTGTCTTCAGTGAACTTGTAGCAACACCAGCACTGGATTGTAACTCTTCATTTTCCTTTCATCCACCTTCGAGGTTCTGAGTAGGTCTTCTCTCTCAAACGACCAACTCGACCTATTTTCTAAAGCTCGACGACACAGTCCACAATTTGCTGCTGCTCATAGTCTGAGAACACATTTGTATGCAGCTCAAGGCCTTCCAAGATGTTGATTCTCTTGCCTCGGATTCTCTCAAAATATTCAAAAGTTTTCTTTTCAACATTCTGCATCCTTTCCAATTCGTATTCCAGAATTATTTACAACTGGCGAGGTCTGGTAACGTACTGTGGGATGTATGGTTCAAACCCAGTACGTTCTCCTGGATGTCTCGGTTCCTCGGGGATAGTCTCTATCAGGACATCCTCCGGGGTTGCTTTCGCAACAAGACTCTTCAAAACTGGTGCATCTGTCCGACGTCGTGATGATGATTCTATTTCTACTTTCCTGGGGATTTCTTTCATCTTTTCTACTATTCTTGGAGTTGATCTCATCTTTTCTGGTTCCTGACGAACCGATTTCTTTAAAATATTTGTGCTGACGGTAGCAACTGTCTCTTCATGTTGATCTGCTGCTAGCTTGCTCAGCATCTTGCGAATGTGACTGTTCTTGTTTCTTTGTTGGGTCGGAGTGAGAGTAGCTCTTCTTACCTCTCAAACTTCTCTGGACATGGCGCTGACAAGCCTGCCCTCTATTGTAGCAACCACGGACTTGAATTTCTTATCCTCTCCTGTCGCATGAGTGGCGTTTGATTTTCTTTTCTTGCTGGTGGACTGCTGACTTGGGCCACCCAATTTCATCACTGTCTGGCTGTGGAACTCTTCCCGGTCAATCGAGGTCCAATCAGTTTCTTCGTATTGTAGCCCGACCAGTGTGAAATCAGAGTCGATCTCAATCACGGCCCCATCCTTCATCTTCTTTTCATCGAGTGCTAGACTCACGCCATTCTTAAACTTCAAAACCAGCCGTCCGTTCGACATTTCCCTACGAAAAATAAGGAAAGGATCAGAGGCTGTACTAAGAACAAGAACAATAAGAAAATTTACTTATTAATGAAAAGCCTTTATTCATTTCTCTCTTTTTTTTAAGTTTTTAATAAGAGTAGGAAAAGATGAGGAAAGATCAGGAGTGAGCTGGTTTAAAAGAAAAGGATCAAAATTTTATGATTTCACATATTTTCTTTTTAACACATTTTTTTCTAATGATTTTTTTTATCACCCATTTTTTATTTTTAGGTTCGGACCCAGTTACAAATGATTACTCAACCTGTGCTTCTAGGGATGAGACTTAATTTTTAAAGTTCATCCTAAGAAACATCAGGTTGCGTAATACTTCTTCAAATATCGTCCAATAATTGGAAGCATACGTCGTTCTCCATGACAATTCACAAGTTGGTAGGAACCTCCTGAGTAGACTGTCTCGACCACGAACGGCCTCTCCCAAGTCTATTCAAATTTACCTCCTATCTTGCGGTATGCAAGAATAGGTCTCTTGAAAACTAGAACCAAGTCACTGACTTTGAATGTCCTTGGGCGGACCAGTTTATCATGGGCCTGGATCATCTTGGCTTGATGTAGTTCCAAATTCTACTGCGCTGAAAGTCGTTTCCCTTCCAAGCTTTACAATTCTTTTAGTCATAATTTGGCATTCCCTTATATAGTAATTTTGTTCGCAACTATGATTCTGAAAGACGGAAGCTAAACCTCCAAGGGTAAGACGACTTCGGACCCGTACACTAGAGCGTAGGGCGTAGACTGAGTAGGAGTTCTAAAAGTCATTCTGTAGACCCATAAGGCTTCTAATAATTTCTCGTGCCAATTTTTTTTGTTGTCGTCCAAAGTTTTCTTTAGAATTTGGACGAGAGTTTTATTAAAAGCCTCGGCCAAGCCGTCTGCTCTTGGGTAATAGATTGTCGAATAGCGCCAATCAATCCCGTGTCATTTGACTAAACTGTTGATCCTTGTACTTTTGAACGCGGACCTATTATCAGAAATAATTTTGCGTGGTACCCCAAAACGGTAGACGACTTGATTTTCGATGAATTGTAGCACATCGTGCGCTTTCACTTCTCTGAACGGTGTAGCTTCTGCCCACTTGGAAAAGTAGTATGTAGTTGCAAGGATGAAACGATGTCCCTTTGAGGAAGGCAGTTCTATCGGACCCACGTTATCTATGCCCCAACACTCAAACGGCCACGACGCGATTGTCGGATGCAGCACATTTGGAGGTTGATCTAGAACTACTCCATGCACTTTGCACTGATGACAACTCTTTGCAACTTTCATGCAGTCGGTCATCATCGAGTGCCAGTAGTACCCTAGTCTCTTAATCTTCATTTTCATTTTCAGACGTGACTGATGAGCGCCACAAAGTCCTGAGTGCACTCCTTTAACAATTTCACGAGCCTCGGATCCGTTCAGGCACCTTAGCCACTTCTTGTCGAAAGACCTTCTGTATAACGTATTTTTTATTAATGTGTATGACAGAGTTCTTCTCTTAATCTGATGGGCTCACGACTTATCGTCTGGTAGGTTTCAGGTTTGCAGGTAGTCTATTAATGGCTGCCGCCAATCCTCTGTATTGTCTGTTACTGCTGCAACTGTTTGTTTCTTCTTCTTTTCCTGACTTGTGTATTGCATCCATGTAGAGCTGTGAGAGGACTTATCGTCCTTGAGCTGACATTTCAGCTGACTCATCCTGTAAGCAGAAAAACTCTTTCGCAAGGCGGGCTAGCTCATCTGCAAGAGCATTTTCTCCTCTGAGAATCTTGTAGATTGTTACATTCAGAATTTGTTCTAATAACTTCATGGCATACTGAAAGTACTGCTCGAGTCTTGGCTTTAAAATTCTGTACTGTCCTGCGATTTGCTGAATGATCAACTGTGAATCTCCGTAGATATTGATATCTGTTATACCCATCTGAATGGTCAATTCCAGTCTAGTTATTAGAGCTTCCTATTCTGCTTCATTGTTCGTACACAGTTCTGTTAGATGGTAGGAATATCTTAACATCTCCCGCTCCGGTGTTATAAAGATTAGTCCGATTCCTGCTTTACCGGGCACTATCATTTGCAATTCTTTATCTTTCTGTGCAGAGGATGCTTCGTCAAAGTAGAATTCCCAAAGCTGATCATTGGGGTCTTCTAGGCTCATTATCAGCTCATCGGGCAAGTCGTCGTTGAGCGGCGATTCTGCCGGTAAAGGGTGTGCTACGAGGAAGTCTGCTAGGACTTCTCCCTTTATGGCATGAAGAGGAACAAAAGTTATATCGAAATGCAATAGTATCATCGACCACCTGGTAAGTCTACCAGAAAGCGTCAGTCGAGTCATCAAATATTGCAATGGATTAAACTTCGAAATAAGGTTGACCTTATGAGAAAGCATGTAATACCTGAGCTTTTGAGCGGCAAAGATCAAGGCCAAAAAATGCTTTTCAATCGAAGGATACTTTACTTTCATCAGGATTAGGCGACGACTTAAGCAGTAGAGAGTGTTTTCTTTCCCCTCGTCATTGACCTGGGCTAGGAGTGTTCCAAGAGAGTCGTCTAAAGTTGCAGTATAAAGTATCAATGGTCTTCTCGAGACTGGGCTGCTAAAACAGGAGGTGTCATTAAATACTGCTTAATGTCCTAGAAGGCCCGCTGACATTTCTCTTCCTAAACGAATTTGGCATCCTTTTTAATTAATGCCGAGAAGGGCTGACACCCACCTGGCAAATTTGAGAAAAAGCGTCGAAGATATGCCAACTTCCCTTGAAAGGATCGTAGTTGTTTCAAAGTTTTGGGAGGCGGCATTTCTCAGATAGCTTTAATCTTTTCCAGATCGATTTCAATTCCGCGATGTCGGACAACAAATCCTAAGAATTTACTAGAGGTTACGCTGAAGGCGCATTTCAAGGGATTCATCAGAAGGTTAAATTACCTTAATCGCTCGAAAATAATTCTTAAATCATACAGGTGATCTTCCTTCAGTTTGCTTTTGATGACCACATCATCCACGTAGCACTCGACTTGGTGTGAATGAGATCATAAAAAATCCTCGTCATCTCTCTTTGATAAGTTGCGCCTGTGTTCTTCAATCCTAAAGGCATCACTGTGTAGCAATATATTCCGATCGGTGTTCTGAAGGTTGTGAGTTTCTCATCTTCCGGTGCCATCTTTATTTGATTGTATCTTGACGATCCATCCATGATAGAGAAGATTTCATGTGTTAAAGCGATGTCGATCATCAATTCTGGAATTGGTAGTGGAAACTCGTCTTTTGGACATGCTTTATTCAAATCTCTGAAATCCACACAGATTCTGATCTGTCCATTCTTCTTTTTGACCGGTACCACATTGGCTAACCAAGTTGGATATTGTTCTTCACGGACAAATTTAACGTCTATTAGCTTCTTAAATTCAGCTATAAATTGTTGTTCAATCTCTAGAAGCATTCCTCTAGGAGCTTGTCTGACTGGAACGACAGCGTGATCCACTCCTAGCTCGTGAACTACAACTTGTGGAGCTAATCCTGGCATTTCATCGTAACTCCAAGGAAAACAGTCTTTAAATTCCATCAGTAGTTTGATCATTTTTTCGGAGTCTTCTTTATTGAGTAAGGAGCTAACAAAGGTCGGCCTAGGCTCTTCGCTAGTACCTAAGTTAACTTCCATTAACTCGTCTATTATAGATTTACTTTCTTCTTCAAATTCTGGTGGAGCGTCTCCGATTGGTAGATCCTCGAGATTATCTGAAGCTTCCAAGCAGTCTTCATTAGCCTCGCAAGTGAGAACCAAGCAAAATCTAGTATCATCAACTGATCCTACAGTGCTGAATTCGAGACCATGTTTTGAATTGGGAGGCCGACCAGCATTATTCCATAACTTTTCAATGTGTTGTGATCGACCTTTTGTCCATTATTTAGGTAAGATACTACGTTGAATTAAATTCTGAATGCAGGGAGAGTACCACTCAAAAAGTAATTCCATTAATTCAAATGAAGTAACATCTTCAAATTGTGCATCATTTTCAATTTTAGAAGAAGAAGCACCACGGTAGAATTTGATCGGCTTATTACCGACACCATGTACTTCTTTGACCACCATACCCTCGACCTGTTAGGATAGATCGGGGTCAGGGTCATAGTATGTACAAAGTGGTTAATCTTCTCGTACATTGATTTGTATTCTTCATTCTTTTCATCCTCGAGAGAGATCTTGAACTGGGGTTTCTTCTGACTTATTGTCGCTGCTTCTTTCTTGATTTCTTCTTCTTCAGAACTATTCTCTCAATCAACTTCGATGACCAGTTTCTTTTGTTCAACTGTTCCACCATTTCATCCTCGACCACGTCCCCGGCCTCGACCTCGGGTGCGAGTCCTGGAGAAATTTCACCATCTCGCCGTAAGGGAGTGGTGAGTAACTGTTGAACTAGAATTTCAGGTTCTTCATTGTATTGAACTTCTTTTTCTTCATTTGGTACGGTATTTCTGGAGAAGATTGTTTTCTTCGGAGGCGCGTAGTAGGCTGCATCTTCATGAATTTCTATTACATGCACGAAGAATGGTTGCAAATCACCTTTGATACACTGTTCTCCTCCTTCATAATACTTTATGCACTGGTGCAGAGATGACGGTACCATCCGGTTTTCATGGATCTACAGCCGACCCAGTAGAGCGTTGAACGATGTCTCAGAATCAATTATATGGAATTTTGCGGTTGTCTTTACTAAATCGCTAGTATTCATTAATAGTGTTATCAATCCAAGGGCTATTTCTCCTTTTTGATTGAAGCCTTTTAATAACATCTTGTCTGCATCGAGGTCGCAAGCATCAATTTCCAAATATGCTAACGTTCGAAGGCTCATTATGTTGATTGATGCTTCCGGATCAAGTAACAACCTAGAGAGCGTGAACTTTCCAATAGTGACTGAGATGTATAACGGTCGATTGTGATCAGCTGTTCCAAGTAGCAAATCATTGTCCGTGAAGGTAACACCTCGCTGTTCTTTTAACGAGCAAACCTCGTCTAAGGAATTACCGGTCATTTGAGCTAAGCAAATTTCTGTATCAAGTAAAGCCTTGATCAGAGTTTCCCTCATCTCCTTTAACAGGATTAGAGCGTAGTAGATGCTTAGTTTGGCTGGTAGCTTCCTAAGATGGGCTAGCACGTTATAATACCCTTTATTGCCAGGCTCTTCAGCCTCTTCCCGAATTGGCAGTTCCTCCGCTGGGGTTGGCTCTTCCTGTGCAACCACCTGCTTTCATTTATCCTTTGGACCCATTCTCGGGGGTAGAACTTTTTTGCTTCTTAGATTGCTTTTGTTACCTCTTCTACATCTGGTGCTGGATCTGCCGGTGTTTCCCCTTAAATCGGACCGAATGGCTTTTCTGTAGTTGCTTCAGAATCTGATAGCTCTAATTCTATTGTGATTGGAGCTCCTCGAAATTCACAAATGGACTCGTCACTTCTCGAGCTTTCGTAGCCATCCTTGCGAATGTCTTCTCCTTCATCGTGGTTATCGAGGTTTAGTATGATTTGAGAATCATTATTTGTATCGAAATCGAAATCCAAATTAGGTTGGTTTTCGTTAGTTACGTAATCATTAGAAACACTCAAAACGTAGCCAACACCAAAACTCTTTTCATTATAAGAGCCCGACGGGGCGAGCAAATAATCATACAGAGTTAGAGGTCTGAGGGATTTCTCCCCCAAATCAGAAACAACCATCCTGGGATAAGCAGCCCCTAGTCTACCCTTTGAAGCCTCAGTCTTTTATTCTTTCACGATCTTCTCCTCCTTCTGGGGCGGTTCTTCTATCGCAAGCGATAGTGCCGGCTTCACAGGTTTCAAACTCTGAGGTTAAGCGCGCACTGAAGCGGTCTGGATGTGATCCAGAATTTTTTTTGAAGACTTTGTTCAGACAGTACTCCATCCATCGTCAGTCATGTATGGGTTTATCAGAACAATAGGATCCGTTGAAATAACATTGGTAGAACCTCCTTTTTGGGGCTCCTTCATGTATTCCTTCGGGATCGTTATGTTCCCTTTCCGGAGATGATCATCGAGCCAATTCTTAAAGGTGAAGCAGTCTTCTATCTTATGTCCGAGCATCCTGTGGTAGGGACAGTAGTTCGGATGATCCTTCTTGTCGACTTCTTCTGGCCTTTTGGGCTCTGGTAGTTGAAAGTCGGGTGTCTTCATCAAACTGCGAAACATCTTTGCCACTGCTTCAGTCTTGAAGGGATATTCTTTATTCATGAGTTCTTTCAGGGCACGCTGTGGACAAGGCGGCGGCTGATCATGCTGCCATGATGGATAGCTCAGTCGCGACTGTTGATAGTTATGTTGAGGTTGCTGATAAATCTGCTGAGGTTGCTAATAGATCTGTTGCGGTGTTTGATAACTAGGTTGTGGCCGCTCTGGCTGTATTTGCATTGACTGCTTACCTTTGTCTACTACCGCGACGATCCCGGATTTCTTTTCGAATGCCTATATGGGCTTCTATTTATCGGTTTTCTCAACGAAACTCAGATGTTTTGCCTCCTCCTGCAAGCTCCTGGCCTTGCTAAGCAACTTCTTGAAAGTCCTAATTGTGAATCCTTTGAGGAGAAAAGCTATCAGGCCATGGATACTCTTCAACAGGATACCGGCTGCATGTTTATCCTGAAGCTGAGGTTCACACTTCATGCTTTAGTTCCTCCACGAAGTATGTAATCTACTAAAGTTTCGTTCGGTTTCTGTTGCTCCACCACTAGATCACTGATAGTGATGTGGTGCTGAGCCCTGGCATACTATTTAACGAAAAGTTTTTCCAATTCTGAAAAGGTCTTAACCGAACAGTTCTGCATTTCTGCATACCAGTCGAAGGCAATCCCTGACAAGCTGCTGACGAACTAACAAAAGAGCAAGGCGTCGCTCCCACCGGCATTGCAACAACTAGCATGAAAGTGTGCTACATGCTGCCGGGGGTTTCCCGTACCATCGAAAGTCTTGAACAGAGGTGGTACGAAGCCCTTCGGGTATTGGACGACATCAAATTCTTCAGGGTAAGGTCTACCCGTCTGGATAGATGCTCTACTTTTAGACTGAACTAAGGCTTCTTGTACATGTTGTTCTACCATGTTCTTAATATCCATTACGGGAATCATACTCTGCACTGAATCCTTCTTCAGCTGTTCTTCTCCATTGACAGATGTAACTTCTTTCCCTCCATCTACGATGTGAATGATCTCTGGGGGTGTTTCCTTTTGAGGTTAAAACTGACTCTGGAGAGTGGCTAAGGCGGCTGCCATCTCTTCCATCCTCTTTGCCATCTGAGAAATCGTATCATCTTTTTCTTGAAGAATCACTCTCATTATTTTTGGTTCATCTCTTTCTGAGGCTGAAGGAGCTCCCTGCAAAGCTGACGATGCTCGGGTCTCGACCATATTGATCTCAGCACATTCTTCATCCATGAATTATGATGAATCCACTCAATTTCTCAATTCTTCTCCTCTTTCCCTTGCCAACCGTCGGATGTCAGTTCTTAGCTTTCCTATAGCGTCCTCAAGTGGCCTCTTCCAAACGGTTTCGAAGTTGTCATGTGATGACTGTTGAACTTCTTTTTTAAAAGTTTCCTTTAATGCAGTAGCACTTTCTTCAGATTCAGGTTTTATGACGAGACTCTTATTTCCAAAATATTGTGTCGGTATCGGTTCAGCAATAATAGGTTGCCACACCATCCTTCTTGCAGCGGAAAACCTAGGACTAGATGGTCTGTCAGCTGTACGCTGCTAGATGGTGTCCTCCCTAATATGGTGACCTGATACGACAATAGGCGAACTTCTTTCACTAGCTCGCACTTTCTTCCTTGACCTCTCTGGGGCAGTGATGGGATCTACTCGCGGTTCGAGGCGGGATTTTACTGGCACTCGTCCCATCCTTCTTACGATATCTGATACGGGGCACCCTTCTTTCTTAGCTAGTTTCTCTACTATGGCTCGCAGTCGGGTAGGTGGTGTAGTCTTGGCCCTCTTGCTTTTACAGTCACTAAAGTATGCAGTTTGGGGTAATGCAGCGGCAATCCTTCAGACATCTTCTTCATCCGATGCAGCAGAGAGAGGGTGGAATCTACTTCCTCCTAACAGCGGTGAAATTTTAGGCAGTTCTCCTTCTTCCTCAGGAATCTCTTCCAAAAAAGCAACTTCAACAGCCTTAGCCTTCTCGATCCTGGCGATCTTTATGCTCCTATTTCTTCTTTGAGTCCGGGTTAAGGGTGCAACTTTAGAGTTTGACCCTATCTCAAAGATAGACAGTATTGTAGCAAAGTCTGTACCCTCCACGATAACAGGCTCCTCACCGACTTGGACTTCTTTCCCTTTCAGTTTGGCAGGAGTTAAGGTCGGTGCAGAGATGACCAGACCGGTGGGGGAAGAGATAACAGTGCTCCTACGAACAACAGCAGTGTTTCTTTCAGTTAGGACCCTTTGTAGGGGAGGTAACTCTCGAGCCGATTTCAGGTTGAACTCAATTATGGGCTCCCCAGTTTCTGGTACTTTGTTCATCAGTGCAAAAAGAGTAACATCGGCGAACTTAATGTCTGTATTGTCAAACCCTTGTCCAAAGCGAATGACAACATCATTAGGTAGCTTGTCCTTGTAGACAGCCAAGTCTATCCCGTTGGTGAAGGAGAAAATCAGCTTCGGTGCAGACATTTTATGGAGGGTAGATTCTAAGCGTCAGTTCTGATTTATGCATCCTTTTGTCGGGACGAAGAAAGAGAGGAAATTTCTTTAAACTAGTCCGAACACATTTCCATTTATCTTTTTGTTTTCTTAATTTTAATTACAAGATATTTTGGATTTTCTTTTATTTGTGTATTTGTGGTTTAACAAAAAGTTCATTTATTAAAGAGTTTGTTTACTAGAAGGTTTGTTCATTAGGAATAAAACAAATTAAAAAGAGAAAGGTTAAAGGAAAGGTATGGGACCCAATCCAGAAATTGGAAAGGAAGGGAGAGTCTCACAAGACTTCTCGATCCGAGAAACCGCTCCTAAGCTAACACCTATTGGGGGTCCACCCCACCTCAAAGAGGTAAAAGGATTTTGGAACCTCTCTGTTTAGGGGTGTCTAAACAGTGGCTCAAAAATCTGAGAGAGAGTTGATTGTACCCGTTCAAGATAGAAATGAACGTGGTATTTCAACGGAAGGATGGTAGCTTAGTCCACTAGGGACATGGACTTGCTACTGATTTATGAAAGCAAAACCAACTAATCAGAATGGAGAGAGGAACTAGTCCCCAGCGGAGTCGCTAGAAGTTGTCGACATATTTTTACGTTGGGTGTTTTAAAAAGGGGGTCTCCTAAAGAAGTTGTCGGCGAGTTTTATTTTAAATTAAGTATACTGTATAATAGTTTTAAATATTTGGAAAGTAGCATTTGATTTTGAAAATAATTTTAAGTTTGAAAATTTTAAAGTATGAAATCAAACCGATCTCATATCCCAAATAATTTATATAAATGAGCACTACTCCACAAACTGTGTATCTATCCCGAAGAATAGACACACTGCTTGATGATGGGGCTCGATTAAATAAACTAGAAGATTTGTGACATCCGTTGGTCTGCGAACCAATTTTATAAGCCGAAAATTTTCCCCTGCTTAATACAAAAGAATTAAGCAGGGTTTATATTACCTGGGTTTTTAAAGTTCCCTATAAGGGCAAGCCCCTATAGTTTTTTACACCTTAAATGTCTTAAGACACTTAAGAAAACTCTCGATAATGATTAGTGGTTTTGCTCTCAAGAATTTCAAAGTTTAAGGTTTCAAACAAATTGGATTTTAGAAATTTCAAAAGGGAATAGCTCAAATTTAGAACAGTTATTTTGGGAATCCAAAGGAAGAAAGGTAGGGGATGTCACAGATTTGAGGAGAACCTCAGGGATTTCCCAACTTTCCTATGGTTTGGCTTCAATTTAGGAAGAATTATTTAAAGTTTCTATCCTGCCAGTTTTAATTAATTAGGACTTATATTTATATGACATAATGATACAAATAGCCTCGAAGATGTGATGGTTTATGTCGTACCAAACAACTACCTCAGAATCCTAAGACCGTTTAGGGCTTAATTTGCATAACATAATTATACAAATGCTTAACAAAAAGTTGAGGATTTATGTTGCACTAGGCAAACTACCTCGAAATCCTATGGCTTGGTTATTTATTTCTAAGAAAAGGTTTTACTGATGTAGATCCGAGTTTTCCTGATGAAGATGACCGTGCTGCCCACTATGCTCCAAGCTCCATGTTGTTACAGAAGGTTTAGTTTTGGAAAGTGAAAATTAGGAGATGAGAGAAGTGTTCTGGTTTAGAAAAGTCTTAAGGTTCAGGTGTTTTTAACATTTTGTTAGGGGAATCTTAAAGTTGGTTATACCAACACCGGTTAAGATCTCACGGTTCCATCATTCTGGCACTGTTATTTTCATGAGATTAACTTAGTCCAAATGAATTTGCTAAACTCAACTAAGTGAGTTCCACACTTTCATTTAGACCGTGGGAAATCCCGTTAGCAACACGTAGGTTATATCATCCGAGGTATTCCCGATCATCCAACGAGACGTTTTAATTTATTTGTAGTTGTGGTTTGGTTGTTCTGTTTGTGATTAAATTTTAAGTTGTTTTCTATTTTAAATGTTGTGGCAGTGAATTTTATCTTGTTGTGACTTTTAATTTAGTTTTGGGTTACAGTTTCGTGGCTATCCTAAAAGTTTCAGTTTTCATGTAGGGTGACATTCTTGTTTAACATGCAAGAAAAGTAAAGTATAGTACAGGTAAGTAAATTGCTATAAAGTAAAAGCGTACC
This sequence comes from Papilionanthe hookeriana x Papilionanthe teres, assembly GCA_022702705.1. Classification (NCBI taxonomy): domain Eukaryota; kingdom Viridiplantae; phylum Streptophyta; class Magnoliopsida; order Asparagales; family Orchidaceae; genus Papilionanthe; species Papilionanthe hookeriana x Papilionanthe teres. The sequence continues at coordinate 103,972,507 of CM040428.1, read as the reverse complement.
TAGAGGGTCTTCCTGTCATTCCAAGCTGCACTTAAAACACATGTCAGAGCATTTAAACATTTCAAGGAAAGCACCTAGGTAAGGCTAAGGAAAGGTTCTGGTTGTCTATCAAAATCCTAATCCTATTGCTAGTCAATTCTTATGACGTCTAGGTTCTTGTGTTTTATGGATGATTTTCTTCACCAAAGAACAATTACATTCAATTGTTCTTCTAAAACATCTCATCATATTGAGGAAGTGCTTAGGACGGTTCCTAAACATCTTTTAAATACTTTTCAGATTATTTTGAGTGCAAATGAATTTCATTGTACAGGTGAACTAATCATCCAAGAATTTAGTTAAGTTTTGCTTCTTGCTCAGTGAACTTAGACATTTGATTATCTGATGAGTGAAGTGACATTTCACTTGATACTCTATTTAGGAATTATGTGGGTGGAAGCCTTTATGGCAGGTTAGGTTATTAAGAAACTAAACCATCTTATTTAGATTTAAGTTAGTTTTCTAAGATTGATTCAAATTAATTGTAATATTTTAGTTTAATTATAACTATCTTATGTTATTTCAATTTGATTGTGTAATTTCAAAAGTTGACTTAGCTATTTTAAATTTGTCTTAACTTTAATTTTAGTTATATTTAATTTAATTGTGTTGATTTTAATTTAGTTGCATTAATTTAAAATGACATGATTTAAAGTTGATTAAATTATTTTAAAACTGCTTTAATTTAATTATATTTAATTTGAATTATTCTGAATAAATCATGTCATTTTAAAATTATTTTTAATTTAATTACTTATTTTATTTTAAAATTATTTTTTTATTAAACTATCTTAGAAATTATTTTAATTTGGTTATTTAATTTATCTTAGAAATTATTTTAATTTGATTATTTAATTTATCATAGTTTTTATTAATGAGTTATTAAATTAATATTAAGTGGTATTTGATTTCTATCATTAATTTGGGTTAAGATAAATAAGTTAATATCTTCCAAGATTAAACCCCTTCACTTATTATATTCTCTTTTAATTAACTTCAAATTTTCAATAATTTAAGAAATTATAATCATTTTGTTTATGTTGGAAAAGTGATAAAATGGGTTCCTACACTTTAACCCCTATGTTTAAATCATCTAAGGAGATTAATTAGGATCATTCATTACCCATTACCCATAATTAAGCCTAAATATTGATTAAGGCTAAATTTCAATAATTACCATTTTTGCCCCTTAGGCTTGTTCACTTCATAATTCATTAAATATAGGTCAAATGACTTTGAAATTTTTATGTCACTATACTCATGGGTCAATTAAAATATCAGAGGAGAAAATATGATTTTTCTATTTTTAATTTAATTTTAATAATTATTTTTATGGAAAATAAGGGTTTCTAAGGAAAATTCAATAACATGACCAAGGTAAGGTTTCTGTCTTTAAGAAAATTATGGGATGTCCCTACTGACTAGAGGACCATTTGGACAAATTTTAGTGATTTTTGTGAATTATATTTTATTTATCATAATTATGTTGAGTTTTGAGGTATTAATTAATTATAAAATAAAATTAAAGTTTAAAAATAGATTTTATATTTTTCTTAAGTCCCTCTAATCTCAAGTAGTCCAGAGAAATAAGTTTTATATTTTTTTGATTTTTCTTTGATTTATTAGAATTAATTTGGTGAAAATATAGGAAAATCCATTTTTTAATATTAAAAATTGTCTTAAGCCTTTAAAATTCAATATCTTATCCTAGAGACTTAGGAAAAATATTTGGTTAGTTCTGAAGTGATTAGTGGTCCAAATATGTCATTTTTATGAAATTTAATATTTTTGTGATTTTTTAATTTTTTAATTATTAAAATATTAAAAGTTAGGTCAAAAATGAAAATTTTATAAAAATCCCAATTTTAATTTTCTTAGACTCCCCTAACATCAGAGAAGCCCTAAAACTAATTTGGTGAAATTTTTGAAATGTATTTTAGGTTTTATGAATTTATTTAAATTTTCAAAGTAAATATTTCATTTAATTAATTCATTTAATATGTTAAATAAATTCCAATTGACTTGAAATTTTTATGTTAGGTTCTCTGTATCCTAAGTGACAGTGGAGAATTATTTTCAAGTGATTTTGATGTGTGGTTACTCCTAATTAATTAAATTTTAGTTTTAAGTGTTTAGGCTAATTAGGGTTATTTTTAAGGAATTAAATCAAACCATAATTTTCCTAGGGTTCTCTGGTCATAAGCTAACTCCCCTAGTTTTCTAGAATTTTATAAGCAACATGCAAACTATTGAAATTAAAATACCAAAGCAAACACATAAACTTGGAAAATCAATAACTTGCCACAGAACTGGCCTCTGGTCTTGAAAAATTCAGGGAATGTTCCCAAGAATAGAGGCTACAAAAGCTCTATGGTCCCATGCTATGGTGAATTATATGCATGAATGGAGAATTGAAATACTTAAAACAATATTAAATTAATTAAAAATAAAATACTTAACAAAAAAACTTAATTCCTTTTCCACATTATTCTTCTCTGTTCACTGAGCAAGAGGGTATTTTTTTTTATTTTTGTGATTTTTCTATGCAAAGATATGGATTTTTGAAGTTGATTGAATTAAATAAATAGGAAAGAACCCTATTTTTTTGCTTATCCAGCGTGGTGCCCTGTCATCCTCGGTAGCTCTGAAGTCCCACACAGCGCTTCTCCATTCGACGCCGCCTTCCACCTCAGCGCCATGCGGCCCCACGGTCTTATCCCGTGCTCTGGTTCGGCACAATCTGGATCGTTCATTCGATACACACGCGAATGGACGACATCCGTTCATCGTCCTTAGGTGTTCTAACCCGAGAACTGTCCACACTTAAACCTTAAGATCTCGAGCTATAGTTAACCAAATCAAATGTGGTTTTCTCCTACATGTTCATCTAGCCTAGAGCTACACATCCATAAGACTAACATGCATTGAAATCGACTCAAATTAGATGATGGATCGCTGAAAGCTCGGGCTAAGGAGAAGTCTCCATACCTTGGTCCAAGAGGTGAAGCCTCGATTGGATGTGCTCGGCACGTTCGTTGGAGTCCAAGGAAGCTAGGGATGGAGCCTCTGGTCCTGGTGAAATGTCTAGACCCGATTTCCAACAAGCATGATTTCAAAGCTTGGCCGATAGAAAGAATGGCTGGCCTGGTGACGGGGCTTTTTCTGGGGAACTTCATCTCTTGGTCTAGTGAAGGTGTAGAGTCAATTAATTTGAAGATTGGCTCACTATGGTGAAGTGTCCTGGTTTTGGGCTTAAAATTAAGCTAAAAAATTGAGCTCACATAGGGGGTTTTAGGACTAGATTTCAGTGGGGATCAACTACTCTATGTTTGGAGAGGGGATTGTAATGAATTGGGTAGAGTTTTGGTAAGGTCCAGTGCATCCAACCTTTTGGCCGTGGGGTGGTGGTGTTTAAATAGCCATGGCTGGGGAGCTTATCAGGGCAAGCCAGGGGCTGGGATCAGCTGCTTAGGTCAAGGGAAGAAGAGCCATGGTGTCCACTGGCCATGGGATAGCTCAGCAAGGGAGAATTTAAATTTTTTGGCTCACATGGAGCTCTTAGCCATGGGATTTTCCGACGACTGTGGTGGCTGGCCGGCCAGAGTCAGGTCACCCTCATGGTCAGGGGAGTCAGGGCTGGGGTTTGGTGAGTTCAATTGGCTTTGGACATATGTAAAGGAGTTGATTTAAATGGAATGGGGGGAGGGCTAATTTTGGGTCCAAATGGGTCCAAGTCATGGATTAGGGCTTGGTGCACCCACCAAGGGGACCTTGGGTGCTGTGGGAGTCAGGTGAGTCAGCTAGGAAAGGGTGGTGAAGTCCCCATCTATGATTATTTGGATTAATCATGGGTTAAGGTGAAGCATTAAACGGGTTAAAACCTTTTTAAGGGAGTTTAAAAGAGTCTCCTCCTTTTGCAATTAATGGCATGATGATGTGTAAAGTGGTTCCCAAGGCTTGCATGTGGCTTATCCATGGCTTCATGGCTCCATGTGGCTTGGGAATGGCTTAACCAAGTTTCATGAAAATGGGTTTTAGGGATTTTGACATTTTAATGGAAAGTTTTCATGAAGCATGATTTGGAATAGTTTAATGATTCTTTTTGGAACTTAGGGGTGACTTTTATTAAATGGATGATGGAAAGAAATGTCATGTGGGTTTTGGATTGTACATTTGGGCTTTTTAAATTTGATGAAAATGGGCTTTTAAAATGCTTCAAGGAAGTGGGCTTTTATGTTTTAAAATGTGCTTTTGGATGAAAATTTTATAAACATTGTGACAAATAAATGTTATATTTAGTTTAGGGATGTGTCATGAAAATTTTAGAAAAGAGTTGGTGTCATGTGGGGTTGAAATGAGTTTAATTTGGGCTTCTTTAATAATAGGGTCAAAGTGTGTCAAAATGGGCTAACTTGGGCTAAGGTTGGGCTAATGTTGATTTTAATGTACAATAATGTTGTAAAATTTTTATGGAGGTGTAACAAAGAGTTTTCAATTTTGGTTGGGTCTGGATATTGAGATTTGGGCTTGTTTGGGTTCATGGTTGGTTTAGGATATATTGGGGATTTTTGGTCTGGGTTAGGCTTGGGTAGAGTTTGATTCCAAATTTGGGGGAAATTAATGTAGTGTTTTGTTTGTGGGGATGTTAGGAAGATTTCAAAAAAAATTTGGGGAAAATTGGGTGACATTTGGGTTGAATTTGGGATGGATTCGGTTTGTCGGTCATTTTGGGCCTTAAGGGCCCATTTGGGACTTTTTGATCAAGTTGGATTAAATTGACAAAATTGGGGTATGTTACAGTTGAACAAAATGAAATTGGCACTATTTGGAATTTTTTGGAATTTTTTGAGAATTTTTTGAATTTTTGGATTTTTGGGTCAAAAAAAGGTATTTTGGGTATTTGGAGGGTATTAGGGGGTATTTTTGGAAATTTTGGTATATTTGGCCATGGATGATCAATTTGAGTGGTGGTAAATGTTTAAGATTGATTTTGAGGAATTTTGGGTAATTTAGGCAATTTTGCAAATTTTGGGCAATTTCAAGGGCATTTGGTAGGTTTGGTGGGTTTAGGGCCCCGAGGGTCAAAAATTGAAATTGGGGGAAAATGAAGATTAATTAGTGTTGACCTCAATTTTGATGAGGTCTTTTCTCTTCTCTCTCCTTAGTACATAGGATCTAGTCATAGGCTTTTCCTTTAACTAATCTTAGAGGACTAGAAATGGAACCCACCATTTAGAAATTCAAACACCTCTTAACTCCCTGCAAACCCCACAAGCTTGATTGTAGACCCATAATCACCTAGATGGTTGAGATCAAATGTGGAGGTTTAAAGGATGAGTTCCCTATGTGACTTTTCGGCCTTAGGAATACCTTGGCGGCCCTGGTCTGGTGAGGGTTGACTTGCACATACACTACACTCTCACACACATTCCAAGTCCTAAAACCACACTCTCACCCAACTTGACTTTCTAACTCATGTAGGTAATTCATATGGATGGTCCTTAACCCTAAGCCCCTGGCTAAGAGGGTTAAGAACAACATAGTGAATGCCTCAAATGAGACCTCTCATGGCTCATATGAGCTTAATATGGCTTCATGGCTCAACCAAAGTGATTCCATTCTACTCACATTCAATCAATCTTCATTTTCCCAAAAGATCAATTTTTGACCCCCGGGGCCCAGGATCCACCAAACCTACCGAATACCGTTGAAATGACCTAAAATTTGCAAAATTACCTAAATTACCCAAAATTCCTCAAAATCAGTCCTAAACATTTCCCCACACTCAAATTGATCATCCATAGCCAAAAATACCAAAAATTCCAAAAGTACCCCCCAATACCCTCCAAATACCCAAAATGCCCTTTTACCCCAAGAAATCCAAAAATTCAGAAAATTCCCAAAAAAAATTCTAGAAAATCCCAAATATTCCCAATTTCATTTTGTTCAACAACACCATGGGCCAATTTTTCCAATTTACCCCACTTTTACAAAAACCCCAATTTGACCCATTTTAAACTCAAGTGAACCCAATGTCAAACCAAACCACTTCAATTGACCTCAATTCTGGTCCAATTCAATTCTAAATTTCAATTCAACATCCCCAATATCAATTTAGACCAAATATAATTCCAATTTGATTAACATTTGCGCCCAATTTCAATTTGAGGCCTAAGGCCCAATTTTGGCCCAAGACATAAACCTAGCTCAAACCTAACCCAATTCAACCCCAATTGGCCCTAAATCTTTTCTAAAACCTTCCTAACACCCCCATAAACAAAACACTAACTTGATTTACCCAAAATTTGAACCTACACTCCACCCAAACCTAACCCAAAACCAAAATCCCTTAAATTGACCTAAGCCCAAACCTAACCCAAATGGGCCCAAATCCCAAAATTAGAGCCCAACCAAAGTTGAAAACTTTTTGTGACACTCCCACGAACATTTCTCAACATTAATTTTACAACAAATCCAACTTTAGACCAACCTTAACCCAAGTTAGGCCAATTTGGCCCACTTTGGCTCATTTAACTAAAAAGCCCAAATTCAACCCAATTATTCTCCAAATCACACGAAATTGATCCCAAACCATTCATGAAATATCCCTAAACCAATTGCAACATTTATTTCACATGGTCCTTCACAAAATTTTCATCCAAAATCCCATCCTAATATCCAAAAGCCCACTTCCCTAAACCATCTTGAAAGCTCATCTAAAGTGAAATCCAAAAGCCCAAACCCATTCCAAAGCCCACATGACAATTCCTTCTCATCATCCCTTTAATTGGAATCAATTCCTAAGTCCCAAATCAATCATCAAATCAACCTAAATCAATCACCATCTAAATTTTCACGAAATTTCTAAAATCTCCAAATTCCTTTTTCATATAAATGAATCCACTTTTCCTAAGCCAAGGATGTGCCAAGTGGAGCCACATGCAAGCCATGGACAAGCCACATGAAGCCATGGGGGGTTTGACTTGTCACCAAGCCATTAATGGCAAGAAGAGGGAGTCCTTTCCTAAGCTTTCATTAAGCCATTTTAACCTGTTTAATGCAACACCATAACCCAAAATTAACTTAAACTATTTTGATGGGGACTTTACCACTCCATGGCAGCTGACCCAACTGATCCCCTTGGCCCAAAATCAGACCATGGGGAGGTGAACCAAGCCCAAATACATGGGTTGACACATGTGAACCCAAAATCACTCTTCACCCTTTAACACTTAAATCCAACCCTTGACACTTGGCATTGGACAATTGCTTGCACAAACCTCCATCACTGGTCCTCCTGACCTTGAGGATGACCTGACCCTGGCCAGCCAGCCACCACAGCCGCCGGAAACCACCAGACCGAGAGGTTTGATTTGAATCAAAAATTCAATTTGAACTTGCTGAGATGTCTCATGCCCAATGGCCACTGTAGCTGTTCTTCCCTTGCCCTAAGCAGCTGATCCAAGCCATTAAACCCCCCAGGAAAGTTGTCAGCCATGCCTATTTAAACACCACCACCTCTCGGCCAAATGAGGAGATGAACCAGACCTTAAGGAAACACTGCCAAAATTGCTCTAAGACCTTCTCCTAACCCAGAGCAGTTGATCCCTAGTGTTTCTTTGCCCTAATCTCCATTGACAGAGCTCGATTTCTAAGCTGAAAATCCACCAAAAAATAGGACACTTCACCACAGTGAGCCAATCTCCAAATTGATTGGTCCTACACCTTCACCGCGTACCAAGAGGAGAAGTTCCCGCAGAAAGCCCCTCACCGAGCCGGCCATTGCTTCTAGCCTCCAAGCTTTGTGATCGGGCTTGGTCACTTTCATACCTAGACAATTCCCGCGAGCTAGAGACTTCATCTGGAGCTTGCCTGGACCCAATCGAAGGTGACACAACTCTCAAATCGAAGCTTCACTTCTCTGAGAAAAGGTATGAACTCACTCTTCCTCCCGAGCTTCCAGTGATTCTCCATTTTGTTTAAGTTAATTTCATGGCCTATAAACCGTATGGATGTATTCGTCTCTTCAAGACGAATCCATAGAACATAAGAACACGAAAATCCATTGAGAATCGAGTGAGATCTTAGGGTTTTAGTGTAGACGGTCACGGGTGCACACCAGTTGTAGACGATGACCGGAGCCGTTGGATCGCGCGTGTATCGAGCGGACGATTCAGATTGCGCCGGACCAGGGAATGTTACGTGAACCGCGGGCCCCTGGAGCGCTGAGTCGGATGACGGCATCGAATCAGAACGCGTCGCGTGGCCTTTCGGAGCTGCCGAGGATTGTGTGGCGCCGCGTGGATAAGTAGAAATAGGGTTATTTTCTATTTATTTAAACACCAGAACTTCAAAAATTCATATCTTTGCATAGAAAAATCACAAAAATAAAATAAAGATACCCTCTTGCTCAGTGAACAGAGAAGAATAATGTGGAAAAGAAATAAACTTAATTAGATGAGTATTTTATTTTTAATAATTTATTTACTATTTTCAATGTTTTGATTCTCCATTTGTATTTACAATTCACCATGGCATGAGACCATAAGGCTTTTGAAGCCTCTGATCTTGGGAACATTCCCTGAATTTTTTAAGGACAGAGGCCATCTCTGTGAAAAGTTATTGAATTTTCAATTTCATGTCACTGTTTTAGGTATTTTAATTCCAATAATTAGCATGTTGTGAAATAAATTCTAGGAAAATTATGGGATTTTCCTTAGGACCAGTGGACCCTATGAAAAATATGTTTTGAGTTAATTCATTCATAATAAACCTAATTGGCCTAAACCCCTAAAATTGAATTTGAATTAATTAGGGTTAACCGCACATCAAATTGACTTGAAAACACTTATCCACTGATCTTTAGGATCAGAGAGACCTTATATAAAATTTTGAAATCAATTGGACTTGATTAAACCCACCAAATGGGTTGATTAAGCCTCATATGTAAAATCAAACTTTAAAAATTCATAACATTAAAAATACTTTTCAAAAATTCACAAAAATAGTTTTGGAGCCTCCCTGATATCAAAGGAGTCTAAGAAAAATAAAATTGGAATTTTCTAAAAATTTTCATTTTTAAGCATATTTTAATTTTTTTAAAAATTAAAAAATAATAAAAATCACAAAAACATTAAAAATCATAAAAATGTCATATTTGGTCCATTAATACTCTAAAACTCAAAATAATTATAATAAATAAAAGATAATTCAAAAATTCACCAAATTTGGTCCAAGTGGTCCTCTGGTCATTAAGAACATCTCATAATTTTCTTAAGGACAGAAACCTTTCCTTGGTCATGTTGTTGAATTTTCTTTGAAAACCCTTATTTTCTACTAAAATAATTATATAAATAAATTAAATTCAGAAAAATCACATTTTCTCCTCTAATGTCTTAATTGACATGTGAGTGAGGTGACATAAAAATATCAAATTCATTTGAGCTCAATTTAATGAGTTATGAAATAAATAAGCTTAGAAGGGCATAAAGGAAATTAAGAAATTTTAACCCTTAAATAAAACTTTAGGTTTAATCAAAATGAGGGGTAAAATATTTGATTTTAATTTTCTCTTGGATGATTGAAACTTAGGGAAATCAAGGGGTAGTAACCCATTAAACACTTTGAAAATATCAAAAAATGAAACTTTAATTAATTAAATAATTTAAATTTTAGAAAGAATATATTTAAATTTGGATTATTAAAAAGGGATATTATTAAGAAGATGTTTATTCTTTAATTTAAAAATATCTAAATGAATCACTTTAACAATATTTAATTCTTAATTAAAAAAAATTAAAATAATAATCTAAATTAATAATTAAAACTAAAATAAAAACAAATTAAATTAAAATCAAAATTTAAATCAAATTAAATCCTATTAAATTAAAATTAAAATTAAATTAAATTAAATTAAATTAAAATTAAATTAAAATTAAAATTAAATTAAATTAAATTTAATTTAAATTAAATTAAATTAAATAAAAATTAAATTAAATTAAAATTCAAATTGAATTAAAATTAAAATTTAATTTAAATTAAATTTAAAATCAAATTAAAATTAAATAAAATTAAATTAAATTAAAATCAAATTAAATTAAATTAAATTAAATTCATTTAACAACAAACCTAAATGAAATCATTAAGAATTAAATCTAAAATAATTTGAACACTATTCCAAACTTAAAATTACTAATTAAAACTTCATAATTAAAATTAAAACACTTTAAACCATTAACTCAAATTTTCAATTAATTTGATTAAAATTCTCAATAAACCAACTTGCCCTTAAAGGCTTTAATTGTTATAACTCTTAAATAGAGTATTAAGTGAGATGTCTCTTCATTCATCAGATATTCAAACAACTTAGTTCACTGAGCAAGAAACAAAACAAATATACAAATCCTTGGATGATCAATTCATCCGTACAATAAAAAATTCATTTGGACTCAAAATAATCCCAGAAGTTTTGAAAAGATGTTTAGGACTCGTCCCAAGCACTTCCTCAATATGACGGGATGTTTTAGAAGAACAATTGAATTTAATTGTTCTTTGATGAAGAAAATCATCCTTAAATCAAAACACAACAACCTAGACGTCATAGGAGATGACTAGCAATAGGATTAGGAATTTGGTAGATAACCAAAACCCTTTCCCTTAGTTTTTACCTAGGTATTTCTTGCAAAAATATGTTTAAATTCATTAATATGTGTTTTAAGTACAGCTTGGGATGACGGGGAGACCCTCCATGTACGCTTTTTTTTATTGCAATTTACTTTATTGCAATTTACTTACATGCATTGCGCTTTACTTTTCTTGCATGATAAATAAAACTGTTGCATGAAAACTAAAACCTTTAGGATAGTCCCTAAATTGAAACCAAAACTAAATTAAAAGTCATTGAAAGATAAAATTCACCGCCACAACATTCCAAAATATAAAACAACTTAAAATTTAATCACAAACAGAACAACAAAACTACAATCACAACTAAATTAAAACGTCTCATTGAATGATCGGTAATACCTCGGATGATGTAACCCACGTTTTGCTAACCGGATTTCCCACGGTCTAAATGAAAGTGTGGAACTCATTCAGTTGAGTTTAGCAAATTCATCTGGACTAAGTGAATTCAATGAAAATAACGGTGCCGGGATGACGGAACCGTGGGATCTTAATCGGTTCTGTTTAAATAACCTTAAGATTTGTTTTAATTAAAGTATTAAAAACACTTGGATTTTAAGATTTTCACTAAACCAAAACACTTCTCTCATCTCCTGATTTATGACTTCTAAAACTAAACCTCTGCAACAACAAGGAGCTCAGAGTATGGTGGGCAGCTCGGCCATCGTCATCAGCAAAAGTCAGATCAACTTCAGCAAAACATTCCTAGAATTAAATAACAAAGCCATAGGACTTCGAGGTAGTTTGCCTAGTGCAACAGAAATCCTCAACTCTTCGTTAGGCATTTGCATAATCATGTTATGCAAATTAAGCCCTAACCGGTCTTAGGACTCCGAGGTAGTCGTTCGGTACGACATAATCCCTCACATCTTCAAGGCTATTTGTGTGATCATATCATACAAATATAAGTCCTAATTAATTAAAATTGGCAAGATTGAAACATTAAGTAAATTCCTAAATCTAAGTCAGACAATAGGATAGTTTGGGAAGTTGCCATGATTCTTCTTGGATCCTCAGCTTCTCCTACTTCTCTTCCTTTGGACTCCTGAAAATAACTGTTCCAAATTTGATCCATTCTCTATTGAAATCTCCAAAATTCAATCCTTTGAAAACCTTATACTTTGAAATTCTTGAGAGCAAAACCACTGATCATTATCGAGAGTTTTCTTAAATGATTCCCGTCATTTAAGATGTAATAAACTAAAGGGGCTTGCCCTTATAGGGAACTTTAAGAACCCAGGTAATATAAACCCTGCTTAATTCATTTTTATTAAGCAGGGGAACTTGTCGGCTTATAAAGTTGGTTCGCAGACAAAACAGATGTCACAAATCTTCTAGTTTATTTAATCGAGCCCCATCATCAAGCAGTGTATCTATCCTTCAGGATAGATATACAGTTTGTGCTATGGTGCTCGTTTATATAAACTATTTGGGATGTGAGATCGTTTAATTTCATATCTTAAAATTTTCAAACTTAAAAGTTATTTTCAAAATCAAATTTTTCTTTCTAAAACTATATATATATATATATATATATATATATTTAAATTAAATTTAAAATTTAAAATTCGCCGACAATTTACGTTTGGCGACCCCTTTTCAAAATACAACACAACCAAAAATATGCCGACAACTTCTGGCAAGTCCGCTGAGGACTAGTTCCTCTCTCCATTTTTTATTAGATGGTTTTGATTTCATAAATCGGTGGTGAGTCCATATCCCTAGTGGACCAAAACTACCATTCTTCCGTTGGAATACCCCGTTCATTTCTGTCTTGAATGAGTATAACCAACTCCTCTCGGATTTAGGAGCCACTGTTTAGACACCCCTAAACAGAGAGGTTCCAAGATCCTTTTACCTCTTTTCTGAGGTGGGGTGGACCCCCAATAGGTGTTAGTTTAGGAGCGTTCCTTCGAGTCGAGAAGTCTTGCATAAGACTTTCTCTTCCTTTTCAATTCTAAATTGGGCCCTGCTAACAAATGAACCTTTTTTATAAACGAACCTTTTAATAAACAAGCTCTTTTAACTTTAACTTTTTTCTATAACTTTTTTCTTTTAATCGTTTTGTTTCTAACAAACAAACCTGCCAACAAACGAACCTTCTAATAAACAATCTCTTTTAAAAAAAAATAATAAATACACTAAGATAACAAAAATGTGTTCAGACTCTTTCTTTTTCGTCCTAAACTTTACGATGAAAAGAAGCATAATTCGGGACTGACATTCGGAATCTGCCCTGCAGAAAATGAGTGCCCCAAAGTTAATCTTTTCCTTCACCAATGGAATGGACTTCGCTATTTACAAGGAGGAGCTGTCCGACAATGGGATCATCTGTTTTGAACAAGGATTCAACAACACAGATATCAAGTTCGCTGGCGTCACTCTCTTCGCACTAATGGATAAAGTGCCAGAAACTGAAGAGCCCGTGATTGAGTTCAACATGAAATCGACTCAAGAATTCCCTCCCCTGCAAAGGGTTCCAGCTGAGAGGAGTACTACTGTTCGTAGGAGGATTGTTGTCTCTACCCCCACCGGTCTAGTCATCTCTGCACCTACCCCGACTTCTGCCAAACTGAAGGGGAAGGAGATCCAAGTCTGTGATGACCCTGTCACCGTGGAGGGTACAGATTTCGCTACAATACCACCTGTTTTTGAGATTGGGTCAAATTCAAGAGTTGAACCCCTAACTCGGACTCAAAGGAGAAATAGAAGCAGAAAGATCGCCAAGAAAGCTAGAGCTGCTGAAGTTGCTTTTCTAGAAGAAATTCCTGAAGAAAGAGAAGAACTGCCCGAGTATATACCTCTATTGGAAGGGAGCAAGGTCTCACCCCCTCTCGCCGCATCGGATGAAGAGGATGTCCGTAGGATCGCCACCGCATTACCCCGAGCCCGCGTACTACAATAATTAGAAAAGAAAAAAAGATAAGGCTACGCCATTTGCCCGACTGCAAGCTGTGATAGAAAGATTGGCAAAGAAAGAAAGATGCCCTGTGTCAGAAATCTTAAGAAGGATAGGACGGGTGCTAGCTAAATCCCGCCTCGGACCGCGAATAGAGCCTGTTGCTGCCACAGAGAAACCAAAGAAGAAGATAAAAGCCAGTTCACCCATTGTTGTATCGGGTCTGCAAATTAGGGAGGATACCACCTTCCAGCATATAGCCGACAGATCATCCGGTCCTAGGCTTCCAGCTGCGAGAAGGATGGTATGGCGACCTACTACCAGTGAGCTAAGACCAAAACAATGTCCTGAGAAGAAAAGTCTCGTCAGGAAACTTGAATCAGAAGAAAGTGCTACTGCAATAAAGGGGACTCCCGGGAAGGAAGTTTAACAACCGTCACGAGACAACTGGGAGACCGTGTGATAAGGGCCACTAGAGGATGCCATGGACAAGTTAAGGACCAACATCCGACGATTAGCAAATGAAAGAGAAGAAGAACTAAGAGATGAAGTTGACTCATCAGAGTTCATGGATGAGGAGTATGCCGAGATCAACATGGTTGAAACGCGAGCATCATCTGCTTCACAAGGTGCTCCAGCAGCTGCAGAAAGAGATGAACCAAAAGTGTTGAGAGCACAACTTCGGGAAAGAGATGATATGATTTCCCATATGGAAAAGAGGATGGAAGAGATGGCTGCTACCTTAGCCACTCTCCAGAGTTAGGCCCAGCCTCAAAAAGAGACCACCCCAGAAATTATCCATATTGCAGATGGTGGAAAGGAGATCACATCCGTCAACGGAGAAGAACCACCAAAGAAGGATTCTACACAAAGCATGATTCCAGAAAAGGATATTAAAAATATGGTAGAACAAAGAAAGTGCAGAAGCTTTAGCACAATCCAAAAGTGGAGCATCTATTCGAAGGGTAGACCTTACCCCGAAGAGTTTGATGCGGTCCAATACTCGAAAGGCTTCGTACCACCTCTCGTTTAAGACTTTTGATGGAACAGAAACCCTTGGCGACATGTCGCACATTTTCGTGCTAGTTGCTGCAATGCCAGTGGAAGTGACGCTCTACTCTTCCGCCAGTTCGTCAGCAGTTTATTAGGGATTACCTTCGACTGGTACGCAGAATTGTCGAATGGTTCAGTAAAGACCTTTTCAGAACTGGAGAATCTCTTCGTTAAATGATTTGTCGAGGCTCAACACCACATCACTATCGGTGATATAGTGGTGGAGCAACAAAAGTCGAACGAGACTTTAGTGGATTACATACTTCGATGGAGAAACTTAAGCATGAAGTGTGAACCACAGCTTCAAGAACAACATGCATTCGGCATCCTACTTAAAAGTATCCATGGCCCGATAGCACTCCTCCTAAAAGGATTTACAATCAAGACTTTTTGAAGTTGCTTAGCAAGGCCGGGAGCTTGCAAGAAGAGGCAAAACAGTTAAGTTTCATAGACAAGAATGATAAGCAGAAGCCTGTGAAAACATTCGAGAAGAAATCTGGAATCGTCGCGGCAGTAGATAAGGGCAAGCAGCCAATGCAGATACCGCCAGAGCGGCCGCAGCCTAGTTACCAACCACCGCAACGAACATACTAACAACCTCAGTAGGGCTATCAACAACCTCAGCAGGGTTATCAGCAACCTCGATCGAGCTATCAGTCGCCTCAGCATTATGAACAACCGCCTCGTTCGTCACGTACTTTAAGAGAACTTCTAAATAGAGAATATCCATTCAAACTAAAGCAGTAGCAAAGATGTTCCACATCTTAATGAAGACACCAGATTTTCAGCTGCCAAAGCCCAAGAAGCCGGAGGAAGTCAATAAGAAAGATCATCCGAACTATTGCCCTTACCATCAGATGCTCGAACACAAGATAGATGATTGCATCACTTTCAAGGGTTGGCTTGATGACAATCTTCGGAAAGGGAACATAACGATCCCAAAGGAATATATGAAGGAACCCCAGAAAGGAGGTTCCGTCAATGTTATTTCAACTGATCCCATTGTCTCGATAAACCCGTACACGACTGATGATGGATGGAGTACTTTCTGGACAAAGTCATCAAAGAAAATTTTGGATCACATCCAGGTAGCTTTAGTACGTGCTTCAACTCAGAGTTTGCAATCTGTCGAGCTGACACTATCACTTGCGATTGAAGAACCGCCCCAGAAGGAAGAGAAGATCGTGGAGGTAAAGAAGACCAAGCCTCCAAAGGGTAGACTAGGGGCTGCTTATCCTAGGATGGTTGTTTCCAATTCGGGGGAGAAATCCCTCGAACTCTTTACTCTGTATGATTATCTGCTCGCTCCGGTGGGATCTTATAATGATAAGGGTTATGGCGTTGGCTACGTTTTGACTGTTTCTAACGATTACGTAACTAGTTACAACCGGCTTAATCTGGATCTCGATTTCAATACAAATAACGATTCTCAAATCATACACAATCTCGACAACCACGACGAAGAAGATGTTCACAAAGGAGGCTACGAAAGCTCGACAAGCAATGAGTCCATTTATGAATTCCGAGGGGCTCCGTTCACGATAAAATTAGAACCATCAGACACCGAAGCAACTTCAGAAAAGCCAGTGGTTCCAATTCAAGAGGATACACCGGCAGATTCAACACCAAATTCAGAAGAAATAACTCGAAGTAAATTTAAGAAGTGGAAAAGTTTTACCTCCGAGAATGGGTCCAAAGGATAAAGGAAAGCAGGTGGTTTCTCAGGAAGAGCCAACCCTAGCAGAGGAACCGCCCATTCGGGAAGAAACCGAGGAACATGGTAATAAAGTGGACTACAACGTGCTAGCCCATCTTAAGAAGCTACCAGCCAAACTAAGCATATACGATGCTCTGATCCTGTCAAAGGAGATGAGGGAGGCTCTGATCAAGGCTTTACTTGATCCAGAGATTTGCTTATCCCAAATGGCCGGTAATTCCTTCGTCGAGGTTTGCTCATTAAGAGAACAGCGAGGTGTTACCTTCACGGACAATGATCTATTACTGGAAATAGCAGATCACAACCGACTGTTATACATTTCAGTCACTATTGGAAAGTTTACGCTCTCCAAAGTGTTGGTTGATCCAGGAGCATCAATCAACATAATGAATCTTCGGACGCTAGCATATTTGGAAATTGATGCTCGCGAGCTTGAAGTAGACAAGATGCTATTAAGAGGCTTCAAACAAAAAGGAGAAAGAGCTCTTGGATCGATAACACTACTAATGAAGATCGGTGATTTAGCAAAGACAACCGCAAAATTTCACATAATTGATTCTGAGACATCGTTCAACGCTCTACTGGGTCGACCATGGATCCATGAAAACCGGATGGTACCATCGTCTCTGCACCAGTGCATGAAGTATTATGAAGGAGGGGAACAGTGTATCAAAGGTGATTTGCAACCGTTCTCCGTGCATGAAGTTGGAATTCATGAAGATGCGGCCTACTACGCGCCCCCAAAGAAAACAATCTTTTCTAGAAATACTGTACCAAATGAAGCAAAAGAAATTCGAGACGATGAAGAACCTGAAGTTCTAATCCAACAGTTACTCACCACTCCCTTACGGTGAGATGGTGAAGATTTCTCCAGGACTCGCACACGAAGTCGAGGCCGGGGACGAGGACGTGGAAGAAATGTTGGAACAATTGGACAGAAGAAACCGGTCATCGATGTTGATTGGGAGAACACTTCCGAAAAAGAAGAAGAAATCAAGAAGAAAGCAGCGACAATAAGTCAAAAGAAACCCCAGTTTAAGATTTCTCTCGAAGATGAAAATAATGAAGAATATAAATCAATGTACGAGAAGATTAACCATCATGTACATACTATGACCCTGACCCCGATCCATTCTTATAAGATCGAGGGTATGGTGGTCAAGGAAGTGCATGGTGGTGGTACTAAGCCAATAAAGTTTTACAGTGGTGCTTCTTCTTCCAATAATGAAAAAGTTGTAAAATTTGAGGATGTTACTTCTTCCGAATTAATGTAACTACCTTTTGAGTGGTACTCTCCCTGTGTTCAAAATTTAATTCAACGTGGTGTCTTACCTCGATAATGGACAAAGGGTCAATCACAACACTTTGAAAAATTACGGAATAATGTCGGTCGGCCTCCCAATTCAAAACATGGTCTCGGATTCGGCACAGTAGGATCAGTTGATGATACGAAATTTTGCTTAGTTGTCACTTGCGAACCTAATAAAGACTGCTTGGAAGCTTCAGAAGATCTCAAAGATCTACCAATCGGAGATGCTCCACCAGAATTCGAAGAAGAAATGAAATCTACAATAGACGAGTTAATGGAAGTTAACTTAGGTACTAGCGAAGAGCCTAGGCAAACCTTTGTTAGCTCCTTACTCAATAAAGAAGATTCCGAGGAAATGATCAAGCTACTAATGGAATTCAAGGACTGTTTTACTTGGAGTTACGACGAAATGCCAGGATTAGCTCCAGAAAGTCACAGTTCACAATTTAGAAGTAAATCCTACTTCCGTTCCAGTCAGACAAGCTCCCAGAAGAATGCGTCTAGAAATAGAGAAACAAGTAATAGCTGAAGTTAAGAAGCTAATAGACACTAAATTTGTCTGTGAAGAACAATACCCAACTTGGTTAGCCAATGTGGTAGCAGTCAGAAAGAAGAATGGTCAGATCAGAATCTGCGTGAATTTCACAGATTTGAATAAAGCATGTCCGAAGGATGAATTTCCACTACCAATCCCAGAACTGATGATCGACATTGCTTAAACACATGAAATATTTTCATTCATGGATGGATAATTAGGATACAACCAGATAAAAATGGCACCAGAAGACGAAAAGCTCACGATATTCAGAACGCCGATCGGAGTGTATTGCTACACAGTAATGCCATTCGGACTAAAGAATGCAGGAGCAACATACCAAAAAGCGATGACGAAGATTTTTGATGATCTCATTCACAACCAAGTTGAGTGCTATGTGGATGATGTGGTCATCAAAAGCAAACTGAAAGAAGATCACCTGTATGATTTGAGAATTGTTTTCGAGCGACTAAGACAATACAACCTTAAGATGAATCCCTTAAAATGCGCATTCGGCGTCACCTTTGGGAAATTCTTAGGATTTTTTCTCCGACATCGCGGGATTGAAATCGATCCGGAGAAGATTAAAGCTATCTTAGAAATGCCACCTCAAAAACCTTGAAACAGCTACGATCCTTTCAAGGAAAGTTGGCATATCTTCGACGGTTTATATCGAATTTGTCAGAAAGGTGTCAGCCTTTTTCTACTTTGGTTAAGAAGGATGCCAAGTTTACTTGGGACTTCAAATGTCAACATGTCTTCGATGACATCAAACAATACTTAATGACACCTCCTGTCTTAGCAGCCCCAGTCTCAGGTAGACCGTTGATACTTTATACCGTGGCTTTAGACGACTCCCTTGGAGCCCTGCTAGCCCAGGTCAATGATGAGGGAAAAGAAAATGCTCTCTACTACTTAAGCCGTCGTCTAATTCCGAAGGAAGTAAAGTATCCTCCTATTGAAAAGCACTGCTTGGCCCTGATCTTCACCACTCAAAAGCTCAGGCATTACATGCTTTCTCATAAGGTCAACCTTATTTCGAGAATTAATCCATTGCAATACTTGATGACCCGACCAACGCTTTTTGGCAGACTTGTCAGGTGGTCGATGATACTATTGCAATTTGACATAACTTTCGTTCCTCTTCGCACCGTAAAGGGACAAGTCCTAGCAGACTTCCTTGCAGCACACCCTTTACCGACAGATTTGCCTCTCGACGATGATTTGCCTGATGAGCAGATAATGAGCCTAGAAGACCCTGATGATCGAAGTTGGGAAATATACTTCGACGATGCGTCCTCAGCACAGAAGAACAAAAAATTGCAAACGATAGTGCCCGGTAAGGCAGGAATCGGACTAATCTTTATAACACCGGAGCGGGGGATGTTAAGATACTCCAACAACTTAACAGAACAATGTACAAACAACGAGGCGGAATACGAAGCCCTCATAACAGGATTGGAATTAACCGTTCAAATGGGAATAACAGACATCAACATCTACGGAGATTCTCAGTTGATCATTCAACAGGTCGCCGGACAGTACAAAATTTTAAAGCCAAGACTCGAGCAGTACTTTCAGTACGCCATGAAATTGTTGGAACAAATTCCAAACGTAACAATCTACAAAATCCCCAGAAAAGAAAATGCTCTCGCGATGCGTTAGCCTGCCTTGCAAAGGAATTTGCCTGCTTGCAGGATGAGTCAGTTGAAGTGTCAGTTCAAGGACGACAGATCCTATCACAGCTCGACATAGATACAATACACAAATCAGAAAGAGCGGAAGAAATAATTGCAGCAGTGATAGAAAATACAGAAGATTGGCGGCAGCCACTAATAGACTACTTGCAGACAGGAAACCTACCGGACGATAAGTCATTAGCCCATCAAATCAAGAAAAGAACTCTGTCTTACACATTAATAAACAATACATTATACAGAAGGTCTTTTGATCAGATGTGGTAAAGATGCCTGAGCGGGTCCAAGGTTCGTGAAATTGTTAAAGAAGTACATTCAGGACTTTGTGGTGCTCATCAGTCGGGTCCGAAAATGAAAATGATGATTAAAAGACTAGGGTACTACTGGCCCTCAATGATGACCGACTGTATGAAAGTTGGCAAAAGTTGTCACCAGTGCCAAGTGCACGGAATGGTTCTACACCAACCCCCAAATGTGCTACATCCGACAATTGCGTCATGGCCATTTGAGTGTTGGGGCACAGATATTGTGGGTCCGATAGAACCGCCTTCTTCAAGAGGACATCATTTCATTCTTGCAGCAACAGACTACTTTTCTAAATGGGCAGAAGCTATACCACTCAGAGAAGTGAAGGCACACCACGTGTTATAGTTTTTCAAGAACCAAGTTGCCTACCGTTTTGGAGTACCGCGCAGGATCATTTTAGATAAAGGGGCTGCATTCAAAAGTACAAAGATCAACAATTTTGTCAGAAGACACGGGATCGATTGGCGATATTCAACAATCTACTACCCAAGAGCGAACGGCTTGGCCGAGGCTTTTAATAAAACTCTCGTTCAAATTTTAAAGAAAACTTTAGACGACAACAAGAGAAATTGGCACGAGAAGTTGTTAGAAGCTTTATGGGCCTACAAGACAACTTTTAGGACTCCTACTCAGTCTACGCCTTACACTTTAGTGTACGGGTCCGAGGCTGTCTTGCCCCTGGAAGTTCAGCTTCCATCACTTCGAATTGCGGTTGCAGAAAAGATCACTACTGAAAGAAAATGCCGGACTACGACCGGAAAAATTGGAAAGCTTGGAAGGAAAAGACTTCCGCACGACAAAATTTGGAACCGTATCAAGCCAAGATGATCCGAGCCCATGATAAACCGAGTCCGCCCAAGAACTTTCAAAGTCGGTGACTTAGTTCTTGTTCTCAGAAGACCTATTCTTGTACATCGCAAGATAGGTGGTAAACTTGAACCAACATGGGAAGGGCCGTTCGTGGTCGAGAGAGTCTACTCAGAAGGTTCCTACCAACTGGTGAATTGCCGTGGAGAACGACCCATGATTTCAATCAATGGACGGTATTTAAAGAAGTATTACGTGACCTGATGTTTTGAAGGGTGGCCTCTAAAATAGAATTTTATCCCTACAAACGCGGGTGAAGTAATCACTTTGTGACTGGGTCCTAACCCAAAACAAAATAAAATGGATGATAAAAAAATCTCATCAATGAAAATGTTAAAAAGAAAACATAGGAAATCATAATAATAAAATGTCAATCTTTCCTTTTAAAATCCATTCATTCCTGATATTTTTTCATCTCTTCCTACTTCCTTTAAATTTAAAAGAAGTGAATAAGAATTTTTAAGTGTTTTTCTTATTGTTCTTGTTTTTAGTACAACCCCTGATCCTTTCCTTGTTTTTTTGGCAGGGAAATGTCGAACGGGCGGTTGGTTCTATACTTTAGATATGACGTGAGTCTAGCACTCGATGAAAAGAGGGTGAGGGATGGAGCGATGATGAGATCGACTCGTACTTAACACCAGCTCGGCTTACAATACGAAGAAAATGATTGGATCCCAGTTGATCAAGAAGAACTTCACTGCCAGACAGTGATGAAAATGGGTGGCCCATGCCACCAATCCAGCAGCAAGAAAAGAAAAGAAAACGCCGCACATGCAACCGGAGAATATAAGAAAGTTAAGTCCGTGGTTGCCACAGCAGAGGGTAGGTTTGTCAGCGCCATGCTCGCAGAAATTCAAGGGGTAAGGAGAGCTACTCTCACTGCTACCCAGCGAAGAAATAAAAATCATCGCATTCGCAAAATGTTGACCAAGTTAGCAGAAGATCAACACGAACAAACGATGGATACTGTTAGTGCAAATGCTCCAAGAAGACCGGTTCGTCAAGAAACAGAAAGAAGAAAGTCAATTCCAAGAAGTTCGGAACAAATGAAAGAGATACCAAGAAAAGTAGAAATAGAGTTGGTACCTCGACGCCGAGCATATGTACCGGATCCGAAGAGTCTTGTTGCGAAAGCAACCCCGGAGGATGTCCCTACGGAGACTATCCCCGAGGAGCCGAGACATGCAGAAGAACGTGCTGCGGTTGAGCCATAGATCCCGCAGTATGTTACTAGAAACTGAGGACTTCAGATAATCCCGGAATACGAGCTGGAGAAAATGCAGCTAGTCGAAAAGAAAACCTTTGAGTACTTTGAAAGAATTGGAAACAAGAGGGTCAACATCTTGGATGGCCTCGAGCTGCATACAGATGTTTTCTCAGACTATGAGAAACAACAAATTGTAGACTGCATCCTTGAATTGTAGAAAATGAGACGAGCTGGCCGCCTGAGAGAAAAGACATATTCAGAACCCGAAGATGGACGCCGGGAAAGGGAAGAATTACAATCCAATGCGGATGTTGCTACACCTTTGCCATAGATAGAAAAGGAAACCCGCCAGGGATACTCCGTCGCGGTGAGGTGGATCCAATGCCAAGGGTCATCAAGAGAATGGTGAAAAAGATGATAACATGGAGGGTATTGCCTGCAGATTGCATACCCAACAGCTGCATTATCAACATCTACAAGGAAGGCGACTGCATACCGCCACATATAGACCATACTGACTTTGTTATACCATTCTGCAGTGTCATTCCTCAGCCAGTGCAACATCATGTTCAGATCTGACCTCCGGATTGCAGGCCCCGGTGAGTTCTGAGGGCCAGTGGAGATACCACTACCGGTAGGTTCCGTCCTGGTGTTAAAAGGAAACAGAGCAAACATTGTGAAGCATTGCATTAGGAGTGCCTGTGGAGCGGATCTCAGTTACTTTTAGAAGAATGGACGATAGAAAAATGCCTTACCACTTTCAACCGCATCCGTAATTGGAGAGTTTCCGGCCCTACGAGCCGTGAGTTACATGGGAAATAAGACATCTCCAATGCACATCCATGCGGCATTCCCGCCAAGGGTGGCTTGGAAGGTGATGTTATTGCCCATGTTTCTTACTATTCAGACATGGATTTTTTGACAGACACTTTTGGATGGATCAACAAGAAACTTACACAGTCCGTTTTAGGAAAATGTCATCATGACTAGATCAAGTTGTATGATGTACTTTCAACAAGTTGGAATGAAAATGACTACGTCATATTTTGCCTTCACCTCTTTTTGTGCAAATTGACTGGGAAACGCCATTAGAGTTAAATGAACTTTGAACGAAGAAAAGAAAAGAAAAGAAAATAAATGAGAATTTTTCCTAAAAATCCGAATAGTAAAATGAACTTCAAATTCACATGAACATTAAATAAATAACAAAATAAAAAATGGGATCGTTAAAGGACGAACAAAACAAATCTAAATCTCAAATTGAATTTTGGTCTGAATCCTCTGATTCGAACCTTTTAGTTATTTCCTCCATCGAAATCTGTTGGAAACTCTTTTGAAATTTGAATATTCTCTTCGACTTGTCGTTAAGTCAAGTCTTTTCAACTTGGTACCCTTACCAGCTCCTTTCAATTCTCTTGCTGCTGTGTCTTAGAGGATCGACTAGTTCTATTGACACGGAGCCACGAACTTTGTTCGATTTGGTTCTGATGGCATGAGACTGGGTCCCTCTTTATACAGATAAATCTTCGAGGCTAGAGTCTAACTTTTAGTCCTCTTTCAAACTTTCGAGACTGGTACCTAAATTCCAGTTCTCTCCTTTTGAGGTCGGTAGCTAAATTCCGACTCTCTTTTCGGGATCAGTAACTAAATTTTGATTCCTATTTCCTTCGAGTTCGGTACCTAAATTCCGACTCTCATTTGAGATTGATACTTAAATTTTGATTCTCATTCGAATTGATACCTAAATTTCAATTCTAAATTCCGAGACTGGTACCTAAATTCCAGTCCTCATTCTGGGATCAGTACCTAAATTCTTATTCCCATCTTTCGAGATCGATACCTAAATTTCGATTTTCTTTCGAATTGATACTTAAATTTCAGTTCTCAACTCTCGAGACTGGTACCTAAATTCCAGTTCTCATTCTGGGATCAGTACCTAAATTCTGATTCCCATCTTTCGAGATCGATACCTAAATTTTGGTTTTCTTTCGAATTGATACCTAAATTTCAATTCTAAATTTCTGAGACTGGTACCTAAATTCCAGTTCTCTTCCTTCGTGGTTGGTACCTAAATTCCAACTCTCATTCGAGATCGATTCCTAAATTTTGATTATCCTTCGAATTGATACCTAAATTTCAATTCTAAATTTCGAGATTGGTACCTAAATTCCAGTTCTCTCCTTTTGAGGTTGGTACCTCAATTCTGACTCTCATTCGAGGTCAATACCTAAATTTCGATTGTTTTTCAGGTTTGATACTTAAATTTCAATTCTCACTCTCTCAAGATTAGTACCTAAATTTTGATTCTCATCCTCTGTGAGGTCGGTACCTCAATTCCGACTCTCCTTCTGAGATCAGTACCAAAATTCTGATTCTCATTCTTTTTTCCGTCGATACTTCAGTTCTGATTCTCACTCCGAGGCTGGTGCCTAAATTCCAGTTCTCTTCGCAATCCCGAGATTGAAACCCAGGTTTCAATCCTCATTTCAAATCCAAATTTCAAATTCAAAATTTCCTTAAATTGATTTTAAATTAAACTTCAATCGAAATTGAAACTCAGAACAAATCAAAATTTAAACTCACACATTGAAACTTGAAAGTTAAAAGTAAACTGAAATCTAAATCGAATTCCCCAGATCTTGTGATTTGAGTTCACCTCCTTTTCTATTCCCCAGCGAGAGTTCAGGAATCTCCAGTCTTGGAAATATACCTGATACTCCCTAGCGGAAATTCTTCTACTCTGTTCTAAGTTTATCACTTGGACATCTGTGTTGGTTTTGTTGATCTCTTCGGTCAATTCCAATACTCGCGGTGTGCTCCGTCAGCACACAACACCTATTGGGGGTCCATTTGTTGACCTCAATTTTGATGAGCTCTTTTCTCTTCTCTTTCCTTAGTACTTAAGATCTAGCCATAGGCTTCTCCTTTGACTAATCTTAAAGGACTAGAAATGGAACCCACCATTTAGAAATTCAAACACCTCTTAACTCCCTGCAAACCCCACAAGCTTGATTGTAGACCCCTAATCACCTAGAGGGTTGAGATCAAATGTGGAGGTTTAAGGGATGAGTTCCATATAATACTTTTTGGCCTTAGGAATACCCTGGGTGGCCTGGTATGGTGAGGGTTGACTTGCACATACAATACACTCTCACACACATTCCAAGTCCTAAAACCACACTCTCATCCAACTTGACTTCCTGATTCATGTAGGTATATTATATGGATGGTCCTTAACCCCTAAGCCCTTGGCAAAGAGGGTTATGAACAACATAGTGAATGCCTCAAATGAGACCTCTCATGGCTCATATGAGCTTAATATGGCTTCATGGCTCAACCAAAGGGATTTCATTCCACTCACATTTAATCAATCTTCATTTTCCCAAAATTTCAATTTTTGACCCCCGCGATCCCGGACCCACCAAACCTACCGAATACCCTTGAAATGACCTAAAATTTGCAAAATTATCTAAATTATCCAAAATTCCTCAAAATCAGTCCTAAACATCTCCCCCCACTAAAATTGATCATCCATATCCAAAAATACCAAAAATTCCAAAAGTACCCCCCAATACCCTCCAAATACCCAAAATGCCCTTTTACCCCAAGAAATCCAAAAATTCAGAAAATTCACAAAAAAAATCCAAAAAATCCCAAATATTCCCAATTTCATTTTGTTCAACTACACCATAGGCCAATTTTGCCAATTAAGCCCACTTTTACCAAAACCCCAATTTGACCCAGTTTAAACCCAAGTGAACCCAATGTCAAACTAAACCACCTTAATTGACCTCAATTCTGGTCCAATTCAATTCTAAACTTCAATTCAACATCCCCAATATCAATTTAGACCAAATCTAATTCCAATTTGATTAACATTTGAGCCCAATTTCAATTTCAAGCCTAAGGCCTAATTTTGGCCCATGACATAAACCTAGCTCAAACCTAACCCAATTCAACCCCAATTGGCCCCAAATCTTTTCTAAAACCTTCCTAACACCCCCATAAATAAAACACTAACTTGATTTGCCCAAAATTTGAACCTAAACTCCACCCAAACCTAACCCAAATCCAAAATCCCTTAAATTGACCTAAGCCCAAACCTAACCCAAATGGGCCCAAATCCCAAAATTAGAGCCCAACCAAAGTTGAAAACTTTTTGTGACACTCCCATGAACATTTCTCAACATTAATTTTATATCAAATCCAAATTTAGACTAACCTTAACCCAAGTTAGCCCAATTTGGCCCACTTTGGCCCATATAACTAAAAAGCCCAAATTAAACCCAATTCTACTCCAAATCACACCAAATTGATCCCAAACCATTCATGAAACATCCCTAACCCAATTGCAACATTTATTTGACATGGTCCTTCACAAAATTTTCATCCAAAAGCCCATCCTAAAATCCAAAAGCCCACTTCCCTAAACCATCTTGAAAGCCCATCCAAAGTGAAATCCAAAAGCCCAAACCAATTCCAAAGCCCACATGACAATTCCTTCTCATCATCCCTTTAATTGGAATCAATTCCTAAGTCCCAAATCAATCATCAAATCAACCTAAATCAAGAACCATCTAAATTTTTCACTAAATTGCCAAAATCTCCAAATTCCTTTTTCATATAAATGAATCCACTTTTCGTAAGCCAAGGATGAGCCAAGTGGAGCCACATGCAAGCCATGGAAAAGCCACATGAAGCCATGGGGGGTTTGACTTGTCACCAAGCCATTAATGAAAAGAAGAGGGAGTCCTTTCCTAAGCCTTCCTTAAGCCATTTTAACCTCTTTAATGCAACACCATAACCTAAAATTAACTTAAACTATTTTGATCGGGACTTCACCACTCCATGACAGCTAACCCAACTAATCCCCTTGGCCCAAAATCAGACCATGGGGAGGTGAACCAAGCCCAAATACATGGGTTGACCCAAAATCACTCTTCTCCCTTTACCACTTAAATCCAACCCTTTACACTTGGCATTGGACAATTGCTTGCACAAACCTCCAAGCATCGGTCCTTCGACCTCGAGGGTTACCCGACCCCGGCCGGCCGACCACCACGCCCGCCGGAAACCACCGTGCCGAGAGGCTTGATTTGAATCAAAAATTCAATTTGAACTTGCTGAGCTGTCCCATGCCCAATGGCCACTGTAGCTGTTCTTCCCTTGCCCTAAGCAGCTGATCCAAGCCATTAAACCCCCCTGGGACGCCCCCCAACCATGCCTATTTAAACACCACCACCTCTCAGCCAAATGAGGAGATGAACCAGACCTTAAGGAAACTCTGCCAAAATTACACCAGGACCTTCTCCTAACCCAGAGTAGTTGATCCGCAGTGTTCCTTTGCCCTAATCCCCATTGACAGAGCTTAATTTCTGAGCTGACAATCCACCCAAAAAACAGGACGCTTCACCACAGTGAGTCAATCTCCAAATTGATTGGTCCTACACCTTTACCAGACCAACAGGAGAAGTTCCCCAGCAAAAGCCCCCTCACCAGGCCAGCCATTGCTTCTAGCCTCCAAGCTTTGTGATCGGGCTTGGTCACCTTCATACCCAGATAATTCCCCAGAGCCAGGGACTTCATCTGGAGCTTGCTTGGACCCAATCGAAGGTGACACAACTCTCAGATCGAAGCTTCAATTCTCTGAGCAAAGGTATGAACTCACTCTTCCTCCCGAGCTTCCAGTGATTCTCCATTTTGTTTAAGTTAATTTCATAGCCTATAAACCATATGGATGTGTTCGTCTCTTCAAGACGATTCCATAGGGCATAAGAACATGAAAATCCATTGAGAATCGAGTGAGATCTTAGGGTTTTGGTGTGGACGGTCACGGGTGCACACCAGTTGTAGATGATGACCGGGAGCCTTTGGATCGCGCGTGTATCGAGCAGACGGTTCAGATTGCGCTGGACCAGGGAATGTTACATGAACTGCGGGCCCCCGGAGTGCTGAGTCGGATGGCGGCATCGAATCAGAACGCGCTGCGTGGCCTTTCGGAGCTGCCGAGGATTGCGTGGCACCGCGTGGATAAGTAGAAATATAGGGTTATTTTCTATTTATTTATACACCAAAACTTCAAAAATTCATATCATTGCATAGAAAAATCACAAAAATAAAATAAAAATACCCTCTTGCTAAGTGAATAGAGGAGAATAATGTGGAAAAGAAATCAAGTTAATTGGATGAGTATTTTATTTTTAATAATTTATTTACTGTTTTCATTGTTTTGATTCTCCATTTGCATAGATAATTCACCATGGCATGAGACCATAGGGCTTTTGATGCCTCTGATCTTGGGAACATTCCCTGAATTTTTCAAGGTCAGAGGCCATTTCTGTGAAAAGTTATTGAATTTTCAATTTCATGTCACTGTTTTAGGTATTTTAATTTCAATAATTAGCATGTTGTGAAATAAATTCTAAGAAAATTATGAGATGTTCCTTAGGACCAGAGGACACTATGAAAAATATGTTTTGAGTTAATTCATTTATAATAACCCTAATTGGCCTAAACCCCTAAAATTGAATTTGAATTAATTAGGGTTAACCACACATCAAATTGACTTGAAAATAATTCTCCACTGATCTTTAGGATTAGAGAGACCTCACATAAAATTTTGAAATCAATTGGACTTGATTAACTCCACCAAATGGGTTGATTAAGCCTCATATGTAAAATCAAACTTTTAAAATTCATAACTTCAAAAATACTTTTCAAAAATTCACAAAAATGGTTTTGAAGCCTCCCTGATATCACAGGAGTCTATGAAAAATAAAATTGGAATTTTCTAAAAATTTTCATTTTTAAGCATATTTTAATATTTTTAATAATTAAAAATTAATAAAAATCAAAAAAACATTAAAAATCATAAAAATGTCATGTTTGGTCCCCTAATCTCTTAGGAACCAATCAAATATTTTTCCTAAGTCTCTAGGTTAAGATATTTAATTTCAAAGCCTTAAAACAATTTTTAAATTAAAAAATGTATTTTCTAGCCTTCCCCACTAAAATAATTCCAATAAATCAAAGAAAAATCAGAAAATTATATAATTTATTTCTATAGACTCCTTGAGGTCAGAGAAATTTAAGAAAAATACAAAATCCATTTTTCAACTTTTATTTTATTTTATAACTAATTAATACTCTAAAAATAAAAATAATTATAATAAATAAAATATAACTTAAAAAATCACCAAATTTGGTCCAAGTGGTCCTCTGGTCATTAGGAATATCCCACAATTTTCTTAAAGATAGAAACCTTTCCTTGGTCATGTTGTTGAATTTTCCTTGAAAACCCCTATTTTCTACTAAAATAATTATATAAATAAATTAAATTCAGAAAAATCACATTTTCTCCTCTAATGTCTTAATTGACATGTGAGTGAGGTGACATAAAAATTTCAAATTCATTTGAGCTCAATTTAATGAGTTATAAAATAAATAAGCTTAAAAGGGCATAAAGGTAATTAAGAAATTTTAACCCTTAATTAAAACTTTAGGTTTAATCAAAATGGGGGGTAAAATATTTGATTTTAATTTTCTCTTGGATGATTGAAACTTAGGGAAATTAAGGGGTAGGAACCCATTAAACACTTTGAAAATATCAAAAAAATGAAACTTTAATTAATTAAATAACTTAAATTTTGGAAAGAATATATTTAAATTTGGATTATTAAAACAGGGATATTATTAAGAGGATGTTTATTCTTTAATTTAAAAATCCCTAAATGAATCACTTTAACAATATTTAATTCTTAATTAAAAAAAATTGAAAATAATTATCTAAATTAATAATTAAAACTAAAATTAAGACAAATTAAATTAAAATCAAAATTTAAATCGAATTAAATCCAATTAAATTAAAATTAAAATTAAAATTAAATTTAAATTAAATTAAAATTAAAATTAAATTAAACTAAATTAAATTAAATTAAATAAAAATTAAATTAAATCAAAATTAAAATTGAATTAAAATTAAAATTAAAATTAAATTAAATTTAAAATCAAATTAAAATTAAATAAAATTAAATAAAATTAAATTAAGTTAAAATCAAATCAAATTAAATTAAATTAAAATCATTTAACAACAAACCTAAATGAAATCATTAAGAATTAAATCTAAAATAATTTGAACACTATTCCAAACTTAAAATTACTAATTAAAACTTCATAATTAAAATTATAACACTTTAAACCATTAACTCAAACTTTTAATTAATTTGATTAAAATTCTCGATAAACCAACTTGCCCTTAAATGCTTTAATTGTTATAACTCTTAAATAGAGTATTAAGTGAGATGTCACTTCATTCATCAGATATTCAAACATCCTAGTTCACTGAGCAAGAAACAAAACAAAAATACAAATCCTTGGATGATCAATTCAACCGTACAATAAAAAATTCATTTGGACTCAAAATAATCCCAGAAGTTTTGAATAGATGTTTAGGACTCGTCCCAAGCACTTCCTCAATACGACGGGTTGTTTTAGAAGAACAACTGAATTTAATTGTTCTTTGATGAAGAAAATCATCCTTAAATAAAAAAACAACAACCTAGACGTCATAGGAGATGACTAGCAATAATATTAGAATTTTGGTAGATAACCAAAACCCTTTCCCTTAGTTTTTACCTAGGTATTTCTTGCAAAAATATGTTTAAATGCATTAACATGTGTTTTAAGTGTAGCTTGGGATGACGGGAAGACCCTCCAGGTACGCTTTTATTTTATTGCAATTTACTTTATTGCAATTTACTTACATGCATTGCGCTTTACTTTTCTTGCATGATAAAGAAAACTGTTGCATGAAAACTAAAACCTTTAAGATAGTCCCTAAATTGAAACCAAAACTAAATTAAAAGTCATTACAAGATAAAATTCACCGCCACAACATTCCAAAAAATAAAATAACTCAAAATTTAATCACAAACAGAACAACAAAACTACAATCACAACTAAATTAAAACGTCTAATACCTTGGATGATGTAACCCACGTGTTGCTAACGGGATTTACCACGGTCTAAATGAAAGTGTGGAACTCATTCAGTTGAGTTTAGCAAATTCATCTGGACTAAGTGAATTCAATGAAAATAACGGTGTCGGGATGACAGAACCATGGGATCTTAATCGGTTCTGTTTAAATAAATTTAAGATCTGTTTTAATTAAAATATTAAAAACACTTAGATTTTAAGATTTGCTCTAAACCAAAACACTTCTCTCATTTCCTGATTTATGACTTCTAAAACTAAACCTCTGCAACAACAAGGAGCTCGGAGTATGGTGGGCAGCTCGGCCATCGTCATCAGCAAAAGTCGGATCTACTTCAGCAAAACATTCCTAGAATTAAATAACCAAGCCATAGGACTTCGAGGTAGTTTGCCTAGTGCAACAGAAATCCTTAACTCTTCTTCAGGCATTTGCATAATCATGTTATGCAAATTAATCCCTAACCGGTCTTAGGACTCCGAGGTAGTCGTTCGGTACGACATAAACCCTCACATCTTCAAGGCTATTTGTGTGATCATATCATACAAATATAAGTCCTAACTAATTAAAATTGGCAGGATTGAAACATTAAGTAAATTCCCAAATCTAAGTCAGACAATAGGATAGTTTGGGAAGTTGCCAAGATTCTTCTTGGATCCCCAGCTTCTCCTACTTCTCTTCCTTTGAACTCCTGAAAATAACTGTTCCAAATTTGATCCATTCCCTATTAAAATCTCCAAAATTCAATCCTTTGAAAACGTTATACTTTGAAATTCTTGAGAGCAAAACCACTGATCATTATCGAGAGTTTTCTTGAATGAATCTTGTCATTTGAGATGTAATTAACTATAGGGGCTCGCCTTTATAGGGAACTTTAAGAACCCAGGTAATATAAACCCTGCTTAATTCATTTATATTAAGCAGGGGAACTTGTCGGCTTATAAAGTTGGTTCGCAGACCAAACGGATGTCACAAATCTTCTAGTTTATTTAATCGAGCCGCATCATCAAGCAGTGTGTCTATCCTTTGGGATAGATATACGGTTTGTGGTGCGGTGCACGTTTATATAACTTATTTGAGATGTGAGATCGGTTTAATTTCATATCTTAAAATTTTCAAACTTAAAAGTTATTTTCAAAATCAAATGTTTCTTTCTTAAACTATATAAATTAAATTTAAAATTTAAAATTCGCCAACAATTTCTGTTTGGCGACCCCTTTTCAATATACAACACACAACCTTAAAAATATGCCGACAATTAGGTGTGAGTAAAATGGGACCATTTTGGTTAAGCCATGAAGTGAGTTGGGTGAGAGTGTGGTTTTAGGGTTTAGAATGTGTGTGAGAGTGTGGTGTGTGCAAGCTTGCCCTTACCAAGACCAGGCCACCCAGGGTGATTCTAAGGCCAAAGAATCCTATAGGAAACTCATCCTTTCAACCTCTACATATTGATTTCAACCCTCCAAGTGACCTTGGGGTTTACAGTCAAAATTGTGGGGTTTGAAGGGAGTCAAGAAGTGTTTGAATTTCTAAGTGGGTGGTCCCATTTCTAGTCGTCTAGGATAGTCGAAGGGAAAACCTATGGCTAGATCCTAAGTACTAAGGAGAGATCAGACCTCAGCAAAACTGAGCACGATATCTGTGCCCCAATATTCAAACGGCCACGACGCGATTGTCGGATGTAGCACATTTGGAGGTTGATAGAACCACTCCGTGCACTTGGCACTGGTGACAGCTCTTTGCAACTTTCATGCAGTCGGTCATCATCGAGTGCCAGTAGTACCCTAGTCTCTTAATTTTTATTTTCTTCTTCGGACCCGACTGATGAGCGCCACAAAGTCCTGAGTGTACCTCTTTAACAATTTCACGAGCCTCAGACCCATTCAGGCACCTTAGCCACATCTGGTCAAAAGACCTTTTGTGTAACGTATTGTTTATTAATGCGTATGACAAAGTTCTTTTCTTTATTTGATGGGCTAATGACTTATCGTTCGGTAGGTTTCCTGTTTGCATGTAGTCTATTAGTGGCTACTGCCAATCCTCTGTAGTTTATGCCACTACTGTAACTGTTTCTTCTGCTTTTCCTTCTGATTTGCGTATTGCATCCATGTCAAGCTGTGAGAGGACCTGTCGTCCCTGAACCGACATTTCAACTGACTCATCATGTAAGCAGGCAAACTCTTTTGCAAGGCAGGCTAGTGCGTCTGCAACAACATTTTCTCTTCTAGGAATCTGGTAGATCATTACATTCAGAATCTGCTTTAACAACTTCATTGCAAATTAAAAGTTTTGCTCGAGTCTTGGTTTCAAAATTTTGTACTGTCGTGCGACCTGTTGTATGATCAACTGTGAATCGCCGTAGATGTTGATATATGTTATCTCCATCTGAATGGTTAACTCCAATCTGATTATAAGGGCTTCGTATTCTGCTTCATTGTTTGTACATGGATCTGTCAGATGGTAGGAGTACCTTAGCATCCCTCACTTTGGTGTTATAAAGATTAGTCTAATTCCTGCCTTACCGGGCACTATCGTTTACAATTCTTTATCTTTCTGTGCTGAGGATGCTCCCGTCGAAGTACAGTTCCTAACGTTGATCATCGGGGTCTTCTAGGCTCATTATTTGCTCATCTGGCAAGTCGTTGTTGAGAGACGATTCTTCCGGTAAAGGGTGTGCTGCGAGGAAATCTGCTAGAACTTGTCCCTTTACTGCACGAAGAGGAATGGAAGTTATATCGAATTGCAATAATATCATCGACCACCTGGCAAGTCTTTCGTAAAGCATCTGTTGGGTCATTAAATATTGCAACAGATTAAACTTTGAAATAAGGCTGACCTTATGAGAAAGCATGTAATGCCTGAGCTTTTGAGCGGTGAAGATCCCGACCAAACAATGCTTCTCAATCAAAGGATACTTTACCGCCGTTGGAATTAGATGACAACTTATGTAGTAGAGAGCATTTTCTTTACCCTCGTCATTGACCTGGGCTAGCATGGCTCCAAGGGAGTCGTCTAAAGCCGCGGTATAAAGTTTTAACGGTCGACCTGAGACTGAGGCTGCTAAGACAGGAGGTTTCATTAGGTATTGTTTGATGTCATCGAAGGCATGTTGATATTTAGAGTCCCAAGTAAACTTGGCATCCTTCTTAACCAAAGCAGAAAAAGCCTGACACCTTCCTGACAAATTTAAAATAAAGCGTCGAAGATATCCCAACTTCCCTTGAAAGGATCGTAGTTGTTTTAAGGTTTTGGGAGGCGGCATTTCTAAGAAAGCTTTAATCTTCTCTGGATCAATTTCAATTCCGCGATGTCGGACAACAAATCCTAAGAATTTCACAGAGGTGATGCCGAAGGCACATTTTAAAGGATTCATCTTAAGGTTAAATTGTCTTAATCACTCAAAAACAGTTCTCAAATCATGCATGTGATCTTCGTTCAGTTTGCTCTTGATGACCACATCATCCACATAGCACTCAACTTGGTTGTGATTGAGATCATCAAAGATCCTCGTCATTTCTCTTTGGTATGTTGCTCCTGCATTCTTTAATCCGAAAGGCATCACTGTGTAGCAGTACACTCCAATTGGCATTCTGAAGGCTGTGAGCTTTTCATCTTTCGATGCCATCTTTATCTGGTTGTATCTTGATGATCCATCCATGAAAGACAAGAATTCATGTGTCAAGGCGATGTCGAACATCAATTCTAGAATTGGTAGTGGAAATTCATCTTTTGGGCATGCTTTGTTCAAATCTCTGAAATCCACACAGATCCTGATCTGACCATTCTTTTTGTGACTAGTACCACATTGGCTTACCAAGTTGAATATTGCTCTTCACGGATAAATTTATCGTCAATTAGCTTCTTAACTTCAGTTATTACTTGTTGTTCAATCTCTAGATGCATTCTTCTCCGAGCTTGTCTGACTGGAACGGCAGCGTGATCCACTCCTAGCTTATGAACCGCAACCTCTGGAGCTAATCCTGGCATTTCATCATAACTCCAAGCAAAAGAGTCCTTGAATTCCATTAATAGCTTAATCATGTTTTCAGAGTCTTCTTTATTGTGTAAGGAGCTAACAAAGGTTGGCCTAGGCTCTTCGCTAGTACCTAAGTTAACTTCCATTAACCCGTCTATTGTAGATTTAATTTCTTCCTCAAATTTTGGTGGAGCGTCTCCGATTAGCAGATCCTTGAGATCATCTGAAGCTTCAAAGCAGCCATTAGACTCGCAAGTGACAACTAAGAAAAATTCTAAATCATCAGCTGGCACTACCGTGCTGAACCTGAGACCATGCTTTGAACTGGGTGGTCGGCTGACATTATTCCATAATTTTTCAAAGTGTTGAGATTGATCCTTCGACCACTATTTAGGTAAGACACCATGTTGTATCAATTTTTGAACACGGGGAGAGTACCACTCAAAAGGCAATTCCATTAATTCGGAAGAAGTAACATCTTCAAATTTTACATCATTCTCAATTTTGGAAGAAGAATCACCACGGTAGAATTTGATCGGTTTAGCACCACTACCATGCACTTCCTTGACCAGCATACCCTCGATCTTATTAGGATAGATCAGGGTCAGGGTCATAGTATTTACACAGCGGTTTATCTTCTCGTACATCGATTTGTGTTTTTCATTCTTTTCATCTTCGAGAGAGATCTTGAACTGGGGTTTCTTTATATTTATTTTCATTACTTCTTTCTTGGTTTCTTCTTGGAACTGTTCTCCGAATTAACATCGATGACCGGTTACTTCTGATCATCTGTTCCACCGTTTCTTCCTCGACCTCGTCCCGGCTTCGACCTCGAGTGCGAGTTCTGGAGAAACCTTCACCATCTCGCCGTAATGGAGTGGTGAGTAACTGTGGAACAAGAATTTCAGACTCTTCGTCATCTCGAACTCTTTTTTCTTCATTTGGAATGAAATTTTTGGAAAAGATTGTTTTTTTCGGAGGCGCGTAGTAGGTTGCATCTTCGTGGATTCCTATTTCATGCACGGAGAACAGTTGGAAGTCACCTTTGATACACTGTTCTCCCCCTCCTTCATAATACTTTATGCACTGGTGCAGAGACGACGGTACCTTCCGATTTTCATGGATCCACGACCGACCCAGCAAAGTGTTAAACGATGTCTCAAAATCAATTATATGAAACTTTGCAGTTGTCCTTGCTAAGTCACCAATCTTCATTAATAGTGTTATCGACCCAAGGGCTCGTTCTCCTTTCTGATTGAAACCTCTCAGGAACATCATATCTGGTTCGAGATCACGGGCGTCAATCTCCAAGTATGCTAATGTCTGAAAGTTCATTATGTTGATTGATGCTCCCGGATCAACTAACACCCTAGAGAGCGTGAACTTTCCGATACTGACTGAGATGTACAACGGTCTATTGTGATCAGCAATTCCAAGTAGTAAGTCATTGTTCGTGAAGGTAATACCACGCTGTTCTTTCAATGAGCAAACATCGTCTAAGGAATTACAGGCCATTTGAGTTAAACAAATTTCTGGATGAAGTAAGGCCTTGATCGGAGTTTCCCTCATCTTCTTTGACAGGATTAGAGCGTCGTAGATGCTTAGTTTGGCTGGTAGCTTCCTAAGATGGGCTAGCACGTTATAGTCCACTTTTTTACTAGGTTCTTCAATTTCTTCCTGAATGGGCAATTCCTCTGCTGGGGTTGGCTCTTCCTAAGCAACCGCCTGCTTTCCTTTATCTTTTGGTCCCACTCTCGGGGGTAAAACTTTTTAACTTCTTAGATTGACTTCTGTTATCTCTTCTGAATTTATCAGTGTCTCCTCTTGAATCAGAACGACTAGCTCTTCTGAAGTTATTTCAGAATCTGACGCACTCTAATTTTATCGCGATCGGAGCTCCTCGAAATTCACAAACGGACTCGTCGCTTCTTGAGCTTTGATAGCCACTCTTGTGAACGTCTCCTTCTTCATCGCAGTCGAGGTTTTGTATGATTTGAGAATTGTTAATGGTTTCGAATTTGATATTCGAATTAGTTTGGTTGTCGTTAATTACATAATGGTTAGAGACAGTCAAAACATAGCCAACACCAAAACTCTTATCATTATAAGATCTCGCCGGGGCGAGTAAATAATCATACAGAGTCAGAGGTCTGACGAATTTCTCCCCCGAATCGGAAACAACCATCCTAGGAAAAGCAGCCCCTACTCTACCCTTTGGAGCCTCGGTCCTCTCTTCTTCCACGATATTCTCCTCC
The DNA here is from genome assembly GCA_022702705.1 of Papilionanthe hookeriana x Papilionanthe teres. NCBI lineage: Eukaryota > Viridiplantae > Streptophyta > Magnoliopsida > Asparagales > Orchidaceae > Papilionanthe > Papilionanthe hookeriana x Papilionanthe teres. The sequence continues at coordinate 103,934,974 of CM040428.1, read as the reverse complement.
TTCTGGGGCTGTTCTTCAATCACAAGAGATAGTGCCGGTTTGGCAGGTTTCGATCTCTGAATTGAAGAGCGCACCGAAGAGCTCTGGATGTGATCCAAAATTTTCTTCGAAGACTACGTCCAGATAGAACTCCATCCATCGTTGGTCGTGTACGAGTCTATCGAAACAATTGGGTCCATTGAAATTACATTGACAGTACCTCCTTTTTGAGGCTCCTTCATGTATTCCATCAGGATCGTTATGTTCCCTTTCTGGAGGTTATCCTCGAGCCAATTCTTGAAGGTGAAGCAGTCCTCTATCTTGTGTCCGAGCATCCTATGGTAGGGAAAATAGTTCGGATGATCCTTCCTGTTGACTTCTTCTAGCCTCTTGGGCTCTGGCAACTAGAAATCGGGTGTCTCAATCAAACTGCGAAACATCTTGGCCACTTCTTCAGTCTTGAAGGGGTATTCCTTATTCAGAAGTTCCTTCAGGGCATGCGGTGGACGAAGCGGCAGTTGATCATGATGCCATGATTGATAACTTAGTCGAGGTTACTGATAACTCTATTGAGGTTGTTGATAAGTCTGTTGCGGTGGTTGATAGCTTGGTTGCAGCCGCTCTAGCTGTATCTGTACCGGTTGTTTACCTTTATCCACTATCGCGATGATACCTAATTTCTTCTCAAACACTTTCATTGGCTTCTGTTTATCAGCTTTGTCAACAAAACTTAGTTGTTTGCTTCCTCCTGTAAGCTCTCGGCCGTGCTAAGCAACTTCTCGAAAGTCTTAATTGTGAATATTTTAAGGAGAAGTGCTATTGGGCCATGAATTCTCTTCAACAGGATAGCGAATGCATGCTGTTCCTGAAGCTGTGGTTGACACTTCATACTTAAATTCCTTCACCGAAGTATGTAATCCACCAGGGTTTCGTTCGGTTTCTGTTGCTACACCACTAGATCACCGATAGTGATGTGGTGTCGAGCTCCATCAAATCGCTTAACGAAAAGGTTTTCCAATTCTGAAAAGGTCTTGACCGAACCATTCGGAAGCTATACGTACCAATCGAAGGCGATCCCTGACAAGCTGCTAACAAACTGACGGAATAACAAATCGTCGCTCCCACCGGCATTGCAACAACCAGCACGAAAATGTGCGACATGCTGTCGGAGATTTCTCGTACCGTCAAAAGTCTTAAACAGAGGTGGTACGAAGCCCTTTGAGTATTGGACGACATCTAATTCTTTGGGGTAAGGTCCACCCATCTGAATAGATGCTCCATTCTTAGACTGGGCTAAGGCTTCTCGCACCTACTGTTCCACCATATTCTTAATATCCTTTTCGGGGACCATGCTTTACACTGAATCCTTCTTCAACTGTTCATCTCCATTGACAGATGTAACTTCTTTTCCTTCGTCTGCAATGTGAATGATCTCTAGAGGTGTTTCCTTCTGAGATCGAGGCTGAATCTGGAGTGTGGCTAAGGCGACCGCCATCTCCTCCATCTTCTTTTCCATTCGAGAGATCGTGTCATCCTTTTCCTGCAGACGTGCTCTCATTGCTTCTGGTTCGTCTCCCTTTGAAGTTGACGAAGCTCCTTGCAGGGTTGACGATGCTCGCGTCTCGCATCTCAACCACATTGATCTCGACAAATTCTTCATCCATGAACTCTGACGAATCCACTTCATTTCCTAATTCTTCTCTTCTTTCCCTTGCCAACTGTTGGATGTCAGTTCTTTGCTTTCCTATAGAGTTTATGAGTGGTCTTTTCCAAACGTTCTTGCGGTTGTTAGGCGACGACTGTTGAACTTTATTTTCAGGATTTTCTTTTAAAGCAGTAGCACTCTCCTCAGATTCGGGCTCTCTGACGAGACTTCTCTTTCCAGAGCATTTTGTTAATATTGGTTCAGCAATAATAGGTTGCCACACCATCCTTCTTGCAGTAGGAGACCTAGGACCGGATGGTCTGTTGTTGACCTCATTTTTGATGAGGTCTCTTCTCTTCTCTCTCCTTAGTACTTAAGATCAAGCCTTAGGCTTTTCCTTTGACTAATCTTAGAGGACTAGAAATGGAACCCACCACCTAGAAATTCAAACACCTCTTAACTCCCTGCAAACCTCACAAGCTTGATTGTAGACCCCTAATCACCTAGAGGGTTGAAATCAAATGTGAAGGTTTAAAGGATGAGTTCCCTATAGGACTTTTTGGCCTTAGGAATACCCTGGGTGGTCTTGCCTGGTGAGGATTGACTTGCACATACACTACACTCTCACACACATTCCAAGTCCTAAAACCACACTCTCACCCAACTTGACTTCTTGACTCATGTAGGAAATTCATATGGATGGTCCTTAACCCCTAAGCCCCTGGTTAAGAGGGTTAGGAACAACATAGTGAATGCCTCAGATGAGTCCTCTCATGGCTCATATGAACTTAATATGGCTTCATAGCTCAACCAAAGTGATTCCATCCTACTCAAATTTGATCAATCTTCATTTTCCCAAAATTTCAATTTTTGACCCCCGGGGCCCTACACCCATTAAACCTACCAAATGCCCTGGAACTACCCAAAATTTGCAAAATCACCTAAATTACCCAAAATTCCTCAAAATCAATCCTAAACACTTCCCACCACTCAAATTGATCATCCATAGCCAAAAATACAAAAAATTCCAAAAGTACCTCCCAGTACCCTAAAATACCCAAAATGCCCTTCTTAGCCCAAAATTCCAAAAATTTGAAAAATTCCCAGAAAACTACAGAAAAGCCCAAATATTCCTAATTTCATTTTGTTCAACTACACCATGGGCCAATTTTGCCAATTTACCCTAATTTTACCAAAACCCTCAATTTAGCTTATTTTTAACCCAAGTGAACCAAATGTCAAACCAAACCACCTCAATTGACCTCAATTTTGGTCCAATTCAATTCTAAACTTCAATTCAATATCTCCAATATCATTTTAAGCCAAATCCATGTCCAATTTGATTGACATTTGGGCTCAATTTCAATTTGAAGCCTAAGACCCAATTTTGGCCCATAACCTAAACCTAGCTCAAACCTAACCCAATTCAACCCCAATTGGCCCCAAATCTTTTCTAAAGCCTTCCTGACACCCCCATAAACAAAATACTAACTTGATTTGCCTAAATTTTGAACCTAAACTCCACTCAAACCTAACCCAAAACCAAAATCCCTTAAATTGTCCTAAGCCCAAACCCAACCCAAATGGGCCCAAATCCCAAAATTAGAGCCCAACCAAAACTGGAAACTCTTTGTGACACTCCCATGAACATTTCTCAACATTAATTTTACATCAAATCCAACTTTAGCCCAACCTTAACCCAAGTTAGCCCAATTTGGCCCACTTTGGCCCCTTTAACTAAAAAAGCCCAAATTTAACCCAATTCTTCTCCAAATCACACCAAATTGATTCGAAACCATTCATGAAACATCCCTAAACCAATTGCAACATTTATTTGACATGGTCCTTCACAAATTTTTCATCCAAAAGCCCTTTTTAAAATCCAAGAGACCACTTCCCTAAATCACTTTAAAAGCCCACCCAAGACCATTTCAAAAGCCCAAGTTTTCAATCCAAAGCCCACATGACATTTCTCTACATCATCCATTTAATCAAAATCACCCCTAAGTTTCAAAATCTTCATTAAACCATTCCAAATAAAGCTTCATCCAAATTTCCACCAAAATATCCAAAATCCTTAAAATCCATTTTTATGAAATTGACAAAACTTTTTCCAAGCCAAATGTGAGCCATTGAACCATGTACAAGCCACATGGAAGCCATCAAAGCCAATTTCCACCTCGCCAAGCCATTAATGGCAAGAAGAGGGGACCCTTTCCTAAGCTTTGATTAGGCCCTTTTAAGCATATTCATGTCACATTCTAAATCATGCTTAGCCACCTCACCATGGATGGAGACTTCACCACTCCAATTAAGCTGACCCAAATGATACCCTAAGCCCAAAACTAGGTCATGGGAGGGTGCAACAAACCCAAATCCATGCCTTTGACCAAACTAAGCCCAAAATAGCCTTCCCCCCATTCCATTTCAATTCAACTCCTTTACACATGTCAAACTCCACCGACTTCGCCAAATTCAACCCCGGACCCCATTAAGTCGATGGTGACCCATGCTCGGCCGGCCGCCCACCACGGCCGCCGGAAAACACCATGGCCGAGAGCTCCATGTAAGCCAAAAAATTCAATTCTCCTCGTCGAGCCGTCCCAACCCTATTGGACACCGCAGCTCTTCTTCTCCTCCCCCGAGCGACTCGATCCCGACCTCCAATTGCCCCCGGGAAGCCCTCCAGCCATGCCTATTTAAACACCACCACCTCTCGGCCAAACAAGGAGATGAACCGTACCTTAAGGAAACTCGCCAAAATTGCTTCGAGACCTTCTCCTAACCTGCAAGCAGCTGATCCCCGGTGTTCCTTCGCCTCTAATCCCCATTAACAAAGCTCAATTTCGAGTTGAAAATCCACCCAAAAATAGGACACTTCACCACAGTGAGCCAATCTCCAAATTGATTGGTCCTACACCTTCACCTGACCAAGAGGAGAAGTTCCCCAACAAAAGCCCCCTCACCGAGCCAGCCATCGCATCTAGCCTCCAAGCTTTGTGAACGGGCTTGGTCACTTTCATACCTAGACAATTCCCCGCAGCCGCAGACTTCATCCGGAGCTTGCCTCGGACTCAATCGAAGGTGACACAACTCTCGCATCAAAGCTTCACTTCTTCGAGCAAAGGTATGAACTCACTCTTCCTCCCGAGCTTCCAGCCGATTCTCCATTTTGTTTAAGTTAATTTCATAGCCTATAAACCGTATGGATGTGTTCGTCTCTTCAAGGAGAATCCATAGAGCATATGAACACAAAAATTCATTGAGAATCGAGTGAGATCTTAGGGTTTTAGTGTGGACGATCACGAGTGCACACCAGTCATAGACGATGACCGGGAACCGTTGGATCGCGCGTGTATCGAGCGAACGGTTCAGATTGCGCCGGACCAGAGAATGTTACGTGAACCGCGGGCCCCTGGAGAGCTGAGTTAGATTGCAGCATCGAATGGGAATGCGCCGCGTGGGCTTTCAGAGTTGTCGATGTTGCGCTGGAGCCGAGTCGGATAAGTAGAAAAATAGGGTATTTTGGAATTATTTAAATGCCCAAAACTTCAAAAATCCATATCTTTGCATAGAAAAATCACAAAAATAAAATAAAAATACTCTCTTGCTCAGTGAACAGAGGAGAATATTGTGGAAAAGAAATCAAGTTAATTAGATGTGCATTTTATTTTTAATAATTTATTTACTGTTTTCAATGTTTTGATTCTCCATTTGCATAGATAATTCACCATGGCATGAGACTATAGGGCTTTTGAAGCTATGATCTTGGGAACATTCCTTGAATTTTTCAAGGTCAGAGGCCATCTCTGTGAAGAGTTATTGAATTTTCAAGTTCATGTCATTCTTTTAGGTATTTTAATTCCAATAATTAACATGTTGTAAAATAAATTCTAGGAAAATTTGGTGATGCTTCCTAGGACCAGAGAACCCTATGAAAAATATATTTTAAGTTAATTCATTCATAATAACCTTAATTGGCCTAAACTCCTAAAATTGAATTTGAATTAATTAGGGTTAACCACACATCAAATTTACTTGAAAACAATTCTCCACTAATCTTTAGGATTAGAGAGATCTCACATAAAAATTTGAAATTAATTGGACTTGATTAACCCCACAAAATGGATTAATTAAGCCACATAAGCCAAATGGAACTTTAAAAATTCATAACTCGAAAAATACTTTTCAAAAATTCACAAAATTTGTTTTGGAGCTTCTCTAATATCAGGTAAGTTCAGGAAAATTAAAATTGGAATTTTCTAAAAAAGTTGATTTTTCACAATATTTTAATATTTTAATAATTAAAAAATAGCAAAACTCATAAAAATATTAAAAATAATAAAAATTTCACACTTTGACTCCTAATCATTTAGGAACAAACCAAATATTTTTTCCTAAGTCCCTAGGATAAGAAATTGAATTTTAAAGGTTTAATGAAATTTTTAATATTAAAAAATGAATTTTCAACCTTTTCACTAAAATAATTCTAATAAATCAAAGAAAAATCAAAAAAATTATAAAATTTGTTTCTCTGGACTCCTTAAGGTCAGAGGAATTTAAGAAAAATATAAATTATATTTTTCAACTTTTATTTTATTTTAAAATTAATACTCTAAAACTCAAAATAATTATAATAAATAAAATATATTTCAAAAAATCACCAAAAGTGGTCCAAGTGGTCCTTTGGTCATTAGGAACATCCCATGATTTTATTAGGGATAGAAACCTTTCCTTGGTCATGTTGTTGAGTTTTCTTTGAAAACCCCTATTTTCTATTAAAAATAATTATATAAATAAATTAAATTCAGAAAAATCACATTTTCTCTCTAATGTCTTAATTGACATGTGAGTGAAGTGACATAAAAATTTTAAATTCATTTGAGCTCAATTTAGTGAGTTATGAAATAAATAAGCTTAAAAGGACATAAAGGTAATTAAAAACTTTAACCCTTAATTAAAACTTTAGGTTTAATCAAAATGGAAGGTAAAATATTTGATTTTAATTTTCTCTTGGATGATTGAAACTAAGGGAAATTAAGGGGTAGAAACCCATTAAACACTTTGAAAATATCAAAATGAAACTTTAATTAATTAAATCATTTAAATTTTGGAAAGAATACATTTAAAATTTGAATTATTAAAATAGGGATATTATTAAGAGGATATTTATTCTTTAATTTAAAAATCCCTAAATAAGTCACTTTAACAATATTTAATTTTTAATTAAAATAATAATCCAAATTAACAATTAAAATTAAAATTAAATTATAATTAAAATTATATTAAAATTAAAATTAAATAAAAATTAAAATTAAAATTAAAATTAAATTAAAATTAAAATTAAATTAAATTAAAATTAAAATTAAATTATATTAAACTAAAATTAAACTAAATTAAAATTAAAATTAAATTAAATTAAATTAAATAATATTAAAATTAAATTAAATTAAATTAAATCAAATTAAATTAAATCAAATTAAATTAAAATCATTTAACAACAAATCTAAATGAAATCATTAAGAGTTAAATCAAAACATATCAATAATTTCAATAACTCTTCCTATCTAAGTAAATTTAAAACATAAACATCAATTTGAAATACTAAAATAATTGAAAGTACAAAGATTAAATTTAAAATAATTTGAACACTATTCCAAACTTAAAATTATTAATTAAAACCTCATAATTAAATTAAAACACTTTAAACCATTAACTCAAACTTTAAATTAAGAATGATTAAAATTCTCAATAAACCAACTTGCCCTTAAAGGTTTTAATTATTATAACTCTTAAATAGAGTATTAAGTGAAATGTCACTTCATTCATCGGGTAATCAAATACCTAAGTTCACTGAGTAAGAGACAAAGCTTAACCAAACCCTTGGATGATCAATTCACCAGTACAATGAAATTCATTTGGACACAAGATAATCCCAAAAATATTGAAAAGTTGTTTAGGACTCGTCTTAAGCACTTCCTAAATACGACGGGATGTTTTAGAAGAACAATTGAATTTAATTGTTCTTTGATGAAGAAAATCATCTTTAAACCAAACCAACGACCTAGACGTCATAGGAAATGACTAGTTATAGGATTAGGAATTTGGTAGACAACCAAAACCCTTTCCCTTAGCTTTACCTAGGTATTTCTTGCAAAATATTTAAATGCCTTAACATGTGTTTCAAGTGCAACTTGGGATGACGGGAAGACCCTCCAGGTACGTTTTTATTTTATTGCAATTTACTTACATCCATTGTACTTTACTTTTTCTTGTATGATAAATAAGACTGTTGCATGAAAACTAAAACCTTTAGGATAGTCCCTAAATTGAAACCAAAACTAAATTAAAAGTCATTGCAAGATAAAAATCACCGCCACAACATTCAAAATATAAAATAACTCAAAATTTAATCACAAACAGAACAACAAAACTACAATTATAACTAAATTAAAATGTCTCGTTGAATGATCGGGAATACCTCGGATGACGTAACCCACGTGTTGCTAACGTGATTTCCCACGGTCTAAATGAAAGTGTGGAACTCATTCAGCTTTAGTTTAGCAGATTCATCTGGACTAAGTGAATTTGATGAAAATAACGGTGCCGGGATGACGGAACCGTGGGATCTTAATTTGTTCTGTTTAAAAAATTTTAAGATTTGTTTTAATTAAAATATTAAAAAAATTTTGGACTTTAAGATTTCTAAACCAAAACACATTTCTCATCTCTTGATTTTCACCTTCTACAACTAAACCTCTGCAACAACAAGGAGCTCGGAGCATGGTGGGCAGCACGGCCATCGTCATCAACAAAACTTGGATCTACTCCAGCTAAACTATTCTTTAGTTTTAAATAACAAAGCCATAGGATTTAGAGGTAGTTTTCTTAGTGCAACATAAATCCTCAACTTTTCATTTGGCATTTACATAATCATATTGTGCAAATTAAGTCCTAACTCGTCTCAGTATTCCGAGGTAGTCGTTCGGTACGACATGTACCCACACAACTTCGAGGCTATTTGTATGATCATGTCATGCAATATAAGTCTTAATTAATTTAAATCGGCAGGATTGCAACATTAATTAAACTGCCAAATTGAAGCCAAACAATAGGATAGTTTGGGAAGTTGCCAAGATTCTTCTTGGATCCTCAACTTCTCCTACTTTTCTTCCTTTGGACTCATAAAAATAATTGTTCCAAATTTGATCCATTCTCAATTGAAATCTCCAAAATTCAATCCTTTAAAAACCTTAAACTTTGAAATTCTTGAGAGCAAAAAAACTAATCATTATCGAGAGTTTTCTTAAATGATTCCTGTCATTTATGATGTAATTAACTTCAGGGGATTGCCCTTATAGGGAACTTTAAGAACCCAGGTAATATAAACCCTACTTAATTCATTTATATTAAGCAAGGGAACTTGTTGGCTTATAAAATTGGTTCGCAGACCAAACGGATGTCACAAATCTTCTAGTTTATTTAATCGAGCCCCATCGTCAAACAGTGTGTCTATTCTTTGGGTTAGATATACGGTTTGAGATGGGGTGATCGTTTATATAAACTATTTGGGTCGTGAGATCGGTTTAATTTCATATCTTAAAATTTTCAAACTTAAAATTATTTTCAAAATCAAATGCTACTTTCCAAATTATATATATATTTAAATTAAATTTAAAATTTAAAATTTAAAATTCGCCGACAATTTTTGTTAGGCGACCCTCTTTTTCAAAAATGCAACACTCAACCTAAAAATATGCCGACATCTGTCAGCAGTACGTCGGTAGGTGGTGTGTTCCCTAATATGGTGACCTGATACAACAACAGACAAACTTCTCAATTCGAAGGATCTCTCCTAAGCTAACACCTATTGGGGATCCACCCCACCTCTAGGAGGTAGAATGATTCCGGAAACCTCTCTGTTTAGGGGTGTCTAAACAGTGGCTCCAAAATCTAAGAGAGTTGACTATACCCGTTCAAGACAGAAATGGACGTGGTATGTCAACGGAAAGAATGATAGTTTTATCCATAAGGGGTTATGGATTCACTACCAATTTATGAAAGCAAAACATTCTGATCAAAATGGAGAGAATAACTAGTCCCCAGCGGAGTCACCAGAAGCTGTCGACATATTTTTAGGTTGTGTGTGTTGTATTTTGAAAAGGGATAACCTACAGAAGTTGTCGGTGAATTTTTAGATTTTTATGTTTAATTTATATATATATAATTTGGCAAGTAGCATTTGGTTTTGAAAATAATTCTAAGTTTGAAATTTTTAAGATATGAAATTAAACCGATCTCACATCCCAAATAGTTTATATAAATGAGCACCCCATCACAAACCGTGTACCTATCCCGAGGAATAGACACACTGCCTGATGATGGGGCTCATTTAAATAAACTAGAAGATTTGTGACATCCGTTTGGTCTGCGAACCAATTTATAAGCTGACAAGTTCCCCTGCTTAATATAAAGAAATTAAGCAGGGTTTATTTTACCTGGGTTCTTAAAGTTCCCTATAAGGGCAAGCCCCTATAGTTAATTACATCCTAAATGACGGGAATCATTTAAGAAAGCTCTTGATAATGATCAGTAGTTTTGATTTCAAGATTTTCTAAGTTTAAGGTTTTCAAAGGATTGAATTTTGGAAATTTCAATAGGGAATGGATTAAATTTGGAACAGTTGTTTTGAGAGTCTAAAGGAAGAGAAGTAGGAGAAGCTGAGGATCCAAGAGGAATCTTGACAACTTCCCAAACTATCCTATGATTTGGCTTCAATTTGAGGATTTATTTAATGTTTCAATTCTGCTTATTTTAGTTAATTAAGACTTATGTTTGTATGATATAATCATACAAATAGCCTCGAAGATGTGAGGGTTTATGTCGTACCAAACGACTACCTCGGAGTCTTAAGATCGGTTAGGCCTTAATTTGCATAATATGATTATGGAAATGCCTAATGAAAAGTTGAGGATTTATGTTGCTCTAGACAAACTACCTCGAAATCCTATGGATTTTTGTTTAATTCTAAGAAAGGTTTTGCTGAAGTAGACAAAAGTTTTGCTGAAGAAGATGGCCGTGCTGCACACTGTGCTCCAATCTCCTTGTTGTTGCAGAGGTTTAGTTTTAGAAAGTTGCAAGCAGGAGATGAGAGAAGTGTTTTGGTTTAGAAAGGTTGAGAATTTAGATGGCTTAGTATTTTATTTAAAACAAATATTAAAGTTGATTAAGCAGAACCAATTAAGATCCCACGGTTCTGTCATCCCGGCACTGCTATTTTCATCGGATTCACTTAGTCCAAATGAATTTGCTACACTCAACTGAATGAGTTCCACACATTCATTTAGACCGTGGGAAATCTCGTTAGCAACACGTGGGTTACATCATCCGAGGGATTCCCGATCATCCAACAAGAAGTTTTAAATTTCTTTGTAATTGCAGTTTTATTTTTGTTGGTGATTAAATTTTGAGTTTTTTAAACATGTTGGGTTCGATCATTTTCATGCATTTGTAAGTACAGGAAAATAAAACATTTAATAAAATTCAGAATGTAAATTGCAATAAACTTAAATGCGTACCTGTTAAGCATTCCCGTCATTTCTCCTGAACTTAAAACACATGTTAAGGCATTTAAATATTTGCAAGAAACACCTAGATAAAGCTAAGGGAAGGTTATGGTTGTCTACCAAAATCCTAATCCTATTGCTAGTCAACTGCTGTGACGTCTAGGTTCTTGTTTTTTATTGAGGATGATTTTCTTCACCAAAGAACAATGAAGTCTCACTATTCTTTTAAAACATCCCATCAGGTTAGAGAATTGCTCGGAATTGGATTCTGAATATCTTCTTAAACATTGTTAGGGATTTATTTATGTTAAGTTAGTTTTATTGTAGTGATGAATCACTCTTCCAATTTACCTTTGCTCAGTGAATTAGGACATTTGATTATTCGATGAGTGAAGTGACATTTCACTTGATGCTTCATCTAAGATTTATGATAATGAAAGCCTTTAGGGGCAAATCAGTTTGTTAAGGGATTTAACCACCAAAATTGAATTGTTGTTTCAAGACAGTTTGGGTATAGTTATAAAATTTCAAATTGATTTTCAGGAGTTTTAAGATTGTTTCAAGTTGAAGAGGTGTTTAAACCATTTAATTCCATTAAGTTCTGATAATTCAAATTTGTTTTAAATATATTATTAAATTGATTTGATCATTACATATTAATTGTAAATTATTTTGAGATTAATTTTTGACCTTACAAATTTGCTTTAGGTTAAGTTTTTAAGTGATTTTAAATTAACTTTAATGTTTTAGGTTCATTTTAATTTAAATAAGTTAATGTTTTAAACTTTAATTTAATTAAGGATTGCTTTTTTTTACTTAATTTTAATCATCATTATCAAAATTAAGTGAGAATTGAATTAATCGAATTAGGGACTTCAAATTAAAGAATAGACATCTTCTTAAGTCATATCCCAAATTTTTAATAATCCAAAACATTTAATTATTCTTCCAAAATTTAAATGAATGAATTAATTAAAATTTCATTTTTTATGTTGTAGGTGATCAATGAGTTTCTACCTCTTAACTCCCTAAGTTTCAATCATCTAAAATAAAATTTAGGATCAAATGTTCATCCCTCCCTTTGATTAAGCCTAAAATATTAATTAGAGTTAAAATTCCTTAATTGTCTTTTATGCCGTTTTAAGCATATTCACTTCATAACTCTTTAAATGAACTTAGAATTTTTATGTTGCTTCACTCATATGTCAATTAAGAGATCAGAGGAAAAAAAGTGATTTTTCTATTTTTAATTTAATTTATATAATTATTTTGATGAAAAATAAGGATTTTCAATGAAAATTCAACAACATCACCAAGGTAAGGTTTTTTTTCTTGGAAAAATTATGGGATGTTCCTACTGACTAGAGGACCACTTGGACCAATTTTGGTGATTTTTGAATTATATTTTATTTATTATATTTATTTTAAATTTTGGAGCATTAATTAATTATAAATTGAAATTGTAGTTGAAAAATGGATTTTATATTTTTCATAAATCTCTCTAATCTCAAGAAACTCAGAGAAACAAATTTTATATTTTTCTGATTTTTGTTTGAATTTTTAGAATTATTTTTGTGGGAAAGGTTGAGAAATTCATTTTTAATATTAAAAATTACATTAAGCTTTTAAAATTCAATATCTTTTCCAAAGGACTTAGAAAAAATATTTGGTTGTTTCCTAAGTGATTAGGAAGCAAAATATGACATTCTTAAGAATTTTATTATTTTTCTAATTTTAGTTATTTTTAAATTATTAAAATATTCAATAATAGGTTAAAAATGAAAATTTTAAAAAAATTTCAATTTTAATTTTATTAGGCTTCTCTGACACCAGAGAGTTCAAAAAATGAATTTAGTGAATTTTTGAAATGTATTTTAGTTTTCATGAATTTTTAAAATTTATAAGTGGACATGTTACTTAAAAAATTCATTTAGTGGGTTAAAACATTTTCAATTGATTTCAAATTTTTATGCGAGGTTCCTCTAACCCTAAAGATCAGTGGAGAATTTATTTAAAGTTATTTTAATGAGTGGTTATTTCAAATTAATTTAATCTTAATTTTAGGGTTTTGGCCAAATTAGGGTTCATTTGAATGAGTTAGACCAAACCATATTTTTCCTAGGGTCCTCTAGTCCAGAGATACCTTCCCAAAATTTTCAAGATTTTATTAACCAACATGCTAATTATTGGAGTTAAAATATCAAAGCACTAAAAATGGGAAAATAGATAACTTGCCACAGAGATAGCCTCTGGCCTTGGAAAATTCAGGGAATGTTCCCAAGATCTGAGGCTACAAAAGCCCTGTGGTCTCATGCCATGGTGAATTGTATGCGTGAATGGAGAATTAAAATACTCAAATAAGTATTAAGTTAATTAAAAATAAAATACTTGACAAAATAATTTAATTCTTTTTTCATATTAATCTCTCTGTTCATTGAGTAAGAGGGTATTTTTTGTTTATTTTTAGGATTTTTCTATGCGAAGATATGCATTTTTAAAGTTCTGGGCATTTAAATAAATAAGAAATACCTTATTTATCTACTTAACCACATCGGCGCCGCGTCATCCTTATCTTGGTTGAAGCTCCATGCGGCGCGCTCCTGTTTGAAGCCGCCATCTGACTCGGCAGCCACGCAGCCCGCTGTACCGCTCCATCTCTTTGTCCGGCCTGATCTCCAATGTTAATCCAACACACACGCGAATGGACGACATCCGTTCATCGTCCCTAAGTTCTCTAACCCGAGAATCGTCCACACTCAAACCTTAAGATCTCCCTCATTTCTCAACCAAATTACATGATGTTGGGCTCTATGAACTCGTTTCAACAAGGCGAACACATCTATATGACTATGATGCTTTGAAATTGGCTTAAACAAAATAGAGAATCAAAACAAGCTCTCGGAAAAGAAGAGTTCAATACCTTGGCTCTGAGAAGTGACGCTTAGATCAGAGGAGCTTGGCACGTTCTTTGGAGTCCAGGGAAGCTAGGGATGAAGCCTCTGGTCATGGTGAAATGCTTGGGTATGATTTTGTCCAAACCCGATTTCAAGCTCTGGTCTCCAGCACAAATGGGTGGCCTGGTGAGGGGGCTTTGACTGGGGAACTTCCTCGCTACCTCTGGTGAAGGTGTGGGTGAGTTTAATTTGGTTTCTATGGAGGTTTCAAGGATGTCTTGTTTTTGGGCTGAGATTGAACTCAAAAATTGAGCTCAGCCAGTGAGGATGATAGCTGGAAAACAGTGGAGCTGAGCTTCTCTTGGCTGGGAGGAGCTCTGGGAGTGATTTGGGGAAGTTCTATTGAGAAAAATTTCAATACCTTTCTCATGCCCAAGGAGAGGTGTTTAAATGGCCAAGGCCATAGGGTTGAGCCTGGGTTCAATTGAGGGGTGGATTCAGTTGCTTAGGTGGAGGGCAAAGAGGCTCTAAGGTTTAATTTGGCTGAGGTGGATAGTTGGGGGGATTTGGGTGAGTTTAGGCTAGTGGTGGCTCTCGGTTTTGACCCCCTCCAGCTACTAGGCTGGCCGGCAAGGACAGGGGAGCTGGTCCCAGGTCAGGTGAGTCAGGTGGGAAGGTTTAATGGTGATTAATCAGTTATGGAATGATTTGGGGTGAGGCAAAATGAGATTTATCCACTTACGGGAAGAGATCCCTTAAAATGAGGGACATTTGGTCCATGGATCACTTAGCTTGGGCTAGGTGGATCTAGGGTGGTTCTTAGGGTGCAAGTCGTGTCTGAGGAAGAGTTGGTTTAGCCACATTTGGTTCAATTTGATTTGGTTAGGCCATAGGTTCAATTTGGCACATTTGGGTTTAGGTTGGGCTAACTTGAGTTTGGGTTTGATTTAAGTCCAAGGGTCTTGAGAAACATTGTAGAAATGATTTCCATGAAGAACTTTCATGAAGACATGGAAAGGTTTTTAGTTCAATTGAAAGGTCAATTTGGTGGATTTTAGGATTTTGGTTAATTCGGGCAAGGTTGGATCAAGTTGGGCCCAAGTTGGGTTAAGGTGGGGTTTAGACCTAATTGAGAGTTTCAAATGGTTTAGGGGAATGTATTTAAGGGTTCCCAACATCAATTGGGAAGAAATTTTAGGATTAGGCCAATCAATTTGGTAGGTTTAGGGCATGAATTCACTTTAGGTTAAAATGGGGTATTTTTTGTTTTAAATGGATTTATGTTAGGTTTAGGCTCAAATTTGGGCAATTGAAGGTTGCATGGGTTTCATGGGAATTTCATGAATAGTTTAGGATTGAAACTTGGAGGAAAAAGTTGAAATTAGGCTAATTGGGGAATTTTGGATTAATTTGGTAAATTTGGGGATTTAAGTTTCAAATGGAATTGATCTCAAATGTGAATCAGTTTGGCCTTGGATTTGGTTTGGATTAATAGTGGGGATGTTGAATTAAGGTTTAAAATTGAAATTGGGCAAGATTGTGGTCAATTGGATTGATTTGGTTTGACATTGGGTCCATTTAAGTTAAAAATGGGTCAATTTAGGGATTTTGATAAATTTGAGTTAAATTGGCAAAATTGGGCTATGGTGTAGTTGAACAAAATGAAATTGAGAAGATTTGTGATATTCTGGAATTTTCTAGGAATTTTTGGAATTTTTGGAATTTTGGGCTAAGAAGGTATTTAGGGTATTTGGAGGTTATTTGGAGGGTATTGGGCTATTTTGGTGGGTTTAAGAGATGTGAATTGTTTCAAAATGATTCTTAGGAATTTTGGGTAATTTTTGAGAATTTTTGGATGATTTGGTGGTTATGGGGGCAATTTAGGTAATTTTGGGTATGTTTAAGGACCCAATGTCACAACCAGGGGTTTGGTAAAATGAAGTTTGGTTAAGGTTGAGGGGAATGGGGAAGCTTAGAGTGTGCCATGGATCAAGAAGTATCCATTTTTAATATCTCATAGGTTGATCCTAACCCTCTTAGCCAAGGTATAGAAGTTTGGATTTAGCCACATGAGTGCTCCAATGAACCAGGAGTCAAGATTGGGTAGGGATGGTTCAGGGTTTAGGATGAGTGTAGGAGTGCAGTGTGTGCAAACCAGAACTCACCAAGTCCAGGACACCCAGAGTAGTCCTAAGGCTTGGACATCCTATAGGAGTTCATCTTTGTCTTCTCACACATTGGTCCCAACCTTCCAAGTGATTTGGAGGTTGATGACCATCTATGTAAGATTCCAAAGAGAACCAAGATTTGGTTTGAATTTCTAAAAAGTTGGTTCCTTCTCTAGTCTTCTAGGATAGTCAAGGAGAAGTCCTATGGCTAGATCCTAAGCACTAAAAGGAAAGAAAAGACCTCTCTCAAGAAATGAGGTCAACACAGCATTAAGTAAATTATAAAAATTTTGAGCCTACTAATTTAGTGTCTCTTCATAAACCTGACTCAGGTAATGTAGTGTTTTTGCATCACAGATCATCTCTTCAAATTTGCTAAATGGAAATCCAGGTAGAGGATCATAGTTCGTCGAAAGAAATAGGTGAATGTTACATGGTCAAACTCTCCATGCAAAGTCCAAATCCAGTAATCATGATGAATCACCAACGATATAAATCTTATCTTATTTTGTTAGGTTTTTAGTGTGATCGATTCCTTGTTTAAGCATGGACGTCAAACTCTACCTTTAAATAGGTAAGATGGATGTTGCGAGTGTTAAACCGAGAAGGCCTCCGCACTATTCAAGAAGCCATCGATGATCCCTTTTCTATCTGAATAAAGTTTGTTGTACATCCATGATCTTGATGTTTGAATATCCATATTTATTTAGAAATCAATCAGCACATTATAGAGTGCATTCAAATGAGTACATAGAATTTAATTTTATTAGTTGACATAATCACAAAGTTAAAACAAAGGGTGATTGAATTGTTAAAAGTTGTGAACATTTTAAATAGCTCAAAAAATTTATCGCTCGAAAATTGATTGATTTTAATTTTGGCTCAGATATTACGCATATAAAAATAATGAGCACAAATATGAGCCAAAATTTTGGATCAAAATTTTCTATATATGATCCAAGTTTGAATAGCAAGCGAAACGTTAACAACTTACTATTGTTAGGGCTGTCAAATATCGATAATCAATCTTTTTTTCTGAATTTTTTCATCTAAAATGGTTTGTCACCAAAGGTGCACCAAACCTTGCACGAGTTTATTTCATTCACATTTTATTTTTTAAGTAAAAAACCAATCATTAATCTAACCATGTTCATTTCGGCAAACACCATACTCAATTAACCGCACACCATGAAATATTTTCTTAAAAGGAAGTATTTCATATGATGTAAGAGTTTTCACCCTATCCTCCGACGCAAAGACTAATTTCCATTTTCAAATTAAAAAAATCACTTTGAAATCAAATTTTTCTATTTCAAAATGGAAATTCAAATCAAAATCTAATTTGTATTCCCAAAATAAGAATTACGCCAATAGAAATTAGATTTCAAGGTGAATTTTCATTTTAGAAATGGAAATTAGATTTTGAAGTGAATTTTTTTTTTGAAAATGAAAATTAGAATTCACAAAGAAAGAGATAATTAATACAATTTAAATTATATGAAATACCTTCTTTTAAAAAAATATTTCGAGGTGTGTAATTAATTGTGTAATGAGTTGCGGTGATAAGAATGATTAGCTTTAGGATTGGCTTTTCAGTTGGAAACATAATACGAAACAATACATTTGTGAAAGAGTTGGTGTAGCTGTAGTTAGAGACATATTAAAAAGAGACATAAAAACTCCTAAATAAATTGTATGAATTTTTTTCTTAGTACAAAAAAATGATTATCGCTTGAAAATTAACTAATTTTAATTTTGACTCAGATAAAGAGCGGGTCAAAATAAACAATCCATGCTTAAAGCCAAAACTTTTGGATCAAGTTTCTTTAGAACTACCCACAGTTAAGTTTGAAATGAAAATGTAACATCCTACTGAGGCTTTTGGGTTAGTCGAAGATCAATAATCGACGGACATTTATCTAGATTTTACCTCTAATCCTGTCTATCACTATAGCCACACCAACTCTTTCACAAGTATATTTCTTTCACATCTTCTCAAAAATTGGAAGACCACTGATCCACCTAAGTATTCTCATCTTGACATCATCTCTTGCTAGATTACCTTCACACCACTAAAAAAATTCTGAGAAGAAAGTGTTTCATAAAAAGTGATTTTTCCATTTCTTCCTCCAATAAGAAATTCAATTTATATTACCTAAATGAAAATTCACTCTGAATATTACATTCATGACATTATAGAACATAATATTCAAAGTGAATTTTTATTTTGGAAATCAAAATTAGATTTTTAATTCGAGAAATAAACGAAAACTTGTACATCATTAGAAGCACTACCTTCTAATAATTTATTTAGAGGTGTGTAAACAGTCTTACTAAAAGTGGCGAAGATAAGAACTTTTGGGTATATGATTGGCTTTTCAAATGGAGAAAAAACATTAAACAAATATATCTATGAGAGGATTAGTGGAGCTCTAGTGTCATACACTATTAGAGGAAGCATTTTAATGGATTGCAACTCCGATTAACAATATTTGATAGAATTAACATTACTAAGATGTTAAATGATCTGATTTTTTGTTTAGATGACATAAGCTCCAAATAAGTTTAATCCAAAATTTGGCTTGAAGCTTAGCATTTTCATCACAATTTGAGTTTTATGTACGAGTCAAACTTAGAATCAATCATTTTTTGAGCTAAGCACACAGTCCTACACTACGTACCACCAAAAATATTTTTTACATACAAAATAACTTTCAGAATTTAATCATCTCATTATTTTATAATTTTGGATTTGTATAATTTTTTTATATCTTTTTCAAACTAAATCCTACATGCAACCAAATGACTGCTTAATCTAAGTATTAGAGGCTTATTACGAGCTAGTTTTAGACATGATTTATGCAATATTTTTTTTTGTTAAAACTTTTTATATAAAGAAAAAGGTAGGAGATCTACAGGTGGAAGATTGGTAAAGCTGTTGTGGGTGTAGCAGGGAAAATAAAGATTTTTGTGGAGCTGTCAAGAGCATGGTGTATATTGGCCTTCGACATTCTTAAAATATCTAATTTTGATCAAAACAAAGGAAATTCAAAAGAAATTTGATCAAAATTTAATTTTTGGGTGATTGTCATTGTTCAAGCGAAATTCACAGACCTACCTTATGTAACACCTGTATAACATAAACTTTAAATGTCCTATCTTAGAAATATGCATAACACAAGTTTTAAAAGTGCTATGCATTTAAATTCACAGATCTTCCTTACATGTGAAATCAAATAATGTAATGATCCTACTAAATTTTAATCCGACCCGACACAGATCAATTATTGGCTTAAGCCTTAACTATAGAGAAGAAATTATACTCTCAATTCTTATGTAATTACATATTTAACACCTAATTTTGGCATTTAATACAAACATACAACCTTACATTTACTCAAAATTTTACATAGGAATTTAGGGGTATGTTTGTAAATTTTTTTTTAAAAATATCTTTTAGGATTCTACATTTAAGCATACACAATAGCTATCACATATAAACAAATAGGTTTAGGGTTTATCTTAAAAATAAGAGAAAATAAAAAATAATAAAAGCTTAAAAGAGGAAGAAATGATTTCTTTAAAGATCTATAGCTGTAAGGCAAATCAAACAAGACTAGTAGAAGAAACAGAGGACAAACAAAAAAGAAAAAAAAACACACGCACACAAAAAGAAAGGAAAACTACCATATAAACCACCAAAACAAAGAGAAGAAGAAAAATCAACTAGAGCATCGAAATTACCAATAATAAACATTAAAATTTCATTGTAGATTTTGATTATATAAAAATATATTCAAATCTGGTTGAATTTTAATGAAGACTGATATTCATCATAGCTTAAATAAACACTTTCATTAATCAGCGAAGATTAAGGAAGAAATGTAAGCATATCAACATCAAATTAACCATTAGAAACAACATCTAAATGCATAAACTCTATGTCAAATATGTTCATTTTTCATTTTATCTATAAGTGTGAAGTAGCTCATCCATCTAAGCATTCTCATCTTAAGAACACTTAACTTTGTTTTGTGCTTCACTTTTAAAGGTCAACATTCTATACAATAAAACATTGCAAGTATCATCATCATCTTGTAAAACATTCCTTTATGTCTATGCTATATTTTCTACACACAATAGGTTGAATGCATTCTTCCAATTCAACCAACAATTGTATTCTACTAGTAGCATCCCCATCTATATAACAATCACTTTGAACAAGAGACCTGATATATCTAAACCATTCACACTTTTAATGATTTGATCACCCATACTTACAATTTTTCCACTAGAGCTACTACTACTAAACTTAATATTTATATATTTAAATATAGATTTACTTAAACGAAGCCCTTGAGACTCCAATGTCAACCCCCATATTTAAGTTTTTTCTAAACTCTTTCTGTAGTCTCATCCACAAGAAGGATATCACCAAGAAAAAGCATACTCCAAGTTACATCTTCTTGTAAATGTCTATTAAGAGCATCCATAACAAAGGGGATGCCTGATAATAGATTTAATTTAAGTTATTAAGATTTAGTAAATCCTGTAAATCTAGATTTTCTAAATCCTTAATGGAGAACCATATAGCGACAAAGTCCTCTAAATCACTCAAATCCATCAAAACTATTTAGGATCTACACATTTGACTTTCCTGGTGACTATCAAAGAAGATTAGTGATAGAACCCCCCCCCCCCCTTAGAAATTCAATATGCTTCTTTGCTTCACTTGGAGTTTCTTGTGCTTAAGGCTAACCTCTAGCACTTAGCAGGATGAAGCTAAGCATAAGAAAGCTCAATGGGAGTCCCCTATAGGATGGCAAAGCCTTAGGGGAAACCCTAGGTAGTCTGGTCTTGGTCAAGATATTCTCACACACTCACACCTACACTACACTTACACTCACTACCCCAAACCCTAAACCAAACTTCCTCAACTTGATCCCCTACTCTTTTGGAAACTCATGTGGGTGGTTCCCCAAGCTCTTAGCCCTAGGCTAGGGTTTGGCTAGGACCAACACATGGAGGATCCAAAATGGGATTATTCTTTGGTCCATTGCTCAAATGGGTTAATATCATGATTGACATACTCAATTATCCCTAATTTCATCAAACTCCCAATTTTGACCCTTTAGCCCCCAAACTCCACCAAATTTTCCAAACTACCCATAAACACCAAATTTGACCAAGAATTCCAAAACTACCAAAATCCCAAATTCTCTCCAAAAATCATTCCAAAATCTTCCTCACTGCTCAAATTGACCAAGACACCTCAAATTTATCAAAATCCCTTAAAAAGCTCCAAAGTTAGACAAAATGACCAAAATACACCTGATAACCAATAAATCCCAAAATTTTCCAAAATTTCTGAAATCATTCCAAAAATTTCTAAATTCAATTTGAAACCCTCCATTGAGTCCAATTTGTCCAAATTGACTCAATTTAACCAAATACCCCAAATTGCCCCTTTAAGCCTAAAATACTCAAATCACCCCTAATGTCCACCTAATTGAGCCTAATTTCCCTCAATTTCAATTCTAAATTCAAATTCATCATGTCCAATCTCAATCTAAACCATATCTAAGTCTATTTGAAATAATTTTCAATTCCAATTTCAAGTCTAAATTAAAATCCCCAGTTTTGACCATATGACCAAATTCCCCTAAATTGAACTCTATAGCTAAGTCAATTTCCTCAATTTTGAATTCCAAACTCTTCCTAAGATTCCTAAAAACCAAATTAATCCACCAATTGAACCAAATTTGAACTCTACTCTCATCTAAATCTAACCCAACAAAAATTCTCAATTTTTCCCTAAATTAGCCATATCACCAAATTGAATGCCATAGCCCCAAAATTTCCACCCAATTAATGTTCAAACTCTTCATGGCATTCTCTTAAGCCATTCTAAACATTCAATTGACCCACAACTTAACCTTAGCCTAACCTAAACCCAAGTGTAACCCACATCCCTCAAAATTAACCCCAAGCCAAATTTCACCAAATTGAACTACCAGATTAATTCAAAGTCACTCAAATCCTCTTCCAAACTCTTCATGACAATTATTCCTATCAAACTGATCAATTAATTGACCCCAATTCAAACCCAAACCCAATCTAGCCTAAGATTGAGCCAAAAGACCCAAATTTAATCCCAAGTTCCAAATGTGATCAAACCTAGCCAAATTGACTAGGCCAACCTCACCACAACCACCATTTAAACCCTAGGAAGCAAGCTAGGTCCACCTAGATCAACCTTGTGAATCCATGTACAAAGGGTCCCATGAATTAAGGGATTACATCACATTTTTGGCTAAACTAAGAAGAACTCTTACCCAAAGCAATCAACACTCAGGTTAATTACCATTAAGGCCTACTCATTATTTCATGTGACCACCCTTGCCTGAGCACCACCCTGATCGGCCGGCCTAGTCACTGGAGGAGCCAAAACCAAGAGCCACCCACACCAAATCAAAGCAAAATTGACCCATCCTATGTTTCCAGCTCTGATTGGTCACTTGCGCCATTCATCTCTCCACCTAAGCATCTCCTTGCACCCATTAGCCAGCCTTAAGCTCCATCCATTGGCATGGCTATAAATGGACCCCCTCCTGGCCAAAAGGGGATAGTGCATCAAAACCTAAAGGAAACTCTGCTAAAATCTCACTAGAGCTCCTCCAGACCTTCTTGAGTGTAAGCTACTGCCTCCCAACCATTTCCTCCACTATCTAGAGCTAATTTTCTCACCCAAGTTTCAGCCGAAACCAGGACATATTTCACCACACCACCACACTGCACTAATTTCAAATTAACATTGCCCAGACTATCACAAGAATAAAAGAAGATGCTCCCCCACAAAAGCCCCATTAGAGAGCCCCTCTAACCTAGAATTTGATCAAGACCCCTAAATCGGCCTGATCGAAGTCTTAGATAGACAATTCACCAGAGCCCAGCAATGCTTTTAGGAGGTTCGTCGGAGTCCACTAAAGCTTCTGCAAGCATCTGATTAAGGCCTCACTGTCAGTTATTTTTTATTATTTTTAGTTTAATATATACATAAATATATTAATTTTTAAAAATAATATTTTAATTTGAAAATACACAATCAAACCAATCACATATAAATGATAGTTTATATAATCGAGCATTTTACCAAAAAACATGTATCTATCTCGAAGAATGGATACATTGCTTGGCGGTAAGGCTTAATAAAAAAACTAAAGAATTCATGACATCAGTTTAGCTTGCAAACCATTATTGACCAAAAATTACCCTATCTGATATGAAATAATTAGATAGGGTTTATATTAATCTGGGGGTCTTTATGTTTCCTATAAGGGCAAGCCCCTATAGCTAATTACATCTTCGATAGTTGAAGTCACCTAAGAAAACTCTTTATATAGATCAAGAAATTTTTATATTCATGAATTATGAAAGGGTAAGGTTCTTCAAGAAAATGTGATAGTAGGAAATCCAATAGGCGAGTGGCTCAAATTTCAGAAAAATTATTGTAGGAATCTAAAGGAAAGAGAGAGTAGGAGAAAGAAATGGATCCATGAAGAATCTCAGTGTTTCCTCAAACTTCCTATAGTTTGGCTCCAAGTTAAGATATTTATTTAAAGTTTCAGCCTTCCAATTTTATTATTTATAACTTATATTTACTTGATACTGTTCATGTGAATAGTCTGGAAGATAAGAGGATTTATGTCATATCCGATGACAACTTCAGAATCCTAGGATGAGTTAGGGCTTATATTGCACAACATGGTTATGCAAAAGCCTAAAGAGATGAAGTGACGGTTTATGCTACACTTAAGAAAGCTACCTCTAAGTCTTATGGCTTGTTATTTAGAATAAAGAAATGTTTTGCTGATGTAGACAAGTTTTGCTGTTGAAGATGGCCATGTTGCCCACTGTGCATGCTCCAAGCTCATCAACATAGTAGGTTTAGTTTAAACAAGTGTCATGTTTTGGAAACATTTAATTTGAGATGTCTTAATATTTTATTAGGGAATGTTAAAGGTTATTACATTGACACCGGTTAAGATCCCACAGTTCCATCATCCCGACACCACTATTTTCATCGGATTCACTTAGTTCAAATGAATTTATTAAACTCAACTGAAGTGAGTTCCACACTTTCATTTAGACTGTGGGAGACCCCATTACCAACACATAGGTTACCTCTTCCGAGGAATTCCCGATCATCTAACGAGACGTTTTAATTTAGTTGCAATTATGGTTTTTGTTTTGTTTGTGATTAAATTTTGTTTTAATTTTGACTGTTGTGACGATGAATTTTATCTTGTTTTGATTTTTAATTTTCATTTTGGTTTTGTTTTTGTGGCTATCCAAAATATTTTAGTTTTCATGCAGGGTGACATTGCTGTTTAACATGCAATCTCACAAGCAAGAAAGGTGAAGAAAGTGTGGGAAAAGAAAGCACTGTAAACTTGTAAAAGTGTACTTGACGAGTCTTCCCATTCCTCCACCTGAAATTTTAGTATCTTTTGGAATAAACATTCATAATTTGTAGGAAAGTAAAACCTCATGGATAGGATCATCACAGGCCTACCAAATCTTATGTCATAACTTGGTAGATCCTATTCATTTAGAAGATTTCTTCCTATAACAAAATATGATAGGTAAAGTTGTTCTCTGAGGTGTCCAGAAGGTTTATAAAGAAAGGGCCCAGAAGATACTTAGACATTTCACAATTATTTTGAGCTTCCTTGAGTTCATTTCGAACTTATCATTATTATTAAATCATTCAGCTATTTCATACCCTCATGGTTAGTGAACTAATGCATTAATTTTCCCCTTTGAATGAGGTAATTATAATTTATTATTTCATTTAGGAGTTATGTGGGTGGAAATCCTTTAGGCCAAAGTTAATTTATTTAGGAAAGTTAGCCAATTAAATTTTAGAATTGGGTTTGTAGTGTTTTCAAATATTTGAAGCTTGATTATGTTTGCTTTTCTAGACTTCTTTTAACAAAGTTTGATTATGCCTAGCTCACTACCAAGCCCTTAAGACTAAATGAATAAGTTTGTAATTAATCTTATGTGAGTTTAGTTTTCATCAAAACATTAGATTATCATTCATACACCAAAAATGGGTGAGAATTAGTGAATTTATAACTTCTAAAATCAACCCGTAATCTTTAGGATCATTTCGTTTGATGGTCTTCCAAATTCACATAACTATGAAATTATTAATTTATTATTATTATTATTATTTATGTGACAAAATTAAACTGGGTTTCTACCATTCATCCATTGATGTTTTAATCTTCTAAACATGTTATTTATGATTATTAACTGCCCATTTTACCATTTAATTAACACTAAATATTAATTAAGGCTAAAAACTTAAAATTACAACTTTGCCCCTAGGGCTTTATCACCTCATAATTCACTTAATTTAATTCAAATGGCTTTAGAATTTTATAATACCACACTTACAGGTCATTAAGACACTAGAGGAGAAAAATGTGAATTTTCAATATTTAACTTATTTTATATAATTATTTACATGCAAGATTTTATAAATAAAAATCAATACCATGACCAAGGCAAAGCCTAATTCTTTGAAATTTTTACTAGAGGTAGCCCTAGGCCAGAGAACCACTTGGACCAAATTTCATGATTTTTCGAATTTTAAATTATTTATTAAAATTATTTTTATTTATGGAGTATTAATTAATTATAAAATAAATATTAAGTGAAAATTAAGTTTTAGATTTTCAAATAATCTCTCTGAGGTCAGGGAAACAAAAGTAACAAATTTCATATTTTTTTATTTTCATTTTAATTTTTAGAATTATTTTGATGGATGGTTAAGGAAATTAAATTTTTTAGCCTTTAAAAATTAATTTAAGCCTTTGAAAATCAATATCTTTATTTAGAAAATGAAGAAAAATATTCCAATTGTTCCTATGTGTTTAGGTAGCCATTTAGAACATTTCCATGAATTTTATAAATTTTGTGATTTTGATTATTTTTTAATTATTTAAATATTTAAAATATGGTTAAAAATGAAAATTTTAATAAAATTCCAATTTTATTTTTTATAAAATTCCTCATCTCATAGAGAACCCCAAAAATCAATTTGATAATTTTTTACTTTTATTTTAATTGATATTATTATTTCAAACCTTGAAATTGTCTTTTTCACTTAAAAATCATTTAGGTGGCTACATTTTTTATGAGAGTTCACTGACCTTTAAAGTACAGTGGATAATTATTTTTAATTCATTTACACCTTTAATTTATTCTAATTAATTTAAAATCATTTTTGAGTTAAGTTGATAATTAAGTTTATTTTTAGTGTTTTAACTAATGATAAATTTTTCTTAAGGTTCTCTGATCATAGGAAACCTACCTTAATTTTCTAGGATTTTTCAAACCAACATGCTAATTACTGGAATTTATTTACAAAAACAGATGCACAAACTTGAAAAATACATATCTCCTCATAGAAATCTCCTCTGAATGTGAAAAAATCAGAGGAGATTCCCCATGACAGAGGCTACAAATAGCCCTAAGGACATGCCATGGTGAAATGTCTACATGCATGGAGAATTAAAATACTTTAGAATGTATTTAATTAAGTAAAAAAAATATTTATCAAATAAACTTCAAACCATTTCCACATTATTCTTCTCTGTTCACTGAGCACTAGGGTATTCTTCTTTTATTTTTGTGATTTTTCTACACTAAGTTATGGATTTTTAAAGTTCAAGGAATTAAATAAATAAAAAATCTTCTAATTTCCTACTTAACCATGTCGATGCCACGTCATCCTCAACTGCTCCGAAAGACCACGCGTCCTATTCTGGTTGGGAGCCGCCATCTGAGTCACCACTCGCTTTATGCATCAGGTGTTCATCCGGAATAATCCTGACCCTCCAGTAGATACACATGCGATCTAACGGCTCCTGGTCTTCGTCCTCAATTGACCTAGCCCATAAACTGTCCACCTTCTAGACCTAAGATCATGAGCTAGACTTCACAAAATGACTTGGGGTTTGTTACTAGGGATTCATCTGACATAAACAAACCTATCCATACAGCTTATACAGTATAAAATACAGTGTACACTTATGGTGGACGAAGAATAGCTCAGGAGGATGAGTGAGTTTAGTACCTTTGTCTGAGAGGGAAGGCCTCAATCAGATGGTCGTGGCAGCTTCGATTGGTCCCAATGAACCTCCAAATGAAGCCTTTTGCCCTGGTGAATTTTCTAGCCACAAACTAGACCAGAACCGATTTTAGATGTTGATCAAAGTCTGGTGCATAGGCTCTTTGTGATGGAGCTTTGATGGGGGATCTTCTTCTTTCAATGCTGTAAAGGTGTGGGTGCAATTAATTTGAGTTTGGTGCACTGTGGAGCTGTGGTGGAGTTTGTCTTTGTTCCAACTAAGATTTCAGGGGGAAATTACTCTCAAGCAGGGGGAATCAGTGGCTGAAGCCACTAGGATCACACTTTGGACCTCTTAGGGAAGCTCTGAAAGCTATTGACAGGGTTTCCTTGAGAAAAGTTTAGCACCTTATTTTGGCCGTAGAGAGCTCCATTTATGGCCATGACAATTGAGCTGAGCTTAGGGGGCCAATGTGGGTGAAATTGTCTGCTTAGGTGGAGTTATGAAGAGCTGTGATGACCAATTAGAGCTACACAGGTTGAGCAGTGTGTTTGGGTTTCATTTGGTGTTGGGTGGCTCTAAGTTTGAGCTTCTCCAGCGACTAGGCTAGCCGGCCTGCCAGGCCAAGGGAGGTGGCCAGTGAGTTAGGTGGGTCAGTGGTCAGATCATCATGGGGTGAGCTTAAGTGGTTAAAGCATTATGGTAAATCTCCCTTAGTTTTAGTCATAAATTGTGTGAAATCCCCTAATTTAGGGCACCGTTGGTCCATGGCTCCACAAGGTTAGGCTATGGGAATTTAGGCCAGTCCCTAGTGTCCATTTGGTCGCTGTAGGAAGCTTCGATTGGTCACATTTGGTTTAATTTGATGAGATTGTGTCATGGGTTCATTTGGGTCACTTTGGGTTCAAATTAGGCTAACTTGGGTTTAAGCCTGAATTGAGCCCAAGTGATTGAGCAACATTGAGTATATGATTGTCTTGAATGGTTTAGAGAAGGATTGGAGTGATTTTGAATTGGTTTAGAGGTTCAATTTGGCTTAATTTGGGATTTTGGCCAATTTGGGGTAAGTTGGGTTAGCTTGAGTTTAGGTTAGGCTAGGGTTGGGTCCAAGGCTAATTGAAGGTTCCATATGGTCTAGGGGGATGTTATAAAGAGTTTTCAATATAAATTGGGTAGTATATTGGGATTGGGGCAATCAATTTGGTAAAAATTGGTCATATGTTCAATTTGGGTTAAAATTGGGGAAGCTTGGGTCAAATGGATTTTAGTGGAGCTTAGGTCTAATTTGGGAAGACTGTATGATTCATTTTGCCTAGAGAAATGTCATGAGAGGCTTGAAATTTAAATTGAGGGGAAATTGATGTACATTGGGTCCAATGTGGATGAAATGGGTCATTTGGTCAAAATTGGGGATTTTGAGTTTATGATGAAATTGAACTCAAATGTGGGTCAAATTGAGCTTGGATTTTGTTTAGATTAGGATTAGGGATATTACATTTTGGTTTGGGATTGAATTTGGGAAAGATTGGGGTGAATTGAGTAGACATTGGGTTCAATTTGGGCACTTTTGGGTTAAATAGGTCAAATTGGGCTAAATTGATCAAATTGGGTCATGTGGTAGTTGAGAAAAATTAAATTAGGAATATTGGGGAGGTTTTGGGAATTTTTTGAGAATTTATGGATTTTTTGGACTTTTGGGCTAAAAGTGGCATTTTGGTAATTTTGTAAATTTTGTGGCTATTTTGGAAATTTTGGTAAATTTGGTTGATTTTGGTCAATTTGAGTGGTAGGTGGAGAAAAATGGGTAATTTAGTTAATTTTAGAAAATTTGGGGGATTTTCGTGTTTTAGGGGTTTTTTTGGGTAGATATAGGGGTAGGCGTCAAAAATTGAAATTTTGGAAAAATTGAGGTTGATTGAAGGTGAGTAATATGAAAATTTTTAAATTGAGCCATGGATCAAAGGCAACCCTCATTTGCTCCTCTATGTGTTGGTACTAGCCAAACCATTAGCTTAGGAAAACCACGCACATGAGTTTCCAAAGAGTTAGGAGATCAAAGTGCAATGTGCTTTGTTTAGGGTTGTGAATGTGAAGTGTGTGTATGGTGTAAACTCTAGATCCCCAAGGTAAATCCTAAGGTCTGGCCACCTATAGGAGACTTCTCTTAGGATTCATTATGCGTGTTCTCTTCATCCTAAAAGCTGGTGGTTAGGCCTTTAGCTTATGAAAACTCCCTGTGAAGTGAAAAAAGATTGAATTTCTAAGGGGGGTTTGAGACTAATCTTCTAAGAAAGGCACCAGGAGATTCCCATGGCTTGACCCTAGGCTATTCTAAATAAATACTAGACTTCAACCAAAAGTGAGATCAACACTCACCTCTTAGACAAGCTCTCTCACCAAACAGAGCTTGTTTTTGACGTTTATGACAATGCACTTGATTTCATAATGCATAAACCATATAGATGTGTTAGTCTAGGCTAGAAGCTTCTATAGAAACAAACCTAAAGTGATTTTGTTGAGTCTAGCTTGAGATCTTAAGTTTTCTGTGTGCACGCTTATGGGTTAGGTCAGTTGAAGATGATGACCAAGAGCCGTCCGATCACGCATGTTTCAGATGGAGGGCTGAGATTACACCAGACGAAACTTTGAGACATAAAGTGTAAGCCAACTCAGAATGCGGCATTGAATGGGAGCACGCTGCGCTGTCTTTTGGAGCTGCATAGGATCCAGTTAGCGTCGGGCCGGATGAATAGAAAAAAAGAGATTTTTTTATTGATTTAATTGAGCCTCCTTTAAAAATTCATATCTTGGTATAGAAAAATTAGAAATATAAAAGAAAAATACCCTGTTGCTTAGTGAATAGAGGAGAAAAATGTACAAATAAAATTATTGTTATTTATCTTTTCTTTATTTTTAATTTAATTAAAAATAGTAAATCATGATTAAACCATAACTTGTCACAAACATTTCACCGTGGAATTAGGTTTGGAACGCTTAGAGGCTCTGTGGTTAGGGATCTTCCCTGATTATTCCTAGGTCATGGGGGATCTCTAGAAAGTGATCCCTAATTTTCAAATTAATCACCTTTGTTTCGGTTTAAAAATTATAATAATTAAAATATAAATCAGAAAAATACAAAGTTTCTTTTGGTAGGTTCACTATGGACTGGGAGCCCTAGAAAAAATATCAAAAGGATTTAAATAGCTAAAAATGACACTAATGGTAATTAACTGCTTAAAATCCTTTAACATTCAAATAATTAAAATATAAATGGAAAAATAATAAAAATCATTCTACACTATGAATAATGAATAGAGGAGCTCCTATAAAAATTTCAAGTCAATTAGAGCTAATTTGCGTACTAAAATAAAATTTTCAAGTAAAATGACATTTTTTTGCATTAAAATAATTATAGTAATTAAAGTATAATTCAAAAAATTATAAAAAGTGGTTTTGGGAGATCGTTGTGACCGAAGGGACTTAAGAAAAATAAAATTGGAGTTAAAATAAACATTTTATTTTTAAACCTTTTTTGAATATATAAATAATTAAAAATAATTAAAAACCATTAAAAATCATAAAAATCACTAAAATATTAAAATCCACCAAAATTTTAGATTTGGCTTCATTTACAAGCATATTTTGAATTTTTAAATAATTAAAACTAATTAAAAAACATTAAAAATGACATAGATCAGCAAAATGTCATATTTGATCTCATGATCATTTGTGAGTAATTAAATATAATTTTCCTAACTTTCGAAGTAAAGATAAAGGCTAATATTGAATTTTACTTAATTTTTTACTAAGATAAATTCAATAATTAAAATATGATTCATACAAATTATAAAGTTTGATTCTTTGGGTTCCCTGACCTTAGAGAGATTTAAGAAAAAAATATAATACTCAACATTCAACTTAAATAATATTTTGTATTTAATTAGCACTCAAAATTGGATTATAAGTCTAATAATTAAAATAAAACTCAAAAAATTATGAAAATTAGGTTAAATGGTCCTCTAACCTAAGTGAACCTCCGGTAATTTTTTTAAAGATAGGTGATTTGTTTTAGTTAAGTGATGGAATTGACATTAAAAATATCTATTTTTTAATTTAATACATATAAAAAATATATAAATTCAGAAAAATCTTATTTTCTCTTCTGATGTTTTAATTGACGTAATAGTGGGTAACCTAAAAATCTCAAAGTCATTTGAGTTAAATTTAAATAATTATGAAGTGATAAGGCTTTTAGGGGCAAATTTGTAATTATGGAATTTAATCCTTAGTTAATATTTAGGCCTAATGAAGGTTAAATAGGCAATTAATGATCTTATTCAACTCTTGTAGATGATTGAAACATAAGGGTTAAATGGTAGAAACCAATTTCACACATTTTCTCATTCAGGGCCTCATTGTAAGTTCATAAATAGTTAAAGAAATTTGGAAGATAATTAAATCAAAAGATACTTAGGTGAGGGGTTTAAGCTTGAAATATAATGATTCACTAATTTAGAACCCCTAATCAATGGTCTAATGATAATTTTTTTTTTGGATAAGGATTAAGACCACATAACACAATATTCCTAAAATTACAAATTTAATCATTAAGTCTTAAGGGCTTAGTAGTGAACCATGCTTAATCTAAATTGGACTAATGAGGTTTATAAACGGAAATATACACAATTTGAAAAATCTTTAAAACACTACAAGCCCAAGTCTAAACTAATTATCTAAAATTATTAATAAATCAATTTTCTCGTAGAGGCCTTCTCCCACATAATTCATAAGTAAAATGTCAATGATGACTACCTGACTTAAAGGGATATTTAAAACATTAAGGTTCACTGAACATAAGGGTACAATGTGGATGAATTATTTATCAATATAATAAGTTCAAATGAACTTGAGATAGTTCAAAAGGGTTGTGAAATGTCTAGGGTGTTCCCCGGACCTTTTCACAAGTCTTCTGGATATCTTAGAGGGCAACTGGATTTATTATGCTTTGCCAAAGAAATGCATCCTATACATGAAAAAATAGGGACCCACCAAGATATGACATAGGATTCAGTAGGCAAACCCTAAAGTTGCATTTCTGGCATTTCATTCATGCAATTTTAATTCCCTGCATGCAAATATTAAACAGTCAGCTGGAGTGCAAGAAGAGGACTGGTACACATTTACATTTTATGTACTGCAATTTCCTTTGTTCACTTTATTGCACTTTACTTTCAGTACTTTTTGCAAAACAAAACTTGCATGTCAAAACCAAAACCAAAGCCCAAAACCAAAATCAATTCATAACAAGCGATAATATAAGACAACTCAAAGTAAAATCATAAAAAATGAAACACAACAATTGCAACTAAATTAAAACGTCTCTTTGGATGATCAGGAATCCTTTACATGAGGTAACCTACAGTTGTATATTAGATTTCCCATGGTCTGGATGAAAGTATTGAATTCATTTTTTTGAACTTGATAAATTCATTTGGACTATGTGAATCATAAATAAATAGTGATGTCGAAATGAGGGAACAGTGGGATCCTAACGGGTGTCACTTAATAAACTTAAACATTCCCCTTAATAAGATATCTAAGTCAAAAAAATCCAACATCAACTGGAACTCTAGACCATGATACTTCTCTCAGCCTCTTACATTTTACAGTAACAAACCAAATATTTTTCATAAGTCCATAGGGTAAGATATTGAATTTTAAAGGCTTAATGTAATTTTTAATATTAAAAAATGAATTTTCAACCTTTTTCACTAAAATAATTCTAATAAATCAAAGAAAAATCAGAAAACTAAAAATTTATTTCTATAGATTCCTTGTGGTCAGAGAAATTTAGAAAAAATATAAAATCAATTTTTCAACATTTATTTTATTTTAAAATTAATTAACACTCTAAAACTCAAAATAATTTTAATAAATAAAATATAATTCAAAAAATCACAAAATTTGGTCCAAGTGATCCTCTAGTCATTAGAAACATCCCATAATTTTCTTAAGGACAGAAACTTTTCCTTGGTCATGTTGTTGAATTTTCTTTGAAAACCCCTTTTTTTTACTAAAAATAATCATATAAATAAATTAAATTCAGAAAAATCACATTTTCTCCTCTAATGTCTTAATTGACATGTGAATGAGGTGACGTAAAAATTTCAAATTCATTTGAGCTCAATTTAGTGAGTTATGAAATAAATAAGCTTAAAAGGGCATAAAGGTAATTAAAATTTTTTTAACATTTAGTTAAAACTTTAGGTTTTTTCAAAATGGGGGGGGGGGGTAAAATATTTGATTTTAACTTTCTCTTGGATGATTGAAACTTAGGGAAATTAAGGGGTAGAAACCCATTAAACCCTTTGAAAATATCAAAATGGAACTTTAATTAATTAAATGATTTAAATTTTTTAAAGAATATATTTTAAATTTGGATTATTAAAATAGGGATATTATTATGAGGATATTTATTCTTTAATTTAAAAATTCCTCAATAAGTCACTTTAACAATATTTAATTCTTAATTAAAAATTAAAATAATAATCTAAATTAACAATTAAAACAAAAATTAAATTAAATTAAATTTAAAATATTGAAAGTAAAATTAAAATTAAAATTAAAATTAAACTAAAATTAAATTAAATTAAAATTAAATTAAAATTAAAGTTAAACAAAAATTAAGATTAAATAAAATTAAATAAAATTAAAATTAAATTAAATTAAAATTAAATTAAATTAAATTAAAATTAAATTAAATTAAATAAAAGTAAACTTAATATAAAATTAAATTAAATTTAAGTTAAATTAAAATTAAATTAAATTAAATAGAATTAAAATCACTTAACAACAAACCTAAATGAAATCATTAAGAGTTAAATCAAAACATACCAATAATTTTAACACCTCTTTTTATCTAAGTAAATTTAAGACATGAACATCAATATGAAATACTATGATAATTGAAAATGTAAAGATTTAAATTAAATTTAAAATAATTTGAACACTATTCCAAACTTAAAATTATTAATTAAACCCTCATAATTAAAGTAAAATACTTTAAACCATTAACTCAAACTTTTAATTAAGAATGATTAAAATTCTCGATAAACCAACTCGCCTTTAAAGGCTTTAATCATTATAACTCTTAAATAGAGTATTAAGTGAAATGTCACTTCATTCATCAGGTAATCAAATACCTAAGTTCATTGAGCAAGAGACAAAGTTTAACTAAACTCTTGGATGATTAATTCATATGTGCAACTAAATTTACTTGAACTCAAAATAATCCCAGAAGTATTGAAAAGATGTT
This sequence comes from Papilionanthe hookeriana x Papilionanthe teres, assembly GCA_022702705.1. Taxonomy (NCBI): domain Eukaryota; kingdom Viridiplantae; phylum Streptophyta; class Magnoliopsida; order Asparagales; family Orchidaceae; genus Papilionanthe; species Papilionanthe hookeriana x Papilionanthe teres. Next base: position 103,900,263 of record CM040428.1, on the reverse strand, counting down.
TAGGAGTCGTCCTAAACACTTCCTCAATAGGACGGGATGTTTTAGAAGAACAATTGAATCTAATTGTTCTTTGATGAAAAAAATCATCCTTAAACCAAACCAACAACCTAGACGTCATAGGAAATGACTAGTGGTAGGACTAGGAATTTGGTAGACAACCAAAACCCTTTCCCTTAGCTTTACATAGGTATTTCTTGCAAAATATGTTTAAATGTCTTAACATGTGTTTTATGTGCAGCTTGGGATGACGGGAAGACCCACCAGGTACGTTTTTTTTTTATTGCAATTTACTTACATACACTGTACTTTACTTTTTCTTGCATGTTAAATAAAACTGTTGCATGGAAACCAAAACCCTTTAGGATAGTCCCTGAACTGAAACCAAAACTAAATTAAAAGTCGTTGCAAGATAAAATTCACTGCCACAACATTCCAAAATATAAATAACTCAAAATTTAAGCACAAATAGAACAACAAAACTATAACTTTAACTAAATTAAAACGTCTCGTTAAATGATCGGGAATACCTCGGATGATGTAACCCAGGTGTTGCTAACGGGATTTCCCACGGTCTAAATGAAAGTGTGGAACTCATTCAGTTGAGTTTAGCAAATTCATCCGGACTAAGTGAATTCAATGAAAATAACGGTGTCGGGATGACGGAACCGTGGGATCTTAATCGGTTCTGTTTAAACAACTTTAAGATTTGTTTTAATTAAAATATTAAAAACACTTGGACTTTAAGATTTCTCTAAACCAAAAAACTTCTCTCATCTCCTGATTTATGACTTCTAAAACAAAATCTCTGCAACAACAAGGAGCTTGGAGCATGGTGGGCAGCACGGCCATCTTCGTCAGCAAAACTTGTGTCTACTTCTGCAAAACATTCATAGAATTAAATAACCAAGCCATAAGACTTTGAGGTAGTTTGCCTAAGTGCAACATAAATCCTCAACTTTTTGTTAGGCATTTGCATAATCATGTTATGCAAATTAAGCCCTAACTGGTCTTAGGATTCCGAGGTAGTCGTTCGGTACGACATAAACCCTCATATCTTCCAGGCTATTTGTATGATCATGTCAAGCAAATATAAGTCCTAATAAATTAAAATTTGCAGGATGGAAACATTGAATAATTCTCTCAAAATGAAGCCAAACAATAGGATAGATTGAGAAGTTGCCATGATTCCTCTTGGATCCTCAGCTTCTCCTACTTCTCTTCCTTTGGATTCCCAAAATAAACTTTTGCTAATTCGAGCTAATCCCTATTGAAATTTCCAAAATCCAATCCTTTGAAAACATTAAACTTTGAAATTCTTGAGAGCAAAATCACTGATCATTATCGAGAGTTTTCTTAATTGATTCCCGTCATTTAAGATGTAATTAACTATAGGGGCTTGCCCTTATAGGGAACTTTAAGAACCTGTGTAATATAAACCCCGCTTAATTCATTTATATTAAACAGAGGAACTTGACGGCTTATAAAATTGGTTCGCAGACCAAACGAATGTCACAAATCTTCTAGTTTATTTAATCGAGCCCCATCATCAAGCAGTGTGTCTATTCTAAAGAATAGATACATGATTTGTGGTGCGGTGCTCGTTTATATAAACTATTTGGGATGTGAGATTGATTTGATTTCATATCTTAAAATTTTCAAACCTAAAGTTATTTTCAAAATCAAATGCTACTTTCTAAACTATATATATATATTTAAATTAAATCTAAAATTTAAAATTCGCCGACAATTCAGTAGGCGACCCCCTTTTTAAAATACAACACAAACCTAAAAATATCCCGACAATGGCCAGTTTAAAAAGTAAATTAAGTTCAGGATTGAATATCATCACAATAATTAACACTCTAAAACTCAAAATAATTTTAATAAATAAAATATAATTTAAAAAATCACAAAATTTGGTCCAAGTGGTCCTCTGGTCATTAGGAACATCCCATAATTTTCTTAAGGACAGAAACTTTTCCTTGGTCATGTAGTTGAATTTTCTTTGAAACCCCTTTTTTTACTAAAAATAATTATAAAAATAAATTAAATTCAGAAAAATCACATTTTCTCCTCTAATGTCTTAATTGACATGTGAATGAGGTGAAGTAAAAATTTCAAATTCATTTGAGCTCAATTTAGTGAGTTATGAAATAAATAAGCTTAAAAGGGCATAAAGGTAATTAAAATTTTTTTAACCCTTAATTAAAACTTTAGGTTTATTCAAAAAGGGGGGGGGGTAAAATATTTGATTTTAACTTTCTCTTGGATGATTGAAACTTAGGGAAATTAAGGGGTAGAAACCCATTAAACGCTTTGAAAATATCAAAATGGAACTTTAATTAATTAAATGATTTAAATTTTATAAAGAATATATTTTAAATTTGGATTATTAAAATAGGGATATTATTATGAGGATATTTATTCTTTAATTTAAAAATCCCTCAATAAGTCACTTTAACAATATTTAATTCTTAATTAAAAATTAAAATAATAATCTAAATTAACAATTAAAACTAAAATTTAATTTAATTTAATTTAAAATATTGAAAGTAAAATTAAAATTAAAATTAAAATTAAAGTTAAATTAAATTAAATTAAAATTAAATTAAAATTAAAGTTAAACAAAAATTAAGATTAAATAAAATTAAATTAAATTAAAATTAATTAAATTAAAATTAAATTAAATTAAAATTAAATTAAATTAAAATTAAATTAAATTAAATTAAATAAAAATAAAAATAAAATTAAATAAAATTAAATTAAATTTAAGTTAAATTAAAATTAAATTAAATTAAATAGAATTAAAATCACTTAACAACAAACCTAAATGAAATCATTAAGAGTTAAATCAAAACATACCAATAATTTCAACACCTCTTTTTATCTAAGTAAATTTAAAACATGAACATCAATTTGAAATACTATGATAATTAAAAATGTAAAGATTTAAATTAAATTTAAAATAATTTGAACACTATTCCAAACTTAAAATTATTAATTAAACACTCATAATTAAATTAAAACACTTTAAACCATTAACTCAAACTTTTAATTAAGAATGATTAAAATTCTCGATAAACTAACTCGCCCTTAAAGGCTTTAATCGTTATAACTCTTAAATAGAGTATTAAGTGAAATGTCACTTCATTCATTAGGTAATCAAATACCCATGTTCACTGAGCAAGAGATAAAGTTTAACTAAACTCCTGGATGATTAATTCATATGTGCAACTAAATTTACTTGGACTCAAAATAATCCCAGAAGTATTTAAAAGATGTTTAGGAGTCGTCCTAAACACTTCCTCAATATGACGGGATGTTTTAGAAGAAGAATTGAATCTATTTGTTCTTTGATGAAGAAAATCATCCTTAAACCAAACCAACAACCTAGACGTCATAGAAAATGACTAGTTCTAGGACTAGGAATTTGGTAGACAACCAAAACCCTTTCCCTTAGTTTTACATAGGTATTTCTTGCAAAATATGTTTAAATGTCTTAACATGTGTTTTAAGTGCAGCTTGGGATGACGGGAAGACCCTCCAGGTACGCTTTTATTTTATTGCAATTTACTTTATTGCAATTTACTTACATGCACTGTACTTTACTTTTTTTTGCGTGTTAAATAAAACTATTGCATGGAAACCAAAACCTTTAGGATAGTCCCTGAACTGAAACCAAAACTAAATTAAAAGTCGTTGCAAGATAAAATTCACTGCCACAACATTCCAAAATATAAAATAACTCAAAATTTAATCACAAACAGAACAACAAAACTATAACTTTAACTAAATTAAAACGTCTTGTTGAATGATCGGGAATACCTCGGATGATGTAACCCAGGTGTTGCTAACGGGATTTCCACGGTCTAAATGAAAGTGTGGAACTCATTCAGTTGAGTTTAGCAAATTCATCTGGACTAAGTGAATTCAATGAAAATAACGGTGCCGGGATGATGGAACCGTGGGATCTTAATCGGTTCTGTTTAAACAACTTTAAGATTTTTTTTAATTAAAATATTAAAAACACTTGGACTTTAAGATTTCTCTAAACCAAAAAACTTCTCTCATCTCTTGATTTATGACTTCTAAAACCACATCTCTGCAACAACAAGGAGCTTAGAGCATGGTGGGCAGCACGGCCATCTTCGTCAGCAAAACTTGTGTCTACTTCTGCAAAACATTCTTAGAATTAAATAACCAAGCCATAAGACTTTGAGGTAGTTTGCCTAGTGCAACATAAATCCTCAACTTTTTGTTAGGCATTTGCATAATCATGTTATGCAAATTAAGCCCTAACTGGTCTTAGGATTCCGAGGTAGTCGTTCGGTACGACATAAACCCTCATATCTTCCAGCCTATTTGTATGATCATGTCATGCAAATATAAGTCCTAATTAATTAAAATTGACAGGATGGAAACATTGAATAATTCTCTCAAAATGAAGCCAAACAATAGGATAGATTGGGAAGTTGCCAAGATTCCTCTTGTATCCTCAGCTTCTCCTACTTCTCTTCCATTGGATTCTCGAAATAAACTTTTGCTAATTCGAGCTAATCCCTATTGAATTTTCCAAAATCCAATCCTTTGAAAACATTAAACTTTGAAATTCTTGAGAGCAAAAGAATTGATCATTATCGAGAGTTTTCTTAAATGATTCTCGTCATTTAAGATGTAATTAACTATAGGGGCTTGCTCTTATAGGGAACTTTAAGAACCCAGGTAATATAAACCCTGCTTAATTCATTTATAGTAAACAGAGGAACTTGATGGCTTATAAAATTGGTTTGCAGACCAAACGGATGTCACAAATCTTCTAGTTTATTTAATCGAGCCCCATCATTAAGCAGTGTGTTTATTCTTCAGAATAGGTACATGATTTGTGGTGCGGTGCTCGTTTATATAAACTAATTGGGATGTGAGATTGATTTGATTTCATATCTTAAAATTTTCAAACCTAAAGTTATTTTCAAAATCAAATGCTACTTTCTAAACTATATATATATTTAAATTAAATCTAAAATTTAAAATTTACCGACAATTCAGTAGGCGATCCCCTTTTTAAAATACAACACAAACAAAAAAATATGCCGACAATGGCCAGTTTAAAAAGTAAATTAAGTTCAGGATTGAATATCATCACAATAATTTTAAAATTAAGTTAAGTTCTCCAACAAAATTAAATTATCTTATTATCTTTTCATAGTTGAAAGGAGAAAGAGAAGTAGCTACTCAGAACACATTGAATTCACAAAACAAAACATATTTATAAAACTTTGAACCAAGTTACAAAAACTTATTTGGAATGTTCCTTCAAGTGATCCTTTGACTCCTATTGACTCCAATACAAGGTACAAGACTTTAACAACAACAACACTTGCAAACACTCACTTACTAATTAAGGATTTGAGTAGTAACACTCAAAATAACTAAAATAAACTCACTAAATACTTAAGAGGAATATGTGGTGGTTCTCTAAATCTATCACCTGATGCTGGAGATCGAGGGGAGGTACCGTTCACTGTAGAAATGCCTCGTATTTATAGAGCTTCAAAAATGACCAGGGGTTGCTTAAGGCACCTCTTCAAAATTTGTCCAAATTCAATGAATCTTCTAGAAAGTACCTGTGCCGCCTAGGTGCCAAGCGTCGGACTCTGTGACCAAGTCTTCGCACCTCTTCACTTTGGATCACACCTCTTCACGATTAAAACTGTTTTCCTGTGTCCAGATGCATTGTATCACATGTCCTATGTATTAGGAGTAACTTCCAGTCTTCTAGAAGGTCTGATAACCGCTTAACACCGTCAAAATAACTGCCCAAAGTTGTCAAAAATCTTATCTACTTTAGTATCAAAGTGGTGCTTAGAGGCCATATTCATGTGCCTAGGCGCCAGACCTATAATTTCAGCAACTTTGCTTTTTTAGCTCAATTTTTGCTCTTTTTTGCTCCTTTTTCCTTCGTGATCTCTTTTTTCAACAACTATATCCAAAAACATAAAAATACCTTTCATTAAAGCATAATATCCTTAAAAATTGAATCATAAATAAGGCATAAAAATAGGTACTTTTGAAGTGGATCAAATTCCCCAAACTTAAACGTTACTTGTCCTCAAGTAACCCTTTTTATTACATAAAATATATAACATCTGGAATGAAGTTTAAATATTTAAGATTCCTTGTAATTTTTGGTTTTATAAATGTTTTAACAAATCATTAAACAAATTTCACTAATTAAGGTTAATTTTAAGAATTTAAGGAATACTTAACTACTTGATCATAAGACTTTCAAATTTTCATTTATTTCAAGAATAATTGAAATTTATCATATTAAGGTCACATTGATAATTTACAAGAAAAAGACTTTCATGAAAACCTTTTTTTAGTAAAGATATTTGTACATAAAAATTATGTTAAAAAAATTTAATTAGTTTTCTTCCTATAAGATAATTCAAGTGAAGCTAATTTTTTATTAGGCTCTCCTCAAGCTTCTCCCCACATTTATTTTCTTTTCTTTGCTTTTTTTCTTTTCTTTCCTTTTTTTTCTTTTTCTTTTTAAGTATTGTTGACCTCATTTTTGATGAGGTCTTCTCTTCTTCTCTTTAGTACTTAGGATCTAGCCTTAGGCTTTTCCTTTGACTATCCTAGAGGATTATAATTGGGACCCACCACTTAGAAATTCAAACCACTTCTTAACTCCCCGCAAACTCCACAAACTTGATTGTAGACCCCTAATCACCTAGAGGGTTGAAATCAAATATGGAAGTTTAAAGGATGAGTTCCTATAGGACTCTTTGGCCTTAGGATCGCCACTGGCGGCCTAGTCCGGTGAAGGGTCGACTTACACACATACTACACCTATACACTACATTTTCACACACACCTCCTAAAACCACACCTATACCCAACTTGACCTCCTGACTCATGCAGGTGATTCACATGGATGGTCTTTAACCCCTAAGCCCTCGGCTAAGAGGGTTAGGAACAACATAGTGGGTGCCTCAAATGAGTCCCTTCATAGCTCATGTGGGCTTGATATGGCTTCATGGCTCAACCAAAATGATTTCATTCCACTTACATTCACCCAAGCTTCAATTTTCCAAATTTTCAATTTTTGACCCCCGGGACCCTACACCCGCTTAGCCTACCCAAAACCCTTGAAACCACCCAAAATTTGCAAAATCACCTAAATTACCCAAAATTCCTCAAGATCAATCCCAAACATTCCCACATTACTCAAATTGATCATTCATACCCAAAAATACCAAAAATTCCAAAAATACCTCCCAATACCCTCCAAATACCCAAAATGCCCCTCTTAGCCAAAAAATCCAAAAATTCAGAAAATTCCCAGAAAACTCCAGAAAATCCCAAATATTCCCAATTTCATTTTGTTCAACTACACCATGGGCCAATTTTGTCAATTTACCCCACTTTTATCAAAACCCCCAATTTGACCCATTTTTAACCCAAAGTGAACCCAATGTCAAACCAAACCTACCCAATTGACCCAAATTCTGGTCCAATTCAATTCTAAACTTCAATTCAACATCTCCAACACCAATCTAGACCAAATCCAAGCCCAATTTGATTGGCATTTGAATCCAATTTCACTTTTGACCTTAAAGCCCAATTTGGACCCATGAACTTAGCCCAAACTCACCCAATTCAACTCCAATTAACCCCAAATCTTTTCTAAACCTTCCCTAACATCCCCAAAAACAAAAAACTAACATGATTTGCCCAAAATTTGGACCCAAACCCCACTCAAATTCAACCCAAAGCTAAAAGGCCCAATTTCGACCTAAACCTAAACCTAGCCCAAATAGGCCCAAACCCCAAAATCAAAACCCAACCAAAGCCAAAACCTCTTTGAAACACTCCCATAAACATTTCCCAACATTTATTTTACATCAATTTCAACCCTAACCCAACATTGGCCCAAGTTAGCCCAATTTGACCTATATGGGCCCATTCACCAAAGAGGCCCAAATCCAACCCCATTCAAACCTAAATCACTCTAAACTCATTTCAAATCACTCATGACACATCCCTAAACCAAACCCAACAATTATTTGGCCCAAACTTCTACAAAATTCCCATCCATGAATCCATTCTCAAACCTAAAGGCCCATCCCCTTAGCCTTCCTAAAAGCCCATCAAAAATAATTTCAAAAGGGCCCAAAGCCCACATGACAATTCCCTATCATCATCCATTTGATAAGTCCATCTCCTAAGTTCTAAATCCATGATAAAATAAATCCAAATCAAGCCATATGCCAAATTCCCATCAAAATGCCAAAATTTCCTTAAACCCATTTCCATGAAATTGACTTGGCTTTTCCCCAAGCCAAAGGTGAGCCATGAAACCATGCATGAGCCCCATAGAAGCCATGAGAGCCATGGAATCCACTTTCCACCTCACCAAACCACTAATGGCAAGAGAAGGGATCTCTTTCTTAAACCTTTCTTAAGCCCTTTTACCTTAAACATGATACACTCTAAACCACACTTTGCCACCTAATCTTTGATGTGGACTTCACTACCTTTGGTAGGTTGACTCACATGATCCTCCCAGCCCAAAATCGAACTTGGAAGGGTGCACCAAGCCCAAAATGGTGGGTTGACCCATTTGAACTCAAAGTGACCTTATCCCCATTCCATTTTAATCCAAGCCCTTTACACATGGCTAATGCCAATTAACTGCACTAAGCCCCAGCCCTGACCTCCCTGATGACAACAGTGACTCGACCACTGGCCGGCCGGCCACCACGACCGCCGGAAACCACCAGGCCGAGAGCTCACATGTGAGCCCAAACTTGGAATTCTCACCTGCTGAGCTGCCCCATGCCCAATGGCCACCATGGCTGTTCTTCTCTTGCCAAGAGCAGCTGATCCAAAGCCCTAACTCCCCCTGGGAGGCCCTCCACCCTCTCCTATTTAAACACCAACCCTTCTCGGCCATGGGAGGTGCTGAACCAAACCTTAAGGAAACTCTGCCAAAATCATTCTAGATCACTCTCCACACATAGAGCACTTGATCCCCAATGGATTCCAGCCCCAATTCCCTCCACCTGAGCCCAATTTTGAGCTCAAACTTCAGCACAAAAACCAGGACACTTCTCCACAGTGGACCAGTCCCCAAATTGACTGGTCCTACACCTTCACCAGACCGAGAGGAGAAGTTTCCCACCGAAAGCCCCATCTCCAGAGCCACCCAGTTGTCCCGACCTCCAAGCTTTGTGATCGGCTGTGGTCACTTTCATAGCTAGACAATTCACCAGGCCAAGGGACTTCATCTGGAGCTTGCTTGGACCAATTCAAAGGTGACACAACTCTCAGATCGAAGCTTCACTTCTCTGAGCAAAGGTATGGACTCACTCTTCTTCCCGAGCTTACGGAGATTCTCCATTTAATTTGAGTCGATTTAAATACATGTTTACCGTATGGATGTGTTCGTCTCCTCAAGACGAATCCATAGAGCATAAGAACACGAAAATTCGTTGAGAATCGAGTGAGAAATTAGGGTTAGAAGGTTGACGGTCACGGGTGCACACCAGTCGTAGATGATGACCATGAACCGTCGGATCGAGCGTGTATCGAGTGGACGGTCTGGATTGAGTCGGACAGCGCGTTGGTACGTGACCCGCGGGGCCCTGGATCGCTGAGTCAGATGGCGGCGCCGAATCAGGAGACGCCGCGTGGAGCTTCGGAGATGCCTAGGTTGACGCGGCGCCGCGTGGATAAGTAGAAAATTAGGGTATTTTCTTATTTATTTAATTCTCTAAACTTCAAAAATGCATAACTTTGTGTAAAAAAATCAGAAAAATAAAATAAAAATACCCTCTTACTCAGTGAACAGAGGAGAATAATGTGGAAAAGAAATCATTTAATTTCATCAAGTATTTTATTTTTAATGATTTATTTACTGTATGCACATTTTCAATTCTCCATGCATGTGTACAATTCACCATGGCATGAGACCATAGGGCTTTTGAAGCCTCTGAATTTGGGAACATTCCCTGAATTTTCCAAAGTCAGAGGCCATCCCTATGAGAAGTTATTGATTTTTCAAATTCATGTTACTTGTTTTGAGTATTTTAAATCCAATAATTAGCATGTTGTGAAATAAATTCTAGGAAAATTTGGTGATGTTTCTTATGACCGAGAGAACCCTAGGAAAAATAGGTTTTGAATTAATCCACTTGAAATAACCCTAATTGGCTTAAACACCCAAAATAGCTCTTTAATTAATTAGAGCTAATCATACATCAAATTGACTTGAAATCAATTCTTCACTGACCTTTAGGGTCAGAGGAACTCACCATAAAATTTTGAAGTCAATTGGACTTGGTTAGCCCTACTAAATGGGTTGATTAGGCCATTTAGCCAATTTAAACTTTAAAAATTCATAACATTCAAAATACTTTTCAAAAATTCACCAAATTGGTTTTGGAGTCTCTCTAATATCAGGGGAATTTAAGAAAATTAAAATTTCAATTTTCTAAAAATGTTGATTTTTTGTATTATTTTAATATTTTAATAATTAAAAAATAATAAAAATCACAAAAATAATAAAATTCACCAAAATGACACATTTTCAATTTTAATCACTTAGGAACAAGCCCCATATTTTTCTTAGGTCTCTATGATGAGTTATTAAATTTTAAAGCCCTAGGGTAATTTTAAAATAAAAAAAAATGTATTTTCTAGCATTTCCATTAAAATAATTCTAATAAATCAAAGAAAAATCAGAAAATTACAAAAATTGATTTTCTGATTTCCTTGATACCAGAGAGACTTTTGAAAAATATAAAATTCATTTTTCAACCTTTATTTTATTTTTAAATTAATTAATACTCCAAAACTCAAAATAATTATAATAAAAATAATATAATTCAAAAAATCATCAAAATTGGTTCAAGTGGTCCTCTAGTCATTAGAAATGTCCCATAATTTTCTTAAGGATAGAAACTTTTCCTTGGTCATATTATTAAATTTTCCTTGGAAATCCTTATTTTCCACCAAAAATAATTACATAAATAAATTAAATACAGAAAAATCACATTTTCTCCTCTAATGTCTTTATTGACATATGAGTGAAGTCACATAAAAATTTCAAATTCATTTGAGCTCAATTTAGTGAGTTAAGAAATTATTAAGCTTGAAGGGCAAAATGGTAATTAAAATTTTAACCCTTAATTAAAACTTTAGGCTTAATAAAATGAAAGAGTAAAATATTTGATCTTAATCTGATTTGGATGATTGAAATTTAAATAATTTAAAGGGTAGGAACCTATTAAACAATTCAAAAATAATTGAAATGAACTTTAATTAAAATAATTAATTAAATTTGGAAGAATAATAAATTTGGAATTATTAAAATAGGGATGTCATTAGGAAGAGATTTATTCTTTAATTTAAGGATCTCTAAATTAATCATCTCAATAATATTTAATTCCTAATTAAAATGATAATTCAAACTTAAGATTTAAAATGCTAAAAGACTTAATCATTAAGTTAAATTAAAGTTAAATTATTTAAATCAAACCCTTTTAAAATAAAATATTAAATTAAAATTAAAAAATTAAATTAAATTAAATTAAATTAAATTAAAATTAAAATTAAAACACATTAAATTAAATTAAATTAAATTAAATTAAATTAAATTAAATTAAATTAAATTAAATTAAATTAAATTAAATCAAATTAAATTAAATTAAATTAAATCATATTATATTAAATTAACTTAAATTAACTTAAATTAAACCACATTAAATTAAATTACATCAAATTAAATTAAATTAAGTATAACATCACCTAAGACATAAAGAATTCAAAAATAAATCTAAAACAACTTGAACACTATTCCAAACTTAAATCCATTAACTGAAATTAAATCATGAACCACTTGAACATCCATTTGCCCTCGAAAGCTTTCGTTGTCATAACTCCTAAACAGAGCGTTAAGTGAAGTGTTACTTCACTTATAGGATATTCAAATGTCCTAGTTCACTGAGCAAGACAACAAACTTGAACTCCCGGATGGTTAATTCATTTGTATAATTAAATTCTCTTGGACTTAAAACAATCCTAGAAATATTGAAAAGATGTTTAAGATTCGTCTTAAGCACTTCCTCGATGTGATAGGATATTTATAAGGACAATTGAACTTAGTTGTTCTTTGATGAAGAAAATCGTCCTCAAACCAAAATACAAGAACCTAGACGTCATAGGAGGTGACTAGCTATAGAATTAGGAACTTGGTAGAAAACCATAACCCTTCCCTTAGCTTTACCTAGGAATTTGCTTTAAATGCTTAATTATTCTAATTGTGTTTTAAGTGTAGCTTGGGATGACGGGAAGACCCTCCAGGTACGCTTTTATTTTATTGCAATTTACCTTATTGTAATTTATTTAATCGCATCGCACTTACTTTTCTTGCATGATAAACAACTGTTGCATGAAAACCCACACCTTTAGGATAGTCCCTAAAATTGAAACCAAAACTAAAGTAAAAGTCATTGCAAGATAAAATTCACCGCCACAACATTTCAAAATATAAAACAACTCAAAATTTAATCACAAACAGAACAACAAAACTACAACTACAACAAAATTAAAACGTCTTGTTGGATGATCGGGAATACCTCGGAAGATGTAACCTACGTGTTGCTAACGGGATTTCCCACGGTCTAAATGAAAGTGTGGAACTCATTCAGTTGGGTTTAGCATATTCATCTGGACTAAGTGAATCCGATAAAAATAACGATGCCGGAAGGATGGAACCGTGGGATCTTAACCGGCGTTGTTATAATCAACTTTAAGATTTGTTTAACTAAAATATTAAAAACACCTGGATTTTAAGATTTTCTCTAAACCAGAACACTCCTCTCATCTCCTGATTTATGATTTCTAAAACCAAACCTCTGCAACAACAGGGAGCTCGGAGCATGGTGGGCAGCACGGCCATCGTCATCAGCAAAACCTGAGTCTACTTCAGCAAAACTTTCCTTAGAATTAAATAACCGGTCTTAGGACTTCGAGGTAGTTTTCCTAGTGCAACATAAATCCTCAACTCTTCGTTAGGCATTTGCATGATCATGTCATGTAAATTAAGCCCTAACCGGTCTTAGGACTCCGAGGTGATCGTTCGGTACGACATAAATCCTCACATCTTCGAGGCTATTTGTATGATTTTATCATACAAATATAAGTCCTAATTAATTAAAATTGGCAAGATCAAAACATTAAATAAACATTAGGACTTTCCTAAATTCAAGCCAAACAATAGGATAGTCGGGAAATTACCGAAGTTCGCTTTGAATCTGTGATTTCTCCTACCTTTCTTCCTTTGAATTCCCAAAACAAAATGTTCCAAATTTGATCCATTCCCTATTGAAATTCCAATATTCAATCCCTTGAAAACTTAAACTTTGAAATTCTTGAGAGCGGAACTACCGATTATTATCGAGAGTTTTCTTAGGTGATTCCTATCACTTAAGATGTAATTAACTATAGGGGCTTGCCCTTATAGGGAATTTTAAGAACCCAGGTAATATAAACCCTGTTTAATGTCTTCATATTAAGCAGGGGAACTTGTCGGCTTATAAAATTGGTTCGCAGACCAAACGGACGTCACAAATCTTCTAGTTTATTTAATCGAGCCCCATCATCAAGCAGTGTGTCTATTCTTTGGGATAGATACACGGTTTGTGGTGTGGTGCTCGTTTATATAAACTATTTGGGATGTGAGATCAGTTTGATTTCATATCTTAAAACTTTTAAACTTAAAATTACTTTCAAAATCAAATGTTATCTTTTAAACTATATATATATTTAAATTAAATTTAAAATATAAAAATTCGCCGACAATTTCTGTAGGCGACCCCCTTTTCAAAATAAAACACATAACCTAAAAATAAGCCGTACAATTTCTGGCGACTCACGTGGGGAAAATTCCTCTCTCCATTTTTAATCAGATAGTTTTGCTTTCAAAAATCGGTAGTGTATCCATGTCCCTAATGGATCAAACTACCCTTCTTTCCGTTGGAATGCTATGTTCATTTCTATCTTGAACGAGTATAGCCAACATTCTCTCGGATTTAGGAGCCACTCTGTTTAGACACCCCTAAACGGAGAGGTTCCGAGATCCTTTTACCTCATTTCTGAGGCGGGGTGGACCCCCAATAGGTGTTAGTTTAGGAGTGATCCTTCGAGTCGAGAAGTCTTGCATAAGACTTTCTTTTCCTTTCCAATTCTGAATCAGATTCATTACCTTCTCTACACCTTTGAACATTCCGTTCTAAATAAACAAACCCTCTAATGAATGACTCTTTTAACAAATAACACCTTTTTTTATACATACATGAACAAGAATGTGTTCGGACACTTTTCGATGCCTTTCTTTTCGTCCTGATGAGAAGAAGCATAACTTGGGACTGACGATCAGAATCTACCCTGCAGAAATGGAAGCCCCAAAGCTGATTTTCTCCTTCACCAATGGATCGGACTTCGCTGTGTACAAGGATGAACGGCCGACAATGGGATCATCCGGTTTGGACAAGGATTCGAGAACACAAATGTCAAGATCGCTGACGTTACCCTTTTCGCGCTGACAAACAAAGTATCTGAAACTGAGAGACCTTTGATCGAGTTCAACCTTAAGTCAACTCAAGAGTTTCCTCCTCTGCAAAGGGTTCCAGCTGAGAGGAATACTACTGTCCAAAGGAGGACTGTTATCTCTACCCCCACTGGTCTAGTCGTCTCTGCACCTACCCCGGCTCCCGCCAAACTGAAGGGGAAGGAAGTTCAAATTTGTAACGAGCATGTTACCGTGGAGGGTATAGATTTCGGTGCAAAACCTTCTGTTTTTGAAATTGGGTCCAGCTCAAGGGTTCCACCCCTAACACGGACTCAGAGAAGAAACAGAGGTAGGAAGATTGCCAGGAAGACCAGAGCTGCTGAAGTCGCTTTCTTAGAAGAAATCCCTGAGTACACACCACTACCTAAATACATACCATTGCCTAAATATACACCCCTTTTGGAAGGAAGTAGATTCCATCCCCTTTCCGCCGTAGCTGACGAGGAAAACGTCCGCAGGATTGCCTCCACATTACCTCGGCCCGCATACTATAGCGACAACAGAAAGAAAAGGGCAAGGATTACACCATTTGCCCGACTACAGACTGTGATTGAGAAGTTAGCAAAGAAAGAAAAATGCCCTGTTTCGGAGATTTTAGGAAGGATAGGGCGGGTGCCGGCCAAATCCTGTCTTGGGCCACGAGTAGAACCTGCTATCGCTGCAGAAGAGCCGAATAAGAAGATGAAGGCTAGTCCACCTGTTGTTGTTTCAGGTTTACAGATCAGGGAGGATACCACCTTCCAGCATTCAGCCGACAGACCATCCGGTCCTAGGCCTTCTGCTGCTAGAAGGATGGTATGGCGTCCCACTACCAGCCAATTAAGACTGAAACAACAGCCTGAGAAGGAAAGTCTCGTCAGGAGAGTTCAATCCGAAGAGAGTGCTACTGCAGTAAAGGGGACTCATGAGAAGGAAACCCGACAGCTATCACATGACAACTGCAAGGATATACAGAAAAGACCACTAGAAGATGCTATGGAGAAGCTAAGAACTGATATTCGTCGACTAGCAAGGGAAAGAGAAGAGAAATTCGGAGATGAAGTTGACTCGTCAGAGTTCATGGATGATGAATATGCGAGAAATTAACATGGTTGAGACGCGAGCTTCGTCGGCTTCACAAGGTGCCCTGCGGCACGCGAAGAGAGGAACCGGAAGTAATGAGGAGGCGAGCTTCAAGAGAAAGATGATACGATCGCCCAAATGGCAAAAAGGATGGAAGAAATGGCCGTAGCCCTAGCCACTCTCCGCAGTCGAGTTCAACCCCAAAGAGAAACACCCCCAGAAGTCATTCACATTGTAGACGGAGGAAAGGAGATGACATCCGTCAACGGGGATGATCAATTAAAGAAGGATGCAACACAAAGTATGATTTCGGAAAAGGATATCAAGAGCTTGGTGGAACAACAGGTGCGAGAAGCCTTGGCACAATCAAAGAGCGGGACATCCATTCGGACGGGTAGACCTTACCTTGAAGAATTCGACGCTGTCCAATATCCGAAAGGCTTTGTACCACCTCTGTTCAAGACCTTTGATGGAACCGGAAACCCTCGGCGGCATGTTGCACATTTTCGTGCCAGTTGTTGCAACGCCGGCGGAAGTGATGCATTACTCTACAGACAATTTGTCAGCAGCCTGTCAGGGATCGCCTTTGATTGGTATGCGGAATTACCGAACGGATCGGTGAAGACATTTTTAGAATTAGAGAACCTCTTCATCAAGCGATTTGCCGGAGCTCAGCACCACATCACTATAGGTGATTTAGTGGTAGAAAAGCAGAAACCCAACGAAACCTTGGTGGACTACATACTTCGATGGACGAACCTAAGTATGAAGTGTGAGCCGCAGCTACAAGAACAACATGCAGTCGGCATTTTACTAAAAAGCATCCATGGCCCGATAGCACTTCTCCTCAAGGGATTTACTATTAAGACTTTCGAGAAGTTGTTAAGCAAGGCCGGAAGCTTGCAAGAGGAGGCAAAGCAATTAAGTTTCACCGATAAAACAGACAAACAGAAGCCCGTAAAAACTTTTGAAAAGAAGTCTGGGATCGTCGCAGCAGTCGATAAAGGCAAGCAACCGATACAAATATCTTCAGAACGGCCACAACAACCTCAAAAGAATTACCAGCAACCCCGACCCAGCTATCAGTCATCTCAACAGTATGAACAACCGCCTCATCCACAACGTACGTTGAGAGAGCTTCTGAGCAGGGAGTATCCGTTCAAGAATGAGTCAGTGCCGAAAATGTTCCGCAGTTTGATGAAGACTCCAGATTTCCAACTACCAGAGCCTAAGAGACCAGAAGAAGTCGACAAGAAAGGTGATCCCAACTTTTGCCCTTACCATCGGATGCTTGGGCATAAGATAGAAGATTGTATTACCTTCAAGAGTTGGCTCAACGACAATCTTCGAAAAGGGAACATAACGATCCCGAAGGAATACATGAAGGAACCCCAGAAAGGAGGTTCCGTCAATGTTATCTCGACGTATCTCATTGTTCTGATAGATCCCTATGCGACTGACGATGGATGGACTACCGCTTGGACAAAGTCTTCGAAGAAGGTTTTGGATCACATCCAAACCGCTTCGGTGCGAGCCTCAATTCAGAGTTCGAAAACTGTCAAGTCGGCACTATCACTTGCGATAGAAGAACCACCTCAACAAGAGACGACCGAAGAAAAGAAGAAAATTGACGAAGAAGAGAAGACCGAGGCTCCTAAGGCTAGACTAGGGGCCGCTTATCCTAGGATAGTTGTTTCGATTCGGGGAGAAATCCCTCGAACCTCCGACTCGTATGATTATCTCGCTCACCCCGGTGGGATCTTATAATGATGAGGGTTATGGCGTTGGCTACGTTTTGACTGTTTCTAACGATTACGTAACTAGCGACAATCAACCTAATCCGGACATTGATTCCGATACAAATGACAATTCTCAAATCATACACAAGCTCGACGATCACAATGACAAAAAAGACATCCACCAAGGAGGCTACGAAAGTTCAACAAGCAACGAATCTATTTGCGAGTTTCGAGGAGCTCCAGTCACAATAGAGTTAGAGCCTTCAGACTCCGAAGCTAATCCTGAAGAATCTGTCATTCCAATTCAGAAGGACGCATCGAGCAAACTCAATACTAGATTCGAAGAAATCACGAAGTCAACTTAAGAAGTGGAAGAGTTCTACCTCCGAGAATGGGTCCAAAGGACAAAGGAAAGCAGGTGGTTGTTCAGGAAGAACCAACCCCGGCAGAAGAAATACCCATTCGAGAACAAAACGAGGCACATGAAAACAAAGTGGACTACAACGTGCTAGCCCATCTTTGGAGACTACCAGCCAAACTGAGCATCTACGACGCTCTCATCTTATCAAAGGAGATGAGAGAAGCTCGATCAAGGCCTTACTTGATCCAGAAATTTGCTTAGCTCAAATGGCCGGAGATTCCTTAGATGAGGTTTGCTCGTTAAAGGAACAACGAGGTGTCACCTTCACGGACAACGACCTACTACTTGGGACAGCAGACCACAATCGACAGTTGTACATTTCAGTTACAATTGAGAAGTTTACACTCTCCAGAGTATTGGTGGATCCAGGAGCATCAATCAATATAATGAATCTTCGAACGCTAGCATACTTGGAAATTGATGCTTGCGAACTCGAAGCGGACAAAATGTTATTAAGAGGATTCAACCAGAAAGGAGAAAGAGCCCTCGGATCAATAACACTGCTAATGAACACCGGTGACTTAGTAAAGACAACCGCAAAATTTCACATAATTGATTCAGAAACGTCGTTCAACGCTCTACTGGGCCGACCATGGATACATGAAAACCGGATGGTACCATCATCTCTACATCAATGCATCAAATACTACGATGGAGGGGAACAGTGCATCAAAGGCGACTTATAACCGTTCTCCGTACATGAAATTGGAATCCATGAAGATGCAGCTTATTATGCACCTCCGAAGAAAACAATCTTCTCCAGAGATAGCATGACAAATGAAACAAAGGAAATTTGGGACGACGAAGAACCTGAAGTTCTAATCCAACAGTCACTCACCACTCCCTTACGGCGAGATGGTGAAGGTTTCTCCACAACTCGCATCCAAGGTCGAGGCCGGGGACGAGGTCGTGGCAGAGACGTTAGGACAGTTGGACAGAGGAAACCAGCCATCAATGTTGAATGGGAAGATATTTCTGAAGAAGAAAAAGAAATCAAGCAAGAAGCAGCGACAATAAGTCGGAAGGAGCCGCAATTCAGGATCTCTCTCGAAAATGAAAAGAACGAGGAATATAAATCGATGTACGAGAAGATTAACCATTATGTACATACTATGACCCTGACCCCGATCCATTCTAATAAGATCGAGGGTATGGAGGTCAAAGAGGTATGTAGCGGTGGTGCAAAGCCAATCAAATTCTACCGTGGTACTCCTTCCTCCAAAACTGAAAATAATGTACAATTTGAAGATGCTACTTCATCAGAATTAATGAAATTGCCTTTTGAGTGGTACACTCCTTGTGTTCAAAATTTAATTCAGCGTGGTTTCTTACCTCGACAATGGACAAAAGGTCAATCACAACATTTTGAAAATTTATGGAATAACTTCGGTCGTCCACCCAATTCAAAGCATGGTCTCGGGTTCGGCACAGTAGGATCAGTTGACGATACTGAAGTTTGCATGGTTGTCACTTGCAAGTCCAATGAAGACTGCATGGAAGCTACGAAGAACTTGAAGATTTACAAATTGGAGACGCTCCACCGTAGTTCGAAGAAGAGATCAAATCTACAATAGATGAGTTAACGGAAGTTAACTTAGGTACTAACAAAGAACCTAGACCTACCTTTGTTAGCTCCTTACTCAATAAAGAAGACTCCGAAGAAATAATCAAGTTATTAATGGAATTTAAAGATCTGTTTTGCTTGGAGCTACGATGAGATGTCGGGATTAGCTCCGGAGGTTGCTCGTCCATAAGCTAGGAGTGGATCCTACTTCGTTCCGATCGGACAAGGTTCCGGGAGAATGCGTCTAGAAATCGAACGACAAGTCATAGTTGAAGTTAAAAAGCTAATAGACGCTAAATTTGTCCGTGAAGAACAATACCCGACTTGGCTAGCCAATGTGGTACCAGTCAGGAAGAAGAATGGTCAGATCAGAATTTGTGTGGATTTCAGAGATTTAAATAAGGCATGTCCGAAAGATGAATTCCCTCTACCGATCCCAGAATTGATGATCGACATTGCTTCAACACATGAAATATTCTCATTCATGGATGGATCTTCAGGATACAACCAGATAAAAATGGCTCCAGAAGATGAAAAACTCACATCATTCAGAACGCCGATCGGAGTGTATTGCTACACAGTGATGCCATTCGGACTGAACAACGCAGGAGCAACCTACCAAAGAGCGATGACAAGAATTTTTTATGATCTCATCCACAATCAAGTCGAATGCTACGTGGACGATGTGGTCGTCAAAAGCAAAGTAAAGGAAAACCACATGTATGATTTGAGAATTGTTTTCGAACGATTAAGACAATTTAACCTTAAGATGAATCCCTTAAAATGCGCCTTCGGCGTCACGTCTAGGAAATTCTTAGGATTCGTTGTCCGACATCGTGGAATTGAAATCGATCCGGAAAAGATAAAAGCCATCTTAGAAATGCCGCCTCCCAAAACCTTAAAACAACTACGATCTTTTCAAGGGAAGCTGGCATATCTTCGACGCTTTATCTCGAACTTGTCGAGTAGGTGTCGGCCTTTCTCGGCATTAGTTAAAAAGGACGCCAAATTTATTTGGGAAGAGAAATGCCGAAGGGCCTTTGAGGACATTAAACAATATTTAATGACACCTCCTGTCTTAGCGACCCCGAGTCTCGAGTAGACCGTCGATACTTTATACCGCGGCTTTAGACGACTCTCTCGGAGCCTCGTTAGCCTGGGTCAATGATGAGGGTAAAGAAAATGCTCTTTACTACCTAAGCCTTCGTTTACTTCCGACGGAAATAAGGTATCCCGCAATTGAAAAGCATTGTTTGGCCCTGATCTTCGCCGCTCAAAAGCTCAGGCACTACATGCTTTCTCATAAGGTCAACCTGATTTCGAAATTTAATCCATTGCAATACTTGATGACCCGTCCGACGCTTTCCGATAGACTTGCCAGATGGTCAATGATATTATTGCAATTCGATATAACTTTCGTGCCTCTCCGTGCCGTAAAGGGACAAGTCCTGGCAGACTTCCTCGCAGCACACCCTTTGCCGGCAGAATCGCCTCTCAATGACGACTTGCCAGATGAACAAATAATGAGCTTAGAAGACCCTGATGATCGACGTTGGGAATTGTATTTCGACGGAGCATCTTCAAGCACACAAAGACAAAGAATCGCATGTGATAGTGCTCAGTAAGGCGGGGATCGAATTAATCTTTATAACACCGGAGCGGGGGATGTTAAGATACTCCTATCACCTGACAGAGCCGTGTACGAACAACGAAGCAGAATATGAAGCCCTCATAACAGGACTGGAATTAACTATTCAAATGGGTATAACAGACATCAACATCTACGGGGATTTGCAGTTAATCATTCAACAGATCGCCAGACAGTACAGAATTTTAAAGCCAAGACTCGAGCAATACTTCTAGTATGCCATGAAACTGTTGGAACAAATTTCGAATGTGACGATCTATAAAATTCCCAGAAAAGAAAACGCTTTAGCGGATGCGTTAGCTCGCCTCGCAAAAGAATTTGCCTGCTTGCAAGATGAATCAGTGGAAGTGTCAGTTCTTGGACGTCAGGTCCTATCACAGCTCGACATAGACACAATACACAAATCAGCAAAGGAAAAAGGATCAATTGCGGCGAGTGACGTGAAAACACGGAAGATTGGCGACAACCATTAATAGATTACCTGCAAACAGGAAAACTACCAGACGATAGGTCGTTAGCCCATCAGATCAAGAAAAGAACTTTGTCTTATGCATTAATAAACAATACATTTTACAGAAGGTCTTTTGATCAAATGTGGCTAAGGTGCCTAAGCGGGTCCGAGGCCCGTGAAATTGTTAAAGAGGTGCATTCGGGACTCGTGGCGCTCACCGGTCGGGTCCGAAGATGAAAATGAAAATTAAAAGACTAGGGTACTATCGGCCCTCGATGATGACCGACCGCATGAAAGTCGCCGAGAGCCGTCACCAATGCCAAGTGCACGGGGTGGTTCTACACCAACCTCCAAATGTGCTACATCCGACAATTGCATCGTGGCCATTTGAATGTTGGGGCACAGATATAGTGGGTCCAATAGAACCACCATCTTCAAAAGGACATCGCTTCATTCTTGCGGCTACAGATTACTTTTCCAAGTGGGCAGAGGCAGTTCCACTCAGAGAAGTGAAAGCACATCACGTGCTACAATTTTTCAAGAACCAAGTTGTCTACCGTTTCGGAGTGCCGCGCAGGATTATCTCAGATAATGGGTCAGCATTCAGAAGCACACAAATCAACAATTTTGTCAGAAGACACGGAATCGACTGGCGCTATTCAACAATTTACTACCCGAGAGCAAACGGCCTGCGTCGAGGCTTTTAATAAAACTCTCGTTCAAATTTTAAAGAAAACTTTGGACGACAATAAGAGAAATTGGCACGAGAAGTTGTTAGAAGCCTTATGGGCCTACCGGACAACCTTCAGAACTCCTACTCAATCTACACCTTACGCTCTGGTGTATGGGTCCGAGGCGATGTTACCTTTAGAGGTCCGAGCTTTCTTCACTCGGGATTGCAGTTGCAAAAAAAATCACGACGGAAGAGAATGCCAAATTACGATTAGAGGAATTAGAAAGCCTAGAAGGGAAAAGACTTGCAGCGCGACAGAATTTAGAACTATACCAAGCTAAGATGGTTCAAGCCCATGACAGACTGGTCCGCCCAAGAACCTTCAAAGTTGGTGATTTAGTTCTCGTTCTCGAGAGACCTATTCTTGCACACCGCAAGATAGGAGGAAAATTTGAACCCACTTGGGAAGGACCGTTTGTGGTTGAGGCGGTCCATTCAGGAGGCTCCTACCGGCTTGTGAATCGCCAAGGAGAAAGACATATGCTTCCGATCAACGGACGATACTTAAAGAAGTATTACGCTACCTGATGTTTCGAAGGAATGAATTCTTCATCCCTAGAAGCACGGGCAAAGTAATTACTTATGATTGGGTCCGAACCCAAAAATAATAAAAAAATGTGCTAAAATAAATAAAATCATGATAATAAAGTTTTCCTTGTTCTCTCTTCCAAATCAAAATCTTTTTTCGATCTTCTCCCATTTCATTCCTGTTGAATTTAAAATTATAAAAGGAAAAATAATTAAAAAAAAAGAAAGAAAACACTATCTTTAATAAACATTTTCTTAATTTTCTTGTTCTTAGTACAGCCCCTGATCCTTTTCCTTGTCTTTTCGCAGGGAAATGTCGAACGGGCGGTTGGTCCTGAACTTTAGAAATGGCGTAAGCCTTGCACTTGATGAAAAGAGGGTGAAAGATGGAGCGATAATAGAGATTGACTCGGACTTCGCACCGACGGGCTCGCAATACGAGGAATGTGACTGGGTCCCGATCGATCGAGAGGAACCGCCCGCACGGACGATGATGAAAGTGGGTGGCCCAAGCCACCAATCCAGAAGCAAGAAAAGAAAAACAAACACCGAAAAAGACAAGAGAATCAAATCCGTAGTCGCATACAGGAGGGCGAGGCTTGTCGGCGCCGCGCCCACGTAAACTCGGGAAGTACGAAGAGCTACTCTCACAGCGAACTCAACGAAGAAATAAAAATCGCCGTATCCGCAAGATGTTAATTAAATTAGCAGCGGGCCGGCGCGACGAGGCGATGCTACTGCCGCGTACATACACTTCAAGGACACCAATTCACCAGAAGCCGAAGAAAGGAGACCGACTCCGAGGATAACAGAAGAGACCGGGGAAATCTCAAGAAGAACGAGAAGAAAGAAGGCTACAACGCCACCAGACAAAGCCACCGGTAATGCATAACCTTGTTGCAGAAGCAACCCCGGAGGACGTCCCGACGGAGACCATCCCCGAGGAGCCGAGGTATGTAGGAGAACGCGAAGGGATTGAGCCATATATCCCACAGTACATCACTAGGCCTCGCCATTTGCAGATTATTCCAAAATACGAGTTAGAAAGAATGCAGAAAGTCGAGAAGAAAACTTTTGAATACTTCTAGAGAATCAGAGGCAGGAGGATCAATATACTAGAGGGCCTCGAGCTACATACAGACGTGTTCTCAGAATACGAACAACAACAAATCGTGGACTGCATCCGGGATTTGAAAAAGATGGACCGAGCAGGTCGCTTAAGAGAAAACACTTACTCAGAACCCCGGAGATGGATGCCAGGGAAGGGGAGAATTACAATACAATGTGGATGTCTGCTACAACTTCGCAGAAGACAGGAAGGGAAACCCACCGTGAATACTCCTTCATGGCCAGGTGGATCCAATGCCATTAGTCATCAAAAGGATGGTAAAAAGAATGATAGCATGGAGGGTACTGCCGACAGATTGCATACCCAACAGTTGCATCATTAACATTTATAAGAAGGGTGACTGTATACCCCCGCACATAGATCACCACTACTTTGTCAGACCTTTCTGTACAGTTTCTTTTCTGAACGAGTGTAATATCATGTTCGGATCTGACCTCCGGATAGCAGGCCCAGGTGAGTTCCGAGGGTCGGTAAAGATACCATTACCGGTAGGTTCCGTCATGATACTAAAGGGCAACGGAGCGGATGTCGCTAAACATTGCATACCGGGAGTACCGATGAAGCGGATCTCGGTTACTTTCGAAGGATGGACGACGGGAAAGCACCTTACCACTTCCGGCCCGGACCCGGAGTTAGAGAGCCTCCGACCTTACGAGCTGTGAGTTACATGGAAAATATCACACCTCCAACGTACATCCATACGGCATCCTTGCCAAGGATGGCTTGGAAGGTGATGTTATTGACCATGTACCTCACTATTCGGTACATGGATTTTTGACGGATACCTTTTTGGATAGATCGACAAAGATTATACATAGTCCGTTTTGAGTCTATATGGATTGTATGAGATGTATTCCGGATCGAGTTGTATGATGTATCTTCGAGCATGATTGGAATGAAAGTGACCATGTCACATTTTTGGCCTTCACCTCTTTTGTGCAAGTTGATCGAGAAACGCCATTAAAGTTAAATGAACTTCGAACAAAGAACGAGAAAAGAAACAAAAAAAAAGAATAAAAGAAAACTTTCCTTAAAAATCTAAAAAAGGATAAACTCCAAATTCACGATAAAATAAAATTTAAATCGTTAAAGGACAAACAAAATGACCACAAATTTTAAATCAAATTTCAAATTCAATCTTTCCAAATCTTAAATCAAATTTTAAATCAAATTTCAAATTCAATCTTTCCAAATCTCAAAGCAAACCTACATCAAATTCAAACTTTTGGGGTTGAGGATTTTACATCCGAGACTGCATTGCTTTAGGTTCTTTCCCTATTGCAATGAAATACATCAAATTCAAACTTTTGGGGTTGAGGATTTTACATCTGAAACTGCATTGCTTTAGGATTCTTTCCCTATTGCAATGAAATACATCAAAATCAAATTCTTGGGGTTATGGATTTTACATCCGAGACTGCATTGCTTTAGGTTCTTTCCCTATCGCAATGAAATACATCAAAATCAAACCTTTGGGGTTGAGGATTTTACATCCGAGACTGCATTGCTTTAGGATTCTTTCCCTATTGCAATGAAATACATCAAAATCAAATTCTTGGGGTTGAGGATTTTACATCCGAGACTGCATTGCTTTAGGTTCTTTCCCTATCGCAATGAAATACATCAAAATCAAACCTTTGGGGTTGAGGATTTTACATCCGAGACTGCATTGCTTTAGGATTCTTTCCCTATTGCAATGAAATACATCAAAATAAAACCTTTGGGGTTGAGGATTTTACATCCGAGACTGCATTGCTTTAGGATTCTTTCTCTATTGCAATGAAATACATCAAAATCAAACTTTTGGGGTTGAGGATTTTACATCCGAGACTGCATTGCTTTAGGATTCTTTCCCTATCGCAATGAAATACATCAAAATCAAACTTTTGGGGTTGAGGATTTTACATCCGAGACTGCATTGCTTTAGGATTCTTTCCCTATCGCAATGAAATACATCAAAATCAAACTTTTGGGGTTGAGGATTTTACATCCGAGATCTGCATTGCTTTAGGATTTTTCCCTATCGCAATGAAATACATCAAATTCAAACTTTTGGGGTTGAGGATTTTACATCCGAGATCGCATTGCTTTAGGATTCTTTCCCTATCGCAATGAAATACATCAAAATCAAATTCTTGGGGTTGAGGATTTTACATCCGAGACTACATTGCTTTAGGATTCTTTCCCTATTGCGATGAAATACATCAAAATCAAACTCTTGAGGTTAAGGATTTTACATCCAATACCGCATTGCTCTGAGATCTCTCCTCATTGTAATGATTCAATCTAATCAATTCAATTTTCTTTTGAGGTTGAAAATGTTACATCTAAAACCACAAAATTCCAATTTTCATTTCAAGTTCAAATCCCTTCAAATTAACCTTAACAAAACTTCAATCTAAATTGAAACTCAAGCTAAAATCTGAACTTACACATCAAAACTTAAACTGAAACAACTAAAATCTAAATCGAAAGTCCCCCAAATCATGTGATTTGGGATTCACCTCCTTTTCTTTTCCCCAGCAAGAGTTCAAGAATCTCCAGTCCCAAAGATATACTTGACACTCCCCAGCGGGAATTCTTCTACTTCGTCCCAAGTGTGTCACTTGGACATCTGTGTTGGTTTTGTTGATCTTTTCGGTCAACGCCAATACGCGCGGTGTGCTTGGTTAGCACACCACACCTATCGGGGGTCCATTTGTTGACCTCATTTTTGATGAGGTCTTCTCTTCTTCTCTTTAGTACTTAGGATCTAGCCTTAGGCTTTTCCTTTGACTATCCTAGAGGATTAGAATTGGGACCCACCACTTAGAAATTCAAACCACTTCTTAACTCCCTGCAAACTCCACAAACTTGATTGTAGACCCCTAATCACCTAGAGGGTTGAAATCAAATATGAAAGTTTAAAGGATGAATTCCTATAGGACTCTTTGGCCTTAGGACTGCCCTGGGTGGCCTAGTCTGGTGAAGGGTTGACTTACACACATACTACACCTATACACTACATTTTCACACACACCTCCTAAAACCACACCTATACCCAACTTGACCTCCTGACTCATGCAGGTGATTCACATGGATGATCTTTAACCCCTAAGCCCTTGGCTAACAGGGTTAGGAACAACATAGTGGGTCCCTCAAATAAGTCCCTTCATAGCTCATGTGGGCTTGATATGGCTTCATGACTCAACCAAAATGATTTCATTCCACTTACATTCACCCAAGCTTCGATTTTCCAAATTTTCAATTTTTGACTCCCGGGACCCTACACCCGCTTAGCCTACCCAAAACCCTTGAAACCACACAAAATAAGCAAAATCACCTAAATTACCCAAAATTTCTCAAGATCAATCCCAAACATTCCCACATTACTCAAATTGATCATCCATACCCAAAAATACCAAAAATTCCAAAAATACCTCCCAATACCCTCCAAATACCCAAAATGCCCCTCTTAGCCAAAAAATCCAAAAATTCAGAAAATTCCCAGAAAATTCCAGAAAATCCCAAATATTCCTAATTTCATTTTGTTCAACTATACTATGGGCCAATTTTGTCAATTTACACCACTTTTGTCAAAACCCCCAATTTGACCCATTTTTAACCCAAAGTGAACCCAATGTAAAACCAAACCTACCCAATTGACCCAAATTCTGGTCCAATTCAATTCTAAAAATCCATTCAACATCCCCAACACCAATCTAGACCAAATCCAAGCCCAATTTGATTGGCATTTGAATCCAATTTCACTTTTGACCTTAAAGCCCAATTTGGACCCATGACCCAAACTTAGCCCAAACTCACCCAATTCAACTCCAATTAACCCCAAATCTTTTCTAAACCTTCCCTAACATCCCCAAAAACAAAACACTAACATGATTTGCCCAAAATTTGGACCCAAACCCCACTCAAATTCAACCCAAAGCTAAAAAGCCCAATTTTGGCCTAAACCTAAACCTAGCCCAAATAGGCCCAAACCCCAAAATCAAAACACAACCAAAGCCAAAACCTCTTTGAAACACTCCCATAAACATTTCCCAACATTTATTTTACATCAATTTCAACCCTAACCCAACATTGGCCCAAGTTAGCCCAATTTGACCTATATGGGCCCATTCACCAAAGAGGCCCAAATCCAACCCCATTCAAACCTAAATCACTCTAAACTCATTTCAAATCACTCATGACACATCCCTAAACCAAACCCAACAATTATTTGGCCCAAACTTCTACAAAATTCCCATCCATGAATCCATTCTCAAACCTAAAGGCCCATCCCCTTAGCCTTCCTAAAAGCCCATCAAAAATAATTTCAAAAGGGCCCAAAGCCCACATGATAATTCCCTATCATCATCCATTTGATAAGGCCATCTCCTAAGTTCTAAATCCATGATAAAATAAATCCAAATCAAGCCATATGCCAAATTTCCATCGAAATGCCAAAATTTCCTTAAACCCATTTCCATGAAATTGACTTGGCTTTTCCCCAAGCCAAAGGTGAGCCATGAAACCATGCATGAGCCCCATAGGAGCCATGAGAGCCATGGAATCCACTTTCCACCTCACCAAACCACCAATGGCAAGAGAAGGGATCTCTTTCTTAAACCTTTCTTAAGCCCTTTTTACCTTAAACATGATACACTCTAAACCACACTTTGCCACCTAATCTTTGATGTGGACTTCACTACCTTTGGTAGGTTGACTCACATGATCCTCCCAGCCCAAAATCAGAACTTGGAAGGGTGCACCAAGCCCAAAATGGTGGGTTGACCCATTTGAACTCAAAGTGACCTTATCCCCATTCCATTTTAATCCAAGCCCTTTACACATGGCTAATGCCAATTGACTGCACTAAGCCCCAGCCCTGACCTCCCTGATGACAACGATGACTCGACCCCGGCCGGCCAACCACCACGGCCGCCGGAAACCACCGGGCCGAGAGCTCACATGTGAGCCCAAACTTGGAATTCTCACTCGCTGAGCCGCCCCATGCCCAATGGCCACCATGGCTGTTCTTCTCTTGCCAAGAGCAGCTCGATCCCAAGCCCTAACTCCCCCAGGGAGGCCCTCCACCCTCTCCTATTTAAACACCACCCCTTCTCGGCCATGGGAGGTGTTGAACCAAACCTTAAGGAAACTCTGCCAAAATCATTCTAGATCACTCTCCACACATAGAGCACTTGATCCCCACTGGATTCCAGCCCCAATTCCCTCCAGCTGAGCCCAATTTTGAGCTCAAACTTCAGCACAAAAACCAGGACACTTCTCCACAGTGGACCAATCCCCAAATTGACTGGTCCTACACCTTCACCAGACCAAGAGGAGAAGTTTCCCACTGAAAGCCCCATCTCCAGGCCACCCGATCGTCCCGACCTCCAAGCTTTGTGATCGGCTGTGGTCACTTTCATAGCTAGACAATTCACCAGGCCAAGGGACTTCATCTGGAGCTTGCTTGGACCCAATCGAAGGTGACACAACTCTCAGATCGAAGCTTCACTTCTATGAGCAAAGGTATGGACTCACTCTTCTTCCCGATCTTACAGAGATTCTCCATTTAATTTGAGTCAATTTAAATACATGTTTACCGTATGGATGTGTTCGTCTCCTCAAGACGAATCCATGGAGCATAAGAACACGAAAATCCGTTGAGAATCGAGTGAGAAATTAGGGTTAGAAGGTTGACGGTCACGGGTGCACACCAGTCGTAGACGATGACCATGAACCGTCGGATCGAGCGTGTATCGAGTGGACGGTCTGGATTGAGTCGGACAGCGCGTTGGTACGTGACCCGCGGGGCCCTGGATGCACATTTTCAATTCTCCATGCATGTGTACAATTCACCATGGCATGAGACCATAGGGCTTTTGAAGCCTCTGAATTTGGGAACATTCCCTGAATTTTCCAAAGTCAGAGGCCATCCCTATGAGAAGTTAATGATTTTTCAAATTCATGTTACTGTTTTGAGTATTTTAAATCCAATAATTAGCATGTTGTGAAATAAATTCTAGGAAAATTTGGTAATGTTTCTTATGACCAGAGGACCCTAGGAAAAATAGGTTTTGAATTAGTCCACTTGAAATAACCCTAATTGGCTTAAACACCCAAAATAGCTCTTTAATTAATTAGAGCTAATCATACATCAAATTGACTTGAAATCAGTTCTTCACTGACCTTTAGGGTCAGAGGAACCCACCATAAAAGTTTGAAGTCAATTGGACTTGGTTAGCCCTACTAAATGGGTTGATTAGGCCATTTAGCCAATTTAAACTTTAAAAATTCATAACATTCAAAATACTTTTCAAAAATTCACCAAATTGGTTTTGGAGTCTCTCTAATATCAGGGGAATTTAAGAAAATTAAAATTTCAATTTTCTAAAAAAGTTGATTTTTTGTATTATTTTAATATTTTAATAATTAAAAAATAATAAAAATCACAAAAATAATAAAATTCACCAAAATGTCACATTTTGAATTTTAATCACTTAGGAACAAACCCCATATTTTTCTTAGGTTTCTATGATGAGTTATTAAATTTTAAAGCCCTAGGGTAATTTTAAAATAAAAAAAATGTATTTTCTAGCATTTCCATTAAAATAATTCTAATAAATCAAAGAAAAATCAGAAAATTACAAAAATTGATTCTCTGATTTCCTTGATACCAGAGAGACTTTTGAAAAATATAAAATTCATTTTTCATCCTTTATTTTATTTTTAAATTAATTAATACTCCAAAACTCAAAATAATTATAATAAAAATAATATAATTCAAAAAATCATCAAAATTGGTCCAAGTGGTCCTCTGGTCATTAGGAATGTCCCATAATTTTCTTAAGGACAGAAACTTTTCCTTGGTCATATTATTAAATTTTCCTTGGAAATCCTTATTTTCCACCAAAAATAATTACATAAATAAATTAAATACAAAAAAATCACATTTTCTCCTCTAATGTCTTTATTGACATATGAGTGAAGTCACATAAAAATTTCAAATTCATTTGAGCTCAATTTAGTGAGTTATGAAATTATTAAGCTTGAAGGGCAAAATGGTAATTAAAATTTTAACCCTTAATTAAAACTTTAGGCTTAATAAAATGAAAGAGTAAAATATTTGATCTTAATCTGATTTGGATGATTGAAATTTAAATAATTAAAGGGTAGGAACCTATTAAACAATTCAAAAATAATTGAAAAGAACTTTAATTAAAATAATTAATTAAATTTGGAAGAATAATAAATTTGGAATTATTAAAATAGGGATGTCATTAGGAAGAGATTTATTCTTTAATTTAAGGATCCCTAAATTAATCATCTCAATAATATTTAATTCCTAATTAAAATGATAATTCAAACTTAAGATTTAAAATGCTAAAAGACTTAATCATTAAGTTAAATTAAAGTTAAATTATTTAAATCAAACCCTTTTAAAATAAAATATTAAATTAAAATTAAAAAATTAAATTAAATTAAATTAAATTAAATTAAATTAAAATTAAAACACGTTAAATTAAATTAAATTAAATTAAATTAAATTAAATTAAATTAAATTAAATTAAATTAAATTAAATTACATTAAATTAAATTAAATTAAATTAAATTAAATCATATTATATTAAATTAACTTAAATTAAATTAAATTAAACCACATTAAATTAAATTACATCAAATTAAATTAAATTAAGTATAACATCACCTAAGACATAAAGAATTCAAAAATAAATCTAAAACAACTTGAACACTATTCCGAACTTAAATCCATTAATCGAAATTAAATCATGAACCACTTGAACATCCATTTGCCCTCGAAAGCTTTTGTTGTCATAACTCCTAAACGGAGCGTTAAGTGAAGTGTTACTTCACTTATAGGATATTCAATTGTCACTAGTTCATCTGAGCAAGACAACAAACTTGAACTCCCGGACGGTTAATTCATTTGTATAATTAAATTCTCTTGGACTTAAAACAATCCTAGAAATATTGAAAAGATGTTTAAGATTCGTCTTAAGCACTTCCTCGATGTGATAGGATATTTATAAGGACAATTGAACTTAGTTGTTCTTTGATGAAGAAAATCGTCCTCAAACCAAAATACAAGAACCTAGACGTCATAGGAGGTGACTAGCTATAGGATTAGGAACTTGGTAGAAAACCATAACCCTTCCCTTAGCTTTACCTAGGAATTTGCTTTAAATGCTTAATTATTCTAATTGTATTTTAAGTGTAGCTTGGGATGACGGGAAGACCCTCCAGGTACGCTTTTATTTTATTGCAATTTACCTTATTGTAATTTATTTAATCGTATCGCACTTACTTTTCTTGCATGATAAACAACTGTTGCATGAAAACCCACACCTTTAGGATAGTCCCTAAAACTGAAACCAAAACTAAAGTAAAAGTCATTGCAAGATAAAATTCACCGCCACAACATTTCAAAATATAAAACAACTCAAAATTTAATCACAAACAGAACAACAAAACTACAACTACAACTAAATTAAAACGTCTTGTTGGATGATAGGGAATACCTTTGATGATGTAACCTACGTGTTGCTAACGGGATTTCCCACGGTCTAAATGAAAGTGTGGAACTCATTCAGTTGGGTTTAGCAAATTCATCTGGACTAAGTGAATCCGATAAAAATAACGATGCCGGAAGGATGGAACCGTGGGATCTTAACCGGCGTTGTTATAATCAACTTTAAGATTTGTTTAATTAAAATATTAAAAACACCTGGATTTTAAGATATTCTCTAAACCAGAACACTTCTCTCATCTCCTGATTTATGATTTCTAAAACCAAACCTCTGCAACAACAGGGAGCTCGGAGCATGGTGGGCAGCACGGCCATCGTCATCAGCAAAACCTGAGTCTACTTCAGCAAAACTTTCCTTAGAATTAAATAACCGGTCTTAGGACTTCGAGGTAGTTTGCCTAGTGCAACATAAATCCTCAACTCTTCGTTAGGCATTTGCATGATCATGTCATGTAAATTAAGCCCTAACCGGTCTTAGGACTCCGAGGTGATCGTTCGGTACGACATAAATCCTCACATCTTCGAAGCTATTTGTATGATTTTATCATACAAATATAAGTCCTAATTAATTAATATTGGCAAGATCAAAACATTAAATAAACATTAGGACTTTCCTAAATTCAAGCCAAACAATAGGATAGTCGGGAAATTACCGAAGTTTGCTTTGAATCTGTGATTTCTCCTACCTTTCTTCCTTTGAATTCCCAAAACAAAATGTTCCAAATTTGATCCATTCCCTATTGAAATTCCAATATTCAATCCCTTGAAAACTTAAACTTTGAAATTCTTGAGAGCGAGAACTATCGATTATTATCGAGAGTTTTCTTAGGTGATTCCTATCACTTAAGATGTAATTAACTATAGGGGCTTGCCCTTATAGGGAATTTTAAGAACCCAGGTAATATAAACCCTGTTTAATGTCTTCATATTAAGCAGGGGAACTTGTCGGCTTATAAAATTGGTTCGCAGACCAAACGGACGTCACAAATCTTCTAGTTTAATTTGATCGAGCCCCATCATCAAGCAGTGTGTCTATTCTTTGGGATAGATACACGGTTTGTGGTGTGGTGCTCGTTTATATAAACTATTTGGGATGTGAGATCAGTTTGATTTCATATCTTAAAACTTTTAAACTTAAAATTACTTTCAAAATCAAATGTTATCTTTTAAACTATATATATATTTAAATTAAATTTAAAATATAAAAATTCGCCGACAATTTCTGTAGGCGACCCCCCTTTTCAAAATAAAACACATAACCTAAAAATAAGCCGTACAAGTATATTTTTCAATCCTCCATTTTTTTAATTTGTGATGATTAATATATCTGGATAGCCTGTTATTGGTTTTGAACTTCACTATCCTTAACTTATATTTAAAAACTTATACATTTTCACTTAATAAATAAGACAAGTATTTTTCGAAAAATTTTTTCAATCTTTTCTTTTTCAAGTAATAACCTTGACTCTTTAGTATTAAAAATACAATTCTCTTTACTATAAATAGAAAAAATTTTAATCTTATTATTTTTTAATTTAAATAATTTTATTCATTAAATCAATCAAAATTATTGAAATTTTAGTTAAGTTTACAAAATTATTTATAAATTCAAAAATTTAAGTAATCTTAAATAAATTTATCATCCCTTATGTTATGTTTATATTTTTTTAAGAAAATATTAGTACATTAAGGATTATTCTTTAATTAGTACATTTCATCCCTTATATTAGTACATTATGATCTCGTAGTTAATTATTCTTTAAATTCTTAAAATTAACCTTAATTAGAGAAATATGGTTAATGATTTGCTAAATCATTTATAAAACCAAAAATTAGAAGGAATTTTAAATATTTAAACTTCATTCCAGATGTTATATATTTTATGTAATAAAAGAGTTACTTGAGGACAAGTAACGTTTAAGTTTGAGGAATTTGATCCACTTCAAAAGTACTTATTTTTATGTCTTATTTATGATTCAATTTTTAAGGATATTATGCTTTAATGAAAGGTATTTTTATGTTTTTGGATATAGGTGATGAAAAAATAGATCAAGAAGGAAAAAGGAGCAAAAAGGAGCAAAAATTGAGCTAAAAAGCAAAGTTGCCAAAATTATAGGTCTGGCGCCTAGGCGCCAGAATCCGGTGCCTAAGTGCCAGTTCGATACTAAAGCAGATAAGATTTTTGACAACTTTGGGCAGTTATTTTGATGGTGTTAAGAGGTTATAAGACTTTCTAGATGACTGAAAATTACTCCTAATACATAAAACATGTGATACAATGCATATGGACACAGGAAAACAGTTTTAATCGCGAAGAGGTGCGAAGACTTGGCCACGGAGTCCGACGCCTAGGCATCAAATCATGGCACCTAGGCGCCACAGTTGCTTTCTAGAAGATTCATTGAATATGGATGAATTTTAAAGAGGTGCCTTAAGCATCCCTGGTCATTTTTGAAGCTCTATAAATAGGAGAAATTTCTAGAGAGAACCGTACCCCCCTTCTATCTCCAGCATCAGGAGATAGATTTAGAGAGCCACCACATTTTCTTCTTAAGTATTTAGTGAGTTTATTTTAGATATTTTGAGTGTTACTATTCAATTCCTTGAATAGTAAGTGAGAGTTTGTAAGTGTTGTTGTTGTTGAAGTCTTGTAACTTGCATTGGAGTCAGTAGGAGTCAAATGATCACTTGAAGAAGCATTCCAGATAAGTATTTGTAACTTGGTTCAAAGTTTTATAAATATGTTTTATTGTGTGAATTCAATGTGTTATGAGTAGTTACTTTTCTTACTCCTTTCAACTTTGAAAAGATAATAAGATAATTTGATTTTGTTGGAGAATTTAATTAAATTTTAAAATTATTGTGATGATATTCATACCTGATCTTAATTTACTTTTTAAACTGGCCGTTTGAATTGTTAAAACTTATTTAAGAATTGTGAGACCTATCCAGAGATGAGTTCTTAACTAGTAGATATCACATGAATCCTTGGGTAATTGAAGGCCTTGAGAGGGTTATTCAAGGTGAAGTGCAAATAAATAGGGAGATATTTTTTATTGGGCGTAGAATTGAATAGTTTTTAGAGTGACAGACTAAATTCTAATAATTTGGTTTATAGAAAGGGAACGAGTCACTTGTAGGGACGACCATAGCCACCCTTGGACATCTAGAAGTGTGAAGCCTAGATTAACCCATTCTACTAATAATACATCTTGAACCGATCTATAGATTTTCCAATGTTTTTTATACTTTTGAGCGAAGGTAAAGAATAGGAATGCTTCCATTTGGTGCAATACCATAATCTCAGGTTCTCCACAAATGATAATTATTCTGAAAAAATCTTCGATTAGTTGAAAAAGAGAAAGTTGTTTTATTTATACTTGCATTAACCTTTACTTTATTGCTGCTTTATTTACATTTAGTAGAAATTTTATTAAACCTAAAATTTGAATTTTGAAAAGATTAATGAAAGTGAAGTTTACTTAAACCTAAAATAAAAAATTCAAAAACTTGTTAATAAAATAAAAACTTATGTGACCTTAATATGATAAATTAAGTAAAATGTTATTAAAATATGATAAAATTATTATATTAATATGATAAAATATGGTAAAAGTATATCATTTTTAGTTGTTTCTAAAATTTCCCAATTATCATGAATGAGTTTCTTCAAATAAATTTTCTTCACTCTCTTCTTCAATTTCTTCAGTCAACAACTCATTATATAACATAGATTCATTATTTTTTTCTTCAGAAATGACTTTACATTTTTCTTGATAATGCTTTTAAATTATATAATAAAAAAAATCTATTTGATAGCATTTTTCTTTGTCAGGATACCTCATTGATTTCTCTTGATCATTAACTCTCATTGTTAATTCTCCTTTTTGCACATTAATCTTAGAATCTTGAACAACAACATATTCTTAAACCTAAAATAAAATGAAATGTCATTATAGGTTTATGTTTACTTAAACCTAAAACAAAAACTTAAACCTAAAATAAAATGAAGTTTCATCAATCTTTTCTTTTTTGAGAAATAATCTTGATTCCTTAGTATTAAAAATACAATTCTCTTTAATTTAAATAGAAAAATATTTAATCTTATTATTCTTTAAATTAAATAATTCTATTCTTAAAATCAATCAAAATTAATGGAATGAAGAATTCTCAAACACCCCCAGTGTTAGAGGAAAATTTAGTAGGTCAGATAATAGAATCTCAAACATCTTATGAGACCTTGAATGTTATAAATAATAGACCCAACAATCCTTATTCAAATTATTATAATCCCGGTTGGAAGAACCACCCGAACTTAAACTGGAGTAATAATAACAATGCTACTGTTAACCCACAATGGGGAAACAATTTAGTGAACCCAGTAGAAAATTTGAACAACCAAGGAAACACGAACTATATACCTTCTTATCATCCAAGTATTAATAGTAAGCCATAATTCAAGGAGAAGAAATTCTCTACGGAAGAATTAATTTTAAATATGGGTAATTAATTACAAACTCTAGGAGTTGCAATTAAAAACATTGAAAATCAATTAGGAAATATTTTTATAGCGCTTAGTAATAGACCTTCAAGAACACTTCCTAGTAATGTTGAGATCAATCCAAAAGATCAAAATAAAGAACAAATTAAGGCTATACAATTAAGAAGTGGTAAAGAATTAGAAATGAGAGTGCAAAATGAAATTGAAACTAAGAAAGAGAAGGTGGAAATTAAAAAAGGTAATGATAAAATTTATCCAGACTTGGAGTATCCACTTGAACCAATGAAATTACTGTAGAAAAACCACCACATTTGTTTCCTCAAAGATTAAAGAAACAAAATATTGATAACCAATTTACAAAATTTTTAGAAATCCTTAAGAAATTAACAGTATATAATCCCTTTGTTGAAGCATTTGAATAGTTTCCTGATTATGTGAAGTTTATGAAGGATATTCTTAAAAAGAAAAGGAAGTTCATAGATAACGGGACTGTTGCACTTAGCGAAGAATTTAGTGCAATTATTCGGAAAATGTTTCCAGAAAAACTTAAATACACTGGTAGTTTTACTATTTCTTGTGCTACATGTGAAAATTTTTTTGGAAGAGCCTTATGTGATTTAGGAGTTAGTATTAACCTTATGCCTTTATCAACTTTCAAAAGATTGTGAATAGGAGAAATTTCACATACTTTTGTAACTCTTCAGTTAGCTGATTGTTATATTACTTACCCTAAAGGAGTTGTAGAAGATGTACTAGTAAATGTTGACAACTTTATGTTTCTTGTGGATTTTATTGTCTTAGATATGGAGGAAGATAAAGAAATTCACATTTTTTTGGGGAAGACCATTTCTTGCTACTAGAAGAGCTAGGATTGATGTTCAAAAGGAGATTTAACTATGAGAGAATGATCAGGAGGTGACATTTAATCGTTTGAAATCCATGAAATATCCCTCAACAGAAAAAGATGATGAAAGCTTTAGAATGGTAATTTGTGATTATTTGAGAGATGATCATTTTAAAGTAATGTTTGAAGAGAAAATAGAATTTGAATATTTGAAATGTGAGGATGATAATGAAATAGAAGATGATTTGATGATATGAAGAATGAAGACCTGGCATATGTTCAGGAAAGATTTGAAATGTTGGACACTATAAAAAGTGATGATAAAAGTTTAATTCCATCTATCATACAACCTCCTGAACTTGAAATAAAAATTCTTCCAAAACATTTGAAATACACGTTTTTAGGAAAATTATCTACCTTACCAAACATTGTATCTTCAGATTTCAATGAATATCAAGAACAAGAATTATTGGATACCTTAAAAAGATATAAAAAAGACTTAAGGTTGGACATTAGCTGATATTAAAGGAATTTGTCCTTCAATTTGTATGCATATAATTTTATTAGATGAACAAAATAAACCTAGAGCTAATCTGCAAAGGAGACTAAATCCAATGATGAAAGAAGTAGTTAAGAAGGAAATTTTAAAATGGCTTGATGCTGAAATTATTTATCCTATTTCAGACAGTGCTTGGGTAAATCCAATTCATTATGTCCCTAAGAAAGGAGGAGTGACAATTGAAGTGAATGAACGAAATGAAATTATACCAATAGAACAAGTCACTGGTTGGAGAATTTGTATTGATTATATAAAATTAAATGCCACCAATAAGAAAGATCACTTTCCTCTACCTTTTCTAGATCAAATGTTGGATAGACTAGCTGGGCACAAGTACTATTGCTTTTTAGATGGATATACTGGTTATCACCAAATACTATTACTCTTGGGGATCAAGAAAAGACTACATTTAATAGCCCATATGGAACTTTTGCTTTCAAATAATGCCTTTTGGATTATGTAATGCACCTGCAACATTTCAAAGATGTATGATGTCTAATTTTAGTAATCTAATTGATAATAGAATAGAAGTATTTATGAATGATTTTTTTTATTTGGAACTTCATTTGACATATGTTTAAATAATTTAGAAAAATTTTTAGAGCAATGCGAAAGAATAAATTTTGTTCTAAATTTGGAACAATGTAAATTTATGGTTGTTAGAGGAATTGTACTTGGGCATAAAATATCTGAACATGGTATGAAAGTAGACGCTATAAAAAATTCAGATTATTGAGAAATTACCACCTTCTACTACTTGACTGGGGTAAGAAGTTTCTTAGGACATGTTGGGTTCTACAGGCATTATATTAAATATTTTTTAAAAATTACTAAACCTCTATGCCAAAGTTTAGAAAAAGATAAGAAATTTGATTTTAATGAAGAATGATTAAATGCCATGGAAATATTAACATAAAAGTTAATCATTGCCTCAATAATTATTCCACCTGATTCAGAGAAACTTTGAACATATGTATAATGCCAGCGATTATGCGATTGGAGTTTCTTTAGAACAATGGTATGATGTTTAAGGGTATTTACTATACTAGTCAAACTCTTAATGAAGCTCAAATTAATTATACCACTACGGAAAGAGAATTATTAGCAATTGTGTATGCTATTGAAAACTTTAGATTGTATTTGATTGCTACAAAATGTATAGTGCATACAGACCATTCAGCTATCAAACATTTAATGCAAAAGAGGGATGTCAAATTAAGATTAATCAATGCAAGAATTTGACTTTGTGATATTTGATAGAAACAAACTGATAATCAAATAGCTGATCATTATTCTAGACCAGAATAATAAAGAATATATGAATTTGAGGAGAAAATTACAAAACATTTCTCTGATGAACAGCTTTATAACATTAAGGAAAGAAATTTACCTTAGAATGGTGATATTGTGAATTATATTGTGAGTGATTTTTTTCCACCTTAATTAACAATGCAACAACGAATGAAATTTATATATGATGCTAAATTTTACTTTTGGATGAA
Organism: Papilionanthe hookeriana x Papilionanthe teres; assembly: GCA_022702705.1. NCBI lineage: Eukaryota > Viridiplantae > Streptophyta > Magnoliopsida > Asparagales > Orchidaceae > Papilionanthe > Papilionanthe hookeriana x Papilionanthe teres. The sequence goes on along the minus strand of CM040428.1, from coordinate 103,860,411 downwards.
CTAGAACTATACAAACAATGTAAGGATCTTATTATTAGAACATGTGTGTCATATGAAGAGATTAAACCAATAACTCAGAGATGTCATGATTCAAAATTTGGAGAACATTTTAGAACTAATAAAATTGTACATAAAATTGTACTTGCCACTTACATGTAGAGTTGGAACTTAAAACATATTGGGCGATAAAAGAGTTAAAGTTCAATTTAAAGAATGCAGATGAGAAAAAGATTGGTGCAGTTTAATGGATTGGAAGAAATAAGAAATGAATCTAATAATAATAATAATAACAAAATTTATAAGGAGAAAATGAAATTATGGCATGATCGTAAGATTATAAGAAAGAAATTTGAACCTGGACAGAAAGTTTTGCTATATAATACAAGATTAAAATTATTTCCTAGAAAACCAAAGTCTAGGAGGATATGACCTCTAACTCTTATAAATGTTTATCCTTTTGGAGCTGTTGATATTGAGGATCCTAAAACTGGAAAAATAATTAAAGTTAATGGGCATAGATTAGAACCATATTTTCAAGGGTATCACCCAAAAATTAAGGAGGTTTTAATGTCAATTCATCCTGAATAACTGAATGTTTGTCTGGCTGACGACATTAAACCATGCGCTTTATGGGAGGCATCCCATATGAATCTTTGTTATAGTAGTTTGTTTGTGTTAAATTTAATAATAATTTCACTTGTACTTAATCATATTTGAGTCATAGTCACTCATAAATATCATAAAGAATGAAAATTATTGGGTCGTATCGAAGAATTGGAATATTCAGGACCAAAATGAAGTTTTGTTCATTTTTTAACTCTGGCATCGACGGTGCCAAAATGGGTGCCGCCGACGCTCATTTCCAAAGAACATCACCAAAATTTGTGGTTTGGCCACCTACAGAGCCCTATCCAGCACCGACAGTGCCGATGAACTGCTGAAGGTTTTTGGAGTTTTAAATTGCAGTTTTTGGTTGTTTTATGTGGGATTTTCATTTTTTTAACTTCTCAAACTCAATTTTAACCCCTAAACTCTAGAAAAACTAAAGGATTCATTCCAAATTTGCATTTGATGGTTTCTAACTCCATAGAAACTCCGTGATTTAGTGTTTTCAATTGGTAGAAGTTCATCAATTTTGAGGTATAACGATTGTTCAATAAAGTGATGATGAAAAGAAGGATTATCAAAGAAAGAGGCTTTGTGAATTGAGGTATGGATACTCCAAGTACTCGATTAAAATATATTACAGTGTAGAGGCATTGGGAAGTGTTATGCTACACTACTACCGCATTAGTCGTTTCTGTGGTGAAAAAGTTTTATGCAAATCTTCATGGAATCAACCAAAGATTTGACTATGTGTGAGGCAGGTTGTTACCATTCACTCCTTCAAAGATTAATGACTTTTTTATGATTGAAAGCATGTCTATCTGCCATTATAAAAATTTTGATGCGATGAGAGATAACATGAATGAGATTTATCGATATTTAATGGATGAAAATGAAGATTATGAGATAAGAGACAATTTATATGTAAATTTCTCTTCTGCATTTTTAAATCCTGTGATGAACCAATGACATTTCTTCATATCTGCGAATTTACTCCCAACTATGAAAATAAGTAAAGTGATAAAATAAAGTGTAATTTTGAATTATTGTATTCAAATAGGAAGGCCTATCAATATTGGCATTATAATTGTGAAATTTGTATTGCAATTGATTGTTCATAGACTAAATATGGGCTTGGACCTTTTTCCACCATATTTATTTTTTGCAGTTAGTCACAAGTGCCATATGAAAGCTGGGAAAAGTGATTCTTCCTTGGAAGCCCCTGGACCTAACTAACCTATTTGACTGTCAGGCAATTGAAGATGAGAATGATATGAGCATAATTGCAGATCAAGCATCCTAGATTTCACAACCTATTCAACCTTATTTACCTGAAAGTTCACAGTTGTTTTTGAAGAAGATCATGTAATTAGAGAAAGAGGTACAAAATCTTACAAATGCTATTAATAATATTTTTTATTTGTTTGATCACTTGGATTAGAGGATGAAAGAACAATTTGATCACATTGACCGAATTGAAGAAAGTTTGTTAAATTTAATGAAGAAGAAAGCTGTAATATAGAGAATTCAACTGATGGGATCCCATATCATCCCTTTTATAATTTTTTCATGCATCGTCAATCCATGGGAGATCAGAGGAGATTATAGCACTGAGACCGATGATGAGTAGTGACTCTACCGTATATTTAGCACTTGGTATTTACATTTTATTATGCTTTGGTGTAATTATTAGTTGGTTTGATTGACTATGTAATTTATGTTTAGACTTATTATTTTTGGAATTTGTGTTTATGTTTAGTTTTCAGTGTTAGAGTATTGTAGTGTGTTTGTGACGCTTAATTTCTATGTTACATGGCTTAATGAACTCATATAGTAAGTGCTTAAATGTGTATGTTTGTACTGTGAATTTTATATATTAAAGTGATGTTTTGTGTTTTTTGTGTGAATTTGATGTTAGTTAATTTCTTAATTGATGAAATAGTTACTTAAAAAGGCTAATTATATAATGACATAACTTAGAAACGATTGAAATCGCAATAATTTTAAGGACCCAGAATTTGAACTGGCACTGGTACGCTCTAGAATGTTTGTCGATGCCACCCAAATACAAAGAATTTGGATATTTAATTTAAATAGAGCACCGCCCTATCTAGCGCCGACGGTGCCAGAATCTAGAAAGGCCCAGATTCACTTAAATTTGCATTATTTGCCCTGGGACTCGCCATTTTTGCCCTTTCCATTGTCTTCAGCCTCAAGCCAAGGCCAAACAAAGATCTAGGGCTAGCTAGATTGCAGATTTGAAGCGATTTCAAGGCTTAAAAAGTGTAGATCTCATCTTCACCTGGTAAGAGCTTTACTCTAAACTAAATATTTTTTATTTTCACCATGGAAATCTCCCACATTATGTTGATTTGAAATTTAGAATTTTTCATGATGCTTTGAGAGTATCCATGGTGAATGAAGTTCTTACTTACTAAGATTAGCTTTTAGAGTCTTCTACATTGTGATTTTGGAATTTATTTAATTTTTCTTGCCTATTTTTAGAAAACTTTGATGTGGCTCTAAAGACAAGTAAAGGAAAAGGATATAGGATTTTGATGGCGATAGATTTGCGAATGTTAAAGTACAATAAGAAGTGGATACATGATCGATCTTTTGAAAATCCAGGCGGAATGGTAGATTAGTTAATTGCTGATAGACAGAGGGAAATATTTTTCTTATTTTATTGCTGATGCGATTTTGGGTAAAGTTAAAAGAATTTTATGCCAATTTGCCATGGACTGAAAGTGAATATGTGCTTGTGCAAGGGAAAATGGTAGAATTTACTCCTGATCATATTAATTATTAGGAAGAACACCATCCTATGAATATGAGAATTTTGGTACTATGGATGCTAAACTGAATGAAGTGATTTCTTTTTTTTTTTTTGATGGGAAAGGAGAATGGAAGATAAAGAAAAGACAAAAGATTAACTTCCTTGCTTCCTTGTTGAATGTAGTATCTAAGGCCTAGCACTATTTCATCTCAGCAAGGTTATTATCTTCTTATCATCACGGCAAAGTTACTAGAGACAGAGTGATCCCTGATTACAATATACAAAAGTTTAATCCTACAATTTTCTTGTTTAAATTTTTTCCTTTACAACGGTGCTAAAAACTTGACTCCAAATCAAAATAAGATTTCAATTATGTCTTTATATAGTAGGGATTTTATGCAAGTATATGTATCGTTATCAAGTAATATAGATCTTTCTAATTAAGCCCCAAATATCAATCCTACTGAGGTCGCGGTAAATCACAGTGTCTTTCAAGAGAAGTTCTAGTCTACAATAACACGCCCTAGCTTGGAAGGTCGATAAAAGTTTGGTTTTAATTAAATACTACAATTATTGCTACAATACTACTTCTACTCCTAAACTAAAATACTTAGAGAAAATCTGAAAGTGGGGTTTATATATATTAAAAGTAATCTTCCTCATGCAATGAAATTAGTGACATGTGTAAAAATAAAACAAGTACCGAGAGTGATTGTAACAAATATGAGAAAATATATTCTTTACCCCTACTTGGTTCTATAAAGAACATAGGTTAATCTGATGCTTTGAAATCTTGAGAATGGGTTAGGTAGGGAAGATATTAGCTCTCACTCTAGAGTTCCCTCTTCTCCCTCCACTTGGGGGCTAACATCTCATAACAAAACTTTTCACATCAAACCAAATTAGGGGCTTTTGTCTGTCACACTAAAGTATTCTAATTCTACACCTCATAAACATGCATATTTCCCAATTTATTTTCACTCAAACATATGAACTACATTCTCACCCATATAATCTCATGTGATTTTTACTAATAGTTGACTGAGACAATACCACATTGATTCTTATATGTTCTCACAATAGATTTTAACATGCAAGTTGATCAAGTTTACATGTAAATGAATATCAAAGTAAATCATCAAGACATATTCTAACTCTACTCAATTCTATATCCTACTAATGAATACTTAATTCATTGTAAGAGGGAAGACTAAAGAAAGCTACTCACTACACGTGAAGAAACATTAACAACTTTTCATTTAACAACACTTTGAATCCATGCAAAAAAAGTACCAAATTTAAACCAAAATACATTGAAAATACTTATCTATGATGGAAATCAAACTCTCCTTGTATATGAAAATCAATCCCCTTCCAATCCTCTCCAAGAACAAAGTGAAAAGAAAAGAAGAAATTCTCACACTCTCTCTTTCTCTCTAACCTTGCCGCCCCACTTCCTAAGCCTTCACTTCTTCTCCAAGTCTTATTCTCCTCCTAAATATCATCTTCTCTAAGAGTTTAAGAATGTTTTTATAATTTCCCAAGAGATACTTAAGTGTCTCTTCAAAAAGAGTCCACGTTCAAAGAATCTTCCAAAGGGTGCCTTAAGTGTCTTTTCACTTGAAGAGACCATCTCTTCCATATTAACTCATTCTAACTGATCCAAACTCTTTTATAAAGTTTATTTAATTATTCCCAATGATATCCCCAAGAGACATACTTCGTAAGGCTTCAAAAATCATTCAAATCTGACGTTTCTTCTAGAAGTTATGCGAAAAACTATAACTGGAGGTTATGCGCCGAGGGTATGGCACATAGACGCCACTACCTAGCAGCTAAGCACCATTTGGTGGTACTCCGGCAACAGACACAGGTACTTAAGTTTCCAGTTTGACCCTTTTTGCTCCGATATGCTCCGGTTCGACCCATTTTGCTCCGGTATGCTCCATTTTGGTCCATTTTTGTTCCTTTTGCTCCAATCACTCCAAATTCATCAATTTGATGTACATACAACCATAAACACTAGAATACATAGCTTTAAAATGTATTATCATTATAAAATATATCATAAAAAGTAGTACATTTTTAGGTTGATCAAAATCCCCCAAACTTAAATTTTACTTGTCCTCAAGTAGTACTACACTTTTAAAATAATTTTTCTAGATTAGAGTTAATGGGTCAGCCTTTAGAATTGCTAAAATTTTTTGTTTTAAAATGGATAGTTCAACCTAGAAGAACTTCTAGTGAATCAGGCTAGCCTATGGTCTATGATATTTATCATCATACTTGGGAACTTGTTTTCCTATCTAATTCAGGAAAATTTGCATATTTTTCAAACTTAGGTTCCTATGAACTTTTCTTTCTAGATTTAAGAACTCTCTAAAAAATATTTTTTTACTAATATAAGTATAAAAAGAAAGCCTAGGATTTTGCTAAGTTTCTTGCTCTAGAAAGACTGAAGTGAAACCAATTTTTTATTAGGACCTTGACACTCCTAAAATATATAAGTTTTTTTCCAATATTATTTTACTCATTTTTGAAGATATTACACTTTAAAAGAATTTATTTTATACATTTTTTTTAGGTACATGAAATGGTTATTGGAGCAAAAGGAAGTAAAAACGGTGTAATTTGGAGCAAAAACAAGCAAGAAATGAAATTCTGTCCTGACAGCTTTCGATAAGACTTTTGATGCTTAATCTCTTTTGCACTTCTTGCATATTTTTGAATGAGATTACACTTTAAAGAAAGGTTGTTTTTATGTTTATTTTGTAGGGCTATCAGTTACGAATGCAACGCAACTGAAACAGGGCTAATCAGAGCTAAAACGGAGCCAAACTGAGCCAAACGGTGGAGCTGCGCAGAGCCTGCTCGCCGACGGCGGCCTCGATCTCGCCGACGGTGTGATTTTACCGAGAGCACCAAAAAATAGCCGGAAAGCTCATCGATAGCGAGCTCAAACCCGCCGATAGCGCCCCAGACGAGTATGAACCGACTTTTGGCGGTTTTAGGCCGAAATTCGATGTATTTGGACGCTTTTTCGAAGGGGTGCTTATGGAAACTCTTCAAACTTCATCCATACTCTTTAAAATGGCGAATATAAGTTAGAAAAGTGAGGAATTTAGAGGAGAAACAATAGAGAAAACGTGAAGAAAAACATGGAGAATGTTTAGGGAATTTAGAAAAGGAGTAAAAATGTAGATTTCTACGCTTTTGGAGAGATTGGAGAGGAGATTTTTAGAGAATTTGTAAGGGATTTTGCTAGCATTACATGGATCACCGGGAGACTTTATGGGAGAGATTTTTGCCTTTCTTAGAAATGGAAAACCCTAAGTATTGTTCTTCATTATCTTATGATTTTGTAAACACTTACCTAGTGGATTTACATTAGTTACATGAAGTTTCCGTTGTGTTTTCTTCGCGCTTTCTGACGTATCTCTCTTACTTTTTCTTCTTCTTTGAAAATAGTGGCATGAGAAGATTATGCCATTATTTTCCTTTTACTTTTCTTTTGTAATGAGTAGAAATCATGTTTTGGATTTTGTGATGCATGGTAGAAGTAAATTTAATTATAAATGTGATGATTTTTACTTGCACTTAATTTAAATTGCAATTAAGGCCTGTTGTAATGTTAAAATTTGTTGTAAAAACATACGATCCGAGAGGTTTATCCTTTCTACAACTAAGTATGAACCACATTCAAATTTCATGGATGGTGAAGTTCATGGGGATTAAATGCAAATAAATAGGGAAATAATATTAATCGGGCGTAGAATTGGAGATTTTAGAGTGACAGGCTAAAATCCTCAATTCGGTCCTATCGTTTGGGTGCTGAAGTGTAGATTGTTAGCCCTCAGGCGAGGGGAACGTGGGAGCTCCGAAGTGAGAGCCGGTATCCTCCCAGACTTAGCCGTGATTCAATAACCATGCATAGGATTAGTCAATGTTCTTTATGCCTGGACCAAAGGGTAAAGAATAGGATTGCTCCTATTTGGCACATACAATATTAAACGCACTTCATTCCTATACATTATCTATTTTATTAAATAAGAATAATAGTTTTTAATATCTCAAAATTCTCCAAACCAACTCATCCAAAAAGGGTTATCTTTAGAATTATTATTTTCATTTAGTTATAGTTACTATTACATTTAACTCTTGTATTTAGGAGTATTTCCTAGATAAAACACAATTTTAATTAACATTCCAAACTAAGGACTATTAGTAGTAGACTAGAATTTGACTAAAGACCTCTTACTAGAGTTTTTAAAGAAAACTCTATATTACTTGAAACGATACGTATACTTGCATAGCACCCGTAATGTGTAAAATATTTTCTAATTTTTATATCATTTAAGATTTTGCACACTAGCCGCTATTTATAAATCATATCAAGTTTTTGGCCATCTTTTAGAAGTTAATTTACTGCGTAATTGCGGGTCGGGTCGAGTTTTTGGCGCCGTTGCCGGGGAAGCTTCGGTAAGAACTTTAGGAGAATTTTAGTTGAAATAATTAGGCTTAGACTTGGAAAACTGTAGTATCGTTAAAACTATTTTTGTGTGAAAAGTGTTTTTATATGAAGTGTTGTGAAAATAAAAAAAATAGTTTTTGTGAAAAACAAGGTGTTCGTAAAAATGTTTTGTTGTGTTGAATATATTTCATCTATTATTTGTTTAATTGTTAATGTATTATTTGTTGTGTTACGTATGCGAAACAAAGGATCTGCAGGACTTGTACCTTATGATCCCGAGTTTGAAAAAAATAAAAAATATAAAAATACAAAAAGGACTCAAAAAACTAGAAATCGAAATGGAAAACTTTCATGATAATAACTTGGAAAATCATCATACTTCATTGAGGGATTACCTAAATCCTATGACAGATGAAATTCACTTAAGTATAAAAAACTTTGTCATAGAAGCTGGCTCATTTGAAATAAATCCAGAGATTATCCTATTGGTGCAGAACAACCAGTTTGGGGGAACTCCTTTGGAGGATCTCTATTTACACTTATCAAATTTTCTAGAACTTTATGCTACATTTCATTATAATGGCATGCCAGACGATGCTGTTAGACTACGGCTTTTTCCTTTCTCACTAAGGGATAAGACTAAAATGTGGTTATACTCTTTAGCACCTGGTTCTATTAAAAATTGGGAGGCGTTAACTCAGAAATTCCTAGCTAAGTATTTTCCACCTTCAAGGACTACTAAACTTAGAAACAATATTATCTCATTTTTTCAATATGAAGGAGAACCAATATACGAAGCCTGGGAAAGATTTGAGGAAGTCCTAAGAAAGTGTCCACACCATGTTCTGCCTGATTGGTTAATCATTCAAACTTTTTACAATGGGTTAGTAGGATCCCTTAGGTCTATAATTGATGCTGCCACTGGTGGATCATTAATTTCAAAATCATTTAATGAAGCGTATGCATTAATTGAAGAAATGGCTACAGATGAATTTCAATGGCCCTCTACAAGGGTAAATCATAAAAATGTAGCTAGTGTTCATGATACGGATACGATTTCAATTCTTGCATCTCAGATTACTGCAATATCAAGAAAGTTGGACCAATTTGGAATGAGTCAACCTCAATTTACTACTATATGTGAGGAAAGTTCATTAGGTCCTATAATTGATTCTAAATTATCATATGAGACTTTAAATACCATAAACAACCTGTACTCTAACTTTTACAACCCATATTAGGAGAACCATTCTAAATTTAACTGGAATCGTACTACTAATGGTGGAAACCTAAAATGGAAAAATAATCATGCAAATCATAATGGAAGTTGGAATAATCAGGGGAACACAAACTATAGACCTTCATATCCACCGGACTCTAACAATGATCAACAATTTGAGGATAAGAAGATGTTTATGGAAGAAGTGGTATTGCAAATTGGAAACAAGTTGCAAAGTCAAAATGCTGCGATTAGAAACATAGAGAATCAACTGGGATAAATTGCTAATTCACTTAACAATAGACACCAAAAAATACTTCCTAGCAACAATAAGATCAACCCTAAAGAGAACACTAATGAACAAATAGAAGCTATCCAATTAAAAATTGGAAGAGATATAGAGGATGTGGTTAGAAAAGAGAAAGATGTTGTGAAAGAAATAAAGGAAACTAAAAGACCTGAAGAACATGTTCCTAAGGATCTGAAAAAATTAAAATCTATCACTAAAATCAGTTTGGAAAAACAATCACCTCCATTTCCTCAAGGACTTAGACAACATGAGTTGGAAAAAAAATTTTCAAAGTTCATGAAAGTACTTAAGAAGTTAACGATAAATATTCCTTTCACTGAAGCTTTGTAATAGATGTCCTGTTGTGCAAAGTTTATAATGGATATATTAAACAAGAAAAGGAAATTTGGGTATTATAAGACAGTTGCACTAAGTGAGGAGTGCAGTGCATACTTCGAGAAAAATTTCCTCGGAAACTTAAAGATCCTTATAGCTTTACAATTCCTTGTGCAATTGGAGAAAAATTATGTGGAAAAGCTTTATGTGATTTAGGATTGAGCATTAATGTGATGCCTCTATCTATATTTAGAAGGTTAGGTTTAATTGATATTTCTCCCACTACTGTAACCCTTCTATTAGCTAATTGATCTATCATTTATCCAAAAGGAGTTATAGAAGATGTGCTTGTTAAAGTGGATAAATTTATATTTCCTTTGGACTTTATTGTATTAGATATGGAGAAAGATAAAGAAATTCCAATTATTTTAGGGAGACCTTTCCTTGTTACTGGACAAGCTATGATAGATGTGCAAAAAGGAGAGTTGACAATGAATATTAATGACTAGGAAGTCCTTTTTGATGTATTAAAAACTATGAAATATCCAACTAAGAGAAAAGATGATGATTGTTTTTGGATGGATAAAATTGATTATCTAAGTAAAGACCATTTCCAAGAAAGTTTTGAGAGTAAGTTAACAGATGAGAATGAAATAGAGTTTCATGATGATTCAAAAGCATTATTTAAAGAAGACATTATGTATGTTCAGGAGAGGTGTGAAATGATGGACGCTACCAAAAATAGTAAACTTTTATTTCCATCTATTGAAAAATCTTATGAACTTAAGATGGATGTACCCCATATAATTTTAAAGCTTATCTATTTAGGGAATTCATCTACACAACCAGTCTTAATATCTTTAGATTCGACTCAATCACAAGAAAAACCTGAATTGAATGATGAACAAGATAATATTATTGAACTAAGACTTGGAAGAGAATTTGAGGATAAATTTCAAAAGAACTTTGAGTTGAGAAAAGAGGATAAGGATATTAGAAGACCATTGGAAGAAATTCCTAGAGAATTAGAAAAACCTATTTCCTCAAATAAGATAGATCCTCAATCATTTAATAATTATAAAGGGGATGAATTGGAAGATAACTTGAATCATAGGAGTGACATAGAAGAATTTGATCCAGAATCTGAATTATCTAGAGAGAATCTAATCCAAAATTTTGGAGATATTGAAGTATCTTATAAAGATCCATTTCTTATAAATTTCAAGGATGATATTAATATGCAGATTGAAAAAATCAATAGAAGAATATCTGATCTAGAAAGAAATATGAGGAATTATGATATAAATCAAACTGAAAATGAAGAGCTAAATGAAAAATTAAAATTTGAGGATTTTATAGGAATCCCTAGATTTGAAAATGATTGGGAAATTGATCGAGGATTACTTAATTGGAATTTTGATCCAGGTGAAATCATTTATCGGTCTAACGACGTTAAACCAAGCACTTTATGAGAGGTAACCCATAGTTATCAGTGTGCTTTGAATTAGTGTGCTTGAGAGTCATGATTGTTAGTGTTGTATGGTGTTTACATTTGAGTGGATTGAATTGATGTTTATGTGTCATTATGGATTGATCAGTTTGATTGATGATTGGTAGATGTTTGGATTATTAGTATTTGATTTGATCTTTGTGTGTCATGAGTGAGGTGATTCCTTAACTTCTTATTATGGCTAGACTTGATCTCTTGTAGTAGTTGGATTAACGAGTCCACTGTGACTTGGGTCTCACCCAGACTTGAGTTTTACAATAGAAATCATGAATTTTGAATATTGATAGTTCTATCTTAATTTGTTACTTCCTTTCTGCATCTTTATTTTCATTAGGTAGGAGTCGCGAACCTATTTGATGAACACCATATGGATGATTTTACACTATCTTTATAATAAGGATTAGGTGATGCCTGAGATTGGTGTCCAAAAACCAATATATCAGGGATAATCTTATCTTTGGGTTTATATTCTATAAAATCATTTAAAAAGTACCTAATTTACTAGTGTAGTGATTCCTTTAGAAATTAAAGGTAACATAGTGAGATTGGTTGAGTTAAAGGATGAATTAACCTCATTTATCATATGTGTATTTATGTTTGTGTTAGAACTTTATTTAGGTATTGAAGAACATTTTTATATTCCCTTACTTATACCTACAATGCTAGTTAGACTTTGGTTTAGTTAATTTCATTCTGGCATGATTAGTTTAGATTTACTTTCTGTTGCATATTTTTCTGTCCTAATGAATACTTGCAAATGGTTTTGATAGACATTTGTGGTAGATAGAATTTCTAAATTGTTTTCTTCGTGCTTATATTTTCTGTGCTGAATGTTTTATATGTTAAAAATTAAGTTTAGGGATAGGAAGAAAAATAAAATTTTAATGTGAAAATACTTCCTTTTAGTGAATTTTTATTACAAGCATGTTTTAGGTTAGCTTTACTTTCTCCTACAGTCTTTCCATCATGATTATGCATGCATATGAATTTGATAGGATGTTGTAGTAGCAAGTAGATTCAACCTTTACTTTTTCTTCCTGCTACATTTTATGGAATTAATTGCAAAATATTTTTAAAATTTAAGTTTGGGGGAAGAAAAATATTAACTCTTATTTGTTCTCAATTATTATATTTTTAAAAATTATTATCATAACTTCTGGCAATTGAACCTCATTTGAGATAACTAAAACTTTTTATTTTAGTTGAATATTATGGAAGGATTGGATGAAAGTTTTTAGTAATAAAAGTTAATTTTATAAGGATAAGATATTTGGTATAAAAGAATTTGATTATAGTTAACTATTTAAAGTAAAGAAAACTGTATTTTTGAAATGTTAAGAGACTTAAAGTATTGTTTGTTAAGAAGAGATTGTGACTTTATGATGAATAATAAGGCTCATACCTAATTATAAAGTAAGGATATGTTCCAAGTTTGAACTTTAGAAAGAGGAGAGTGAAGTTCAAAATCATTACAGGCTCTCCAGATATTGTAATCCTCTTTAGAAAAAAAGAGAAAAAAAAGAGAAAAAAAAAGACAAAAAAAAAGGCAAGAAAATATTTATGAGGAGAAACTTGAGGAGATGCATAATCAATAATTGGCTTTACTTGAGTCACCCTAAAGGGAGAACTTGATTTCATTTCTGAATTTATATTTAAAGTATTGGCCTACATTCTGATGAAGTTTGCATGAACTCCTTTTTCACATAATCTTTTAAGTCACTCTTAATGTAACAAATTAGGGTTTATCTTGAAATAAATAGAAGACTAGAACCCTTAGACTTGATTGCTGAATATTCTTCTACCTGTAGTGTTAACCTGAGTTACTGAATTTTTTTCTAAAATTCTAACCAATATATTCATTTAAATGAAAAATTTTAGTGTCTTTCAGGTGAAAAAGTACATTGCCTTAGAGTTATATTTTTATGTAGTAAAAGGGTTACCTGAGGACAAGTAACAGTTAAGTTTGGGGGATTTTGACACGCCTAAAATATATAAGTTTTTTTTCCAATATCATTTTACTCATTTTTTATGATATTACACTTAAAGGAAGGTATTTTGTATGTTTTTTTGGTTTTAGGTACAAGAATTGGTGATTGGATCAAAAGGAAACAACAACGGTGCAATTTGGAGCAAAAACGAGCAAGAAATGAAATACTGCCCTGACACCTTTCGATAAGTCTTTTAATGCTTAATCTCTTTTACACTTCTTGCATATTTTTGAATGAGATTACACTTTAAAGAAAAGGTTTTTTATGTTTATTTCGTAGGGCTATCAGTTACGAACGCAACGCAACTGAAACGGGGCGAATCGGAGCTAAAACGGAGCCAAACGGAGCCAAACGGTGGAGCTGCTCGTCGACTTTTGGCGGTTTTGGGCTGAAATTCGATGTATTTGGACGCTTTTTCGAAAGGGTGCTTATGGAAACTCTTCAAACTTTGTCCATACTCTTTAAAACGGTGAATAAAGGTTAGAAAAGTGAGGACTTTAGAGGAGAAACAATAGAGAAAAAGTGGAGAAAAACTTAAAAAATGTTTAGGGATTTTAGAATAGGAGTAGAATATTAGATTTCTACCCTTTTGGAGAGATTGGAGAGGAGATTTTGAGAGAATTTGTAAGGGATTTCGCTAGCATTGCATGGCTCACCGGGAGACTTTATGGGAGAGATCTTCGTCTTTATTTCAAAGGGAAAAAGCTAAGTATTATTCTTCATTATCTTATGATTTTGTAAACACTTACCTAGTGGATTTGCTTTGGTTACATGAAGTTTCTGTTGTGTTTTCTTCGCGCTTTGTGACGTATCTCTCTTACTTTTTCTTCTTCTTTGGAAATAGCGGCATGAGAAGATTATGCCATTATTTTCCTTTTACTTTTATTTTATAATGAGTAGAAATCATGTTTGGGATTTTGTGATGCATGGTAGAAGTAAATTTAGTTATTAATGTGATGGTTTTTACTTGCAGTTAATTTACATTGCAATTAAGGCCTATTGTAATGTTAAAATTTATTATGAAAACATACGATCCGAGTATGCTTTCTACAACTAAGTATGACCCACATTCAAATTCCATGGATGGTGAAGTTCATGGAAATTGAATGCAAATAAATAGGGAAATAATATTAATCGGGATAAGAATTGGAGATTTTAGAGTGACAGGCTAAAATCATCAATTCGGTCATATCGTTTGGGTGCTAAAGTGTAGATTGTTAGCCCTCAGGAGAGGGGAACGTGGGAGCTCCGAAGTGAGAGCTGGTATCTTCCCAGCCTAGCCGCAGATTCAATAACCAAGCATAGGATTAGTCAATGTTCTTTATGCCTGGACCAAAGGGTAAAGAATAGGATTTCTCCTATTTGACACATACAATATTAAATGCATCTCATTTCTATACATTATTTATTTCATTACATAAGATAGTAGCTTTTAATATCTCAAAATTCTCCAAACCAACTCATCCAAAAAGGGTTATTATTAGAATTATTATTTTCTTTTATATATAGTTACTATTACATTTAACTCTTGTATTTATGAGTAGTTTCTAGATAAAACACAATTTTAATCGACATTCCAAACTAAGGACTATTAGTAGTAGACTAGAATTTGACTAAATACCTCTTATGGATGCTAACAAGTTTAAAATATTAAGGTATGTTTTGTTGTCTCCAATGACTCATTCAACTTGACTCACAAACATAGACATACAAACTCCAATACGTAGACTCACATATTTCATAAACAAACAACAACTGATGTTAATTTGATCTCCCTTCTACTCACATTTCCCCTCCTTACTTTCAATTTCTAACGGAAGAAACTACATTAATAACATGGTTGTGTTATAAAATTTTATATGGTTATCACCCATGGACCAGAATTCTCCTATTATAAAAACGCATTTGTTTCCAATTTCAAGTTTACTATAAGTCTAAGGTATACACAATCTGGTAAATAAAAGTTGTGAAGTTCATCCAGATGTTGTTTACTAAGTAAGTTCACGACCTTACTCAGTAAATACAAAGTTAGATAAAGGAAGTAATAGACTTAACATGGAGTGGTCCAAGTCCAAACTCTACATGCTTCAAGGTAATTCTCAGCTCGGGATGAGAACTAAGTCGTAACAGACTCATCAGCCTGCTACTATCAGAAGTCATATACAAATTTAGTTAAGACCAAGGCATAACCTCACAACATTAACCCAAACCACTCTTACACATCAAATAAGGATAAAAGTCCAACATCTCACTATTATCCAATCCAACATAACAATAATCACAATAAACAGATAACAAAGATATCCATGGGTTGACTCCCACGAAGCACTTGGTCTAACATCGACGACCTGATGTATCTAATGTTTACTCTGGTTTCTCCCAGCATCAGAATCTCATTCATTATTCTGTATACCAAGGAATATGCCATTCAGTGATTTTGAATAACTCTTTATTAGAAGATATTTTACTGATTTCATCATTCAATTCAGGTTTTTCTTATGATTGAGTCGAATCTGAAGATATAAAAATTGGTGGTGTAGATAAATTCCCTAAATATGTAGGCATTTAAATTGTATGGGGTACATTCATATCATGTTCATGAGATTTTTCAGTAGTTGGAATTAAAATCTTACTATTTTTGGTAATGTCCATCCTTTTACACCTCTTCTAAACATACATACAGTCTTCTTTAAATAATGTTTTCAACTTATTATGAAAGTCCATTTCGATCTCATCTGTTAAATTACTCTCAAAACATTCTTGGAAATGGTCTTTACTTAGATAATCAATTTCATCCACCCAAAAACAATCACCATCTTTTCTCTTAGTTGGATATTTCATAGTGTTTAATACATCAAAAGTTATTTCCTGGTTATTAATATTCATAGTTAACTCTCCTTTTTACACATCTATCATAGTTTGTCCAGTAACAAGGAAAGGTCTCCCCAAAATAATGGATTATCTTTATCGTCCTTCATATCTAATATAATAAATTCTAAACGAAAGATAAATTTATCCACTTTAACAAACACATCTTCTATAAACCCTTTTGGATAAATGATAGATCAAACAACTAACTGAAGGGTTACAGTAGTGGGAAAAATATCAGTGAAACCTATCAGTTTAAAAATAGATAGAGGCATCACATTAATGCTCACTCCTAAATCACATAAAGCTTTTCCACATAATTTTTCTCCAATTTCACAGGGAATTGTAAAGCTACAAGTATCTTTAAGTTTATGAGGAAGCTTTTTCTGAAGTATAGCACTGCACTCCTCACTTAGTGCAACTGTCTCGTAATCCCTAAGTTTCCTTTTCTTGTTTAATATCTCCTTCATAAACTTTTCATAACTTGGCATCTGTTCCAAAGCTTCAGTGAAAGGAATATTTATCATTAATTTCTCAATTATTGTCAGGAATTTTAAAAATTTTTTATCCAACTCATGCTGTCTAAGTCTTTGAGAAAATGGAGGTGGTAGTCTTTCTAAGTTGATTTTAGCTAGAGATATTAATTTTTACAAATTCTTACAATCATGTTCTTCAGGTATTTTTATTTCCTTTGTTTCTCTCACAAATTCTTTCTCATTTCTAATAACCTCCTCTATCTCTCTTTTCTTAATTGGACAACTTCTACTTGTTCATTAGTGTTCTCTTTAGGATTGATCTTTGTGTTGCTAGGAAGTGCTCTTTGGGGTCTGTTCCTAAGTAAGTTAGCAATTTGTCCCAGTTGATTCTATATGTTTATAATCGTGACATTTTGATTTTGTAACTGGTTTCCCATTTGCAATACCACTTCTTCGATATACTTCTTCTTATTCTCAAATTTTTTATCATTGTTAGAGTCCATTGGATATGATGGTCTATAGTTCGTGCTCCCCTGATTATTCTAAATTCCATTAGCATTTTCATGATTATTTTCCCATTGTTGGTTTCCACCCTAAGTAACATGATTCCTGTTAAAATTAGGATGGTTCTTCCAACCTGGGTTGTAATAGTTATAATACGAGTTTTTTATGGTATTTAAAGTCTCATATGATAAGTTAGAATGAATCATATGCCCTAATGAACTTTCCTCACTTATTGGAGTAAATTGAGGCTGGTTCATTCCAAATTGGTCCAACTTCCCTGGTATTGCAGCAACCTGAGTTGCAAGAATTGAAATCACATCTTTATAATGAACACTGGCTACCTTTTTAGGATTTACCCTTGTAGAGGGCCATTAAAATTCATTTGTAGTCATTTCTTTAATTAACGCATACGCTTCATCAAATGGTTTTGACATTAATGATCCACTAGCGGCAGCATCATTTATAGACATAAGAGATCCTACTAACCCATTGTAAAAAGTTTGAATGATTAAAAAATTAGGTAGAGCATGGTGTGGACACTTTATTAGGAGTTCCTTAAATCTTTTTTAGGCTTTGTATATTGATTCCCCTTCATACTGACAAAATGAGATAGTATCATTTCTATGTTTAGTAGTCCTTGAAGGTGGAAAATACTTAGCTAGTTATTTCTGAATTAACTCCTCCCAATTTTTAATGGAGCTAGGTGCTAATGAGTATAACCACATTTTATCCTTATCCCTTAATGATAAAGGAAAAATCCTTAGTCTGACAGCATCGTTTGACATGCCTTTATAACAAAATGCAGCGCAAAGTTCTAGAAAATGTGATAAGTGTAAATAGGAATCCATTGAGTGAGTTCCCCCAAACTGGTTGTTCTACACTAGTTGGATAATCTTTGGATTAAGTTCAAATGACTCAACTTCTACGATAGGGTTTTGTATACTTGAGTGAATTTCATCTTTCGTAGGATTTACATAATCCCTCAGTGATTTATGATAATTTTTCAAGTTATTATTTTGAATTTTTCCATTTCTTGTTTTTCTAGTCCTTTTTGTTTTTTTCTTTTTTTTTCATTTTTTCAAACTCGGGATCATAAGGCACATATGCTGCACATCCTTTAGTTTGCATACATAACACAACATGCAATACTTAAACATTTTCAAAAACACCTTGTTTTTCACAAAAACAGTTTCTTCACAACACTTTTTCATACAAAAAACACTTTTCACACAAAAACAGTTTTAGGATACTACAGTTTTACAAGTCTAAGCCTAATTAATTCAATTAAAAATCTCTAAAAAGTCAAGATCAACCATTGCGATCCCCGGCAACGGCGCCAAAAACTTAATCCCCGATTACAATATACAAGAGTTTAATCCTTTAACTTTCTTGTTTAAATTTCTTCCTTTACAACGATGCCAAAAACTTGACTCCAAAGCAAAGTAAGATTTCAATTATGTCTTTAAATAGAATGTATTTTACGCAAGTATATGTATCGTTATCAGGTAATATAGAGCATTCTGATTAAGCCCCAAATATCGATCCCACAGAGATCACGGTAAATCACAGCGGCTTTCAAGAGAAGTTCTAGTCTACAATAGCATGCCATAGCTTGGAAGATGTTTTGGTTTTAATTAAATCCTACAATTATTACTACAATACTACTTCTACTCCTAAACTAAAATTCTTAGAGAAAATCTGAAAGTGGGGTTTATATATATTAAAAGTACTCTCTTTCATGCAATGAAATTATTGACATGTATAAAAATAAAACAAGTAGCGAGAGAGATCGTGACAAATAGGAGCAAATAAATTCTTTAATTTTACTTGGTTATATAAAGAGCAAAGGTTAATCCTATCCTATGAAATCTTGAAAATGGTATAGGCAGGGAAGATACTAGCTCTCACTCTAGAGTTTCCTCTTCTCCCACCACCTAGGAGCTAACATCTCATAATAAAACTTTTCATATCAAAGAAAATTAGGGGCGTTATTCTGTCACACTAAAGTCTTCTAATTCTAGACCTCTTAAGCATGCATATCTCCCTATTTATTTGCACTCAAACATATAGACTACATTCTCACCCATATAATCTCATGTAATTTTACCAATAGTTAACTGAGACAATACCACATTGGTTCTTACATATTCTCACAACATATTTTAACATGCAAGTTGATAAATTTTACATGTAAATGAAGATCAAATTAAAATCATCACAATATATTCTAACTCTACTCACTTCTATATCCTACACATGCATACTAATTCATAGTAAAAGGGAAGAGTAAAAAACTACTCACTACACATGGAGAAACAACAACAAGTTTTCATTGAACAACACTTTGAATCCATACAAATAAAGTACCAAATTCAAACCAAAATACAATAAAAATACTTATCTTTGATGGAAATCAAAATCTCCTTGTATAGCTAAAGCAATCTCCTTCCAATTCTCTCCAAGAATAAAGTGAAAAGAAAAGATGAAATTCTCACACTCTCTTTCTCTCTCACCTTGTCGCCCCACTTGGGCTCACGCCCAAGCCTTCACTTCTTCTCCAAGTCTTATTCTCCTCTTCTAATCATCTCCTCCTATTTTTCATCTTCTCCAAGAGTTTAATAGTGTTTTTATAATTTCTCAAAAGATGCTTAAGTCTCTCTTCAAAAAGAGTCTACATTTAATGAATCTTCCAAAGGGTGCCTTAAGTGCCTTTTCACTTTAAGAGACATATATCTTCAATAATAACTCCTTCTAACCAACCCAAAATCATCTAGAAAGTTTATGTATCATTCCTAATGAATTCCCTAAGAGACACACTTCTCAACGCTTTGAAAATCATCAAAATCCAACATTTCTTCTAGAAGTTATGCCAAAACCGTAACTGGCTGAAATGCTCCGATAGTTTGGCACATAAGCGCCACTGCCTCTCATCTAAGCACCATCTGGTGGTACGTAGGAACCAGAAATAGTTACATAAGTGTCTGGTTTGATCCGTTTTTCTCCGGTACACTCCGGTTCAACCCATTTTTCTCTGGTATGCTCCATTTTGTTCTATTAGTGTTCCTTTTGCTCCAATCACTCAAAATTCTTCAATTTGATGTACTTACAACCAAAAACACAAGAAAAATACCTTTAAAGTGCAATATCATTATAAAATATAACATAAAAAAGTAGTACATTTTAGGTTGATCACATAGCTATTTTAAACTACTACATTCAGAACATGAAAAAAATAGTTATTGGGGCTATTATTTGTAAGAGTATCCAAACTATTGCAAAAGGGGAAACCACTGATGGATTAGAACATATTGCCCGGATTCATACATTATGTGTGCAGTAAGGAGTGGATTTTGATAGCAATGAGGAGCTAGTCCATCCACTAAGGCCTATACCAAGGCTAATATTTGTACTTATGAGTTTCATGTAGAATGGAGAAGAGGAAGTAGGAGTATAGATATTCCTTATGCTATTCAGAACAAACCTTATACTTCTGAGGCACCTACTTTGTTTGATGTTATGGAGTAGTTGAGAATTCAGAATGCTAGTATTGAGACACTTCATAGTAGAGTTGATGGATTAGAAGCCCGGAATAATGTTAATAATGATTATCAAAGGAAGAGAGTTGATTACGACATAGCCTACCATGATGCTAAGGTAAGATTTATGAGGGGAGACACTGGAGTGATATTTCTTACTTATCCCAGCTATGTTCCTTACCGACCTGATTATGCAAATAAGGCTGAAAAAGCTACTAATGATAATTGCTAGTTATGTGATTTCTATTTTGATTTTTGTTTTGTAGTACTTTTATGTGTTAGTTTTTTTTTTCTCTGTCATCAATGTAACTTGTAAATGTACTTGTGTTAGTAATGAGAAAGTAATGAACTTTGTGTTGTCTATTCAGTGATTTGGATTGAGACTGTGATGCTTATGTTAAATGTTTAAAGTTTAAATCTTTAATATTTCTTCACCCTACATATTTTTAATAATATATATATAGCACTGCTTCTAACTATTTCATGCACGCTAGCTTAAATAGGTGATTAATACCAGCAAAGCTTCAGATGATTCCAAAATCCCAGCATAAAAATGTTAGTTTTCATTATGTTTTACTCTCTACCTTTACAAATTTATATGTAATGAAAAACATAAGTTTTGGGGTTGGGGGGTAGAATATTAAATCTTATTTGTTCTCATTTAATATATTTTCAAAAATTATTAACATAACTTTTAGTAGTTGAACCTAACTTTAGATAACTAAATTTTTGATTTCATTCATATATCATAGTAGATTTGAATGAAAGTTTTTAGTAATGAAGGTTAACTTTATGGGATTAAGATTCTTAGTATAAGAGAATTAGATTATAGTTGACTATTTAAAGTAAAGGAAACTATATTTTTGAAATGTTATGAGACTTAGAGATTTATGTGAGAAGAAAGGATTGTGACTTTATGATGAATCATAAAGCTAATATATATCTATAAAGTAAAGAGGTGTGTCAAATTCCAACTTTAGGAATAGAAACGTGAAATTCAAAACTATTCAAGGCTATCCAAATCTTTTAATCCTAACAAAAAAAGAGAGAAAAAGAGAAAAATAAAAGGAAAGAAAGTATATGTGAGGGGAAGCTTGAGAAGATGCCTAATCAAAACTTGGCTTCACTTGAATCAACTTAAAGGAAGAGCTTAGTTACATTTTTGAATTTATATTTAAAGTATTAGCCTAATTTCTAATAGAGTTTGCATGATCTTCTTTTTCATATAATCCTTTAAAGCACCCTTAATGTGACAAATTATGGTTAAACTTGAAATGAATAGAAAACTAGAACTCTTAGACATGATTACTAAATGTTCTTATACCTGTAATTTTAACCTGAGTTACTAAACATCTTTTTAAGAATCTTATAATTATATTCAATTAAATCAAAAGTTATAGTATTCTTTAACTGAAAGTTCATAACTATAAGTTATATTTGTATGTAGTAAAAGTCTTACTTGAGGACAAGTAATTGTTAAGTTTGACGGATTTTGATGCACTAAAAGTATGTTATATTTTCATATATATAAATCGTACGCATTTTTGGTGATATTGCACTTTAAAAGAAGGTATTTTTTTATGTTTTGCTTTAGGTATGATGATTTTAGGTGTTTGGAGCAAAAGAAAGCAAAAAGGAACAAATTTGGAGGAAAAAAAGGCAAAATGGCAATATCAGCCTACTGGCGCCAACAACACCAGAATGGGTACCGTCGGTGCTCAATTCTAGAGAGTTCAGAAAATATTCAGCAGACAAGCACACACTGTGCCCTATCTAGCACCGACAGCACCCTAAATTGATGGAGGCCAAATTCAATGCAGTCAGATGATTTTTGAAGGGTTGCTTGAGGAAACTTTTGAGGAATTCATTTTTAAACTATTTGAGACAGATTTGGATGCCAAGAAAGTGAGAGAAGAGAGGGAGAGGAGTCATTTTGGGGTTTGTAAAGTATATTAGGGTTTTGGAGAGTTAGTGTTAAAGTGTGTTAAAGTGTGTGGAAGTCTTGTTTGGTAAGGGATTCTTCTGTAAAGGGTGTAGAAGGAGGAAAGTGAGAATTTGCTTCTTACTTACTATTCTAAACAGGGAATTGAGTGTTGTTGTGAAGAGAGAAAAGGGTTTAAAGGAATGTCAAGGGATTTCCTTGGGGAAGAAATTGAGATAAGTTGTAATTACTTCCTTTAGTTTGTATAACTTTGTTTATAATTATATAATTCATGTTTTGTCGTACCTTCCTCATGAATTCTAAGAGGATTTCTTTGTCTTTCTCCTTGCAATGAGGTATGGTGAAGTAGTTATATAGACTTGATGTGTCATTTAAACGTTAAGAAATTGTGATGATTTTTCACTTTATACTTCATTTAGTTTTCAATCTGGCCAATTGAATTGTTAAACTTCTTGTGAAACATTTAATCCGAGAGGACTAAGTACTCTACAATAAAAGTGGAGAATTCATTCAATGCCCATGAATGAGTTACGTAGTTCATGAGGGTTTGAGTCAAATAATAGGGAAATGTGGTCTGATGGGCTTCAAATTAGAGATTTTAGGGTGACAGATTGAAATCCTCAATTTGGTCTTAGTGTTTAGTAACTAGGACTCCACTAGAGCCCTGCATTACTTGAATGATACGTATACTTGCGTATACGACTGGCTGCCTAATTATTAAATTGATCTTACTGTAAAATTGAAGTGAAACTATCTTTTGAATATTTACGTTTGCGGCAACACACCGTTCATCTCCCCTAATCTGGTGATACAATTATAGAAGCCATAACTATTTTTTTTCAAATTATTAAAAGCATTTTGGCATTCATGCTCAAAATTAAATAGAAGCTCCTTTTCTAAAGGATGGCATAGTGGATTAGTGATTTTGGAAAAATCCTCAATATATCACCTATAAAATTCATCATGTCCTAAATAATTCCAACTCCCCTCACCGTAATAAGTATGGGAAGTTTTTCAATAAGTTAAATTTTGGCAACTTTTATTCCTCATGCAGAAATTTTGTGTCTAACACAATTCTTTTAGATATCATGAATTAGCAATTTTCCTAACAGAGTACTAAATTAGTCTCTTCACAGCAACTCAACACCTTAGCCAAATGATCCAAACATGAATCGAATGAAAGGCCAAACACTAAAAATTATCCATAAAAACTTCTTTCCCTTTCTCAATTACGTCACAAAAATTGACGTCATGCACTATTGAAATGTAGCATGTGCATTATATAATCCAAAGAGCATTCTTCGAAAAGCAAAAGTATCATACAGACTTGTGAATGTGCTCTTATTTTGATCCTCATAAGCTATAGGAAACTGACAATACCCAGAATATCCATATAGAAAGTAGAAATATGGATGAGCAGCTTGCATATCTATCATTTAATCCATAAAGGGTAAAGAAAAGTGTTCTTTGCTGGTGGCAGAATTTAATTTTCTATAATCAATACGTATATGCCACCCAGTGACATGTCGAGTTAGGATCAATTCATTTTGTTCATTTTCTACAATGTCACTCCCACTTTTTAGGTACACAGTAGATAGGGCTAACCCAATAACAATTAAAAATGATATAGATAATACATGTATCAAGCTACTTCAATATTTCCTACTCGATGACTTTTATCATTGCAAGGTTTAATCTTATTTAAGGATTTTTCCTAGGGTTTGTGGTTATCTTCCAATAGGATCCTAAGCGCAGAAGTTGAAGAAATTATTCCCTTTATATCTACCAGGGTCCATCCAAAATTTTTCTTAGGGGTCCTTTAATTTTTTGTCATTTTTTCTTCTTGAAATTAGTTAAATCTGAGGATTTAATAACCAATATTGTAGATGATCCCCCAAGTAAACATAATATAAATATTTGGGAAGCCCCTTTAATTAAAGTTCAAGGGAAATTTTAGTAAAAGGAATCAGAGGTTTAAAATGTTTGGTTGTATTAAGAATTCAAACCTCTCCCTAACTATTTTTTATTTACCTTTAACCAATAAAGCTGTCACTTTCATTGAACATGTAGATTTTTCCTCATCTAAATCTAGCTCTACAAATTTGACTTCATAATTTTCTTGAAAATGGCTACTACACAAATAATCCATAAGATCAATCCAAAAACACACGTCTTCATTTGTCACAAAAGGTTACTTCATAAATTTTAACACATTAAAAGTAACCTCCTCATTGTTCACCCTCATAGTAAACTCACATTTTTGCACATCTATCATAGCTCGAACAGTGGCTAGGAAGGGTCTTCCTAAAATTATAGGAATTTCATTATCTTCCTCCATATATAATATGATTAGGTCAACAGGGAAGATGAATCTATCCATTTTCGCTAGAACATCTTCAATAACCCCTTTTGGATAATTGATCAAACGATCAACATGTTAAAGGGTCACAGTGATAGAAGACACCTCTCTTAATCCTAATCTCTTAAAAATATATAATGGCACTAGGTTAATACTTGCTCGAGATCACATAATGCTTTCCCATAATATGTTTCTCTAATTGCACAAGAAATAGTAAAGCTCCCAGGATTCTTAGGCTTCTGAGGAAGCTTCTTCTGTATAATAGCAATGCGTTACTTGCTAAGTGATACTGTCTCATAATGATCAAACTTACTCTTCTTATTAAGAAACTCTTTCATGAGCATAGCATAGCTAGGCATTTGCTCTAATGCCTTGGTAAAAGGTATTTTAATCATTAGTTTTTTAAATACTAACATGAATCAAGAAAATGATAGTCCAATTTTTTATTATGGGTTTTTGAGAAAATAGTGGTGGTGGTTTTTCTATGTTAATCTTAGTAGGTGAGACTGATTTATTTAATTCTTCGGAAATATCCTCCAAAGGTGTTTCTAGTTCTATAGTCTCTTTTCCCGACTCAGGGTCTTTACGAACCACATCCTCCAATTCTCTTCCACTCCTTAACTTTATAGCTTCAACATGTTCAATGTTCTTTTCGTTAAGGTTAGCCTTAGTGTTATTGAAAGGAGTTCCTTGGTGTTGACTGCTCAAATAGGTCTCTATATTCCTTATAGCTGCACCTTGGATTTGTAATTGATACTGTATCTGCAAAACAACTTCTTCCAACAACAAATTCTTCTCCTGAACATCTGAGTTAGATTTAAATATTGGAGGATAAGAAGGTCTTAATTGTTCCAATTCTAGAAAGAATTTTTTTGATTATTTTCCTTTTATTGGTTTCCCCCACCAGGATAGTTGTTCCAGTCAAAGTTATGATGGTTCTTCTAACTCGGCTTATAGAAATTGGAATAATGTTTATTATACATATTATTTATCACTTTTAAGGTTTCAAAAGATGAAGTGTTAGCTTCAACAAGTTGCCCGAATGAATTTTCCTCAAATATTGATGGTCCTTGTGGTTGGTTCATTCCAAACAGAACTAATATTCAAGAAATTTCAGTGATTTGAGAAGCTAAAATTGAAAGCGCATTAGTGTCGTGAACACTTGCTACATTTCTAGGGATCACTCTCTCAAAAGGCCATTGAAAATTGTTTGTTGTCATCACTTCTATCAGTGAATAAGACTCATCAAACAATTCTGATATATGTGATCCACCAGCTACAACATCAATAATTGACCTAAGGGATCCTACTAATCCATTGTAAAAAGACTGAATTATTAGCCAATCAAGAAGTGTGTGATGGTGGAACTTTCTAAGAAGTTCCTTAAATTCTTCACATGCTTCATAAATTAAGTCATCTTCATGTTGAAAAAATGAAGTATTATCATTCTTAACTTTTGTTGTTTTTGAAGGTAAAAAATATTTAATTAAGAATTTATGGGCTAATTCACTCCATGTCATTATTGATCCGAATGCTAATGAATTTAAACACATTTTGGTCTTGACCATCAAGAAATAAAGAAAAAGCCTAAGCCTAACAACATCAATAGATAAGTCAACATAGTAGAGTAAAGAATAGAATTCTAAAAACTCATTAAATGTAAGTTTGGATCCTCAGAGTGGTTCCCCCAACTGATTATTTTGAATAATTTGGGTAGTAGCAGGCTTCAGTTTGAATGTGTTAGATTCTATGGTAGGGATTTAAATACCTTTGTGAGTTCCATCCACAGTAGGATTATGATAGTCCCTTAATGGTCTATGTGCATCGTAAATTGGACATGGTTTTCAGAATTATTTTATGCATTATTCGCCATTTATTCTACAAAATCTTGAAGTATTTTAAATTTTTTTCTCCTAATAGTTTCCTCTAGCTCTAAATTGTGTGGTTCAAGTCAAGTAGGCCTTGAACTACGCATACATGAACTAAAGAATCTACTAGGTAAGATTCAAACACAAAGAATCTAAAAACAACACAAAAAAATATTTTTGGAACTTTTTTTTAAACAAACAGACACACAATTAAACAAAAACAATTAGCACTACTTGTTTCCAAATCTAAGACTTATAGGTTCAACTAAAATCATATGAAGCTAACCATACTATCAAATTCCCCTACAACAGTGCCAAAAACTTGATGTCACTTCCAAGTGCTTCTACACTCTAGGGCCTAACTTAAGTTCACTTGTCATATCAATAATATTAGATTATGGAGTTTGGAATATTGATCCCACAAGGAATAGGGAGTTTAAGCTTAGGAAAAGTTTTAGCTTACTAATTTAGTTTCTAGACTGGAATTTAAATTGTGTTTAAAGTCCAACAAGTGATCCCATAGTATCAAAAGTAAATATCTGTTCAAACCCTACACAACTATCACTAATTACTTAGGTAGCATTATGAAGTCAAGTTCTAAAGACACCCTCCCTTGTAATGATGTAAGTGGAGTAGAAGCAATGTAAATGCAAATTATAAGTGCAACTAGTGACAAATAGGAGCAACTCTCTTCTTTACCCTCTCCCAAGTGCATAAAGAAGATTTGTTAAAATAGAATTAATTCCACAAATCCCATTTTAAGCTCATCAAAAAGTATCTCCCTAACATTTACATCTTCCAACAAAGTACTTGCACCATACCCCATAGTTCAATGTGACTAAACAAGTTGATTCTACCATAGCTCTCCCAAGTCATTATGATTCACGATACATTTTAACATTTCACTTAGGCAGAATGAAAAGTAAATAAAGATTTGAAGGTTACTCATCACATTAAGTAATTAATAATAATTTTAAAACAATTTGCACTTCATTTCCTCCTACTTAATCATTACAAGGTAAGGTAAAAGGTTCTACTCAGAAAGCTTGGAGAACAAACCACAAAGCTTCATTGAAAATAAGAGAATTCACTATAAGATGAGTTTAATGAAATACAACAAATAAAATACACAAGCACTTTTTATCCTCTCCTTTACAATTACTTGAAGCTGCTTCACCAAATCATCCCCTAACTGCTACTTCTATTTGCTTTCACTCTCCTCAACTCAAAAAGAAGAAAAAGGAATAGGACTTTACAACAATCACAACCTTCTACCAGTCAATTCTCCCTAGAACTTCAATCTAACACTATCCCTCTTCAATCCTCCCCTTCTTGCATAAATCCTTCTTTTATAGACATTAATTCATAGCATAACAAACCCCCTAGCCATTTGCACCAACTCCCCATGACAAGCGGTCGAACTGGTTAAAGCTGCCTCAGGTAGTTGCTGGCACCTAGGAATGTAGGGGTTGGCACCTTAGTGTTAATCTCTCTATCTACAAAGCAAGACTTAGGAGCTTAGGCTCCCAAGAGTCTGGCTCCTAGGCACCGGTATCGCGGCGCCTAAGCACTACGTAATTGGCACTTTAGTTCCAAACTCTTCGGTTGCTAGGTAAGGGGCTGGCGCCAAGGCGCCCCTGGGTTTGGTGCCTGGGTGTTTGTCCTTCAGTTTGCTACTTTGCTCCAAGTTCCCTCCAGATTGCTCCAATTCTAATATCTGTTGTACCTACAAGAAAAGCACAAAAATATCTTTCTTTAAAGTGCAATATCATCCATAAACATTTGCAAATAATAAAAGAATTTAAGCATTATTTTATACACATCAATATGATATAAGAAATATTCACAGCTTCCTCCTTTGCAAAGTCTAATTTCTATTCTCAAAATGGAAATTTACTTTGAAATCTAATTTGTCAGTTCTGAAATCAAAATTCACTTTGAAATCTAATTTTCATTGTGCAATTCAGATTTTAGCATTGTAGATTAGACCTCAAAGTGAATTTTCCGTTTGAAACTTGTAAATTAGATTTTGATGTGAATATTCTCTTATGGAATATAAATTAGACTTGGTTTTGGAGGATTCGGTGAGAACTCTTACATCATATGAAATATTTCTTTCTAAGAACATAATTCAAGATGTGCAGTTAATCGTGTTAGGGGTTTCTGAAAATGAGAGCGCTCATACGATTGATTGACTTTTCACTTGAAAAATAAAATTCAAAAGAAATAAACTCGTACAAGGTTTGGCGAGCTGTGGTGATAGACAATATTACATCCAAAATTTCAAAATAATATATGATAGATTATCGATCACTCATTTTTATAACTATATGATTATGTCAACTTCTAAAATTAAATTCTATGTATTTATTTAAATGCACTTTATAATGTGTTGATTTTTTCAAGGAAAATATGAATAACATGTTGTGTTAAATAAATGAGCTCTGAAGCTAATCTATTATAATATTTTGTCCTAATAACATAGATTTCATATGCATTACTTGGAGTGATATCCCTTTGTGTAAGAAAAGAATATGTAACAGGAATCTACTGCCTTGGTTGAGAGAGAGATATATATATCTTTGACAAGCAAGCAAAACATATACCAGGCAATGTTAATAAGCGCATATTCTTGATTATAAAAAGCTATATGATTTATACCCTAAAAAGATAAGGAATTAGTTTAACTTACATTATCTCTTAACCTATTATAATATTTTAATTTAGATGCTCGCAAGGAGCTAGATAATTTGATCATTAAAGAGCATCAATGAATGTAATGTCTATTGTTTCTTCAATTGTTGCATGATATTTAATTGCTATAAAGGTCAAATTTGTGAAAATCACAGTTAAATATGTTTGAAAAATTAATCAAAAATCAGATTGCAATTATTTGAATTTAGTGGATGAAGTTGATGAAGCACCATTCAACAATGACAATACGAATCGACCATGAAGAAAAAATTTGTGCCCCTAGAA
Source organism: Papilionanthe hookeriana x Papilionanthe teres (assembly GCA_022702705.1). Classification (NCBI taxonomy): domain Eukaryota; kingdom Viridiplantae; phylum Streptophyta; class Magnoliopsida; order Asparagales; family Orchidaceae; genus Papilionanthe; species Papilionanthe hookeriana x Papilionanthe teres. The sequence continues at coordinate 103,830,684 of CM040428.1, read as the reverse complement.
TTACAAAATGCACTTGTGATTGCAGTAATTCGTTTTAGTCATGATTTTTTTCTTAATGAGTTCTTTGGCTTTAAAGTTCGTGATGTATTTGATATAACAATTATTTGTACAATTTGAATATGCTTGGTGATTAACAAATCATCTATTTTTAGGTCTAACTGTTTCTCTTTATAACAAATAGTATTGGATGTTGAAAACTATACTATTAATGTTGGAAGCTATGTAAAAGATTTAAGGATTTTGGTATCTTGAAAGTAAAGACAAATGATGGTATGCTTATATTATTATTAGCTGGAGCAAGGTATGAGCTAGATTTTAAGAAGATTTTATTATCCTTGTGTATGTAGTGCCATTGAATATAAATTCTCTAGAAATGCCAATAACCATAAAGTATGTAAGGGTGTATTGGTATTCTAAAGATGAGAAGAGTTAATAAAGACTTCGTTTTACATAATACTATGTTACATGTATATGGATTCAATTCAATAGCAATCATTGCAGTTTATAGAAGGATGATACCAAGAATATATATGATATCAATCCAGAAAAGTACTATTAAATCTCTTATTGATGATTCTAATAAATATAATAAAATGAATTTTCCCATCCTGTAGAAGCTTCTACAAGATAAATATGCATTGTATAGTTTGCAAAATTGAAAGATCAATAAAATAATAAGTCAAAGTTTGACAAGTTTATCACTGAGGAATTAAGACATTGCAAAGCTTCACTTAACCTTCATAACTGATAATAGTAAGGTGTCATATAGAGAACTATTCAAACATAATCATTAGCTAGTATGTTAAAAATTTAAACACCAAGTGATTATTAAGAATATAGTTTAATTTAACTTATTTTCTTGAATAAATCTTGTTTTTTAATGATTATTGGCTACCATAATGTTCAAGTTGGTTTTATAAAAAATGTGTTAAGTGTAAGCTACCATAAAATATGAAATGGGAGCTATCTTGAAATCATAAATAGAGTGTAACATTAAATATTACAATGAAGGCTATTAGAGTTTTGAATGTCATTAGTAATTAATGTTATGAGACTACCATTTCTCTATATAAACTTATATAATCCACACTTCTTTAATATCCACAAAATGAAGCAAAAAAAGGAGCACAAGTAAGATAAAGGGAGAAGGGTTTCATCAACAAAATAAAGGAATAAATTTCTTCAATGTTTATGAGTAGAGTTCTTCAATCTCTTCAAAAAAGAAGAGGCGTAGATCTCATTTTTGTAATGCATGTATTTTCTCTTTGCTAAACAAATAGATAGCTTTCCCAAAATCTCTAATTTATTTGAAGTGTAATACTTCATATATCATTCATGAATATACTGGATTTTTTTATCACTAATTCTTCACATATCACTCAAGCCAAATCATATAAAGTCTAGTGAGTCATTTGTAGTCATTAATATTTATTTATAGTTACATTATGGCCCATTGTATTTGCTCCAAAATTAAAAGCACATTCTCTTTCCTAATAATTGTTTCAATGATATGAGGAAAAATGTTGATCATTTGGAAGAAAGAAATTCATCAAAACCTTTCCACCAAAATTTGCATGGAAAATCATAGAGATAAAATTATCTTGAGAGAAAAATAAGATAGGCTTCTTATTAGAGGAAGAACCAATCTAATCAACGTGCATATGAGAATTGTATCATTTCTTCAAAACTTTTGATACCTTTCCGCAATCTAATTATGTAATGTAATGGTCAAGAATATAATAATAATTTAATAAAATTTTGCTCGCTCAAAAGTAATCATCTTTAAATAATAAAATGAAAAGGAAAATATTAAAAATTAATTACATCATGGTTGTGCTCTAGAAAATTTTAGGCCATTGATTGATGATTTAACATCTTAAAATTGCATGAAGATCCAAGACATATAAAATAAAATTAAATAGATAAAAGTCCGTGAATTTTTATGTGGATAAACCCAAGAAAGGAAAATAAATCATAGGTTATGGCCCAATCAAAGTAATCTGTTATATGATTGTAAGTACGAGGCTACGTGATACCCGCTCCATGGTACATGAACACACTTAGAACTCATGCAAGTGCACGTGTCATTACAATAATACCAAATTCTTTATTCTAAAATTTTGATTTCATAGGGAATGAGGGAATTCTACTTAAGAAAAGTAGAGCCTACTTTTTTTTTCTAGCCTGAAATTTAAATTGTGTTAGAGTACTACAAGTGATCCTAAAGTATTATAAGCAGTTAAAAAGATAGAGTCCTACAATTATAATCTCACTTAACATTGTTTGGATTAATGAATAACACATTCTAGAAGTACTCACTCTTTTAATGTTGTAAGCGAAGTATAGGAATTGTAAAGTGCAAATTCTATAATAGGCTAGTGAAAAATAGAAGCAACACTATTCCTTACCCTCTTCCTAGTGCATAAGGAAGATTAGTTAAAATCAATTAAATTACATATATCTCATAATTAATCCATCAAAACATATTTCCCTAGCATTTGCACCTCCGTGCAAAGCATATCAACTTATACCTCATAGTTCAATGTGACTAACCTAGTTGATTCAACCATAGCTCTCCTGAGTCATTATGGTTCACAACACATTTGAAGATTTGCTTAGCTTGAATAAAAAGTAAATAAATATCTAAAAGTTAAAAATCACATTCAATAGTTAAAATTAAATTAAAGCAAATTCCAATTCTATACATTCTTAAACAACACAAGGTAATGTAAATAAATCTACTCAAGAAGAATGAAAAAGACACCACAGAGATTCATTGAAGCAAGGGAAATCCACTATCCAATTGTTTACAAATAAAATACAACAATAAAGACAAAAAAGTTTTATCTTCCTATCTCTTACAATGACCTAAATTTGATTAATCAAGACTCCTCCTAAACCTGGGCTACTACTCTTGAAGGCTCTCCCCATCCTTTATACTAGAAGACAGAGAAGAAAGATTCTACAACAAGCTAACCCTCAAATTAACCAACTTTCATCAATCCATCCACATTCATCCCTCTCTTTTAAGTTCATGATACATGGCTATTTATAAACTCTTTTATCACAGAATAAATCCACCCCATAACTTCCTGCATGATTCCCCATGACAGGTTTCCCAAACTGCCACAACTGTCCCAAGCAGTTGCTTATGCCTAAGAACTAGTCTCTCTGTTTGTTAAGGCATACTTGGGCAACTAGGTGCTAGTATCACAGTGCTTAGGCACCCATTGGTTTCGGGTACCTAGGCACCAACCTTTCAGGTTTTTCAAGAGAAGCACAAGCTCCTAGTCTCCTAGACGGTAGTGCCTCTATGTACTGCTTTGCTCCAAGTCTCGTCCACGTTTCCTCACTTCCATGACCAATTGTACTGTAAGAAATACATAAAAATATCCTTCTTTAGAGTGCAACCTAATTCATATAATTGTGTATAGCATAACTAACTATTAGCATACTTATCTACACATCAAAATCCCCCAAATATATAGGTCACTTGTCCTCAAGTAACACCAATGATTATATTCTGATTTAATTAACTTAAAAAAGTCGGTTTCATGGAAACTATTCACAATCATGCAAAAAAAACTCCTTAGTTCTAAAAATAAAATATCTCTAGTGACTAAGAGCCCATTTGACACCGTGAGACTACTATAAGGCATTTTCAAAACTCTGACATGCCCGTTTGTTTTCTCCATCTTCGTTGCATTATGGGACAAGCTAGTTTCTTTTTGTAATACACACCGCCCACGGGTTACACCCCACATCTTGTGCTCGGAGAAAATTATTTACATCTTTGCCCTACCACGATTTGTGACAAGGGGTGTTATTTGAGGTGTTATTCAGGTTGTATTGAGGTGTTACCATGGTTTTGTGGCAAGTGGTGTAATTATGGTAATATTGCAGTGTTGCTACAATTCCATGACAAGAGGTGTTATTGGCGGTGTTATTATGGTAGTATTGCAGTGTTATTGGCCCGAAGTTGAAATAATTGGTGCTATTGGAGTGCGAATTTAAAAAACTCAATGCTATTACGCGAGATTTGTGTGGCAGCGAGTGTTATCATGAGTGTATTGCGGCAGTATTGTGGTGTTATTTACGAGGTTTTGCCATAAAAATGTGGTGTTATTACGGTGGTGGTGAGGCGTTGTTATTGCAATATTTTTTTTGTTATATTTTGTTGTTATTGCGGAGTTTTTCCATGTAATTAAGGTGTTATTACGGCAGCAGGAGATAGTGTTATTATGGTATTTTTTTTATTGTATTGTGGTGTAACTGTAAAGTTAATATAAATAATTTATTTTATATTATGATTTATCTGGTTTAATTTGTTCAAAAATGATACACTATAACGTATATAACAAATATGATCATATTATGCAATGTTATACATTATTCCTTAAATTATTGACATCTTTGCAATGTTATTGACATTTACATGGTGCTATTGGCATCACCACCGTGGTGTTATTCTTTATTCTACAGTGTTATTGCCATTTCCGCAGTTTTATTGGCATGATAATGCAAAATATTTCAACAACACTGTAGAGTAAAACATCGCGGCATTTCATTGAGCCCAGATGTAACTAAATGTAATATTTTTTTTATTTCTTTTGTTAACTATTTTTAATATTTTTTTTTAACATGTGGTTGCATTTCATTAAGTCGGAGGCAGCTTGGTAGTGAAATATTTGTTGATTATGATGCTTTACATCTATTAATTATGCTATGGAGAGGTTGTGGCAAGTACTTAGGGGTAATTAGGTGTGGCAAAGATGACATAGAAAGAGAGTAATTTTGTGCAACTAATGCTTTAATTAAATTAATTTTCTTTTTTTAGTAATTATGGTACACTTTATTAAGTGAGGTGTGTATCTTTTTTTCTTAGTGTTAAGAAGTGGTTATTCGCTTCTTAAGTATCTTATTCATCGCTATGATAGTTCTATTGTAAACAACATTACTGCACAGGAGTAGAGTGGTCATTTATTCATTATCAGTTGTTTTCCTCAATGCATAACCATACAGATAGCCAGCTTATCTGGATCAGCCGCTTATCATTAGATTATCAATAATTCTCAGCTGCCCAAAATAAGCATAAGTCTAGTCATAGAGTTTAAGAAAGTTTTCATCCAACAAAAAAATTTGATATCATATTTCTTTCAAAAATAAATTAGTAGTATTTAACAAGAGTACATTATATGGTAAATAAACAGCATTTAAGCACTCCCTCTATAAATTTTACTAATACTTCCTAATCATCAATAAATTTAGGAATGTGGTGGAGTTGAAAATTTAGAAAGAAGTGAAATCATTTTTTGAAATGTGTTCTCCTTAAGGTTCTTCTCATATTATATTCTCGTTTATACTCTTTCTTTCTTGCTTTAGGATGAATGTTTCAATCCTTAACATCACTTCATGAAGGATTACTATATTGATACACCTACAATATATAGTATTTTTATGCACATTTTTATACCTATTTTTAATGATATTGCACTTTAATGGAAGGTATTTTGTGCTTTTCTTGCAGGTATAATGAAAATGGATGGTCATGATGAAAGGAGCAAAATTGAATCAAATTTAGAGCAAAAAAAATGAAAAATTAAAAATTTGGCACTGGCGGCTAAGCGCCGCTGTCCTGGCGCTTAGCTGCCACAGTTAATAAACGAGATTCAAATGGATTTGGCACTAATTTCAAAGGCGGTGGGATGCAACTCTTGGTGGTAACGTCAATAACTTCGTTTGGGCGGCAAGTTTGAATGAAGGGGTGCTTTCCTTGGTAGATATATCGAATCTAGACACATTTTGAAGAGTCACCAAGGCACCTTTTGGTTTACTATTTAAAGAGAGTCT